>CM055845.1:27364143-28860393 GCA_029490765.1 Euthynnus affinis | reverse complement strand
TTCTGTCTGTGTATTTAATCCCTGGTTTTCTGTTCTGTCCTGGTCGGTTCATTTTTGCTTCTGGTTCCTTGTAGTCATGTCATAGTCACAGTCATAGCCTTGCCTTGCTTTGTTTTGTTTTTTTGGAATTAAAATAAAGGATTTTTGCAATTCTCGATACCTCTGCGCCTGGGTCCTGCTTCCACGCACGTTCTTGACAGAATGAACCGACCACATAGGGACCCAGCAGAGGTGGGCCGCAGGGAGGCTACACAGTCGGAGCGGATGTTCTCAGCTCTTTGGGCACGGGAAGCAATCCTCGCCCATCGGGAGGAGCAGTTGGCTGTGCTGGGCCAGGCAGTCCGGGGCCTTGCTCGTGGCCAGCAAGACTTCAGGCTTGCCTTAACCACACAGCTGGCTCAGTTTGCTGAGCAGCTGCAGCGGCTGCAAGTTCATCGGCTCAAGCCACAGCCACAGGCCAAGCCGGACCCCATGCCAGAGCCCAAGCCGGATCCCACGTCCATGCCACAGCCAGAGCCCAAGCCGGACCCCACGTCAATGCCAGAGCCCAAGCCGGACCCCACGTCCATGCCTCAGGCCAAGCCCAAGCCACAGCCGGACCCCACGTCCATGCCTCAGGCCAAGCCCAAGCCACAGCCGGACCCCACGTCCATGCCTCAGGCCAAGCCCAAGCCACAGCCGGACCCCACGTCCATGCCTCAGGCCAAGCCCAAGCCACAGCCGGACCCCACGTCCATGCCTCAGGCCAAGCCCAAGCCACAGCCGGACCCCACGTCCATGCCTCAGGCCAAGCCCAAGCCACAGCCGGACCCCACGTCCATGCCTCAGGCCAAGCCCAAGCCACAGCCGGACCCCACGTCCATGCCTCAGGCCAAGCCCAAGCCACAGCCGGACCCCACGTCCATGCCTCAGGCCAAGCCCAAGCCACAGCCGGACCCCACGTCCATGCCTCAGGCCAAGCCCAAGCCACAGCCGGACCCCACGTCCATGCCTCAGGCCAAGCCCAAGCCACAGCCGGACCCCACGTCCATGCCTCAGGCCAAGCCCAAGCCACAGCCGGACCGCACGTCCATGCCTCAGGCCAAGCCCAAGCCACAGCCGGACCCCACGTCCATGCCTCAGGCCAAGCCCAAGCCACAGCCGGACCCCACGTCCATGCCTCAGGCCAAGCCCAAGCCACAGCCGGACCCCACGTCCATGCCTCAGGCCAAGCCCAAGCCACAGCCGGACCCCACGTCCATGCCTCAGGCCAAGCCCAAGCCACAGCCGGACCCCACGTCCATGCCTCAGGCCAAGCCCAAGCCACAGCCGTACCCCACGTCCATGCCTCAGGCCAAGCCCAAGCCACAGCCGGACCCCGTGTCTGTCCCCAGGCCACACAGACGGCCTCCCGCCCGGCCCCCGGAGGGTGTCCGCCTCCGCCGCCGGCCTCCCGCCCGGCCCCCGGAGGGTGTCCGCCTCCGCCGCCGGCCTCCCGCCCGGCCCCCGGAGGGTGTCCGCCTCCGCCGCCGGCCTCCCGCCCGGCCCCCGGAGGGTGTCCGCCTCCGCCGCCGGCCTCCCGCCCGGCCCCCGGAGGGTGTCCGCCTCCGCCGCCGGCCTCCCGCCCGGCCCCCGGAGGGTGTCCGCCTCCGCCGCCGGCCTCCCGCCCGGCCCCCGGAGGGTGTCCGCCTCCGCCGCCGGCCTCCCGCCCGGCCCCCAGAGTGGTTACTCCCCACCTTGTGTGAATGTTTCTAGGGACGTCTGGGATTCGTCCCTTGAGGGGGGGGTTCTGTCACGCCGTGGTGAGTTTTAGTTGGGGTTTTTGTCCTGTCTCCATGTTGTCTCGTCACTTCCTGTTTTATTTTGAAAATTATCCCTCCTTGTCTCTGGTCACTTGCCCTTCCTCATGTGTCTGTGTAATTACCCCAAGTGTCTCCACCTGTTCCCCTCACCTGTTCCCCATTCCCTCGTCAGTTCTGTCTGTGTATTTAATCCCTGGTTTTCTGTTCTGTCCTGGTCGGTTCATTTTTGCTACTAGTCATGTCATAGTCACAGTCCTTGCCTTGCCTTGCCTTTGGACTTGAAATAAAGGATTTTTGCAATTCACGATACCTCTGCGCCTGGGTCCTGCTTCCACGCACGTTCTTGACAAAAATATAATTAACAGCTTAATTGACAATGAAAATAATCATTAGTTTTAGCCCTATATATTTGGAGGCTATCAAAACTGTATCTAGAGAATATGTTGATACGACATGCATTATTGGGCAAATGTGATATTGACTGATAATGATGACTGGCTAGTGTTAGTGCTAGTTGTTCATACATTTAGCAATCACGACCACAGCAAAGAGTGTAATACTTTCTTATTATAACTAGAGCTGCAATGATTAATCAATTAGTCAGTAACAGAAGATTAATCGCCAACTATTTTTGATAACTGATTAATCACCTAAAACACCAAACTTCTTTCCAGTTCCAGCTTCTTAAATGTGAATATTTTCTGGTTTCTTTAGTCTTCTATGATGGTAAACTGAATATCTTTGGATTGTGGGCTGATTGTGGGTCAACACAAGATATTTGGGAAACAGTGATCGACATCTTTCACCATTTTCTGACATTTTATAGACCAAACAACTAATTGAGTGATGGAGAATATTAATCAACAGATTAATTGATACTGAAAATCATCGTTAGCTGCAGCCCTAATTATTTAAAAAAAAAAAAAATGAGTCAATAGCTAAAGAGTAACTCGATACATTAACTAAGAGTGATGATAACTGACTGGCCTTATTGACTTACAGGGTTGCTTATCTCTTCAAGTATGACACATCAACATCTATCAGCAACATGTGTCCTACTGACTAATGCAAAGGACACCTTGTTCTTTCACATATTGGAAAAGTATTCATCTTCACGAAAATGAAAGTTAACTGTTTGTTTAGTTCTCATTGTCCACTGAGCCATAGTTAGTAAAAAAAAAAAAGAAGAAGAAGCATTTCTTTTTTTTATCTAAATGAAAGAGAAAGGCCTGTCCTACTTAATGAGCCCTGACCCGTATCCTGCTTATGCCAACACCTATAAAAGTTCCATTAAATCACTTTGACAATTTCACATTGCGTTGCATCGGATATGCATTAGTACAATACGTGTTAGGATTCCCAGTGTCTCACAAATTGCTGAGGTGTTAAATATATGTTAATGTTTTCAGTTTACAACTAAATCATGCCGAACTGTATCTGCTGCCAATCTGTAAACGGCTTACGTCTTACGGACCCCACTGGGGATTGATCAAAAGACCATTAAACAACCTGACTTTTGAAAGTAAGTTGTTGCGCAAGAAAGCTTCTCACCACTGGCCGCAGGTGCGCGTTTCTTCCTTGTTATCCATCGACAAAAATGCTCGAAAAATGATCCGCTGACAACAGAGGATGATTCTGGACTTTGTGATCTAACACTATCAGTCAATTCACCAAAACAGAAACCGAAAATATTATTGCCACCACGTGTTATTTGGCGAACCCGACACAGGGTGGCGCAAAAGATCCCTCGATATGATTTCTATGGTTTCATTTAAGTGACAAGAGGGTTTGTTTTGATATAACCACTGACAGACATGATGGGTGAATGGTGGAGTCAGCGTTCAGTGAATTAATTAGTAAATGTCAACAGTTAAAAGGTAATGGAGAGGCATTGTCTTTCTGTATACAGTCATCATTCTAGATGTAATTATCTATACTGCACACAGCGAGCTGAAGAAAAACACATCCAGGTATGAATAATAATAAATGGCATTTCAAATGATTTGACATTTATATCAGAAAGTTATTAAACTACATCTAGCATCAGTGTGGATACAGTACTTACACATGCATGCAAGAAATATTTACATAAGGGTGATACATTATGATGTTGGAAATGAAAGACATTAAGCAACACGATCAAGAGGTGAAATGCATTGAAGATGTGATTATTGTTGATTAATACATACATTAACCAACTCATATAGATTTGTACTTCATCTTATCTTAATCTATACGCCCCTTTATTTGTTTTTCTCAACTCTAGACTCTATACTGCATTAAAAAGGTCGGATCACTGACATCCACCACGACACCAGTGATGAGCTCATAAAATATGATACATTGAATAGGTTATATTACCCAACAGTAAAAGTAGCTGCACCGTAAATGCATGAGGAATAATGGTCCAGTAATAAAACACACAAAGAGATTTTTTTTCTGCATAATGCAAATCATCCGTTTTGATGTTTGATGTTTGACATGTTCGTAATTTTGATACTTTAAGTAGGCTATATTTTGCTGATAAACTTTTATTCAAGTAAAATTCTGAATGCACGACTTTTACTTGAGTATGACGGTGTTGTAGTAAGTAAGTAAAGGATCCGAATACTTGTTTCACCACTGCAACCTTTGTAATGTTGTACAGTAAACGTACAATGCGCTCAAGTGATCATGTTGTTGTTTCCGATAGTTGTTGAATGCAGCACAAAAAAACATTTGGAAAGAAGGAAGCGCGTCAACGGGTCGCTATAGAGACAGATGCCGGAAGTAGCGACTGTTATGGTGAGGACAGCTGAATCTTTATCCGTTATTTTGTTTGACTGTAAAACACAATACAGTGACATTTTCTTTGGGATTATTTCCGGTAGCGTTAACTCTGTATCAAAGTTTTGTTTCGCTCGTGTCGTGTCGATTTAGTCTCGTGCACAAACTGCTGCTGTGATTTGTTCGCGCGGCTGTCTTTTCGTTGTAAAATATCACAAAAATAACGACTTATCGACTGCATTTTAAATGTAAGACATTTGTTTTATTCTCAAGTGTTTGTAAGTTGTTCCGGAAATATGTAATACAATATAGTACTAAGTTACTTGGCCACTACGATAAAAAAATACACTTTCAACTTGTGTAACTTAAAAGTTTGTGTGAAGCGCGTGTGAAAGTATCAGGTAAGGTAGGTAACCACTTCAGTATTTTAATGAACACTTTTATTGAATTGTGTGTATGTCAATTACAATTTATGCCATGAGTGAGGCCACAATAACACAATAACATTTGACAGGCTTTTGGCTTGATATCGTGTCATACAGGGAACTCAGGTTTTGCTCTGCTACCGTTACAAGTACACTATTATTATGACTATGTAGCCTGTGTACTATATTGGTTTACAAACTGTCATTTGTAATTTATCTCTCTGAACTTCTAGAAGTAATAATACTGGTGCGAACAAGTGCACCTACAAGGGCTGTCTGTCCTCACCCACCTCCAGCCCACCCCCACCTCCAGCCAATCTCCCTGCCTGGCAATGTCCCGCTCAGCCATGCCCCAGGGCCCAGAGGCTCTGTCCCTTCTGGACCAACGCCTGTTGTTGGCAGAAGAGCAGGCTGAAGCTCTTATTCAAGACATGGGCTCACTGGGAGTTTGTAGGGACCAAATCTTGAGATCTGCAGTGAGAATGGATGCCAATCAACGGCCTGTGAGTCCCATGAACATACGTCGTGTCCTGGGGGATGTGAGCATGCTGTGGCAACAGTGTGACTCTCTAGTGAGCCGAGTGTGCCGTGTGGAAAGTCTTCTGCAGACTCTGAAACTCACAGTCTTTCGTCTGGAGATTGAAAGAGAGTTGAATCCCTCTCACACAGGTAATGGCTGATGTGTAATCCCATATTGTGAATACTGGTATGTTACAGCAGCATCTCATATCAGGATACAGCTATACAGTAGAGGAATCCCATGAATAAATACAACATGAGTAGGGATGCATGATATTGGATTTTTTGCCGATATTTCCAACTCATTGTGGCTGATTACTGATAGGCACATATTTTTTCCCAGCTGGCTGAGGAGACTATTATGCATACAAGCATGGATTGTACTAAGTATGATCAAGAAAGACAATGTATGAAGGAAGCATATAGAAAGACTGGAGTTCAGGAGCTCAGGTTAATACTTTAATGAACCTGCCAGGTGGGTAGAGCAGTAGCGTTTTCTTTTGAGTTTATTAGACAGACATGATGTTCACTTTGTAAATGATGGTCCTATTTATTATTGTTATTTATTTATGATCATTTATTTATTTGAATTTCCATTTGGGGATTAATAAAGTATCAACAATCAATCATTTAATTTAAATTTGAAGATAAAGAAGGGTATGATTTAGGGCGTGGCTACGTTGTGATTGACAAGGCACTACCATGGCGACGACGTAACGTAACCCCACTGCGTTTGCGCATGAATGTACATTCATGGTTTGGCTTAGCTGCTGCTAGTTCACGTGTGTTTTCAGTTCACAAAAGTTAAGTGAACTTTGTGATGCCTAAAAAGAGTCTTGTTCTGTGTTTGGTTTTGATAAAAGACCCACCAATGAGTCGGATGATGAGTTTTTCTGGTGAGTACATTTTGTTTTAACGACTTTAGGCCTGTTTTTCGCTAGCGAAAATTAGCATTAGCATGATCCCTGTTAACCATAGATTGTAAATGCACCGTGCTAACTCAGCTAGCAGCTAGCGCTATGGTCAGTTCCACCAGCTCGTCGAAATCATGGATGTATAATAAGAGCTCGTATAAGACATCCGTGGTCCAAATATGTTACTGTATATATCACTTCTGGCTCCAAAAATCAAACATGGCGACGGCCAGATCCAAGATGGCAATGGTCGCTACACTCCAGGCTTCAAAATGGCAGTAAGCTAACCAATGGGTGACTTAGCGGTGACTACGTCCATACTTTTTACAGTCCATGGATACATCCTGTCCGCCGAAGTGTTTCCTATCTGTACAGCCGAGCATAGCAGCTCCCAGAGGGACTGTTTCACTCCGACGCTGGGGTCTGACTGCCTTGAGTGAAGTGGAGCCTGTGCGAGCCTGTGCGTCAGAGTGAAAGAGTGCCTCAGAGGAGGCACAGTCAGGCGGCGGAGTAGAAGGCGACATATCTGCTTCACATAATCTGCAGAATTCGCTGATATCGATATTTCATATTAGAGCTTTTATGGCCGATACTGATGACGTGCTGATAATATCGTGCATCCTTAAACACGAGAATTGTAGATATTACGTGCACATATGAATAAAAACTATGTAAATGTGAGATTATTGGGGGAAGAAATAAGTGGGCAGAACCAGAAGATCTTGGTACATTTTTCCCCATTTTCTATCTTTTCTGGTGCAGCTCGTCTGAAACAGCAGCTGGTAGCACTGCAGCAGGAGAGTGAAGAGGAGCAACAGGCCTCCAGGAGGGAGGTGATGAAGCTCAGGGACCAACTTCACCAGGCCTACCAGGAGAGAGATGAAGCCCGCATAGACGTGCGGCAGATGGGGGAGACACTGGGGGCAGCAACTGCTGCCAAGGTAATAATATAACGAAAATAAAATACTTTTGGTCATGATTTTTATTAGTTATGGTGATATTTTACACACCATCTTCAACCATCATTCCTAAGTGTGAGTGTACATTATTCATTTTTGGTGGTTCAGTGTCTGTGACAGATTTTCTGAGGTTGTTGCAAGTAGATCTGTAAAATGTGGAGATCAGTGTCTTCTTGCCAGGCAACACAAGTTGTGTCAGGGTGCATGGTAACATTAAATCAGTGGTGGTCATGTCTTTCTCTACAGATGGATGTGGCTCTGGCTGCTGAGGAGCTGAAGATTGTTAAATTAGAGATGAGTCAGAAACTGAAGGAGGTGAGTGACTAATTTCTTTAGCAGTCAGAGCACAAGATGTCATTGTTTGAAAATGCACTGGTGGCATTTTAACACACTTCACAATTGATCCACTGACCAACTGGAAATGAACCATAGTAACAAGCCTTTCCACCGGCCAGATGAAAGAGCAGATGAGGCAGGAGTCCACCTGTTCTCATGAAGCCATGAAATCTCACCGTGAGCTTCTCCAGCGGGTTAAGGAGATGGAGAGAGCGGTGGAGACGGAGAGGAGACAGGTACATCATAAGAAAGCTCACTGAGTGATGGACATGCGTAAACAGCAGCTGACATGCTGTTTGCTTCTGGCCCCGCAGGCTCTGCTGCTGCAGTCAGACTGCCAGGCGCTGCGAGTGGAGGTCCAGACCAGCCAGCAGCGACTTGAGGAAGAAAAAGACAGAAGCAGACAGCTCAAAGAACAGAGAGGTTAGGATATCAAGGGATGCTAAAGCAGTCTGCTGTGGCTGTGCTGTAAACATAGTTGAATGCTGCTTTAAAAAAAACAGATGTAGATAAAACAAATTACTGTATATTTCACTGAATTTCTCTGGTCTGGTTGCATTGTCAGGTCCTCTAACATGGGCCTCATAGTTTTCTAAGCTCTGCTCTGAAAGCTGTGAGGGCAAAATGCACCATGTCAGCCTGAATCACAAAGTGGACTAGAGCAACTAATGATTTAGTGACCATGTTGTGGCTGCAGAAACAAACTGTAAACTCTCTAACTCTAGCTTATTACTATTTCTCAATGCTACAGATACACATGATGTTCAAATGCTGAACTACATTTTTCCATTTACTTTTTTACAGAAATGAAAGACTCCCTCGTGTTTGAGTTAAAAACTGAACTGAAAGTAAGTCAAGAGAGAGCAATTCATTCCATTCTCACCTGTAGAATCTACAATGCATGTGATTGTGCTGTATTTCTGTAGCTGAATATTGTATGTGTTTGTTTTTCAGAGGCAGCAGAGAGAAAACAGTAAACTAGTGAAAGAGGGCAAAGAGCTGAGAGCTGTTGCTGACAGAGTCCAGGTCAGGAGCGTTACAGTCTTTCCTCACCCAGGAATGTTTCTTTCTTCATTATTTCTTGAAGCCATGCAACTCTTTTAGACTGTTGGATTCTTGCATGTTTCACCATAGTTGTGGGCAACTCAGAAAAGTCAAAATGTGAAAGTGACAATGTGTTTTCCAAGCTTGGAAATATGACAGACCAGTTTGAAATATGTTTATAACAGCATGCCAACACCTTTTTCCCTCTGATTTCCAGCTTTTAGTGCTATTCTGACATTATCAGTTATCAAGTGTAGTCCAACAGTAATATATTCTACTGATGTTCTGCACACCTGTTAATATGTTTACACTTTTATAAACAGACCCTGAACACTCAGCTGCAGCTCAGTCAGCTCAGTTCTGCCCTGCGTTCACTCACAGCAACAGTCTGAACATCAGGACAACTCAAAGCTATACGCACACACTGATCAACAAAGACACATGTTCACACATAAACAGGCACAGCACGGCCCTTTTACTTCTCTCTGTGTCTTTCAGGCCGAGAGGAGTCGTACTGTCAAGCAACTGCAAGAGCAAGATCTGCTAGAGGCAGCCAGACACAACATTGAAGCTGAGCTGCAGGTGGTGCTAACAGACAAAGTTAGCCTGCAGATGGAGCTGTGAGTTTGGCTTTTTCCACTTTTCCACACACTTATTTCATACTTTCAAAAGGCCTTTTGCATAGTGACATTTTAACTTGTCATAGTAGGAAAAAGGTGTTCAGGCACAATGATCGTCTCCAACTGAGAGTTCTGGTGCTATTATAAAGTATGTAAGTGCTCAAGATATTTAATTTTATTGCACGACTCATAAGCAAAGTTTTGTTTGGCAAAGTCTTAGTAAGGTTTAAGGAATGTCAATAATTCCGAACTGTACAGTCAAACCTGCTAACTTTAGATAGAACTGGACAATTTTGATGTTATTCATAATGGGTAATATTTCCCATTGTTGCTATGTATCACAATATTGGAAATGTATGCAAAATCACATGACCATTGTCCTAACTGAATAGTAATGAATTCCTTGATGGTGATGATAAAATCCTTCATTTCCTGACATGATTCTTGGCCTCATGACTGAACTAAATATGACTACATGACTAAAATAAATGAAAATGAATTGAATTTTACAAAGACAATGACTGTGCCAATATTCAGCTCATTCAAGACATGTCCACATCTGCAGTGGGAAAAAAAAGTCATTTTGAATGCAATGAATGTGTTCATGAGCATATGTTTCTTTGCATTATATTACTTTAATGGAATACATTCCATAAGAAAAACAGAAGTATACACATCTGAAGTTCTTTCCAGGTGCTGGATAAAGGTTGGACACCAACGACAGAGATTAGACATTATTTGATTTTTTTTTTTTGTTTTAAATAAACTCCCAGCCAGACGGAACAGAGATAAATTGGGTCATGCATAATGAGCTGTAGTGAGGCACTGCATCTTTTACTACATCCTCTCTCATATTTTCCAAGTCACTGTCTCATAAGAGATGGTTTTGGTGAGAGAAGAGAAAATATTGACATGTGAAAACATTGGGGTTAGACAGATATATTGGTTTGCAATATATCACACTGATATTTTATTAAAAAATAAAGTCACTGCCAAGTATTTCTCAAAGGTTTCTCAGTTGTTGACACTTCTTTAGTGTCATTATTTAATGAAACCTGTCTCACTGTGCTGGTGTTTTCCAGCCATCTAAAATATATGTCTGATATAAGATAGATGTCTCGTATTCAGGAGGGAGATTCATTATATGACAGTCTGAATGGTGCTTTAGAGGCTTTCTTCCTCTGGGTTAACACTGATGCTGCTAATATATTTAGAATTTCTTGACATGAAATGGTCAAATTTGAAAAAACAAAACTGAGACAAGTGAATTTTTTTGGAGCACTTTTTTTTAATGTGAATAAAATCTGCGTCTCTTCAGGGAGAAGCTTAAAGGTGAACATGGCCAGCTCCAGCAGAACTTCTCGATAGCACAGGAGACGGCAGCTATTCAGAAGGAACTGCTGGAGCGAACCATTGAAAGGCTGCAGGGGGAACTGTACACAGCCAGAAAAGAGGAGGACACAATGAGGAAACAGCTGGAGGGTTCCAAAGCTGAGGTACATTCAACAAATGCAACATTAGTTTTTGTGTGATGTGAGAACGCTGTAACATGTAGAACAATCCATCTTTTGTGTGTCTCTACCTCCTCTTAAATCTTTCTGTGGCCACCAGTTATGTCTGATTGTCACAAAGTTGGAGGGTGAGCGGAGCGCTCTGGAGACCCAACTGAGTGAAGCCAAGGTAAGGTTTTCTAGTACCGTGACACACCATATACCTTATGTATTCATTAGTTGATCATAGTGCTGTCTTTTGTCATGATGGTGGCCTGTGAACCTGTAAATGCCAGCTGGAGGTGGGATCCTTGAGCTCAGCTTTACAGAGTCAGCAGGACGAGAACAGGAGGCTCATGGGAAAAGTGACTGCGTTAGAGCAGCAACAGGTGAGAGATATGCCACCATTGTTGTGTCATGTATTATGTCCTAATTACATACAGTACCAGTCAAAAGTTTGGACACACCTTCCCATTCCTTTGAATGGTAAAGTGTGTCCAAACTTTTGACTGGTACTGTGTATATATGGGATTTTTGTGTGTATTTTCACACATGTGTTTCTGGTGTTTTATCCAGCATGCTTTGCAGCAGGTGGACCAGACACAGAAGGATCGAAATAACAACAAAAACAAGCTGGCCTATGAGAAAGGGAAACTTAAGGTACAACAAACACACAAGGTCAGAGATTAATTTTCTTATTTTTTTCAAAGGATTAGTTCATAAATAAAAAATGCTATAATCCGTACCACGAGCCACATTTACTATGTCAACTTTTCAGATCTTTCTTTTGAGGCACTTAATACTTGTAACAAAATATGTAAAAAAGAAAAAATACACTTCACTAGAAAGATAAATGTCTAATAATGTTAATGTTAATCATCTTTGTTGCTGTTATTATGCTTTTTCTTTCCATCTTTGACAAACAAGGAAATATGAGACTATCAGGAGTAGCACAGTCAGGGTGGCGCATGTCTCCTTTTAAGAACTTCTAGTTAAAATGCATTCAAGGTACACTGTGGGTTAGGCATTAACTTTATTACCACAACGTCTCACAGCTTGCTGAACATTCAAGTGTGAGTGTGTCCATATGAGATAATTGACTTACATTAGAGTTTGATTGATGTGGTTTTTAAAGTTTTTTTGAAGTGCATATACCAACATTTAGTGCTTATCACTTTAATTGTGATCATTTTAATTCATAAAATGTGGTCAAATGCAACAAAGATTCAGGGATTGTTCACTCATATGTTATTCTTGGCAGAATTCTGATTTTTATGAATACATGACAGTCAAACAATGAAAAGGGCTGGTACGATATTATATTACATTGTAGCTTTTACAGTCTTTTGCTGCTGAAAGGCAATGAACTTTGGACAACACTGGCAGGCCTGTAGTGTATTTCCATTCTTTCAAATAATGGCCAAAAACATTAGTGTGACTTTAGTGTATCCACCTGAACAAGAGCACTTAGTCCCCACAATGAGCAGTAATGACAACTGTCTTGTGCTGTAGATCAGTGAACTGGAGGCCTTGCAGAGTGTCTGTGATCCTGCTGGGATAGTTGTCAGTCAAACCCTGGAAAATATCCTGGCCTCCCATACCAGATTCCAACTCAACAGCCAGACCCAGCAGCAGGAGCTCAGGGGGCGAGAGCAGGAGCTGGACACTCTCAAGAAGGACAGGTCAGAGCTGCATGCTTAGATGGAGAAGCACTACCAAGTCCTGTGATGTTGCTATGAACTTAATCAATGTAATATCTTATCTGTAAATGCGGTGTAGCTATTTGTGATTGTGAATCTGTAATAATTATGTGTGCATCGATTTATATTAGATAATATTTCATCATAGATCATATGAACCTGAGCAACTGGTGGTGTTTTGTGTTCCTTCAGGCTGCAGGTCCAGAGAGAGATCAGGAAACACCAGACAGAGGTGGAGAAACTCCAGCAGCTCCTGACATCTTCTCACTCCAAGAACAACGGAGCTGTAAGAACACACTGGTTCTTCACCAGATGCACTCATATACATATTATTTTTTATACATAATGTGAGTTATAAATGTTGTTTTAAAACCCTGGAGGAATATTCCTATTACAGCGTGAAGCTGATTAGATTTGAAGATGAAGTTTTTGATATCTGTAGATGGAAGTTGCAGATATTTTGTCATTATTCAAGTAATCAAGAAACGACTTATAATCATCAGAAGTTTACACTTGACAGGGTGACTTCTGGACAGAAATGAACTCCAAAGAATAACTATTCAGACTGCAAATTAATTGAAAATCAGCAAGTGAAAAGATGAAAAATGAGTGGTACAGTCTCACTTGGTCATGTAAAATAAAATTATTTCAGAAAACTAAAAATTAGGGCTGCACCGGGAACATGTTTCTATGATTGTATGATAACTATAGACTGTATTTTTAAAAATAAGATGACATGTTTGTATACAATCTGAATATTCAGTAATAATCCTCTGACATGTCTGAATTTATCTGGATTATCCGAAGAAAGACTGGTTTGGAGAATTACTTGAAGTAAACTAGTCAGCAGGCTTTACGAATGATCTCACTTGAATCAGCATCTACAAATGCACAGAAAGTCAGTTAACTGTTAGATCCTCATATGTGTGTTAGAAGATTTCAGTAATTAATGAAGTAGCCTAGCTGAGCTGTGAGACTGCAGATGAAACACATATATCCCTCCTGCTGATGGCTACACATCATTAACTGAAAATAAACTTTACATCCAACAAACAGTTGTCAAATTATTGGTAAGAATCAAACATAGGTCTATCAAAGTGAAAATGGAAAAACTCAACTGGTAACTCTCTAAACTCAACAAGTTTTGTGAGTTTAGAGAGTTACCCACAGCATTTGCTGTTATTATCTATGCCAACAGCAACTGCCATGGGGCCTCAGACCCCCAGGAGACCCAAAACTTATGCACACAAAACTTATGCACAGTTCTGAGTATGCACACACAAGCTCACTGCGTGTCATTCAGTTTGAATTACTAGATTGAGAATATGCACCACAGATAAAACTACATCAGCTGAAATGATCAGGACCTTAAGGCAGGTCCTGCATTGTGACCTGTCAAAATCTAGTTTTAATACTTGTATTATTTTATTTATAATGTGCCTACATGGCTCTATTCCTAAATACATTTTGGATTAATTAAACTGCAACAAATGTAGGGGCATGTTTTGCGGTATAGGAGTACTGGTTCTAGTACTGAGCTCTATGAAAAATATAATGAAGGTGCCATACTGCATGTAGTCTGTTGTGCTGAAAATCCTATGGGCACTCAAAGTTGACAGGTTTACATACACAATGCACAAAGAGGGGAGAGGAAAATAATCAATAAGTTTCCACAGCTTATTGTTGTTCTGGTGTAATCCAGTTATGCACACAAAATGTATGTATAACTAAAAGTGTGTATATACTGTGTGTGTGTGTGAATCTTTTAGTTGGAGTCCATGCAGAAGGCCTTGGACACAGCCGCAGTGGACAAAAAGAGACTGGCCAAGAGTCTGGAGCAGGCTGTGTCCACCAACAGCAGTTTACATAGCAAACTGGAGCAGGCCAGAGACTGGTACCAGGGCACCATCACACTGAGGTACACAGTCAGAAAACATTCATTTGTTTGTTCAGTTTTGACATTACAGCACAGCATGTATTGTGTGAGTAAGATATCTAAATACGGCATGTGGTTATTATTGCAGAGATGAAGAGCTACGGGAGGCTCGGTCAAAGATTCACCATTTGTCTGAAGAGCTGGCCACAGTAAAGCAACAAACGAGGGAAGACTACAAATCGTCCATGAGGACACTGCAGCGTGAAATCTCCGAGGTACAAAAGAGTAGAACACTTTCCATTCTGTCATATTGATTTTTGACACTGATGTCTCTGCTGGTACATAATATTCCACTCTAAATGATCACATCGATCTCATTCTTGTGAGAGCTTCAAATAGAATTCAAAGTAAAATTTGGAAGTGGCCAGAAACAGTTCTACGCTGCTGAGAGATTTACTGATGTGTAAATATTTATGGATATACATAATCCTTATTGAAAATCTTACTCTGACTGTGCTGTTTTTCCTTTGATGTAGTGTACAGAACAGTAGAGGCTGCCAAGCTTCTCATCTGTCCCTTTGTTTACTGCATCCACACTTTCTCAAAATTAATTAGCTAATATTTAATCAATGTAAAATTCATTTAAAAATTGCTTTGGAAACGTTGCTCCAAATTTATGCTTTGTGATTTTTTTTTTTTGGTTGTTGTTGTGAATTCTCCTGTGTCCTTTCTCAGCTGAAAATGACAATCGAGGATTCTTCAAGCGGGTCAGGTGACTTGTCCAAGGCTAATCGGGAGCTGCGCCAACGGGCGTGCGAGCTAGAGCAGCTCGTGTCCAAACAGAAAGCTTGTATCAAAGAGCAGAGGAACCAGCTGAGGCAACAGCAGAACAGCGGAAATTTACAGGACAACTCTCAGAAAGTTGAGGTAGAGTTACTTCACCCTGCATGTGGTAATAAAGGAGATGTTGATGTGAGGCGCAAGTCTGAGAAACAGTGAATGAAAAACACTTCTCGCTTCCTCATCAGCAACTTTTTCCATGGAGTAGCAGCAGCAACTAAGAGGTCAGATATGAAGCAGCATTATTTTTATTAATAATAGTAATTTATAGATATAGATAGATAGATAGATAGATAGATAGATAGATAGATAGATAGATAGATAGAGATGACTGATACTTGCATTTTCCTTAAAAAGACTTTCTCTTCTATTAAATCCTTGTGCAGAAACAGGAGAGAAGGTTGGAATAGGGTTTTGAGGCTAAGCCAGGACAGGTACATGCAATTCATGATGGAAGAATCTTAAGCTTGAGTCAATCTCTGGCCAAAAATCTTGTATCTTTTGGATTAAAAGTGGATGTTTTTTTTTTTTTGTCATTGTGAGCCTGTGTAGATGTTCAGTCTTCTATGTCCTCAACAGAGTTTAGAGGACAGCACTGGTGATCTGCACGAGAAAGAGCCAGCAGACAGGAAGCTCCAGGACGTCAGGGTGGACTCCCAGCAGGTGAGTGTCTTCAAACACTTTATTCCCTCGTACTTTAACTTTTTAATGATATTGTTATTTTAATATTGTTTATTTTGTGTGTAGAAATGAACTTAAGTTTCATCTTTATCATTTTCAATATTTAAATCCCCAGTGACTTTAATGTCTTAAAAGCACCTCTGGCTAAATGTTTGTCCCTTGTGATGTCTTTTTACATCTGCATCTGACTCCAAATGTTTAGATAAGCATGGTCAGAATGAACAATATATTGCCTTGATTTGTATAAATTGTAAAAATATGGCTTTTGAGTCACATTTCATTCTCAATTCTCTTGAGCTTAAAGACATTTTGTCAAGACTGTAAAGTGAAAAATGCATCACTGACATTTTGATTTTTGCTTGTAGTTATAAGACCTAACCAAGATCAAAAGCATGGCTTGGAAAAGATGTGGTACTGCGCCACTGGAAACAGACATTAATTGAAATTCTCAGGGTGTTACATCTGTAATGAAGTTGCTTTACTCCAGTAGGTTAAAGAGGTTGGTTACGACCCAGCTCGCTAGGGGAAGGGGAAGCAACATAAAACCAGATATAACTGCTAAAATAAAGTTATTTATGTACGCGGAACTTAGATCATTACTAAATACAAAAACACAAGAGAACGGCTACAAAGGAAAAAGGGCCTATGGGTGCTGTTCAAATCAAATAAGCAAATATAACCAAAAGAGGACTCTTAAAATACAAGCTGCAATTAACTTTATCTAAAAGACACCAAAATGAAAATAAAACCTCACTAATCTAATTCTTACTTTATCAAAAACCACAACAACAGCCAACAGTCATCCCTGCTCCAAAGGAAATTCTCAGTGTGTGTGTTATTAGTAATCACCAAAAATCAATATCTTGCCCAGCCTTCAGGTACTCAACAAGTACCCCTCACCAGTTTCACAGCCAGCAGATATCGAACAATCTTAAATAACAACAAGAAGCACAGAGATGAGCTGTTCATAGAATCCCATCCTCCCTGACTGACAAGCTGGCCAATCATTTATAGATTCAGTCCTCAATTGCACGTCTGGATTGGAGCACTTGACTGGGTGCTGCTCCAATCAGGATAGCTCAAAACTGTGTTGTTAATGTTGTGATGCTTGTGTGAAGACTTTCTTGTAAAAAAACAAAAAAACAAAAAACAACTTTGGTTCAGATTGCAACTTTTGGATGGATTGTCATGAAATGTTGTGCAGACATTAATGGTCCCCAGAGGATCATTTCTACTGACTTCACTTGACATTTTTACTTTTTTTTTAGTGGAATGTCTTGACTACTGGATGGATTGCTATGAAATTTGGTAGATACATTAATGTCCCTCTCAGGATAAATTGTAATAACTTTGGTGATCCTTTAACTTTTCCTCTTGCACCATCATCATGTCAAAATTTCAATTTGTCAAGTACCAATGACCAAATACCTTCAAAACGAGTGATATTCACATCAGCCTCAGCTGTACTTTGTCTTTAGTGCTAACTGGCAAATAATGAGCAAAGATGGTGAATATAGGAAACATTATACCTGCTTCAAATCAATATGGTAGCACTGATGCTGTTAGCAAACCAATCCCACAATGGAAAGGGTACATATGTGTACAAATATGGCCCAAGAGAACCCACTCACTGAATGTCACTACAACACACGGCCACTTTTTGTGCTCAAACTTCATGAGCAGTTGAACCTAGTTTGCAGTGCTTATTGAGGTATATCATAAATGAGGTGTCCGATTCTCGCTGGGTTTTTGCAGGTTTTAAGCAAACAGGAGGCAGAATGGGAGAGGTGGACGTCTACCATCCAACGCTGGAAGGCCAAGAGAGAGCTGGCTCACGTCGCTGGAGGACCGAGCCTGTGAGGACACAGCTGGTAACACACTGATAATGACCCACGCACACACCAAAACACACACGGACTTAAGCAACACAGTGACACAGTGATCCTTTGTATTTATTCAAACATTAAACAGCGACCAACAGCGAGGAAGAGATAGCAGCCACATGTGAATTAGCGGCTGTAGAGTTAGGTAGGTGTGTGTGTGTGTGTGTGTGTGTGTGTGTGTGTGTGTGTGTGGAGCCTGATGTCCTCCATATATGGCGATTAGAATTTTGTGTTGGTCAGTTTTGACCATGAGGGAAGGAAACATGCACTCTCATCAAAACAAACTGTACAACCATAACATCTGATATACTTCTCCACTGTACAAAGATTCTCATTTTTGTACCAACATATTCTTTATACAAAAGTATTTTTTTTAATAACACTGTGTACAAATGCATGATTCTCCATTAACCATAGTTGTACTTTATTATGTACATAGTGTTGGCTTCTGTTATTTGGTGAGTTAACTGTGAATATATGATGTGACCTCAAGCTCTCCCTTCCACTTTGATTCCCGGGTTGTGTAAGATCATTCGGAGTTCATCGGGAAACACCTGGACATGAATAATCCAGTAGTTGAGGTTCTTCGATTTCCAATAGAAAGGGCTTAAAATACTTGAATCAGTTGTTGGCTCTGCTCAGAATTCCAGTGAGGGGGGAAAAAACCCAAACAATCGTCTCCTTTTCTGTCCAATGTTTGATAATTACACCAGCTCATTAGTGTTTGTACTGTAGGCTGAGGAGTTGAATGTAGATACACAAAGATAGCATCCACCTTTTGGTGCTGCACTTGGCTACAAATCCTGAGTAAATCATCAACCATGAGTCCACTTTCTGTTTTTGTTTTTTTTCGTTGTTTTTTTTTTTTTTTTTGTAAAAAGTTGACAAGTCTTAAAAACCCTACAAATACTCACAGTCACAAGAGACCAATGCAGGCAAACGATACAACAGTTATGACGGCTGAACAATGACCATCACTCTCTGCGGCCACAAGAGTGCAGCATTGCGACACAAATCGCACTCCAATGCGGAATTGAAAGAACAGCAATGTTTTGGCAGGCAGGAGGATGCTACTGATCCCAGTTCATTTTAAATTGGTCTTTGTCCAGTTTACATCGGGGACTAGAAATGACTGTTGTTGCCAATCCTTAATCTACATCTTCTAATATGCTGAGATTTTTCTAGTTGATGCTACAAAGAGAAACAATTGAGAAAACATGTTGCTCAATTAAAAACAAAATAGCTTATGAACCCTACGCATAATGTGTGTGATATATCGGCTAAAATACAAAAATATATGATTTTAAAATAAATTTAAACATAGAAAAATATATATAATCAAATGATATTGTATGTACATGATCGATGGTCATGGAACCCATGCTTTAGATTGGTTGATACAGACTGAGTTATCAATGGGCAATCAATGTATAGACTTCCATAATTAAAACTTTTTGTATTGATAACATTGAAAAGATAGACTTCCATCCTTGATCGGGCGACTTTATGTACTCTGTATCATCCTGTCAGCTCTGATGAATGCGTGATGTAGGACATGTTGTGTCTGTGTCTGTGTGTGTGTGTGTGTGTGTGTGTGAAGGGAAGGTGGGGGGGGGGTGGTTCTGAAGGTCATCTGAAGGTCAACAGGTCAGGCAGAGAGGTCACCATACAGAACATTTTTCCACAGGGTTCATTGGTGAACTCTTCGGACAGTGGAAAACACGGGCAAACTCATCAAACTGGGAAACGCTGCCAATGACTCTGCAGGGAGAGGAAATGGAAACATCTAATATCAGTGTCGACATCACGAGTGTGTATGTGTGCATGTTTTGTGCAATTCAAGTGTAGTGTACTCTAAGTTATTTCACAGGAAACGGGAGCATCCCCAACATTACCTGTGCACTCCTAACTGAAGTTAGATGTGTCTTTTCTTTTTTTTTTTGGATATGTTGTAATTGAAGATTATTCTTAAATGTAAAAGCAATGCACACAAATGCAACATTCTGACAACTTTCTCTGTATTTGTGAGTGTTTTTTTGTTGGTGTGTGTATTTCGTACCTGCAATACTCTGGTGCATGTTTGTCAGTTAGCAGCTGCAAGTAGGTGGACTGAGATCTTCTCTTCATACACCAGTTCTGAAGAGACAACATAGAACAATAAAGGGGCACTCCAGCAATTTAATATTACACTTCTATCGGACTTCATTCCCTGCGGAGTCCGACATAGTGTGATATATAGTTCCTTTAATGAGATGAAGAAGCTGATCCAAAACCCTGGTGTCCTACATTTCCCATAATGTAATTTAACAGTATCTTTTATTAGACTAGCCCTGCTTGTTAATTTTCTGCATGTTTCTATTGGCTAGATTTCTGTTTGAAATATAAAGCCTGAAGCCACGTCCAAGGGGACCCTAATGACATCATGAGGGTTACTTTCTCAGACTTTAGGATGCTACTTTCAGAGCCACAGAAGACACTATACATCTGTTTTCAAAAGCTGAGTAGTAATAGTTCAACTGACCAGTTAACTGATCTTTGGTGGAATTGGTGCACCTTTAACACAGCAGCAACCCAACTCGCCCGAAACATAATCAGCCAAATCTGCACATGCACAACATGTTATAAGCTATTTGTTGCTATTAAGGTATAATTTGGGGAGCTCACCAAATTCATTTTACGTGAATGGTTGAATTAGTCCACAGCTCAAAATTATGCATTTCTTTTACTCTGAAATTAATCTAACCACATATGCAATTTTCATAGCACTTCCCTTTAGCAGTTTTTTTTTAAATGGGCTAAACACTGCAGATTGCATTAAAAAGTCTGTCTAGATTTTGTCACCGCTACAATGAGCCATGAATTTCAATGATGCTGATGGATTTAGATGATAGATGTAATAGTTGCAGGGTGGTCTAGTGCTTCGAGACACTGTGCTGTCATCAACACAGTGCTTTTTTTTTTTTTTTATCCCTCCAATGGTTAATGGATCCATCAGCTAATGTTGGGGTAGTATATAACTCCTACCTGCTCTGTATGATCAGTTGCTCCGGCTGAGAGCATCAGCTAAATGGTTTACCATGTAAATGTAATGAAATACTGTAGTGTGGATTCTGTTGAGAGGCTTCGGTACCTGTGCAAAGGCAATGAAGAGCAGCTGTTCATGAGTGTATTTGAGCCCAGGCAGGGGCCTCTCTGGACCATGTTCCCTCACCCACTTCTGATACGCCTGGACAGAGAGGTGAGTGAGTTAAAATACCTGAAAAGTTACAGTATGTACTATAACTACCTACCATAAACTACGGAAAATAAGAATCAAAACTGACTGGTTGCATTTTGATATTCCGATTTATTTAAAATCCTTCATTCAATCCCTTTGCATTTGTTTCTACACAAAACAATCCTCACTTGAGTGTATACTACAGACATGCCTAATATGGAATTAAATTAAGCGGCACCCCAGACCCTCCTCAGTCCAGATAAACACATGTACACACTGATACAAGCAGAGGAAAGAAATTCAAGTCAAAATGTTTATCTTTAGTCTTGATTCTGGGGCATTTCTGCTCTTTACTTTCATGTAAATAAAGCATAGTGATTTATGAGGAATGAAGAGATTAAAGAGGGACAGATTTTAGAGACATTATGTGTTCTGAGAGAACAAATTCTAATATTTAGACAGTGTGACACCAACTAGCTGCAGTATTTGAACAATGATGTTATCTGGCATTACTTACATAGTATGACAGCTTGAGTCCTCCCATGTCTGCTATGTTCTCCCCCAGTGTCAGACGGCCATTCACCTAGACACAGAGAAACGAAACTTGAACTTGTGAAACAGTAACATTTCCTACATTTATATATATATTTTAAAGGAGGTTCTATACCTGACTGTTCTTTCTTACTGCAAGGTTACAAGCAGATACTCAAGACAGAACAGGCTAGCTGTTTCCCCTGCTTCCAATCTTTATGCTAAGCTAATCAAAAAGCAAAGGCTAAGATGGCAGCATGGGACAAGATCCAAAAATGCTGGACCTACATTTCCCACAATACATCTCACTACAATAGTGTCTTTTGTTAGATCCTCCTTGCCAAGTAAACACCCACGTTTTTCAAATGTGATGCCCCAGCTTTCTGTTATAAGTTAATAATCTTCAAGCACAAGCCAAGATACAGTATGGCATGGTGCTATATAAGTCTAATTTATTATTTTGATGTTATTTTTATTATCATCAGGGTGTAAAGATTCATGCAATGAGTGTACAAACCCACCCTCTGGCTATACACAGTGAAATTATCGTAGAGCTTGACGATACATTCAGCTTTCTTCTGGAACTTTCTGTAGGATTCCTCTGTCCACCACTGTTTGAGGTTGCCATGACGGTCGTACTGGCCCCCTAGGGACATGAACCATTGCATCACTAAGATGAGGGGCAAAAGGGCAGGGGGGCAGTGTTAGCATGAAGACAACACAACCTGCAACTTTCCTTCACAGTCCAAAGAGCTGCCCAGCATGTCACAGAAGTCAAACTGTAAGGGGGCAAAAGTTAACCTGGGCTGGTGTATCCAATGAAATATGTAGTCAACTGTCAAAGAGGCTGCTAGTAATCAAACTTGGCAGAATTTTCACACCCACATTCAATACTTTTGCTGTAGCTTAAAGGGCAGCACTTTCGCTGGAAATGAAAGTTAGAGATTGTGGCTCATAATTTTCTCTAATAGTTGCATACACAAATTGACACAAATCAAAAGGGAAAACTTGCTCTTTCTGTGGAATAGAATAGTTCAATGCAATGAAGGGGGTTCAACTTTAAATGGTAAGAAAACAAGCTTTGTTGCAATGGATTATGGGTGAAGAGCTTACCCCAGTCGTCATATCCGTGTGTTAGTTCATGGCCAATGATAGCTCCTATTCCTCCGTAGTTCAGAGACCTGGCAGCAGGGAGGAAAAATATTACATTATATCTATGTATATAATATACATTATATCTTGGTATCTACCGACTGCCTATGCTATGAGCTTGTGAAAGAAGAAGCTAAGTTAATTTTCTTTATGAAAATTGATTTCATAAGCAACAAAACCAATCTTTGATCAACTTAATACACTCAGGAGATTTGCTGCTACAGCCATACTTATTTTGGTGTGACTACTAGAATATAGTGGCTAATGTTAGCAAATTGTTGCTGTGTAATTGATGTTATTGAGTCAGTTTGCAGACTTTGTGACTCTCTACTGCTTTACTTATCTGTTTGTTAAATATGAAGCTAGAGCCAGAAGACATTAGCTTTTAGTTTAGCATACATACTCAAAGCAGGTAGAAACAGCTAGCCTGGCTACCAAACAGGATATAGCATGTTCATTGATTAACTTTAGAGGTGCTGGAAGGTAGATTTTCTTCGTAAAGAGTGAGGCTGGCTGTTTCCCTCTGCTTCTAGCCTTTATGCTAAGCTAAGGTAACCATCTCTTGGCTCTAGCTTTTTATTTAATGTCTTCAATCTTTTCATCTAACTCCTCAACGAAGCAAACAAACATATTTCCCAAAATGTCAAACTATTCCTTAACACTCTTAAGCATGGAGCTTTAGTCTCCATTTATCACACTTTAGAACAGATGCGATGCCTTTTTGACTGATTTAAGGTGTCTCATTACAGTCAGCTATTGCTTCCCTTTCTCTCATTTTGTCCTATTGTCCTCATTGCAAATTCTGCTCAGCCGAGGAAGATAAAGTACAAGTCGTATTTGGGATATAATTTTGGATCCATGTGCCTCAGATTGCTATTGATTAGAAAACATCAGATATCCGTTTCACATGTGAGGGAAGAATCAGCACTTGGGACCCTTTCAGCTGCAGTGTGAACATAAATCTTCATTTCCCAAGTTGTGGATACAAAATTCAACACCCTGTAACATGTTCCAACCCGCAGCTTCCCTTATGTATATGCACCCACTCGTCCACAACTAACATGTGTCTCCCCACCTCTTCCTCAACCTGTGCCCACTGCTTCCAAAAGAATACAAAAAAAACAGTGGAACTCTCTACCTCTCCTTGACCCTGGGCCAGGCTGGAGTGCTGCCTTTGTGGCACATGCAGATATAGAGAGCGATGAGAGGGCAGACTCAGGGCTATTCACATGGCTACGTCTGAAAATGACTTTCTGACAGCTAGTCGATACGCTGCCTCACACCAGGCCCGACTCCCTCGCTAAACTAACTGGCTGATTGAAGCTTCATTATACTCAACGTGATAGCGGAGGTGTGTGTGTGTGTGTGAGACTGTATAGGAGTAAGACAGCGAGACTTTATGGGAGGTTAGGGCTACTGCAGTAATAACTTAAAGGGGACAGGTACACACTTTAATGCAATCATTAATTATTATTGATTAGCATGCATGGCAGCAGGTAGTGGAAGTAGCGGTGATCACCTCTAATGAAGACATAGAAGTGTTAGCTAATGTTAGGTACACAAACTGCTAGGTCTAATTATCTCATATTTGTGAGGTGTGTGTGTGTGTGGTTGCTCAGGGGAGTTGATATGAATGCAGGAGGTGTAGCTATTCAGACTGTATTCTATGTGTTGTTTTAGAATAATACTGAATACTGGCAACAGTAGCTTTGTTCCTCTGTGAATAACTTTGGTTAACAAAGGGTCTGTTGAGTGGGAAAAATAGTTGTTTACCTGCACATTCCCTCCCTAAATGATACGCCTGGTGTTAGTCGACTTTTCTCTACTGCGTGACATTGTTTCCACACTGACCGTTTTCCAACCCACACTAAAACTTTTGAGATTGATTTGGTTTTAATTCCTGCCAGTATTTTATGAAAATCAGCTCGTGCAGAGTTGAAACTTGCTCGAGACGGGTAATCCATCACCGTGAACAATTAGTTTTCTTAATTTTAGAAGTTGTGTTTTTTCACTTGCCACTGGGAACCATTGAAAAAAGAATATTGAAACACTTTCTTGGTGTGTTCAAGGGAACTCTATCATCTGACAATGACTTTGCTGATACTGTGCATGTGTAAGTATTGTTTGTTGTCTTGAATTCACTTCCTGATACATAACCATGAAAAACTTGGAAAAAAACAGTCCCTGCTTTAATGCATTACCTTGTCTTGATAACATAACTTAAAGTCTGATGTGATGTATGAGTTTTCTGACAGAAGTCTCAAGTGGATTTTCATACAGCACTGAAATGAATGGAAAACAGTAGCAGCCTAGGAGGAAGAAAATCAATCTATAAAACTTTTGGTGAGCTTTGAAAAATGGTCAGAGCTACTTTGTACATAGGTTGTAATTACTGGGCTAAAACAGCATGACCTTTTAAAGCCTAGACTATGTAACTTCTGTTGAACAGCAGTCACAAGTGTCAATTACAGGATAATGGCACAAAAATTCCCTGAAAGATTAAACAGCATGGCTGAGAGCGAGTGGAGACCATGAACAGGAAATAACAAACATGCTTGCTGTTGAGGTACAGTGTGGTTTCCCTCTTGTTTTACTTTTGTCATCCATTGAAATGTTTTCCTATGATACACAAAAATGTAGTGGAACAGTAGCACAGGTTGAGAGTCAAACACTCAGCACATTGACTTAGTAATGTCCGTCATGAAGCGATATCAATCTAAAGTTTGCTAACATTGGCTTGCTTTACCATAAGCTTCTGGTCAAAACAGATCAAATAATGCTGTAGCAACAAAAATATATTGAAATGAGCAAGAATGTGTTTTATTGCTTATGAATCATTTGTGCTATTTCTTCTTTCAAAAGTTACAGTTAAGGCTAAGTATAGTAGCCTTTTTATATATCATCGTATATCAGTCAGAATGTTTTCACACTTCAGTGTCAAGGTTATGATGTATTTGTTTACTTACTTACTGTGTCGGGTATGAAAGTTTGGCATCAAATGTTTGGTCAGATACATAATCTTATTAACTTATTCATGGACTAAATAGTTGATTCACCTGATTTAAATCAAGATTTGACAATTTTTAACTAGTTGATTCTTGTATGACTGCATATGTCAGAACATTTAACATTCGAGAAATTTGACTTATTTTATGAAATGAATCAAAAAAATAAAAAAGATAAACCTATACTGTATATCTCCTATAAATATATTGTCTAGCTATCACTATCAAAACTCAAATAGAACTTTAAATGACCATAGTACCATCAAAATTTTAATTGGTTTGGATTTCACTGAAGAACTTCATTATCTAATGGCACAATGATATAAATGTTGGACGATAATAAAACTGGAGAAAATATGCAGGCCTTTTTTTGGTATAAAGATGGTAATTTTAAAGATATTGTTTGCTGCCATAGAAAAACATATTACTTATCAGCAGTTAACTCAAAAATTATTAATAATGGCCTTGAAATACCGGAATCTATCCAATACAAAAAGCTTCTATCTAAAATGCACAGCTGAGGAGGAAATAATTTGTGTTCTGATTTGAATGCATCACTAATTTAAAGTTGGGGAGAGTTCTGTGTGGTATTGCCGTGTCTAATTTATACATTTCTCATGGCGAGCTTATTTGAGAGCCAGAGATGAGAACAAGTGAGATAAACAGATCAGATAGAGACGAACAGGGAAGCTATCTGCTCTCATGCGCTGTCAATTTACTTGATGGGCTCAAATTTAGGGAGGCGACTTCTCAATGACACCTGTTCCATTAGCAGGACCTTGTTCAGTAATTGAGCTCTTGGTGGGTAGTTAAATTGGTTTAATCAGGTGTGTTGGGACTTCAGGCTTGCCAGACTAACATAGCCTTTAATGACCTTTGTTGTTGTTGCCGTGGAGATGTTGTTGCTTCCCTATGGAAAGCAGCAGGGAAAGGCAGGGACATGAGGAAGGATACTTACTGTGGGAACTCAGAATTGTACAAAGTGGGCTGAAGAATGCCGGCTGGAAAGACTGGGGGAGAGATAAAGACATAACATGAGGCACACAAACTATAGAGAGGAACAGGTTTTTATTGCAGACTGCACAGAGGGAAAAGGACAGTGCAGAGGAAATGAAAAACACTGACTGACTTTTAAGCTGCACTAGCCAAGGTATTTATGGAAAAGGCATCTATACTATCATCCCAAATCTCATTGTGCAGCCGCAATAGAATGCAGCGACAAAAAAAAATCACTCTATTTGCCCACATGAATGATTTTCTCTGTCCCCTAAATATAAACACGTTCACGCTTCATCCAGAGAAAACTGTTTTTCTAATGATGAATAAACCTCTTGACCTCCTCATCATCATCACACACTCTGAAGATGACATTTAGTTAACTCATATCATCACTATCTCTAAGCCCTTCAAAATTAAAACATTTCAGTCATCTCTTCATATGTCTTTGTCAATCTGAGGTTGAAATAGTTGAAATAGTCAGATGTTGTAGCATTGAACAGTTGATTAAGGACATCAGTTGCATATTGAATGTATTGATATCTTTGAATTGAAAGATAGTTCATTGCAATGGAAAAACACAAATTGAATATCTTTGGGTTTTGGACTGTTGGTCCAACAAAACACGCAATTTCAAGTTGTCACCTTAAAGTCGGTCTTAAAACAATATTCAGATGTCCATTAAAACAATTTTTGGTTGAACAATCCTTGTGTAAAAGGCATTCTAAAGTACTGCTAAAGCTAACGTAATACCATCATAAGACAGATTTTTGAAATTTGTCCTATAATTGACATTCTTGTCAGCCTCAGCTGTCGGGGCCGGCCTGTGGCATAGGCCACGTAGGCCGTCGCATAGGGCACCAAATGAGGGAGGGGGCAGCAAAAAAGTGGGTAGTGTGCTTTTTGGCAATACGTAGTCTACAAATTCTCCCTGCGTAATGTTTTTCTGCGATTTGCCCCAATAACTTGCATAGATTTTCATCTGATTCGATTTTCCAAAGCCTTACTGTTGAGTCAGTTTTTGCACAACAGCCACCAAACTTCATCTGCTACCTCAGGTAACGCCATCATGAATGACACCTTGACCCCTGTTTGCCTTTTTCTCTGGAGGACTGGGATGATTCACTTTTTTGGGGGACTCCGATCTAAATCTTTTGGGATCTCAATTTAAACTCTCGCCTAGGGCACCAACATAGTCAGAGCCAGCCCTGTCAGCTGTACTTTGTGTTTAGTGCTCACAAAAGTTGGCATGCTAACACACTTAACTGAGATGGTTAACATTGTATATTTTCTCTGCTAATCATCAGCAGTTAGCATTTAGCACAAAGCATTGCTGTAAAGCTTCAATGAGCTAGCATGACCGTACAGTCTTTGTTCATATATATGTCACATTTTGCAGACTAATCAATTAATCTATAATTGCAGACTTAAATATGTGTTGGTTAACATAACGTAGGATGGTCTGGATTTAAGATAATTACATTTTTTGACTGTTAGAAAATCAAGTCAAAGTAAAAAACTGACTATATTAATAAAGCTCCCCATGAAGAGACAAAAATGGACTGTATATGTAAGAGAGCAGCTTTTGATTAAGCCTCTGTCTTTGTCTCTTTATCTTCAAACAGAACCAGATTGTAGACATGAAATAAAGGAAGGCAAAAGATGGATCCGCAACTGAAGAATAATGTAAAATTTAATATAATAATAAAAAATAAAATAATTTGATTATATTTTCAAAAAAATGTGATTAGAGAGAAAAAGAGAGTACGAAAATGAATCCAGAGGAGAAAGAACAAGAACTGAACACTGATGCGCCAGCACGTGAAATGAGAGAAATGATGTGCGGGTTAAAAAAAATGACCCAGTGGGCCCTGATGACTGTGTTTGTCTGACTCCTCCTGTCCTCTAGCATCAGCTTGCGAGCACACTATTGATTTTTCTGCGAGAGATTTAATCCAGCAGGCAGGCAGACACAGACAGTGGGTCGAGCCTGGGAGAAGACGAGGAGGGAGGGAGGGAGAGAGGGAGGGAGGGGTGAAATCGCACGGCTAGATTTGTTAAAACTCAGGAAGGTGTTACTGCTTGTTTTTCCTCCAGGGTGGTATTAAATATGTGAGGTGGAGATCGAAGCAGAAAGTGAGTGATGAGAAGGAATATGATATGAGGAGGTGGACGCTTTTGACTTGGCCGTTTGACTTGTCGAAAACAGAAGGCAACATGGTGTAATTGTGTGTAACTAATACATGGTCCAAGTCATGGTGCAGAATGGCAATGGGAGAGATGAGGGGATGTGTGTGCGTGTGTGTGTGTGTGTGTGTGTGTGTGTGTGTGTGTTTGTGCTTGTGTATGGAGACAGATGACAGATAGAACAAAAATATCAGTATGTGCCATGAACAGTCACGCACTCACCCATTTGGTTCTTGTTAGGGAGGTAGTAGGCATTAAGGGCCTGGGGAGGGAGAAGCCACCTGAGGATAAAAACAGGAGTCAAATAAACAGGGTTTTAAAGATGGGATCCTTCACACACACACACACTCTCACACACACACACTCAAATCACTCATCTACCTCCTTGAAACACACCCCAATCCTGGACAGAATCTCAAACGCCTCTGCTTGTCCAACACGATCTCATGGGATGGCACATAAATAACACGCCACCTTCTGTGCTTTTCATGTTATTTAATGCCGTTTAGTCCCCATAGATTTCCATTGCTATCCAGTTTTACAGCAGTCCACGTCACATGACTGTCAAGTTTCTTTCGGCATTTTTGAGAGTCCCAGGGATGAATTTGAAATGTTTTGCGATTGGCTGAATGGAGGACCTACCACAGTGTTTTCCTCACTGTCACTGTATTAAGGTTTTCTTTTAATGATATCTTGATTGATTCACAGGGGTCTCCTGCAATCTGCTCTTTAACATTTCTCAACATAAAAACATGATAATGTCCTTGATAACTCAACAATATGATCAACAAAATATTAAGGCCAACAATTCCAGGCGGTGAGTCCTTAAAAAATCTTTGTAATAACTGACAAACTAAACATCATATTCATTCATGGAATAATTTTTTTTTTTTTGTTAGATATGTCATCAAAACACATTTTAATGCTGAAAGTGTCTTAAAAAATATTGAATTTTTCACTGAGAATAAAAAGAATGCCTTTCTTTTTTTTCTTCACTGAAAGAAACTTGATGGTCATGTGACCCAGACTACTGCAGTGATACTGGGTTGCAGTGGAAATCTATGTGGACTAAACGGTGTTAAAAGACACATAAAAAGCACAAAATGTGTAGTGATATCATGTGAAATGACTTAAGAAATTGCAATGTTATTCATATAATTCATATTCATTAGTGATACTAGGCTGTCCTCTCTCACTCTCTAAACCCCCTGGTGAGAAATATTCTGTGGGTGAGGTCCCATGGCCAAAGTTCCTCTCTGCATATAAAAACACGGACAGTTCCTTTATGCTAATCCACTTAAAGCCAGACCAGTCGATTGGCACAAAATCCCCCAAATGACTCTGAAAGTGTGAGATGCCCTTGTTCTAGGAGTGAAAGACTGATGGCTCTGCATGGGCTGCAGAGAGATGGAAGGGAGACAAACACAGGGAGGAGGAGGAATGTTTATTTATTTATTTCCTTGTGACAAGATAGACTGAGTGATGAAAGGTTCACTTTTTGGTGATAAAAAAGGGAGTATATGATTTAACTCTTCAGGGTGTTGAGTGTGGGCTAATGATACTGTACAGTTGTTTTGAGCACCTTGGAATACTAATGTGACTGTAATGTGTTGTCATAGCGGAGAAGCACTCAATCCAGGCATAGCGGGCTGTATTTTATAAAAAATGAACTGTATGCCCCACAGCACTTTTCTGCTGCCTGGCTGCTATAGATAAGTAAATCAAATGGATTTTCTCCTGCTGTGTATGTCGATTTTGTATCTGTTGGTTTGATTTAGTGGTGCATCAACAAATATGTCAAACTAAAAAGGGATGCACATGGACACATGTTAGGCATGTCAAACATATTAGAGACACACATTCACAGTGGTGTAATTGTGTGAGCCTCAGCTGGATGAGCTCAAGTATATTAACCTACTTTAATTGCTTTGCACCGCATGTCAGTTAGCCGAGGTTGGCTAGCTATTGTAGCTTGTGTAATGTGAGGAGATATGAAACTCACGCTGTCTTGTCCACTTCTTCATGGATCTTCTTGACTGACAGCTTGATGTTAAACTTGATGCTGTTGAGGATGTTCTTGAAGTAGGTCTTCTCATCCACATCAAACTGTAAAGCCACAGATATTTGGTTAGTTTATGTGCACATTTAGTGTATGTATTAGTTGGGTGTTTGTGGAAGTGTGTTAAGTGTGGTGGGCTGGATGGAACCATCAAGTCAGCTACTAATTAACGGTTACTTTGTAAATGGTGGTAATCTGTGGCAACTGTTACAACTTATTTATGATTCAACATATAACTTGAAAATGGACTTGCAGTAGCTTATTGTACATGGATCGACAATTGGTTTTGTTCACTTGCCAAAGGGATTTAATGTAACTTGCTTTTGCAACATCTCTATCTTTTAAACTGACAGTAAACACATCATCTTGCTTTTTAAAAAAAATCTCTTGCTTGTTTAGTCTCACAGGGCCAGATGTGCTTCTGTCAATTTCTGACAAAAATACGCATCTGGACAGACTGCTATTTGAAAATTGCGGTAGCAGATGGAGTTTTTTTTTTTTTTTTTTTTTTTTTTTGCAGAATCCTCCAACTGTCTGTGAGTCTGTGTACTTGGTGATGTAAGGAATAGAGTCAATAATACAGGTGAAGCAACACTTTGCTTGTGAATTAAGTTCAGAGTGAGCGCTGGCAGGTGAATTTTGTTACCTCTGGTCAGAGCCAGTTGAGCTGTTTCCCTGTTTCCAGTCTTGTGGTAAGCTAATCTAATCGGCAGTTGACAGTAGTTTCATATTTACTTTACAGACATGAGAGTGGTACTGATTTTCTCATCTAATTTGTAGACAGCAGATAAGCTTATTTCTCATGAATGTTCTAAAAAACTATTTATCCAAGGTAAGATAAATTTAATGTGACTGTACTGTAGCAGTTGTCATCAGCAGTCCAGTGATGTGTACTAGGGATCAAGTCCAGTCAAGTGACACACATTAAGGAAGTATATTGATCCTTTACTTAGAGGTACCCTGTGGACTTTTTGACCACTAGTAGTGCTATGGAGCAATGTTTTTACAAGGATGAAATTGCACATGTGTAAGCATATGGACAACCTGATACACATTCGCCCCAGTGGTTCCATACTATTCCACTAATTGATGATAATGCACCAAGAAACGCTGCCAATGAGCCGATAAGTTAGCTAGCAAACGTGGATGTATGGTAAACAATATAGTTTTTAAAATATTCAAAAATGCATTCTAGACATTTGCAAGGCAATTGCAAAGCTGGAACAATTTGAAACCTGCATTGTTTACATCCATGTTCACATACTAGCACATCATTGCCGACACATGGCTGCCTTTTTATGTTCTCCATGTCATTAAAGGCCTTTATTTGAAAGCATATTTAGCATATTCTCAATTTTATTCATTGGACATCATTAGTTCATTAGTTTCCTTCCATCACTGATGCAAACCAACATAGTTGTCTACAGATGTACAAATTCAGTGTACAGTTCTCCATCAACAAACTTTTGACTGCATATTTTTGAGGGCTGGGCAGCCCACTCAGATCAACATACTTAATGTAGTTATTGCATATATTTGAACAGAGTCATCAGTATCTCTTGGGTTAAATTATTCCTGTGCATGATGTATTTTTGCTCCAACTGAATACAATCTCCCAGGATATATGGTAATGGCTGATGGAAAATCATTCCAGAAACAGAGATAGACAAAGGGGAATGCTGGGAAATAGTATTTGTGTGTATGATGCATGGGTGCTTGTGTGTGGTGAGGAAGACCGGACAGTGCAGAATGAAATAGGAGGCTCATGACTCACCCCATATTCTTTGTCTATGAGCTCAGGTTTGAGCAGAAAGTCAGGGTATCCTGTCATCACCATCATGTGCTTCAGCTGGGAGGGAAGAGAAGAGGATGATGGAGGGAAAGAGAGGGAGACAAGTGAACCTACCCAACGCCACCCTACATCCACTTGCAGTGACTAATAATCACCAATACACACTTGTTTCTGGACCCAGGCACACAACCATCCAAGCGCACACCCGTGCATCAACTAATCAAGCAAACCCAATGTAATAGGATTATAGGGAAGCTCTTTATATTCACCATGGCCCTCTAAAAGGATTATAACTTCAGATTGTAAAAGTATTAGAGGGGATATCTTGCAGTGCAGACCCTAAATCAGCACCACAGAGAGATCCGGATTAAGCGATCCTCACTTCTCAATGTCAAGTCCTTGATGTATTCTATCACACACTTCCATCTAACCAAGCAATCAATCAAACCCCCAGAAAGAAAAGAATTGCAAGAAATAATTAAATCCTTTTCAAATACTAATCGGATCTGGCAAGGATTCATGTTCGTGATGGAGAAGCTGAGTTCGTTCTCCGAACCTTTGCTCTGGCTGCTTCCTTGGTGGCCTCATCCATCCAGTCCAGCTCATGCAGCCGGATGTCCAGGGCGTGCTTTATGTCCTCCACCAGCTCCTGTACCTGGAGGGAGATCACATCATTGGAAGAAGTTTTAAAGTCCCTGAAAACATGTTTTCTCAAGCCGCCTCTTACTATGAACACATATTTTTGTCAGCTAAAGTTAACAGTTTTCGTTATTTTACAATTCTGTATTTCTTTTTTTTTCTCTGTGCTCTTCTCACAGATTTGAAGTAGGTGGAGCTCAGTTGAAAAAAATGTGATGTCACACACTCCCTCACGCCAATCAGATTTTAGAAATATTTTAACCTGATGACAGTTGATTGGTTGTTTGGTCACTAGATCTTATCAAACCACACCCACACAGTTTTGAAGAAGCAGATTAGCTTAATTTTTTCAACGGTATACTCTCATAAATAATGATTTTTACTAGGATTTCAACTAGGATTGTTGCTTATGTAGTCATAAATATTTAATGCCATAGAGAACAACTGAATATTTGAAGCCACATTATCTGAGGTTTTAACTTTTAGAATCCCCCCAATCCAATTTTTGCACAACTCTTTTGAGCAAGGTTGCCTGTGTTACTATAACTAACTGATCATTTGGATTTCTGTTCAATTAGATTGCCTACACTGGTGGTTTTTATGTCACCTTTGCTGCAGTTTTGATCAGTCCATTGTCTTAAATGAAAATTCTCAGTTCAGATTACTACTGACCATATGTGCAGCTGAAACCCACCACGAACCATAAGCCTGTGCATTCAGCCTTAATTTTAAAAACGTAATTTCTATTTACCAGCTCTAAGCACCAACGCAACTGGAACAGTGCAGCTGACTGAAATGGGATGCTTTGACTTTGGGTCTGCAATGCATGCAAGTCAACAAATGTATGTAGGGCGATAACCAGCAATTACTGTGTGACATGAATTAAAAATTGCTATAAAGCTTGCAGTTGTAGCAAACATGTAGAGTACATAGATTTCATTATGTGAGAAACTACTCAGCTCACCAGATTGTCTTTTTTCCTTCTTGGATTGTTTTCAAATTCCTTTAGATCCCATAAAGAGGATTTAGAGATCCTTCTAGTCATCTCTACCTTCAGTTAAAGGGGAACTCCACCGGCTTTACCCATCAGTCTCTTTACAGGTGTCAGTTCTACTGTATATTTGGAAAAAAAAATTGAGCAAGCCTGCTACTCATCCCTGGTTGAGGCTAGCAGCTTGAAGTTACATGTGTTATTAGCATAACCCACTCAAATCATGGATGTATAATAAGAATTGGATACAGCATCAGAGGCGGGGCCCCATTCATTACTATGAAAGTTGCTCAGTGGCAACTTCCCTCTATAAAGAAATTGCCTGGATGAAAACATATTGCACATGCTCTAAAGGCCCAATGTGTCCATAGAGCATGCTCACTAGAGACTTCTGCTTGCCCAGATGGCTAACTTCCAATTTAGCCCCTTGCTTACTTGAATGGGGATAAAATGGTTAAATCGTACAGCTCTTCAAGACTTTTGAAATGTGAATGGACCATATGGATGGAATTCTGAAAGTGAAATGAGTAAATTTGCGGGGGTTGTGACATTCCAAAAATATATCCACTGATTTACAGACGTTTCCTTCACTATGTAATTCTATGAGAAAAAGTCTTTGAGCCCAATAGCATTACTTCATGTAATTACATGGTTTGGTCATTTTGCTTCAAAGCCTGGTGCTGTTCCTCGGGGCTTGACCCAAATCGGTACAGTCAAGTGAATCAAGTCAGGTTGCATTGTGGGCAAAATAGATGCCAGGTTTTAACAAAGAAGAAGAATGCACAGAATAAAAAAGATGGCATCTCTGGTTCTACGACACTGTTTTTTTTTTTTTTGCATTTTAGAGTCTGATAGTGTTATAGAAATACTATGCTAAATCGGTGGAGTACTCTTTAAAGTTATACCTGCTTGCACTGACACTGACTGTTGGCAGTGGACATTAATCATGCTTTGCAGATTTGTACAATATGAATATAATTCATATGGATACTGGGCAGTGCTCCTACATCCTTAGATATCAGAGCAGGACAAACAAAACAAGCATGCAGAAGAAGAAGCGTAGCACTCTAAGCAGATAAATAATATATTTAACCTGCATTTTTTTCTGCCTAACCTTGAACATACCTTAACCATAGTTTATTTACTTGCCATAACCGCAATCTTATATGGGTATGTAGTTGCCATGCACAGATGTATGATAATTTAGAATGAAGTAATTCTAAAATATTTTGGCATCAGTCATTTAAAATCATCAGTGAACGTAATATGAGGTTATGATACTAGTGTTAGGGTTTCAGTAGGGTTGGGGCACTTCTGCTGTCCAAAGTTCTAGTTACTTTTGAATAATTCTCCTGGTGCTTTCTCATAACATAAACAGAATTTTTATCCCCAAAAGACACCAGGACATGTTATGTCTCTTTACACTGGTGATTTAGGATAACAACAAAGCTGATCTTTCCCTCTCTTTCTCCTGACTCTCAGTTTTAGCTCCTGAGACTTATTAATTCCTGTTCATGCTGAAGCAAGCAACATCAGCAAGTCAGTCAAGGCTACACACATCGCCACTGGCTTGGTTTACAGGTACACACAGGTTCTCCAACCTGTGTGGACATGCCAATATAGTATAGACTGATGTCTACTGACAGTGGAAAATGATCAGTGTGGACATGGACAGTACCAAAAATGCAATAACAAAGCTTGAAGTTTTCAATCTCCCACAGGAGAAGTTTTTGATGGTTTGAATGATTTTTAGATTCTTATGGGATTAGCACCCACTTCATCTTACAAAAACCTGCCATACTCTAGGCTTCATGCTAAAAATCCCTCTTGTCTATTATTTTATTAATCAGAAAGGCTCCACTAGCTTCAAGCCTTATTGAAATTTACACTTTGTATCTTATTGGAATCTTAAATGGAACATTAGAAGCTTGGGAACTTAAATTTCAATTAAGGTACAGTACATAAAAAGTAATTAACACCTAGAACTTGTGTCAGACTTACATGCTTTATAGTCATGGGCTTTGGCAGCAAGGGAGATTTAGAAGTTTGCAAGAGAAGAAGAAAGGTGGCTCATTGTAAGATGAAGCTCATAGGGTTGACAGTAAGGGTATAAGAAGAAGAAGGGGAGATGATGAAGGGCTTAAAGAAAGTGTATGAGGTTACAAAGGTTAGAAATCCCATTGGAAATCATATCCCCATGTCCTAGAATGGACATGAGACTGAGATAAGAATACATATGGGGGAGGATTAAGGTGAAAGAGAAAGGGACCAAAGGTGATGGAAGGTTAAAGGTGAGGAATTAGTAGTGACTGACCTAAGCAGTGAGCAAAATGGAAATAAAAAGTGGAGTGGATAAGAGGTAGAAACAAGTTATGATTGGCATGGATGGCATTTCCAGATCCCAGTTCAGGAATCAATCAAAATCATCTGGCTGTGTCAAAATACACAGCTGGAACCTCGCCCCTACCCCAAAGGACCAAAGAAAAAATGATAAAGTAGAAAATAATGATATAGAATCAACATCAGAAAACAGTTCCAGTGTTGCAGCAGTCATGAAAAGTGTGGGAAAGTTATTATGGACTCAAATTAGGGTCAAATTTGTTGCAGCTGCTTATCAGCATATCTGAATGTGTGAAAACATTTTGTATGAATACATTCAAATGTGTGAATGTGTAAAAATGTTTTGATCAGATGAATTCAAATGTCTGAATATGTAAAAAAAAAAAATATCTGAACAAATACATTTAATTGAATTTGAAAGGACATCTGTGGCTGTGCATGACATTTTGTGAACAAATGAAAAGGATTTGCGCGGATAATTTCCCATGTGTGAGTGCATAAAGATGATTTGCACAAAGGTTAGCAGTTACACATTAAAGGTTTGCAGGTTTGCGGTTATACATCTATCTGTTTGTGGGTGGAAAAAGTACATAGAACTCAATTGTATGTGTGAATCACAAGTTTACAGCTACAAATCAGATCTACAAGTACAAATCAAACCTATGGCTACAAGTACTTTGTCTCACATTTGATGCCTCCTCCTGAATAGCCAATGGGGACACTCAGATTAACATTTTAACATATCCAATCAGGAATGTCATTTCACTATCCAATGATCTACAGGGCCATTCTTCTTAGTGTACTGAATGACTAGAATCAGTTCATTAAAAAAATTTGTTCACTGAATCATTCAGTGCTTGACTGGAGCGCTGAGTGTGTAGGTCCACTAATTGAACTGAAACATGGCAGAACAGTGTATATTCCTCATGATCCCTGGTGCTAGTGGAGCTAACGGCTAGAAAACTGTAGAAAAGCCTCCCCTAAACCTATATTGTATGATGGTGTATTTTGTGAAGCACCTCATAACTCCGGTTTGAAAGGCAACACACACACACACACACACACACATTCCATTCAGTGAGTGTATCCCTATAGCTGTCCTCTTTTCAAAACAGTAATTGTGTGTGTGTGTGTGTTGAAACATTTGAATTCATTTGATCAAAACATTATATATAAACATTATATAATATGTTTTCATACATTCAGATATGGTGATACCATAGACTGTATGTACATGACTCTAATTTGAACCCACAAGTTATGAAATTTGAAAATATGTTTCCAAAGATTTTAAATGTCTCGAATCATTAGAAATGTTGTTAAATGTCTTCAGTTATAGGCTACAGTCCTAAAAAAATCAATTCAAGGCCAAGGTCAGTTTTGTGGATTTTCCTCTTACCGTCTTTGACAGCTGTGTGGTTTCATTATAACTGAGATTCTTTTCCAACTATTTTTTAATACAGTCACTGGAAATTGCAGATAAATTTCTCATTACTGCATTTTTTTTTTTAGTTTAGTAAGTAGTGATGGAAACATCTTCATTAAATAAGTCATGACAGATCAGGCAGTTACAGCTTGACATGGTTCAATCTCACTGCAAAACTTCTGCTCAAAATTGGCTCTGTCCACTACAGTCTTTAAACTGTTGTGTGAGTTGTTGTTGTATGTGTTAAGTTTCCTGTGTAGTCAGCAAATTGTGTATTATATTGTTAAATACTTTCAATAATAGTCAGTTCTAGTGAAATGTACCCCAGCTTCACTTTGTTTGCCATAAAATCAGTACTTGTATCCGAGAATCTCCCCAAAATAACCAATAGATAGCTGAAGCACATAGTGTATTAATAAACTTCAGTGTAGATGATGTTATATTAGATTTGATTCTGGCCTTAGAATATGACTAAATGCATTTATTTTTTGGCTAAATTGTCAACTATAATTTGTTTTTTATTTTTAAGCATTGTAGTTATTTGTTGAGAAGGTGGTACAAGTGGAATCTCATGAAACAAGGTTGTGCTTCCTGACCCAATCCCGACAAAGTGTTTGGCCTCTGGTCAGGTTCAGATCATTTGTAAAGCTTGGGGCTTGAGTTAGGTTTTATGTTTGGTTATTTTCAAATGTAATTTATTGAGAAATTTCTCTCATTCTCTCCAACTGTGCCAATATCCATTTGAGTCATGTGTTGCATGTAGATATGCAATGCCCAGAAGAGGGAAAGAGAGTGTAGCCAATGTGTCGCATTAGCTGGAAAAAATAAAGCCACTGGTCAGTTTTGGGTTTCAGATTTGGCAGTACCAGTTGGGTTTTGGGGATTAAAGTCTTAAAGACACAGACGCAAGTCAGGTATGAGTCTTAGTTTTGGTCCTGCGCAGAATTATATGTGCAATTCACATTTTAATCTTTGAAATTTCAGAAGTTCACTTCAGATTTACTGGAGAGATACTGTTTAGTACAGTCAATGAATATGGCTAAAATGTTTTTTGAAAACAGGACAAATATAAAGCTTTTCATCCATCCAATGATCCATCCATTCATTCACCAATTATCCCACTGTCCCAACAAGCATCCATCAGTTCACCTCCACCCTCACCTTAGCTTTGCTCTGTGAGGAGAAGTGCTGCTGGACGAACAGGGCTCCAAGTGCCATGCCAAAGTGTTTATTGGCCTGGTTGAGGCAGAGCTTGCCCAGCTCCAGCTGCTGCTCAGTGCCGTCAATCTCCCGAGAAAATTCATGGATGGTGCTGCGGAAGGCGGTGGACAGATGTTCACTGAGCGCTGCCACAATGCGCCACAGCATGTAGTTATGTAGAACCCTAGGATGGAGGATATAAGAGGAATTGGTTAATTGCCCTCACATTTTTAAATGCTGTCACTTATATGGCTATGTCCCAAAAAACTGGCTTGTTTTGCTAACAAACAGCTCCACAGAAGGGCTTTGCCAATGATTAAATAAAGTACAAGAAAAGGCATCTGCTATAGTACAAAGCTCAAAGAACCCATCCTAGTTCTATACACAACCCTTTAAGTTAGACTGCAGCTCTCTTCTTGTGTTTCCTTTAAGTTAAGTGACATCTACTGTGTCTAACTGTAATCTTGTTCCATCTGGCACAAACTTTCTGTTTTTCCATCTGCCCTCTGGGCCCCTTAAGAGCCAGAAAAGTAAGAAAGAAAACAAGAGGGAGACAGTGATGGAGAGCAAATAGTGAGGAGTCAAGAGGACCCAGCAGTGAGAGAGTGACTCCCTCCAATCCAGAGTGACTCACAGTGGAGAGGCAGCAGAGGGGTGAGCAAAATGTTGCGCGGGAGGAGAGAAAATGGATCATTCATTTATGTATTCAAGCTGTGTCTTGTCCCTCAGACGATGGAGTGCTGGTGTGTCCTCGTGCCCCCACTGGGTGCGCACATTTAATCTGCCCTGGGGGGACAAATGCCCCCCTCTCCCACTGTGAGGCTCCATATGAACCTGGAGGCATGTTGTTGTTGTTTCTCCCTGTTTTTTTTTCTTCTTAATTTTTCCCTGTGCATGACAGATATTAAATCAAAAGCGCCTTGGCAACAGCACCCTGAAGGTCCCGCCAACAAAGCACTTGTGAAGTGAATTTAATTGACGGGAAAAGGGGGAGGAAGGCAGGGGGTGGGGTAAGGGAGAGGGAGGGTAAATAAATGAATGAGAGCCTCAGGTGGTGTCCTTGATCATCAGTATCGTCAACTAATCAACATGTGTTACAGGTGTGACTGCTTTGCTTGATTAGCTGGTTTGTGTTTCACTAATTTTGTCGTCAGCTGATTGTTGCAGATGAGTTGTTTGTATGGAAGGGTCTGAGTTTATGCGTGTGCACGGCATATCTGTGTGGGAGTGTGAGCCCAGAAGTGCAGCTACATGTTTGGAAGTCATCTATATGATAATGGCAACACTGAAGTATTTCTCTGCTGATGTGTTGAGGAGTGGGGTAAGATGAGCAACATTTTCCTTGAGGCAGCTTTGAAGAAAAGTAATGAGTGTAATCTCTAAGAGTAATCTAGTTGAGTAAAACGGCGTAATCCACAATGAGGTGTTTGGTCATTAAACACCAAACTCAGCAGAGTGTATTTTTTTTTATAATCACACAGGTCAGAGTGACTTGTAGTGATTGCTGTTTCTGAGAACCAAAAGTGGATGTTAAGTTGTTTTTTGTTGCATATAAATGGTGGAACGTATCTGTGTACTCACCTTGAATATTTCAGTTTAATACTATTTTATAATTCTTCATTGCATTTTAGGGAGAAGTATTGTACTATTTACTCTACTACATTTACCTCACTGCTCAAATTACTAGTTGCTTTATACAGCAACTTTTTATATGGAAACTGATCAGAATCTTATAAAATATGATCCACTGTTATAAAGTACCCAACAGCATATTATATTGTTAGATTTAGCTCCACCTCCACCAGAGGCAACATTAAAATGTTGCTTACATGTTAAGTATGACTGTGATCCTTTCCTAACCTTAAATAAGTGGTTCTCGTTGCTTAAAGCAAGTCTTAAAGAATAGACTTAAAATCTTGATGCAACATTCATATATACTGTATGTTGGCTGAAGAGTTATTGGTGGCTGTAGTCATTCCTCCTGTCCATATTGGCCATAAAGAGATCCCTTTGTAGAGCTATTACACTGTGAGAAATGGGGGATGAAATCCACAATTCTCTCTCTATTCAAAAATTCATTTCTATGTTCATCCAAAGACTGAGTTAGCAAACCAAATTGGTATCTTCCAAAGTCTTGCTTATTTTACTACAAAAATTCCTTTTTGTGTCAAAGGAATACATCCTTGTAGCATGTTTGGTAGGTTTGCTAACGATACAACAAACCTACTTATGACTGCCAGTACCACTTAATTTGGCTAACCCAGACTGCTAATGCTTCATGTTAGCTTCAACTGAACTTAAGAATTTATAGTTGCACACAACCAGTGTAGATTAGTGTTAACAATCTACAAAAGTATCACTTAAAAACCAGTATGGAGAGGAAGGAAGATTACAGTGACCAACACCTGTTTCAGTGTAATATGGCAAGTGAGTGTTGTGTTAAGATAGACTTGGGAAAAAAATTGGTACTTCAGTCATTTTTGTCACATGCATTTTGGAGGTGTAGATTTGGGGCATTAGATTTACTCACTGCTGAGCTATGTCTATATTCTTGTTTTACAGCACTGGCCACAACTTGTTCTTAATCCATGGAAAGAGGAATTTAAACAGTGAACAGATATTTTTTTATAAATCATTGTAAGCCCACTATTAAATGAATTAACATAATAGTCAAACAAACACAACATATTAAACATACAAACAATATCTTCAGTGAACTTGTAAAACTATGTTGGCCCCCCTTGAGCAATGCTGAGAAAAACTTGGCCCATGGTTTAACCTAACTGCCGACCCCTGCATCAAATCATTGTTCTTTCGTACCATCTTTGTCAATCTTTAGATTAAATGTTTATTTACTGTTACTGCACGTAGGAGAAGCTGTAGTCTAGTAAAATGAGATCAGAGATCAGAAATCAGAAATGAGTAGTAAAGAGTCATTTAACACCAGGCTGAACAGCAGAGTTTCAACCTATAACCACACCCAACAGTGATGTCACCGTGTACTCACACACCCTGGAGTACACTTCTACATCACTGCAACAAGGTGCAGTTACACCACTAGAGGTCAGCAAAAATGATTTCCAGCTGTTGTTAAGTTGCTCTTTAAGGTAGAATAGTAATGAGGCTGCTATGGGTAGCTGAAAACAATGCTCACCCTCTGACAAAGTATTGCGTTATTTAAAAATGTGAATCACCTAACAGTTTAGAGCTAACATCATGATAGCATTTTGAGTTTGTACTGTAATACTAATTAACTTTCTTCTTACAGTAACTTGTCTATAATTGATTTGATGTAGGACCCAAATCTCCTTGGAAATAAAAAATGGTACATTGTATAACACCAATTTGTCTTTGGCTTCCTAGAAGCTTCCTACAGGGTCAAATCTCCCTTATTTTCCCTACATGGCCACACATATGTATATGTCAGCATGTGCTTTTTGCAATAATGGAGTCACAATGGAGCTAAATGAAAGAACAGGGCCTGTAAGTGACAGCACTGTACAGATCAAGCAGTAGGTCTTAATCACCGGAGGACTGAGTGAAGGCTCATTAGCTGAATGGATTTTAATGGGGCTAGTTAGGGAGATGAAAAGACACCGTCCCTTTGCACTGCATCAACACATTACCAAAGGTAATGACCCTGCAGGTAATGAGGGAAGGAGGGCCTCCTCTATTCCAAACTTCACTAGAATTACATGGTATTTCAGACAAGGTAAGGAGAAAAATTCTGTAGTTTGATCATTCATATGTTAAATAATAAATTGAAAGTGGAATAATGGTAGATGAAACAGAGAGACTATGCATACAAGCTTTGAAATGCATATATTTTCAGCTGTCCGTTATGGGAAGCAAACCTTGACTATAGTGCCATGAAATCCACTACTTGGTGAACCACTTCATCTGACAATACCTTACAACTACCTTCAGTGTGTATTTTTAAAAGCAGTGGACTGAGCAGGAAGTGAACCTTCCACTGCTGCTGTCTCATTTCTATGGGTTACTCATGAACACGCATATATCGTACACTAAAACACACAAAATAATACACTCTTCCGCTCGGAAGCCAGGGGACACTCCTTCAAATTTCTTGGCCTAAAACAATGCGAAAATAACACACACTTGCTTCCCATGCTCACACACACACACACACACACACACACACACACCCCGGAGAGTGACGGAGGAATGGAAGGAGCAGACGGAGGGAGAGCGGCAGTGAGGGAGGAGTGTGTGTGAGAGAGACGCTGGTGTTGTCATTATGCTTTCCCCTTCATTGGAGGCCTGCTCATCTGGCTAATGGGATTGGCTGCAGTCACCGCAGTGCATGGGGACTGCACATACACACACACACATGCACGCACACACACAGGGATGTAGAGAAAGAAAGAAAGAAGAAAAGATGTATCGAAGATGAGGAGACAGTGGTGTGACTGCTCTTGTCAGTAGACTTCTATGATGGGGAAGACATCAATGTGAGAACATGAAAGAGAAAACAATGAAGAGATGGACTTGGTCAATAGATGTCTATACAGAGGGGGGAGTTTGTATTGTCACTGATGGAGGGATTGTGAAATGGATAAAGAGAAAATGAGACTGCAATGGATAGACTGAGTTGTCAATAACAACTTTAAACCGATGAGACCCAAGAAGAGGGGAGGAGAATAGAAACAGTGCAAAGGAAAATGTTGAGTAGTATTAGGAAAAGAGTCACAGAACAAACCAACAAAAAAAATAGGAAAGGAATATGTGAAGAGGATCGCATAGTAGAATGAGACATGATTCATTCAGAGTTACACACCCACTCTGTCACACAAGTAAAGAGAAACGCACAGCTGTGAGACAGCTGTGTGTTTCTGTTTGTTCACCTTTTCACCTCTCAGAGAGGAGCTTCACACTGCTCCGCCACTTCCTCAAGAATCCAAACTTTCTTGTGTTTCTGTGCGTTTGCATCTGTATTCATAAGAATGTCAGCCTGTACTAGCCTTTTCAACTGTGTTATATCTACAAGTGTACTCTTGGACTGTGTGTGTGTGTGTGTGTGTCTGTGAAAGAATCCAGCATTGTATAAGAGTACAAAAAAGTTTTTCTGTGATCCATTAGTAGCCTTGGGAGGAACAAAACCTCCTCTGCATCTCTTCTACTGGACAATGATAAAATGGGCCAACACCTCTGCCGCGACCCCTACTTCCCACCATATGAAACAAAACAATGGGACTGTGTGTGTGTGTGTGTGTGTGTGTGTATGTGTGTGTGTTTGCTTTCTGGACTCATACCGTCTTTGGTTAAATGTGCAGGAGCTCCATACAAACATAAAAATGGAATTATTCTTAGGCTTTTTGCATGTTACATGATAACTGCAAGCTTTGCTCAGCTGGATTAACAGGTTTATCATTCCTGCTTTATCAAACACATGGTACTCAATCACTGCTACTGTAGCAAATAGTAACTCTCCATATCCGGCATTAAGGCAAATTAAAGAAATTGGACAGAAGTTCAAGTAATGCTTTCAAAGCAGACAGAGGTGTATTTAAAGAAATTCAAATATCCTGTGTTGACTGACCTGGAACACAACTGCCAAATATAAGCAAAAGAATTATGTTATTTTAGTTGCCATTATGTTGTTCTATTTTGGTTATGCTAGCAGCATGGCTCTAGGGATGGCAGTGTTTATTTGTTGGTCACGCAACCACTTTGGTCCTTATTGAAATATTGGCATGAAATTTTGCACAGACATTCATGTTCCTCAGAGGATGTAGCCTAATTACTTTGGTGATCCCCAGACTTCTCATCTAGCACTGGCTGTAAGTTGAAATTTGTGTTTTGACACAAACAATGGATGGGTTGCCATGAAATTTGGTTCAGACATCATGTCCTACACAGGATGAATTGTTATCTACTTTAGTGATCTCTTAACTTTTCATCTAACACCACCATCAGGTCAATATTTTCATAATCTAATATGTTGCTTTATGACCAAATACTTGAAAAACTGCAGTAGTAGAAATGCCAGAAATTGAGAAAAAAGTTGAAATATCACACAAAAGTCTTTACATAGCTGAAGTGGAAAGTATTGATACAAGGAAAATGCAACAATAATAATTTTGTACAGATCTGTGCAACGTTTGGATTGAAAAATGACCGACAAAAATATATAAAAATATATAATACCATTATTAATATTGAAATATTGTATATGAGGTGGCTGACATATCATTTTGTAATATATAGCGGAAGAATCACTCGAAGATTGGATTTTTTTTTTTTTTTGTCTTTTTTTCCTGACAGGATTTTATACAGTCAGGTTCAAATTCCTGGTGATATCCCAGTGTGAGTGCTAACTTCAGTTTCTTGGTGTCTGTATTTATTTGTGTGTATGTATCTTTTTGCTTGCAACAAGCTGTGTAACTGTCAAATAACAGTCAGCAGTGGAAAGACCCCTTGATGTGAGGAACCGGTGCATTTTTAAAGAAGTTCTCATAAGCTATGCTAATGAGCAACACCCCTCAGGAAATGGCATAGATCTATTCCTCCATTAGGGTGTGTATGTGTGTGTGTGTGTGTGTGTGTGAACTAGTAATGCCAATCTTTGTTTAAACTGTGATAATGAACTTCCTGAGAAATAGAACCTGCAGATGGACTGAAGGTGGGTGGTAGAGCTGCCGCGGTTACAGCATTACCGCAGTAACGTAATCACGTCACGCCCACTGCAGAGTCAAGCTGATCGCCGCTTCACCACTGAGTGAGCGGCTCAAGTGATGGGACATTAGTTATTCTCTCAGGCTTTATATGAAAAATGACGTGTTGGCTGAATGCCGACCAATATTCTTACTGCAAAGTCAGCCTCTTACTGACAACACTGGAATAAATATAAACATTTAGACTATAGAGGCTATAAAAATAGACTACTACAGGAGTAAATGCATTCGAAAAGTTTACCATATTGCTCTGAATATGAGATATTTTCCTGGAAGTACATCTGAAAAAGTGGGGTTGTCTTATACTCGGGGTCTAGACAATTACATATTCAAAACATCAGATCTTTGTTTTGAATGGATAAAGTACCAATGTTGCATAGTGTTGCATGATGAGTTGTTTGTAGCCTTAATATTGCTAGGCTAGCGAGTATCTTAAACTTTCTTTATAGTGAGTGTGTTAGAGTCAGTCAGCACTAAAAGTGTTTCGTTAGTCCAGTTTAACCTGCAGGAGTTTCTTAAGGCTTGTGTAATGTGTTTTTCTGCCATAGAGGAAATAAATTCATGACGAGTGAAAACAAGTCCAAAGCTTCTAGCAACATCTCTGCTGCAGAAATGGAATATGTCAAGCTGCCAAATACCACTGAGTCAGAAAGTTACAGGCAGTGTCAGGGAGAGTTTGGTGGAGAGTCTCAAGAGTTCAAACTGTTACCTCCCAATGTCACTATATAGAAGCACATTACTGTCAGGAAAAAAATGATGAATGAAATGAAATAAATGTAGATAAAAAATTAGAACATTTTTGATAATTATAGATTACAAAAAGTAAAAAAAAAAAGTTTTTTTTTTTTTTTGGTAAATAGTAACTTTTTAACTGTCTTCTTCATTTGACTAAGAAAGTCAAAACCCATTATCTTATATTCATGACTTAGAATGTCATATGTTTGATTTAATAAGTCTAACTGAGGCCTTACAGATAAAACACTGGTGGCATATGGCATACATCAAAACACCTGCACCCTTTGTTTTCTATGTAAGCCTGTTCACCAGCTTTGCTGCTTGTCACCATTACAGCTCGAGGTGCATAAAGTCATCACAATGCACCACTGTCCTATTTCCCAGCATTAGCTTTCGTCAACTCTTTAGAAAAAAAAGTTAAGTAAATTATTTCATATTGCTCCCCTGATTGGCACATGGATATTGCACCTTGACTATTCTGTGTGTATGATGTGTGACGTACTGTTTTTTAGTGCACTATAATTATTACTTCTAAGTTTGCAGTACAAACTGCAGATCTTGGAGTGTTATTTATTTAATCATTTATTGATTTATTTATTGTCATCTTAGCTTGTTATTTTTAACCAACAGTGTGAACTGAGGCAGGTTTACTTTTAGTGTCATAAGCTGAAAATATGACTGAGATTCGATTCCACAACTAAGAGAAGAGAAGTTGATTTAAACTTTCAGACTGGAGCTCCACACTGAGGCCCAAATCAGCCAATCTTTATAACTGACTGAGCAAATGAGTGATAAAAGAGAGAAAAGACATGATGTCAGACAGACACAGGTGGAGGATGATGGGAACAAAAGACAGGGAGAGAGAGGATGATTGAATCATAGTGTAGAATCTATTACAAAAGCCATCAGGGGGGATGGACAGACAGCTCAAAGAGAAGATTGATAAACAACATGGATGAGACAGATCATCAAACCTAGCTTCTGCAACCTGAGGAGAAGTGAACCTGGGCTAATGGATTTGACAGCAGCAATGGTAACCATTACAAAGGGGATTATAGATCCCTTAATGATATGGCCCTCATTCAGTGAGTATGCATGTTGCAGTACTGTGATTAAAAACTGCATTTCAAAAAAGAAGGGAGAGCAGTAGGAGGCCAGATAAAAAGAGAACAGGAACAGTACATGTGGTAGAAAATACGATATGGAAGAGATGTAACACTGTTGGGAGCTGAGCTAAATCACTGCAGTAAAGATCCTATCGTTTGTTATGGTTGATACAATGAAACAGTGTGAAACACTGAAGAATTAGGATAGAATTGAAAAATAACCTTTATATCTTGTAAAAATGCAAATGGAGAAGGAAAACAACCAAAATCTAGCATAAAGGGAGTAAAATCCTTCTTTAAGTAATGGCCAAGAACCATTCTGCAAGGATTAGGGTTACTGACTGATTGAGGTTTATGTTAAACACTGGAGGAGGGCAGTTGTTAGAGAAAAGTTCATGCACTGTCTCAGTAATGCTGCTCACCACCTTACCAATGCACTGGGGTAATGGTGATTATTTTTCACTAAGCTACATTGTGCGTCATTGAATCAAAATTGGTATTTACTTTATAGCATGAGGGAAGATTGCTTTGCAGCACAGCAATTCCTCCAGAAGAAGTGAAGCTAAAGCATTATATCCTTTGTGATAGGTAGGAGGCAATTCGCCACCCACACTTCCGATTCCTTCGATTGGGGTGAAAATGTTGCCCCTAGTTACTGTTTGCAAAAAGCTGTTTGCAAAAGCTTCCATGTCAACTGAAAATGTTGTTTGTGGGATGGATTCGTCAGTCGCTACTCATTGCTTAGGCCAAGAAAATAACACACTTCCCCCTCCTAGTGATGCATTAGCTAACATGAACACAGTGCGAGGTTAGATGAGGTAGCAGTGAGGTTTCAGGGAAATGTGGTCATTCTAAGAAACACTTGTTCTGACTCATATTGTGTCTCAACGGCTATAGGTAGCTCAATGCCCATACAGTTGAACAAATACCTGCTTCCACTGATCAATACTATCATGCAGTCTTTAAATGCATTAATGGATTACTTCATCTGAGAGCTGTCTCAGTAAAATTAAAACAAATTTGAAATTTTGTTGATTTGGCAACATCATCCTCTGATGAGCTGAATTTGCTGTGTTTTGATTGATTAATTGTTCATAAAACTATTGCATGGTTGGTCATCACTTCACCAGGGTTGTCTGTGAAGCCCCTGACCTGTGTAACATCTAGCTACCAGAGAACGCAGCATACAACAAAAATAGTGACAGGATGTAATAAAATGACCAATATTGAATGCAGCCATAATGTCATGAACTGGCGAGTCATGAAATTACCATAATATCTGAATAGGTTATGCGGCTACACAGACAGACATGTATCCAGTCCCAGACATAAATGACAAGCAAGTAATGTAACCGCCAGTCATGCAGCCAGTCAGCCATGCATGAGGGCTGAGTGCTGTTGTGTATTTGTGTAGAGCACAGTGACTATTGGCGAGCTGTCAGTGGCTGTAACACACATCCTGACGTGTAGCAGCCCTCTAAGGCCTCCCCTGGAGTCTGTCAAGAGGAAGAGGGGAAAAGAATGTGTGTGTGTGTGTGTGTGTGTTTCTGTTCATGTGTGTCTGTCTGAGTCTGCAGGTGGTAGGAAGGTGTGGGTGTAGATCAATAATAATCAGCTGCAGTAGAACTGGAAGTTCACCCAACAGTGACTCACCTCTAACAAACACACTCAAATGTGCACACAAATACATGCACAGTAGCACTCAAAAACCAATCCATACACCTCGTGACACTGCGTTGTAGCCCAGACTACAGTGACAGCCCTAAACCAAAGGCAATACACACACACACACACACACACACACACACAGAACAACCTCAAACAAAAGCGCTTACTCACGCTTAAAAAGTACCAGCTCAAAAATGCATGCGTCTAATTTCATCGATTTTCCATACACCTCTGCACCCTCATCTTTCTCTCTCCTCTCCTCTCCTGTCCTCTCCACACCCCTAACCCTCTGCCCGTTCTCTTGTTCTTTACTTCTGTGAGGTGGTCTTGATGATGTCGGAGACTTTCTGTATGTAGTCAGTGGCGAGCACCACGATCTCTTCGTCCTCTGAGAAGTTGTCGTGGAAGATTCTGTCCAGCAAGCGTTTCCATTGAAGCTGTGGTGAGACAGGGAATGATACTGTGTTAGATTTTAAAAACATCACGCACAATTATGTTTATTTTATTTTTTTTAACTGTTAAATACACAATAGTTTTACCTGTGCGGGTTTTTTAAAAAACTATTGAAATGAAACAATGAAACTCACTGCTAGCAACTCAGATAAACTGTGACAAGGGATTGTGACTAGACATTACTTTAAAGTATAAAGCTGGGATTATTATATTTTTTTCTCTTTCCTATAAAAAGACCAAAATCAACAGTGTGCTGGCCCATTTCTCAATACTTAATGACTTCCCTACCCTGTCTGTGGCTCTCAGCTTTAATTCCTCTTTGTCTATTTTCGTCTATTTTCCTCTAGTCTTTGTCAAGTTGTTTTTCCTAAGGTTAAAGCTTTTAAAAATGAGTTGCAAATGTACTTTCATTTTTGAAAATATCGTTTCTGAAAACAGCCGGGAACTGTAGCTTCTAGCAAATGTTACTAAAACAGGAAGAAATTGTGCATTTGTCAGGGACTATTTTCAGCTGTGAATTAATACACATGTTGTTTTTGTGAGTATTTAAAGCAGCAGGACAGTGTGTGTGGGATTGAGTCAAAATAAACAACAGTCATACTGAATCATAATGAAGGAACATGTCACCCAGTGCAACAGTGGAGCTCCACAGCACAGGGGAATAATATATATCAGACTTTGGATACATAAACAATACATGTTCAATTAATCATGATCAATTTAAAGTGCTGGTTTTGGTCTTTTTCATGAAATTTGTTAGCAAAAAGAAAACATAGAATATCACCTGACCTGCTAAACCAGCACATCACTCTGCATACAACTGTTAGCATAAAATAATTTGTAAAGTCTGTAAAACTCATGATGTAATGTCAAGTTCTGCTATTGATGCTGACAACACTTACAGCATTAACACTAAAGACATTGCACTCAACAAACACACACAGGTGTCGTCACTTTGCCTGAGCAGCCCTCAGCATACAACATGTGCACAGATCTAATTAGCTCAAATACATGACACCTATGTGGCTGTGCAGGGCCTGTAACTGTCCTTCATTATTTCTGCTGTTAACCATTATAACTTTGCTAACCAGTTTGTGTGTAGTCCTGTTGCTGTATTGTCTGTACTGTGTGTGTGTGTGTGAGAGAGAGAGATAGAGAGAGAGTGTGTGTAGCCCTACAGTAAATACAGAATACCACCAACTTTATCCTTTAAAGGTGGTTTTGCTCATTTTTACTTTCCCTCATCATATGGCATATGACATCATTATACTGTATGTGTTGCCCTGACATGCCACATCTTCCTCTCTTCAGAAATACCATCACTTCACATATGAGTAGTACCGTAGATGCTCTAGGAGATGTTTCATGGGGAAAAAAAGCCTACATTTTTTCCCCAATACAGCACAGATATCTATAACTATATGAATGGATAGGAACATGTTGATGGGACATACTGAGCTGTGGTACTGTCAAAAAATGTATTGATAGTGCCAAATGAACAGAATACAGAAACTCCATTTTCACCAATTTTTATCAGTCTTACTTTTGTTCTAATTGTTCTGTATCAGCAGCAAGGCATGTGACATTATTCTGATTGATATCAAGTTGTATTGTCATGTTTTTGGGAAAGAACTTCAGGTTTACACAAAGTAATGGATGCATCTATAAAGAGACTGAGTGGGTTAGTTAAACTGGAGAAAAAGTCAGAAATTTGATGATTATAAACCAACGTCTCAACTATTTCCTCTCATTTCAAAGTGAATTTACTGATTCTCATCCTTCACAGATATATTTTTGCTGATTTTACAGTGTGTGGATAATGTCTGTGTGTTCTGGTTTGACAAAGTTATGATTTTGAGATTAAGGAGTACGAATCTTCATGCAAATTGCGTCCCTCATGTGCAAAGGATTAAAGAAAAACCACCAGGGGTTTTACATGGCTTGCATTTGTACTCCAGATCCAATTTAAATCAAATAATTAGCAGCAGCACAGAGAGGCTGTTTAGCAGTATTCTGTCTTTCTCCGGTTGAAACTTCAACCTCTAATCTGCTTCTTTCCATGTCCTCCTTTTTCTTCAGTGTCTCTTTTAGCCCTTTCGTTCACACTCATGTTTAAACATGTTTCTTTTTCTTTTCTTTTCTTTTGGCTGGGTGGCTAAAAATCAGACTCTTTATCTCTTTTCTTCCTTCCATTCCTCATCCATCTCTCCCTCAACCATGAAACATCTTGAGGATTCTCAGTCAGTGTTCCTGCTGCTTCAGGGGAGAGCCTCCTCCTCCTCCTCCTCCTTCTTCTTCTTCTCCTCTCTCTCCCTCTGTTATCTCCAGTGTCTTCCTGTCTCCTCTTCCCTCCCTCAATCATTTCCAACACCCCCCAATGTCTCCTCATTTTCTCCTTTTCTCTCTACCTACTTCTTTCATTTTGTCCCTCAATCTCCCTGTCTACCCCTGCAGGGCGGACAGCTTTTGTGAGTCACTTAGGCCTCAATATGTGTGTGTGTGTGTGTGCGTGCATAGAGCTTCACCACTCCCTCCCTCCCCAAACACACACTCACACCCTCCCCTTGTGTGCTCGCCACACTACTTAAAATGCTCAGCTAGAGTTCAAATCTTAACCCATCACGTCTGCTTCCACTAAAAATGGATGTGCTCGTACTTGTAAATGAAGTGTGTGTGTGTGTGTGTGTGTGTGTGAGCATGTGTGTGTGCAGTACTCACATCAGGAGCGATTTGCTGTAGCCGCTTGAGGGTGATGCGGTTATACATGGTGCTGATGTCCTTTCTTTGGTCATCATATTCTGACACAGTGATCTGGAGAGAGGAGATTTTACTCAACACTGCACACACACACATGCACGCACATGAGCGTACACACGCATGCACATGTGCACGTAAACATGCAATCAGCTCACGTTGGCCAGACGCGTCTCCAGCTCTATAATCTCCTTGGACTTCTGCGTGGCGTCTTGCGCTCCCAGCATGCTCAGCAAGCGCTCCATCAGGGCCTTGTACGCCGCCAAGATCTGAGAGGCACAATGACATGAGTAGTAATAGACAGAGGGAGCCGCGACATCATCAGTAATGGCCGGTGACAGGGTGACATGTGGCAAAGTGGACAGGATAACAAAAGCACAGCGGGTGACAGAGGAAAACAGGTGGATTGATGAAGACAAATCATTGGGACAGACGGAGGAAAGGAGGAGTGAGAGCAAAGAGAGGGAAGAAAAAAATGATATAGGAAAGAAAGGAAGAGGATAGTAAAACAGGAACTGAAAGAAGAAGGGAGGAACACATGGAGAAAAGGATGATGGGAAGGAGGAAAGAATGGGAGGAGTGAGGTTATGTGAAGTGAAGGAAGGAGTCAAAGAAGTGTGTTTACCTTCACACTGTCCTCGTCCTGTCCCAAGTAGAGGCTTCTTTCAGGCAGTGTGAGCCCCTCCTGATCAATCTGCACACACACACAAACAGAGAGAGAGAGAGAGAGAGAGAGAGAGAGAGAGAGAGAGAGAGAGAGAGAAAGGCTCTTATTAAATATTTTCTGGTATGTGATCACATATGCTGTGCTAAGCTGCCAGCAGATGGACTTTCGAAGGTTATTTAATATTATAATAATCAACAATAAGACCATTAATTACAAGCCATTAAACATATGCTAAATATATGAATTAATCATTACATTTAATTATTAAATCATATCCACACTTAGAGTCATTTTGTGTGTCAAGCTGATGTTGGTCTAATGGGTTGAGAACATACTCAGGATTTTTTTTTTAGCTAAACAAACAACTCACTGTCACAAAGCTGAAAACAGGGCTGTTTTTCTCAACTCATTGAAAATTGACATACATGGTTTTCACAGGCCAGCGGATGTCTGTCGGTGAGAAAACCTGATATTAAACCTCTTCTTTGATAAAATATTCTAAACTCCAGGTTCACTTACCAGCGTTTTTCAGGAGTTTTCAACCACATCTCACAGGCTTTTGCAGCTTTTTCAGAACTGCAAAGGTATCATAACCATACATTGTATATAAAGATAGATGTATTTAGGTGACATCATCTGTTGGTTTGCACTGGAGCAGGTTTGAAGCCAGGAGTTGCGGCTCATGGTCAGAGCCAGGACCTCCATATAAGGAGTGCAGGGTGTTGCCTTTCATTATCTGGAAACACACCCTGATATCTCAGACCCAGGCTAAGACTAGCTTACTGGTAGCACTGAGTGCTGCATGTAAGCTAATGTCAGTTACTTTAGCCAAATTATGCTAACATGGCAGTTATCTTAAAAATATTTAAACTTGTATTGCAACAATAGACTGACTCAGTGAGAGTCCTGGAACCAGGGAGAGCAGCAGTGACTGTCGATCACAGTTGTCAATCAACGCCCACACAGCAGACATCAAAGCTACTATAAGCCTTCTGTTCTTATTAACACAGCAATAATTTCCAAAATGACCACCAGTACACTTATTAGAGGGCCCAAATTTAGCGATTGAGACCAGAATGACTCATTTAAAAAAATGACTGGATCACTGAAAGAAGACTGTGAGATAGGGTCAAAAGCTCCAGAAAAGGCTAGAAAGAGAACCTTGAGTTTAGAATATTTTACCTCAGATATGTGTTTTGAAGGTTAAGAATGAATCTCAACACTCAGGTTCAGTACCTTTAATGTAATCAACCTTAATCATTGTATTCACAAGTCTGTGACTGTGCCGTAACAGAAAATTTTCCACCCAACAAGATTTTTAGGGAAACATACACACACACACACACACTCACCCTGATGGCATTCCTAGAGGAGTTTTTGTCGTCCACATTGACAGTGAGGGAGAAGAACACGGCGGTGCTGTAAACCCCCTGGGTCCTGTACAGCAGCTCGTTGAAGTCTGGAGTCTGTGGAGCACCCTCCCTTTCCCTCACAGCAGAAATGGGAGGAACCCATACCAGGTCCCAACCCCCACAGCTGTCTATCACCTCCATCATGGGGTCAGAGCCCAGCTTGTCGATCTCCTGGATGTTGATGCACGATCGGTAGAACTCCTTGACCTTGCGCTCCGCCGAGTTGGGCCCACGCCTCCGTATTGGCTCCAGCAGGAGGCGCTGTAGTTTCTCCTCGTTGTGCTCCCCTATGGCAGTGATGATGCCATAGCTGAGCTTGTCCTCAGGGATGCCATGGCGCCTCAGCCAGCCGCCACAGGCGAAGGAATAGAAGTCCTCGCAGGGCTGGATGGTTGGGTCAATATTGGACTGAACAAAGCGTGCTGCCCGCAGCAGGGAACGTTTGCGTTGGCAGTCCTGTCTGCACACCGGGTCCTGCTGGGCATCCAGGGAAATGTATTTGAGTGCCAGCATGCTGCCCAAGATGACGCACATGCCTGCTGCAAAGACCAGAGCCGAAAGGAGGCAGATCTCCCTTCGGCTCCATCGGGGAAGCCCGCCTTTGCTGCTGGTGCTGCTTTGATCTTTGTTTTTACCGTTTGACCAGGTCCCTCCTCGGTTACGTCCCATATGACGATCCAGACTGCCCCCAAGGTGAAGAGTCATACCATTGCTCAGGATATCACTGCTGTAGCGACCGCCGTATTTCACTTCCTGGAACTCATCATAGTGGGCAGTTAGTGAATATGTCTTCTCCATGGCAATCAACTGTTTTGAATGAGGCATAAATAGCAGAAGGCTGTGAGGAGAAAAGGGGTATAAAAAGGACTTATTTCTGTGTTCAGAGTACCACCATGACTACTCCTACTGAGACAAAGGGAGGACACGGACTACAGGGCAAAACACTGATGTGATGTCAAAGCCCCGTTGGCCTTCTTCAGGCAAAGTCCCCTTTGTTCTTTTTAAATCAAAAGCCGGCAGGGTGAGGGGCTCCCATTCTGCATGAAGAATCTCTTGGGTCCTGCTCTCTCTCTCTCTCATCCTCTTTCTCTCTGCTCCTTTTCCATTTGTTCTCTTCTCCTCCCTCTCTCCAACCAGTTACAGGTCACCTGTCGATAAAAATAGAAATGAGATAGGAGAGGGCTGTAAGACGAGCGAGAGATAGGAAATTGAATCCACGATTACAACAGCACAGAATGACAAAACAGTGTCTCTTGTGACACATTTCCCTACTTTGTCTTGTTCTGTTGTTTGTTGGCTAAAGCTGTTGGATTGATTGGTGATAGTCGTCCCTCAGAGAGACAACATGTCCGGGTGACTCACAGCTTTGGATGGATCAATGGAGACAAGAGCAAAGAGTTGAGCATCAGCTGGGCATGAAGAGATGTAGCCATAACTTAGTGTATGTCACTCCAAAATTGATCTAGAACTTTTTATTATTACAGAAAGAAAGGAGGGGATTTATATCTTCTGTCTCACCACACTGAAGACACACACACACACACACACACACCGACTGATCCTCTATGGAGATTCTGACGGAACAACAACCTATCGCACTCCAAGCAGATGCCAAAATTTAAATCACATTTGCAAGTGTTTCCCTTTAAACTGAGGTTAAATACATTTTTCAACACAAAGGCCTACAACACACTGCATTCACAGCATGTACGCCGATTTGTGTGATGCAGCACAGACACACACAGACAAACACACCCACATCCAAAATATTTTATAGCTGTTTGCCATCGCTGATATATTCTACATAACGCCTGTAGGCAATATCATAAGCCTTTAGACAGAGAGACTGACTGATAAATTGTTTTTTGGATGCTGTCCCAATGTGAGTTTGCAAGCCATTATGTGTGGCTGAGTGTATGTGTGTGTGTGTGTGTGTGTTTACAGTGGCTCAGCGCAGTGAACTTGCTGAGAGCTGTGAAGGCGATCTGTGAAAATTGATCCCTGTTATCTCCTCTGAGAATAGTAAACTTCTGCACTGATGTCTTTAACGAGCTTCCCCTCGCCTTATGGGAGTGCTGTATGTAGATAAGAGGGATAGAAGACCAAAGCAAAAGAGAGAGAAGTTTAGTGTTTTACAGGTAAACAGACGGATGGGAAGTAATGTGTCTCATCTTGTGAGAAGACGGATGGATGGCGAGTGAATTAAAGTGTTATTTTTTTTTAGCGAAGAGAGGAAGAGTTGGCACGATAGAAAAAAATTTAGGGAAACACGTCTTTCTTTGGGTAAAGTTCCTGTCCACCACTGCAGAGATCAGAGGTTCAATTGTTGATGATATTGAATTCTAACAAACACAACTGAGTGTGAACGCTGGTGGGAAGCCGGCAAGGGCTCATTGTCACGGTCCAGAGTCCCTACGAATGTTCAGTGCATGATTTACTCCGTGTTTTGTAGTCTTATGGCAAAGTGAAAAGTAGAACCCAAATGAAACTTGCTATGGAGCCACAAGGGTCTGCTGCTTGACATAAATGTCATCATCATTATTTATGACGGCTACAAACTGTGCGCCTACGAGGCCTTTGACTGCACATATGTTCAACACATCCATATATGCACACATCAAATGTGCACAGAACCATGTGTGCTGTCTGTCTCTGCGTCTGTCTCGGAGGGTCTGGTGTGAGTGGTGGATGTGTGTGTGGCATGTGCAACCCGTGTAAGTTTTGGTGTTTTTGTTGCCTTACCTTTACCTCAATCATACAGCAGTTGCCAACAGGCATGCACTGATCTGATCTGACAGATTGGTATTGGAGGAGATACCGACCTTATTAAGCAGATCAGATATCCACCAGACGTGACCAATCCACAATTAATACAATTTCTTTGTCAATGTCATTGGAAAATTCTGTATTTTTGCTATGAGTCACATTATTCAGTCACAGCAGGCTACCGACTCAGTTTTTAGTGCCACAATAAACCCTGACCTCATGCTTCTTTACACAAAAGTCATTGTATCCTTAGCTGTCACGAGAGGTTATTGCAGAAGTAAGTAATATAAAAAATGTTTTATTTAGTCTCCAAAAACGAATGTAATCCTTGTCTTTGCAGAATAATCCGATATCGACGTTCTGTCTGACAACAGAGTTGCCACGTCACTGCACTTGCGACTCCTACTGGTTGGTCGAGGTGCCTGCGCAGCGGAGGGACAACACCTCAGACGTTTTATATTCTCCCGTTGAAAAGAAGTGGCTGGTGGCAGCATGTGTCATGGAGATTGCACAGCTGTCTACACTGTCCTCATGCCAGTTTAGCAGTTAGCAGTGATACGACGTGCAGTGCAGTTCTGGGGGAGTTGGGCATTCCAAAGGGGCAGAAAACGGGGAGGAAAGAAAGGTTGAAAATCAAGGATAGTGTGTCTCTGTGAGTTGTCATTATCCATCCAACGCATCATCCATCAATCCTTTGCCTTGTTACACATACACGCACACACGCACACACACACACACACACACACACACAGTCAGACACATGCTGTATTTCTGAAACTGTATCCAGTCACTATCAGCTTCTTGCACTTCATGCATGAGCATATATTGTTTCTATGTAATTCATTATAATGTAAGTAATATTGGATTACTGTTCAGAAATACGTGCATTCTCTCATTGCGACTTCTCTCCCCTCTTCTTTTTAAATGCACACTCTCGTCTCATAACTCTTTAAGCATTATAATAAATTATAGCACACATGTGCACGCGCACACACACTCTGAGTGGACAACCAGTGTATGGCTAATGGATTGGATCTTGTGGGTACCATCACAGGGAAAGGCATGTGTGATGAATGGCTATTTACCGAACATGACAGGGCTTAATATCTGAGGGTTATACTAATACTGCTGCACACACACTCACACTCACTAAAACACACGCACACACACACACACACACACACACACACACACACACCACATGCATGGACACTTAAAATGCATCAACAACACACCCCTGGTGATGCATGGCACCTTGTCAGTTGTCAAACATTTCCCATACATCTTTCGAGCAAAAGACAATCGTTCACTTATTGCAGTGGTTCTCAAAGTGTGGTCCAGGGACCTCCAGGGGGAACCAGAGGCACAAATAGTCCTATTAAATCCGAATGAACCACAGCATATTTAAAGGAACAGCACACTCGGGAGGCGGTATAGACTTTTTGCTTTCATCTCGAACCAGTAATCATAAATTCTCAGAGAAGATCAATATGTAGTCGATAAGAGGGGGCCAATGTGAGGTCAGGGTCACATCGCTGTAACGGGGACTCCGTAGATGGATCACAGTTCTGCTTGCATAAATATTGGAGGTCCAATCAAAAATCCATATATATATATATATATATATAACTGGACTTCAAATATACAGTAAAGGTAGTTGTGGTGTGGCCTGATTGATTCAGTAAAAGTGAATAGTTTACTGATGTATATTCATTTCCCAAGAAACCCCCTCAAATTCTCTGAAAGTTCCTAATATGGGTAACAGACTTGCAGTGCTTTGGGAGTTCCAGGCTTTGGTGCTTTGGCAGTTAACACATCAACACATTAACATTGCTCCCCATGGTCTGATAAAAGCAGCCAAATTTGAAAGTAGTGAGATGTAAAGTCATCAGGGGTTAACAGTTGTTGCAAAGTTTCCAGCGATTGCCAGAGGACACATTACAAAGACCATAAATAATAGCTGTTAATAGTGACTCTGTCAGTGTTATTTACTGGTGAATCAATAGACACAAAAACCTTTTCCACCTTCTGGTCTGTAACCAGACACGTAACCTGCTAAATCCTCACCATGCATCCCCTGCAGTTTAACTACACAGGAAGCATATGGATAATGTATTAAACCCTTCATCTGTTACAGTAGGTGTCCTCAAAAATGCATCACAACAATATATATTATACTGTGAATGTTACCGTCGGTTTTCAGACAGCCTTCACCGTTAACATAAATTCCCTGAGAGCAAACTTTTTTTTTCCCCTCTCCGCTGCAGTTTGTGATGATATTTGGTGGCACCCAGAAATAAGAGCTTAGTGGGAACTCTCTGCTTTTATCTCCTCTCAGGCGAGTTACGTCACCTGAAAGCCCCCTCTATAAATGGGTTTATTATCCCCTAATCAAAATGGTCACAGAGCCTGCCCCAAAAGCTTCACGGCACTCAGAGGGTTCAGAGTGGGAGTCAGCCCCCTCCAGCCTTATCACCGGTCGCCAGAGGCTGCAGTAGAGTGCTACGGTGCGTTTGTATGGGCTACAGATTTGAACACACAGCTAAAAGGTCCTATATACTACCAGGAGATACTTTTTCGGCTTGAGCCACAGCAGAACCCCTTTGTGTAAAGACTGTTGGGTTATGAAATGTACCACATCACAAATATCAAAAGAGCCCTTTGAGGTGCACACTGTATTCTTATTTTCATTTTTATTACTTAAACAAAAGAGAAAGAACTCTCATCATACAGCATCATATCATACAGCATACAGCGCTCTGATACTGTAACTTTATTAGTGTTAATGACTCACAAACCTCTTTTTTGGAGACAGATAAGCCAAAAATATCTCTGTCTTTTTTGTCTTCTTTTTTTCTTTCTTTCTTTTTTTTAACCTCCCCAAACCTTTCCCCTCTGGGATAATAGAGTATCAATATCTCTATGTTATATGCCGAATGAAATAATACGGTCTACATTTGTGAAAGGTCCTGAGTCATGTTTTATGAACTGTGTCAGTTCGCCGATAAGCAAAGAAGCGTTCAGTTGCTATAATTTCCAACGGGGTTCTTTATAGGTGAGAACAGCGCGTCTCAAAGCGGCGGACAGACCAGTAAAACTGATGCACAATACGGAGGGCAGCGATGTCATACAGTGGCTTCTACAGAGGGCGAGTTATCTATTCAAACTTTTGGGCGACGCAAAAACTCTCGTTCGTGTGCGTAAAAACGCAAAGACAGAGCGCAAACGAATCCAAAAGATCATTTTGACCTGGTGGACACGACCTCAAGAACAGTAAAGAACAATGAAACCTTATCATATGATGAAACATACACTCCAACTCACGCATTAGGCTCACATGAAGACACACAATCATCACTTGAAAAAGTAAAACCAGTCAATCAAAGTAATTTCCAGCCCGACAGACCAGCTCAGTATCCACCCATAAAGCTTTTAGTCTTCCTCTTTCAGCCTTTACAACCACAACATGTGCGTCTCATCACTGGACATCCAAACTTCCACGCATGTCCACACGGACACCACCAAGAAACAACTAATAACCCATGTGCGTAAAAAAAATAAAAATTGAAAAGACAGCTCTCATGTAAGTGTCCGTTGTGTTAGAGCAGCCTCCTCCACTGATATGAATAGATTGTAAGACGTGATTCACAAATTAGATTGTGGCACTCTTTGGCATTATTACAAAAAACAAAACAAAACAACCCAACAAATTATAAAAAAGTGGAATTACAATGAGCACCCGTGCCATAACCTTATGGATGGTGAAAGACCAGCTTGCCCCTCCAGTGAGCCCATTAGAGGTTTAGAAAGCATCGGAGTGATGAAAACTTGTGCAAAAAGACCTTACCTGTGGTGAGTGAATCAAAATCCCCGGAGGAAACGTGAAAGTATCTTTTCTCTGTATGTGTAGGTGGATGAGATCCGCTCCACTGAAGGTCCGAGTGGATTAACCGGTACCCTCCGGAGATCGGCACACACCGGGATCTGCACAGCTTTCTGCCGCTGCAGCTCACAGCCTCAGATGTATGGAGGAGAGAGAGAGGGAGAGGGAGAGGGGGGAGGAGAGGAGAGGAGAGGAGAGGAGAGGGAACAAGAGAGAAAGGAGGGGGGTCCGTCATTAACAAGGTTGCGCGCACACAGTCATAGAAGTAGAACAGATGATTATTCTTATGTCTACTCGTTGTGTCTTTAAGTCCTTTCTCTCATCTGTTTTATATTTGCATAATTTTGGGAGTGATTATATCTGAATGTATACGTATATAGATATATATTTTTACTATTTTGACCTGCCTATTTCTTCCTGACATCATTCTCTTTTGGAAGGAGTCAATCCACAAGAAGAAATCCCTCTCATGGACATTTACACATATTTCCAATTACATTAAAAGAAACGAGTTAAATTTATCCACACAGAGAAAAAAAATCTCATTGTATCACAAAGTCACCCTCAACTTCACATCAGCCAAAAGCAAATATACTGTACCTACATCCAGGGAGGACATGATTAACTGAAGAGACATCTGAACTGTTATAGAGCCAGTTACATCCACAGTACATTAAAGCTATTAGTCCTCTGTTAATGATTAGAAAATGTGTCAAAGAAGCAGATTTAAATTGAATTTATACAATCCCACCAGCTCATAGAGAGAGAACATCAACTCATTCTCTATGAGTGAGTCTATTCCACTGATTGATATTATTGGGTTTCAACATTTTATGGTATTACCACATCAGAGGGTCTATTTTAATAAATCTTCCAGTCTAAACAACTGCTAAACATTAGCTATGGAAACATTAATCTCCATGTAGCCTCAAAGTCACACAAACCAAACTAATCAAACCAAGAGGTCGACTAATATTATTATGCAAATGAACTGAGTAACTAACTGGGCATTTCATTACCCCGATTGTTCACTGAGAGGAAAAGCTCGTAGAAGGAAGAGTGTTGGTTGATTTTGGAGACTAACCACAAATATAACAACCAAGTGTTTTTTTTTAACCTTTTCTTTGTTGACTTAGTAATAAAATAGAAAACTGCTCAACAAAAGGTGCCAATTTTCAAAATTGCAGCGATTGCCAAGGTGGCAGTCTATGCTTTAATAAAATCACACACAACAATACATAATAAGAAGAACAGTAGCTACACAATGTGGTTTCTACTGTAAGTGTGTCATGGTTCAAAACAAATGTAGACGCAAAACAGGTTGAATTACTGACATCTATGCTAAATGAAGAGGCAACAAAATCCAACAGGCTGTGGCAGGTAGGCAATAGAGCAATACGAGTAGAAACCGAAAACAGGTAGAAACAGCTAGAGAGCAACATACTGTGGGGCTAATGGAAAAGGAAGTGTGAAAGGAAGACTAAGGTCAGGTGACAGGCAAAGGCAGGAAGCTATGAGGGCAACAGGTGTAATGAGGTCTGGAGAGGTCCATTAACATGGACGGTTATAGAAACAGGACACATGGCGTCATGACAAAGTTATACATTCTGGTTAATGCAAACTGTACCATATCCTTCAACTGATATGTTTATATATGAAATCTGTACTAATCAATACTTTCATATTAACAGTAGGTCAAATGACTATATTTAATGTGTTGTAGTGATGAACTCAGAGAATTATCGCCAAACTCAGTCCAGCTTAGTTTCTTTCAGTTCTATGAAGTGTTTTGGCGTCTTTCAGCTTTCAGCGTCGTTTTTTACTGTCTCCAACTTTACTGTTTTGGTTCAGTCTCACAGTTCTCATCAGATGGTTTCCAGCAGAAGCAGATAGCTGTTTTTAATACAGGAGTACTAATAAACCCACAGTACACTAGAGACACACTTTTCTCAGGAGGATGGTGGAGACCAAAACAGAGTGAAAAGGAGAGTTAATACTGGGCTCACATTCATTAGGTGGCCAGAATCCCGACTCCCAATGAATGCTAATGTTACTCTGCTGGATGTGCGAATAATGGTTTGCTAACACTTAAGCCATAACCAATCTAAAAAGTGCTTGTTGCACTGCTTACTGTTTACGTAATTCAGACAATCTGGTGGGATATTTATATTCAATTAGAGGCCACAAACTCAGTCTAGAGTATAATTAACCTTGCTTGGTCCAGTGAGTTGGGTTAGAACTGTAGTTCCTCGAGCCCACTGATACTGAGGATGTGTTATTCCATACATGTTCGGATGAGGTTGTAGCCTACGGTCAAAGACACACGATGCAGTAAGATCACTTCACCTTTTGATTTACAGATTGCAGTTTACCACCTTTTAAGGGTCACACTGTTTACAGTACCTCAGTATATGCCATCATACACATTTATCATCAGAGTGAAGTTTGAACATATGTAGCTTTTGAACATTCAAACCCCTTTACACATTAATCATTACTTCGTGATAGTCTGTTTGCCCACTTTTTGCATTTACCTCGAGTGTTTCATTCCTTCCTCCTATGGATGTGATTTCCTCAGTTAATTTACCTTTAGCTAGGAGCCATTTTATCCCACTTTCCCCGGCAGGTCGTGGGCTCATTTTGCTAACAGGTAACAACAGTGAGAGAAACGAGGCAAAGCAGGCACACTGGCCTATAATCCGGCTCAGTGAAGCAGTGGATTTGGGTTCAGCTGTCAGCCCACACAGAAGCAGGACACTTGGTAAAATTATATGCCACAACACTCGCGGCCTACAGACCCAGAATTATAACGAGTGCCCCAGCAGATGAGAAAGGAGGGAGAGAGCGCTGTGCAGCCGGGACGCTGATGATGAGCAGATGAGCTGGGATCAATGTCGGAGTTTGACGAAGAGAAGGGGAGGGAGTGTACGGATGAGTGGCGTTCTGGTCCCTCAGCAATTTGATTCATCCACATTTTTATTAGGATGTTATTTACACACCTGCTGCCACGGGGAAAGGCAGGGAAACTCACTTTCTCCGTCTTTTTCTGGCTCTCATGTGCACACAAATACAAACAAGAGTGCTGCAAGCAAACACACACATCTGCACTAACTTCCCCAAACACTTCCTCTTGACAATAATTGAAGAGTCTATATGAGCTGCAGACTACAAGTCTATTATGGAGTGTCTAAAAATATCCGGTTTTGTCCTGGTTCACTTGATTCATCAAGGTCCCTGATGAAGCAGACTTCTCACAAAGGAAGTTAATCCAGAGACAGAGATGATTATGCTTACATAGAAAAAAATGAGCCAGCATGACCAGTGATATATACTCCACCGTCCTGCGTGTAGCCTAATAGAATTAAAGAGGTAGCCTCCAGGTAGCACTCAGGTTTAGCCAGACTGAAGATGGATGGAAGCAGTTTGCTTAAAAGGTGCAACAACTTAGATAAAAGGAGAAGGGAGGAGGACGAGGGGATGTTTTTTCTCCTGTCTGCACAGCACCTGAGCCTGACCCCACCCCATGTGTCCACCCCCCTCTATCTTCCACTCAGACAGACTAATGGGGAGATGGGAGCACCATTTATATTCCTCCCCCCCACTGGCACCCTACCTCTGCTGTCTGATAGGCCGATTCTACCCCCTGGAGGGGTTAAATAGATACGTGTGTGTGTTCTGGTTCTTATGTTCTTGTGAGAAACCACTTTTGTGTGAGGTCTTGGTTTACGGTAAACAATTCTATGTCTCTTTTAACATCAATGCATCATTAAAATATGATAGATCATGATAAGTTTAATTACCATGGATATATTACACTGGTAACTTCTGCTTTATGACCATATTTCCCATAAAGCCTGGAGAACTTTTTGCAGGCAAATGAATTGTATTTTCTTAGAGAAATTAGTATCAATTGAGGAATACTTTAATTTCAACAAACAAAATTCTACTTTCAACTTAATACATTCATTTATGTGTTTTCTATGACAGGTCAAAATGTCAAAGGAAGTGGAGAAGCACTGGGAGAACGGCAGGTAGACACCACAGCCACATGTAAGTACTTGTTTTGGTTATATACCGACTTATATAACGCTTGCAGTCATTTTAGCAATAAATGTACAGTGGAACAAACAATTTCCCTCATCTTCCGTGCTTGTGCTTACTACAAAAACTTCCAAATAAATTGTTCTTATAAAACAAAACCATGGAAGATTAGATATTTTATTAGGGGTGGAAATGTCAGTACATTGACAGCTACTGATTCCACACTACTGATGAAATGTGACACTGACAGCTAAAGCATGAGCCCTAAAGACCCTATAAGGTTTCATCTAGGGTCACTGCTAAAGATGACATAGATTTCCATGATATTTTCTGTAGATATTTATGCTCCCCAGAAGATGAACCCTAATGATTTTGGTGACATCTCCTCTGGTGTCACTATTAGACCACGTGTGCACAAGTAATGATCACATTCATTCTTCCCACGACATGATCATTGAGCTTTAACACCACCATCAGACCAAAATGTCATATTAACTTACAATACATCACATAATCCAACAAACAGATTACTATGAGCTCTGCTGAGCTCATTCATACTCCTAAAGGGATTTTAATGAGTGGTAAATAACTATCAGAAGTTTCAGGTGCGTGTGTGTAGCCATATTCATATGCAATATAAATCGAATACAGTGTGACTATAAATATCTGCTTGTGAGTGGGTGTGAGCAGCCAGGTCTTCATTAAATTTAAAATGCAGTTCAAAAGTGTACCTCATATTCTAATGCTGGTAGAGAATCCATTCTTAGTTGTATCACTAGAGATTAAAATGGCCTTTTTGTGGTGAAAGTTTTACACATTTTTTAAAAAAACGAGTAAAATATACTTTCTGATTTAATTAAATTGAAACTGAATTGAGCCTCTTCTAAATATCCGCGCACACATCCATGTTTGTGCGTGTGTGCCAGTATATCGAGCCAGACGTCTGAGATGTCTCTGTGACTGATAAAAATTGAAATGAACCATAATGAAGATGGACAAGAACTTGGCTCTCATTTCCTTCCCCTTTTCCTTCCCCTCCTTCTCAGCTTTCTTCTTCTTTCTTGTACGAATCCTTTTCTTCCTCCTCCCCTCCGTTTTTTTTTTTCTGTTCTCATTTGAATCCAGGCCCCAGCTTGTGTAGTGACAGCATAGGTCAATTCTATTTTCCAGTCAAACAGAGGAAACCAAATTTCTGGGGGGATGTTGGCTGTCTTTGATTCATTTATTCAGCAGAAGGTGTCTCACACTTCCTCATGCAGAGGACATTAACTTAATCCTTAGCTGTGGGGTTGACGTGTATGGGGGTTTCTCCCCTCAGAGAATCCCCAAAATGTTGAGCTAACTTCTGCTATAATAACAAAAATTAGAAAAGTTGTTTGCAAAAATCCATGTTGATCCCCTCGAGGATCTGTGAAAATCCTTGAACCGTGGTTGAAGAACTACTACCATAAACAACCTGCAAAACAAGAACCTCAAATAACACGCTGGCACGTCTCCCACGAGTCACAGCTGCAATGTTCAATAATTGCTTAATTAACTATTTTTCTGAGAGACTCTTCTGAACACTTTTGAACACCGTGGACTGCTGTGCAAATGCTCACACAAACACAGCTACACACACAGCTATACAGTCTTTTCTGCACACACACACACACACACACACACACATATGCAATTAAACTTTCACAATAATGAGGGACTGATCAAAAGTGCAACAAACTGCTGTAAAGGAATGTCTCTCTGTGGAGTCTTGGAGTACTTTCTGTGATGCTTGCGGACCGAAGCCTTAAACTAATAATAATGTCCCTTCGTTTGCCCCCTCCCAAGTCCCTCTTCTTTTTTTACTTTTTTTTTTTTTCTTTAGTCTCAAGTGTCAGAAACCCCATTACAGTAATTAAGTCAGCGGACCCTCAAAGAGCTCTCCTTCAAACAGCCGGGGAGGGAGGGAGGCATGGAGGGGGAGAGATATGGTTGGAGGGAAAGAGATGGATGGAATGAGCTCAACGGCTACAGAGAGAGATGATGGAGAGAAGGAGAGATGAAGAGGTGAATAAGAGTGTGGAGGAGGAAGAGGCAGAACAAACATACTTCACAACACAGAAAAAAAAACCACACAACACATCTGTAAGGTGTACTTGTATCCTTTTTACGTCAGTAAATCAGCAACACATTAACTTTGAGATGTTGCTGTAATTACTATAAACAAATGAGAGCATTTTGCAGATGATTGGCAGCCTCCACCAGCCTCTACACTTTTACAATAAATGCTAGAAGCTACGCACCACGGCCTAATGTGTTTACTAGCAATCATACAAAGGTATCATAATTAATTTGACAATGATATTTTAATGTTTTAAAAAGCATCACATCTTCAAGTGAAGTAAAAAAAAAATGTAAAAAGAAATGGCCATAGCAACAAATAGAAGGATGGAGTGTCATGGAAGAAAAGCTTAGAGCTGAAAACAGGATGTAGAGAAAGAACAAAACAACAGGAATTATATTTATTTTAATGATTTTAAGGACAGCGGCACTGTAACAAAAAATATCTCAACTTAAGGTTCACTCCTTTTGCTGGAAACAACCACAAGATGTGATTGAAAGCTGCAGAAAAGGCTTTTAATTGACCCTGGGTCATTTTTTTTGTTGTCAAACGACTATTTCCACAATCAAGAATGCTCAGCAGTACTTTGATTTGTGCTCTCCCTGCTTTCACAAATGCAGCCACTCTTCAGTGTAGCCTTGAGCAAGGAAGGCGGCCCAACTGACCAGTGACTGCATGGCTATGAATGTAATGTCTAACAGAAATGTTATTAATTCTCCAAGCAATACAATAATTACATTTTCAATTTTTGTACATAATTTCAGAGTTGTCAAAAGAAAACGAAATTTAGTTTTGTTTTTAAAAAACTTTTGAATATGTTTTTGGATAAATTATCCAAAAATATCATTATATTATCTTCTGATTATTTAATCTTACCATCTAGTCTCATCATTTTCCTCTCACACTGGACCGGCAAATCACACCATCACAAATAGCTGAACAAAGCCTCGCTAATTTGAGCATACAACATGCTAATATTTTGCAGGTATAATTTATAATTAGCAGTTATTACTTATATTTTTATCATGTTCACCATCTCAGTTTAGAATGTTAGCATGCTAACAGTTGCTAATTAGCACTTAACTCAAAGTACAGCTGAGGTTGATGAGAATGTCTGGATTTTTGCAGGTATTTGCTTATGAAGCAAAGCATTGGTTCATAATATTTTGACCTGATGATGGCACTAGATGAAAGTCAAGCAATCATCAAAATAATCATCATCAATCATTTTGAAAGGGCAAACACAGACATTAAAGGAAAAATCAGGGGGTCCTCAGAGTCAATAGGCATCATCACTGTCTGCACTAAATTTCATTGTAATCATCAAATAGTTGTTGAAATATCTGAACGAATCTGGACCAAAGTGGTGGACCAACCAACCAACACTGTCATCCGTAAAGCCGCCCTGCTAGCACAGCTGAAAACTTTTCTACTTTTCTACTCTTAGTCATCATTCTTTCGAGCAGAACTGACAGAAATTGGAAAAGGCAGACAATAAAAAGTGAAGTTTATCCTGGTGGAAGCATTCCCACTTTGATTTTGTTGGGTAACAAGATTGTAGGATTATAATGGGCATTAATTCAACTTGGCTTATATAATAATTCATAGGTGAGGTTACTGGGGTCTGTAGATAAGACAGGTAAGAAACACAATATTGCATACAAATTAAGTTACTAATGAATTCAAGACTAAACAAGTTCAACACTGATGATGAAGTGTTATATGTGACTCTGACAGTGAAATAGACCAAATGTCTTTTTTAGTCTAATTTACACCTGGAAGGCAACAAACCAAACCAAAAAAAAGAAGAAAACAAGGGTTGGAGCTGAAGGGAAAGTGGCACCACTGTTATTGGAGAAGGCACAGACCAGATTAGCAGCCAGGAACCTGAATTCAGAGAGAACATGAGGAAGGGGTGGGAAAAGGACAGGTGTCAGGTCCCCATGATAAAAGGCTGGCAATAGAGGAGTTATAGACACTGAGGGGTGGGAGGGTGGAGGGATGGAGAGGGTTGGAGCTTCAGTGCCAGGAGTGCTCAGAGCTGTCCTCCTACATTGATATTCTGAGCTCATAGTTTGCTAAAACCCCTCCTCCTCCTCTTCCTCTTTTTTTCTCTCGAGGGTGATGTCATCCCTATATGGATCCTTTGGTCAGATGCCACCACCACTTACATCTCTGTCACTGTCACCATCTGCACACACACACACATCCACTTAGCCTCGCAGCGACCTACATCTTAATGCACATTTGCTGCAGAGGACACAAATATATCTGTATCACTGGATGGGTGGAGTCAGCAGAGAACAAGCCAGAGTGGAGTGGTCATCGAGCTGCAGATACTCTGTGGTTGGAGATCTACTGACGCTACAAGAGCATTATTGGTTGTTTAGGTTGGCTAACCATGCCACTTAAGACCACGGTGGAGTGGTGTGCTCCATTTTAATATGTGAGAGTGGTTCCAGTGGTGACTGTCCACGTGCGGGAGAGTGGAGCCATAAATCATTTCAAATCATTATGAATTCACGGTTGGAAGTAGAGGGTGTGCGTGTGTTCTGTTTTGAATCAAAAAGAGAAGTTGGCCAAAGGCGTCTGCCATCGAGATTTCATTTTAATTACTGAGCAGACCACCAAGCGAGGTGCCAGTAAGCAAACACTGAAAAGATTTTTTTAACAATAACACTAGCTTCAAGCTGTGAGGCACAGTCCACCAACATGGGTTGGGGTTTACTTAGGGAAATCTATGACACTCAGTTATTCACATCAGCAGGAGAGAAATTTCACCAGATTTTATGCAGGAGCTTTATTGTTTTGCCAATATTCAGGTGAGGGATTCTGGGAGTGTGAGAAATACCGTGTTTGTGTTAAGGCTGCATGATTAATCAAAATATGATCAAGATCTCGATTCAGGCCTCTATGCAATCTCATTTTTATGTGACAATGATTCTGTCATGTTTGTTTTAATTTTGAGATCCATTGCATCTAAAAAAACTCAGCTAATTTCTCCCTAAGCTGCAAATGACAAGTGTGCAGGTCTCCATGTGAGACAGGAAAAGAGGAGTAGGACACTGATGTAAATAAATCTAAAGTAAAATGCAGTGAAAGAAAAAGTTTCTTAGAAACAAGAAAAATGTGTCAGAATCATGGAAACACAACTATGGTGAGGAAGAGCTAATAAATGATTCCACCCCTGTTCTGACAAAAACACCGTGCTTGTATCATAAAAAAAGTAGAGCTTCATTCATAAGCAATGTTGACAGTCAAAAACTCCAACTGTACTTAAAAGTAACACCAACCTGGGTCAGATTATCCATATGTATCAGGCGAGTGCTCAGTGGACTCGGCCAATTTGTCATGCTGAAATCTTTGTGTGCAACAGTTATTATTGGGCTTGCTTTATTTGGTACATGTGTGTAATGATTTTTAGACATACTCTGTAATGGTTTTTTTGGTACATAGTCCTCATACAGACCATTTATGATAGAGATGATGATATTTAGCATGACGTGTTGCATTGGGATGTGAGTTGCATTCAGAATGGAGCATCAGTGTAAAGGCTAGTATGGCATTTGTTAGGCCCAGGTTTTTTGGTTGTGTCTGACATTTTTTAGTCTTACACTAGTATGTCTGTTGAGCCTGTACTTTAGCAATGAGTTCATGCAAATCTATGGTCTTTATACCCATAGTAAATTTAATTTTTTTTTACATGTAAAGTGGGAGGAGGGGGGCATTTAAAGTGTGGTCATCAATTAGTACAACCATCTGACACACCACAAAAAGGCCAGGAAAACTTTAGCTGAGCATCCACATCGCTCAAACATGTAGTGGAGCAAAAAACGCAATGAGCTAAAGATATTGCTATAGTCACCGCTTAGTCAATAATGCCATTAAAATAAATTATTAACATAAAAATATAGTTTCATTTCCAAAGTGCCCATGTGTATGTTTGAGGTAGATTACGTCCATCTTTGCTGTCTCAACTATTCTTACAACTTACCTTGACATGAAATGCGACAAATGGTCCAAATCCAACTCAGTCTCAAATCAAAATGTGTAATGTCTGAAAGGGAACACTGGATAAAAACTGACATTCCCTTTATTATCAATGGAAAATGCAATATTTTAAGATAGTTTCGTCATTAAAATGCATTTTGATGCAATGCATTTTATTTTCATAAACTTTATTCAGTGAATGTATAGCTGCATACACACACACAAAACAATGGCATATTACAAGAATGCCAGAGGCAGATTTTTAAATATTTTTTAAATGTTGATGCAGATGTCGACAGTCTAAGCTAATTTAACTAAATTAGTCTAATCAGAATTTGTGGGCTCTGGCAGCAAAAGCTTAATCTCCTCTTATATACCAGCTCAAACTATAAAGTTTATCAAACACTAGCATTTCTCTGTATTTTTAGTATTAACTCTTTAACCAGCAGCTATGGTTGCACAGTGAAATGCAGAACAGAGTACGGAGCAGTTGGACCATGCCCCAGAGACAATACATGCCCCTGAATACAGGTACGTTTCTGAACTGCCACCCCTGAGACACAAATGTCTGTATGTTTTGACCAGTGATAACCTGATCGATTAATAGACCTTTTTCACGGCAGGCGTTTTAACTTGTCAAAGCACAAAAAATCACAGGTGAAATTAATAACAATAATGATGGCTGCATTCTATTTAGGTTAGCTAGTTCCAAGGCTCTGGTACTGTGCCTGCTCACTCAATAACATGACTTACAGGGACAATTAAAGGAATGGAAACTGTTAATGTCAGTACTCACACCTGTGCTTTTTCTGCTTTGACAAGTCAAAATGTACATACTTGTGAACCATAAGCAGACTTGTGCTGTTCATGGTTGCTGGTTGCCACCAGCAGGAAGCAGGAGGTGTTTAAAAAAAAAAAAAAATCTAAAATTCTCTGGTTCCAGCTTCTTAAATATGAATATTTTCTAGTTTCTTCTATAATGGTAAACTGAATATCTTTGGGACAAAACAAGACATTTTAGGTTGCATCTTGGGTTTTAGGAAACATTGATCTGCATTTTTCAGCATTTTGTGACATTTTCTAACCCAAAAGACTAATCGATTAAACGAGAAAATAACAGACAGATTAATCGGTTATGAAAATAATTGTTAGTTGCAGCCGTATAAATGAGTTTTCTTTCAGCCTTTGAAGGGAGATGATAATGTATAAGAGCAATTACAAAAAGAGGAAGAAACATTTCCATATTTCATACACTGGGGGACGTGCCCCCACCCCCCATGGTGATTGTGTGCCCGTTTTCATCTACCTCTCAGCAAGAAAGCAAATCAGTGTATATCTAAGAATGTCTCATCACTCCTTCGAGTATGAAACTAAAGCTGGGAGGCAATTAGCTTAACTTAGGGTAAAGACTGATAGCAGGGGGAAACAGCTAGCTTGGCTCTCTCCAAAGTTCAAAAAACTGAAGTTCACCAATTAACACATTATGACTTGTTTGTTCAGACTGACACACACGGAAATGTAAAGACAACAGTTTGATTTGTGGATTTAGAGGGAGTTATGTGTATATCAAGTGCGCAAGCAATAATGAAAGCGAATAATCAAACACAATTTATAATCTGAAAGGTGGTGAGTACTGCCACAACTGGACACACAGTCCCATCAGGAAGTATTCCATCCAACACTACAGTGAAGCTTTGGTAAATCTCTCCACCCCTGTTGATAGTGACTAGTGCAGATAACCCTAAAAACCTCACATGCATATTAGGAGAGTACAATTTTAAGCTGAGCTGAAGTTGATCGGATGAACTGCAGTACCTGTTCAAAAGAGACATCCTGTGCTATGTGCATGTGAGAAACGGGAATAGTAGTTCTTCACTTTCTGAACTTTTTCAATACATTTGTTGTAGTAGTTCTTATCACTATGGATGTAATTCCACCTCCGACCACAGTGTGGGTTGCAATGGCAAAGTGGCAATGTTCGTATGTCCGCTCATTGAATCCACGGGCAGAGGAAGAAGCAGATGCAACGGTGTGTTTGAGGTATTTTTATATATTTCTCAAGAACCATCATTGACACTGCACTTCCTTGGGTTCTCAGTAAGTGTCATGTCAGGATACACAAAAGACATACATGCACACAGACAGATAGACATACAGACAGAGATGAAGGAATCTCTGTCTGTATGTGTGTATGTAGTAAAGAGATACCCATTATCAGTGGCATGATTATTACAAGAGTAAGTGATGAAATTATATCAAATGTGTGATCAGCGATTCTCTTCCAGACCCTGCGGATGAGGTAAGCTTCCAAGCAAGCAAATGCCATGGCAAAAAAAAATAGTTTGTCAGTGTCTTACCAAGGTGTCAACAGCTGCCTGCACCAACCGCTGTGGTTAACAATTAGTATGGGAAACAATGAATGAATGACATGAGACAATGAAAAACAAAACCTAGGCAGCATGGTGGGACGTAAACAGGAAGGAAAGCTTGGGGGCATCTGGCAGACAGGTGGAGAAATGACAGGAATCATGACAGGTTTGGTTTATGCAGACTGGATGTGGCTGATGCGCTCCTGAGGTCTGTGCTGTGGTTGTAGATGATGCTACTTGGGCCTGGGTTGGTAGGTTCTCTTCAGCATGCTGATGGCAGATCCTGGGCGGTGCGTCTTTGTAGTTGGATTGCAGGGGGTTCAAGTGTTGCACCTCCTGTTGAGTGTTTGGTTCAGTGTGACATCTTTCAGTGTCTTAGTGAACAGTGGAACCTGCTTCCTTGAAGAGGTGTACATGATCATAAAGATCTTGCACAGCGAGAGAGGAGTGGTGGGCAACGTGAATATTTCTCCATAGTTCACAGAATGGTTTTCGAGATATGTGAAGGACAAACATACATATAGAGAGACAAGGATTCCTTGCTTTGTATAGAGAGATATGTCAACAAGTTGAACAGTACACACTGAAGCACTATAGCTGGCAGTGGAGGATAGTGAGGAGGCAATGAGAGGAGTTAACAATTGAATATGCGCAACAATAACATAAAGGGTATAGATAAAGGTATATATCTAAAAAAAATCCTTAAAAAAATGATAAAAACATGTAAATCCCAAAGAGGAACACAAAATAAGAATGAACAATTAGCTGCACAGTGCATTTAGAGAGAAAGTACGTGTCTCAGTTCGATGTTGACAGCTGGTGCATGTCAATGAGTGACCAGCACTGATGAAGGGGTTAGAGATAGGTTTGAGGGGTGGGGTGGGCATGTTCGTGGGGGGCACAGTCTGTTAATGATCCTGACTGCTTGCGGGTAAAAGTGTTTGGTACAGGAGCATCTGTGCCAAACGCTTCCCAGACAGCAGGAGGGAAAACAGACTATGAGAAGGGTGGTAGGGATCTTTGATGATGCTGGAGGCTCTGTGGAATTTCAAATCATTACCAAATCTCAGTATGATCTGTAAAATATTTTTTTCTGTGTTCTATGGAAAAAAATATTTTATTAAAATTCTGATTAAAATGCTTCAACAGCGACATCTTCAGGACAGACAAAGAGGGCAAAGGACAGTCCGTGTGAAGCGGTGAGAGGAGAGCAGAGGAAGAGGAGGACTAGCTCCTGCCATCCTCCTTAGGGTGGGATCTCTTATATCAATTAAATGTACTTTGTTTTTTTTCCAGCGGTAAGCTTGTTGTAGCAGCCCTGAAGGACTGTTGAGAACTGTTGTTAAGCTAACAGGGAGAATGGATTTCAGCTGTCTGTACCCAGTTACTCAGAAAGTCTAATAAGTTACTTTTTTACTTATTACTCCTTTAAAAGTAATATATTAGTTTACTTATTACTTGGTATCAAAAGTAATTAGTTACATTACTTGTTATATTACTATGTTACTTTTGCTGCCCCACCTCCCCTTTTAGAACTTGATATATTGATGATAATTCACCTTACAGAAGGAATCAATAACCAGCCAAACTGCATAATTGCAAACATTGCAGCCTCTCAAAAAGTATATGTATATATTTATACATAAATAAAAAATAAAATAAAGCAACAGTCTCTCCTGACTTAACTAACTTGTTTTTCTGCATATTCAATCACAAGAGCAGCAAGGAGTATGTAATGGTTTTACAAAACATAGAACATTTCATAACACATTTAGGCTGATATCTTGCCCAGCTTCTTGTTTCGTTTTCTCCACGCTGACATACTAAGCAAGGTCCTACTGTTCAGAAGTGAAACAACGATTGTATCTCATTAGGAGAAGCCTCTCAAACCTCTTATCAGACAGTCTGTTCCTTCTAGGGGTGAGCGCCAAACCTCCTCAACTAAAAAGCTGCTCCACGGGCGTGCTAGATGGGGTCGGAATGTTGTACTTCATGTAAATATTTTTGACATTTGAGAACTGGTTCAGAATCTCAATCTCATATCCCCCTGACCTCAAATAGTCTATTACTTATTTTTCTGCCAAGTGAGCTCTGTCTCAAATGCAAAAAAAAAAAAAAAAATCCATTTCATCAGGGCTGGATGATATCGTGGACAGAGAGGCAGGGTCCTCTGTTGCTGCGACACTCCACTGTCAGAAACTCCCTCAAACGCTCTTTCCTATTGGTACGCCCTCATCTCTCAGCCATTATAGATTGAACTTTGGACAGCTGGCAAAATGAGTCTGGATGGCCTGAAAAATACAGTTTGATCTATATTTTGTAGTTGTATAATTACTATTTAATTTGTTATTTGAATTATTTTTTATACCGGCTACTCACTGTAGACCTAAACCATCCTTCCTCCCCATGTGGGATCAATATCACAGATTTCATTTTGTTTTAGGCTATTTATTGACTCCTTTATTTGTTTTAATTTTCAGTTGCTGTGATGATAAATACAATTATTTTCACTACTACTGTTTTAATAATTGTATCGACTGCTTTAAAAACAAATATTGCAGCAAGATCTGTTCCCTCTGCTTATCAATGGCGCAATGCAACAAATCTGTCCAAATTAATTTGCAAAAAGATAAGAGGCTGAGGAATATAGGCATACCTTCATCATGACATCTGGAAAGCCAGCTGTCATCCTTGGGAAGGTATCTTTCTACTTAACTGTATGTGATGCACAACTGTAATGTGGGGGGAAGAGCAAACTGATCACTCAGTGGAAAGGCCTTCTGTGAAATCTGTAAAAGTGACGTCCTCGTCGCTGTCTTCTTCCGCTTCAGAATCAAAATCTGAATGGACAGTCTGATATATTTAAAACGCTTTAACAAAATTCAATGTATTGTCTGTCACAGTGGCAACAACTTTGCCAAGCAGTCCATATACTGAATGAATTTGTTCTATCTCTGCACCAATAACATCAAAGGTGTGTCTGCCTCAGATTCTTTTACATGCTATGGCGGTCTTGTTGCACTCCAAAGTGGAACTGCTGATCCGGTGAACTGTTACACCCAGAGAGCTTTTGTTGTTAGCTGTCCAGATGTCAGCTGTGGTGGAGTGTGGCCTTCAAATTAGATTCCATCACCGCATATTCTCTCTCGAGGTAGCCAGCAAACGGTTTTGTGTGTGGCAGCTTGACATCGCTCTCTGTGGGTATTTTCTATAATGCGTCAAAATGGGGGTGAGTCAACTGTGGAAATAGGTAACATCTCCTCTACAATGTACCCAGCAATGAGCTTCTTCAGATCTTGTCCACTTAACCTCTCTTCACCGCCATGTCCTGCTCTGAACTCCGATCAGTTTCTGTTGTTTAGCTGGAGTGCATGCATCACTGGCAGTAAAGGCCTCCCTGTCAGTGCTGGGGTGTTTTTTTGTTTTTTTTTTCCAATAAGTTTCACATTGCTGTGCTGCCCTTTCAGATGTTTTAATATGTTAGATGTTGTATTTTTCACAGTTGAAAGAATTTTGATGCTCAGACAAAGTTTACCACAGATGACAATGTTCTTTGTATCTTCAGCTGAGACAATTGCAAAATAATGAGGTGTACATTCAGCAGCTGTTGAAAGTACACCTCTCTTCCTGTCCTTCAGCCGCCATTCTTTGTTTAGCTCTTTGGCTAGTAGCCAACATGACCTGTCCTGACCTGCTGTGTGTACATACCATCATAAGATAGCCTACCTAGGACAAAAACACTGCTTGTTAATGAATCAAACATTTTGAAGCCATGTGAGAATGTTCACTCTGCTTATAGGTCTAACGCTAGCAGCTAGCTTGATTAGCATTGTGCATTTACAGTCTATGTTTAACTGTGGTAACGCTGGTGCTAATTTTTCTTTGCTTAAAACCATTAAAATAAAAATGTACTTAATCTTTTGTTAAACACAAAGAAGAAAGTTGACAACAGTCTTGATTGATTAGTCTGGACTTAAACGTTTCATTCCTTAACATAGAGATGTTTCATTAAACAAAAAAAAAACAGCCTGTCCTTTACCAGTTGCTAAGGATCATATCACCTGTGCTGTCTGCGTGAAGACAGCAGTGTATGCAATAAATATTTTTTCATTTCAAAATGTCGTCCCTAAGCAAATCATGATCTCAATTCTGGTCAGCCCTAGTGTGTGTGTCAGAGGGAGTGCATGTTGGGGGATGTTGGTGGAGGGGAAGTGTAGGGAAGACCGAGTGAAAGGGAGGAAACATCAGCAGCGGTCTATTTCACTATTGGCTGTCGATTGATTAAGGAGGTCATCTGAAAGTCAATCTGTCTCTTGCTCTGCCAACCATATGTGACCCCCCCCCCCCCCTCCCCACCTCAAACCTCCTCGCCCTCCCCCTTTCCTCTTTCCGGAATTACAACACAAGGCAATTAAAGCCAACCTGCCAGCGACTCGGGTGTTCCAGGCTCGTAATTTTTAACTCGCCGTAATTAAAAGTGTTACAGCGACAGCAGCGGGAGGGAGGTAAGGATGGGTAGGTATCGGGTGATGAGGTGCGGGATGATTGATTGACGGACGGAGCAAAGGTGGGGTGGGGGGTTTGTGGGGTGGCGGTGGGCGTAGGACGAAAAGAAGGGGAAGGGCAAAAGTCAGAGCCTTGAGTTTGATTGGAGAGAGAGAGGGGAGGAGGAGAAGGAATGAAAATGGGGAAACGGAGAGTAAAGTGAAGAAATTGTGTGTGTGTGTGTGAAGATGTGGGTGTCTAGCATGTCGACAGGGTCCCCAGGGAATTACTAACGAGATGACCAGGGTGAACTAATTGTGTCTGTTGTGTTCTCTTGTCCAATCAATCAATTACGGCAGAGAGTGCACTGGAGGGCAACAGGCGTGTGTGTGTGTGTGCTTATTTATCACTGTCATCAATGAAATGTACAGTATATGTATAAATGATAGCTTTTAACGGAGGCTTCGTAACAGTACAACTATACATTATTTTCATTATGGCTGTGTTGGACTATATGGCCTTAATATCTCATTTTAATGTCCTTGAGGGCTTTATGGCTATTTTTCAGGAGAGAATGAGACACATACCCAGAGAGATAGAGGCAGGGAGTGTAATATCAAAGAAAACCATGAGGGAGGAGTTAACAGTTACAGCCCCTTCTGTACACTCCTCCCTTCAGCCTCCTCCATCCTTCTTCCCCTCTTTTCTCACTCTCCCTATCCCAAATTTTTTTTTATTGCCGGGCCCAATAAAAGAGCGTGAAATGAAAACATAATTGAGTTTTAATTTGTCTGTGGAGCTCCAGCCACCCGCTGACAGAAGCCCAACCGGATCGCTTCTCACTGCCTCATTAAGGGACAAAGACAAGGAAGAGGTAAAAGCACTGGAAGGGAAGGAGTTTCTGTCTCTCTAAGAAAGTGTGTCTATAAGAATCGCTTGCGTATATGTGTGTGTGTGTGTGTGTGTGTGTGTGCGCGTGTGTGTTTATTCACAGCTCTCTGTTTCCTTCTGTGTTGGTTTTGTTTGCTCTGAAGAATACACAGTACGTCCAGCAGGACTAGGTGTGCTTACAGCCTATAAACAAGTGTTCAAGTGGGAGAACTCAAGTACCCTTAAGTAGCTCCTTATCACCGCCCTGACTTTCTGTGTGTGTGTGTGTGTGTGTGTGTGTGTGTGTGTGTGTTTGTTTTCCTCTCTGGCTTGTGGCTGTGTAAGCCTTGAGCCTCTTAAAGAGCCAAGTGGGACAAGTAGAGGGACCAGAGTGAGGGCTTAACCCGCTTCACTGCTCTCCCCAGCAGCACCACCATTCTGCGCTACAGTCTGCTACATCTGTCGCTAACTAGCAATAAAGTGGTCATAAGTTGCATAAAGTGCATAAAAGGGAGCCTAAAAAAAATCCCCAATGATTCAGGGAATGCCGTTGCATTGTGGGTACATTACAACCTTGTTGTGACAACAAAGAAAAATGCCAACCTTCCATAACTCTGACTCTTAAAGAGCATCGTGATTGCCTTTACAAATCTCTGTAGATTATAACTGTCTGGACTGTTGTCAAGTTCAGCTGTGTTTGACAGTCACGTTCATCTGGTTGATATTCAGAAATGTTGATTTACTAATTGGTGAGTCAGATAATTGAACTTTTAACAGTCTTTCATAATAATAACCAAAATATAGCCTGGGTATGGGGCTGGGATCAATCACGTTGGGTCTGAGAGGCTTGAGTATGGGCTGGGTTCAGGTCTTGGTTTTAGGCCTGTGCAGAACTCTATACTAGCTGTCTTTGGAAGTGTCATTTGGAGCTGGGAAAGTGGAGTTCGGTGGGTTTATCATTTATAAACGCTGCCTGCTGTTTCAGGTGGTTGACGACAGTGGAGACGTACATGGTAAAAGCATATATATTGATCATTTTCAGTGGGTTTGCAACCACGAGCAACACAATTTACAGAACAATGTCATTTGATCCATTGTTATTAAAAATATTGATAAGTTTTGCTTAAACCTCTCCTCAGTCTTTCTATGGACTACAGTGGAGCCAATTTAATATTCTTTTCAGTACTTATGCCTCTATTCAAATGCATTTCATTGCTGCTTCTCACCTAATATGGCATTAATGCTAATTTTAATACTTTTTTTTTGTCTTGTCTAGTCCCAACACTTCTTTCTCTCTTTCACTCACCCTTTTATTTGGTCTTTTTGGTGGAGTGAAAGAATGCCACGGTAAGTGGCAGCATTGAATCTTGTTATTTTCAAAATCTCTGTCCATCGGCCATTACTGACCTTTCTTACTGCAGGCAGTTTGACTTATCACTTCACACTTGACAGGTCACTTGTCAACTAGGGTATCTGAGTTTCAGGGCTGTAGTATTGTACATACTGGCACACTGGAACAGCTAAAACGACTGAAGCCATAATCTATGTTATTTATTATAACTGATTTTTCCTCAAAGACTATTAAAGTTATAATCCTGCTTTTTTTTATTATGAACTATTATGAATTATCAAGAACTGGGTGTTGGTGGAAACTTCCCCACAATGCATTCAATCACAAGCAGTACAGTTAGTGACGTGTCCATCACCCAGTGCTTGATCCACCAGAGAGGAGAGGCTTGTTCTAGTGTGATAGCACACAGCAAGTCAGTGACACTGTTTGTCTCTGGGAGTGAGGTTGAGTCCAAAAACACATGGTGCCACCAAACGTAGATCTTTGAGATTGCCACTTTAAATATGTGCTCTGACTGCATCCTTTCAGCTTTTCTGCCTCAGGAAAGTTTTCATCATTATATTCCAGCTGTTTTTTTTCTTATTTTAGTGAATTTCTGGCATTTACTCTTGGTTTTAAAAACAGGATGGAAACAGACTTAATTTCCACTTGTAACTTTGATGTCACACACGCCGATAACCCATCCTTTGAGTTTTTACTGAATGCAAAATTACATTAACAAGGCTCAAGCTCTTATTTGAATCTTGCTTTAACTTCACAAAGCAACATATTGCAGTCGTGTCAATTCTTTCCAACTAAAACATCAATACAAAATCTATCTTGTAGGCACACAAAAGCATCTCGTGCCCTCACTATTGTAAATCACAGCTTTAACATGCTATTTTTGTTTGCCATGACTGTAGCAGAGGGAGAAACGGGGTTGGGGGAATGAAGCTGGTCAAACAACAAACAGTAAAAATGAGATATTGCGTTTTTAAAAAACCCTAAAGAATCTTTATCTCAAAAAACAGATTCACTACCACTCCCCTTTCCAAAAAAAAAAAAAAAAAAAATGGCTGGAAAAATTACTTTCATTGGTTTTGCAAAAGCACAACTCACTGTGGATGTTGCAGTGTCCATGGCAACGTACCTGGCTTTTGCTGCCACGTTTTGCTGAATGGGTCCTCCTGCCAGTGGTGTGTTAGGCAGCCAGTTGATAGCAGTACATGGTGTAATGAACAGACTATATGAAACAAGGCCAGGGGCGACGCCACTCCGAAGATAAGAGCATGAAAGGAGAAAATGCTGACTACGTTGAACAAAGACACAACTATTTAAAGCAGAAATAGCCCTGCAGCCCAGCTGTTGAGAAGGCAGCAATGAGAAAGAGAAGAAAATTATCCCAACTGACTCCGTTCAGCATTACTTTGATTTATTTAAGGGAAAATACTGACAGTGAAAAGTAAATGGGAGAATGTGGATGCCACTGGGAGGAAGTGTCTTCTATTACTTGAGTGACAGCACAGCAGAACCTGTTTTAAAGGATAATGTCTTTCTTAATAAAATACTCACATGCCATTTGTACGTTGAGAGAGTTATTCATTCTCTCCATATTCAATATACCACATCTCCTTGAAATTACATTTATATTCTACTCATTTGTTTTGCCAAATATATTTTGGGATAAAATGTATTTGCTGCCTGGATTATGTTCCTTTGCAACATTTTTCTTGTCTAGGAAGAGTTATATTCTTGCACTGCGCAGAGGTCATAGGGTGGCAGTCAGGATAATTGGTGGGCGTAAGTTTAGGACTTTGTAGTACATAAACGTAATTTCTAGAAACAGCTAGCCTGGCTCTGTCCCTCAGTAACAAAATCTGCCCACCAGCACGTCTAAAGCTCACTAATGAATATGTTATATGTTGTGTGTGTACAAAAAACAAAGTGTAAACATGAGAAATAATCATTTTTCAGGGGTTATGTGCCAGCAAATTGTCATTTTCACATTTTGGTTTTTGTACAGATTAAACAAATGTTTGTGTTCGTTTGTTGTGTTAATTATTGAGCTTGGAGGTAGATTTTCTTACCTCTGGACAGAGTCGTACTAGCGGCTTCTCAGTCTTTATGCTGCTAAGTTAACCAGCTGCTGGCTGTAGCCTTATATTTACTGAGCAAATATGAGTTTGGTATCAACTGTCCTCATCTAAGTCTGAGTAAGAAAGCAAATAAGTTATGTTTCCCAAAAGTTGAACTGTTCCTGCAAGATGAATGTGACCTATCCTTTAATTACGAACCTTTAGATTTTTTTTTTTACAATGTAATGATAACCATTTAGTGCCCCAAATCAGCAGTATTTAAAAAACATTGTAAGAAACATACTGATTTTATTATCATTATAGCTCAATTTATTGGAAAATGATTAGCCAATATTCAGCTGTTCTCACCTGAATATTGGCTAACTACGTAAACCAAAGAACTCATCACGAACCCTCAGATACATACTTTCACACTTACACAAGCATGATCTCGCACACATACACACACACACATACACACAGTATATGGAAACACACAGGTGGCTAATCATGGCGGTGTGCACTCCCTGTATTCATTATCATTATTACATCTGTGTAACACAAACAGTCCCATTCATGCTGCTCCTATTGACATAGTATTACATTACTTTACACATTATAATTCCCTCCAGGGGGATTTCCTGCATGTAATAGCCTTGCTCCATGTCACACTACACTACTACACTGCACTCATGGGTATGTACACACACACACACACACACACACACACACAATTCATTCAACTTGACCGTTCCTCTTGGCAAGTAAAACCAACATGAAATGGAAAAAAAAAACAATCCCTTGCTCTCTAATCTGTTTAATCTACACCTCCTTCAATCTCCTTTTCATCTTCTTCCTCCACCTTTCCTCATGCAATCTCTCCTTCTTTCTCCCCTATAAGGAATGATTCTGTCCATCTCTCCTTCCCTCCATTTAACAACTCTTTGCCCATCGTCCATTTCTGATCCAATCTCCCCCTCTGCCTCTCTCTTTCTCTCACCCCTCTCCTCCCTCCTCAGGCCTGATAGGCTGAGTGGAGTCAGTTCAGGGCTGTAACCTCCTCACACCCTCCTCCCTCACTCCACTCAATCCATCTCCTCTGAAAAACATAAATACCAGTTTCCTATTACATCAGTGTGATGAAGCCAGCAGCTGAGGCAAGATTACATTACTGCTGAGAACAATACTCCTGTATGTGTGTGTTTGTATGTGTGTGTCAATCAATCAATCCATCAAATTTTATTTGCTTTTGCTCCCCTGGGAGACAATGTATGTATGTGTAGAGGTGAGTGTGTGTATCTTTAGATTGTGCTTTTATGATATGAAACCTGGGAAAATCTTTCTTCACTGTATCTTTTTCATAGAGATGAGAGACAAAAGGCGAAGTGACAAAGTCTAATCTTATGCTTAAGAAGAGAGACTTGGATGCACTTGTGCGTATGTGTGCATGCGCACACGCGTGTATCTGTAAATCAAATTGATTGCAACTATAATTAAATTGTATGTGCTCCCAGAGATCATGTCTCCCAACCTCCCTCTGTCTCTCATTCTCTCTCTATCTCATTACAGTAAGCAGGAGATGATGGTGTTGCTGGTATATTGTTCTCAAAAGTGCAGATTTCTTCCATTTGGCGCACACAGAATCATTTGAACGAGCCTTGTGATTAGTGTTCATTATTTTCATTTATTCATTTAAAAATCCATAATAAAAGTCTTGTTGAACAATGAATGATAAAAATACAATTTCCATAGAAATCAAACTCTTTGAGGGACTTATTCTCCGTTGCAAAGCATATTTGAGCTGTTATCACTGCAAGAGGACTTTGTTTTGTGTGTGCGGAGGACATAAAATCCTGAAAATCATTTTTAAGGATACAGGCAGGGATATTCTATATTTTTGTCATTGTCCACAAATCCTAGGAAAAGACCGAAATCAACAATCTGTTAAATCTGTCTCTCAGTACTTTATAACTTCCATACCCTGTCTGTGGCACTCAGCCCCAAACCCAAAGATCTAAATCTTTCAAAATAGGTCACAAATATACACTCTGTTTTCAATCTTACAAAAGGCTAAATAAATTCCCACAACAGCTGGGCACTGTGATTTTTGGAAAATGTTAGTCAAACAGGGGGACAGTACTGCGTTTATAGAGGACTACTTTCAGCTCAGGATTAATATATGTTTGGTGCTCTAATGAGTGTTTACAGGAACCAGGAAAATAAATTATATTTTTATAGTTTTTATTTTTATTTTTTAAATAAATGAGCTCTGTTGCACAGAGTGAAAAACAATGTCAGATTCCCCAGACAATACATTTCTTTGTAGCATTAATCCAATGTTGCTTTTGGTCTTTTTTACAGGATTTGTTAACATCAACACAAACAAAGAATATCTCCAGGCAATTCTTTTAAACTTACCTGGCCTTAAGTGAAAATTGGTAAAAAATGATCAGCCTTAAGTGTATTTGTGTGCACTTAAGCACGCACACACACAGTCTCACAAATACATACAAATTCACATACATTGTTTTCTTATCATAAAGTTTTCTCCCTTTATTCATGTTTATTTGAATGCCTCTAATTAAAGTTGGCATACAAAGTTAACACCTCCTCATCCTCTCATCTAACTCTATCCTCGCAGAGTGATAGAGATGACTGGGAGATAAGAAATCTAAGCAGATGGGCCTCCACCCAAAGCTCCATTGTAATTTCTCTGTTAAAGAGGAAGGGATTGGCTGCCTGATCACAGTTGGTGTCTGAAGTTGGCATTTGTGAGAGTGACACAGTGATGTGAATTTTATTATTCTCCATAATGAGCTGACAGTTATTGCTTTGTTGTGCCTTAATTATGTTGGATTGGAATTGCCTTTTCGATAATGAGGAGCCACCTTCAAGACTTGTATTCAATTTTCTCGCTTCTCTAATTCCCCATCACCTGCCATAACACCCTCCTCCTGCCAGCATGACATGAGAGTGTAGGAGGAGACTCCAACATAGTATATTTACCATAAAGTGCATGCATGATCAACCTTTATATATATATATATACACACACACACACACGTATGTATTACGTATGTATATATGCATGTATACATATATGCACATATACATTCTTAAAATATTGTCTGCTCTTGATGAAAACATCATACTGATTTTAAAAAAGCTTATGTTTGACACAGAAATATTGAGTGATCAATGGGTAGATTTTACAAACCTACTGCTAAACAAGAACGTTGATAGATGATTCTGCAAAATCCTGGATTACTTTCATTGACCTTTTTTTTTTTTCTTTTTACACTCATAGCCAACATTTTAAAATTCTCACTTTCTACAATATCTGTGCATGACAACTACAGAGTGGTTATGTTTAGGGTACACTCTAAAAAATGCTGGGTAAAAATGAGTCAGTTGGGGTTATTTTGGTAACCCAGCACTGGGCCAAAAAGGGACTGACTGTCATGGTTCTGTCCCAGTCTGGCTCTATGTCCCTCCTCCAGTCCATCAGATGCCCTCAGACTTTTTCCCTGTTTGTTGAACTGGAGATGGCCCTTGTTCAGGAAACTGAAGTTTGCTTTCATGCTAGTTGCTTTCTTAAGGAAATGTGACTGAGGACTGGTGCTTTCTACATTGACTCTCATTTGAACTAAGTGTTAAAGTGAACTGAAACACTACTTATGTTACTGAGAGCTGCTGTTGTCTTTTAGTTCGATTTATGTTGTTACATGCAGCCTTAATATGCAAGCCACTCCACTTGACAGACTGATTTATTCATGTTTTTGTCAATAGCAATATATGCTTAAGTTTATTTTGTTGTTTATGCTGGTGGTGACTTGTGCACTTATTTCAGTTGTGTTTATGCAAGTTCTGGGACGGTTTGTGCATGGTTATATTGTGTTTTCTGGATTTTTTGGTTTTCCGTTTGCTGTGTTCTTGTGGACCACACCTGCTCTGCATCAGTCTGGTTAGCCCTGCCCTGCTCCCTGTGTCTTCCCCGGCCAATCGGCTCCCAGCCTGCCCTTGTATCTTGCTGCCTGTTCCTTGTTTCATTTCATTTCACTCCTCATTTGACTCTTCTCCTGCACAAAATGGACCAATTGTGTACTGCCTACTTCAGGCAGGAGGAACAGGTCATTATAATGGAAAAGCTATGAAGAATACAAATACATTATCACTGCAAAAAGCAACACTGGTGAGAGAGGAATGCTGGCAGAAAATTGCTGATTGTGTTAATTCACAAGTTAATATATTTGTTTATCACTCAATGCACTCTCAATGTCTCCCACATTCAGAGCTCTTAAACTTTAAACTTGATGCAGCAGCTTTAAACATTATACTCAAGAAGTGCATTTAGGTCTGAGTCTGTCCCATAATGAAGGATAAGTGGAAATCACTTTAGTTTTTGGCCAAATCAAAGTACATTAATTTTATAGATTGAATATCATCTCTGATAAATACCAATAGAATAATCAATTTTCTAATCGGTGTTCTAATAGATGCCGTAGCAGCAGCGTTAAATGGGCTTGGCAGCAAATCAGGTGTTTAGTGAAAGGGCGGCTCTTTTTTTATAGCCGATTTAAGGTGAAGCTCAGAACAAGAACAAAAACAGATACTTTTTCTCTGCAGAATGCAAGAAAACTTCATTAATCCGAGACAGGACCTTGTTATCACTGAACTTGAAATATACTACTTTTATGAGTTTGGCTGCATTATCCAATAGCGCATTATGGTATATGCCAAACTGATCAAAACAGTAAATACTACTTTGGAGCAGGATATTAAAAATGACTGTTTTAACTCAAAGGCTGGACATCAACAAAGGCCTTGCAGATTTTCAGGCTGCTGGGGCAGAAAACTCTCCCCCAATTTTGTAAAGTGCAGTTGGGAGCAGCAGCAGCTGTAACTCTGTGTCACCTTGTTTGTCTGTAAAATTAAAATATCTATCAAATGTCTTTCAAATGCAATAGTGAACATATTTGTAACTGACTTAACTCATAACTTCATGCAGGGTAGCTTTTGGACATTTTTTTCCATTCAAATTATGATGGGCCCGATGAAGTTGGTGCCAGATATCTCATTGCTCATAAAGACCATTGTGAAGTGCAAAGGTCTTACTGTTGCTCTCTGGAAAGTTATGATTGACAAGGTTTAGGCCCAAATGTTACATCCAGCTCCAGGGATATAAAGAATCAACAACAAAGTTTTAAAATGTGAATGCCTGCTGAGAGCAAATCTATGTTGGTGAGAAGGTCAGCCATCTTCTCCTTCATGGCCATGTGAATTATCTTTGCCGAAAACATGGGGTTCCAGTTTTCAGTTAATCTCCCAGAAGACTCCAGATGTAATATAGATAAATCCTGAGAAATGTAAGTAGAGGAAAAGACAGAGATGAAAAAGAAGGTGTTAGACACAAACAGTAATTGATTGAGTCAAACTTATTCTGTGAGATGTAAACTCACCTTGCCTGGAGTGTCCACAAAACTCACAAACTCTACAATTATCTCTTGGATTGGATTTGTTCAGATCCACTGTGCCCTATGGATGGCACTCTTCAGCATGAGTTGGCCAACCTGGAATGATGGCCAGATGTTGTTTTTCATCCTCATGGATTGCCCACTCTGAAGTTATAATTGGTTCTGTGATGAGCAGAGAAATGAATAAATACTAACAAGCTGTGATAAATAAAGACAAACTTTAAAATATAGAGTTAAATTAAGAAGAGTTTAGTTTGTTGCAAACAGCATAGAAAATGAGTCACATCTACTCTTAAATGCATTGACACAAATTGGATTGAGATAGAAGGGTGAGGCATCTTGCTGTACCTGGCAAAATTACTCAGCACTTGTGGCACTTGTGGTGATGAATTCACCTGCCTGCCGTAGCAGAGCCTTTTCCTTACTTTGTGGAGGCTCTCTGCCAGAAACCCTGTCACAGGTTTATGCCTTCTCCCTGGGATGAACCATGCATTATAAAGTGTAGAGAGTAAACAGAAAATAATTAAAAAAAAAACAAAAACAAATTAGGAACCAGCTGCAACCCTGAAATTCTGAGTTGTCAATAATGGTTAACATTATTTTCAGCTGAGCCAACGATAGAGCCATCAGCTGACAGTTAAGAACTTGCCTCACATGTCCTGCCTGAATCTACACAAAAAGCTGAAACAACCCAAGTGTGATGTTGTCTTCCTGAAGATGGTTGTATAGTGGTGGTAATGCTTTACTTTACATTATGTTTAAATGAGACGGGATAGAGAAATGGAGCAGACCATTCTTTGTTGGTGGAAGCTTGGTGGTAGTTTATTTCTGATATTCCTGGGCACACTGAGCCCAAGATGCAGGGAGTCCAGCTTCACACCCATTCACATTCAGAAAGCAAGACATTTATACATAAACAGCTTTTGCCATACACGTCATGATAAAGTGCTCCTTGTCCTTGTCTTTGACCTTGTTTTAGTCTTGTCTTGATGTTATCTAGCAAAGTTGAAGCTGTGGACTCATGTTGAACTAGATGGCGGTGCAGCCTCCTCTGCCATCACCTGGTGCGGTTGGTTCTTCAGCCACTCATACTGGCTGCTGCCCAACTTGCAGGCTACTACGCTGCTTCTGAGCAGCATGTTCAGAGACACAGTCTCAGTAAATGCAATTAAACAGTCCTTTTTTAATTTAAGCTCAACTGATATCTCTGAGCACAGTGGCACAAAACACGAAACCTGCACTGACTGATGTTTTGTCCTCCTGTGAAACAAGCAGAAACAAGTAATGAACATAACACAATGTCAGAAAATAGTTCTGGTTGGTTATAATTAATGTAATGTTTTCAAATGTCACATTTTGTCCAAATCCAAATACATTCAGTTTACTATCATGTATGACACAAAAAAGCTTAAAATCTTCTCTATTTATTTATCACAAAAGTTGTTTATTTTCAATTGTCAATCGACTCATCAATTAATCATTACAGCTCTAATTTTCTGTCCTCCTGTTTTCAGCAGAAATACGTAGTGAACACAAAACAATGTCAGAAAATATTTATGATTATTGATGATATCATCTATATATCATATCTATACAACCAGTGTTCATGATTAAATTGTTTACTAAAGCACAACATTATTTATGAGCACAAAGTTCTTCAATTTTGCTCTCAAAGGGCACCAGACTGATGCATTTAATTTTTTTTTCCAAACTGAGCCTCACCATCAGCAGAGTGAGACAGCATAAGTGTGTACCCTTGTACTTAATCCAAGATGGCAAATACATTTCTGTGAAAACAGAAACTCACTTTTCACCTCTCAAAATTCTCTATGGTACCAAGGAGTGTGGTGAATTCGGCCCAAAGTCATGGGAGAACATCTGGCTAGACAGTAGGGTGTAGCACATCATTATCTGATGTCTGTAGGCCTGGGTTTTACAAATATTCTGAAAATTGCAGGCCACGTGGCCTACCCATTTGGAAAAACCTGTATTTTGCTTCAAAAGGCATGGACCAGAAGTGAACTACAGGCCCTAGTTTCCTCATAGCTCCAGAATTAAGCATGGAATGGTGTTTGGGCTTCAAGTGTCTGTTTGGGTAGAGCTCTTAATAGAGACAATGGTGTTCCTGAATCAGATATACCAAAAAGATGACTGACCCTTGTGTCAGTTTGGGAGAAAATATCAATTCCATATTGCTAAGGAGCCTTTCCCAGTGTTGGTTTTCCTCTGAAACCAAATCTCCTATCATGAACTGGATTAAGCCCTGGGGTTTGATTTCAGATTTTGCATACATCACAAAACCTATAATCAAAGCTTGTCAGTGTATAGTTAAGCTGCTCGAGGGTCATGAGTTTTTGCTCAATAAACAAATTGAGCATAAGTTTCATTTCATAATGACCAACCCCCTTAAGAATGTCGTACATAACAATAGGAGCTACATTGTGGAACTGCAACTTGTTAAGGGAACATTCTCTTTTGATGCCAGTTTCAGTTGGGTTGTTTAGAAGGGAGTCTGAGTGGTAGTTCACCTTATTACGCAATGATGAAGGCTCCTCAACAGTCTGTACCCTCTCTGTATACCACTGACACACACTATTGCCTGGAAAGCTTTCTGTGTAACCAAGTATGCCATTAAGTCCAAGGTTATCCCCACAGACCTGTGCCACTCTACCCTTAACAGTGACTTTGAAATGTGTGATTTCAGTCTGAATACCATTCACATCCATATCCTTTCATTCACAACTGGCTCTAGGACAGCATTCATTCCATATGTTTTCACGTCATCGGTCTTGTACACTGCCAACTAGAAGTGAGATTTTAGGCTAGACAAATATTCTGGCTGCAAGCATTTAATGGTGAAATAAATTAAACCAAGCTTGTGGATTTAGGGTTTTGAGCCAAGTGGATTCACCATCTCACAATCATTGTAAAGTACCAGTGGAAAAGAGATCTCTCCATAAAAAAGTGATTAGTTCCAAAGACTGTGCCATTTCTAAAATCCACAAGGGCTGTGAGCATTTGTCACTAAGATTTTCTTCATTGTTCCTGGACTTTCCATGATAAGCAGGGGAACATACTTGTTGGTATCCCAAACAGCCAACAGCCTCTCAATCAGTTTCTTGCTTACAGTTAAGCCAGGGAGAAGTACTATCTCTGGCTGTACAGAGTATCCAGGCTGGGTGAAATACTTAATTTGCCTGTACTTTGATTCAAAGCCCTGAAATGGTTCAGCTGCTATTGCAAACTGCCCCACCAGTTCCTCTCCTTTTGGGGTCTCAGATTGGCCTATCTCGCTTAAAAAAAGAGACTGTTTTTCCTCTTAGAATATCAACTATATCTCTGATTAGACAGATATATGTTCAACAATATCCCTAATCACACTGAATGTCTTTAAGGACTTTGACTTCAACGTAGTCTAGAAAAGTGCAACTCTGTCTTTTATGTTGTTGTCCTCTAACTCATCCCATTCATCCTCTGAAGTCTCATAGCATTCCACCTCACATAACACATTGCATTGTGGATCTGCCAACCTGTCAGAAAATTGAACTGAACAACTTTCTTCATCTGTTCCAGCATCAAACTTGATAGCATGCCGCAATAGGTGTCACAATGTCGTGTTTAAATTATGGTTGGCACCCAACTTGAGCATACTGGAAACAAGTCGCTGTGGAGTAGACAATATGTGCCACTCACAGATGGGCAAAAAATGTCTTATGGCATAAAGATCTCCTACATTTGAAGCACACATTACCAATCTTACCATATACAACCCTACTCACAGCAGGTGCAGCGTTAATGCCGTATTGCTTGTGAAATAGCTAGCAACACACAGGAAAGTTGGCAACTGAGCTAGCAAGTAAATAAAATTTCCACACAGAATTGAATAATGCTGGCACACTATCACTTGCTTGCTAACTTAGCAGCCATGGCCATACTGCCCTACAAAGGCAAAGTGCAGTAATACACTTTGGTCAAACGTGAGTTATACAATTTTAGGGCCTGAAAGTATGGAGGTTCAGATTGATTTGGGGTATTTCTTTTCGTGCGATAACGTTAAAAGTTAAGTTAGACTTTTATGCTGGCTTCCGGACTTATTTCAACAGAGACGAGAGAAATGGAGAGAGCTGAGAGCACCAGTGAGAGAGAGAGAGAGAGACTAGCTATGGTGGAGTTAGAGTTGTGAATGAAGAGAGCGAGCACTGTTAGCGAGAAAGCCAGTGAATCAGATCAATAACATGTTATTTTCTGATGTTTCACAGCGGTTATGTTCTAGAGCACAAATAATCACACCCACAACCCCACACACCTCTGTTCGAAACTACGGCTGAATGCCACAATGCCTAATTTGGTCTGAATACGGCATAAGAGACCAAGGTCTGATAAATTAATAATATTAACAGCAATATGTAAAGACACTTAAATTACCCCTTGGGTCAGTTTAGCTGGGGAACACCTGAAAGAAAACAAGAGACTTGAATTATGAGACTGAAATGCATTTTCACGTGAGCACAGAGAAAATTCACCAGGATTAAGAAAAACAACCTTCACTCTCTCTCATTCTCTTTCTCTCTCTCTCTCTGTCTGTCTCACAACACATATACACCCTCTTGCACCCTGATGTGGCTGAGATAAGACACTACCAGACCCCACCATAAATTTGAGATTACAATCGTGAATTGACTTAACAATGTACACCCCTTTCATCTAGCCCAAGTCTGAATTAATTTGAATTACTGGTCCATTCATTCAGTAAGCCAGCTAATATTACTTAGCACATATTTTCCTATAAAATGGTTAAACTCTGATATCTGTACGATCTAAAATGAGTTTAATTTACTTTAACTCAGATTTAATGCATTGATTACCGTGTCGCCACACTGCCATCTAGAGTGTATGGATAATGGGATCCCTGTAATACTATGTATAGTTAGTGCTTGTGTAAGACTGTATTTTATTATGTTGTGATTACATTAGTGTTGTTTTAACCTTCCGTTCCTCTATTAGTAATATTGGAAATTATTACCTTATTATTATAATTATTATTAAAATTTATCTAAGAATCACTATTGACTGACCATAGCAATGGACTGAAACTTTTTGTGCGCATAACTCAATTGAATTAATTTTCCTAGAGAGAGAGAATATAGGTGGCCATTTACTTAAAAGTTCCAGATCCATCCCTCTCCCTAGAAAAAAAAAAAAGAATATTCATCAGAGGTTTGGGCGTGATGTGTCTTCCTCATGCCCAAAACCCCGCCTGTCTTTGCTAGTTGATAAAAGACCTGATGGCCCTCTTTTGGCAGGCTGGCCCCCACATAATCTCACCAAAACTGTTCGTTTATTGTAGTTTTTCTCCTTTTTTTTTTCTAGGTATGTTTTCTATTCATCTTATCACCTCACAATTTAATCTTTTTCTAGAACAAGTCCCAATTTGCACATGTTTCTTTTTTTTTTCTTTTTTTTCCTACCACAATAACTCTCTCGTTTTTATAATATTTTCAAAGTTTTGTGATCTGGCCAACAGAATTGCTTTCAAGACTATTCAACAAGTATAGTTCAGTGAATGTATTGTAACAAAAGAATTTGACATTCAGTCACAAATCACCAGGAATCAATAGAGGCCGTATTGCTGGCATATATTTGACTGCCTCGGAAGAACTGTGACAGCATCATATTAGCCCAGGAGTGGGACCACTGGACTGGTTGGGAGGCCCCACTGTCAGGCCTTTGTTGCTTGGCGACCTGCTGCATCCTTTGGAGTTGCCTGGGAGCAGAGCCTGCACTAGAAGAGGACCCCTGCAGGCAAACAGGCTTGTATCTTGCTGGTAGGCCATGTAAGTGGACCCAGCACTGCGCTGCACACTTTTACATTGTTCAACATGTATTTCTTTAACTTCTAATTTGCATTGCAATATTTCTCTCATTCTGAACAGCTATGAACACTTGCCATCAGAGATAGTTAATGACACATTGTATAAAATCACTAGTTTTGAGCATAATCCAGTCTTTATTTTAAAGGTATTACTAGTCTGCATTTACTTAGCACACTATATCTTCCTGAGACCCGAGCTTTTGTTTGGTATGCATTTTTAATTTCTCCTAGATATTTAGGATTAGTAGGACCTTAATAAGTATAAAAACTGAGCATTATATCTGATATCTGTTATCAGTTTATTTTACTGTCCAGTAACCAGTGCAACCAGTGCAAAACAAACTTTAAAATTGTTTATTTCAATGCCTGAACATTGCTGTGCAAAAACAAGGTTGCAAAAATGCATATTTGTGAAACATTTCGTAACACTGTATGAATTTTCCTTGCTTCATACTTTAAACTTCCTTTTAGTCTACAGGAACAGTAAATCCAATCTATTGGCCTACATTCAATTTGCAAGCATAGGAACGGTACAAAACTGTTCACTTCAATGCCAGATTATGGCTGTTTTTTACCTCTGTATGATTTTTTCTTGCTTCATACTACAAACTAGGAATTTCCTTTTTATCTATAAGAACAGTCTGTGCAACCTATTGGCCCATGTGAAATGCTGCAAAACAGTTGCATTCAGTTTGCAAGCATAGGAAAGGTGTGTAGCAAAGTATAAAACTGTTCAAAACTGCTCATTTCAATGCCTGAACATGGCTGTGCAAAAGCAAAACTGCAAACAATGTAACTTATATAAAAACCTTGTGATTTGTTTGTTTTGTGACCATACTCCAAACGAGGAATGTCCTTTTTTTGGTAGAAACAGTGTATCACACCTATTGGCCTGTGTGAAATGATGCATAACACTTGTGTTCAGTTTGCAAGCACAGGAACACATTACATGTCACACACCGCACACAAGATTTCCCAGAGCAGCCTTTTTCTCTGCAACGCATTGGGTTTTTCAGGTTGACCATCTCTGGAAGATGCGCAGCAGAAGTTGTGTGGACTGAGACATGGGGCACTGGAGTGACCTCATGTCTTTTGCCTTTTTGTGAAAGGTGTGCATTTTTTTCCAGGTCATGTTCGACATCAGTGCCACACTTGGTCAAGTATGCCTCAACCACTGCCATGTGAAACTCAAGGAACTGCATTATGCCCTTTCTTGGTGTACCACATCCAGTGTTGTCTTGGCGATACAATAGCCAACTGTTGGCTAATGTGAGATCAGTGAAGTGCATCAGCATCCGAATTGTCCACTTCTTGGTTCGGACTCTCATTCGGTAGTAACTCATCATCCTGTCTACCAAGTCAACCCCACCCATCTTGGAGTTGTACTCGCAGACAATACATATTGTTTGTTTTTCTTGGACCATTGCTGGCAGGTGTCTTCTGGCTGTTCACCATGAACAGTGGAAAGCATCAAAATGGGCTTGTTGTCATACCACTTCACTACGCATACCTTCCCATCTCCCCTGGTAACTGATGCTGAGGCACCTCTTCCTTGCTCTTTCATGGTTTGGTCACTTGGTAGCTTCTGCAATGTGCTGTTGATCTGGTTCTTCATTACTGTACCAGTCAGGTACACCTGCTTCTCCAGCATTTGATCCACAGCTTTCATGGTTGTGAAGAACCGATCACAGTATACTTTTGTACCAGGATGCAGAGTTTTAGCCGGATGTTCGATGACCAAGGCTCCCAGAGCCAGTACCTCTGCTTCCTGAACCTGTGAACTCAGTGCACTTGCACCTTGATACACTTCAAAGTCCAACACAATGCCATCTGCTGAAGCCAGCACAAAGTTCTTCATGCCAACTGGATTGGGCTTTAGTGGCACATACTGTCGAAATGGACAGGCTCCTGTAAATGGGATCATCTGCTCATCAGTTGACACACATTCTGGTCAAGCCTGAAGCAAGCCACCTTTGAGAATATGATCCATAAAAGGACTTGTCATCCAGAATCTGTCAGTTTTCCTTATGTCTTTTGTAATGTCATCATCAATGACTACTTTCAGATGTTTCCACAGACTGAAAAATCTGTCACGCCTGATTTTGTCGCAAATGGTAGGGATTCGGGAAGGCATTAGACCAGAACATCCTTATTAGTGGGTAAGACACGCAAGACATCAAAATAATCGATGCTTCAAAAAAATGATGAATCTCATCAACTGAGGTGTTGAGAGATCTACCACTGTTAGCTGACATAGAATTTGTGCAGTTAGCAATGAGCTTCATCAATTCTGTGTCAATTTACTGCTCCACATAGTCCAGAGGCTGCCAGTCTTCTCGCTCATGCAGCCTTTCATCTTCAGCCTCAAACTGAACTAAGTGTGGAGTAAATGCAGCAGACTTCCTGCGCTCATCACGTCCATCTTTGCTAGGTCCTGGTTCATCATCAATGTCAACACTTTTACTATGCTGACGTTTATGCACATGTTGTGGCTCACTGTCACTATCACTGCTTTGCTGATCAGATTCTGCTGAATCAGGTTGAATATAATCTTCATCATTTGGTTGTTCCACACCAGGATCTTCACCATCACAATCAGACAAATCCCCCACCAGTTGTCTCCCACAATTGCATTCAGCAATCTTTCTGCTTTTGACAGAGAAATGTGCCATGGAAATGTATCACACAAGAATAAAAAATAAAAATGTAATTTGTACCACATGCAAGACCTATTTATACTCTAATAAGATGTCAGTTTCTTCCCAAATATTACCAAGCTATGTTTCCTTACTTTTACACCTATCACCTTATCAAATTTTTATGCCATATCAAACTATTGATAGATGTTATCAAGCATAAATAAACAAGTTTCATCCATAAAATTTGATGAGGTTCTTTACCTTGTCCACTTTTATCTCGGAATCAACTGTAGAATGACTCGGCTGAGATTGCCGCCATCTTGTTTTTACAATGATTAGTGTATTATGCTTTGATACCACCAGGTGGCACAAGAAGTGTCTACGAATGAGGACAAAAGGTCTAAGTTAACCATGAATGAAGTATAAGGCGCGGTAAACCCAAAATGTAATGTCCTTGTATGAGGACGCAGGGTCGCAGGAGGGTATGAAAATGTCTTGTTATGCACAACAGACTAAACTATTTACTGCAGACACACAGATTACTTTGCAGACAGATAGTGGCCCTAAAAACATCGAACCCCCTAAACCCATTAAAAGGCAGAGAGTACAAGCCTCAAGCAACAGACCAGTTGTTTCTCCAACCCCCAGGAATTTTGGCTAATATTACGTAAGTGAGAGTGCCAAACTCCTCATTTACCAGATCATCTAAACAACTTCCTGGAAACACAAAGGATCAGATAAGGAACCTCTCATCTCCCGCATGGTCACTAAACAAACTTTAATCCCACTGTAAACTGTTTTTCAGAACTTGAATAACCAACCCAAGAACTGATCACTGGGCAAACCAGCATCAGAGCACCGGACAGCTTGTAAGACACCATCAACAACAACAAGGAGAACTTGCTGTACATGTCATGCCCGAGTGACATACAGACACTCAGACATTTGCCAGAACAATCCACATCAAACATGTGCACACACACACACACACACACACACACACTAAGGTCTAAGGACAACCCAATGTGTGTGTGGTATGCTTTTATTCCACTTCCTTTAAGTCAAGAAATGTACCACTAACATTATCCCATCATCCTTGATAACACTAACATCTTGTTGAGTACCTTTCTGCTTGTTTCACTTTCAGAACACTAAAGCTACGATTAAAATTTCAAAATAAGGAATCATGAAATTGTTAAATTGTATATACTTTGATTAATGGAGTAATCATATTCAGGAGATGAACCTGCCTGTCCATGGACAGGAGGGGACTGACTCTGCTCCCCCACAACTCTGCAAGTGCTAGTCTCTTATCTGAGACTCCAGGCTGGTTTTTCTTGATGGTTTGTTTTGCTTTTGTCTTTGTCTTCTCTCTCTTTGCCATACCAGTGGAAAGCTTGCATTTTGCTAAAAAGATATGATTTAGAACAAAAATAGTTGAAACGTCAGAATCTACTGTTATGAGTTAAGGATGAAGACTAGGAGAGTCTAAACCAGGACCTCCCTTCCAATGGGAACTTTTCAAATCCAGACTAGCCAACTTACTCGTCATTACAAAATCCAGACTCCAGCTTCTCACCCCAACACATCGAACTCTATTCTCTGTGAGAAACCACCTCAGGGAGAAAGCAAGTTATCTGCAAAACCTTCATGAACTTGCTTAAGAACTGCTTGTCTCATAATTTGTAACTTCAATTGGCAATTCAGAACTAAGCTGCCGTTGAAGTACCGTTGATTCGACTCGCTGCTTGTCAGGTAACAGGTAGTCATCTCATCTGTTTATCAGGTCTCTCGCACAAACTACACAATACATAACCGCATCATTAATTTCAATCATTCACTAGCCATTACCTTTTGCACCAGTTCTCTTTACCTCTTGTATCTTGTTTATAAAATGTTGTAGTGTTTTGTACTTGTAGCTGTAATATTAGTAATAATATGTAACTCATGTGAACTTGGTGTTTCCTTATGCTTGTATCTCATTTACTTAACCTTAAAAGGCCCATACCCTCACAAAAATCATAATTAAGATTAATAACAATCATAATTCTAATTGACCTCTCTTGTGTGGCCCACAAGGAGGACTATTTCCCTATTATTATACCTACTCTAATATGATTTATGTTGCTGGATGAATAATTTCATGTTGGAGTTGTACACAGTAACACACTCATAATTCCCCCATAAAATCATAAAGCTATTTGAGTGTGTCCCTACACATATTACGTCCATATATTGTTTTGATTTAGTTTTTGAAATTGGCACTATTTGTATTTAAGTTCTTAATTTCTGGAAATTTGTGTTGCTTGATTTGTGTTTTTCTCTGTTCTGAGCTCCCCTGTCATTTATGTCTATCAGCTCAGTTCAGTCCAATCAAACGAAAAGACGTGATCAAAGCTTTGGGGAACTGCAGTCTTTCCTCCTGCTGTGCTTCGCTGGTCTCTGTGGCTTCAAACTGAGCATCAGCAGGTGGGACTGTGGAGCACCCGGACTGTCAGAGTTGATGATCAAAATCTCCCTTGCACACTTTAATTAATCCCCGAATACCAATAATTAATAACCTTGCTCCCCTGTTGATTTTAAATTGTCTTATGATCCTCTTGTCAATAATTTATATCAGGTATTGTTTAGATGTTCTTGATGACTAACCGGGTGAGAAATCAACATAAAAAGTAAAAGTTGAAAGCAAGGTGTTTAAAAGAAAAGTTTCAGTGTTTTGCAGTTGAAGCGTGCCTGTTATTTTGGTAGTCGAGAAGGAGAATTAAATGAAGTCCAGTGCTCTTCTGCTGCATGCAAACACGTCCAGATACGGCACTGTGTGGGCTAGCACAGCCGGGGAGAAACGCCACAGGCATCACACACTTGCAAACCCATGGAACACACACACACACACACACATTGTAGGAGAACTTCACACACAAACATAGTACACAATTTCATCCAGAAACACAGACGTCCACCCCCATCCCACACCCTTCCAAACACACACACACACACACACACACACACACACAGGTACAAATGCCACTGGCGATAAAATGCAAACAAGATTAGGCCCCCTGTTGACGACACCTGTCAATACAGCTTTCGCCTGAAGGATGCAGTTGATGTTGCATGGTGATTCATTACACACACACACACATACACATCCACACATATACACACAAACATACATTTCCTCACTGGTTTCTTTTACTTACATACTTTTCTCAATATCACGGCTGAAAATATTCCTCATACTCTTCTACATTCTGTGCTTCTCTGTTTCAACACTTTCTCACTTTACGTTGTTTCTCTTTTTGTCTTCTTATCTCATCCAGACTCATTGTCCTGCCTCTTGAAGGAGATCCTTATTTCCATAGAATGCTTTCTTCTTCATTCAGCCTTTATTAGTCTGATGCTCGTTGGTTGAAACATGTTTTTGGATTTTATTACACTGGTTTATGAGACTAAAGACATTTCTTCAGTCTGTAAAGAACTGGCTGAAATTGTGATGTACATGTGACTGTACATGACAAGAGACTGCACAGTTCTATCTGCACAATCTCTAGAAATGGTTGCTTATGTAAGTAGTGTGTTGAGTCTTCAAAAATCAATGTGAACATAACCTGATCTAGGAAATAAAGTAGTAGCTTATTTGACTGTATAAAATTCAACTCAATAAGCATTGCATTACATTACGTTTGATGATACTGTAGTCTGTTGATATTTCACTATGCTACTCAAACCAGACTAACAAACCTGCATTTAATATACATGTATATATGTATATATGCCTCTGTCACAAAAGGTGTGTCTTATCATGCCACAAATCCTCATTCCTAAATAGAAAAATAGGTCATTTGTCACTGCCTTCCAATATGACCTACATAACCTACAAAACGACTCATATGAGTATTTTCTCCTTTGCTACCTCTGTGGTTAAGTTCTAGTTACGTTTAGAAAATTAAAACTAGATTCGAGAAGGTCTCCCTGGTTAAAAGTGTTGACTGACCCTGATCTCCTCTTTAACAACATAAAAAACCCTTGCCATTAACTGCAGATACATGGGTCATTTTCAACAACCAATGCTGTGTTGGTTTTTGAAGAGCGGTTTTGAAGCTCAAAGTGAGCCACTCCGGCCATCACCATCTTGGCAGTGCTTGATGCTGCCTATTCCCAGCCAATTAAAAATGGGCAATTAGGTGGGCCAAATGGCTGACACAAGCCACCTAGCAGCTGGCGGACCTGTCGCTCAAAGTAGCCATATCCTTCATTATGCATAACTTTACGGCTTAATAAAATTTAAACAGGTGAGTTTCAACAGTTGTCATGAAAGAGGAAATTAGTTATAGAGACCCGGCTATAAACATGTTAATTTCTGCTTTAAAATTGGGCATTTTAACATGGGGGTCTATGGGGAATGACCCACTTTTGGAGCCTGCCTCAAGTGGCCATTCAAGGAACTGCAGTTGTTTGGCTCTTCCGCATTGGTTTCATTTTACAGTCCCAGAGGTTGCCGCTTGCTCTGGACTTGATGTGTACAAATTGTTCCTGATTGACATCTCCCTCACTGCTGTTTTGTGACACCTGCTAGGGTGGGACATCTTCCACCTTCTTATTGGTTCGTGTAATTTGGTGGTTTCTTGCAGTTCCAGCATAGCTTGCCAACTTCAACCTGAGCAGAGGTTTAATTAGCCAAAATATGTGACACATATGTGCAACTGTTTGTTGCTACTTCTGTATTGTGTACAGTCCTATTGTTGTATTGTCTGTACTGTGTATGTAGCCCTATAGTATATGTGAACTCTCCTTCTCTGTTGTTTAGCTCATGCTTATTGCTTGTACTGACCTCATGAAGAATGAATCACTATAATACACAATTAATCCCATATGTATGAATGAAGTCCCCTACTGTATCATATTTCCTGTTTTCTCCCATCCATTTCTTCAATTTCCTCATGCCCCTCCATCTCTCTATTGAATGTTGCCTCTGGGGAATATCAAGCTGTTGTCTCTCCTCATCTCTTCCTCCTCCCCACCCATCCGCCCCTTTCCTTGATGAGAATGGACAGTTGTGTTTCAGGCACTGCAGACTGGGAGGGGTGGGAGGACTGGAGTGGTTGGCTGACAGGATGGCAGATAGCATGTGTGTATGGTCTGTCATAGGCTACTTTTGGGGACAAATTTCAGACTTGGGACAAGTTAATTGGGGATGGTGTGTCCAGCTGAGGACAAAAGCTGTGTCCCCAATTGGGAAAAAGCAGATTTTTGGGTCGGTGGTTAAGGTTAGGGTTAGGCAAGTAATGGTTATGGTTAGGGTAAGTCTCCAGGAAGTGAATGTAAGTCTACGTAATGTCCCCAAAAGTGACCATGAGCTGATATGTATGTGTGTGTCTGTGTGTGTGTGTGTATATATGTGTGTCTGGAGGGCTGCTGGCAGTGGGAGCCATGCTGAGATTGCCCTCTGTTGCAGCCGCTAAACATTCAGCTGCCTTCTCATCAGCCCCTCTGTTATTACCACGGACCAGCGATCCCACTGACTGACTCAACAGATGCCCAGGGTATATATATGTATGTGTGTGTGTGTGTGTGTGTGTGAGTATGCATGCGTTTTTTACAGTGAAGAACTGCTGGTGGCTCGTGAGCTGTTAGATTTGAGACTGAAATGACGCAAGTGTATGTATATGTATGTGTGTGTATATGAGAGTGCCAAGACCAAGTATATGTTTTCATTTGAAGTTAAAATGAATGCCTGTGTGTGTGCATGTGTGTGTTGAGGTGGGGTTAGGGGGAGGGGGCGGTTATTATGTGTCTGTACATCTGTGTGTGAGTTGAAGTGAAATGATGGGGTGAGGGATGGTGGAGAAAAGGTGTTTTGCTTGGTGCTTGCTTATGTTTATGTCATTTCCCGCTGGTGGCCACCTCCTAGATATTTAAAATATTCTTTCTACTTTACAGAGAAGGAATTCATGTTTTTAAAAATCACAGCAAAGCTAATCCAGGAATTGTACTGGCCCTTTTTCTGATTCATGTTTTGAATGAGTCAAAATTGAACTACTCAGACTCATTCGACAGAGAAACCTTCCTTGAAATCAACAGCGTTGAAGGGAAATATGACTTTTTTTTTGTTTGTCTTGAGGATGTCACAGCTGTTTCAGCGCCCCTGAGACTGTGCTTCCGCAGATGAAGCATGATGTGTGATCTGTAATGCAAAGTAAATGTTGCACAAAGGATTCAGCTCAGTTTGAAACACCAATATGCAGTGGTGGAAAAAAGTAATCTGATCCTTCACATATGTAAAAGTATCAACATGACAATATTGGCACTTTGAATCCTGTGCAGTAATGGTGGACTCCACCACTAACAATGAAAACTACTTACAGAATGTAAATACATTGAATAACTATTACTTAAAAAAACGCTGACCATGAATTGCATCAAAATGATGATTGTGTGAAAATGTTACAGGTACAAAAGTTTTATCAGAAAAATCAACTTACAGTATCAAAACTAAACATATTGGTCTGCAGTAAAATGGCCATTTTTCTACCCCTGTTTTAACTTCAGTTGCAACATAAAAGCAAGTTTAGTGAAATCATTTACTATAGGAAACTCAAGGTTCCCATCTTTAGCCATTCTGATAAATGGTCCCGCCAGCTACTCAGTGCAGGTCCTTCTTTGTTATGTTGGCGAGTTGTCATGGTTCCACCTTACCATTCAGTGTTGAGCTTGGTCAAACCTGGCCTCAATCTGATTGGCTAAAACTTTTGCTTTTTTTCTCTAGTGGAAGTCAAGCAAAGCTGGCCTCCTTTGAGAGATTTTACTGGCCATGAGACAGAGCAGAGAACATCAACTACACATTGTAATGCATGCAGCAGAGGGGTGCTTTTTCACTCGCTGCACCAGCTAAAGAAAAAAAAAAGATGTTTTGATAACAATGGATGGCAAAAATCAGTAAAAGACACATACTTAGGAATAATAAATATTTTATAATAAAGAAAACATAATTTATTGGAAGGCCAGACTTCCTTTGGCCTCCAAGAGAAACTGCCTCCACTCTAAACAGTATTTAAAGGTAGAGTCAGTCATTCTGGAAAAAGACTGTTGATTGTTGAACTAAACAACAAATACACCCCTCCCTTCATGCTACTTCAGAAGCTCCACCTCTCAAATTCATGTGGGCACGTTGCCAAGGCAATGATACAAACAACTGGGCAAGTGACCAAGAGAGAAATATGGTGGAATCCAGAGTGATGTATCAGCTGTAAAGTCACTTCTGTTCCTCTCACACATCATCATGAACGGGAAAAAAAATCATCTCATGTGAGCACAACAGTTCATTCACCCTCTTCACCTCTCTGTGGCCTCCCCACTTCTCATTTGACTTGCATTCAGCATCTCTGTCCACAGATTCAGCCATCAGCTGCAGCTCCAGTGGCCAGATAAACTGCCTTCACCAGGATGACTGACAGCAGAAATTTACTGAACCAAAATAATTTGCATGTCAGCTCCACGGGAAGAAATCGACAGTGTTTGTATTTACTGATTCATTGATATGGTTAATAAGTTTAAAACACATATTCAGTGGGATATGTGTGATTTAAACAGCTGGCTGCTCAGATTATACTTCATTGAACATGACAGAAACAGACTCAGAGCGTAAAAAACGCAGGGGGGGTCTCTGTGAGACTGTCTCAGACTCAGTGTAGAATGATACATTTAATAAAATGGAACTGTATCTGTTCCATGAGAAAACACTTTCTATGTCAAGTGGCCACAGCCTCTCTCTCTCTCTCTCTCTCTCTCTCTCTCTCTCTCTCTCTCTCTCTCCAGTTTGCTAGCCCTCCCCCATCATTTAACGGGTGCTGGACATGGGAGACTGTCATGTCCTCACACAGACAGGTACTCTGATGACTTCTCTCAATCCTGTCCGCGAGCTTGAATGCCCCCTGCTGCTGATTGGCAGGAATAGTGTTGTGTGGCTCAGTCCGTGTCACTTTGTTTCCTATTTACAGAGCCAGGGCTGTAGCCTGAGAACCACTCACATCTGCCGAGCTCGTGTTTTAATTGCTCCATTTTGCCTCCTCTGAAACTCAGCTCAAACTGTCAAACTTGGCAGTGCTGATCGAATATGAATCAATATTCTGTCCCTGCTTTGTCTATTTTCAAATATTTTCAGAAACATATTTTAGTGTACTATTTAGCTGTAATTTGTTTGTTTACAACGTGGGCACCATGTTGAAAAAAGACGTTTCAAAACCAAGCACCGCCCAACTTGCATGTCTCATTGCCACGTCACACGTTTTGTCACTCTGAGTGGTTGTAGGTGCAGACCAGATTTGAAAAGACACACATCACATGTTTCATTGCTCTGATTGGTTGGCGGTCTATGCAATTGCATCTAGAGGCATCTTTGTCTGCCTGCTGATTACACCTCTTGAAAATCAAAAATGAGAAGTTCCAGACTATTAGGCATTCGGGAATTAGTCTGGTGATGCCAGGCAACCAGGGCTGTGTATGAACACTGTATTTTGCACACAGAACAGATAGCTAGCAGGTCATTAGGAAATATTTGCTGAATATGACAAAACATGTATTAAACAATCTTTCTTCAGAATCACTGACCCTACCTTTAAGTACAGTACTTGAGTAAATGTACTTAGTTACTTTCACCACTGAAACCTGTTCTTTCAGATCAGTAATACCACTTTATGTTTTGGGCACCTTTTATGAAAACATTAATAAAAGTAATTTTTATGCTGCTTTTAACAAGTGACAGCTGTAAATGGTTTAGCACTTATAAAATCACCATTGCAGATTCAGAAAAAATTAGGGCTATTTTTTAAGAGGACAGTCTTTGCAAAAAAGTTGATGGCTGGGCCCTAATAACAAAGCAACAAAACAGGTTTTCAAGGTTCAAGATTTTATTGTTCCTGGGGGAAAGCAGACCTGCAGCAAAGAACACAAAAATATACAATACAGCACAATCATAAAATGAATAGATAAAAGACATAAAACACATGATACAGTAAGAGCATTGGATTGGATTACTAGAGTATACAATGTGGAATATTCTACAGTACACATGCTTTATGGGTATACATGGGTAATAAATATGAAGTAAGTTTAATATCCTTTGAATGAACCCCTTAAATTGAAAAGAATATTTTCTTTTGCTTGTTTCTGCACAGTCTAAAACCTGGCTTCCAGTATATCATGACAGTTATTTGGACTGTTGCAGCTGGTGTGGATCCCAGACCTGTAGAATGCACTCTTCCTGTCCTGTGATCTGGAAACGAATGTTTGTGTCATCATGTTGTACGCTCTCCAAATAGCAGATGGGGGAAAAGAAACTTCTTGAAGTCTCCTCTGGCAGAGGATGCACAGATGTGTCCTAGAGTATGAGCTTGCTTTACCTTTAGTCTCTAACAAGATCAGTGCTGTATGTGTGAGATGACAACTCAAACAGAGTGGTAAAGGGGGAGATACACAGACAGAAAGAAAGAGACTGGCATGGTAGTGAGATTGAGGTGCAGGAGAAAGAAATATGAAGGCTAAAATGACTGGAGGATCTGAAAGGGACTAGAGTTAAACAGAGTGAGTGATACAAAGCAAGAAAGAGTGAGAATTTGAGATTGAAAAAGAAAGAAAATCACAAGACAGAAAGAGGAAGTTGTCAGACAACAACTCATGTCTGCTACAAATTACAAAATTACCAAAATATGTATGAAAGAATCAATATGTTGCATGTTTTTTTTTTTTTTTTTTTTTTTTAAAAGTCAACTTCAGTGTGTATTTCAAAGCATATTTGCTGTGGAAAGTAACTAAGTACATTTACTCAAGTACTGTGCTTAAGTACTATTTCGAGGTGCTTGGATCATTTTAAGCTACATTATGCTTCTATACAACCACATTTGAGAGGGAGATATTGTACAAATAAATTTTACTTTGTTGACATTTTACTGAAAAAATCATATTTCAAAAATGTAGCTCTTCCTTTGCTCAAAAAACCACATGAACATAATTCATTTTGTTTCCCATCACTATGTAATTGGGGAAACAAATGAGTATTTTATGAGAGTAATTTCCAGGGGATAAGAGCTGTGCCCAAAATCAAGACTACACAATAACTGTAGTTTTGAATATGTAATGTGTTCACATTGGAAAAGTCACAGAATGAAGTGTACTCAAAACGGCCGACATGCACCTCTATTGGTGCACTGTAAATATATAATACTCTCCCACTTTATAATGCACAAAAGGGAATGGAGGACCTGGTCACTGCTGGGAAAAAATAAACTAATTAGTGAGTAGTGATGAAAGAGGGCAACAAAAAATATTTTTTATTTGGAAAAACATTTTGCTGTCTCTTTGTAATGTTTAACTGTAATATTATGTACATACATACTGCATATAATCATTTTATAATACAGAATTTGTGACTCAGCAGTGGTTGCAGACTTCTTTATATTCATATTAATTGTTTTAATGTATTATAGTTCCGTTTTTTTGTAATTGATCATCCTCATTGTAACGATATTTTGTATATTCAATATTGATTCTGGTTCATGATGATGCTGCTGAGCTGAAACGAGAGAGAAGCAACTATGGGAATCAAAAAGGGACTAGATAGAGATGCTGCAGCACTGAGACACCATGCCAGCAGCATCAACAGCCACCTCAGGGAGAAAAAGCTGCTTTGTAAAAGCAAACTGAGTAACTCCAGTATGTGATTATAAGAAAAGAGTTCATTTTTCAAGTTGTTTTGCAATTCAAGGTCTATAATTAGTTCAATATTGATATCATCACATCCGTCTATCTCTCTCTAGCTGCTTCTTTGTATGGGTAAAAAAAGCATAATTTAATCATTCCTGTAGAAACTTGCCATGGATCAGATGTAGTCAGTCACTGTCCCTCAGGTTGTCATGAAATTATTATTTCATCCATAAAAAAGCCAGAGTGAAGAAAAATTACTTCTATGCCCAGGGAAGGGTGTTGATTTGTGGGGACTTTAATGCATGCACTGACCATCAGCCTGACACTACAGTTAAAAAACAAGTCATACCATATTCAGACATAACCAGCTGCACCAACTTTAGTTGACAAGCAGCATTCACTTTGACACCCATGCCAGAATTATGTCTACGCTTCATATATTGTTACTCAGTTATTACCATTAAATACAATCGTTTTATTACACACTCTACAAAAAGAAACGCAACTGTACCTTTAAGCAGTCATATTAGTACAATGCAGGTCAGTCAGTTGCAGTTTGGGGTACAGCATCAAAACTACTACTCATGGTGGATGAATATGACTGCATGGAACGGATGAAAACAAGAATGAAATTATTCATATCCATGGCATAGCTATATATGCTGTAGCTTATAGTCTTATAGCCCATAGGATTTAGGAATCAACATAAGCCCCATTTACTCCTGGGGCCAGATGCATAAAACTGTGTAGATTCATGACTAAAACGCATTCTTTCCCTCAGATTTATAAAGCAGAGCAGAATCTGGGCTCAGTTGCATGAGCCTTATTTCCACTCCCACAATGACACAATGAGCCATAAATGGATGAAGACACGCCCCCCACCAGCCCTTTTCATATCAACTCACTGCCTGCTCCACCAGTCTGTACAGCTGTCAATGAAACAAACAGGAAAGAAGAAATCCCACTGATTGTGTTGTACTGGTGAGGTTCTACCACAGCTGTCATTATGCACGACCACTATGCACGGCTGGGCCACTCTTTATACCGTTCATATCATTAATTCATCACATAGACTGTAAACCATCGTCGGCAGTGATCTCAGAAATATAATCAATGATTAGTTTGTAGCGCTCATATCTTAACCAACTTTACAAGGTGTGACACAACAAAGGATAACATAAAAAGAATATTAACAGCAAAATAAAATGTCGACACCTATGTTAATTAAAAGAATGATAAAATTGATCACATAGAAGTAATCAATGTTACGTTTATAAATGGATTGGCTTATTATATCTCTGTGTAAACACAAATATAAATAAATAGAGGCACAACATCAGTGCAGCTGGTTATCAACAAACACAAACAATGTTGTAGTCAAAAAATTTCCATCTCTATTCTCATATTTTATCTCCACCTCATCATTTCCCCCTTAGATCGATTTAGAAAAACATGTGTACGCCTGCTCTGAAGAACGCGTGAGGTGCGCACATTCTCATCACACATTCTGTATTTATGGACGACACTTTATGTGCGGGAAATGGCGTACACATGGTTTTTGTATGTAAGCATCATTTATGCATCTGGCCCCATGTCATCTGGATAATGACATCTGATCCACAGGTCTTGGCATTTGCACCCCGGGGCCTGTTTCAGAAAGCAGGTTTAGTGAAAACTTTCCAATCTTGAGGTTCATCAACTCAGACTTCATGGTTAGACTCAGAGTTTGCTGAACCTGCTTTCTGAAACAGGCCTCAGGTATTAATAAGTGCCATTGTTATTTTACTTGCAATGTGGAAATCTTAATGTGGCGGGGGCTGGCACACTGGCCAACAAATATGATGCCTCCCAGGGTCAAGCCATGCCATGGATGGTCATCATTCATTTTTTGCAAGGGAAGACTTATAATACTGCTACTCTCTGCAGCTTTTGGCTTGCTTAAGTTTAGATATTCCAATCACAATACATTCTGCATGCATTTACACCAGAACTACCGTGTGTTTTTCTTTATCCAGATAAGATATCCAGCTATAGATTGCATCAGAATGCTAGGTGTGAATGGGGTAATATTGTGACGCTGCATTTTGCGTTCTTTAGGGGCTAATCTGCTATAATTGTCAATGACTGCTGTAAAATGTAAAATTTATAACCAAAAACAGGTAAAATATCAAGACAAACTGATAAAGGACAGAAAGTATGTTAGAAAGGTATGAAAAACATAAAACGCAAGCAGCAGAGTCCAACCTAAGGTACTCATAGTTTATGTAGCTCACTTTTCTTATTCTTATAAAAAATGTTATTGTGATTGGCATGTGTTTGTAAAGAGTGGCGTTCTGAATCGTTTAGTCACAACGTTTTGATGAGCAGCTTAACAGTATTTAGTATCATAGCAAATGCTTGAGGTCAGGAGAAATAGAAAATGCATGATAGCAGAATGTGAGTCTGCACACTGTCAGCTGAATGAGAGGGGACTCTCTCAGGCAGCAGACCTGTGTGACTGCTGACTATGTATTCAAAGAGTTTTATTTATTCTGTCAGGACAAACTGTAACTAAAACCACAGACACCTTCGTGAGTTCACAAATGATCTTATGTTGCAAAAGAACTGATGGCAAACTAACCACTGAGACTTCTGTAGGTGGTGATATACAGAATTATTTTTCTAATATACTAAACAGACATGTACATGTCTTGCAGTTGTTTAAAACCAGTCCCCAGACCACATGACTAATTTCTGAGTTTTGTAGATGACCTTGATGTGCTCTCTGCTGCAAAGGGTCAACAGCCTCTATTAGACATGTTCTGCCACACTTCTGCCCCAGACATTAACCCTCAAAAAAGCTGAAATATTAATATTCCAGAGGTCCAGGTGTCATGGGAAGAAGTCCAGCTTCACCTGAGGAACAACTCATATGCAACAGTGATTAGTAAGACATACAGGGGCATAGGATCTCCTCCATCTGAAACTTTTATCTATCTGTTGATGAACTAAGAGAGAAAGGGTTTCAATGCCATCAGAAAGTCAGTTCATCTCATCACAAGTAGGATGTGGCTCAAAATATGAGTCATTGAACCCACTGCACTATAGAGCAGCAGCCATGAGTCTCACCTGAGACTCAGACAGAGCTCATTTATATTAAAAAATATTACATTTTTAAAAGTCAACTGGTCCTTATTGTCAACAAATGCTATATTAATATATAACCCCTCAGCAACAGGAGCTGTGGTGGACTATTTCTGCCAAAATTTGTTTTTCATTATTAAGTTTTCCTTTGTAATTATTATTCACTGTGTCAATATTATGGGGGAAAAAAAAATCAGTTTTTCACACATAGGAGAAAGCAAGTCATATAAGTCATGCATGTATGACATTGTCTAGCCTACAATACTGTGTCTAATTTTATTTAATACAATATACAATTAGTAAAATATAATTAGTATTGATTTTTTTCCCTTACCACACAAATTAGCAAAGCCATTTAAACGGTTGCAGTAACCGCCATAAAAAAAAAAAAACATTATAAAATAATTGGTTCCTGAATATTGTATTTGCCTGGATATAACATGACCCCCGCCCCAGGGCAGAACAAAGGACCCCTGAAAATCAGGGCTGCAGTCTATCATCTTTTCCTAACCACTTTTACTTGATCTTGATGGAAAACGTCACAAGGTCAAGGAAAGATGTGAAGGAGAATTCATAAGGACTTAGGAAAAGACCACCGTGGTGCCAAGAGAATATGACTGCACTTACACTGGGCTATGTAATTATGCAACAGTGGGTGTTATTAATATGGGTCTGGTGTGGTGAAACTACAATGTTCCATAGATGGACTACAAAAAGTGCATCTTAAATATTTCACCCCATGCATTCTTCAACACGATGAAAAATATTCATTCATTATCACTTCATTACCAAGGTCAGAATTAAATTTTTAAAAAAGGAGTATAGGCTACCAGTCACAAAATTGAATAAATATTACAGTCTTTCTGTGAGAGATGCAGAGACAATGGGCTGCCTAAGAAACATTTAATTCATTAACTCTCCAGTGGTAAAAGGACATCCAACTAACTGGTCAAGTATCTCTCTATATAAAGCAAGCTACATCATACCTGATGTACCACTGACGAGTGGATTGCTGGGGAATCAGGGAAGTGCAATGTCAGTGTGTGAAATTGTTTGGATGAGCATTGAACAATATATAGAAATACCTCATATACAATGTTAATTTGCTTCTCCTTCTTCCCGTGAAGTCAACGAGCGGAAATATGGACGGTGCCACTCTGCCATTGCAACCCACTTTGTAGTCGGAGGTGGAATTACATCCGTAGTCATATTGACTTGAAAAGGTTTAAGAGACTTAAGCTCTACTATTTTAACTTTGTACTATGAACAAAACTTGGCATGTACGTTCAAACACTTGGTGCTGGAAGTCCTAAGAACAGTCAGAAATATATAAAAATACCTCAAACAGCGTTACCTCTGCTCTCTCTTCTGCATGTGGATTCACTGAGCACCACTCACACCCACATTGTCGTCAGAGATGAGATTACATCCGTAGTGGTGAGAACTACCATAGAGAATGAATGGAAAAGCTTCAGAGAGTTAAACTCTATTCCCGTTCCTCATGTGCAGAAACTTCGTGGTGAGAGCAGTGGTCGGGGACAGCTCTTACAGGTGAGCTAAGTTTTTGTTTGTGGATTGAAGCAATGTGTTGCTCAATACTATTACATTCTTTCAGCAACTGAAGACCTTTGTATTTCACTTCTTTCAATTAATACAAGACTCAATTGTTGTTATTTTCTTTTTATAAGTTCAGCTAAAAGGGCAAGGAAGCGCTCATTTTGCTCGCATTGAGCAGCACCCTGGCATTCTCCCTTTGTGCCTATGATTTTAGGAAGACCAACATGCCCCCACCTTTCTTTGGCCTTTTAGTGGGTGGCTGGTAGATGGCACAGACTCCTTCTCATTATCTGTATCAGGTATGAGGGAGGTTGGCGAGGCCTCTTCACATCCAGAGGACGAGGCTCCAGCAGTAGTCTGGCACTGAGCATGAGGCAATGGATGGCCTTTCCCCAAGTGCCTCATGCATGGCATCAAACTATGGCCAAGTAGCTGCTGTTGCCTTACCCGTGTCTGTGCCCGTGGGCGGATTCTTCAGTTCCCATTAACACCATGGATAACAGAATGTTACTGAAAGGGCAGTTGGGGCAGAGTGCACAGTGACCAATAATGGAATAATCTAACTGTTACTAGTCATTCAACTTTGTGACTAATGACAATTGCTTTCGCCTCAAACGTTTAAAAGCAAATCAAATGTGACAATAACTAATTGGCACATTATAGTTCCATATAGAATGCAGGGGTAGCCAATGTAAGCCCATTTTAATTGTACAAATGAATATCCACAAACACTAGTCCACCACAGTGCCCAGCCAGCCAATTTGCTTTACCTTGTATTTAGTCTTCAAGTTATCTCACTTCTTGTGAGGCCTAAATCAGAATTAGCTCTATTTGCAATCACCATATATAATATCAACATTTTAACCCACAAATATACCTACCTACTTCCAGCCTGATTTGGCTGCATTCCTCTTCCCACTGAAGATATAATCCAGTTTTACCCTGGTCCTCATTCAGGCAAGGGTCTCAGCATCTGTGATTGAAGTAAATTAATTAATGGTATTGCTAAAGGCTGACAATACAATGTTCAACTGAAGAAATAACTAATGCAAACTGAGCATATGTTATGCTACAACCTTAACTTGAATTTGAGCATTTTGTAATAGTAACTTAGTTTTCATATGGGTTTAACATATTGTTGAAAGTATTGAAAGAAAACATTAGCATATTAGCAAGTTATGGCATAAGATGGAAAATGCTTCATAAGCAATGGTAACGTACAGCACAGTACAGATAATTCAACCAGTTCTTATCATGGCTGCCACTTAGGTCCTTATGGGTCATGTCACTCAGTTAGGAACCTTCCTAAAAAAAAAGGCTTTAACCGAGGCCCTGGACTGAAAAACAAACTGAACTAATGAAACAAGGAACAGGTGGCAAGACACAAGGGCAGGCTGGGAGCTGATTGGCTGGGGAAGACACAGGGGGCAGGGCAGGGCTAACAAGACTGATACAGGGCAGGTGTGGAGCACAGAACACAGAAGGCAAACCAAAAAACACAATATAACACGACTTATGTACACAACAGGCACACACAGCAAAGTAAACTTCAGCATATATTGCTGTTGACAAAAACATGAATAAATCAGTCTGTCAAGTGGAGTGGCTTGCATATTAAGGCTGCATGTAACAACATAAATCCAACCAAAGACAACTGCAGCTCTGAATAACATAGCTAGTGTTCAGTTCAATTTAGCACTTAGTTCCAATGAGAGTCAGTATAGAAAGCACCAGTATCTCAAATGGTCCATAAATATAATCTGCAATCTATTATCTGTCCTTCTTCCCATCTGGTGGACTGGTGTGGGGACATGGAGCCAGGCTGGGACAGAACCATAACAAATTCATACCTTCAGGATTTCTAAATACCCTGGTATACTATAATACCTTAATACTGCCCAAGCCTAGTATATACAGTATGGAATGTTGTTGCATTTCAACCATGTAGGCTGAAACGATTAGTTGATAATTAGATTAGATGGACAGAAAATGTATCATCTACTTTTATAATTTATCAATCATTAGAGTTACTTTTTATGCTAAAATGTCATTCAACATGACCTTATTCCACTCTCTCAGTTTGCTGCTTTTCTTTGTCCTATGTGATAGTAAATGGAATATTTGGGGTTTTGGTGCGTTGATCAGACAAAACAAACAAACAAAAAAAAACCCCCAAAAAACATAAAATCACAAGACATTTGAAGATGTCTCTTTAGGGAATGTCATGGGCATTTTTCACCATTTTGACAAAATTACTAGGGCAGTAATCAACAATGAAATAATCCTTAGTTGCAGCCCTAGAATCTAGTTTTAGAGTGAGTGACAAATCAGCCATACATTTGTTTCCCATATCTGTCTTAATTTTATATGTTTATTTTCAACGGGTATTATTCAGCTACTATTACTTTTACATTGTATGTAATGTTATAATACTTGATTGTAGTATTAATATACAAATTGAAGTTGATATGAGAACATGTCATAATGCATATTTGAATTTGAGAGAGAAAGAGAGTCAGTGAGGATGTGTGAATGTCAGTGAGTGAAAATGAATGAGGCCCCTCTGGCCAGTGCTGAGGTTTCTCTCTGACATATATTGATTGTGGTGCTGAACAACGGCCCCGGCAGACAGCTGCAAACCTGCCACAATGTGTGTGTGTGTGTGTGTATGTGTGTGTGTGTGTGAGAGAGAGAGAGAGAGAGAGAGAGAGAGAGAGAGAGAGAGAGAGAGCGAGAGAAAGAGTTTTTTTTGTGTCTTAACAATTACATCCTAACAAAGACCAAATGACCTCGAGAGATGGGAAGCAGAGGATAACCTGAAAGCTTAACATGACTCAACTTCTGTGGGTAAAAAAAAATCTTCTGATTGGAGCTCAGGTTAGTCCTCGAGTGATGCAGGTGCAATGAGCACGAAGCTCAAACCCACTAAACACATGGGACTTAAATGTCAGCTTTCTCAGACACAAAAAGGCCTGCATGCAGTTTGATGGCAGTAGCGTTATCAGCAGTGCAAATGGTTGTTGACACACAACAGCTGTGTCGGCAGAAGCTGCTGCTAATTAAAGAATAATGACCTGTTTGTGTTGTCTGTGTACCAGCTATGTAATCTACATAACATTATTTCAAATAAGTAAAGTTTCAGTTCACTACTGAGACCCAGGCACATGCAGCTTCTGGGCAGCACTCAACACTGGCTTCAACATCTTCTCAAAAATGAAGACATGTCTGTCTGATGCCCATCATTTATCATTCACAGTTTTTCCCTTTCTTGAAAGATTTACTTATAACTCATGAATAAATTAAATTTCCTTCTGCACATGAAACAAACTAAAATTAGGTGTGAAATCCATTATAGACCATATTACTGTTGAAAAGTTAACAGATCATGTATTCTATATTGTGTGTTCAGACAGATTTCTGCCTTGCAGCATTCATGTGAATTTGACTGCTGGACTATTTTGTTTATCTACTGTATGTATCTACTGTGTGTAGCTGTAAGCTACATGTGTGTACCTAGCAACAGATGCGCTCCCAAGGCCAACAATGAACTTCAGTGCTTAGGCTAGACTGTCCTATCTTAAAATGTGTAGTACCTGTAACAAATCATTAAACTCATGATTTGTATCCGGTATAACCAATTCTTCTGTCTTGCCACCTCAGTCTGTGCATCCCCTCTAAAACATCTTCAAATAACAAAGGAGAGATTTGTTTGCTAATCGGCTGTCACAGGTGGTGACTCAAGTCAGAGTTGAACATTGTCACTGTAGCTCTGTTATCAGCTAGTGTAGAGGATTTATAAAGGCAAGAAGGCTGGTTGTTTACAGCCATAATAGCAACATATTCTGTTATTGCACTTTGTGCAGCACATCACATGTTTTGAGGCAAAATAATTGAGCACCATACAGTGTCCATTTTCCTGATGTATTTTTATGTTTAGCATTGCTCCTGGTAAAGGAATTAGTTTTTTATGTAAAACCAAGAGGCCACCACTGTTGACACTCTGTATAGTTGGGTTATTAGCATTCTGATAATTATCCTGAAGGTTGTTGGCCTTACTGAAAATGTCCGAATATTTGATGAAGAGGGAAAGAAAAAATGTAGATAAATTAAGAAACTCCTCACAAATATGGTAAATAGAACATGCTAATTAGTGTTAGCAAGATGGAGGAGGTCACTCACTGATTGTGGTTCCTGTGAAAATGCAGACTCACACACACACACACACAAACATGCACACACACATAAACCGACACAGCCACGCCCCTGCACTGTGTTTAAACTGAGCACAGTTTTCCATTAGCCTTGATTGGAAGTGTTGATTGATTCTGTCTATGTGTTGTCAGATCAGTGCAGGCAAGGCAGCCACTCTACTTTATTGGGACACGGTGGCAGACGGAGGACTGAAAAGAGCTGATCCAGCACGTAACAGAGTGAAAATGACTGCAGAGAAGTTAGAGACTTTATTGTATAATCCCAAAGTTTTGATTCTGTTTCTAATCTCATACCGAGTATCCTCAATCTGTTTATTTTTGCAGTGAGTTGTTATTTTGTCCAACCAGGGTACAAAATATGAACAATGTTGTTGTGTTGCATTATATTCTAAGGTTCTTTTTAGAAGAAACTGTATTTTGGAGCTTTACCCATATTAGGGAAAGCAATTAATTTCAAAGAAATCACTGTTATCAGTGGTATATTGCTGGCAAATGTTTTATGTCTTCAACTTTGGATAACTTTGACACACTAATTTGTGCCATTATTTAATAGCAAGCCATCTTGACAGTCCCTACCTCTGAGGGAACACAGAATCAATGGGTCCAAGATGGAGGACGCTATCGTACCTTATTAGCTGTGTTGCAACCAGCCTTGCTGTGGAGTATAAACTGTTCCACAAAAAGGTAGGAGTAAACAGCCCAGTAAAAAGAAAATACAGATACAGACAGATTTTGTGACTTGCACTAGCATGTCCTTGGCTGGCTAGTAGTCTTTTCAGTGTACTGAATCATTAGAATCGTACAAAACAAGATGTGGTAAGTGCAGATTTTATTTTATTTTTTGCCTTGCCATATCTGCATTTTATGAGATCATAAAGAAACTGTATTTTCTACAATTTGGATGTGAACATCTGATTTCAGTGTCTGCGGACTCATAAACTTTGATTGTATCTTTTGATCATGATTATTTAATGCTTGCTGATTTCCAGAGTAAGGAATATTGAATTTTAAATATTAAGACTTTTGGTTTACATGGGTGATTTTGTAGATGAAACACCACATTACGTTGAAAATCAAGCATTTTTCAAGTAGTGGATTCGAATTCAAGCACATTCCGAACCTTGGAAACATAACGGTTAAAATTAAGCATTTTCCAAACTTTCTTTGTATGAACCATGTAGATAAAAGTCAGTGAATCAGTGAGATTACACCCTCAGCTGTAAGCTTATTACAGTGTAATCTAATTGAAATCAGTAGTCTGAATCTATGTCCAAAGGAGGTTCTGAATTTTCATTTAATTTCAACCTTTGTTCAATATTCTCAGATAAACATAGACAGCGACCCTAATTTACAATGATGCCAAGATGCCAACAACACAAACAACAAACACACCCCAAGTGTGTCAACATGGTCAACAAAATCAGTAAAACAGTTACAGACAGACAGTGAACGGTTTGTAATTATATACCTGAAGTGTCTAAGAGGTATGAGAGTATTCAGTTTTAGGTCACATTGCAAGAGGTTCCATGAGTTTGTTGCACGAACACTAAAAGCAGTTTTTCCAAGTGAAGTCTTGACATGAGGTACCTGAAGAGTCAGACAGTCATTGGAGCAGGTTAGAAGTGGACCAGAGTTCCAGTGCAACAGAGATCTGTGTAATTTTCTGGTCATGGCTATATAGATCTACAGATACTTGCGATTATTGCGTCTCACAGTTAGAGAAGGCCAGCTGACCTTATCATAGACGATACGGTGGTGAGTATTGTAGCCATCATTGGTAATAAATCTCAGGGCTGAGTGGTAAACTGAGTCTAAAGGCCTAAGTGCAGAGGCAGCAGCATTTGTGTAAATGACATCCTTGTAATCTAAGACTGCTTATAATATCACAACCTAGGCAGCAATAAATAGTGTTCGTACACAGGTTCATTTATTATGAATAAATAAATGGATGGTTTTAAATTGCTCCTACTGACATTAGAGAGAGCGGAGACTTGGATGCTTCAACAGGATTTATTGATATGTTCGTATGTCTATATGTAGGTATCTATAGACGTGGCCAAAATTATTGGTATCTTTGCATTTTATTAAAATAATGCAACATTCGCCCTGAACAGTGTTGAAATTGAAATATATTTTATTATCAGTTCCTGTGTCTATGTTTGGTTTGCACTGGAACAAAACAAAAAAGTGAAAATAACTGAATTCATGCTTATTCTATAAAGACATTGTAAAATAGTCTTGACAAAATTATCAGTACCCTTTAGAAGTTGTGAAAAATAACTGATTTGTAGTGATACTTTAAAACTATAATATGTAACTATTCTGCATTAAAATGTCTAAAAACAACTAGACCTATGTTTTCTATTTTGATGAATAGTGTACTTGCATTATCCTAAATCTTTCCAACAATTTTCAAACCCAGAGATATCAGTAATTTTAATCATGGTAACGGTCTAGTTCATTTGGTCGCCTGTAAATGGCATCACATCTCCTTTACCAAAGAGTATACATACACACACACAAGATGCATGCATTGGTGTTGTGGTTGTCTGCTACAATGGCCTCTACACCAAAAAGTATACATATACAACATAAAAAGTTGGCGTTATGGTTGTCTATCACAACGGTGTTTACCAAAGTGTATACACATACAAGATAATATGTCACCATTGTGGTTACCTGCCAGAAACTGTGATAAATTGAGTTTTAAGACACATTTTTATGATAAACTTTTTAGATCTCAGTTCTTTGTAACTGTGTCTTTTAACCCAATGAAAGATTTTAGTCACTGGAAATCTGGATCTTATGTTATTAGAGAGACAAGCTGAGCAAATGTTAGCAGCAGCTCGACTTGCAGCCCCTACTGCTGTTTTGTGCCACTGTGTTCATCACATTGAATGTGGAAAACAGATGGACAACTAGACAGTGGTCTGAAGACATCAGAAAAAAGGTAATAGCCAAGCATGGTCAACGTAAAGGTTACAAGACCATTACAGACAACTGTTGAAACTGTAGCCAATATTTCTCAACAACATCATAAAAAGACAATTGACCCAAGATTGAACAGAAGGATTGCTCAAATGTTTGAGAAAAAAACAAGGAAAACTTCAGTCCAGATCCAAGCTGATCTTCAAGTTCAAGGTCCAATAGTTTCAAGTCGCTCTATCCATCACTGTCCGAATGAAAATGGGCTCCATGGTAGAAGACCCAGGACACAAAAAATCCAGACTGGACTTTGCCAAAAGGCATGTTGACAAGCCACAGTCCTTCTTGGAGAATGTGTGATTTGGTAAATCACACCAACCCCATGTTTACAGAGGAGAAATATGAAGCCTACAAAGAAAAGAACACCATGCCTTCCATGAAACATGGACGAGGCTCAGTGATGTTTTGGGGTGCTTTGCTGCCTCAGGTAATGGGTTCCTCGAATCTGTGCAGGACACATTGAAATCAGAAGACTATCAAGGCATTTTGGAGGGAAGCATACAGCCCAGTGTAAGAAAGCTGTGTCTTAGTCGCAGTTCATGGGTCTTCTAGCAGGATGACGACTCCAAACATACATCAAAAAGCACCCAAGAGTGGATGAGAAAAAAATGTTGGACCATTCTCAAGTGGTCTACTATGAGTCCTGATCTGAATCCCATTGAATATCTTTGGAAAGAGCTGAAACTTGCAGTTGGGAGATGGCACCCATCAAACCTGAGAGTTTGCTCATGAAGGCTGAGCCAAACTACCAGTGGAGAAGTGTAGTAACCTTATTCAGAGTTACAGAAAGTGGTTGACTGCATTTTTGCCGTTTTATTGTATTAAATAATATTTTAAGTTGTAAATCAAAAGCAAAATCGCAGTTATATTCAAAGTGAAATAAAGAATGATGGATACCGTATAATTCTGTCAGTTTCAACTTAATACAGTGAATTTTTTTATTTATTTATTTTTTAAAGGTGGAAGGGTACCAATATTATCAGCCATATCTGTACGTGTGTGTCGCTGCATTTTTGGTGTACTTTGTTCCCAGCTTTGCCATGAATGTTTCAACTAGGTGTACGTAATCAGTCCAGAGTGGAGGTTATCACTGAATCAGTGAATAATTCACCAAAAGATGCTAAAACTCCAAAGAGAATAAAAGTACAGTACAATGCACATCTGAGAGTGCAGCAGTAATCTGGGGAAAAAAGCAATAACTTTCTTGTTAAAATAATACTGTAAGAACAGTTAAAGGTTATATAAGAATCAGAAATTTCTTCTCATTACTGACACATGTGGCCATTAAATAAGCTGTAGTCAACATGCTGGTGCTCACGCTCTCATGCTTGCGTGCGTGCTCATGGCACAAGACTTGCAGGTGATGTCTTTTTCCTCACTTACACCCACAAACTACCCACCGTGTTTACTAAACACCGGTAGGCTCAGTATGCTGTGGCTAGGGAGCAATGTGCTGTGGTTGGGGAGCAACTGGTGGTTTTGTTGTGAAATGTGTTCTTATTATCACCTTTGGACACCAACAGGAAAAACAAAAGGGGTAGGCTATGTTCTGCTATCACTGAGGAGCTGGTTTTCTGCAACCAGCTCCTGCAACCAAAAAAGTCAGGAAAGGTCTCTTTTTTTTACATTACATTACTACCCATTCGCTCATTGACAAAAAAATGATTAAACACATGTAAATTGGTTTACATTTCTACACATTAGAACCTTTGAATTGATTGAAATCATATGATTATGAAATATATAATGTAAGAATTCTACAGTGGAATTGTGATATAATTGCTAAGTCACATAATTGTGACAAGATCGATGGGTAAAAGTGGGGAAAAAATGTGAAAAAACTTCTGATGTGAATGTGAAGGTGAAAAAGTCTACCCATGGCAAAGTATTCATAGCCAGATTGAATTACAGTGAGACCAGAGGGTTGATTTTGTTGATGTGTCTATCTCCCCCTACACCAGAAGTTGAAATGACTGATGTAGGTGTAAATCACACAGAGTCTGTGGTGTGGAGCTGTGGGAAGGATGAGAGGACACACACATAACAGCAAGACATAGAGGATGAAAAGAAAAAAGAATAAAAAATGGGTGCTAGTTTCAGGAAAGCAGCAACACATTGCCAAACACATTTTTTTACTTTCATTTTATTTTTATTCAATCAGGCATTCTCATTGAAATTAAGATCTCCATTCCAAGAAGAGATCTGAGAACAAGAAACATTAATAAAATAAATCACAATCAGGCTTAGGAGGGCTATGGATCACAATTGCATTGAAGCAGCATAAGTTACAAGCAGCAATAATTTGGCTTTCTATTTGTCCTGCGGAAGATCCAGTTGAGCCAGTTGAGGTTGATATTTTGATTGACATTGAAGCTAGTAGTATAAGCTAACGAAAAAGTGTGTTCACCCAATTCTAAATGTGTTACCACAGTAGGAGTTGCTGGCATCCCTATGGCAGAGCCCATATCTAAAAAACTACTATAACTGTTGAAGGTTCAGATGAGTACAAGCGATTGGTTGATTCATTTGTAAGTACACAAGAGTGTTGGACAGGACAAATTTTGTTTGTGGGTTCCCAGAAGGCAATAGAAGGAATTAAGCCAGTCATTTGGTCACTAATCAATCAAGGTGTGTTGGTTGAAACCACCAGTTCATGCAACACTCTTATTCTGCCTATTCCAAAATCAGGCCGTCCAGAGGAATGGTGATTTGTACAGGATTTGCAAGCCATCAATAACATTGTAGTACCTGCAGCTCCAATTGTGACAGACACTAATTCAATTCTTGCATCACTGCCTTCTAACTCCATGCACTACATAATCATTGCCCTGTGTTAAGCATTCTTTTTGATTCCTTTGTATCCAGATAGTTGTATCTTTTTGTATTAAATTTGAAAGGTTAGCAACACTATTGGACCAGGCTAGTCCAGCGATGGTGTACTCTATGTCCGATGGTGTACTCAACAGCTGTAAAACAAGATCTGGAAGATCTCCAGTTGCCAGGGGGAAGCATGCTTCTCTAATATGCTGACGACCTGCTGATAGCTTCTCCATATTGCTCCTGCAAAGACTGGCTGAGTGCGGTCACAGAGCCCCTTTAGCTGAGCTGCAGTTTTGTCTGCCTGAAGTGACATACTTGGAACATGTTCTAAAGAATGGACAGCACCTTCTCTTGCCAGAGAGAGAGAGAGAGTGAAACTTTTGAACAACATGCCTCCTCCCAAGACTAAGAAAGAGATTCTCTCATTTTTGAGGATGACATACTATTGCAGGCACTGGATTTATGAGTATGCTGCTATGAACTCAGTATTGTGGGCAGCCACCGTCCAGTGCTCCTCCAACTGTGCTATAGACTGAGGAAATGTGCAAAGCCCCAGCCTTCGGTCTGCTGGATTATATTTAGATGTTTAACCTGCATGTACATTAGAGGGATGACAATGCTACAGGCATCCTGGTTACAGAAACATGGGTCTGATTAGCGGCCTGTTGCGTACTGCTCTTCTTGACTTTCGCCTGTGGTCCTTGGCATGCCAGGTTGCCTTAGATCAGTGGCTGCAGTTGCCACAATAATTGAGAAATTGTCTCACATTGTATTAGGTCATGACTATGTGGTGCACGTTAACATAGACTGTATGCATGTTCCTCATTCGGTATTAAAATTTTGTGGGTTTTTGTTTTTTTTTACAATTTATACTTGAAATGATGAAGGCACTTGCAAATGACAGGGTAACAGAAAATGTAAACCAGACTTCGGAGTTACATTTGAATTCTTTAAGATGCTTTGCCATTTAACTACTCAAACTTGTTGGGCAGAAGAATTTATTGATACTTAATCGATTAAGGAGACTCTTGGGGTACAGTCAAAGTGCAGTCTAGACACTGTGAATGCTACTCCAAAAGTCTGCTGGAAAACTCTCTGCATGCCTAATTAAGCTTTCAGATAAGGATTTGCTTCTCAAACAGCCTTGGCTTGAGACAACACATAACACCCTGAAGAGAGGTACAGCTTGACCCAAGAGGGTACAGCTGGCTGACATACTGATATACAGATCTGAGACAGTCTCATTTTTTCATTTTGCAGAGTTCAAACAAAATTAGCTCATTTTAAATTGAAATCTAAATGTGTAAAGATGCAGATATTTTGTTGATGCACTCCATGATACTGTCTCATCTCTCATATTCACACCTTAGTCTCAGGCAAGTAACACAACAAGGTAACCACTCTATAAACTCTATAAACAAATACTGAGGGTACTGGATAAAAAATCTAATTCCAATGCCACCACTGCAGTATTGTTAAAAAGTATAATCTCTTGACTTTTGATTTTTTTTTTTGTTCATGGCTATTGTCTGTTTATTATACAAGATTTTTAACAGTCTCACCCCGTCTCTATTTAACCAATTTGTAACAAATCATAATGTGTTGAGACTGGCTAGTGGTATATTTCCAAGCTTGAGACTGCCTTGTATTCTGAAAATATCTCATGTTGTTTACATTTTTTGTTTATTACATACAGACTTGTACAGTGGCCATTCAAAATATCCCTGTCTGGAATGGGCCCATTGCTTGGCCTCTGGCTGCTGCTTTAATGCATATAAAAATGAATACTGTTGGTGTGAAGTGTGAATGAGTATTATATACCAAACAACATGAAAGACACTGATTCTTTTATATACAGATTTAAGTAGTGAATCTTTTCTCATTTCAAGTATAATGAAGGCTGCATTTAAAAATAAAATACATTACAGAGCTTTGAAAAATTGTTTATTTTCTATGGCTGGGATCATTTGAGTATGTATATATGCTCAAAAGATTTGTGCTTACATGAGACATACGGCTTTTGAACTGTCCATGAGAAGTAGCCTAAGAGTCTGTCCATTTGTGATTAAAAGCTCTGTTTTCACTGTCTACTTTTCTCTTTTTAGAGCACACCATGAGAAATTACTTTTCTCAAGCTGAGCTGATACTAAAAGGTGACGTGAAAACACTGCAGACCACTGATTGGTCAGTTATTTATCTCATTCACAGGCTTTCGGTTTCAGAGAAAGCTTTCCACCTCTCCCTCTCCTCGCTCTGCTGCGCTCTCTCTCTCTCCTCAGCTGCTGTGCTTGAAACACAGTATTCACACGAGGAAAAAACAACAGATTTGTCCTGTTGTTCTTTGTATTTACTGCTGCATTAGTTGCATGTAATGGCTGAATGAAAAGGAAAAATGCAAAGGAGGAAAACAGAAACTAAGAGTGTCTGTCTCCACAGTAAATCATCTGTTGAGTGTTTGATAGCTGTTTATTTATGCTTTAGAATGTAACCGCCGTGAAATAATCAGGAAATAATGTATTTCTGGCCTTCATGGGCTTTCTCTTTCTCTGTCTCTCCTCACCAGCGCTGTCTCTCTGCCGCTTGCTTCTGCTCTCAGCTCACTTCCCCTCTCTCTCTTTTTCTCTTGTCTTTTTTAAAATGAGTCTGGAAGCTGACAACAAAGCCTAACTTTGGCAAGGTTGTAGGCCTACAGCTCTGCCTGTGGCAGTCATGCAATTGCAGAGCCCAGAAGCCCTGCCTCGCTGCTGCAGAGGGGCGTGTCTCACTGATCACTTATTTATTCAAAATGTATTAATATCAAAGGCATGTCCGAATGGCGCCAAATTCAACACCACACTTCCATCTTTATAGCTGTCCTTTCTCAAAAAAGTATTGGTGTGTGTGTGTGTGTGTGTGTGTGTGTGTGCTGCTTTGAGAGCTGAACTGACTGAGAAATAAACAGAACATTTCAGGAAGGGATTCAGTTCATTTCATTTACCCAAAAGATTTCTTCTTTTCAACAAATCATTAGCAAACAACACAACACTACTGGCTATGATGTTAGCAATTACCTTACCAGCTACAGTAGTTAGTGCCTAGCCTCGCAAGTCCCTTCATCACCAACTTCTAGGCCTTACCACTGTGCCACTTTGTGGTGTAACAGGGTTGTAAAAGGTATAATATCTACCTCTACTACATTATATTTGTACTCTGTTTCTTGCAAGTCCCCCAATTAAATCACTGGAAGCCTCCTTTAAGTTTTGCAAGGACAGTATTTATTGCAGACAGGGGTGATTCTGGGATCAGACGTTTAGGGGGGCTTGGCCCCTAATGAGAATGTGACATGTATACAGTGCCTTGCAAAAGTGTTCAGCACTTTTAACAACCTGAGACCAAAAACAACTTTGAAAGAGTTCAATGGCTGCAATAAGAGAAAGAGTGCATGAGTCCATTTTCTGAATGAAATATGACCTATATGGCATGATGGCAAGAAAGAAGCCATTAATTTTTCTAAAAAAAAAAAAAATAGGGGGAAAACTCATCAAAGATCTGAGTGGCAAATGGCCCATGGTACCATAGTCAGAAAAAAATACATTAAAGTTTTTGACTTCATACATACCCTTACTTTATTGTGCAGACTCAACAGAGGGCATCGCCCATGCACCCCAATCCCAAAAGTGAAGAATAGGTTTATAGTCTGTCACTTCAATCTTAGAGTGGCAGTGATCCAGTGTTTAGAATGTTATGAAGAGTCTGTGCTGAGACTTGAAAAATGCTATCTACAAGTGAAGTCCATGCAACTGAGCTCAAGATAGAGCTAGATATAGAGCTCAAACTGATCAGCCAATGTGCACACAACTGTGTATGTGTTGCTGTAATTAAGAGCTGTCAGTTTGTTCAGCTACTCTCTGCTGACCATTTTAGACCTGTTAATAAAGGCATTTTCTCAGCTATTCTCTTATATGACTAGAAAGACACCATCAAATCTGAGAAACCTATTTTAACATTGAACCACAAAGTCATCACCTGGTTGACAAAGGCAATGGTATTATACAAAATATTGAATAAATGAAAAAATGGCACTTTCTTCATGAACTACCAGCAATTGAAATATAATGAAGTGCAATTCATTATTCAGTATCTTGCCTAAGGAAACTTTGACATTGCAAGTAAATATAGTGAATAATAAATATGATTGTTTTAACATTGGCTAAACTCACTCCAAAACCCAACCCATTTTACCTTAAGGTACCATGTCACTTAACCCTTCTCTCCCCTTTGCCTTTAAACATATCTGCTGATCATTCACTTTACTTCGGAAGAATTAAGCTGTTGCCTCACCTTGAGGGTGGCAAATTCACCATCACTTTTTGGCAGTGTACTCTCAAGCATCTCCTTCTCAATTGACATTGTAGCCAGGTGCTGCAGTCTGTTTTGCCCCATGGTCCTCCTGAGCCAGGTATAGAGCTGAAACAAGGCACTAAAAGACCTTTCCCTCCTATAGCTGCTGACTGGTTTAGTAAGAGCAACCTGAATAATAGCTTTCAGTGAAGGGAACATATCAGAATCCAGTAGATTGTACACTGTGAGCATGTCTTGAACAACATCACCCTCATCTCATGCCTCACTTTTTGGCAACCATCACTTACTCTGACTTAAGGTCAACAAGATAATGCAATTCCAGGTATGACAAATGTGGTTCAGACAAGAAGTGGTTTAAGGTTGGATGGCATGCCAGAATTCCATTAAGCAAGTCTTCATTCATACCAGAAAAACACTTAAGTTCAGACATCATTCTGTCCAGACAAGGAAATAATGATTTCCTTTTTAGTTCTTTTTACTCGGAAGAACTATTGACTTCATTACCTGCCCCACAAGTCGACTCAGAATATGAGAATGAACTCTGCAACAAATCCATCTATTTGGTTTGTCTTCTACATTTGTCCGGAAGATGGCTCTGGGACTGCTATCTAGTTAGCCTCATGTAAATCCTTTATTCTGGCAAGAAGACCTGCAGCAGTTGCATCACTGCATCTTTGTATGTCACTGCCTGGGCAAGATCAATGGTCTCCATCTGTAGGTATCTGTGTAAACATGCTGTTAAAGACAAGAGAGCCTGGAAAACAATCAGCAAATACACAGGAGGATTTACTGAGTTTTGCCTTCAATCCGCCTGCCATAGGTGTGTTGATGTTGGAGAGGCGCTCAATGATGGCAGGAAATTTGTCAAGCACTGCATTCACTTAACAAAGCTGGCATGCCCAATGTGTTTGACACTGCAAAAGTTTACATGGCTACAATCTTAACTTCCTCTGATTATCTACAAACTTATGGTGGTTCACAAATGAGACACTAAAAAAAGAATGACATGCTAAAAAAAAACTCTGTGTCCTCAGAAACTGCTCTGCATTTGTGATATAAGACAAGATTCAACTCATGTGCATAACAAAGGACATATATCATTACACAGTGCTGCTTTCTCCGTTGTAAGTCTGTGCCACATGTTTCAACTGATCAATTCCTTTCTCAACCAGTTGATTCTCAGTTGCAGCAACTATTGATGTAGCATCAAAATTTGTCATCTCTGTAAGGGCTAGGAAACTCTTCTTCACTGTTCCCGCCATAGAAACATACCTCACACAGAGTGCGAACTGTTCTGTCTTTCCATCTCTGGCCTCATCAGCCATAATGGCATACATCTTTGATTCCTTCACCAACAATAGTTGCAGTTACCTCTTGTGAACAACACTCTATTATCTCATTCCGACTGGTAGATGAGAGGTATGTGCTGTTTGATGGGGGTGTACACCTCTGCAAGAAAGGATCAAACTGCCTCAAAAGTGTCATGCACACTAGGAAATTGCCTTTATTGTGGCTTTCAACTGTTTCATCATGCTCTTGAAATGGTATTCCTTGCATCCCCAACATGCAGGTCACCGCCACAACACATTACAGGTACTCCTTTCGCTAATTTCATTGGAACTTGCTGTCTCACTCTGCTGTACAACTTTGCCTTGTGGCAGACTTGCTTTGTAGCTGTTCCAGCAAACTACATTGTCCTTGTGTGACTGGGTGGTTTCATGTTTTATGAAATATACTCAGTGCCTTACTCCATTCTTGAATCCACCATTCACTAATACCTCCTGTCTGAGATTTTTACCAAATACCTGGCAAGGGAAGCAGAAAGCAGCATTTCTCCTAAAGGCGTATTTGGGCCATTTAAAACTCTGGAACCAATTTTGTAGTAAGGCTTCTTTTTTGTGTGCCAAACTGGTCCTGGGGGTACCGAGACGGCTTTAACTGTTTCAGATTTGTGTCTTTATCCCTAAATCAAAAGAAACATCTTGAGACCCTGCTACTTTGGTTTGGTGGCTTATATGCTGCTCTCTCTCTGTCTCCATCTGTCTCTGTGGTCTGCTCTCTTTCTCTCTCTCATCTCCCAGAGACTCTCCCTTAGGGGTGGGTGATATGGCAAAAAATATCATGATTTCTTTCAGGCAGGATCACGATCCACGATCTTATCATGTTTCTTTTTCATATTGATTTTTAAGACTATTTTGCAGATTACTAAACACTACTCAAGATTTAAGATAAAAAAAACTGTCTATAACCTCTAATTTGTAGGTTTAGGGCTTACAAACAACATAAAAACATACAACCATGAAAGATATAAAACTACATTAAAACACAGACAATTTCATGAATAAATGAGAGCAGGCATGTGCAAAGCTGCATTAAAAAGTAGTGACAGTCTATTTAGCCGGTTTAAAATGGATAATGCACGGCCAAACAGCCAGAGCCATGGATGCCCGGAGTGCCTGTACTGTACTATGGACTGTAATTCCCCTTCTAAAATGAACTACCCACACAGCCAGTTTGGTATGCCCTGTTTAGCTAACCAGCTAGCTAATATTAGCTAACAATTGACATTAAGTGCAAGCAGCTAAACACTGTAAGTATTAATACATGTGTTTTAAAGTTGACCAGTCACACTCTCCTGCCAGGCTTTTGGAAGCAGTTGAAAATTACTGTCAGTTTTACATATGTGATGTTGTGAACACATAATTGTCTAGCCTTAGTGAGGTGTGTATGCAAATTAACCTACATACCGACATGCATAATCGATCAAAAATGCTCTTGGTGGTTAACCTTTAATGTCCCTAGCCGGGATATTGCTGCATAGTATTAGCTAACTATGAACCTGCATAGAATTTATAACTTGCTGTGAGATCTGATGGGTTGCTATTTTTTTAGCGCAATGCAACATTAACACAAACACACACACACACACACACACACACACACACACACACACACACACACACACACACATTTCTCTGTAGGTCAGGACTCTAACTTGCAGCTATCATCCTAGTATCTTCTTGGGAAGTTTCTCATCCGTGTTTTTAATGTTAAATGTTTAAAACTTGTTCAGATTAATTTTGATCACCCTCAGCCCATTTATAGACTTTTATCATTAAAATAGAACAATAACAATTAATATAATGAATTGTTCACATTTAAACAAATAAACAAACAAACAAAACAAACAATCAGATAGCATTTTGTGGAAGAGTCAAACATTCAGTATGATATAACTTGTGAACAGATTTTTTTTCCACTATAATAATGATCTGTCCACTCTCACCTGGTTCATCCTGCTCTCATTCTCTCTCTCTCCCTCTCTCCATCCACCTCTCTCCATCCACCTCTCTCCCTCTGTGCACTGACAATCACACAAAGATATTATATTCAACTAAAAAATGAAATATATAAGCAGATAATAAATAAAGTAAATAAATAAACAACAAAAAGAGTATTTTTGACGTAAATAAAAGTAAGAGGAGGTTGGGGAGAATCCACATTTGATAACAGTATATCAGTACACTGCCTAGTTATGTGAAATCATTGTAGAGTCCACTGTAATGAATGTGGGCAAAACAGTAGCTGCCTTGGCATTATAATTATGACTATCTGTCCACTTTCTCACCTTGCTCTCTCTCTTTCTCTGCGCCAACTTCTTCCTTCTCTCCCTTGCTATCCTCCTCTCTTCATCTTTGTGCTGTCAACCAAAAGGCAAACATAACAACCAAACAGAGTATTTATAATATAAAAAGAGGTAGGAAGATTATAACATTATTCTAATTGAATATTGAGTTGCTGGGCAATGCAATCAGGTAACATTATTTTGATCTTACTCTCTCACCTGAACCTGGCTGTTTTGTTTAGGGGGAAAAAAATCATATATTCATCTATGGAAAAATATACATTTCCAATGAGTGAGGGTTTGTTTCAATCCCTCAATTCACTGTCCATGAATGTACTGCAAATATACTATGAGGCCCAATTCTATCAGAGTAAGAAACATTGTGACAACTTCGACTAACTAACCACTTTAGCTGGTAGGCGTGCATGCAGATTAGCTCAGACAACTAACATTAGCCAATAATCTCTAAGCTAGCTCGCTAGCTAGCAAACAATGTCCAGTTTCTTTGGCAACAAGTTCACAACATGGAACTATAACCAGACATTTTGTAACAACTTTGTCATAATTATATGATCCACACAAAAAACATTAACTAACTTAAACAGTAACCACACAAATGACATCCATAAACTGCCATATTTAAAATCTGAAATTAGCAAATTTACAAGCAAGCTAGCTCAGATATGATCTAACAGCTAGCTATCTAGCTAGTTTGCTCGCTAAATGGTAAAATGGTAAATGGACTGCATGCATGGTGCCTAACTAGTCTTCTGACCACTCAAAGCGCTTTACATATGGCAACATTCATCCATTCACATGCTAATGGCCGTCCATGCAAGGTGCCAACCTGCTCATCAGGTAATACACACTCACACACAGATGGCGCAGCCTTCGGGGTGATTTGGGATTCAGTAACTTGCCTAAGGAAACTTTGACATGCAGATTGGAGGAGCTGGGTATTGAACCGCTGATTTTCTGATTAGTGGATGAACCGCTCTACCTCCCAAGCCACAACCGCTAATACAGTTAGCATCTGAAAGTACCAGCAGTTAACATTATGGCATGTTCTGAAACATCAGTGTCTGATAACTTCTTTTTCTGTGCTATGAAATCCTAAATTCACTACATACTTCTTCTTCCTTTGGTTTTACTGACGGACTATAAACCATCATTAAAGGTGCATGCCACCACCTACCACTACTACTGGAGTGTGTAACATCGTGACTTTATTAAAAAGTTATATTCTAGATATTGTTTTGTTTAAATAATATAAATATAGCTCTTTGAACCTGTAATTGTTTGTCCCCTGTCTGTAACAGACAAGCTCACTAAATATAATGTTAGAGGGCTAAAAAATGATTTCAGAAGATAATAATATATATTTTTTCAGTGTGCTGAGATGAAATTGAGGTGTGCTTGAGCATCCCTAAAAAGAGTCTAAAATCACCAATGTTGCAGAGCTGTTGAATTGCATTAGCATGGACAGGTCTTCATGTTGCTGTATTCACCCCATGTAGCTCTCTGTTGTGTTGTGTTTGTCTAACCACATGTCTTTCTGTATCTGTGTCTTTCTTGTCCGAATGTCAAGCTGACAAACTGAATTAGAGTTGCTACAGAACAATCATGATCAAATAAGCATGGCTGAGCTACAGTTTTATCATTTTTTCACTTCCTTTCTTTAAGCCAGCATGTCTTTACTATATCATAGTAGGAAATCAACATATCAGCAGGGGTTGATAGGACTGATGATCAATACAAATGGCTCAATGATTACTTGGCCACAGGCTGAGATTTCTGGCATACAGACTCTTTGGCCCATAGTCTGTTTGGAACAGAGACCACACAGTGGAGTCTCAGAACAACCCTCCTCCACGCTCACACACACAAACACAGCTGTTCTGTGATGGGGAACAGTGCTATGGGTGACTCACCCACCATTTCATTTACTGAGGCTAAAAAGACTTCTCAAGCTAAAAAAAAAAAAAAAAAAAAAAAAAAAAAAGGCGAATTAAATAGTTGAATTAATAGTGCAGTTATATGTTTTTATTAGTTGTGACAATTGTTTATCTCAGTAAGATGCTGGAAGTGTGGGCCAAAAGCTGGTAAAAAAAAAGTAAATTAATGAGAAAATTAAGAATTTTGCTGCTGTAAGGTAGCTTAATTGTTTTTTGTGGCAGAATAGAAAGGAAACTTTATAGGACTGGACAAATTCTTAAGACTAGAATATTTTGAAACTGGAGCTGGTTGCACCAGCTGTTTAGAAATTCCAACCTAGTTATAAAGTAGAAGTGTTAACTAGGTGGAGATTTGAGCATCATTCAATTAAAATGGGTTGCAGCTAACTGAAACTATTAACCAAACTAACATGACCTGAGAAAACGTAACATTTTCTCAGCTAACGTTACAACTAACTAAATAACTAACATTAGACTAAATGACTAATTAGCATTGGTTGCCTGTCAATGGTGTCATAACCCCTCCTCCAAAGAGCATACGTGCACAAAATGCATGCGTTACATACATGCAAGATAATCCATCAGCGGCATTGTGGTTGTCTGTCACAATGGTGTCTACTTAAGAGTACACACATACAAGATAAAATGTCGGCGCAGCTGTTTGTCATAAATTGACCTTTTTTGAGTTGTACGCCACATTTTTATGATCAGCGTTTTAGATCTTAGTCATTTTTAACTGTATCTTTTAACTGGGTGAAGGATTTAGTTATTGGACATCTGTATCTTAAGTTATTAGAGAAACAAACTGAGCAAACATCAACAGCAGCTCAGCTAAGAGCCCCTCCTGGACATCAGCCGAACAGTCGGAGAGACACCGAGTTTTAATGTGTGCCTGCTTTTTTCATTGTTTTTACAGTTTTGTCCCCATGTGCATTTATTTTGGATTTTGTTATGGATAATGTGTTAAAAACTGTTGAATGTCTGTGTCTTAAGTTATAACAAGCTGAGCAACCATTAGCGGCAACGCGGCTCCCAGCCCCTACCAGACATTTTTTGTCCTTAACGTGAAGCTGCTTTATTCTTTTAATCACGGAGTCTGTTTGTTTTGGAGAGGAGAAGACCTCTGCAGATAATTCGGCTCCCGGTAAAAACATCCTGAACAAAGAACACTAAAGTAATCCTATCCTGGTGAAGCTGGTTGTTTAACAATGAAGACAAGAACTCCCATGATCCCTTGCTACTTCACACGGTCATCACATTCTGTATTTTGATATTGTTTTGATTGACAGTTCCCTAGTGGTAGTAATAGTGCGTTTAATTGGATATTTAGACATGTAACCTATATTTCTCCATATATGCATGTATAAATAATATATAATAATAAATTCATTTGTACATTTAGCAGTTAAAGGCATGCTTTGTCATTCTGAGAAATATGGTGAATTTGCTTCCTTGCTGAGAGATATATCGATAGCTTCACAGTCACCTTACAGACATGAGGAATCATATCAATCTTCTACCTCTCAGCAAGAAAATGAATAAGTGTACAGTTAGATTACAGTCTGCGATGCTGCAGTGACTTCCTGTTTACATAGTTGCTTTTGAACGCATGGTGCTAACAATGTATCCTACCAACTGATTTACACAACGGAAGTCTTTACTAGCTAAGACCATGAAAAAAACCATGACCGTGCGATCCGATTTAGTGAATCACAGGTTTGAAACTAGCTCATTGTAATTTATAAGAAATTAGGACGGACTGAACGCCTAAACTTGGATTTACTTGGATTTACAAATAGCTCTGGAAAAAGCCAGTCCTGGAAACTAGAAAACCAGAAACAGTCTGTTTAATTCTGTCTGCATGTTTTTGTTGTTGTTTCCTCTGTCTTTTATCTTTTCATCTGTTCTTCCCCCAAAGTACTAAAAAAGGTACCATTGTATCTCAATGCTAACCTCACTCTGGAGCAGTAATTATGAGTCACTTTCCTCCCACCCACCCATCCAGGCCCCCGCAATTACAGAGAACGTGATTAATTGTGCACTGATGCACCCATTGCAAGACCAGTAGAGCAGTAGACAACAAGACCAGAAATAAAGAACATGTAGACTGTTTCCTCTGTCTCTTCCACCAATGCTGTTTGTCTCTCACTGCCACTCTCTTTGCCCTCTCTTTTTCCCTCTGCTTTGACTAGAAGTGAGAGAAATCTAATTTGCTTTGAGACACAGGGCCCTTTTGTTGTTGTTGTTGTTTTTTCAGCACACTATGAAGCAAACAAGGAGCTACAACCAGAGGAAGTTGGAGGAGTCAATTCACTTAAGCTTTAAGGTGTGGTGAAATCCCGCTGTCTGAAGATTTCAAACCAGATTTCCTGGGATAAGATATTGAAGCGTCTGACTAAATTTAGCCACTGAATTCGAATATTAGACATCTCAGGTCTCCAAACATCAACAAAGACATCTAAGCGAAATCACATACTCCTCATTCTTTTACATATGTCTTTTAAGTGCAGTACATTTCTGGCAATATTCAATATTCAACCCCACACTACTGATACAAACCCTCCCGGGACCAATCGACAGCAAATATGTTGTTAAAACCTGTGTTTCGATGAAATGCTCACAGGGGAGGCCTCTGGATTATCAAAAGTGATGGATATTTCAATATTGGAGCAAATAAAACAGAAACAGTGCGCATATGAAACAACTAGAGGTAAAAAAGAAAAACCGATCCTTTTATAGCTAAATAGTGGAGATGGGAATCTTGCTAAGTGAGCTTGACTGGTGTCATTGTTAGATTCAAATCATTTGTTTCAGAAAACCATCTCACATTCCTCCCGCCTGACTAAATGTAGCTTCTCAAAAATCAAACATGTAAAACAGTGTAACGCTTAAGTATAAAATAAGACAAAAATTGAAAATGAGTATGTAGAGTTCTTTAAAAACCACACCAGAATCGGTGGTTGGTCTTTTGATAGTTTTCAGTTCTGGTTTGAGATTATGAAGATAACTAATACACACTAACAACAACTGTAGCTCATCCTGGTGCTATGATTCAGTTCATGCAATGCTGCTCAGGTTAGAGAGTGTTTGTGTGTGTGTGTGTATGGTGTGTCAGGCTTTTTACCGAGCAGTCCACCTGGCTGTGTTTGGACGGCCCTAACTTTAATTCGGAGCCCATTTTCAGTCCATTATGCTGGGCCACTGGGGAGGCCACAGCAAATTAGAACTATCTCTACTCCACTGACTTCATCATTAAAATTAAAATGGCACTCTCTGCACCCCACCTGTCACACACACACACACACACACACTCACACATACTGACCAGAGAGCACACACAAATACATACTTGTGCACGTGTGTAGACGTGTAGAAGATGTGTGTAAGCACACCCACATACTGAGCAAACTGAGACAAATATCACACATATAAATTCCCACAAATTGACAGTACTTCGAAAAATACAGTCGGTCAAAATAGACGTGCGTCAGAAAAAACACACACCCAGACACACATACACACAGTTATGGAGGGAACGGCAACTGCCCTGTCACACCCAGTCAATTCCAGTATCACTCGCCCAGTGGGACGGCATATTAACTGCCACTGTGTTTTGTCCTGTTTGGACCGCTACGCTGACGCATGCGCGCGTGTGTGTCATGATGTGTTTGTGTGTCGGCCCATTTACGCAGCGGGGGGTCGCCTTCGATACCATGGCTAATGTAAGAAGTAAGAATGGCCGGTCATTTAGTTGATATAGCTTCACAGCCAGGCCTCAGCCCACACTGTGGCCCAAACAAGATCGATAGAAGAGAATAGAGGAGTCCCATAGAGCAAAGAGGAGAGGAGAGGAAGGGAATAGATGTACTAATATTGCAGCCCCAAGTCCTTGCCTGTGGTAATCACAGCCGTAAAACTCGATAATTACACCGGTTTCTCTGTAAACAGAACTGACTGAGGGGAAAGAACTGCCCTAGTGTGTATGATGGCTGGCTGCAGTCGTATGTGCACATGCTTGGTATACATATGTTTTCTCTCCTCAAAATGTGATAGTAAATTCATTTGAAAGAACAAATTGTGCACTTATTCAAATGAGATTGAATGATTTCAGTCCAAATGAGTCTGAATAAGTGCAGTGAACCACATCCATGGGTATGCATATTTGTATATGTTCATGATTGTGTGCCTTTGTAAATCTACTGTATATGCACAAGCTGGTGTTGTGCATCTGTTTATGTGTGTGTGTGTATGCGCGCGCAGTGTGCAACACGTTGCGTCCACTAAAAGCAGCGGGTTCCCGCTAATGCTCGGAAAAGCGGCGAGGCTGGCAGGAGCGGCGTCAGCGTGAAACGAGGAAGTGAGTGTTTTCCTCACGGTTCACGGATGAGTCAAAAAGAGAGGGTGGCGTGGAAATGAGATGAATTGGAGCAGGAGGAAGGGAGGTGGGTGGCGGGGAGGAGAGATAGAGAAAAGGGTGAAAACCCGCACAAAGCAAATGGTGAATCGCCTCGATGCCTTCTTTGCCATGAAGTTTGAGGAGTATCATTCTGCTCACTTACACCCCATTTACACCTGGTATTAAAATGTGATCATCTGCGTTTACACCAGGTATTCTTAATGGGTTGTCATTATCCTCACTTAGACAGGATCTCTGTCATCCAGAGCAAAACCTGTGCATGAGTAATTTGAGGTGGCGGCAAATCAGCTGTAGGCTAGGTGTCAACATGGCGGGTGTAAGATTGCTAGAGAAGCGATTACTGTACTGCCGGTATCAAGTCATTTTCAATGTTTTTCTGTTAGGAGCAAACAGAAAAAAAGACTTCCCCTGTTTGCAGTAACTGCATTTGTGGCTACTGTAAATGCTACAACAGTGAATAGGTCTCTGTGGATGAGAAAACCGAGCATTGAGTGGCAGGAACGTATTGTCTTGGGGTCTTCTGGCGAAGATGACTGGATGACAAATTTTAGAATGAACAGAAATCTATTTGACTACATCTGCGAGAAGTTGTGGCCTTTGCTTCTCATGGAGAAATACTCTGTGTCATCAGTGTGTGTGGAGATGTCTGTGCTTTGGTATTATGCCATGGGGTCTGGGTACAGGACTGTCTCTCATCTCTTTGGAATAAGCACAGAAACTCAATGCCAGGGAGTGTACTGGGTTGCCAGAGCACTACGGTCTATGTTTGGCCACTGTATTGAACTGCCCAAGGGACAAAGGCTTCGGGGGTATGACCAGCTTCGAGGAGTGGTGGAGGTTCCCTCAATAGTATACAACACAGCTATTTTTATAACCTAAATAAATCTGTATAGACCGTACACACGAAACTCCTGCCACTGCCTGATCAATGCACTACAAAGATGAAGGGGGAAGGAAGAGGTGTAAATTGATTGGTAAGAAAAAAAAAGTCCCTTTCGACGTTGAAGTCTGCTTATTTTTCCCAATAACGATGGAAGATCGTAGCAAGTGAGTGAACCATCTCTGTAAATGAATTTGGAGTTACACATCACAAATCATTATCTACCTTTGAAAAAAATTCTATCTTTGAAAAGATAGCTATAGTAGATATTGACCCCTTTGACTCTCAACTTTCCCTTCATTCCCTGAAGATCTCGTAGGTTCAAAGTTAGGAGAAACATTTTTTCTGCACTGTGTGACGACGTGCATATATAGGGTATATATAATAAATAAATATCTGCTAGTTGCAACGCTTCACTGAAACTACATCATGTTTACATTATGTGAACTATTCAATGTCAAAATGCATGAATGCAACATTACATCAAATAGAAAATATTTTGGCAATCTTGTGCAAGCATTTCCTTTTAATTCAGTAAGACATATTCAGTAGCTTTGGAAACCCTGAGGTCTCCACTACACCTCGGATTTGAAAAAGATAGCATGTATGTATGTATGTGGCAGGTTCACCAACACATATGTTAGCTTGCTGGGAAGTGTGCGTGATGCGAGAGTACGGAGAAATTCCACACTTTATGAACTGGCTGAGAACAATGAGCTATTTCAACAAGTAAATATAGGCCACTGTAATCCAGTGCTTTTAATGAGGAGTAAAACTTGCACATAAGCCGGAGTTTGGTTGGTGATTCAATTCATGTATTACAATATGATGTGCTGCAAAAATAAATTATCTACACCGTCCGAGACCAATCATACTTAATAGGTTCTGAAACGCATATGTTAACCAAAATAGGGCATTACACCCATACTTGCCTGAATGCACCACAGTTTAATCATACAAGCCTTACACATCATCAGAGGTAAAGTTACAAGCACCAAGACGAACAACATCACATGGCCTGGCACGGCGGACACATATAGCATACTGATATACACAGCTGATACATGCAACAGCACCATTAATCAAATGTATGGACAGAGGTACACCTGCACCAACATGCAAGAAATGACATTTGACACAGCCAGGCACAGCAGTCACATGAACCAAACACACACACACACACACACACATAAAACAGATGGCAGACACAGCAACATCAGCAGAAAATCCAATTGTACATCCAACAAAAACTATATCCAATAAACAATAATATTGAAATAGGCAATTGGCTCCTGTAGTCCGAATTGATGATTACAGCAGGAGACAACAGCGCTTGGTGTTCAACACTGAAATTATGTCATTATAGTTCAGTGATTCAGTCGCATGGGAAAGGGCTGAACTAGCAGCCACATACGTGTTGTTACTTGGCACTTGTTGAGGAGAAACTAGTGCAGGAGGAGGTGTCTGGGTTGAGAATGATGGCTGAACTTAAGCTGAATTCTCTTTGTCCTGCCCATCACAACATCTTTTTGTGACTGCTGCGCTTCGCCATGGTTGTTATCTTAACCATGCTTAAAAGCAGCTAGCTAGCTAGATAGGAGCCCTCTGTTCCTCTGCGCAAAGCAGGCTGTACACTGAGTGAAGGGCTGCTTGCAATATGGCATTTGTAAAATGCACTGCCACTCAAAAAATCTGATTATCATTGTCATATGGCAAACAAGAAGCAAGAAACAAGAATTGCTTTATTTTTATTGGTTGGGTATCAGATAATTGAAACGGTGTTCAATGACTGCTATTCACTGCATGAGCCAGCAAAAAAGGAAGCCTTCTGATTGGGTGGAACTGAGTGCCAAGTGGGTGGACCCAGGGCCACGTAACCCCACCCACATTTTTTTCACAAAGAATTTTAGTTCCTATGTTTAGTTCCTGATATTATGAGCATTAACATGAGCATGAGTGGAAACTGTTTGAACGACAGAGGGAAAAAATGAACAAGGGGCGGCTCTTCAGCACAAGCTTTTATGGTACATTTTTCCCCTAATGTCATATGAAATGGGCACTTGGTCTGACCACTGGGACAAATGTGATGCATAGAGTTGTGTCATTAAGGCACAGTCATATTTTGGTTAAATAAATGTTTTTTTTTAAGTACACACTGCTGTGAAGGAGTAATTTAGACCACTAGACGTTCAATCATTATAAATCAAGTGTTGGCCACTTTGAGTGAAACCCAGTTGCTGAGTTCTGGCTACATAATGACAAAACATTAGTCAGACTGGTTCAGTGTCGACTCCAGCCTGTAGGTCTGCTCTGATTAAACAATGTTTAAGTGTGTGTGTGTGTGTGTGTGTACTTGCGCTCACTGATTCTTTGTGCATTTGCTAATGTAATTGAAAAACTAAAGAAAAACAATGAATCTGTGTGTGTGTGTGTGTGTGTGTGTGTGTGTGTGTGTGTGTGTGTGTGTGTGTGTATGTGTGTGTGTGTGTGTGCGCTGTGCATTCACCTCTGGCTGTGCATCTTTTTATAATGCAGAGGAGAGCCTGGCCAACCTGGAAGGGATGATAAAGAGGCTGAAGCTGTTGTGTTGTGATGGACCAGTACAGTAGAGCAGTGTTTTTTTTATTTTTTCATGTTAAGAACCACTAAACTGACCAAATTAGACCACACACCCCCATTTGATAAGATTCTGTCCCAAGGTCCCCCATCTGATAAGATTTTTGTTTTTAGATATTTCATTACAGAAAGTATATGAACCCATGACCAAAATAGTCATACATTCTGTCATTGTATAGTGAAAATAAATTATTGCCCCTTTTGCTGGGGACCCCCTGGCACCCCCTCAAGGACCCCTATAGGGGTCCTCAGATGCAACTTTGAGAACCACTGTACTAGAGGAATTAGAACCTGGGGTATACAGAAAACAGTGGAGTCAAGTTGGACTGGGAGCCAGTAATAATCAAAAAAACATTATCAAGGTTGATATTGATACTGTATCACAATTTAAATTAAGTCACCATTTCTGTTTGTTTAATTTAAAGATTCCATGACCAGGATTTAATTTAAATAAATAAATGAAACAATTATAAACAACCTTCAGTCTAAATCCTGTTAAATTCAGCAGCTTATATCTTGGGTGGGCCGTGCTTATCAGTTAAAATCTGGTGTGTTTCACAGTTTAAAAAAGCTTTCTAAGTTCCTAAAAGACTGCCACATGATTGGTTAGAAATAGCTTAGATATGGTTAGTCCTCATCTTTCAAGCCTTCTCTCTTGTAAAACTGAAACATACTGTTTGAAAACACAGCCATGTGTCCATATGAACAATGAAATTGGTTTTCCTCATTGTAATCATTCCTCTTGTTCATACTGGCCATTAAAAGATCCCCTGTAAATGTGCTTTCAACCTAAGTACATTTTTTACAGAAGGATACTGTAAAAAACATTGTAAGTGCATTATGAAGGGATCTTTTTTGAGTGTAGAATGGGCTCATTGTTGTCCCTTGTGGCCTATGGGGGGACAAACCGTCACGATGACTGTGGTTCTCAGCAACAGTAGTTGCAGTGGGTGTTTTTTATGCTCTCTAACATGGTGCACCAGAGGCGAAGAAGACGGTACATTCAAAAACTTACTTGGACAAGCCACTCAAAGACGAGATCCATGTTTTATCTGAAGAGTTTTCAAACAGTACGCTTTGGTTTTTACAAAAGAGAAAACTTCAGAATGAGGACTAATTGGTTGGTTTAGAAAATGCACATGCTTAGCTTTCCCATCTCTGTTAGAGCAGTGCCTTAACTTTTTTAATTAAGGCATCTGGGTCTGCTTCCCACACAGTGGATGAGACTGTTCCAGACCATGCTATACCAGCCCAAACAGTTTTATATTAACATGTCAATTTTGCTACTCTTTCCAAAAATTCCAAAAATTTGTTTTCCAGTCGTCAAATCTGTCCAGAGGGGGAAAAAAATCCTGCTCCACAGGATGTGTTTTACATTTTCACAATATTCTGGAAAAAGAAAACTGAAGAAGAGTGTGTTACAGCCACTGTAGGTGAACAGAAAAAAAGCAACAGACAAACTCAAACTTTAACAACAGAGTGTCACAGTACAGTACAAACTAATTAACATATAAAGCAAGTGCGATGGAAAAACACCAAAGATGGTCACTCACTGTCCCTTACATCTCTCTTCTCAAATCTAATCTGCTGCCATGACACAAATCACAATCTGGGGACACTATAACTCTTAGGTCCTCATCTCAGCATCTCTTTTACTCTGTCTTTCTTTCCTGATCCCTCCATCTCTCCTGAGCTCTCATTACTTGTTAGTGAGGACAATCCCCCCCCCCCCCCCGTCTGATAAAGCTCACACCTCTCGTCTCCTTTATAACTCTCTCTTTCCTCATCTACAACCTCTCCAGGCTACCACTAATTCACTCGTCACCTGGTGTCTCCTCTCCTTTTCTTCATGCACTCAGTCACCGTCTTTCTTTTCTGCATCTGTGCTTTCATTTGTCCTCCTTTTGTTTTTCTCATTTTCTTTTCTCGTTTTTACATCGTCTCTTTCCAGCTGAGTGGCTGAACAGAAGTCTCTACTAAGTCTGGATAAGTCTTCCCCCTCCGCCCGTCTCCAATTCTCATCCTCAACCCCCACCCTTCCTCTCTGCTGTCGTCTTTGCTTCTACCTCCCTGTAACTGTCTTTCTCGATGTATCCCTCCATTTGTTTATCTCCTCACCCCTATTCACCTGTTCCATCTCTGTCTCCTTCCCCACGCCACCTCCCTCTCCTTCTGTCCATCGCCTTTATTGCTCTCTACAGCTCATAAAATACAAAGGGAGATGGGGGAAACAAAATAAAGAGACAGAAATGTATTCAGAAGGGGATAACTTAATAAACACAGGGTGTTTGGCGACTGTTAATAATGTTGTGCTGGCCAGCCAATGTTCCAGGTGTGATTAAGTAAACTGCCAATGGATGGAAAAATGGTAAGTGCAATCAATTTCCTGTTTGTTTCCAGCTTTCTTCCAGTAATTGAACATTTCTTCAGTTTCTCCAAGAGGTGCAGAGACTGGACCTTATCTCAATGTCGAGCTGTGAAACTGGGCCAACACCACTGAGAGAGGCAGATGGCTGATTTTTACCAGGGGGATTGTTCCTTTGAACTTATTACAAACTCAACAAGTCCTCCAAATTAAATGATATAATACATTGTTTGACCATGTGACCCCAGAACAACACATGGGAGCAATCACTGTTAAAATAAAAGCCTTTGATGATGTGACAATGCTGTGGTTAAGGTCTGGATAGGTTTATGCACAAAAACAGCTTGGTTAGGTTTAGGAAAAGATGATGGTGTGGGTTCAAATACATACTTTGTTAAGGTTAGCTCAAATAATTACTTCTTTATTGTGTGTTCAGGCAGTAAGCAAAATAAATTTTTGACATTTTACATAGTCAAAAGGGCAGTGCAAATTGATGCAAATATGCATCCGCACAAGTTCAAAATGTTTCAACTTGAGCTAAAAATGTGAGTGCATCTTGGAGCTTTATAAATCTGCTTCATAAATGTACAGAGATGGTAGTAAGGATGGTAAAGATGGAGGTACCTGAAGTTGGTGTACAGTACTGTCCAATATAGTGCAGAGTTATTGACTCGCCAATCACATTTTAGAGAGATTGTTTTTGCTCTTTACACTCAAATTGCCATGGCAAGCTGTTATATTAACTAATAATATGCTTTCAACAAGGCTCCTGTATGCTATTTCAAGTATGTGTTGGCTAACGCCAAAGCTCCTCAGCTTCCTAATTAAAAATAGTTGCTGGTTGGCTCTCTTAAGAATGCTCTCTGAGTTCTCATTAAAAGTTAGAGTCTGATTAATAATTGTGCCCAAGTACTTAAAATGTTCTATTTCTTCTACAGGCTGGTTATTGAGTGTAATAGGGAGGATGTTACTAGTTCCCTTTGGTTTTGTTTGTATTATAAGTTCTTTTGCTTTGGCCACATTAATTTCCAGTTTATGTGCCTGACACCGGTCCTGCAGTACAGTGATGTGGCTGAAGTAAGCTTCCTTATGTATGGCATTGACTGTCAGGAGAAGACCAACAAGGGCCATATCATCAGCATACTTGAACAACTTGACACTACTGCTGTGAACAATCATTTCATTTGTGTAAATGGAAGTTTACACAAACCATTGCTTCTGTTCCTCTCCAATGACAATAGTTACACCTACATTCTTGTAATGTGGCCTTTAAGAGTTTGTAGCTTGTTCCTTCACAGATTATGGCAGCTGTTGTTCCTTTTACTACACGTATTGCTGGAGTTTTAACCTCTCTAGACTATTTCCCTTCTTCATGTACCTTGGAAGTAGTCGAAGTTATGCCAGAAATCCTTACTCAGCTATAGTCAGCTTGGGATAACAGCAGTAACAATGGATTGCAACTAGACCGTGACTCACGGCTGTTGCTACCATCCAGGACACTGGTGTCTTTCTTTTTTGAGAATTTAGGGGCTTTAGTCACCTACGCATGGTGAGCAAGATGATTCCAGTATTTTTAGTCTCAAAATGTTTAAATTTGAATATTTGATACTCACAAAATAGTATGCATGTTTCACCATGTGCCCTAATAAATGTTCAGAGCAGTACTCCTTTAATGTAGAAAAATCCTATATTCTTTTAACTACTATATCTTCTCAATAATTCATATAATTATTGTAAATGGCTCCCATGTAGTATATAAAGACAAGTATGTTCACAGTAGTGTGTTAACCATTTTATACCCTCATTCAAGTGACTGCTTTTGTTTAATATACTGTACTCTATCACAATAACCATGACATTAAGGGATTCAGGTGCTTATAATTCCATGTTATTATCTAGTTCCACATTTTCTAATAATCATGAGAAGAGGGTTCAGCATTTTTAAGAGGCCATAGTGATGTTTTTGACTGAAGTTGCCAATAGCTAGTATTTGGTTCTGATGTTCAAAAAGCTCCTGAAATAGTATATTGACTATCAAGAGGCACTTAAACTCAGCATTGAAAAGTGGATTAGTTGTAACAAAACAAAACATATGAGGCACGGCTTCCCATACATATTGTGGTCTATGCAGTATTGAGGAATTTATAAATATGTAGTGAATAAAACTCAACCATACATCATATTTAAGATGAACAAAAGCAGCTGGAATCCAGTTTTGACCTTATAGAATAGCTAATGAATGTATCGGTCTTTACTCTATGTGTCTGTGTGACAGCCTTATCTATTCCTCTCTCTCTCCCCACTGAATATACAATGATGCCTTTCAGACAGCAGCCTCCCAGGTCTTTCAATCCCACTAGGGTGACACACACACACACTGGTTTACTTAAGTCACTTTAGGGGTATTTACATAGACTTAAGCCTAAATTATTCATTCCATGCCTGCAAGTATGCAAGGGTCTGCTGGTCCATGTGACGTAAATGTCATCATCAGTGGGTGTATATGTGGGCTCTGTGAGGATATCTATGTTCTTCAAATTTTTTGTCCTTGAGTCTGTTGTCCTCTGTCTTCCTGTAGATGTGTCCTCTAAGCTGACTCAAGAAAGTAGTATAAACAGAACAACTACATGTCCATGGTGTCTGCAGCTGTCCACAACTGTCCATGAAAGTGTCTGCTTGGGAGTATATCTGTGGTTTTACATTAATTTCCTGGAGATTTAACCCTAACCCTAACCCTAATCTTAACTTTAACCTAACCCTAACATCGACTACTGACCGATAAATCAGCTTTTTCCCAATTGGAGACACAGATTTTGTCCCAATTGGACAAGCCATCCCCAATTAACTGGTCTTTAGTCTGAAATTTGTCCCGGAATATAGCCTATGACAGACACACACACCCACACATACACACACACACAGAGCCGAGCCAAGTGTTTAAGGGGGGTGGGCACAGCTGGATTGGCACCTTTTCACCTGCGGGCAGAGGACTGAGGTGAAGTAAAGCCGGCGTACCAGCAGGGTGAGGTGAAGTGGCTCTAATCTGCACTCCTGGCATGAAGTGGCACAGGGTCGGCCCACTGTGGCAGGAGTTATGCTGGCAATAGGCGAAGTTGGCATCCTGCTGCGTCCGGCTCAGTGCATCAGCCTCCCACTGAGCAACAGAGAGGTGGGAAATGGAGATGGCGTGAGGCCAAGTCAGGGTAGGTAAAAAAAAAAAACGGAAGACACAGAGACAAACAATTTGATAGAGATAGAGAAATATTTGTTAGGAGAAATGCAGAGACTACTCTGTCTTCCTATAGTATCAAAACAAAAATGAATAAAAAATGATGATAACTGACAGATATCATTATTCAGCCCATATGATGAATCAATAGATCCTCGTCTTACTGTAAGTTCTACATAACCTTCACCTTTTAGAGAGAAAACAAAACAAAGAGAGTATGAGACATAGTGAAAGATGACTGACTGGTGACTTGAAGTCTTCCATTTCCCATTTTTCCTATGGAGTGCCTCAAAGCTCAGTCCATGGCCCTTTATTATTCTCCATTGAAGTGTTACTTCTAGGTTAAATCTTTCATAATTACAACATCAGTTTCCATTTGTATGTGGACGACTTGAAGATCTATTTCTCGTTTGACTCCAGATGTTAAAAACTAGCTCTCTCAAAACTTCCTTCAGTTAAACTCAGATAAATCAGAAGCCATTACAAATAGGTCCGGACCTCTTTTGGAGAACACTTCTCCTCTAGGTTCTGTTGCATCAAAACCCAGTGCAGAAATCTGGGTGTTAGTTAACAAATTCACCTTTGACAAACAGGTGAAGTTAGTCGCTCAGTCTGACTTTCTGTAATTTCATAATATCTCAAAAATTTGATCTTTTATTTTTTATAAGCTAAGAATCTGGAAACTGTCATCCATGCTGTCATTACATCCTGCTTAGACTATTATAAGACACTGTACTCTTGTCTCACTCAAAACAACAAACTTCAACTAGTTCAAAATGCTGCAGCAAGAATTCTTACAAAATCCAATAGGAAAGTCATATGTCGGCTATCTCTACATCTGGCATCTCTACACCGGTAACCTGTACATTTCTATATTTATAAAAATAGTTTATAGCAGTAACTATCAAGTTAATTCTAAGTATAAATGTAATACAGTGTGTTTCATGTATGTAAAGTTTGCATTCATAAATGTATTTGTTATAATGCTTTTATTTTATTTACCATGAACACGGAAGTGCTTTATTTTGAAAAGACATTGCATGGAACGTGGAAATTGACAGTAATTTAAATGGTTACTTTAAGTGACATATTAACAGTCCTACAGCAACAACAGCTTAGTCTCCGCCAATGCTGTTGGTTGCAAAATGCATTCTTGGATACTTAGCTTCGATGGCCTTCAGCCGACCAGTGGTGTGACTTCATCAGTTAGTCAGTCAGTCAGTCAGACAGTGAGTGACTCAGTGGCGGACAAATGCTATTATAGGGCTGGCCCCACTGTTGCAGCCAAAAATACATCTGCCAGCATGAGGACGATTACTGCTAATACACTGTATCACTGACAGATGATCCAGTCCATCCTCAAAAGAAAAACAGTGCAGGTCGAAAATTCAGTCAACAAAAACGACCAATAGTTAGTGAGTGACAGACGCCATCTAGCGTCACAGTTTTAGCTGATCAACCATAAAAACTTGGAGGTCATTATACAACATCTGAAATCCTCCTCTTGCTGCCTTGATATTCTGACAACAGGCTTTTTAAAAAAAAATGCATGGCCTCAGATCTTCTTTCAACTTGTCAACACGTCTCTTCTCTCAAGTGTCTTCCCACAGGCCCTGAAAGCTGCCATCATCAATCCACTCTTAAAAATACATACACTTCACTAATGAACACCTATAAGCCCATATCAAACCTCCTGTTTTTAAGTAAAATCATTGAAAAGGCTGTTTTTTTGGGTTTTTTTTTTTACAGTTGACCCATTACAACATCAAAGATCGTTAAACAAAAGCAACCTACGCTCACCAGCTCAAACATAAGATTCTTGCTATTACTAAGACAGAAGTTACGTGTAAACATACCTGCGCATTGATTTTCTGTTTTCTCCGCTCCCACTCTGTCTTCTCCATGGACTTTAAAACTCCCTCTCTCGTTTCCTAACTGTGGATGTTGCCAAGCTGTCACTCCAATCAAGATTGGCCGATAGAGACATGTCTTACATCTTTTAGCATAGGTCCCGCCCATGAGATTAAGCTAAAACTTTTGGGTGTGCAAACAAAACTTTTGGATTTGCAAACAAAAGTTTTTGATTTACATTTTAATCACAAATTTATTTGACTTGCAATAAAACATTTTTTTTATTGTAGTGTTGATAGTTTGTTCTCAGATCTATTTTTCATTCCTATTCTGTTTGATTGCATAGTAAAGACACAAAAGTACCTACATAATAAGGCAATTTAAATAATATAATGCCAGATAGTCTTTTTTAAAGATACAACTCAAATCACTCCTCTCCAAAACAGTCCTGTCTTCAGATAACAGGGAGAAAAGGAGCAGATGAGGAGCAGATCATGACACCACTGGGTCGCTCATGGTACAATCAACCTATGAGGTCGTTTACTAATGAGGATGTGGTGAACGATCACGTTTACACTGCCTTCACAACTCAAGTGGCTCTCAAGCTAAAGGTCAGATAACAATTTTCATAGATGATGGTAAAGTACATCTGTATTGTTGCCTCAGTGTCACAGAGATGCTCTCATGTTCATAAATTGGCTGCTTGAAACACAGAGAGCCTGAGAGCACCTGTGAGAATACTGGCCACTTATATATCTTCCACTCACCAGATTTGCACAGTGCTAGTCCAACAGCTTTCAGTGAAGAGTGACAATGTTTGTTTTCTTTGCCAAAAGCAGGTAATTCTATTCGTCTTGTATATTTAGGTTCACAGCTTCCCTTTTTAGAACATAAACATGTCTTGGACAGATGGATTACTCGTTTTTTTTAAAAACAGGGCGTCATTTAAAGTAGAGTCAGTGATTCTGGAGAGAGATTGTTCACTACATGTTTTGTCAAATTCAGCGAATATCTCCTCATGGATCACTAAAAATTACGCACAGCGCAAACAAAGTGACTCGGACCGAGCTACACAACACTACACCAGCCAATCAGCAGGGGGCGCTCATGCTTGTGCAAAGGACAGGTAGAAGTCATAAGAGCAGCTGTCTGTGTTAGGACATGACAGTCTCCCATCTCCAGCACCTGTTGAATGGTGGGGATGGCCTGGTGAACAGTCTCACAGATACCCCCCTGCATTTTTCTTACGCTCTGAGTCTGTTTCTGTTAAGTTTAGTGATGTGTAATCTGAGCAGCCAGCTGTTAATTTCACACAAATATCCCACTTCATATGTGTGTTGAACAATCAATAAATACAAGATTTCTTCCCGTGGAGCCGATGTGTAAACTATTTTGGTTCAGTAAATTTCCACTGTCAGTCATTCTGGTGAAGGCAGTTTGTCTGGCTGCTGTCCTCTCAGCTCCCCAGGAACTGCAGCTGACAGACAGCAGCTTCTATGGACAGAGATGCTGAATCAAGCCCCCAGGAACAGTGCTGGGCACAGTGGCCAAACTGTGTAATTACATTACGGGATGCTATTGAGCCAAAAAAGAGTTTTTCCATAGACTTGCATTGTGAAAGAGACGTCTGTAAATCAGGGGATAATCTTTTTTGAGCGTCACAACCCCTGCAAAATGACTCATCTCACTATCATAATTTGAGCCGTTCGGTCTGATCACACTTCGAAAGTCTAGAAGAGCTGTACGACTGAATTGTTTTATCCCCATTCAAGTTAGCCGCAGGGCTAAATCGGAAGTTGCCAACTTGGTTGGCGAAAGTCACTAGTGTGTTTGCTCTATGGGCCCTTCAGACATGGAAACAATACAGAGCTTTTTTGGCTTCATGCACCACTGAGCAACTTTCATAGGAATGAACAGTCCCCACCTCTGATGCTGTTTCCAGTTCACTTTATACATCCATGCGCTGAATGCAGAATGAGTGAGAAGTGGGCAGGCCACAGAAAGGCAGAGTGTGGATGGACTGTTGTGTTCACGAGACAAAAATTTTTTCTGCTTGTGATAATGTTTGAGAACAGAAGTGATTCTATAGCTGACGGATGCTCCTGCAATGCACTTCCATGAATTTGGGAGGGTGGAATTTCTGAGGGAGCACAAAGGGAGGGGTGTATTTCTTTGGGTGTTTGTTCAAATATCAATAATCTTTCTCCAGAATGACTGACTCTACCTTTAAATACATTCACACTTAACTATGCTCATAGGCTTTATCACTTATTGTGGTCTGTGAGCTCACAGATGAACATTTGGATCTGAGCATTTATCAAGCTTGAACTGAATTTCTTTTAGCATGTACAGACAGTGAGGCCAACATTCTCAGGTTGTCTGCATGCATTTGTCTGGTACACACCCGAGATTAAATGGTGTGGTTAGTCATTCATGTCAACACTTGTAATGTGACAACAAGAACCAAGAAACAAAGGAAATAAATTACAGGAAGTAATGGATATATTTGCTAACATTGTCTAAATACTTCAGTTGCAGATAATTTCTTCATCTGGAATTCATCTGGAATCTGAGAAATATTTCAACACAGATGAGGAGATTAATGTCAATCTCATGTCTGTTCATAAAATAGCTAGGACCAGGAGACAGTTGCCTTAGTTTAGTTTAGCAAGATTGAAAGTAGTTAGGCGGGTAGCCAGCCTGGTTCTGTTGAGAGGTAGAAAGGAATGTTATATTTTACGTGTTTAATGTGTATAATAGATGAAATGCGAAAACAACAATTTGTCATTTGTGGAACAATGTCTTGGACTTGTTGTCAGTGTTGGGGAGTAACTAGTAACATGTAACAGCATTATGTAATTAAATAACAAAATAAATGTAATTGCAATCCGTTACAGTTACTGTCAAAAAATATGCAATTAAGTTACAGTTACTGATGATTACAAAGGACTTTTGGTAAAAACCTTATATTCATTCTGTTGCGTTGCTCTTTTCACCATGCAGGAATGCCTTTTTTGACATATTTCTGGACAGCACAGGTCAGCAATGTCAGCAGAGCCGTTGGAACAAGGTTAAGGGGAATCCCTGAAAGCTTGGTATACCACTTGGAGATGGTGCTGTGTCACACTGAGTGTTGTGTGTGCCTGATACGCCTTGTCGTCTGCTTGCATTGGGTTGTCTTATCACTTCTAAAAGGAACTGAGGATCCTATCTTGCATCAAGATGCTCAGTCCATACGGGTTTACAAAGCACAGCTTACAAAAAATGATTTCCATGCACACAGGTGCAAAAACAAATTATAGGAATACTTTAATAGAATATTATATATACGTATGATATATGATATAATCTGCACAAATAAACTATCTCATATTGAATGCATGTATTATTCAGTGTAGTTTGTCTGATATCCCCCAAAGGCCCCCCTTATTTCACACTCTGCCAGTACGAAGATTTCATTTTGAGTGTGTATAAGCACATGCATATCTCTCTCATACTGTCCCAGCATTTCATCCATCTGTTAGAGGCAAAACAAAAATACAATCCATTAATAGAATAAAAAAAAAACATAAAGGCAATAAAGCAGGTGGACTCACTCTCACACACACATGACTTTCATACACTCAATCATCAGTTGTAAGTTGAACAGCTAGTGATAACGTGCTACTCACTTTAAATTAGATGACAAACTGGTAATGTTAGGGTTATATAATTTAACATTAGGGTTAACCAATTTAATTCAATTTAAACACTCTGTATGTAAGACTTGTTTACAAAGGAAAATTGTTAATGTAAAGCTAGATTGTTAACAGTTAGCTTGTTAACAGTTAGTTAACAGTAAATTTTCATGGCACATTATATGGGGCACATTTTATGACAACTCACCCTCCATCATGGAAAACTCATGAACATGCACTCAGAGCATGAGCTGAGATGCTCATGGAGCTCACCAAATGCTAAAATTCGAGTGCACCATATGATGATGATTAGTCAGATTTTTTGAGTGAGTATTTCACTGAGTGTACAGCCTGTGCATTGCACAGAGGAACAGAAGCCACTAGCTACCAGCTAGCTGCTTTTACTGTAGGTCAAGACTAAAACCACCAAAGCAGTTTGCATAAATTTGTCACAAAAATATGTTGTGAGGAGCAGTGGAAAGAGAACTCAGCTCAAGTTCAGTCATTATTCTTAACCCAGACACCCAAGAAGTGCCAAGTAGTAACAAGACGTATGTGGCTGCTAATTCAACCCCTTTCCTGTCAGCAGCAGCATGTGACTGAATCATTGGACTATAATGACATCATTTCAGTGTTCAACACCAAGCCCTGTCGTCTCCTGCTGTATCATCGAAAGTAAGCTCATTTATAATTTCAAACTGTCATAGACTACTGCCTATTTCAACATTTTTGTTTATTGGTTATGGTTTTTGTTGGGTGTACAATTGGATTTTATGCTGATGTTGCTGTGTCTACCATTTGTGTGTGTGTGTGTGTGTGCATGTACATGCTTATGTATGGTTTATGTGGCCACTCTGCCAGGCTATGTTCAAGTGTCATTTTTAACATTACTGAGCATGTTGGTGCTGGTGTACCTCTATCCATATGTTTGATTAATGGTGCTGTTGCGCCTGTCAGCTGTGTGAATGTGAATATGTGGCTACCATGCCAGGCAATGCGATGCTGTTAATGTTCATCTTGGTGACTGTAACATTGCCTCTCATGATGCATAAGGCTTGTATGATTAAACTGTGGTGCATTCAGGCAAGTATAGTTGTAATGGTCTATTTTAGTTAACATATGCATTTCAGAACCTATTAAGTATGACTGGTATTGGACAGGCTAGGCCCACCTGATCTTCTCTGTGCCCACCCACACTGTGATTTCTGCCTACGCTACTGGCTTACAAAGGATCTGTCTCTACTTTTAGACAGGCTCCATTCATTTGGCAGTATGCATGCACTCAAATTAGCTTTATTGCTCAGTTTAAAACAATTGTTAGAAAAGTAGTCAAAAAGTAATGATGTAATATGTTACATTACTTTAAGTTATTAATATAGTTACAGTACTTCTAAGATTTTAACAGGGTAACTAGTAATCTTTAACCTATTACATTTCCAAGGTAACCTTCCCAACACTGCTTGTTGTCACTGAGATGTTACAGGCAGCAGAGACTCCTTAAATGGATGTGTTAATTAGTGAGCTGCTTTAGAGATGATGGTAGGCACTTCTTTTTTGTTACCTTTGAACAGAGCCAGGATAGCTGTTTCCCTTCTTTCAGACCTTATGCTAAGCCTGCAGCTTGTCGCAGAGGACTTTCTCAGTCATGTGTTTGTCTGTCTCACATGCATGGAACAGATTCAATATTAATCCAGGAGACAGATACACTGGCATTTTTACTCCACTTTATGCATGTTACCAACATGAATTTTTGGCTTCAACTCTATTTTCTTCTGCTTTACATGCATAACTAGAGTGATTGTATATTGGGCTCTGAGCGCTGCCAAAACGTGTGTGACCTACACTCAATATTGTGCCTGAACACGTTCTGTGTAGATACCGACAGAGGACTGAAGCTGCTGTGCTGCTTTCACTACACAGCCTGTGTGACTGCCCGCTAGCTCTAGCTTCATGTTGAATGGACAGATATGAGAACGGTATCAATATTTTCATCTAACTCTTGAGAGGGAACATCAAACTAACCCTGAAGAGCTGAGAGCTGAGATGTTTATTCTATATAGCAATGTGAAACATATTATTTCCTGTGCAGATCTTTCCTAAGAGACCTTCTTGTAAGTAACAGCTGTTTTAACAGCAAAGTTTTCATGACTGCAGTGTATCCCTGTCTTCAGCCAGCAAAAAGCACTTCTAGAGATTGAGGAGTGGGGAAAGTGCAATAAGAACAGACGAGTGTCTTTTAAGAAATTTGAGCCATTGCCCCTCCATGTGTGTCCCCGCTTGTATATCAATTGGGTAAAACACCACCAAAAACAGTTTTTGAGACACCTCTAGCTGTTAACCCATACAGGTGCACACAGCAAGCATTGCTGTTTTCTCCGTTTTTGAATACAGGGATAAATATCCAGCAGGGCAAAAAAGCCTTCCTTGTCCTAGAATTCCTTCTGACCTAAATAGGCCAATATGGATACACACTCTTATTTTATCCCGTCGAACACCCCTCCGCCATGGCCTGTCACGCACGGTTAGCCCTCGATTGACTCAAGGCTGGATCCTGCTGGATGGAGCTAGGCAGGAGCTAACTGCTATTTCCTTTCCACCAATTTAGGGTCCACTCAACCCAGAGCTACCATTCGATTGGCGCCACCAATGCAGATCTAAAGGAGCAGTTAGGAAGCCATTCAGGGAGCACCCTTTACAAGTAACATAATGTGTGTAGGTGACCACCTTCAACTAACACACAGAAATCACACAAAGACTAATAAACTGGATGATAAGGCAGAAGATCACAATAGTGCAATTGAATCTGTGCTTCTGGCTAAAGAAGCACAGTATTTACTTGTTGTCCTAACATTCACAAAGTTATAAAGTTATATATATATATATATATATATATATATATATATATATATGAATACATATATACATGGAAGCAAGAGCCTGGAAAAAAACTTGTGTGTACTGTCTGACCTGTCTCTATGAACTCTGCACTCCCCTAGGGTTTTACACTGTAGGAAAAGAATGATCAAGAGTTGTAGCTCTCTGAGCCATAAAGTCCTTGACCACACGGATGCTTGAACTAGTTTTTAGAGCATAAGCTGTTGTATTAACTTTACATAAGGTCACCATAAGAAAGGATTGTATGACCAAACGCTATCATCACCACAGTCTGCCATGTTGACTCTGTGGTATAAAAATAACATTGCATTAAAGTGATATGCCACAACCCTGGTTAGCAGTGATGTGCATGCAACTGTAGCTGCAGACCTGGGACTCTGCTGAGGGGCACTGACAAACAACTAGATATTAAACTGTGGTGTCCGTGGTCAAACATGGCACAGTCCCTACTATAAACCCAACAAAGCTTGTGGCTACATGGCATTGTGTTCCTCTGAGGCTACTGTTGGTGGAGAAATGTGTACTATTTTCATTTTGTACATTCCATCCAAGAAGAATGTGCCCAGTGTTCAAATTATTTGTTGTATTTCATACAATAATCATATGTGACATTATTATTATGACACAAAAATCCAAACTTTTTGTTTAATAGCTTTTGAGTTTATTTCAAGGTGGAGTTTTCCTTAATATAAATTATGGAGGAAGTTTTATACTTTTCCCATCATGCTTTTGCACTGATTGTGGGGCACAGAAAAATAAGGGAAAGAGAGAGGAGAGAGAGAGAGAGAGAAAGAGGCACAGCAACAACAATAACAAAATATGACTAATAATATATATATATTAGATATATATTAATACATACTTAAAATTAGTAAATTAATACTTTTCTGAAAGCATAATAGATTTAGGTTCCAAACATGCCATGTCTGACATGGTTCTGGTAAATATAATTCACTACCCATCTCCAAACTTTTTGGAGGAATTAAAGGGTAATAGTGAAGGAGGAAAATAATTCAATCTGAATATTTCTTTTTCCGTGCTTTGCGAGCAAGCTCCTCATGCATCTAGTCATCATGACAGACAGTACCACAAAGCAAACATGAAAAATGCAAGAGAGGACATATGAGGGGAAACAACTGAGGTAAAAAGTATCAGTTAGTATCAGTATGCGGCTGGGTAAGAGGTGCTGGGAAGCATAAATGGTTTATACCTGCATGCAGCCTACAGTAAGTGACTCCAATCTGAAGGGGGGAAGAGCACATGGGCCTCGGCCTCCAAATCTCATTTGGCTCCGGGACCCCAGGCCTGACTCGCTGATAGGAAAAAAAGTGAATAACAGCAGAGAGGAGGGGAGGCGGGAGGGGGTGATGAAATGAGACAGAGGGGGTAAAAACGGCACTGAAAACGCTGGTAAAAAAAAGAGTGTCAGGGATATGGTGGAGCTGAGTGCAACGAGGAGAGAGAGAGAGAGAATAAATGGCAGGAAATTGCAGAAAAAATCCGGAAGGGAGGAAGGTATGAAGGCAAACAGTAGGAGAGACAGAGTGAGGAAGCGAGGGTGCGATAACAAGGGAGGATTCGTCTGGGATATATCTTCCAGCCAGGATGGATTGAAAGAGTAAATAGAGGTTAAGGAGGGATAAACAGAGAGATAGAGGCTTGTTTCTGAGGACAGACAGAGAGATGGAGTTCACAATGTACGGTGAACGAAAGAGTGGCGTGTCACAGAGAGGAGGAGGGGAAAGAATGATGTGGAAAAGATCGGAGCGAATGTAGTGTGAAGAAAAAGATGGGAACTGGAGAATGGCAGTGAAGAGAGTGTTTGAGAAAAGAGAGGAAGACTGAGGAGAATGTGTGTGTGTATGTGTGTGTGTGTGTGTGTGAGAGAGAGAGAGAGAGAGAGAGGAGGGAAGAAATTGTGTGTGAGAAGCGGATAGCGAGGGAAGGGAGTGTGACTGATTCGGCCGAGGCAGCAGTAAAAAGGTTCCTCTAATACAGCGGGTGGTGAGGAGATCGGAGCGAAGAAGCCTGAAGGATACACTCTGTTAGAGGAGAGGAAAAGAGGATGAGAGGAAGGCAGGAGGGCGACAGAGATCCAGAGTTGAAAAAGTGATGGAGGGGAAGAGGAGAGACAGCTTTCCCCAGGTTCTTCTCTGCGTCTCCTCCTACTCCTCTCGTTTGCCAAATCGTCCCTTTCTGTTCCTCTTTTCTTTTCTTTCTCCCTTTTGCATCTTCCCCCTTTTTGCCCTTAAATCCTCCTCCTCTTCCTTTCCACTTTCTCCTTATTTAAGGCATTTGGCTTTTATTGCTGCTCTCATACAAATGTGAAAAGAGACCTTGAAAAGCAAGACGTCTTTTCAATAAAACGGGATGATCAAAGAGCGGAGAAAGAGGGACTCTGGTCCAGACATTTTAACTGTAAACCATGTTGCATCAATTCATAACCACAAGGGACTGCATGCCAGTAGAGCACTTAAAGAAACCTCCACTCCTACTCCCTCCCGCTAACACTTATCATATCACTGCACCCCCACCTGTCACAAGCAGCAACTTTAACAGGCATCATCTGCAAAGATCAGAGAGGTAGCTATGTGCTACCTGTTGCAAGGACAAAACACAAAGATCAGAATCAACTTCGGGGGTGGTGGCCCTTTGCGCTCCCTTTACCTCTCCTCCATCCTTCTGTCCCCCTCTTCCTCCCTCTCTCCTCCTCATCTTGTCCAGACTGGCCTTGGCCCAGTGCCCAGGAACAAGTGCTGGCTGGCTTTGCTGGCCAGACGGGCGTTGGAAGACAAACTACCCAATACAGGCTGGGAGCAGATAGAGACAGAGAGAGGGGGATGCATTGAAATGGGGTAAAAAAAAAAAGAAAAAAAAAAGGGAGGGGTTGCTTCAGAAAAGGAGGGATAGCTCCAAAGGGAGTTGAGGTAAAGCGTGCCGGGGCATTGATTTGCAATTCTAATGAAGCCTGCTTACAGTGAATTACACACCAACGCACTCTGGCTTAAGTGTGCATAAATAATCACGGCCAGCTCTGTCCCATAATGGATGGTCCTGCCGTAACAAAGTTAGTGAGGCTGTCTGCCACAGAACCACATAAACATTAAAACCATTATGAGAAGTGCCATTGTGGATTAAGATTGCACGAGAAGGCTCTTGACATGTCCGAGCTCTGTTACCAAGGCCATGAGGAGACCATGGGATTACTGTCTCTCTTTTGAGATTGAAATATTTGTGTAGTTTTTATGCTGAATAATTCATCTTGGGACAAGTGCATCAGTTCATTAACTTTAATTTAAATCCCTGCATTTAACACCATCAAAGCATCTAAGAAGAGTACAAGAAAATATATGCACCGGTTAGACAGACAGTGAAGTCAGTATACACACACAGTATAAATGGACTCAACTATCATCGTAGAGAGACTATTTATCCAAAATGTGCACCTTTTTTACACAGCATATAGATTTCTGAGCCTTTTTCTTTGATCTTTGCTTTTTTTAAAAAAAAAAAAAAAAGGCTTTTTTACTGCATTTCACTAAGATTGTACACATCAGTAATATGCTGTTACTATACAGCACTCCAATACAAGGAGGAGAGGAAAAGGAAAATCATATAATAAAATAGTAATAATACAAATTGTAGCAGACTAATCACATAAATAATATCAGAGGAACATTGAACCTGGTTCATGAGGTACATGACCACACACCTCTGCCAAAGCTCCAGAATATTCTTTATTTTTGATTGTCTTTTAATTGAAAATGTACTGCATCAATCTGCATCCAAATCCGTGTACTAACAACAAAATCATGAGGTACATGAGTCAGACTTTTTCATTCAAGTGATGACAGAAGTCAAGTCAGATTTTGGATCTCCACCAATGAACTACTTGTTCCTTAACCTCTAGCTTGGCCCCTGACTAAGGCTAATCATTTTGGCTTATTACCAGTTTTTGTTGAAAAAAACAAAAAAACAGATTTTTTTCTTAAAGGAGCAAATCACTTTCAGCTACTTTTTGTTACCTGGATTCTATGTCCACATTTTTTCATAAAAAAATTTGTTGTTGTTGCCAGATTACATTTCTTCAGACTGTTTCCACAAATAGAAAGTGAAGAGAGAAAATAGCTGTTTAAATGAGCTGCTTATTACTGAAAGAAAGAAAGGAGAGCCATATGTAAGAAAAACATAAAAAATGGGTAAACTATGATAAAACATTTTTTTTCTCTTTAATTTTTTTCTTAACAAAAAAAACGTCCCAATATATGTCATAACTTTCCACCAAATATTCCAAAATCTATTAGTGCATGTTTGAGACATAATTGGTAACTAACAGCCAAACAAACAAGACTGAAATCATAACTTTCTTGGCAGAGGTAATCTTTAACTCCACTCAATTCTGCAACATACAGGAAAAAAGTGAAATGAACATTCAGCCCTCTTCGCACATTAATGCCAACAAGTTCAGCATTTTTAATACTTGTCATTTCACACCCTCTCACCTACTGTAAGCACTTTTTGAGACAAAGCATTCATGAATACTGTAGCTGTGGGATAGAAACCCACTCTGGCTGTGATAGCTGAGTTCTGAAATCCCGCCAGCCAGCCAGCCAGCGTCTTAGCTCCCCGTGTTAATGTGAGTGCAATCTCCTCCATTCACTGCGTGTTGCATGCAAGCAGGCATGTGTTGTTAACAGGCCCCTATGGAGTGCGAGCCAAAGATTAGCGTGGTGAAGGCTTGTTGTACACAAAAACAGCATCACAGCCAGACACCAGACAGAGTGGCTTTCCACACAAGAAGCCAGGCCAAAAGCGGGGAGGAGTAAAACAGAGAGAAAGAAAACATGTACTGGTAAAAAAGACAGAGGGATGAAGAAAAACATGAGAATGAAGATGGGGATAATAGCAGCAGGGTGAGTGAAGGGGGGGGGGGGGGTTGATGTTGGCAGGTGAGACAAATATTTGATACTTGTGGTAATGTTGCTACGCCGACGCATTGTCCTAGCATTTCTTCTATTCCAACGTGAAAGACAGCGTACAGAGGGATGCAGGGAGGACAAGAAGGATGGAGGGATTGTAAGGACAGATGGAGAGAGCATTGACGGATGGAGGGTGGATGGATGGACGGCGCTAAACGACGCCATCAGTCAGCGAATTAACGGCCCGTGATGAGCCAGCATGCAAGCCAACATGTTTTAGGACTTTGTTTGCCGCCACTGCCAACAATCAACTAGGCCATGTTTGTTTGTATCAAGGATTGGACACTGATGAGGGGACAGAGGGAGGGAGGACAGACTAAAACAACAGAGCAGGGAGATAATCTCCAGGACAGTCAACATGACTTGAAGACCTAAGACTGCTATAGATTTCAGATTGAGTTTGAGTGAGGGCTTTTCTATCTTTTGTTCAAACTCTGGTTGCGACTGGGTAAGAGCGTCTGTTGACCAGCAGGTCTTGTGACTTCAAACACCAAAGCAAAGAGGATTTAAGGTCATTATTCATTCATTCATATAGTGTATTTGTCCATTTGTCACTTTAACAAAAATGTTATGATTGTTAAACATTATCTATAGATGAAGTAGGCTTGATTTGTTAATTATTGGAGTCTTGTTTTACTCACTCAGTTTTCCTCCAATCTGTTTACCCCAAAGCAAGAAAAAACACTTATAGGCATCACTAGGCTATATTAAAGGGTTGAATTGCAAAACACATTTTTTGAAAAAGTCCACTTGCTGTTTGTTTGTGTCAAAGAGTGGACTCTATGATGGCAAGTGAACCATCTTCATGACACCTGAGCATCCACTGATGAAGACCACAGGATGTGGCTGAAAAAAATCTAGTTAAGTGGACCCTGATTGAAAGCTGCTATAATCAATATTCTAACATCAACCATGGGTCAAGTGACTGTCTTTTAAGGTGAAAGAGACTTTAGTTTTACAGCCCGCATTTTTACTGTTTTGGTTCACTCCCATCAGTTGTTTCCAGATACAGCAGGAAGCTGTTTTAGTAAATGAAAAGCTGTACACAACCTGCCCAGAAACAAACAACGAACAACGTTAGCTTTCTCAGTAGTTGGTGGAGACCAAAACAGAGCTAAAAAGGAGAGTGAATACATTAATCAGTTGGCCAGAAACACAACTCAAAATGACTTCTAATGTTGCTCTCTATCTGCTGGATGTGTAAATTAGCCACTATGTGCTAACACTTTTCGCCATCACAGCTTCATAAGGCAATGACATGTCAGTGTTGTGTTTGCAGCTAATTGCACTTTGTCACTGAAATCTAGTGGCATCTAGTCCAGCATGTAGTTTTGGTTCTATTTAGCCAGGGTTTGAGATTTTTTAGATTTCTACCACCCCCAAACCGATGGAGGTAAGTGGAATTTCATTTGTGGAATATATCTTTCAGAAACAAAGTGGATGATTCAGGGGCTAAAAAGAATACTTCATGAGTAGACAGTAGTTCCAATAAAAACTGTTCACTGTGAGGTCTTTGAATCATCCAGAGTAAGGGGTAACTGTTTAAGGAAAGAGATGTTGAATTTTTTAGATACAACTTTTCAATTGAATGAGCAGCACAAATTAATTTTATTTCTCCTCCAAACCTACAGAAAATAAACAAAACTTCATGGCAAGATATAATACAGTTATGCAATTGGGTGAATCAGATAATATTAACAACAGTACTTGTTTAGGAGTAGATAGAATATATGAAGGGCTGGACCCACTCATACAGAATATGATATCACTCACCAGTACACTATAAAAATCTTTCATTAAGCAGAGATTGCTGCTTATCTACTTCACAAACCAAGAGAAGGAATGAGAGTAAGCTCACTGCTGTCTCTGACTCATTCTCATCTCAGGTTGTAATTTAGGAGAATCTATGAGGTAGATCTGCATGATCCGCACAGACGGCAGGTTACTTAGGGATAGTATTGTTTCGTCGTGACCCTCCATAAGTCGCTCTAATTCTCCCTCTCTCCTTCCTCTGCCTCTGATTGAGCCATTAAGCCAGCCAAGCCAGCTGATTGATATACTGCGTGTCGGGCTAACTGATTCATTGAAGTAAATGATTTGATGAGGGGTCAGTCCACAAATCTCTCTGGACTAATGTGAAGCTAATGGCAAATGACAACAGGATCAAGCTAAACACTAAGACAGTCTGCATCTTCAAGGTCGGAGGAGTGAGTCAGTGCACAGTATTGGTATTGGTATGGGGGAAGAGGAATGTTAGGGGATTGAACACAGAAAGGTGTGTTGTGCAGTTATGGAAGTGGTTCTGCACAGAATTGTATTGACAGTTGAAGAAAATCATAACCAAGGATGCAAGATTGAGATTAAGACATATTTGCACAGTATAGTTTGATCTGCCCAGATATATACCTCTGAGATTTTAGTCAGCAGCCACATTTAATGGAAGTGATTGGATTTTTTTGTGCTCAAAGGACTGAGCAGTGTTTTTTTGAGCAGTGATCCCTCGTATGAGGTACAACACCTCAAATGATGTGCATAGCTATATATCAAGCAAGGTGAATGAATAAATATGTTTCTGATTTGGATTTATAAAGGATTAAGAGGTATTAGTCTATGTTTTTCTTATTGTCAGTACATCTCATGAAAAGTCTAAGATCAACAATGTGTTAGTTTGTCTCTCAAACCTTCCAGTGTCCCCATTCTGCATGGCACCCAGACCCAAAACTCATTGATTGCAATTGAAGATGTTAATCTTTAATAACAGTCAGAAATGTGTAGTTTAATTTAAAAACAAAAAAACAAACAAAAAAAACAGCTTGGCTGAGTATTTACTGTACAACAACAGGATGGTGTATGTGGAATTGAGTAAAAAAAAAAAAAAAAAAAACTACAATGGCCATGAAGGACAGTGCAACGGTGTGGCTCTCTGATGTGCTTTTAATAGTTTTAGGACAACGACGGACAGACTGAAGGAATATAGGTTTTGGTCTTTTTATGGGATTTGTTGACAATAAGTAAAATTGTCAGCCTTATTCCATTCAGGGAAAGGTATACTTTCATAAATAGTTCTTTGTAGAGGCAAAAAAATTCCTACAAGCCAATTTCTACTGCTAGAACTTTTATGTTAAAGCTGTAGTTTTGGCGAGCCAAGATTAGAAAGCTTTTAGTCACTGGATTACGGTCAAAGTGGGATTTTCAGATTTTCAATTCACAACTGATGCACGCTCGTTTTCCAGTACCATGAATGCGAGGAGCCAGAAAATGGGAGACAAAAATGAAAAATGTATGAAGGAGAGAAAATGTGACAACCTCTAAACTGGAGCGATTTGGGGACTAGTGTATAAAGACACATCTAAACTGCTAAAGCCTTCCATTTTCCAGTCTGCGGCCCTGTGTTGCTCACTCTTCCACGGAGCTGTAGCTTTCATGTTTTCAAGTGCGACTCTGCAGCTCTGCATGGGAGGTCTGAGTGTACGGCCCAAACCCTTGCAGGGGGAAACAACATCAACCAAATAACTGAATAATTGAATGACCAAATGAAACAGCCTGCGCTGCCGAGTGGATCAATAAACTCTACCACTCTCCATTAGGTATTCACTGCTTCCCCCCTCTCCCTCCATCTCCCAATTTCTCTCTTGCTTTCTTTTCTCTTTCCCTGTCCTTTCTTTCTCTCTCTCTCTCTCTCCCTCTCTTCTATCCCATGCTCTTCCTCTTTTTTCTATCACTCACTTTTTTTTTGCCTTCCTCCGTCCCTTTTTTCGTTATTCCCCAGCCTTTTCTCTGTCTTGTTCTCTCGCTGTAAAACCTTTCAAACTCTCCTGTCAGTATCTGCGGCGCCAGTCCTCCTCTCCTTCCTTCTACATTCTCTTTTCAATATTTATTCTGCTTCCATCAAGGATATGACAAACCAATATATCAAGTCAATATTAGACTTTTATTAAAAAACAGACTTTAGCCAGTCAGTGTGGTCGACCCTGTGATGAATGTGATGCAGTTTGATTGATGACTCATTTATTGTAGAGCTGGTGAATGCGCTGGTTGTGTATATGAAGACCTTTACTTGAATGGACTCTGTGACAGCATCTACTGACCAGAAATTGACAAGAATAAAGCTCTGGGGAAACAATAGTAAACTGATATGTTATTGGCCATTCACACACATACATACACACAAAAAAATCAACAACTGCAGCAAAGCAGCTTCAGTCCAAAGGTATTGATATCAGCCTTCACGGACTTAAAATCTTTTTAAGACTACTTTCAATATTTATTCACTCTCTGATTTCTCCCACTGAGAAAACTAAATTTCGTCGCCCCCTGTCTCCACCACACTCCTTTCATTCCTTCCACAATCCAGCCCTGTAAATATGAGCTGGGCCACATCAGAGCTCCCATCTCGGGAGACGGCAGCGTAGTCAGCGAGGCAGAAAGACACTGCTGGATTTCACAAAAGGGGTTAACAGGTGAACGCAGAGGAGGCAAGCAAGATGGGAAATGGATGAGCTGTGGTGTTTTTCTGTGCTGCCACTCCAAGCGTGCAACCTCAGTCAAGCCTCATGAACACTTTTATGTATCTACCTGATCAGATGAATAGTGGCCACTGAAGCAGAGTATCCCTCTGCCTCTTCAGGTACAGTACATGAGTGTGTGTGTGTGTGTGTGTGTGTGTGTGTGTGTGTGTGTGTGTGGTCTTGTACTGGGATTAAATATGTTTTGTAGAAAAGTGTAGGAATTTTGCTGCTCCTCACTTGTGCAAATGGGAAGTTGAGGCTTAGGTTCAAGTTTAAGTTAAAGGGGACTTATTATTCTTTTTGTGAATCTCTGTTATTTACATACTGTTATGATGTCAGATATCTATATGTTAACATGGTCAGTGTTCCAAAACTTGAAATTAACATGTGTGGAAACACTCCCTGCAAGTCAAAAACCGGGGCTTCAACCTGCTCTAAACACTTGGTTTGTGATCGTTTCTTCTACACGTATGCCCACAAAGAGCTGCAGTAGCCTTTGTTACAAGAAAAAGCAGAGAAATCCTACTACTACACAGTAGCACATTGTTTCATGGTTTGTTGATGTTGCCTCCTGAGCCAGCGGAAGTCAGCTTTAACGCAGCTTGCAAATGCTAACAAATCCAAACAGGGTGGGAGAAGGCGGGTCTTAAAGAGACAGGAGCTAAACCGGCCTGTTTCAGACAGAGGCTGAACTGAGGGGCTGCATAAAGTGTCAGTAGAAGATAAATAAGGAGTTTTTTTGAACTGTAAATCATGCAAAGATATTCCAGTAGAGCTCCAGATTAAAAAGTAGACCTGGAAATGTGCATGATATGACCCCTTTCAGTTTATGCTTGGGCAAGGTTATGGAAGATGGCACACCTAACAGGCAAAATTACACCCCATCAGTGGGTACTCTGGAAAGAAGACAGGGGTTCGTCATTACAAGAGGCATTCTGTGGGTTCACATCTCTGAACAAACCATGCTAGTTTTGGTTCAGGTGTGATCTCTCTCTCTATTCAAAATGTATTTATTTGAAGAAAGGTTATGGGATCACCAAAGTCAGAAGAATTTCAGAGGATGAATCCTCTGGGCAAAATTTCCTGTCAATCCAATTAACATTTGTTGAGTGATGATTAAAATGCGTGGCTAATAACTAACATTAGTTTAAAACTATGCAGCTAGCACTGGATTAAAGTTGTTTTTACTGAGTTTAAGTTTTGTGTTTTATCTGCAAAGAAAATGGCCCCCTTTTTGTTTCACAAAAGCATTTCATCAGCTCACCAGCAAGATCAAACTAGGTGACACACAATATAAAATGCAGTGTTGAAGCTGCCAATCTTCTCAGTAGCTGTTGTTTGTTTATGGTAATTATACCCTTGTTTCAAAATTAATGTGGTAATGGTTTATTACCTCCGCCAGCTAACGTTGGATGGGGGTTATGTTTTTATTCTGTCTGTTCCCTGTTTGTCTGTTTAGCAGGAACTCTGAAACACTTACGAATGGATTTGCATTAACTTTTAGTTAATGGTTGGTCATGGGGCAAGGAAGAGCTGACTAACTACACACTGTTTCTCAAAAATACGTATAACATACTGATTTAAGATGCAGATCTTCTGAATGAATAAATTTAACACCATCAAACCTTTTGTCCCAATCAAAAGACACAAGATGGTTCAATACTGTTCCAATCAAACAAAACTGAGGCAGTGGAGAGCTCAATTCTGGTTTAGACACAACCATTCTGAAAATCTTTCTGGTCAGGTCAAACGTAAAAGCTTTGCATTCTCTTGTTGACACCAATATTCATATTCATCCTGTGGGCTTAAAGTGAGGGTTTAAAGAGCCAAGTGAAACTTCCTCTCTGGGAATCATTGTGGGAAGTGCACTACTCCTTTGCTCCTCTTCATTTTGAACGATATGTCTCAAACTTATCTTTCCTGAGATATTTATAACTGACGACCTCATTACAAAGACTGACATTTCCTCTATTATTAAAACGATCTTGATGAATGACTCATAATTACGAAACCTAAGTGGATATTCTCAGTCTTATAAAAACTGTATGTACAAAGTCCCATGTGGTTTGAATACACAGAGCATGCTACATAAAGTATACTATACATGTACATTTTCTTACTATACATGTACATTTTCTTACACAAAGTTAACCATAACAACAAAATCATTTCCCTTCATTTCATATCCTGAACACAGAGTTGGAGAACACATGTAGTTCACTAGCTGGTAGGATACAAAGCCAGCAGTGAACTCACACTTGTTAACCACTTGAGGCCCCGACCTATGCAGCTTTTCTTTTCAAATCAATCTCAACAGCAGCAGATTTCACCTATTAGTCACTGCTCTCTAGTTTGAAGGTTTGCTAATTAGTGACATTACCTGGTGTTTGAAGTATGCTTACTGACACCACCTGGTGTTTTGAGGTGTGCTAATTATTGAAATCACCTGATGTTTGACTAGAATGAAAACCTGCAGAGTCATTAACAGAATCAGTTGATTGGGAAAAGAGAAGGTAAATTAATGAGCATTTCCATCCACTACTGTCATGTGAATATTAGGAATGCCGTTTAACCACTGCAGAAGAAGAGGGCGCAACAAGATGATGTAATTTAAAGAGTTCCAGTCAACACAGTGGAAAACCATCTGTGTAATGTGGAAAGCAATGAAGAAAACATGATGGACATTTATGTTTGTCTTACGTCTTACTTTAAGGAATGTTATAGTAAGTAAATCATGATGTACATGCTTCATGTACATCATGATTTATTTGCGATGTCTGTTTCCCCTGCACTTTGTTGCATTTTCTCTTTAACAATACATCAAGTCTCCCACCTCAGCCAAGCATAAACTTTTTTTTCTAATTTCAGGCATTTCTATGCTGCTTTTTTAAGGAGCAAATTGAAAATGCGCACAAAAACGAATGCATGGAAACAGACCTATTGGTATGAAATCACTCCCTTGTTCATTCATTCACTACTACCTGTTTAATAGAAATTCAGTGGTTTTCTATAAAAATTTTGGATGCGTATAAATCATTGTCATTTTGCGTCATCGCTGACAGCTGTAGAGTCGCACTATAGCAATTTCTTCTACAGTAATCTAAAAGGCGGAGCACTGCATTGTGGGATTGTTAGCAGAAAATGTAAGCTGGACCACAGCACAGATGAATATTTGTATTTGTGTAGGTAGATGAGATGATTCAAAAGAGCATAACGATACTTAGTTGATCTTCAGTTATGTCATGTTATGTGAAAATTGTTGTCATATCATATTAGTGTGTATATTTTTAAATTCACACCACCCACCCAACAATCCAAACCATAAACTAACAGTAAAACACATTATAAGAATTTAATTGGCACACAGTGAGAAAAATGGTCATTTAATGTAGCTGTGAACAGGTTTTGAGCCAATTTGAAGGTCACTCTCTCTAACCAGGGTGCTGAGATACTCGTCCCTCTTGATTGTTCTAATAGAGGGAGGTCTGTTGGTGGTTGCCATCTCTACTCAACATCTTGTTGAGGCAAATCACTGAGTCCTTGTGTCTGCATAGCATAGTTCACATGGGTGAACTGATTGCGTTGCTAAGGAAACTGCAGGTGTTTTTTTACAAGAACCCCAGAATTTCAAGAGATTTGAGAAGACACTGAAAAACCAATTAGGAGAGGATGCAGCTCAGTATGCAATTGTAATTCAAAATGAACATACATTATGAACAATGACTCTCTATCCATCTGATCTCCCGTCTAGTCATGCACGCTCTTATTAAGCACGTTTTCCACGCACAGGCGCTCCATCACAGTGTTTTGTCTCTCCTCTGTATGCGTGAGCAGGGATGAAACCTATATGTCATGTCTCAGCGGGTGTACCACTTTACAACAGTAATCCTATATCAACAACAATGAGTATATTGCATTATACATTGCCATTTTACACTACATTTGTAAAATGTTGGTGAATGTGCCATGCACTGAGCCGGCTATGTGTGTGAGGCTAGCTGCCACAGAGCAGTGTGAGTCGTACTGTAACAACATTGTTAAAAGCACTAAGTAAAGAAACAGCAAAGCTGAACATGACAAAGGAAACCTGTTCATAACAAAGGATATCAGCATTTTTCCACACTTGCACATTCTGAAGGAGAGGATCAGTAGCACAGGGCTTTGCAGGATGAAGGCTAGTTTGCAGAAATTTCTTACTAACAAGCTCACAATAATATCCCATGAGTTCTTCAGACAGCCACAAGATGAGTGACACTAGGTGACACTACATACAGTATGTGTGTGTGTGTGTGTGTGTGTGTGTGTGTGTGTGTGTGTGTGTGTGTGTGTGTGTGTGTGTGTGTGTGTATGTACAGTATATATACACATACAGTATGTATATGTTTAGATAGCTAGATAGATAAATAGATAGACAGACAGACAGACAGACAAATAAATAGATTCACTCCTAAAGTCCTGGTAAATCATACAAAAAGGGCATATTGATTTTTTTTTTTATTTGTCTTGGTTTTGATCTGTCTGGAGGTAAATGGAATTTTGTTTGAGCCACTCAAAGCATTTAAAAACTCAACAGCAATATGCCCTTCCAAAATCATTGACCCTAGTATGCAGGATCTCGCACAGACCTTGTTGTAAACAATAAAGTAGTCCCACTGGAAATTGTTCACGGTGATGTCTTGATAATGCAGTTTTTAGAGCTCAGAGGACAACAAACAAAATTCCATTCACCTCCACTGATTTGAGGTGGCAGCAAGAATGTCAGAGACTGACATCTTTAAACCTCATCAGATAAAACTGAACATATCTGCATGACAAGAAACCACTGAGAAAGATATTCTTTGAAATTTGGGTAAACTGATCCTTTATGGCAAGAACTTTGCATGTTGTAGCTTTTAAGCAACAGTCTTCCAAATTAAACAATAAAATGTAATTTGTAATTGCACTCAAACAACTCAAGCATTTTCGTTTCTGACAACTATATTGGTAGGATCTGATACTGCTATAGTTAAAGTTTTGTTAGGTTTAGGTTTAGACTTAAAGATGACAAAATGACCTGGTTAGGATCAGGGAAAGATCTTAGTTCAATGGAGAAGATTTATAATTCCTACTTTGTTACTTGAATATAAACATATGTTTTTGGGCAAATGTTTACACAGTGAAATGGCCGATGCTGTCATTTTAATTACTTACTTTTGAGGCCAGTCTCCTTTAAAGCCCCTAAAATTTAGGTTCCAAATCTGAAGTATTTCCGTATAACATGAAATATTCAAGACTAAATTAGCACCATGTGGATTAATCAAAACTGTTCTAACAAAAAATAATGCATTCATGTAGATCCCTGTTGCTGATAGTAATACACTGACTGAGAAAGGGCCTTTAAAGGAGCAGTGTGTAAGATTTCCTGGCATCTAGCAGTGAGGTTGCAGATTACAACCAACCCTCCCCCTCCTCATCCAAGCATGTAGAAGAACCTATAGTGGCTGGGAAACTTGCAAAAAAAATGCAAAAGGCCCTCTCTACAGCCAGTGTTTGGTTTGCTTGTTCTGGACTTCTACAGAAACATGGCGGTGCAACATGGTGGACTCCATGGAAGAGGAACCGCACTCCATGTAGATATAAAGGGCTCATTTCTGTCAGGGTTTCATCCCTGTCAATGATTTTTTTCAGGTGATTATACTCTAATTAAAACATACTTTTTACATTTCTGCCCAGTCCGTTCCGCTAGATGCCACTAAATTCTACACACCGCACCTTTAAGACTTTTAGTCTTTTCAGTTAAACTCAAGCCTGAGATTAGTGACAATTCATTCTGAGAGGTTAGGGAACAAATGCAGTCAAAAGAAACCTGTGACAAGAAAAATTCTAAGAGTTTTGATGCTGCATGCTGATTATCAGTATGATAATGCAAACTGCTACATATCACTCACCTGCAACGTGCTGCACAAGACCATGAAGATGTCTGTGTATCTGTATTCAATCTGTGGCTCTGTTCTGTCCACACTCCGGCTCGTGGTATGTGAGCCCTAATTGCAGGCAGAGTGAGAAACAAGCAGCCATCCAGTCAGTCGGCCGGTCAGCAGGGGGAGCACTGCTGCTCAGAGACACTGATTTATTGGACAATTTCACAGCAGTGTCCGCAGTAATGGGACAGGATAAATGGCTGACCCCTCAGTGACTGAACTGACTCCTGGGGAAGAGCAGAACTGGCACTCTCTCTCTTTCTGTGTGTGTGTGTGTGTGTGTCTGTGTCTGTATCTCAGTGTGTGTGTGTGCATACTGTACATGTCGATTCTCCATCTTTTCAGGAGTGTGTCTGTGTTTTATTTCTTTTTGCTATCTTTTTCTCTCTCAGTTTGTGATTTTAGCGCCTCCTTCCTACAGTTTGTATGTTGTTTTTATTTTTATTTCTTTACCTCCCTCCTCTGTCTGTACACCACTTCATCCTGCTCCACCCCCCAACACACATACACACACACACACACTCACACACACACACACACACACACACACACACACACACACTAATTCTATATCTTTTCTCTTCCTCGTTGCTCCTCCACTATCCTATTATGACTAATTTACTCTCTGCCTGTGTCATCCTTTAGCTCTGTCTCTGTCCTCTTGCCCTCTGAATTTTTACTGTGTATGTGTGTATGTTCTCTCTTCTTTCCCAGCACACAGTCATTCTGTATGTATCATTACTCCTTCCTCTCTCCCAACTCTTCTTTATCTATTTCATCTTTCCTCTCTATATGTTGTTTTTGCCCCCAGCCCTGGTTTGTCTTCACTGTGTGTTTGTATGTGTACATTTTTGTATACAATATTTTCCTCCATAGGGCTGTGAATGCATCAGCATGCTCGGATATGCAGGGTCGCATTCACACCATAGCAACAGTCACACTGAAAACTTTCATGGCTTCCAACATCATTCCAACATAGTTTGGAAGTAGTGAAAAGTATTTTTGTGCCAATATTCAGTATTCATTAAATATTTTCAAGAGATTACAAGTATTCAGATTTTCTTTCTAAATGCGGTATTGAATTTTTTTGTGTTTCCACTTGTTTGGCATCTTCTTAGCTTCAAATGAACCTTGCACCACTGTTGTTCGAGTGGCAGAGCTGATTATTGGGTTAATGGAGATCAGATGGCTTGGTGCATTTTCCACCTGCTCACACCATGTCTTATTGTAAATGTAAGGCAATTTTTGTTTTAGTTCACTTTGCTGTACAATTTCTCATTTACTAAAGATTGAAATGTCCATCAAAAACTACTTTTTTTGGCCAAGGGAGATCTCTCCACCAACTTTCAATTTATACTTTTAGGAATATGTTACTAGCAACAAAAGAAACTGACAGTTTGTGATGGAATAAATAGGATTATATAGGAGGACAGGAGGGAAAAAAAATTTAGTCAACAGATACAATATCACATCGTGTTACACCAGGGTCAAAAAATTAAACTTCAGCAGAAGAAAAACTGTTTGAGAACAGGGAGTCATTTGGTTCCCAGTTCCCAGCAGAAGGAAAAACATTACAGCAAATTTCTTGCACCATATTAACACACTTAAACTAATTCACAGCTGTAGGCTGTCCAGCACAACCACAGTCTGTTTTTTTGGTTGATGAAAACCCTCACTGGGACGGTTGAGGATTTAAATGCCTGGCTGAAAGGCGGCAAAGTGGCAGTAATACCCCAAAATTACTCCACTATATCTCCAATAATCATATACATAAAAAAGAACTAAATTTGATTTAAGGAATCTTGCATGTCTCAAAAATCACAGCTATCTGCTTCAGAGAATGTTGCCTCATGATCCTTCACAGCTTTAAATATTCTTTAAATGTGTGTATTAGTCCTCAGATGTAATACTAATATTAATAATAACAATTTATACCACACTTTTCATTCATAGTGAAACTCAAAATGCAACAGTATTAATAACACAGAACACACATAAAGAAAATATTAAGAGTTAGGATGTGTTTACTGCGAATTCCAGCCTCTTTACAGTCAATTCCTGTTCCTGGTGATATCATTTCACATTCTCATTTCCTATTCTTGCATTGTCTAAAAAGTTTCCACTTCTCCCATGTGCTTTTTAATGGGCTCTGACATCACCACAGGGTATACAAGGGGATGACCAACCACACTGGCATGAATTTTTGCATGAAACTTATTTCTATCTAATTAATAACTTAACAGCATGTGGGCTTCAGGTTAACAAGCCTTGACTATGCTTCAGTCTAAGTTACCTGACGCTGCCTCTTTAACACTAACTCTTTGCATCATCTGCTGTATCTAAATCTGTTTTCTACTGTTTGTCTTCCACTCTTCGTGTTCTCTCACTTCTGTTTGTCCCCTGTTCTACCTTTGTCCCTTTTCTGCCTCTATCTCTGTTGGACTGGACCACCTCTGCTTCGCTGAGGAGATAATGGAGCAAGCCACTTTTCAAAACCACACTGTGGTAGGCAGGTAGTCACACACACGCACACACATGCACACACACACACACATACACACACACACACACAAATATGATCTCCCTTCATCTTTTTTTCCAACCAGCTTATCGTTATGAAATCCCATTTCCTGTAGCTATAGAGCTACACACTGTGTATGTTTGTGCATTCCTGTCTGTCTGTCTGTGTCATAAGCTGTTATATGTATAAATATGTGTGCACGCATGTCAGCATCTGCATCTCTTTCTTCCACCATGAGACACCTTGGCAACAGACGATCTGTCACCACATTGCCCCAGCAACACATCTTATTTGACCAGCAGGGAGCATCTGAAAAACAACAATGTGGAAGACGTTCAGGACTTCAGGTTTTGTCACCAACATTGTTTAAGCTGAAAAGGTTTCCTAAGAGTTGGGAGCGACATGAAACAGTGAATTCTGGGTAGTAAAAATGGGGAGCCCTATCCCACATGTATTGCTCTACTCATTTAGCAACCATTTAAATCAATTATTCATTTACATTGCTCTGCTTTTCTTTCCAAGAAGCTGTTGTGTAATCTGTTTTCCTGATGATACCTTTGGACAATGTCTAATCCTTGATTGGTCTCATTGTGTCAAACATGATAAATCCATCGCTGAAAATGGTGTGGAAGAGTTTTTAAATTCTGTTTAGTCCTGTATCTGAAGTAGAGCAGATTAGCATCTTTGTGCTTAGATCTTTCATGACAAGTCAACTCCAAATTAAGACTATCTGCTGTAGTGACACTGTCAGTTGACATACTTTGAAATACTCAGTCAGTACCATCAGGTACAGTTGTTCCACATTCAGTTGTGGCTCTGTAGCATGAACGCTGTATGCTACTAGTTTGTACTGTTGTGTGTTGAGTGTAGTGCAAACATTGTACATCTCTCTTTGTGGATTCGTCCAAGGCTTTTGATATTGTACATTATGTTATTATGTTACGTCATCAGTGTTAAATAAGATGCTCTCCATACCCGATAGACGTCAAGTTTCAAGTCCCCAGACAGACACCCAAAGGTGTCCCACAAGGTTTAATTCTAGGCCCCCTGTTATTTTCTCTATACATAAGAAATAATCATTTATTTTTCATCTGAGCATTGCAATTCCATTTTTATACTGACAATATTATCTTGTACGCCATTAGTTCTACCATAATCCAGTCCTTATCCATGCTTACAGTCTGCCTTCGATGTCCTCCAGACCTCTTTTACTAATTTTCTATTTACTTTTTTTTTTTTAAAAAAATGCATTCCTTTTACAAGAGCATGAAACGTTGATATTCCTACATTGTCCTACAAACCTCATGTTGACCACTCAAAGACTAAAAACTGATTTTAGTTTCCTGCACTGGAAAAAAAAAAGTTTTTTTCTTCTCCAAATAGAAAAACCATGATACTATATACAGTGGATTTATGGAGAGATGCTGTATGCTCAAACAGCTGCCACTACTCTTAAACCACTGGGTGGAATTTATCACCTTTCCATTTGATGTGTAGCTCAAGACGGTGATCACACTCACCACTGAGTTATAAGATCAGATGGTCATCACTGATTTCATCACTGAAGTCATCAGAATACCCATATATTCATGTATAAAGCCTCGCTATCTAAGTTGAGGAAATGTTTAATATCCATAGTGGAATTTAGAGCTAATAACCATGACATCAGATCACATGATAGGTTAGCTTTAAAAGTTCCTCATGCCAACTATGGGCAGGGGAAGACTGGCTTTCCTTTTTCCAATCACAGGGTAAACAGTGGAAATGGAACTGAAATGTGCACTTGCATATATTTGATTAAACAGCACAGTGCTTTGCCGAATGATGTCAAACTGCGATGTGGCTTAAGTTGACTATTTTTTTTTTCACATCTTGACTTGTCAAAGCAGGAAAAACACTGGTGTAAATAATAACATTTAACAATGGCTCCATTTCATTAACTGTCCCACGAAGCCATGTCAGTGAGTGAGCACATGTCAGTGTGCAAAATACCAGAGCCATAGAACTGGTTCACCCAAATGGAATGCAGCTATTGTTAATTTTTCCACCTGTGCTTTTCCTGCTTTGACAAGTCAAAATGTCTACCGAGAAAAGGGAATATTACAGGGGGTTGTGTTTTCATGCAGGTCACCGAGCTGAGGTCTGAGGACTTATCACATCCACTAATCGATTTGCTGGGGGAAATCCTGCTATGCACCTCATTACTGAAACTAAAGTTAGAGACTCATTTCTCTGGTAACATTTTTCCTACTGATATGTCAAATAATGCTTTTGAATGTTTTAACCAGTCTGTGTGTGATGGCAGCTTTGTATATGTGTCATTTGTTCTCATGTCACTTGCTTTGCTGTAGGTGCATGCTGACATTATGACTTGCCAGCAGCTTTCAGTCAACACACATTTTACCACCTCCATTCACTGGTATAACTATTCACTGTGGTCTGATACATGTATTTTGTAATGAAAAGCCCACAAACAAGCTCAGAGACAGAGACACACTTTTTTTTTTTTTTTTTTTAAACACATACTGTAAATGTACTGCCAGACACACACACACTTTGACACACAGGCAGTTGGACTTGGCCAGTGCTCTGGGAGCTGATAGCTGCCTATCTGTTGTGTTGAGTAAGGGCCTGCAGTTGCTTCTCTCCCCAAGTGAGCAGAAAGGATAAACACTATTCTGGATAAACCTCTCTCTCATGCTTTCTGTCCCTTTTAAACTTACACACACACACACACACACACAGACACAGACAAAGCAGCAGCAGCAGCACTATCTCTCACTTCCCTCTATCTATCACACACATACACACACTGTCTCAATTGCATTCTGTTTCTCTAACACATCACCGCCCTCCCTCCTTCCTGCCCTCCCTTATACACTTCTCTGCTTTTGACCCCATTTATTTCATTTATGTATCTCCATCCCTCGCTCATCCCCATAACTCCTCTCATTCCTACACACACACACACACACCCCTCCCTCCCTGTCCCCTCTCGTCCTCCTTTCCTCTATCCGTGTCGCTCCTCTTTCCTTCCGTTTTTTTCCTTTTCCTCTTCCCCCTTTACTAGCCTCTCTCTCAGCGGCTACATACGCCCCTTCCTTGCCTCCCTTCACTCATCTCAACTATTCTGCATTCTTTTGCTCCCCCCCCCCCTCTTTCATCAAAGTCTCAGACACCCTAAGGTGCAGTCAGGGGTCTTAGTTCCTCTGTTACTAAGGGTATTTTCACACTTAGTTGGTTTAGAGTAGTTACAGGCCTGGAGCAGTGTCAGCCTTGGTTCAGTCTGAGAAACAAGCTTCCACTGTTGCATTAGTTTGCAAATATACTGTACTCTGATATGATGGCTGGGTCAACATGAACAGGGTCACTTGAGTGCTATGTTTCACTTTTCTTTTTTTCAATTCAGCATTTGGTTACAATAGGAAAAGTAAGTAAATACATAATAAATTGCTGGTACATAGACAGTTACTGAGGCTCGTGGGTTTCAGGCTTGCCTAACGCTGTATTGTCAGTGGTGTCAAGTATTCATTACAGCTATAGCCCCTAAAACACACACTGATAGAGACTGAACAGTAACAGCAATTGCATTTAAGCACAGACCATCACAACTGTACTGAGACTTTGGAAATGTACCAAAACAGCCTTTTCAGCAAAAACGTCAGAGGCTTTTTTTTTTCCTTTTTTTAAGTCATTCAACCATGATCCAAACCAACTACCAGAGGACATTCTGTGTGTTATCAGTGTTTTCTATGGAGGTTAATTAATAAGTCGTTGTACGTTCTCATTAGTGTTCACGCACCTGTTGCCTAGAAATAAGTAAAGATAAAATACAAAAAAAAATTGCTGATGCATTTTTTGGTATTTGTCGTCATATGTTTTCAGACTTCACCTTGATGACTAACCTTGATGACAACCAATGCACCAGCAACTTAGTGACTACTGTAAGTCACCAATTTCAAAGGCAGCTACATTAATATGGTTCTGTCAAGTCAGAGCCAATAAGCACACCAAGTTGAATTTGCACTTTGAGAAGAAAAAAGTCTGAAATAACATTTAAGAAGCAGTTAGCTTCATTAACATGGTATTTACAGCAGGATATTGTAAGATGTTAGTAAAGTGAAAATTTTAGTCACCACCCAGAAGTTGTTAAATTATAGATCTATTTTTCTTCATACTGACATTTTTCCCATTTAAAGTAGAATTTTGCTCCTATAAATATCATAATTTCTTTAATCTAGGCCACCTATGTGGTAGAAACCTGTGATTATTTTTGAAATTAGTGCCCCATGACTAGAGGAAACTGAGAGAAAGGCTGTAGGCCCGCAGTCCCGTTGAAGGCTACTGATGGTGTCTTTATGGAACAGTCGTTTCCCAGCAGAGCGGCCGATGAGGAGACATAGTTAGCACTGATCAGCATTATGTCTCTTTACGGAGGCTCAGTCCAGTTATAGCATATCGGTTCATAAAAACAAATGGCACACTGGAGTCGTCATGTGGATCATTGCAAACTTACCGAAAGCTGCTCACAAGCCGGAATGCCGCTGGAGCACATCGGTGCCGTTGGACAGTCAAAATACCTCCGAGTCTGCAGTCTCCATCTCAGCTCGGTTTTGGAAACAATTGTGGATGAAGGAGTGAAAAACTGCCTCCAAATGCTGTTCCTTTTATCGCTATGGATGAGGAGGAGCTGGAACCTAATTGTGCTCAAGTCTGAATGGAGGCGCATAAGTTACAGGTAACACACACTGGCTGTTGTGCTGCTCTTTATTCAGAGTTGGCAAAGTCCGATATAATATTCTGTCAGAAAAGAATATTATTAAGTCAGGTTTACCCATGCACCATGAAGTTTGTTGTAGTGCTGAGTTTCAGTTCTGTCTCCATTCTTCTGACAGTCATCACCAGGCACCGGTCGATGCTGCAAAGCCACTGCAGCTGCAGCAAGCATCTCTTTTTCAGCTGAGACTGTAATGAAGCTCCAGTGGTCGCTTTTTCCTCCATACTCTGTTGTTTCACATTCCACAACATGATATTTGGCCTCATAACAGTAACACCACATCTCTGATTCCAACATGATATCATGAAACTAATTTTCTTCCAAATAAACTGATATTTTAGTGATATTTTTGTCCTTTAAGACAGAACTACAAAAAATGAGTTAAAGTAGTTTCCGTTTATATACAGATGTTCTCATTATTTATGTATTTCTCATTATTTAAGTGCAATCACCTACTTTCCAACAGTTTTGTCTTCTACATCAGTGTGTGTGTCTGGTGTCTGCAACACCAGATGTCCCGCAGAAAGTTCCTGCTGACAATTTTGCCAAATTTCTGGAGTCACAGATAAATATCTGTTTGTCCCACGATTCCCAGTAAACTGACTGTAGGCTTAGTAGCCGTGGTTGGCTCTGACCTGCTATGCCTCTGTGGTCCAGACACACCAACACCCACCCTGCCCCCGCCAAAACAACCTCAACACTAAATCACTGACTTGTCATGTGGCTACTGCTGCTACTGCTCATGTGAAGGGACGAACACACAGAAAATATACATCCACATACACGTATGCACACACAAACGCAGTTTTTCACATAAATGTTGTAAATACAGATGAATAAAGACACCTTCAGGCTTTTATGGACTTACATATGGACTATACCCCTGGTTTGGGATGTGATATAATGCATGTATGTGTGATGACTATTCCAGATGTTCTGTGGTTTCCTCTAGAATGGGCTTTAATGAGAGACAGCAGTGCAGAAGAGCAGCAGTGGGGTACCCAATACCGATGTTAACATTATAGACTCACATTCTGCTCCTTTTCTGATATTCACATTACACCGGCCATAAATATTCACACCCACACTTGAGTGCAATAACACATGTAAGCTTTTCTACATGCAACACACATACCTACACAGAAACAGCCCAGTCTGTCTCCCATAGGAACTGTTTGACTGATGGGCTGACTTTCACAGATAGCCACGCAGTCGCTCTCTCTCACACACACGCACACCACACACACAAACAGCCGAGCAGCGAGCATGGCCTTTCGCAGCAGAATCAGCTGCTCTTGGCTTGCCGTTTGATCTCGGCACCGCTGATGGGTCCTGAGAAGCAGGTCTAGACTATAACACTTGCCATATGTCTCCTGGAAGCCATCAAGTACAAAACAAAGTCATCAACAGACTGCCAGCAGCACGCAGACCAAACTCTTTCACTCTCAAATGACCTCAAATTCATTCTAGCAGCGGCTCTATTGACACAAAGATTCTTTAACGTTTTCAGCTCAGGACTCAAATGAGAAATTTATTCTTGCAATGAAGTCCAGGATCGTGGAGACACATTACTGAGACCTTTGAGGACTAAGCCTGCTATTACTTATTTATTGAGCTCTGCGGTTGCATTATCAAAAGTCACTTTGGTCAGTCTGGTCTCAGGTCTGATGAATATTATGTCATTTTTGGAATAAATATTCTTACTTGAATCGATCAACACTCCACTGCGTTCACCTAAATTGATTAAAATCACATCTATATTCTTAATACAGCATGTAAATGCCCACACATGCACCTACTGCCTCTAGTTTATACACAAACTCAGAGTCATTGGTTCTGACAGACTGTTACTTTTAGTAGCCAATTTGGAGGTGAGTTACAGTTAATGGAGAGAGAGTTTGAATCTTTATTTAGCAGGTTAATATTAGCCAGATTAGTATGTCAAGACTGTACTTTCGGTTGTGGTTTTGTTTTTTTTCCAGATACCTAATATTCCTGCCACAGCACTCTGCAGATTTACTTTAGGTTTTCAAATCCCAAGTTCTTTATTGTGAAATGGACCCTGGTTCGTTGCTCCCTTTCATACAGTCAGTATGGGTGGATCATAACACAGTAATTGTACTGGGATGACCCTTTAGAGGAAGTGCAGTATGTTGGGAACATGATCCGACCTTGATCTGACCCAACTACATTAATCTAGGAATTTTCCTTCGGATTCCCAACTGACAGTAACATCAATGTGACTTCCATATGCTGATAACTTGACAACATTACATTAGCTTATCCCCTTAGGAGTCTTGGGCTATTTTGGCCGTTTTTGCATATTTGCCTTTATATATCACTTACACACAAAAATGTTTAACATGCCAATGTCTGGTATCTTTTTTTTCAGCATAATGGCACCTATATGACCAGACAATTATTTTTTCACTTTGACATACTGTATCATCATAATGAACCCAAAAAACACACAAAATACATAAAATCTGATTTGGAAAATTGTAGTATTTTTACTATAAGAAACACAAACATATTCAACGAAGCATTTTAAAGGTTGCAAATGTAAACACAGGTTGCAAATGCGAACATATAATGGTAACATTGAGATAAAATCAATCTATATATTTAGAACAAAAAGCAGTTGTAACAATAGGCTTTTTTACTTTTTAGCTATGCCACCCCCTCCCCCCAAACAGTTAGGTCGAGAGAAAAAGCTCTACCCAAGTGGTTGTTGCTCTCTGATTCCACAATGAGCTGTCATCAGTGTCTTCCTCTTGAAAAACCTATTTCATGGCTAGGCTTACATTACGTGTTCACTTCATTTTTCCAACTCAAAAACTCCAAATCTTCAGAAAATTATCTCAATATCTCCTCACGTGTTTTGTTGTTCTCTGTCTCTCTCCCGCTTCTCTCTCGCCCGCTTCCCTCTCTTTCTCACATTTCTGCTCTGTAGGTGCTCTTCATAGTTAGTATGTTCACTTGTTCAATCAATTCAATGTAGATCATGTTCAGCAGATTTGAGCATTTCTTCCATTTCGTCATATGAGAAAAAACGATGAAGATATAAAATAAATGCGACGTCTCCCCTGCCCCATCTCACACGCTTTTCCATATGAATAGACATGATTTTTATATCAATGTATCTCAGTTTTTACTTTGTCTATCTACACCAAACAAAAAATGGCATAGAGTTTCAAGCCAGTACTTTCAATAGAAGTTGACAGCAGCATTTAATGTGACATTGTTTTTATGCTACAGCATCCTGAAACTGACATATCATTTGATCACACCGGTGTGATCAGCAACTCCCTTTAGTCTGGTTGAAATGGACCCTGGTTCGTTGCTCCCTTTGATACAGTCAGTATAGGCGGCTCATAACACAGTAATTGTACTAGGATGAGGATGATGATTTAGAAGAAGTGCAGTTCGTTTGTGGAGCGTGGGAACATGATCTGACCTTGATCTGACCCAACTACATTAATCCAGGCATTTTCCTTCTGATCACCAGCTGACAGTTGTCACACTCAACCGGGACTTTTTGTGCTCTTTTGGTTTTGTTGTTGTGGGAATTCTCCTTTGAGAGTTTGTGTTTTCTGGGTTTTGGGTTTCTGTTGCTCTGTTCCCTTGTGTGTTCATGTCCTCCTCCACACCTGCCCTCCATTCAGTCCTGCCCTGCTCCCTGTGTTTCCCTCAACCAATCACTCCAAGCCTACTCTTGTCTCGTCACCTGTTCCCCATTCCCTGATTAGTTTAGTCTGTGTATTTAAGGTCTGGCTTTGAGTTGAATCTTTGCTGGATGATTTGTTGTTCTCATCTGGTTTTGCCTTGCCCTGCCCTGTCTAAAGGGTTTTTTTTCCTACCCTGCATCTGTGTCCATTCCTGCTACTGTCCCTGATGGAATGATCCAACCAAACTTGGACTCAGCAGAGATGCACCCAGTTTCTGTTTTCTGGCCATTGATACACCCCAAGGACTCCGATGGTGAGTTCATCATTGAATTTTTTTCGATCAGTCCACTTTGAGGACCCTATCCTGGCAAAGATGTTGATGGCAAGCCGCTGAAAGTCTGTGGAGCATGAAGTTACGTACTCTGTCCTCCTCAGTAGCGAGCCAGCCTCCAAGCCAGCTGAACCCTGCCTGCTAGCTTGGGCCATGCTAGCCTTCAGCCCATGCTAGCCTTCAGCCCATGCCTCAGACCATGCCCCAGGCACCTCGCTACCAGGCCAAACTCCAGCCCTTGCCTCAGGCGCAGCACTCATTTGTTCCTGCTGGACCGTCACAGCAGTCCCTTGTTCCTGTGCTGTCCCAGTCTCCTGATCTTGAGCTACACCAGTCTCCCGATCCTGAACTGCAGTCCTCATGTCTCTGTCTGCCTGAGGTCATGGAGTCTCTGATCACTGGGTTCCTGTGCAAATGTTTCCTCAGGCTCGTGGGTCCCTGTGGTTCCAGTTTTCCCGTGAGGGCCAGGTCTCCACTTCATGAAACCCCTGTGGCGTTGTCCTCCCAGCCTGGAGTATCCCCAGTGGCGCTGCCTCCAGAGCCTGCAGTAGCATTCCCTGTTGCACTGCCTCCGGAGCCGGCAGCAGCATTCCCTGTGGCGCCGACTCCCGAGTCTGCATACAGGTGGCGCTGTGTTTGTCTGCTACAATGGCGTCTACCAAAGAGTAACTTACACACTCTGTGTTGTGGTTGTTCAACAGAAACAGTTATAAATTGACTTTTATACAGTTTTAAGCCACATTTTCATGATAAATTTAGGTCATTTTTTCTCTTTTAGCCGGAAGAAGGATTTTAGTCATTGGATGTCTGGATCTCAAGTTATCAGAGCAATAAACTGGGCAAACGTTAGCAGCAGCTCGGCTAACAGCCCCTCCAGGAAGTCCGGTGATCACCAAACATGGAGAAATTTAGATTTAAAATTTTTTTTTTAGATGAAACGGCTTTAAGTAGCATTTTTAACAATGTTAATCTGTGTGTACATTTGTTTTTGGGGAAGAGCAGACCTCTGCGGATAATTCAGCTCCCAGGAGAAACCAGACGAACGTCTGGATGTAAAGTTATAAGAGAAATAAACCGAACAAGTGTTAGCAACACCTCAGCTAACACTTTTTATGGTGTTAGCTTATGTCACCAAACTTGAAACAGATTTTTTTTAGGTAAAACAGTTTTAATTAATATTTTGCATGTACGTTTGTTTTTGGAGAGGAGGAAACCTCTGTGGATAATTTGGCTCCCGGGAGAAACCAGACGAACATCTGGATGTAAAGATATAAGAGAAATAAACCAAACAAGTGTTAGCAGCAGCTCAGCTAATAGCCCGTATCTGACGTCCGTGGGTCGCCGTACATCATTGGAGAAACACTGATCTTTTAAATGAAACGGCTTTATTCAGTGTTTTTACCTGTAATCACTGGGTCCATTTGTTCTGGAGAGGAGGAGACCTCTGCAGGTAATTTAACATCTAAGACAACAACACCCATGATCCCTTGCTACTTCACACCGTCATCACACTCTCTTTTGTTATTATTTTGATTGAGAGACCCCTTGCGGCTGAAATTACATATTGTCCGTTTAAGGTCTAGTTTTGAGTTGAACCTTTGTTGGATCATTTGTTGATCATTGTTGTAGTTGTTCTTGTCTGGTTTTGCCTTGCCTTGTCCTGCCCTGCCTACCAGTGGATTAAAAGTTGTTTTTTTTTTATCCTGCATCTGTGTCCATTCCTGCTACTCTCCCTGACAACAGTAACATCAATGTGACTTCCACATGCTGATAACTTGATAACATTACATTAATTTACTTTTTTATAAATGTGGTTGTGCTGCCTGCATGTTTTCATAGTTTGTCCAGCTGTTCTGTCGCAACTTCTTGTCTAATTCTCAGTGGATTGTAGATTAATGTAGTCCATAGATCTATTTCTTCCAGAAGCACAAATGTCAAATAACATTACTGAAAGATGCATCTTATTAATGAAGCACCTGATATTAATGCAGCAGTTCAAGCAGCTAAATCAACTACTGAAGAAGAGATATTTTAGGGCAGAGTTCTTTTGCTTTGAAACATGCAGATGCAGAAATGCAGATGCACAAATTTTGTATTTCTTTCCTTGACGATGTCATAATCTGTGTGATTTAATCATTAAAAACAGTTCTGAGACACAGACGATCAGGCTGGATGTAATGCTTGTGTTAACTTAACTTTAAATGTAGCTCACTGTGACATTACCCAAACATTTCAATTATTATACTCTACATGTTATTCAACCATGTACTGTATGCACCTGTTTGAAGTTTCAATCTAAAACTATCTTCCCTTCTCAAAACCACACATTTGTTGAATCCAAAAAACAGCATGACACAAAAGCCATTATTTGTGTTGGGGTAGCACACTGAGCCAACAGGAAGCTCCAGGCACAACTGATCTCAGCACTACCCCTGGTAGAAAGCTGCCAGCTGTGATGATCATACATACGTGTCTTAAAGCCAACCATCTGACCAGGGGAAGACAGGTTTTCATACGCCTAGAAAGGTAAATCTTCAAGATGTTTGATCGCCCACCCACACTCATCTCATAATGGAATTTAAGGTTTTATCATATACTTTACGGATTAGCCACCAAGCATATATCACAGCCAGTTGGATCCCACAGGAGTCCAAGATCATCAAATAGGATAGTAGTTTCTAATGTTGCATACATTTGGAAACAGTAGATATTAGATTGCCTGATGAGCTTTGGCTGCTAAATGTGTTAGAACTTTTTAATTACTATTGGAAACTGATTTTATGGTCTTGCTTCTGTCTTTAGCAGTTTACCGTGCGCAAGAGAAGTGAGAGAAACATTTTTACACCATAAAAAGTGTTAGATGGGCTGAATATATATCTTAAACACTGATGACTTGAGTTGGTACCAAACTCATCCTAACAAGATGTCTTCTGGATAGGTATATAAGTGATGTTTTGCCATCCCAACTCCTATTTAGGAATGACATTTTACTTACCTTTAAATCCCTGTAACTCATATTTTTAGCCCATTTATGAGGATATTTTTTGTGGTGTGTATGAGCTCCTGTTCTTTCTGTAAGTCCCTGCTCTGCCTCAGAGGCTCAGTCGAGGGCACAGTTCTCCCCTTTTGTGTTTTGTGCATTGTTAGCTGGTGAGTCACAGCAAGTATCAAAAGATCACAGTCAAACCTTAGAAACAAGTGTCTGAAAGCATATATACAGATATAACTTGGATTTAGGAAACATCCTGTTTCTCACTGCACACTAGCCATCTGAGTCATCTTCTCTTGTGTGGATCATCACCTCATGGCTCCTGATTTATTGATCAAATGAATCATTTCATTGGACATGTCATTTTAAAGTACAAGCTCAGCACTTATAAACAGTTTTAGTTGTTTAAATCCTTTTTCAACTGCAATAACTGATTTGGGGCTCTCAATGACATATCACCTTTTATTGCAAAATTATTAGCCAGCAGTTGCTTATACACACATTTGCACATTAATCCGGAGTCATGTTTGTGTCAGCCTGGCAAATGTAAGTTAGGGTTGCCAACTCTCATGCTTTTGACATAATACCCCCGCTTTCAGGCTCTGTCTCACGATGTCATGCTGCCCAAACAAATCTCATGCCAACTCCTACTCCTGAATGAAAAGTATAGCCGCTTTGCACAAATGTCAGTGCCGGTGTTCTGTTTCTTACCACAACTGTTGTATGTAACATTTTTTGCTTTGAGTTCGTAGTCATAATAACAGCAGCATAAATGATACATACATTTTATGCGCAGAGCACAGTGTTAACAACTTCATTATTTAAATTTCCTGACACTATGACAGGATCTAACTAACTGATGCTGCATTTTTCTGAGAATCAGACAGGTTAGCTGCTATGTACGGATCCAAGTGTATCCAGTGAAATGATTGATGAGAGTAAAGCAGCCATCCTGCTCCATCAAAGCTACTGAAGCTGCTTAAATGCAGTGCCTCACAATATTTGCAATGGCGTTAGTGCACAAGGATGTGTACCCGTAAACTGAATACACCCTCTCTATTTTTTTTTTTTTGCAAAGACAGAGCGATCATTATGATCATTACACACTGACAGCAATTTCAGGGTTTCATGGGGTAAATGATTAATTCAGCAAATCAAAATAAAAGAAAATCAAAAGGTATTGTCTGCCGCTGACTGCATTATGGTTGATATATATATATATATATATATATATATATATATATATATTCATGTTTTGGATGTTGTATTATTGTGTTTCAGCGCTTCACAGATTTGTTCATCAAATCCACTGTGTTTCCTCCTGGTCCATGTAGAGGATCAGGAGGAAAGCATCATTACTTACCTCAAGTGGTTTCTCCTCATGCAGGTAGTAAGATGCATGTACATATAAATATGAGCAGAAACATATATAAATACATTTCACCTAACAAAACAACAAACACTTTGCTTTGTCCTCCACTTCAGAACCAATTTCAGCATTTTCTGGCTACTCCTTGTTCTGAATAAATATTATCCAGTCAATAATGTAACTAATTTCTTTGCAATAACAAGTGGCTCCTTCTGGAAAGCAGCAAGCACCTTTTTTCTGCGGCTGTTAGAACTGTAAGATACATTTTTTATGTTGTAACTATGATAAATCAAGCAAATATGTCATTATCAGCGTAAACAAGTTACCCGTCTGAACTGCCACATGTGAGCAAAAGAACGATACATGCTTATATGCAGAGATTTAAACATGAAATATCATCAGTTAGGAGTAAGACAGTGGGAAATGAGGAATGTTCTTACCTATAATATTAAATATGCACATACTGTCCTGCATTTCTCAAAATATCTCAAAATGCAACCATTGGTGCATAACTTACACTGTGGAGATGCCGACAACTTTATTTGGTCTAAAATCCAAGCAAAAATAATTTCCTCTGTGAACATGTTCATTCATAATACCCCAGTTGATGAATGGGAAGCTGAACTTAATCACAACTCTACTCCAGTTAATTGAGGTATTAAAAGGAAGTATATCCTTAGTCCAAACTGTTCCAAGTGTTTCTTGTTGCCTGCATCTAACTTCATGTCAGCCGTTCCTCCTTATTTCCATACAGGTACAGCTGCAATGACAGCTACATTAGTATTTTCTCATTTGTGCAGTTAAGAGGGTTTAGTGAATCCAACTTGAAACACTTGTACAAGAAAGCTTCACAGAATAGACAAGAATATGAAAATGTTCTTGCACGAGGCCCCGTGTTTTATCAAACAACCACCGCATCACATCACAGCCAAAGTCAAATCATCCTTCAGGGATCGGCTGATTGAAGGGTGTTTGTTTCTTTTATCAGACCCTTATACTGCTACAACAGCAGATCTGTCACCTGTGTGAAGATGAGATAAATCAAGTATTCAAAATGTATTCAACTGTTCTTTGGGCTTGATCCGCCAAGCCATTAAATCCTAGCTGAGTCATTCTGCTGTGTCTTAATTAATGAGGCCACTTTAGAGATTTATTCTTGGGACCAATTATAGCATCTATGACTCTATGGCAGAATCAATCAGTACAACTAATATGACATCATAAGTGACTAAGCAACTCTCCTGAATGGCATTATGGCATCAATGAGCAGAAATGGCTTTGACAGGGCGACAGAGTGTGAGGCTGGCAGCCAGATAGATGACGACACTCAGTCATTCCTTTAAAGTGTGTATACTGTAGGAACTAATAGTGTAATCATAGTTGTCAAACTTACCAAAATACCCTTCTAAATGAGTAAAAAAAAACAATGCATACAGTGTGTGTGTGGCGGGCGTGGCTCTCAGGCTGTGCTTGGTGTAAGACGTTTCTCTCTGCCTCTTTGCCCACAATGGCCAAAGAGGCACAGAGCTGATTTACTCCCAGAGGTTTTCCCTGAAGTATCAAAGCTTCTTTCCTTCCTTTCTTCAACTTTGAACATCATTCATAGTTAAACTCAATGTTATTTGTGTAAATATGTTCATCCTTGCAGTGCAAAGTTTGTTAGAATCTAAGCTAGATAAGGGCCATTAATGTAATTAACGGTTATTAGATCACCTGTAAAGCGGAGTGATACATGTATAGTTAAAAGTCCCAGTGCAGTTGTATTCTATATCAGCACTCATGCAATGTCTCTTGTCCAATCAAATGACTTGGTTGAAACTCACTATTTTGTTATACTGTTTGTATAATTATAAATGTCATATCTGATGCAGATATGGATTCATCCTGGAGAAGGTGTCCAAAAATTAGAACCATATAAAAAACATTTTTGAATCAGAACTTTCCATTTGGATCAGATCTTTTATCGCTTCTGCCACGTCCCCCTCCATACGTGTATCCACTGTACTCTCAAACTTTCACAACATTCAGTTAATGAGTCCATTTAAAGTGAGCCCATATCAGTCCACAATTTCAGTGTGGATGAAATTCCGGAATAAATGTTTACTTCTTGCACTTGATTTGAGGCTGAAATGAGGCTAAATTAACTCTGTGGAAGGGAGATTACCAGTGCCCCGGTGTGAATTATGAGGAAGACAGTAAATGCTGTAGAGTGATGACTTTCCTGACAGCCCTCTAGGCTGTTTTCTGTCTGACTAAACCAAGATATGTTTTATAGGTGTGCATGAAATAAATAAATAAAAACATTTGGGTTAAAGTAAAAAAAAAAAAAGTTATAATTACAGCATAATTGACTGTCATTTCATTCCATATAACCCACGTATTGTGACTGAACCAAAAGCCAAACTGACTGATCACCATATGTGCATATAGTTTCTCATTTTCAAAATGTCACCTTTGCGAGAGCTGCAGTAAGAATAACAAGCTTTGCTTTTAGCCTGATGACTCTGCATTTTTACATCATGCAATGAGCTTTTGAAAGTGCTTCATAAGACCAAGAGGTTGATGAATTTTCAAAGACAACCTTTTACCTGAATGAACAAAAAAAACAGCAACGATAGTGATAACAGCAAAATTCATGCATTTATACTGTATTCATGCTCAGTGTCCATTCTGTGACTCTTAACCTCTGCCTGCTGGAAGGGAGACTGTGTATGTATGGAGGAGATTACACATATATTAGACCGTCTATTGCTGTGCTGTATATATTTTGATAATTTGATCATTTTAGTTATTTCTCAAGCAAAAGTGCACAACATGTTGAGCTTGTCAGATGTGAGGATTTGCAGCATTACAGTCAGTTGTGTTCTTTGTGTTTTGTACTGTTGGTTGAACAAAACAAACAATTTGAACATATCTCTTTGAGCTCTGAGAAATTGTAGAGGTCATTTTTCACCACCGGCCCTTTCTAGATGATTATACAAAAAACGAATCATCAGATTAATTGACAATGAAAATAATCATTAGAGGCCGCCCTAATGATTTTCTGTCTGTTTCCTTGAACAAAGACTTCAAGCACTCATTGTCACCACTTAATCACACGTCTCTTTCTTGACACTTTTCCTTTTGTTTTTCTTCTATGACCATTTCTTTTCCTTCTCTCTGCTGCAATTGAGCTTCACCCACATGTTTCATAACATAGCATGCAATCAATACTGTAGCTGGGATATAATGATCCCAGGACTGAATGTGTATAATTGCAAATATGCTTCTTTTATGGAATATCTGACATGCAATTAGACACCACTGACCTGTGGGTTCATTCACTTTGACAAGGTAAGCAGCAACATTTCAAGTAGAAGCGACTGAAAACAAGGGTTTGATTCAGTTTGAATGACCTGTGTAGAGTTGGGCAATATAGCCATGAAATAAATTCTTGATATTTTCCACCTTGGCTTTCCACCTTAAAAAAAAATTTGTTTGCCAGTAAGATTCGAGATTGAAACATCATATTATTTTTAGACAGATTGAAGAATAATAAAACACCTGCACCTCCTGCAAGGCTGTCCTCATTCTTTATAACATACAGATTATCCCACACAGCTATGTGCACCAGATGCTTCAACTAAGTAGAGCACAGGCATCAACTTCAATAATCAGTTTCAGCGGAGGCAGAGCAGAAAATGTCCAATCACTAATGGATCTTCTGTTGTTTGTGTTTCTTTACAAGACATCAGCCTCATATCTGCTAGCTGGGCGTTAGCTATCCAGCAGGTAGGAACACAGTGAACTAAACTGTGCAGTCGACTCCCAGCACTTCAGCTATCCCAACCGGAGATGGTACCTCGTCAACAAACACAAACAGAAAGCACAGAGAGTCATTTTCAGTCTTTCCTTCTCATAGAGGCAAATGTTGAATTCACTCCAAGATAGCCAAAGACAGTCCTGTAAACTGCAGCATGTAGCTGCAATCTGGTCCACAGTTTATGGGACTGTCATGACTCAAGGTAGCTAATAGAGCCAACTACCATCTGCATTATTTTTTGTTCATATTGTAATAACTGAATTATCATGATTTAGTCATTTTAGATTTATCTCCCAGCGCTACAGCTGAGTATGTAGAAGCGTGATGTGGCCGAGCAGAGCAGCAGCAGCAGCAGGAGATGGACTTCCACTCACCAAGCTGACTGTGATGATCAGCTGATATGGTGTGTATGACTTACAATAAATACCCTCCCTACTCATAAAACTTCGCTTCTGCACATATTTGACTGCAGTTTGTTTATCGCTCTGACAATTTGATGAAGGAGCTGCGATTAGGCGCCATTTCAGCCGGCAGCATCATGTCAGCCGGGATGGGAAACGATAGGGTACAAACTTATGTATGCGTCCCCATAAAGCATGCAGCACTGTGATTGGCTGAACAAATAACCACCCGAGAATCAAAGTGGAGCCATACTCCCGGTGCTTTGCAAGACAAATAAAACTGCTCCCAACTGTGTTTTTTTTTTTTTTTTTTTTTAAATATTTTCCCATGTTGCTCTTAGTCTCATCTTTTATTCCCTCTTCCTTTCCCTTAAAACACTGGCACGCAGCTCAGACTAAATTAATCGTTTTTTATTCATGCTTTTAGCAGGCCAGTAGAAAGTATTGGATTCCTTTAAAATGGAACAGGAGGCACAGTTTAAAAACAGCATTATCCTTCCAACAACCTTCAATCAATTAGATTCCCTATTAAAAAAAAAAACACACCACTAATAGGTCCTAAAGAGCTTTGGCACACACACGCATACACACATAAATTGTCACTATTCTTTCTTGTCCTCCTAAGTTTTTTTAAGTGATGGGCCAACAACTACCACTTCAACACCTGGAAATGCACACACATGCACAGTAGCTTGTTAGAGGGGCCGGTGCAGGAATTCGGGGGGGATAGTCTGTGATGCTGTTAACACATCGGGGACCAGCTTGTCTGCTGCCCTTGATGTCTGCCCAGTCTGATGCTCTGGGAGTCAGTTAGACACCCCCATTGGCTGTGCGACCAACAAAAACTCCCAATTAGAGCAGATAGTTAGAGGCTATGCAGAATAAACAGCTGTTACAGTTTTGGACAGTCAGCAGGATGAAGCCCGCTGAGCACTATCAGCAAACAGAAAGGCTTGCAGGAACTTCAGTGAATTGTAACGGCATGAAAACTGCCTGTGACTCTTTGAGAAGCGTGAACAAAGAATTTGCCGCCAACAACATGGCCACAGAAGTCTCATCTCAAGAAGAAAAAAAAAGATCACTTTCTCGGGTTGTAGCTCTTTGATGCCACCAAAAGGAAATGAAACAGGCTCCTCTACCTACGTTTTATACTAAAAATAATTATGATCGGTGTTCTCATGATTAGCAACAGATCCTCAGTGCTGACAGATGTCTCTAAAATGGAACTAAAGTCCTGACTCACAGATCCGTAAACCATATTCAGCTCTCCAGAGAGGCTCCTCACTTCTTTTTCTTCATCTTCCAACCAGCTTTTTTTTTTTTTTCTCTTCTCCTCACACACTCCTACACTCTGTTTTTCTGACAGATTAGATCTCTCTCTCCTTCATAGTTTAGATGGATTGCAAAGTTTCCCGAGCTATAAATCTATTAATATTCACTTTGGAGACTGAAGACGATAAATCGCACCCATAAAAGCGCCACACAGGGAACAGAACACCATCTCACACAGACACACACACACACACACATGCATAGACACAAGCAGTTTGTTAAGTGCCTGTGTGTTTACGCGAAACTCGTGGGTGTGTGTGTGCGCTGCATTCATATGTGAGTAGGGCTTCATATGATGGACTCTGACTCTATGTCACCATAAGACTGATAAGCGCCACTAAAGCACACAGACTCTCTCTCTCTCTCTCTCTCTCTCTCTCTCTCTCTCTCTCTCTCTCTCTCTCTCTCTCTCTACTGGCTCTTTATCCAACCATGGATACATTTTCACTGTCTGATTTGAAATTGATTTTTTCCACATTAGGGATATTATAATGCATTGTATGGTTTCACATTTTTCCTTGTTAATTCAATTTCCTTTTCCTGGAATTGGACCATTCACTTCACCGTTCAGTTGGGGTTAGTTTGATGGCTTGACTCTTTTGTTTCTGTTGACTTGAAATTTGTCATAAGCCTCTTGGTTTTGTAATCTTCTCTCAGCAGCACAAATCTTCGGGATTACCCTTTTTGTCTTGTTCGTGATAACTAAGAATGTGACAGCACAAACAGCCATGTGAGTGCAGGTTTTGCGACAAGAATTAAGTATAGAAAACAGCCACTTGGAATGGATTCAATCAAATTTACAAATGTCAGATCAATACATTAATTCATTTCTGGTCTGTAACTCTGACTGTACTGAAGCTTTGAGCTAGCGTTAGCTGTTGCATGGCTAACCAAATTGGAATTGTCTAATTGAAGACCTCCATTACTTCCAGTCCATTGGCTTCCATAACTCGTATATTGTAGCTTTAGCATTTTGGTTGCTTAAAAAAGCCTAACGTTGTACTTAAAGGAGTTGGCTGTTCACTTTTTCTGGTAAGTACATTTTGTTTTAAGCCTCTTTTTTGCAAGCCAAAATTAGCATTAGCATTAGAATGACCACAGTCAATGTAAATTACAGATTCAGTTTGTTGACCAAGCTGGCAGCTAGCTTGAAAATGGGTGTCCACAAACCAACGGGGGACATCCTGGTGGCTACATAGATTATTTTCTTTACAGTCTATGTGTAAACTGTTAAACTGTCTGCTGCTTTTAAAGAGTTAAAGAGGATGAGAGGAGCTGATTTGATGTGACCAAGATGTGTCAGATGTAATGGCTCCAGTGACCAAGTGGCTGAGAGATGGGTGACCACATGGTCCTCAGCGTGATGCAGAGGTGCATATCGGTGCAAATGCAATCACACCACAGTTGTTGCAGTGTAATTTCTTTATTCAGCAGCAGTAAGAACCAGGCCATTTAGTGTTAGTCCTCCCTGGGTGGTATCTGGTCTGAAAAAGTTAACCCACCACAGCACAAAGCTGAACATTTACCACATAAGGCCAAAACATATGAAGCTCCAATACTGGAAAACCTAGCTGATTGCTGTCGGCTGTACAGTGTGTGTGTGAGTGTGTGTAGATGTGAGTCAGAATATAAAGTTAAATGATGGTTGCTTGACTCTGTGAGTTTTGTGTTTGAACGCCTCTTTCATTCTTTCATTTTGTTTATGTGTGTGTGTGTTTGTGTGTGTATGCGCACAATTTTTTGTTAGCTCATGGGGACCTTTTCCAGTATAAACACCTTGTTGGGACCAGTAGTCCTCATGGGGACCGAAGCCCAGTCCTAAAACGTCATTTCTGAGGTCATGGTTAAGGTCTTGGTTAGATTGTCCACAGTAAATGGAAGTCAATGCAATGTCCTGACACGGAGAGCTGCCAAAACTGGTGTGTGTGTGTGTGTGTGTGTGTGTGTGTGTGTGTGTGTGTGTGTGTGTGTGTGTGTGTGTGTGTGTGAAAGTGTGTCAGAGAGAGAGAGCAAGTGATTTGGGATGTGGTGTTCCTAAGAGAAGAACTTTGTGCTTATCTGAAACACCACATGGCCTTTCTCTCCCCTCACTCTCTGTCAAAGCTGCCATGACAAGGGGGAGAGGTTGGAGAGAGAGAGAGAGGCTGTGTTCAGAATTGCATACTAACATACTAATCATACTAAGAATGAAGTCAAATGGAGTATGTAGTGCATTCCAACTGCATAGCATGTGGATTTTGTGTATGCAAGAAATGCCCGGATGTATACTAGATTAGCAAGAATTTCTGAATATGCAGCGTGAGCTTACTGGACATAATCAACCGCCCCAAAACATATTGTTTCACTTCAGACTTCAACGCAGACGGTACTGAGACCAGCCAGCAACAGACCACAAACAAATGTGAGCAACCAAACTGTAATACATCTTCCATGTGGTCAAATAATTTTCAAATGATGAGGTTTGTATTCATAATGAATGTATCTCTATTACTGTTTGAATTGTATGTACCGCTTGACTGACCTGCTAGCCTGTTAGTCTTCTGATGACTAAAAGTAGGCTTAAAACTTTCCTTTTTGATAAAGGTTATAGTTAGAGCTGACCAGGCTCAATTTGAATCAGCCCTTAGTTACGCTGCTATAGGCCCAGACTGCCAGGGGACTTCCCATGATGCACTGAGCTCCTCTCTCCTCCTCCTCTGCATCTATATGCATTCATGTATCATCAATGTATGTTACTCACTTGGCTTCTTCCCCAGAGTTTTTTGTGTTTTCTCATCTCGCAGGAGGTCATGGGTTGCAGGCGAAGCCTTCATGGTTTGTTTCATCTGTTAGTGTCCTTCCCCAGCTATTGCTATTGCTATTGCTGCTGTTATTGCTATTGTCATGATTGTTGTTATTGTGCCCCCACTCCCTCCCCCCTCTTCCCCTCCTCATCTTCTTTCTCTCTCTCAACCCAACCGGTCAAGGCAGATGGCCGCCCACCAAGAGCCGGGTTCTGCTTGAGGTTTCTACCCGTTAAAGGGGCATTTTTCTTTACCGCTGTCGCCAAGTGCTTGCTCATGGGGGAATTGTTGGGTCTCTGTAAATGAAAGAGTACGGTCTTGACTTGCTCTATGGAGAAAGTGCCCTGAGATGACTTTTGTTGTGATTTGGAGCTATACAAATAAAAATGATTGATTGATTGATTGATTGATCAAGGGACTGATGAAGACACTGAATGCCTCATCAAATGGAGGGCTAAGAACGAAGAAAAGTTTACCAGCAAGTGCTGGCAATGCTGCCATGAAAGGCTTTGAGTAAATAAGGAAATGAATTTTTAAGTGTTGTAATTTCCATGTGCATGGCTCACTATAATTTCTATTGTTACATATTTTGCAACTGGACAAAAACCAGTGTATTGATAGGATGACATGAAACAAGAGTCCAGAAACTGTGGCAGCGAGCGATGTAAAAGTCCAGAAACAATTAATGAGCAGTAATTAATGAAGTAAAAATCCAGAAAATTTCTTTGACTCAACCCAGATGTTTCACCCTCCTAATGAGCTGAGTTGGTTGCCTTTGATTGGTGCAGAGAATCCTGACATTGTCTTTTCACATGCACTCCCTGTGCAAGGCCACAGACTGTGAATGGGCTGACAGAGGGATGTCTGTGCTGAAAGAGTGGATGACCTTCTGACGATTCTTCTGTCACATTGTTATAAAAGTGCTTATCCTGTGTCAGAAGTTTATGCTAATTTGACCAATGTTATGTTTGTGTGGGATGTTCATCAAGGAGTATGGATTGGAGGTTAAGATTGAGTATACATGAGCACTCCCCTAGTTTCCCTAATTTAATCACAGACTATATGACTAGTGGTGAAAAGTTCAGCTAAATAATGATTATCAGATTACTTTTGTGATTGTTGTTTTGTAAGAACTGTAGGCAGTAGGCTGTAGGCTGAGGCCAGTGCTGCAAACTGGAAGTGGTTTAATACCATGGTTGAGGTGATGGGGCAAAGACCATCTATAACCACACAAAATATCATCTCCTCAGCCATTGCACCAACCCCTGCAGACCCCTGGTCTGTCCTCCTAGCTCTAAGAGGAAACGTGAATCAGAGTGGCTCATGTTTCTTAGAGAGTTCCAGGAGGGAGAGGAGGAAAAGGACTGATGAGTGGAAGAAAGGGAAGAGGAGAAAGAGAGAGAGGCACTGGAGAGGAGGGACAGAGAGGGGAGAGAGTGGATGGAAAGGGGAGGAACGGCGAGAAAAAGAGGAAATGGAGAAGGAGAGTCGAGCCAGGAAGGAAAAAGACTAATGTTGCTGCTAGAGTCGTTTGCAAAAAAAAAAAAAAGGAAAAAAAAAAAATTGCAGTGTTTCTTCTGTGACCCCTTTGTTCTAATCAAAGTAATAGAATTATTAAGAGAGATAGGTTTAGGCTTTTTTCTTTAAAAAAAAAAAAAAAAAAAAGCATCTTGGCATGATTGATGATTTGAAAGAAGGAGTCATGAAAATGAAGGAGACAGTGCAATGTCAGCCAACTTTACTGCAACTATGTACATGTATTCACCAGGGTTGAAATTTAAATGAGGAAAATCAGACAACTCCCTGGGTAAAGGTTAAAAAAAAAGTGCTCCTGCAGTTCAGGGATCTGGTTATTTGGAGCAGACACTGCAGCTGCGAGCCTGCTTCTTAGGGGGGTCCCCAGACCGCTGGAGTGGCTCATTGGTTTCATCACAGTCATCACCAGCACCCACCTTTGTCTGGCTTCAAAATGTCCTTGTTCCCAATGCAGACAATGTGGAGGAAAAGGCAGTCAATAATGACCTTCGACACAAACTCCACCTTCACCTTTAGCGCATTCAAAAAGACGGAGCGCCACCTGGTCTTAAGTGCCCCCAATGCTCTCTCCACCACACACCTTGCCCTGGACAGTTTTGTGTGTTACCTGCCCTCAACAGCAATCTGGACAGGCCCACAGAATGGGGTCATCAGGCAAATGGGTTGAAGGATAACCTCCGTCACCTATGAGGCAACATCCTGGAGGTAGGTACAGCTGGTGCACATTGAAGGGGCGGCACCTGAGGACCTTGGCACAGAAAGTGACCCTTATGGTCACAGATGGCTTGAAACTGGATGGAGCGGAACAGTTTCCTGCTAAAGTAGTCCGCCACAAACCATCGAGGGAGTATAATGCAAACATGGCACCCATGTACGCTCCCTGCCACACTGCTGAAAGCTGGGGAACTAGACAGCTGCTGGAACCCAGCCTTTTTCCTCCAGCTCATCCCTGTTGGGAAAGCAGAACCCCCTGAATACAACTTGCAAGCCATTGGTGACCCTGAGTACTATGTGGTGACACATGCTACAGGGAATGTCAAAGGCCTCTGACACAACCTAGTAGGATGTGCCACTAGCCAACCAGTACACAGAACCTCAAATGCCTTCCCCCATCCATGTCCACTGTCCCCCTGTAGACATTTTAGGTTCTCCATTGTTGACCCTGACAGAAGGAAGTCCTTCCTAAGGTCACCTTCCCTGAAATAGAGGCACAACAGGGGAACATGAGGATTTATGCTGCAGTTTGGCCCCAACCTGTAAAAGACATTTAGATTGGCTATTTATTCTTATAATTTATTTGTTCATTAAATCATTACTATTTATTTTGCTTATCAATGATTTATTTATTTACTTATACATATCTATTGATGAATGATCAAATATATGTATCAATTTCTATGATGATGTAATGAGGCCTTTTTCTCTTTCTGTCAGTGTTCTGATGCTATAAGAGATTTTAATTTAAGAGAGTGAGATTCTCACTTTCTCTTTCATCTCGACTGTTGACATCACATTAATATACTGGGAGCTACTGAGCTGACTGAAACTAGATAATGTGCTAATACTTCTGAGGGAAATCCAAAAGATTCATGTACATCTGAATCATCTACCACAGACGACAAGCTGATTGCCTCTATCCTCTCTACGCTGCAAATATTCTCGCACACGGTGGCTGGTAAGAGGCATAGTTGGATAAAATAATTAAGAATGATAGCGAGTGAACATGAAAGAAGAGCTACTCTGGACCCAGGGCGTTAAGGTACACTTAAGAGAAAAATGCTCACATATATACGTACAGTAAAATAATACTTGAAAATATTGAGTCGAGTGGAAGAAGTAATGTTTTACATTTGTTATCAACAATTTTCATTCGACAGTAGCTCGGACAGTAATGTTGTGTTCGATACAGTCGTGTGGCTGCATCACATGACTGTCTTGCTTGAGTATGCTTCAGTGTGACCAGCTGGTAATGCCATGCTTAGTCATTCATTAGTAGGCAGTATTCAGTACATACTGACTGAGTACATAACAGGCAGTATGTTAGTATGCAATTTCAAACACAGCCAGAGACAAAGATAAACTCGGAGGATGAAGAGAGAGAGTTGGTGGATCAGGATGATTCTTACCATATAGAGAAGAGGTATTTGTATCTGTTCAGGTTTGATGTAATTTTGATGCTTGTGATAGCAATTAACTTTCTGTAAAATATTTGTTTTTCATTTAAAGTCCCTGCACACCTGTGGTAGACACACACACACACAGGGGATTTCAATTATTCTGCCTAATTAGACCTCTATTACACTGTCTGGGTGTGTACAGACTGTTTGAGTGACGCCTCTCTGACTCACTCGTTTTGCACCTGAGACAAATTACACCTTGGAGTCCAGTGACCTCACATAAATTTAAGCATAACTCCACCCACCTTCAATCTAATCAACCATAATACCTGAAAACACCTGCAGGGGTGTGTGGGGCCTTTAACTGACGTCTTGTCAGGGTGGAAAAGACAGAAGTGAAACTGTTAACAGGAAAATTAGAATAGAATTTAGTTGAATTCAGCCCAGTAACCTAGTTAATTTACACCCATACTGGATCATCATGCTCCTCATGATTTACATCCAGTGTTCATGTTCAGTGTTTCACACAGAAAGAAATGAAGCAAACCAAAATGCATCACTAAAACCAATGTGAGAACATTCACTCACTGGTTAGTTGTGTTTGGGGCAGGAGCAAGAATATAAGGTACTTTGCTGCACTAGTCCAGGTCAGATCCTGATTCTCTCTCCAGCTACCAGCTCATCTACATCCCAGTATGCAAAGCATGAAAAGCTACGGGAGCCGTTAAGCTCAAACTTGCAGAGTATGACTTGTAGTTTGGTCGCATCAAGGTCAGATCATGTTCCTACTGCAAACAAACTGCTCCAGAATTTGTTTGGCATCAGACCAAGACCACTTCCTCAAAGGGTCTCTGCACCCGAAATACAATCACTGTGTTCATTTCTGCACGTAATGGCACCAATGGGGAAAACAAACTAGAGTCTAATTCAACTGGACTCAAACGCTCAAATAATCTCTGTTGATAAAGACACGGCTAGGTCATTTGCTGGTGAAAGAAGTTTATCTTGCCCCAGGCAGCCTCTGTTGTCACATCACTACATCGGTTCAACTGAAGGTAAAACTAAACATGACTCAGACAACATGAGACATAAAAGAGGAAGTGTAAAAGGAAAGAAAACACCAGCAAAACAAAGGAAAGCTGTTTAGTAGGTAAAAAACTGAAAAGGTTTGTCAGCACCAGTAAAGCAGGAAAGTGCCGGAAAAATAAAAGCTGATCACATGCTTGCAGAAAAATGAAAAGGTCAAAAGCAAGAAAAGCAATAGAATTCAGGGGGAAAAGGTCAAAATTATAGAGACAGCATAGAAAAGAAGGCAATGGGTAACCAATGAAGTCCCACAGTATGAAGTGATGGTGTGTATGAGCGCGTGTGTGTCAGCATGTTTCCCGCTTAATGAGACTGTGGCTCAGTGGAGTGAAGAGGACGTTGAGGCCAACTCCTTCGCCAGTCCCTCCTTATTAAACAGACAGAGACAGAGAGAGGGGGAGGAAGAGGGGAGACAGAGAAAGAGGAGAAAAGAAAATGGAGAAAAAGAGAACGAGGGAATGAGGGGAGAAAAGAGGAGGAGGTGGAAAGGTAAAGAAGGTAGTGAGCAAGAGAAAGATGGGAGGATGGTGGAGAAAGACAAGACAAGGAAGGAAGAGAAGTGGGTGAGAAGGTATACAGAGGTAGAAAGAGATGTATTCGGTGTCAGATTTCACTGGAATGCACTTTGCGTAGCACTTTTCTCACTAAATAAACAGTTTTAAACAGTGAACACAGTGAGCAACACATGTGCACTACAAGATTAGTTCAACACGTGCTACCATTTACACCATTTACCATGATGGAGGCAACATAGCTGACACGATTTTCATTTTGATGAACATTCTTGTAAAATGTAAGGTTGCCAACTATACAGCAGTTGCCATGCATAGATATTAATGGTCTCGATCAAGTGTTTCTGGCCCTGATCCCAATCGGAGTCCTTTAACTGTGCATATCTGCCGATATTGAGTCTAATCCAATACTTATATTTACTTAGCGGCAGAACATGCAATGTTGATTTAATATGTATCTGGCACACTGCAATAACAGCTGTAGCCTTCCTACTTTGGCACACATTTTCACAAACTACTTAATCCAAATACTGAAGGTCCTGGTTCAAACTGATCAGTTTAAATTACTGATATGATATGAATGACAGTTGTAATTACACAGCAGTGTTACAGAGTAGAGTTTCTTCCCTCACAGATAATCTTTGGTTGAGTACAGACACACGAATCCAACAACAGACAAACTTAATTTTGGCGTGTTGTCAAGTTACTCATTGAATTAACGTTAATTAGCAACAGCTGATATAACCTGCATTCATTGACGTTTGTCAGTTTAAACGGTGAAAGTGAGTTAGTGTCTGCTAAAAATGAGAAGCTACTAGCTGAGTGTTTTTTTTTTATTTTTTACATTGATACTCTCTCAACAACAATTTTTCACAATCATATACTCATGTATATGTGACAAGTTAGGAAAAGATATACTAATGGTCTATACATGCTTAAAAAGGTAGTACATTTAAAACGCTGTGATGAGGTTAAAACAATCATACAGGCATGAGAAAGAAGTTATAAGATGTGTTTAAAATGGTTAAAAGGAAAATTAGAAACTCATTGTGTTAAAAGAAGTTAAAATGCTTAAGAGGTCTTAAATCATTCATTGTTTATTTTATTGTGTATTGGTAAGATTTCAGCTATAAGAGTATCAGGGATCTGCAAAGTAGTCTTAATCAGCTAGTTTGAGATCGATTGCTTTTGGCTCCACCCACGTATCCAGGGGAACTCGCGGTGTTTTCGTCATTCGAGTAAACGCTCTCACTGAGGAAACACTACCCTATCGCTCTCGTGATTATTTCTCCCCGTTTCAGGTATGTTGTCGGTATTTTACACTACTAAGGTGGTTGTAATCATTTTATGATATGTTTCGAGTGTCAAGTGAGTGTATGTGTAACATTTTGAGTGAGTTAAAGTAAAGTTTGCAGAGCATGGTGAAGTATGCGTTTAAGCTAGCTCCCGCTTGTTAGCCAAGTTCAACCTGTAACTATGCTAAGCGCTTCCGGCTTCTTGTGGATTCAATTGCGCGCATATGTAAATGTATGTTACGCCCTTTTTGTATATTGATGACTTGGTAACTTTTATAACTTTATTATAACTTTTATAAGTTTTGTAAGAATTCACTCTGAGAGGATATGAGTCGGTGGTGATTCCATGATTGCTTCAGTAACAGTAGAGAAAACGGGAATTATGTTTCAAAGAAATCAGCTTTATTTTAGTCAATACAGATTTTTAGGATCAACTTGGGACATCACTAATATTAATCATTTGATAAACACTGGCAAACACCGTCTTACTTTTGTTCATTTTAGGTTTACAGGATTTTCAAATATAAATTATAACTTGAAACTCAGTGGAGCTGCTTAGTGGCCTGATGGGGAGTTTAAGCTGTGAATGTGGAGCAGGATGTTGCCTTGCTCAGACTAGTCATAATGAGACTGCCTCTTCATTATGGGGGGAAAAAGAATCTGACAGAATCAGTCAGTTTAGCAAGTGCCCAAAATATGTTTATGTTCAAGTGACAGAAGCCCTTCAGTGCTGTAGGAATTATGTCGGGAGTATGAAATTGGATGATGTTATTATAGAGTGACATGATGATCATACAGGGACAGTAAATAAAAACAAAAGGTTATAAAAGGTTCAGTTATAAGCAGTCTGCAAAATCCACTGTGAGGCTGATAAAGGGGGTGAAGACTTTTTTAGAAACTGTTTATCGTTAGTTATGTCATACTTTCACATGAATCAACTGTTAGACTACAAATCCTTAGTGTACAATCATCTGAAAATAAGAATTGTATTTTCATTACCTCAGAATGAGCCTTTTATATCTACAGAGGGTGCGGGTCCTCTTCCACAGAGCCTACCATGTTGCACCGCCATGTTTCTACAGTAGCCTAGAAAGGACAAACCAAACACTGGATCTTGAAAGGACCTTTCAGGTTTTTTGAGAGTTGGGTGGCCACTGTAGGTTCTCGTACATATTTGGAAGGGGAGAGAAGGGGTATTCAGTTGGTTGCAATTTGTAACCTCACTGCTAGATGCCACTAAATCCTACACACTGCACCTTTAAGGCCACTGTTTCATTAATATTCAGCAGAGAACTTTAAAGTCGCCCTAAAGACCATGTCAAGAAATGTCTCAGGGACAAACAGCTTTCCCAATAAAACACATGCCGATACGTGAAATAGTGACCATGGTAGGAGAAACATCCTTCCTTTTTATATCCTCTGGATATATTATACTGTGTAATTTACCAGTGGATGATGGAAGGAGAAGAAAGGAAGTGGGGAGAGGAGACAGAGGAAGAACGGGGGGGGGGGGCACTAAGTTATAAACTAAAAGATCATTTTCATAAGAAAAAAAAAAAACAAGACTTACAACCTCATAAAGACGACCCACATTAAATCATGCTCATTCCATCCCACCCCACTGTCTCTCTGAAACGACTTTTCCATCCAGTTCCCTCTCATCCCTCTTTCTTTCGCTTTTCTCTTGTTTCTCAGCAGGCTAAAAGACTCAAAAGTCCACCAGGTCATTTATGGCAAAAACACTCTTTTTCGACACCTGTCTACTCTTTCAGCTCATTCCAACTATTTCTTTCAACTCTCCATCCATTTGTGTCTCTTTCTTTCTTCCTCTCCTCTTTTTCTGTCTCATCATTCCGCTCTCACTCCATTATTTTCATCCGTCTGTTCTCTCACCCACTCTCTTTCTCGTCTCTTTTTTTTTTTTTCTTACTCGAGAGGATATGAGTCGGTGGTGATTCCTTGATTGCTTCAGCATATGTGAGTGGCCTATAAATCTGTCATTGCATGTCTCCTTCTCTCCACACACACACACACACACACACACTGACACATAGAATTTGGACAGACCCTCAGAGGTAACCACATATACCCACAGGGAGAGAGAATGAGATGGAGAGCAGGGTGGGAATGAAAAGGAGATGTGGATGTGGTGGTTGGGCGGTCTAATGACAGGAGAGTATGAATGTTTAACCCTGCAACACACACACACACACACACACACACACACACACACACACACACACTGGTCCTGTCAGACTACACAGTGGTGGGCTTAGGAAAGAGTATTGGCTTTCACAACAAAGGTGAGGAGGGCAGACTTGTCAATCAAAACAAGATCCCATTCAGGGGAAGGGGGACCACAGATGACATGAGGGGTACGGATTGTAGCTAATGAGAACACACACACACACAGTCCTCCCTCACATGAATAAGACATTTTGGAAGCTGGTAATTTCAAGAAGATGAGTTTCATATCCTTGCTTTGCTATGATTTATCTGTTAGCGAGACAGTCTGCAAGACACACAGCTGTTCCCTGTGCAAATAAACTTATTTTAAAATGACAAGCTAGCCCCATTACCACACCACACTTTTACAAAGTCACAAATGCATAAATCTGTTTTGAAATTCCCAAAGATATCCAGTAGCTGTTTTGTGTGTGACTGATGTTTGCTTCATAGCCTCTAGCGTAAAACATTTTGAAAACCAGCTTTGCAGAAACATCCTGTTTGATGACAGTTCTGTCTTAAACAAAAGGGAGAATTGTTTTATTTTAAGAAGCAGTTTATGTTTACAGCGCATTCATTTTGAAATTTTTCAGTGTTTAGCTTTTGAAGCTGTATTTTTAGACAAAGAGAGTTCCCACTATGGTCCTACTTTTCATGACTAAACTTGGAGTATTTCTTTGGAGTTGGGAGATTCAGCAGTACATTGCAGGTTTGTGTCTGGGGAGTCCTCCAAAGTCAACGTCAGAATAAGTTGTTTGCCTGTTGTGATGCGGCAGGATAACATCATTTGGCAGTGCCTTCCAAAACTGTTCTATTTGTCCGTTACAAAAAATATACATAATGTCTATTTACTAATCACCCACCACTATGGTTAAGGTCTGGTTAGGTTTAGGCTCCTAGAAGTGCTTGGCTAATGTTCGGAAAATATTAAAAACAAAAATGCCTCCCACACGAACTACCAAGCCTTAGGCCTACTGTGCAAAGATACAAGTAATGTTGTAATGTTGATGTCTTTCTAAGTTGAAAATGTTTCAGGACACTTTTCACAGGCAGCTGATATGGCAACTACAATTTGTAAACATAGGCAGGGAAATTACACACAGAGACATGCAATCATTTCCCATTCAGGCTCTTTTTACAGTTAGCTTTTCAGCTGAATGCAGGTTAGCCTTTCTGTGATTTAAACATCAGTTACAAACACTGCAAACCATTCAATTAAACACCTTGTCTGTTTATACTTTCAACCTGTGTAGTCTTTAAGCCGCTGGTAGTGCATCCCACCACACAGCAGCTTTTAGACATTTTTCTGTTGTTTGTTAACAGACATAATTGACAAAGAGGCACCTTCACTTAATACAAAGTCAGTGAAGAGCAATGAATTGTTTTCCCCTCCAAGATGGACAAGACTTAATTGCACCCTGTCTCTATAAATGTACAGAAACAAGACGAAGACGGACAGAGACTGGAGGGACATAACAGAAAGAACCGGAGTCAGGTGAGTTCAGAGTTCAGAGGCTGAACTGAGTGCAAACACGGTCAGTGCATCTGTTGCTAGCTAGCACACAGCTAATGTACAGAAGTGTATTTTAGCTATTTGGGGCAAATAAACACAAACAGTCCAGCTGTCAAATATGTGCGTATGACAAGAAGCACTTTACTTTCTGTCTGAGCACACCATAAGACATTTTAAGGTGCTGTATCAATGTAAGGCTACTTCCGTATATCTTCCTGACAACACTGCTCAAGCTAGCAATAAAACCTAAAGTTAGCATGCCTTGTATTCAAAGTTTATCCGCAGTCTCTCTTATTCCTGTATGAAATTCCAAACGGTGTTGAATGAGTGCATGTAATTCTTTTGCAAGCTGATGTTTGTTTTATGCATCAACAAATTAGCTTACATAGCTAACACTAGCTACATAATGGATAATTACTCACAGATTCATTGCAGGAGTTTTACTTTGTCTTTACAATGGAATGACATCATAAATGTTTTTTCTAGGATCTGGAAAAATTTACCAACAAAGTCTTCATGGTTTAAAAATGAATAATACAAAGAGTAATAACTGACCTTTACAGTTTGAGGTGTCAACGGTTTTACAAATGTCTGGTCTATGGGGAAAATGCTTTTTGGGTGGCACCATATCCAGCCCTAAATAATTATTATGAGAATTGGATACCAGACTCCAAAATGGCTCCCTTTCATTCAGATGACAAAAGCTCACCCTGAGCATAAGCCAAAAAAAAGTTTTCTTGCTGAACAGTAATTTCCTAAGCTGTGTGAATGTTTCTTCATGGTTTAAAAATGTATAATCCAAAGAGTAATAATTAAGCTTATTTTCAGTTGGAGGTGTCCTATTAAAAGTCTTACAGACCTCTGTTTTATGACAGGTTTTCTATCTCAGTACAGCATTCCTCTAATACATCTATGGTACTTGCAATAGGTTGTCATACATTGTAGTATGTGATAGTGCATGTGTAGAAGAGTGTGTAGTTCAGGGGGCATGAGAGATTAGAGCGCTCAAAGCAAAAAAAGACTTTAGAAACATTGAAATCTCAGCAGCGATTGAGGTAACAGAAGATTGAGTGGCATGGATCTACAATACTTGTGAGCCAACCTTCAAAACATATTATGGTAATTGCGTGCAAAGAGGACAGCCAATCCCTAAGAGGCACACACATCCATCCTTAAATTCTTTGCAGGTGCAGGATGGTAATTATCTGCACTGAAAGACTTGAAAGTACCTGCACACTGCTCGTTCCCAATCCTTCTTTTTATTCTATATAAAAATGATGGACAACACTCTGACCACAGATGGTCTTCTTAAAAAGGAGAATTAGGAATGAGCAAAAAGTGACAGTAAAATATTACTGATTGCACTATTAAGTCTCAATATTTTCTCAGTTCCTGTTCACTTTAATACACTCGGGAGGCACCTCACTACTGGCAACTCTTTGAGTTTTCACCTCAGGAAAGTTGCTAGAGTCAACTGTTGGGTGTGTTTAAAGCCTGTCAAAAAAGAGAAAGATTCTCTGAGACGAAATGGACATTTAAAGAGGTATTTCAAAAATTTTTTAAAAAAGTAATCAGGGATGTTAGTGTCTCATCAGTAATCAGTCAGTTTATGAATTGGACAAACTCAGTGAACTCCTTTTAAAGCAGATGTGAAATGGTGCAGCACTCTGATTTGCTTTTCTTTCTACCTGTGTGTGTGTGTGTGTGTGTGTGTGTGTGTGTGTGTGTGTGTGTGTGTGTTGTGATTGCAGTCCAGGATGCAGTGTAGCGTAAAGCCACCGCTTCAAACCGCACTTAATCACACACTGCAGCGCCAAGTAAATATCTAATCACACACACAGAGCTGCATGAATGCTGATGCACACACTAATGTGTTTATCATGTACACACGCACACACACTCTCAAAGAGCACACTTATAAAGGAACACACATACACATACACAAACACATAGCCTACTGACACATGTCTTTCAGATATGGAGGGGAAATTCCATCTTTTTCCACTTTGTGTGACGGTCAGACAGCGCACACACACAAACAAACAAAAACACACACACACACACACACACATCACTGTTTGTGATCTATCTCAATGCCACGCCTCAACAGATTCAATCAGAGGGGAGCCTTTGTTTTTTTTCCTATCTGTTGTTTTATTTTCCTATTCTCTCTCTGTCACTCACACACACACGCACGCACGCACACAAATACACACTCTCTCTTTCATTTCCCGGTAGGGGCCAAATAACTTTAGTCTGAATGTTCCCACAGCTCTCACTATGGAACTAAACACAGACATACAACAGGACCACACGCACACACAGAAAGTGAAAGAGAGAAGATTAAGTTACAGGTGCTGGGTAATTGCTGATGTGAGGCTGATATCATGTGTGTATGTCTTTATACATACTGAAGATGTGTGTGTGTGTGTATGTGTCTGTGCGCGTGTGTATGTGCGTATTTGTGTAGCAGGTGTCAGAAGGAGTGAGTTACAACCGCTGCTCGTTCTCTGACCGGCTCTCAAGATTTATAACACACTTGAACTGCGCGCACGCACACACACACACACACACACAGCAGTGTTTCCCCTAGGTTGACTGCTTTGGGCGGTGGTGGCGGCAGTGGCGGGGGCAGCAGCAGCTGAGTGGGGAAAAAAAACTCAGAAGAGACTCAGCAGCCAGACATTTCTCCATTCTCTGTTTAAGAGTGGCTGAGATTGACACTAAAATGAGTATAGCTGGTCCACCTTAAAGGTCAGTCCATCTGAAGTGAACCTGGTCAGTATTGCTAACTTTGGGGCTAAGACAAGACTTTTCTTGGTCTTGACAAGCTGCAGCATTTTTTATCTGACACACTGTAGTCTGTGCTGTACATTTACTGCCAGACCAACAACTTACCGCTAACCCTTTCCTCTGCTCCGCTCGCATTCACTGTCACTTTTCTACCACTCACTCTCTCCGCACACATTGTGCACTACCCTATTCCTTAACGGAGCCACACTACTCTTATAACAGTACCTTTCACATAGATATCCTTTGAAGAATGAGGGAGAGGAGTGGGAGGATGACTCAAAACAGTTCCACGGTAACGTAGGGTGTTACGGTGCTCGCACACTGTGAGAGTGAAAATTATTAGTAGCCCACTGATATTAATGATTGTGTGACATTTTAGCAGCAGTATTCATAATTCTGCAGCGGCTCTGCGGAATATAGGGGAAACACTGCACGCATACACACACTCACACACATTACCGTATTACTTTTGTGTGAACCTAAACCACAGTATTGCCTTACATTAACACATTCCTAGTCTAAGATAGATCTCATCCTTTTTATCCATCAAGTGGGAACTGAAGTAGGAACAGATCTCTATTTAAGAGTAGCTTATATTAGAAACCTTCATTTCTAAATTCCTCAGTCTTTAAAGTGTATTTTATCATACTTTAGTACGAAACCTTGCTGTTTTGTGATCTGCTTGCATTCTTGTGAAAACAAACGTTAAACTTCGTCTGTGTTCACCTGTTGTCTTGATGAATTTCCACAGCACAAACTAAATCAGTACAAAGATCTGCTCCCCAATTAGCTGTTCAGTTTCTCTATTGTTTACATTCACAAATCATTTCCAGACAATTTAATGCAGTTTTCTAACTAATATTACTTTTTAATTGAGGATTTACACCACACACCAGTTTTTCACACATTTCTTCCAAACAAACCAAAATCATAAAACAGATCGCTTCCTCTGCGCTGGCGAATGTGACTGCGAAAATTCAGACATTTATCAGATCTGTTCATTTCCATCCTTAAACTTAGATACCAGCAGTTTTCTTCACAAGAACACTCAGTGTATGCATGTAATCAACACATCTCGGATGTATCCATGTGTGCATCTGTGTGGTTGGTGGCACTAATCAATCAGTGCAAAACACACCTGCTTTTGACACCAGTGTGAAGGTGAATATGACCCTTTTGGCTTTCCATAGAACTGTCCCACATACCACACACCACTCTCAATCTCGCTGGAATAACACTACCGTAATTCACATTCCCATCATTCAAATACCCTACTTAATATGACAAATGTGCTCAACGACCAACAGACAGAGAGACAGAGCGGGTAAAAATAACATGGACGATTTTTTTTGCCTCAGTTAACCGCTGCAGGAGTATAATATGACAGCAACGGGTTCAGCTGCTGTCACGTCCTTCCTTCCATTATTTTTGCTCTTTCTTTGCCATTTAACTTCTTTTCATGACAGTTAATTGAGAAATATACACAACTCACAGCCTCAAGGCGAAAACCATACAGGTGGGACCCCCGAAAAATGGCGGTGGATTGACTAATTAAAATAGAAAATCCCATTTAGGCATCAACTTTTCATATCCCAAGACCGGTTTGATACGCTTGATTCAATACCACATTCTAAAATCTCACCTGAGGCAGCGAATATTGCCAAGCGTCTGAGTCTAAAAGTCTAAATCCATCTGTTAGTCTTGAGAGCTGAGTCTGCTGCTGTCTGCCTGAGTAGAGCAGGTTGCGTTGCAGAGTTAGGCAGATGTTAAAACTAAATTAAGATGTCCTATCTCATTTCCCCCTGCTCCTCAGCTCCTCTGCTGAGATCGGATCCCTCTGACCCATTCACTGCTTTTCTGTCCCTCCTCATCCTCTCTCTTCCCTTCTCTTTGGTTATGTGCAATTCTTTTTCTCCCTCTTCCCGGCATAAACTCTGCCGTGCACGACTGACTTTTATACGACAGTGCCATTTTCCACAGAGACTGAAGAACACTAAGCAGTTAAAGTGTCAGGGGACATCAGTCTAGCTTTGCGGTTACCTCGACAAACAAAAACACACACACACGTAAATCTGTTTCTCCGCATTCAGACCTCACATTTTTCAATAAGTGATGGCTTCATCTATCAACCAAACACTGTGCAGTTTCTGGCAGAGGTTTGATGTGTAGTCGCTGAGCGATTATTTCATCTTGAAAGAAGTTTGTGTTTTTTTTAGTGAAGGGAAAGATACAGTGGTGACTTGTAAATTTGGGACTGAATGAGTCCTGATGTGAATGAAATCACAAGTGCTGCTAGAGATCATCACACAGTCAATGACAGCCTCAATTTCACTGAATGAAGACTCCAAACTTTTGAATGTTGTTTCTACTACACAACAAGCCGGAGAGTACTAGATGAAGACGTGATCAGGGTTAGCTGAGCCTAAGATTATTCCAATTTGAGCATCTTTACATCGGTGCTTTGTCAGAATGGATTTTTTTATAATCTAGGAGTTTTTCCTTTACTTTGAAGATGAGTCTGGTGTACTACCACACTCTCCACACCTCCACATGAGCCAAATCACAGCCTTCAGCCTTCAGACAGTCTCTCACTGGCTGTTGCAAGATCTAGATTATAAACAACCGTATTTTTATTTGCTCTTCCCAGAAAACATTTTTTGCGCCGTCTAAATGAAAAACAGCACGCCCAAGTGAAATAAAAACAAGTCTAGATGAAATACATCAAGTGATCATTGTGCTCTTTACCATGAGGGCTCCTGTAATATTTTAATGACTTGTAATATTTTTTGGATAAACATCTTTTTTTTGCTGACTGTCTCCCAGCTTTGGTTACTTCTGATTTCAATGCGTATCACAGTCTGTCATTTGAAAATCGTTCGATTTGCCTGGAGAGGATGTAGACAGCCATCTGCCTCCTCTGATACACTTTGGGCCAGATGCATATGATTCATGGCTAAAACTGCCAGAAATATGCAGGCACATTATTTTTTGTCATATTTATAAAGCTTTGCTTATGCATTGTTCTGTTTTATAAATCTCAATCATTGTGGAACTAGGCGCACATGCACAAGCCTCATTTCCTCTCCCACAGTCAGCCATAAATCGATGGAGACACCTTCACCTTTTTTCTATCTCCACCTTCGCATACCACAGCTGGCTCTAGAAAAACATGTACATCTGGTCTGAAGGATGCTCGAGGTGTGCACAGTCTCACCTCACATTTTTATAACTACCAGTGTATGTGTGGGAAATGGTGAAAGGTCAGCAGCTGACTCTGAACAACCATAACCGCACAAAGTTTAAAGGAGAAACTCATGATCTCTACATTAACATTATATGACTCTCCTCATCTTGTTTAGTTATGTTCATGTTATGATCTCTGCAGATCCAGCCACACCAGCAAGGTGAGATTACCAACCAGGCAAAGTTGGCAACTGCCCTGCAGCCCTACACATTCAAGGGCCCCAAAAATCACAGGTTGACTGCATGTCAGTTGGTTTTGGTTGGTTTTTATTAACTGCAAGCTTGGGGAATTTGCACCACTATAGTGCAACATGTACTAAGGTGTGTCCTGCAGTATTAGCTAAGCCTGAGGTCTAGTCTCAAGGTGTCCTGTGTCAAAAACTTTATTTTTGTTTTTATTGTCCTCACACTACACATATTCTTAGATAAAGTTGTAGTCACAAAGTAAGTGACAAACAGAAACCTGAATGAGGTTCTCTGTAGTCTGCTGTGGGACAACTTGGAGTCAACAGGGTACATATAGTACACAATACACAGAGCGTAGTAGACCTAGTTATTAGTGTACCTAATGCATATTTTTATCAGGTTAATCTGACCGTGTCAACCAGCAGCAGTTGCTAAAGCAACAATAACAGCCTCACCAGCTTTCCTCCCTTAAATACAGAAAATTGTATTTGTTTGAGAGCCCAGAGAAAAAATCTGAAACTGGAAGCTCAAATCATGTTGTTCAGACCTGCATTTAGATAATGACCCATTATTGATTTTGAGATTATTTTAACATTTGTGTGAAAATTGCTTAATTTAAAACCAAGGAGGAAAAAAAGCAAGTTTCAAAAGAACTCGTCATAATAGGAAGCAAAGGTTATTATGACCTTTTTATCCAAGTCACCTCAAAAAACCATTAGTGCATCCATTCGTGGCTTGAATGGCCTCGTAGGGATCCGGCCGCTGCTATAACAGTGTTAAAGGTGTTCATCTTTTCATTGACCCTCACTGCACTGTTATGTAACTTCTAACGGCCCCTACACTAATTTATGTGACTTTAAGTTGTCTTTCAACTTCTGAAATCTGAGTTAATCACACAGACCAATGATCATTTAACTAAAACACTTACAACTACCCTGCATGACATTTAGTTTCTGTGTTTAGATGCATCTCCAACCGTGAATGTGTATGTGTGTGTTGGATGTTAAATGAACCCCGTGGGTGTGCTTTGGCGTAGGTAACACTCCATTACTTGTCGATTTCCTCTGCATGGCTGGCCTGAGCATTTTACTCACAGCATAATGCACTAATTACTGCTGTAAACACACACAAAGACAAACACTCACAACCATTTACCTTGCTAATTTCACTGAGCCACAGTCATCCTGTCTTGCTCCTTCTGCTCTCTGTCTGAGTCCATTCAAGTGATCATTCTTGTCTTGACTGTGTGAGGAGACGTAATTTGTTTGTTCCTGAACGACAAAAGGATGACCACATTCAACCAGCCTCAAAGGAAGTGGGTGGAGAAGGACGTGGGGAGGGGGGCAATTTCATCTTCATCACTGAATAGATGTGATTACATCTGTGGGCAGAGTGGAGGGGCGAAGGAGGAGAGGAGGCAGGAGGTGACAGTAAGTGAAATAAGAGGTGGAAAGATAATGACAAGCGGCAAGACTGAAGTAGATTAGAGCGGATGAGGTCTCTCGACTCTTTTTGTTCTTCATTTGGGTCACTGCTCTGATTACTGAAGACGAAATGAGCAGTAGTGCAGCTTTTCTTAGTATTGTTTAAGCAGACTGATAAGGAACATTAGACAAAATGGCACAGTTGGGTGGTCAGGTCGAGTAGAGCTCAATAGCTAGAGCATGATTTGATTCTGACTGTGGTGAGCCATTGAAAGTTTAGGTTCTGTGGATTACAAGATAAAATGGAACTGTAATGTACCCAGTTAATCTTATTTAATCTTTAATATGTACTGTCACATACTGTCTGTCACATACTTCCACAAGTGCATTACATTTCCATAGTGCGTTCTTTGTTATAAATCAAGCATGTTTATTTTTAAGATGTACTTTTATGCACAAATGCATGGAGAGACATCACACTTATAAGTTAGCTTGTGTAGCGCTGTGCGAGAAAAGGCACATTTGCGTTGTTTCCTGCAGATCACATTTCAAACTTTTCTAAATGCAAAAGACTGCACTAAGTCATTGAAATGATCACAGTTTGTTAATTTGTACTTGGTCTTGGACTCAGACTTGTCTCATACGCCTCCTTAAAGTAACAATGTCAAAGATCTCTGTTTCACTCTCTTTGGCGGCACCTATGGCAATAAGCAGTAATTGAAGGTGTGTTTTTAGACCTCACTTCCCAGAGATCCAAACAGTGTTGCCTGTGTGATGTCAGTCAGTTGGAAGTTGGCACCTGAGTCATGCCACCATCACAGTTGGCGGCTATGCTAGCAGAGACTGGAAAAACGGTACGCTGCTCCATACACAGTGAGTTGAAGAGCAAGTCTGAGCATTAGCTCCGCCTACCCTCTCTGGTAGACCAAGCACTACTTGGTGATGGAAAATGCGTCACTAACTGTGCACCGCTTGCAATTTCTCCTGCGAATGTCACCATTGACACTGAGTTTGTAATATTGGAAATGCAAGGGCTTTCATCAATGAGCCATAGGTTCAGTGACCATTATGTTACCTTATTCTGTGATAGATAGTTAAAAGACATTTATTTAAATTAAATTCTTCATTATCATTACTTAAATGCACCTTTTAGACTGTGTGACAACAACTGCTGTGTAAGGTTATTGTGTGTCACGATTTTGCAAAATAAATAACATCTTGGTCACAATCTGCATCAGACTGTAGGATACCAATTTGATACATGTCTGTCACAGTGTGAACTAGGACCAATAATCAACATAACCCGAACATCACACAGTGTACAATGGGCTTAAGTAGGGTGGCTGGACATCCTGAAAAATTGGGGACAGTCCTGAGTTACGAGCAGTTGTCCTAAATCCAGAATCCTGTCCTGTTAGTTCCAAAAATGAACCGTTAAAATAAAAGCACTGGATAATATGAACGAGCTAAAGCGAAACGTGTTTGTATGTTGCGAGACTCGACTTGACTCGAGACTAGAAGGCAAAAATGCTGAGGAGAGCTGACTTGGTGACACAGTAATATTGAAAAATGCTGCACTGAACGTTTTGTGTCTTTTGGAGCCCTGCCAAATTGTCATGAATAATTAATAACATAACAAGCTGCTGCTGTCACCAGAATAAAATGTAGAAGACTCCAAATTCAAATGAGAGAAGCCTTTCATTAAATTATCAATTAGTCTACATAAATTAGTAGCTCAATAGTTTTTTTTTTTTTACTCTCTGAATCCATGAAAATATTCTGATCAAATTACTTAGGCGAGAGGCTATAATTCCCACTTTTAGTTATTAAAAAATGTAGTATTATTGATGTGTTTTCACTTGTCTATTGCACTGATTAGGCTATCATAAATAATGTATTGTTGATGTCATTTGACCTGTTTTAAAGCAGTTGATGGAGAGTGCAGCCTCCACTGTGGGATAAATTTGTGATAAAAATATCTAAAATGTGTTTGTAGGCTAAAGCATAATGACAATCTCAGCTGCTGAAAAGGCTTTTAATTGGCTGTAACATAGCTGTCACCTGTGTGTAACTGTTCATGCATCTAGTAAACAACCAGAACACTGTGTTTCATATCATCCTCAGAGCCAAGCTATCTCTATTTTATCCATCTATACGAACTGATAACTGATAATATTAATAGCAAATATCAGAGTTAGAGTTTGATGTTAATTTAAATTATCTGTACATTTTAATACTTCTGACATTTCAAATTAAGTCACCTGTTTGAGTCATTGCTTCAGTTGATTCAACATGAAAATGTATGAGTGAAAATTGAACTGAACTACGTATAAACAGTCAACTGAACACAGGAATTTGTTTCAGTGAGGTATTATTAAATTTTTTTTCTTTTTTTTTTTAGAAATGAAACAGAAGCTGGAGTCACAGGACAGGGGAAGCGTGCCTGCAGGCAGCCACGGAGGAGTGATCTGACAGACGAGGTGAGAAGCACCACACTGATAAAATAACATGAATTTTATGTAATGGATAATGACTTATACACTATTACATACAACACATTCATATCATTGTGTTTCTTTTTTTTACTAATGACAGACAGTTGACTTCATGAATGAAAATAATACGTTTTACTGTTGAGTTACGACATTCATGTGTTTTACTGTTCATTGACACTGAATATCATGTACTGGAGGCCACGCCCACCCCCCCAACTCCCCTGTCCCTAATTTCACCCATTCTCATCTGGTCACCCTAGCCTTAGGTGGTCTTGACTACAGCTCTGAAGATGTTTAATTAATGTTAAATTAATTATTGATTTCAGCATGAGGGGGGGCTAAATAATAGCATTCCAGTTATAATTGATATAATAATTTCCAGTTTTTTTTGTAGTTTTTGCCATCATTCTTATCACTCATGATGACACAAAATGTACAAATGACATACAAAATTCAAAAATTATAAACTGCACTTTGTTTAAAAACTAAAAACAAAAAAAAAATCAATTTCATGGCAATCCATCCAATAGTTGTGAAGATATTTCACTAAAAATGAAAAATGCTGACATCATCATAGCACTAAAGAACAAAGGTGAAAGGACTCAGTAGGATACATTCTGCATGGGCCATGGCTGTCTGTACAATATTTCATAGCAATTAATGTTTAGTTGTATCCATATCTGCTAGGGTTGCTAAAAATGAGAGGGTTGGCATGGGCTGTTAAATCTTCTAAATGATTGTCTCATTTGTTTAGTTATTTACCTAATGTCCCAGAATCAATGTGGTAACGATTTAGTAATGTCAAAATGCTACAAATAGCACTTTTTATAAAAAGGGAACTGAGAGGAAAAAGTGTTGGAGAACAAAAGGTGACAAGAAATAAGAAGAAATCTGGTTATTAATTTCAAAACTTGGACAGGTAGTTAATGAGGGAAAAGGAGTAGGCAGACTCCGTTGATAAATGGACAGTGGATGAGAGAGAAAAACTGGGAAAACAGATGTTCAAATGAGAGTGATAGAGAGGAGTTGTAGGTTGCCAAAACACTCCCACACGCAGTATGTTTACTCAGCCTGTTTCAATTACATGGAATTAATATGGAATCTGCCAAGGCAACAACATCGATTCATTTCCACTACTCAGGGGCACACAGGGCTTTCAGAGTGGCCCTGAGCACAACCAACAAAGACACAACCTCAAAGACACACACCTCAGAAGCACCACCTGAGGTCAACCTCATAGAGCAATCCAACTGTTACTGCTAAACCTCAACCAAGGCTGTGAAGACACAGGAGTGAGGCCGTATTGTGTCATTTTTACCAAAAATAGTGGTGATACAAACACTTTCCTAAAACTGTGGTGGCCTCCAAAGGAGCGCTGTATTGGTTCCATTTGATGTGATTTGCTCATCATGTCCCATCTCATCCCACACACACACACAAATAAAAACAAAGCAAATATGGCGTGGTGCGCCGACGAATCGAAAATGAAATGACATTCACTCAGTAGGCCGCCATCTTTATGCACGTTATCCTGTCTGACCTGCGTGTGGAAATGAATAAATTTCCTGCTGCAGCGTAGGTCAAACATGAAACAGAATAACAGAATACATATTCAAAACCACGGTGGGTAACTCAACATGGAGCGCAGCATGATACAGCACACACACTGGTGATACTGTAAAACTGTGCTACTTCGAGTGTGTGTGTGTGTGGGAACATGCCAGCTTTGTAGATGTATTTCATAGAGTTGTTCATTTGAAGTGTGGAGTGGTTTCATTGGACCTTATGAACAGGAGTTTGGCTATAGATGTCATTATTATATGAACAACCATGTACCAAAGTTGAATAAAATATTCTGTAGTAATAAGCTAAACAGCATACAACATGTATGCTAATAGAAATTCCCTAGAACATCTACAAATGGCCTGAGGAAAATATGCCCATAACTAGCTCAGCCCAGACAGCAACACTCTAATGTATTATTGGGCATTAGTTACAAGGCTAACACGTAGACAACACCACAAGAAATTAGCTCTGCTGCTACATTCGCCTATATTTTTTATTAATACCAATGCAAATGAATACATAGAGATTCAGTACAGCAAGCTGTAAGCATGTAGAAGCTATAAATACCAACAATCCATGCTGTCACAAATTGAATCTGAACAGCAACAGCACAGCAGTGACGCTAAACTGCCACCAACAGTGTATCTCCATATAACTAGCTTTCTAGCATTGCCTGTACTGAGCCACAACATGCATTGCACTAGCTATGAATGAAAGCACAAGCAGCACAGCAGCAAATGTTTAGCTTAAAACCCAGAATGGTTAGTCAAAATCTGGAAAATAGGCTCCTGACAGAGTGATTGTGGTTTGACAGCAAAAACAAAGGAAAGCTTTTGTTCTGTGCTGGCATCTGAACCAACCACCGAGTGTCTGAGGAGCAGATGTGCAGCACACCATTATTATTTACTCCTATATGAAGTTGTGGTGGCACAAACTGTGTCAGGTCAGCTATGACAGCACACTGCAGGAGTGTGATCATCAGTGATAGTTTCAGGTTATATGTCCACGGTGTACACCTGCAAAAATATAAGTGGTTGTTACTGGTCAACCAGCTGTGAATGAGCCAATGATTGTGAAGCATATTAGAAACAACTGATGCCAATCAGCCAATACAAGCATGACTTCAGTGATCTGCCTGAACTAATGCTACTTTCATGCCATATTAGCATTATCATAATTACAAGATTCACACTTGTAAACAGAATTCACGTCAACATCCAAGTTGTAATTGCGACCGGGAAACTCTGATAAATCCAGAATATGGAAGTACCTGACAGTCAAGTAAAGATGAACATGATATTGAGATAAAGAGGTTTACAACCATGTACACACTGCATATAAGTTCAGACTTGGACAAAATAATAGAAACCCTTCTCCTTGCATTATTTTGTCCAACCCCTTTTTAAGTAATCTACAATGATGTTCTCTACATCTACTATTCTGTATTTTTTCATTCTATTTTTTTTTACTTTCCAAAGGGCAGATAAACAGTGCAGATTTGCTTTTTTCACCTCTACCCTAATTCAATTCCCTTATTCAAACAAGTGCATGCACAACCTGGCGAGCTGTCGGCTATTTGAGTTTAAACAGCTTATCAAGTTTCCTCCTTAAACACAACACAGCAGGACTTAGCTCCTCCCGGCAGGGATGCGATAAGGAGATGTGAGGATGGAGGAACTGTTTTTACCAAATGGGACATCCTCACCCACTGCAGCAAATGTCCCATGATGTGTAGAAATAATGATTTTAGTTCCTTTTTGGTGGATTTTATGGCTTTATTTGACAGCTGACAGTAGAGAGATTACAGGTAATGATGTCCCCAGCCGGACATGAAACAGGGGCCTTGTAGTTCATGGTTGGTGTCTTATCCCTAGGCCACCAGGATGCCCAAACTAACAATTTAAATGGAAACACCTGATGCTTGATGACTGATGCTCCTATCATACCAATTATACAGTAGATCTACTGCCGTGTCAGGCTGTCACAGAATGTGACTGGTACTAACATCACCAATAGGTAATTGGATGAGTTTATTACTGAAGGAACAGAACAGATGTGAGGGAGCAATAAAAATAGCTGTATGTGCTCTAAATAAAATCTACAATTTGTTTGTGAAAAGCTAAAGTACAATGTGCAAAGGTGCAGAAAGGCTGATATTACAGGGACTAATAATAACCGTAACTGTGTAACTGTGCACTCATACAGATTCGTTTTGAAGTGGCACCTACTGTACAAGGGATCTGAGACAATGTGTCACATTTACCAATTTTCTTTTACTTCGAGTCGAGCTATTTGTCATAATCATAATGAGAGAGATCAACAGAGGGTTGAGATGAGTGAAGTGACTGGGGTTCAGGTAAGACCTGCATCAAGTTCTTTCTTGTTCAGTTGCAACCAAAGACATTTGGTGTTTCGGCCTGTTAGTAGCTGCTACAGCCATGTGCTTAGTGATTATTAATTCCCCTAAACATAACAACAGATACTGTCTCCAAACATGTACCAACTAAAAAAAACAACATTGTAAAATAAATATTCTGAACATATCAGTGTGAGGAGCATCATGGCCTGGCAATTTCAATTTTATGTTAAGTTTTAGATTTTGCTGACAGCTTCTACAATTATGATAATTCACTTCCTTCAGTCTTTATGCATCTTGCTGTCCAGGTAATGATCCTCAATTATAACACCTAGACACCTGTAACATTGCCTACAGTGTAAATGAGTCCGTCACCCATTTACATGACTATCATGTTGATTTGACCACCTCACATTTGAGTCACAGTCAGCCTTGTTTTAACTGTAACTCTGTATCGAGGCTGTGTCGACAGCTGTTTTTTGTGCTCCCTAACATGACTAATAACACCGCCAAACGTGTTAAATTTTGAACAGCACTTGAAGCTTTATGGTGTCAGTCTTCTTTTAATGCTTGAGTGACATTTTTGGAGGCATCAGTTATGGATCAATTATATTGATATAGGAGGCATTCATCATTTAGTTTGCGCAGTTAAGAGTATTTGGGAAATCTGACTTGGAACATTTGTACTAGCAAACATTACAGAAAACATTAAGAGAAGTTTATCCTGCGTTCCAGGCAACTTGGAACTCAAAAACCTCCTACTTGAAAAAGTATGATGGAAAAGCTCTTGAAGTCGGAGCTCCGACTGGAAAAGTTGGGCCAATTTCATGAACCCTGACTTCACAGAGAAGCAGATGCTCTGATGGCAGCATCCAACAGAAGCCGTTTCTGAATGGTGAACAGAACTCCACATGCACAGCCAGTATTTGCAATCAAATGTTGGTCAGTTGCAGGAACATCTTAGGTGAAGATGAAAATTTACCACCAACACTGTAATGAATTAATGAAACACCGGATTTGAGTTCTTTTCTGCAAAATTAAAATATTAACTTTTATCTCTCTCCACAAGTAATTTGGGTCCTTAGAGAGAGATGAGCCACTAGGTCCCCTGACGCTCACCCTTCCCATTTAATGGTATAGAGGGACTAGTGTAGGACTGATAGCTTCTCTTTCTAAAGAAATTTAGCTCATCTTATTCAGTCAGTTGTTTTCTAAATAAGAATTAAAATTATGTAGAATGATGTAACTCTGTAATATTAATCATACCTTGTGTTTTCAAAAATGTAATTTTGTATAATATTGTCATGTTTTTTGAAAAATATTCTCCTTTGAAAAAAACATTGATACACTGAACACTGTGATAATTAGTCATGTCACCCATATTTTCTTATCAAATTTGTGAGTGCTGATGTAATTTTGCTGAGCAAACCTGAAGAAGCTACGGGTCAAACACTTAGTTCACTCCTAATAAAGTCACAGTAAAGTCATTTCAGTGTTGGTGGTTTATTTTGATCTTCAGGTTTTAAATGAATAAAACTCTCAAAATAAAGACAGTTTACTTAGGATATATTAGTAAATGACATAGGCAAACATCTAATGTTACTGCTGCTTGATAGGCTATTGTGTGTAAAACTCTGACTAAATTGATGTAAAATATTTTTTGCCAGCTTCTTATCCTCATCCCTTTCATTGATGTGAAATGGCAAAAATTAATACGCTGCCTGCCATAAGATGACATTCTTGTGGTGACCTATGTTTGATTGTTTGCATTTTGCTTCATGACTTGTTGAATGCTTCAAGCTCAGAATTCAGAATATTTGACCTTCATCTTGAACGTGCAATATGTAATTTCAGCCACTAGGGGGCTCTCGATCAAAACAATAACAAAAGACGGAGTTTAATGACTGTGTGAAGTAGCAAAGGATCATGGGAGTTGTTGTCTTCGTTGTTAAATAATCAGCGTCTCCGGGATACGATTACTCCGGTGTTCATGGTTCAGAATGTTTTTACCGTGAGCCGAATTATCTGCAGAGGTCTCCTCCTCTCCAGAGCAAACGGACACACAGATTAAAATAATTAAAATACTAATTAAAACTGTTTTACCTGGAAAAAAAAATCAGTGTTTCTCCTATAAAGATTGGTGACAGCTGAACGTCCGGCACAGGCTGTTAGCTGAGCTGCTGCTAACACTCGTTTGGTTTATTTCTCTTATAACTTTACATTCAGATGTTCGTCCGGTTTCTCCCTGGAGCCGAATTCTCCGCAGAGGTCTCCTCTTCTCCAAAAACAAACGTACACACAGATTAAAATTGTTAAAATATACTACTTAAAGCTGTTTGACCTAAAAAAAAAAATCAATATTTTTACAGCTGTATGTTTCCTGGAGGGGCTGTTAGCCGAGCTGCTGCTAACTGTCCGTTACTTTTATTAAATTACATATTTCTATGGGTTTGGAGATTGTTGGAAACATTTGGGATAATGTAAGTACACAACTCAACAACATATATAACATAGGTCTAGTTATTTTTAGACATTTTAATGTGGAATAATTACATATTATACCTTTGAATGAATATACTATTAAAATAAGGTGAACGCTTGATTTGCTGTTTTGGTTTCCACCCACCCTTTAAACCCATCTAAGCCAGAAGCCTTGCAGCCCCGCAAGAGGACACACACATCACATGGATGATAGTCCTGTCCTGCAGTTACAGGTCAAACCAGCCCAGGGGAACAGAACATACTCACAAAGGCCAACCAGGAACATCCTCATGTCAAACTTACACCACATGGGGCCACACATGTTTGTCCAGTCTGCAATGATTCCTTGTGGGTGTTTTATTTCTACCTGCAGCAGAATTTCAGTAGGTCCAAAATAAATACATAAATAAATTTTAAAAAAATGGCCTGACAAAGACCACACTGGTTGAACCCGATCTATGATTTATGGTGGAGCTGTACACCTTGAGTGCACATAGAGCAGAGTGACACAGCTCATTTTCATGAAGAGAATGAAGCTGCTGTTTGACTGACATGAAAAACGATTTGAGCAAACCTTTACTTCAGACTCACATGACACCACTTAGTGCACTTTCCTGAGGGATTGTTGTTATCAAAGGGCAAGAATACATACACTCTCACGCACTTTGTTCAGAGCATTTACTGACTGTGAAGTAGTGTAATCTCGGCACCACGCCGCTGAACACATACAATAGACGTGCAATCACGGCGCAGAGGAAGTGCCCTCGTCGCTTTAGCAATCACAGACTACGACTGCAACGTTGAATCTCTGTGACGTGTTCTGCATATTTGAATGCAGACATGATTCACAGGAAAAGCCAGGGGTCTGTTTGGCCTCCGACAACCCTTAAATAGTAATCGAATCTGGGTGTCGGTGTGACCAAATTCCAACTGACACCCCACACTCCTCTTCAATCTTTTAATTCTCTTCTTCCCTTCATCTCTTTCCCTGATCCATCAGATGACTCTGGCAATCTGCGTGTCATGTAAAATTAAGTGGATGTGAAGATGAGAGGGAGAGGGGGAGAAGAAATGGAAAGTGTGGTAGAAATTATAAGTGATGTGATTAGTGCGAGTGAGTGTGTGTGTGTGTGTGTCTGTGTGTATCCTGGTGGCGTGCCCGGCAGTTAGGGCTATGACACACGGTGTAAGTGACAAGGTAGTGACAAGTTTCCTCTGATCAGGGCTGCAGACATGACAGAGCAACAGTTTTAGGCTGGGAGGCAAACTCAGCCTGATGGTCTCCATCTTTGATTTTTTGTCACACACACACAAGAAAATCCCTTTGGTTGAGCGGTTCTTCAACACTGCTGTACCCTCCCTCCCTCACTCTCTCCCTGCCCGTCACCATCTCTAACGTTGTAACGTTGTTTTGTAGCCTACAGATTTTGTGTTTTTGTTTTAACAAGCAAACACTTTGAATGCAAAATTAAATTCTGAAGCCTGTGGTATTCTATAAACACACACTCCCACACACTCAGGAACACACATCAGAAAACCAATTCTTTACACACATCAGATCCTCTCGGAGCCGGGGTCTTTCCCTCAGTGATAAATGTCAGCCTTCCTCCTCCTGAACAGATATCGATGGTTATTTGGGCTTATTTCTCCAATCTGTTGTTCACCTCAGAGCGGAGATGGAATCCATTTCTGCCTGGTTGGCAGCGAGGGTGACTGTAGGACAAGGTAATTTGGCTGGCTGGCACCCTGTAGTATCTCTCTGTCTGAGCTGCTGAGCTATCTCAGCCCCTATTTCCAAAGTTGACCTCGAACAAACAAGTGCAGCAGACACAAAAACCCTCGGCTCTCTGCTCTGGGACACACAAACTGGTCTTCCGCTGAAATGAAACAAAGTTCGACGCCCTGAGCGGTTGTTGAGTTTGATCTGGCTTTGGCAAACAATCTCTTGAGGAAGTTAAAAAAAAAAAGACACATAATACAAACCTTTTATTTTTTTCTTTCGCTTCAGTTTACATCTTGTAAAGTGTATATATATATATATATATATGTGTTTCAGATTTCAACATTAATTCAAACACTGAACATTTCATTTCCTCAATAAAAGAGTGCATCCTGCAGTATTTTTTGCACTCTTTCAACAGAAATCCAGGACAAAGATTTGAAGAAATGTAGTGTCAATAGTTTGTTGAGGAGTGTAGTGTCCAAACAAGGACCTGTCCATTGAAATAGGATGGATCCGATTGGCCCACAAGTAAACATGGATCTCATTTCAAACACAAGGATGTCCAGATAAGTCTAAATCCAAATAAACCAGCCTATTGTCAAATATAAACTTGGACCTTACAGATGTATCAGAGTCAGTGTGGTGAAGATTGTCAAGATGAATCTCTGAACTAAATGAACTTATTTTTATCTGTAGTGGCTTCAAAGACTCAAAATTCAAAGATCTCAAGCCTTCAGACCATAAAATAAAACTGTAACTGATGTAGAGATTGTACCATCAATGTGTCAGGGACTGGAAATACTAGGTCACAGCACGCTTCAGGTAACACTGTGGTGATACTGCTTAAATGCGAGACACTCTGGTAAAAGGCTGCAGCAGATATTAAAATTCTTTTAGGCACGTCAGTATCCAGGCCGGTCAAGCAACACGGTCACTAGTGAGTAAAAACAAATCTAAAAGTTAGAATGTACCTAAAACACATAAAAACAATCAATAAAATATTGTGGCTAATCACAGTAGTTATTGGTGCTGTAAACATTTTAAAGTCGTTTTGGAGATCTGCACAATATGCAGTTTGGCAGAGGACGGACGAAAGTGCATTTGGGGGGGAAAAAAAAAAAAAAGGAATGTCTTCCTGAGATGCAACATACAAGGATTTTTTTTGGAACAAATCTTTAAAACTTCTATAGTAGCACCGTTGCCATTACTGTTCAATTGTGTCCTTTGTTTTAACCTCTAAAATGGAAAAGCAGATTTCCTGAAAGTTACTGCTCTGAGGTGTAATGCAGTCCAACTTCCTGTCTGTGGTGGACTGATTCCAAACTTAAGCTCCCTAACTAGCAAGGCACTATTTGATCTGAACACATATGGAATGATCATTTTAGGAAATGTGAGCAGCAGCACACCAAAAAAAAAAAAAAAATTAAATAACATTAGGAAAGGAAGAAGGGGAGTCGGAAGACAGTTAGACTGCTGTCTCTACTGTAGAGGTGAGGAACTAGTTGATGGAGTGACAGCGGTGGATTGGTGATTTAAATGAGTAGAGATTTTTGCCTGTGGGCCTGTTAGCTCAGACTGGCCACAGTTTGTATGTTCATCTGATAAGTCCCCCCCCCCCCCCCCCCCCCCCCCCCGCGCGCTAACTGTACTTTGGTACTTTCCATCACTCTCGTGTCATGCTTAAAGCTGACCTAACAAATTACATTATGGTGCCTTCAGGTGCTTGTTGGAAATACTAGTCAGGATTTTCTTTGATCTCTAAGTAGCCAAGATGTACAGAGTGATATCTGCTCTTCATTTGATATATTCTTAAAATAGGCTCTGTTTCTAGTGGGACTTTTTTTTTTTCTACATTGGTCCATATTGTGCAAGGCAGTGCAGATGGGATCTGTGAGTCAGCTGTGATCTCTCAAGTCTGGGTCAAATTTCAAGGGGTGAGCACCAGGTCAGAACTGCTGAGGTCTGCTGTGACGCTGCACTAAATGTGCTCCACACACCAGTTGAGAGGACGATCAGCAGCTGGTGGGGACACTGCAAAACTCAGCAGCCCTCAGCATGTAAGGCACACTTCATTAAATGTGTTCAAAGGTCAGTGGTGATGACAGGTGTGACACCGTGAATGAGCAGCGTGGGGCCCAGATCTTGAGTCAGCAAGTCCAGCTGACGTAAGTAGGCGGTATAGCGACGGGTGTCAGCTGGGGGGCGGGGCAAGTATAGGAAACGCACGGCAGGCGGTGGACGGGCCTGGTCCAGGATCAGCTTATTAACAGCTGACAGGTAGTCATCTGACAGGCGCGTGGTGTTGCTTGGGAAGCTATTGACGTAATCGTCTTCGTTATCCTCCTCCTCCGTTCTAGGCGTCTTCTCTTCATTGGTGGTATCAGGGGACTGTGATGTCATTTTCTTGCTCCAGTCGCCTTGGCGCTGCCAGTGTAGCGCCGCCTGCTGGTCCCAGGGCACGGGGTAGACCTGAGCTTTAATTCTCAGCTCTTTCAACAGCTGGCCTAGCTTCTCCTCCGAGCCTCTCACGCTACGGCCTTCCTCCACGCAAAGGAAGAGACGTAGCGTAGCTTTGCGCCACGCTCGGACCATGTTGAGGATACATGCTAGCTGCAGCAGGAACAGAGAGCAGGTATCAACGTAGCTACAGCTGTCTGGACGCAGGAGGTTGACTGGCCAGACGTCAACGTACACCGTTCCCTTCCCTGGAAAGGAGGAGGGCGGCGAGAGGACCTGGGCTCGGTCAAAGTTGTTGAAATAACGGGCCAGTACCACATTTTTAAGCATCTTCATGGCGTCAGCAATGATTGCTACATATTCTTGAGGGCCCAGAACCTTCCCGTCCCCAAATTCCCCATGATCCTGTCTGTCGCTGGAACCACGCAGGGAGGCAAAGTGGAAGAGGGGGGGTTGTTGCTCGAACTCCGGAGAGGGACCTGAGAGATCTGTGGACTGACTGGTAGAGAGTGACGGATCGATCAGCTTGTCCTTGGGGAGAGAGTTGTCATAGAAACCCAGGACAAGGGTGTTGGGGCGCATCCCACCTGGAAAGTGTGAAAAGAAAGAAAATACAGGCAGAGACAAGACTATTAGTTATAATCTAATGCAAATCATTTCTTTTTCATTATCATTGATTTCTGGAGTAGTTACTAGGAGGGCTGCAGAGGTTCAGTCATTTCATCTGATGAAGTGAAAGAGAGACAGATGTGAAGTAGAGGAGCGCTGGGGTGGGAGCTGGGAGGGAAGTTAAAGAGGGATAAGGGAGAGGGCTTAAGAAAAGAAGAGTGGTCTAAGTTAGACATGAGTGACAGCTTTTAAGAAAGCAGTAAGCAAACAACAAGGAAAGAACAAGAAAACCACTGAGAGTTAGAATCTCATTTAAGTTTTTAGGAAGTATTGGCTGAGAGGAGAATATGCACAAGCATTAGTTTACTGTTAAAGCTAAGATTAAAACTAAAAATGCCGAATGCCTGTCTGAAAACAAGATGAAACAAAAAAACTATAAAAATTTAAGCAGTAAAAGGGATTAAAGTGGCAGTTAAAACAGAATTCCTGAAAAAAGTTTAGTTGTCACTTTAAATGTAAGCACTGAAAGAAAGTGAAGTGTCAATTTAATAAGACATTATAAGAAACAAGTAGTTGTTGAAACAATTGTTGAAAGAATTTAAAATAGAAGTAGGTTAAGGAGTTAGCTGTAGGCAATGAACGAAACTGAAGTGTCAGTTAAATTCTAAGCACAAAATTACTAAAAGAAGTTGAATGGCAGTGAAATGGAAGTACTGAGAGGAGATATAATGTGAGTTCGTGTGTGAGTATTGAATGAAATGTCAGTTTAAGTAAGCATTGAAAGAAACTGAGGTGGCAGTAAAATTGAAGTGGTTAAAGGAGTCAATGTGTTCAATGCAGTTGAAGTGTCAGTTTAAGAAGGCAGTGAAAGACATTAAAGTGGCAGTTGAAACAATTACTGAGAGAAGTTAAAATCGCAGTAAAAAATGGTGAATGAACTGAAAAAAATCATTTAAATTAACCTAAAAAAAGTCAAATTCCTACCTGAAAACTAGCTGAAATACATACAACCCCCCTAAAACCACTACTGTATGTGTAAAATTGGAAAAGTTTTGACTTTGATGTAGAGGTCTTCACGGGTCCAAAATGTTGGACCTGACCCAAAACGGATCCATGGAAAACCTACCAGAACCCGACATGCATGAATTAATTTTCAAAAAAAGAGAGACCCAACCTGAGGGGGACCTGAGCAAAGCCAGATGTAACCTGAATAGACCAGAACATAACAGACCTGATACAAAATGCAGTCAACCTGAACAGACCCAGCTGCAGCCTGATGTACTGTCAATTAATTCAATCAATTAACAAGCAGCCACGGAGGGAAAGAGCAGCAATATTATAATAACAATGCCATAAGAACGAATGTGAAGTCATAGAAATGAAAATAATCTGTTTATATGTTTCAAATACAGATTTATAACATGCATAATACATCTACATACATTAATATCCTATTCCACCTCCTGTACCAACAATAAAAACTTCTGTAGCCAACTGGGTGTTAGTCAGACAAAAGACAATGTTCTAACCTATTTACTCTTCATTTTATTTCATATAAATTAATAGATATAATATCTGTGAATCAAATACCAAAATAAATTTAACAGCATTAATCTCGTAGCTGTCTGATTTTCCTTTGTTAGATCCTTTTCTCATCTTTGTCGACTATTTGCATAAAACAGGAGCAAACAGCTGATGTCCCATCTGGTTTTACCTGCTTGTTTTCCGTTTCCTTTTACTTGTTTGTCATGTTGATTCACCTCATAGTTCACATTCTCCTCTCACTCAAAACACACTGTTTTCTCCTGCAGTGATCGTGATGTACCACATGATCAGAGATACCGCATGCTATCGGGTTCATTCTTATCCACTCTGGTATTCGACAAAGACCTATTGATATACAGGCCCAAGATCCATGATAATAAAAGGACACCCGACTTGATTAGACTGAATAGAATTTGGACCCGGTCTGACTGGGGTCCCGGGTCGGGTCTCGGTTCCTCAGAACTGAGTGTGCCCGTGAAGACCTCTACTTTGATGCCCCCAAGTGGTAAAACCCAAACTCCACCAAAAACTTACACCATCAGAAGAATTTAAAAGATGCTAAATTACTTTAAAAGTCTACATCTGGTGGTTCCATTTTTAATTTTAGTACTTTGAAAAGACAGTTTGTGGGATTAAAGCTGCAAATATCTCATATTTTGTGCTGTAGTTTAAGATTACTGTCTTCTCCATGTCCTTACAGACCAACAGGTATTGTAATTGGGAGTTATCATGGTGACACTGACCTAGTCCGGAGATGAACAGGAGATGTTGGATACCGTGGCGCACAGAATCAGCCAGCGTCAGGTTCACGAAGGCTTTGATGTTCAGATGGTCCACCAGGGACAACCAGGAGTCGTACTGGGATTGCAGAGGGTCTGACGGCAAAGTGTCTGTGAGAGAGGAAGAAAAAACAAAGTGACGTGAGGTGAGAAATACAGCTGACACTTCAATGGGAGTGTGTTCAGATTCACATCAGGTGAAGGAAAGAAAAATGCAAGAACAAAAGATGTAGAAGTACATGGAGATAGCGTACAAGTCAGTACGACAGAGCTGGAATTAGAGGCAGAGTGTGAGAGAGATAAAAGAGTGAGAGGTGCTGAAATGCGGGAGGGCAACAAAGAGAGATGCGAGCACAAATGACAGCGTAGACAGAAGGTGAGACAAAGAGAAAGATACAGGGAAGCACAAAACAGGCAGGCAGGTGATCAATCATCCAAAATACATCAATATGTATGTAGAAAGCAAAGCTAAGGTCACATCTACAGGCACTTCATAGTTAATTCCTGTGGTAGTCGGTGGAGCTTTTTCTTTTTAGGCGAGACAAGTGAGAAAACAAATGGATGGACTTGAAACAAAGCAGGAAGTAGCTGGGACAACACACTCTTCAATGCCATTATGTGTGAAAGCACAAGTCCTTCATATTTCTCAAGACCAAGTGCTTTGTCAATACTCAAATAAGAGAAGGGCTCTTCAGTGGCTAATAAACATATAATTTTTTTCCCCTGTGAGACACACAAGAGGATTTGGATTCTGAAGACTCCATTCAGGGCCAGTCTCAGTCTCCCATCAACACATAAAAAAATAAAAAAAACCTCCAACCACATCCCCCATAAGACAAAGAAAACAATCAATGACCCTGCTCCTTAAAACTCTTCTAGTGTGTGTCTCTGCAGAAAAGAAAGGAGACGCCTCCAGAGTATTGTGTGTGTGTGATTACTTCCCTGGAAATAAAACAGCAGCAGATGAGCAGCATGCTAAAAAGACTCACTAAATGAAGTGCTGCTCGCTGTGCAACTTCTATTGCAAACAGAAAATCAAAAGTGCCACAATAGTTCATATTCATTCACTTATTTGTCCAAAATAAGAGGCAATATATTACTGCTTTTCCCAGTCAAGAGTAGAATAACAAATTGCTATTAAAATTTCAGCGATAATGTTAAAATTGTGAAGTTGTCATCGTATCTAAATATCAAAATCAGGTTAAATCATCCAAAAACAATATCTCACCACCGTCCCTGATTTGCTTTGCTCATAATTAATCGTCACATTCTCAAACTGAGCTGGGAAATGGTGCAGAAGTAACACGTTTCCCTGCGAGGAGATGCTGAGAACAACATTTGATTTCATCACCCGGTGAGAAAACTGAAACGATTCAATTCAGACTTAAAGGAAAAGTGCGACCAGAAGATCAACACCAGGTCAGATGGTTTGTCCTTACTGAGATCTCCTAGCTGAACGTGTCCCAGCACGTAGAGGCCGCTCTTCTTGATGTCGTTGATGAAGGTGATGAGGCCCACGCTGCTGCGAGGGTTGGAAACCATCAGCAGGACCTGAGGCCTCCAGAACTTGACGTGATCTTTCCTCACGTCCAGCATCAGCAGGTACTTACGCACCTGTAAGAGAGAATTTGGGAGAAGGGTTGTTATTGAGAAGTATCTGTGTAGGATGAGGAGGAGAAATTGGCAGTATGTAGAACATGCTCACTCGTGTATTTAATGTCTCTTTCATGTTTTGCTCTTCTTCAATGAACGGAGATGTGTGCAGGGAGGGGAAGTAACTTTTAATAGATAATCAGTGCTTCAGATTTGACGAGAGGTACAACATCATTCTTCATGCATGAGGGAAATTGAATTTGCTAAATAAACCACTTCAGAAACAAAATACTGTTAATGACACAATTTACAGTTATAATTGAGATGCAGGCTCTTATAAAGGCGTGTTTACTCAAACAGGTACAATGAGGTTAATGGATTTGTCTGCTTAATCTTATGTACTGTAGCTGTGATGAAAGCTCAAGACTATAAAAAGCTTATAGTATAATTATTCATCAAATTCAATTTCACCTCAGGTTTAAGAGAAGTTGTTTTCTCTGAACCTTGGCAGAAACATAATTTACTATGATTATTATTCAAAAAGTGTAGTAATGGAAAATTTTCTCAATACAGTATTGCTACTATTATTACTACTACTATGTTTGTTAGCATAGTTGTCTTCTACTTATACATTTTTTCTTGTTTTATTTCACATCTACTGTTTCCATGTGCTTCATCATACTCATGTTCCTGTTCTTTCATTTCTTGGGGATTGAAGGCTTTAGAAATTAAATCCCCAAGACAGTTATGGCAGCATCAGAGAAGAGGACTAGATGAGAGTGATTTCAATAACCTGAATGAATAGCTCAGATATTTAGTTAAGCAACATGAGTAGGAATATGGATGAATGGACCTTTCCTTTAAAAATCCTCTCCAGACATGTTTGAAGACATATAAAAAGAATCTGTTTTAAATAATCATTTGTCACTAGTATGGGTTTTTTTTACCTAGTTTGAATTTCCTGAATCTACATGTCCTTCTACCTCATTGAAAAATCCAGAATCCATGAATATGTCTTATATTTAACTTATATATAAGTTTAATTAGTAGATACAAGGTGTCTCCTACTTTAATGAAAAGTACATTCTCAGTGTGTCTGCTCACACTTCTGTAAGTTCATACTCGACCACTATTGGCTCAAACTAGTTGTGATGTCACAAATCATGCTTTAGACTCAGGTTTAAAGGATAGGTTCACTATATTTCAATTATGTCTTAAAACTGTATTCAAATGCCAAAATTATCATTGGAACAGGTTGTGCTTGCTGTGATCATTCCTCCTGTTCATACTGAGCTTTAGAAGATCAAATAAAGTGGGTATCTTCTATAAGTTAGAAATTATTATTTTTTAGTATAATATTCCCCTCTCTGTGTTTCACTGGACAGTGTTTTCCTGTTCAGCTGCAGTGGAAGGATTGTAACAACTTGACAGGATATTGTATTTATTTGACTAATTTGGATGGCTGAAACCTCACATAAGCTTCAAATACATTTTTTTCAAAGGAGGCTTGCTGTGTTTGGCCAGTATGAACAGGAGGAATGATTACAGCAAGAAACACGTCACATGTCGTTGACTATGTTTACATGAACACTAATATTCCACTATTATTCAGAATATGACAATATTCAGAATTTGATACGGATCATGTAAACAGCATATTTTGTTTGGATATTCCAAATGAGGCCTTAGTCCAATTAGGACATGTGGGATATGCCGGTATTACTCTGATTCTAGGATCATTACATGTATACAACACATTCAGAATATGCGTCTCAGTTGGGGTTTTTACCGCAGTATGTGACACACGGCTTCTTGCCTGTTTACCTTGCACAGGCAAAATGACATATGCTGGAGCAGGAGGGCAGACAGAGGAGAGGAATGAGAGGAAAATGGAGAGCTGTTCAGGGCGGGCTGAAAAACAGAACGCACCTTCTCCACGATGGGGGTGGAGGGGATTGGTTATTATCCTGACTGACGCTGACGACTCAGCGTGATGCACCAAAAACACTCAGCAGTGTAGTAAACATCACAGAAGAACCTGGGCACTGCATGTGCCTGTAACTATAAATGTATAATATCAGTCATATCAGTAGCACTTCTAAATATCAGGCAGCAGCTCACTAATGTTTTTCACCTTGCTGATTTACTTCACTGCCTGCAGAGATCTTGTGTTTCCTACTGGAGCAAAAGGGAAACCCTGTAAACCCTCTGCATGTAAACAAGAGTATTAGTGGAATATTCATTTTCATTAGCCATGTAAACATTTTAGTAGGAATATTGTCTTTTTTTGGAATAAGGGCAAAAACCAGAATACATTGTGCATATAAACATAGTTGCTGTTCATTTGGGCACTGGAATGCTGTTTTAAGACAGACTGAAAAATTGTGAACCTGTCCTTTAAATGAAGGTGAACACATTTCTGACTTTAAGGGACTTTAAGTTGTAAACCTGAAGTGAGACCATGTAACTTTTTGAAAGAAGTAATGGCACAATCTTCCTCTTACAAATGAAAAGGTGTTTCAACCCTCCCCTTGATATGTATGCATGCATGTGTATATGGATGTGTACACACATATTGTTCAAACTGCAAATATGTACCCGTCTATGCCATTGAATGCCAGTGTGTATCCGTTTGTATTACAATGCATGCCGTCACACAGCCAGCATTAGAATTCGGTGTGCTGATGAGGTGGCATCAAGGTACCATTAAGCAGATGTAACCATGTGGAACCAAACATTAGACCTAAACCTACAGTCTACCAGGAATGATTAACACTCAATTTATTCCCTCATTGGAATTAATGACGATTAACTCAGTGACGACATGTCCATCATGTTAAATCTGCAGCTTTCACTGTTGCATTCAACTCTTTGAAGGTTAGCATTAAAGGATAATTCAGTGTTTTTCTTGGCTTTTACACTCTTGAGTGCTCCTTATCAAACAGTGGAGAGGTGCAGGTGAAAAACCACTCTGTTAGTGTTGCAGAGAGAGTCATCTCCGATGCGAGCACAGTAGGGATGTGATGAGAAGAAAGTGAACTTTACTGAAGTCGTCCAATCACCTCACAGTTAGGGCAGAAGGGAGAGAGAGAGAGGGGAAGTGGAGTCTTAAGTACTTCTGCTAATTAAAGCAGTGGCACTTTTTGGCTGCAAGCAACACCCCTTAAATGCAAGAGAGTCACTTGAGGATGACTAAAAATACTTCAAAATGACTTTCACTTGAAAACACTTTTACGCTGTGTTCAACCGACTCGAGGTAATGATAGGAAATCATAGGAAAAAAATGAAAGAATGACACTCTTTTGTGTTGAAGCTCTACTTTGGGATTTGGGAAAAGGGACTGAAAAGACCCAAAAGAATCGTTCTGATAATGATCCTCTTATCAATACAAGTTTAGCTCACAGTCCTGAAGTTGCTGAGTGTACTGTACATGTGCGTCTGTACAGCCATCAGTCAGAAATGAGGATCCAATCGTTTCCAACATTATTACCATTGTAATCACTGCCACTGTTTTCATGCTGCTGTCCAGTAATTGCTGTAAAAAGGGAAAAAAAACGAGGTCCAGGGGTTAAGTCCAACTGCCTCTACTCATCTAATCATCTGTCTCTCTTTATCTCTCCATTTCCCCCTGTCTTCTCATCCATCAGGGTATCATCGCTTCTCTGTCGCTTCAGTCTAATCCATCACTTAAGTTTCTCGATCATTCATCCCCTCTCCCTGCTTATATTCTGTCTCTATCTTTCCCCTCCCATGATACCATCAGCATTTCTTGCCTCAGTTTGTCTTTTCCTCCGTGCTTCTTCTCTCCTAAACACTGTTGTCAGCCGCCTGTTATCTCCCGGTGTGTTTTTTTTTTCGCGAGCTGTTGTGTCTCCTGTCCCTGCTTCAATGTCACCCACTTGGCGCACAGCCGCCGCTGGGTGCAGGAGCGCAACATGAGCGCATGTATGAGATATGTACATGCACACACGTGGCCTCTCCTAGGTCTAAACCTATTAGTGTGATCGTTTAAATCGGACTGAGCTGCTTCCTGCTGTCTGGTGGGCTGAAAGAAACGGTGAGAGGAAGAGGAGAGGAAGAGGAAGAAAAGGAGGAGGAGGAGAAGGAGGAAAAAGCGCAATAAGTTAAGTGGTTGTAATAATGTTCTTCCCCCTGACAAGCTGCTGGCAAACCCAGCTACCCTCACCCTTCCTGTCCATAACCCCTGCCCGCAGCCTTGGCAACGGTTCTCCTCGGCAACAGGCCCTTTCTGGCAACGGTGCCCCCCCCCCTCTCCTTGAGAGCAACAGGCTCTCAAGATAGAGGACATGGAGAGCTGGATGATGTAAAGCGGTGTCTGTATGTTTGTGTGGAATAAATGTAGAGAGTTTTGCAGAGGATAAACATGCAGATGTGTGTGCGCGCGTGTGTCTGGTAAGCCTGATATAAATGTGATAGATGGTCGCTGTAGGAATGACAAGGCAGTGTTTTGTGTGCATGTGTGAGACAAGAGAGCGAGAGAGAGAGAGAGGGGAGAATGTGTGTGTTTGTCTGCTAAATGCAAAGCGCTTGGCTGTGAGGGAGAGACAGCAGAGATCAGTCTGTGTTTGTGTCTGCGTGTCTCTATAAACTTGATAGAACGATTGCTTGGCAGAGGTACAGGCTCTTGTAAAGCTGAAGGGATGAGATTTTAGTTGCTCTAGTAATGACAAGGCAGTATTGAGAGTGTGTGTGTGTGTGTGTTTGTGTCAGACCTGGTGGAAAATGAGAGCCTGGCTGATGTAGCCCCAGCTGGAGGTGGGACTGAGGTAGTGAATCAGCAGAAGCAGCAGCAGCATGAAGGCGATGCTGGCTGAGGCGTAGATGGCGTTGATGAGGAACATCATGACAGCACAGCCCACGATGCCTAACACACACGTATGCCAGGTGAAGTACCGAAAGGTTGGCCTGGGAAGAAAAGAAAAAGAGGTGGAGGAGTTGATTTTTTTTTTTTTTCACTGCCCAAGCCATAATTCCAACCACTCACCACAAGGCGAGCGTACATGACCGGAGAGAATAATGTGAAGAGGATGTAAAGTTCAAAAGAATGGAACACATGAAGGAACAAAAATTCACAGCAGCATACTGGGATGTTTGCAGTATGTATTCACACAGAACAACATGTACAGGATGGATGAAACACAAAACGATATGTTGTTGATAGCATAAAGCATAGTGGAGAGATTTATGTCTTTTCTGTCTATAATTCTGACAGTTTGGGCATTGTTCATTTGCACAGTCATTTGTTACTGGTTAGTAAAAATCTTTTTTTTTTTTTTGATTAATGGGTATGATTTGATTTCTTTTTTGGCTCCTAAATTGGGGCGTGACACAAAAAGTTTGAGAACTTCTTTGTTCAAACTGTAATGTCTGACACTGCATTAAATGAATCCTCCTCATGAGTCCAAAGTTGGTGAAAGTTGTCTTTTTTTTTTTTTTTTTTTTTAATTTTCCAAATTGGTCTCTCTCTCTCTCTACTTCTTGAACTTCCCACTATCCTCACTGCTTTTTACTTTCTCTGAGAGTTGCTATTTTAATGCTAATGGCAACCTAATGTGTTTGGTCTAGAACCAAACTTCTTCAAACGCTTCAGACAGATTAATGCCTCATCTGCTCCAGCTCGACCTAAATGGAACAGAATATTATGAAAACAAAGCCAAACCTGAAGTTCTGCTCCTCACGTTAAACTACAACTTTTCAAGGAACTTTTGATTTAATCCTACTTTTTTATCTGTACTGCAAACACACCACACAGTTAATTATTGACTTGTCAAGATTTCTGGTAATACACAGTGCAGAATTTGGGAGAAAATTTTGTTGCCAGGTGATATGTGCAGCTGACTATGCAAACGTCAAGGTCTTTCTGAGGAAAAGCTCTCTTTTTGAAATCATGGTCAGATTTTCTGAAATCAATGTAAGTGAACTTGAATGACTGTCTAATAGAACTCTTCACTGACTGTCGTCTGACATTTTCCACGTAGTACAGAAAGAAATGGTCCATTTTAGTCCATGTGAGTTATAAAAGAGATGGTTCTTTCATTCTTTAACTTCTTTAAAGAGATTCTTTAGAGGACATGGTGAGAAGAACCCTTCTGTTAGTTACTAGCTTCCATCCAACACCTCTGAAGAGGGACTTCCCAAATGTCAGTTCTTTAGACTGAGCAGGATTTGACAAACTACAGAGGAACATGCTCGTCCATCCACCTGGGTTGAAAACGTCAATGAAACAGGAATCTTAGAGTGAATAATTTAAGTCGAACAAGAATAAAGAAATACGTTTTCAGTCAGAGTATTACTACTCTAACTGACACTGTTGAGTCAGTTTTTAGAAAGTAATGGCAGATTTATTTCCAGTAGGGTCCTGAATGATCTTTTACATTCTATGATATCCTTCTTTTAGTCTGTAAACAGGACTGGAATTTAACACCAACAAACAGTCAATATCATCTGGACCTTCAGGGGACAATTATGATGTCGTCACCATTAGTGGACCTTATTTTGTTTGCTGGGTTTGATTTCATGTCATGAAAAGGTCAACCTCTTTGTTGACTTTAGAATCTTTAACAGTGTCTTAATGATGACGTCTCACTTCCTGTAACGTTGTAATGTGTGTTTCTGGTTTTTAGTAAAAATGTCTAAACAATTATTTCTATACTATAATAGTGAGAGAGACATCAAAATAAGACATTTTCACCAACACTGAGAGAATCTTTAAATCTCTTAAATCTCCTGGGTTATTGAAACAGCCTCCTCACTGGCCTGAACCAAAACTCTATCGATTGACTCCAGACTGTTCAGAGCTCAGCTGCCAGACTTTTAACCAGAACCAAGACACGTGATCACTGTTCCAGCCTCCTTACACCGGCTCCCTGTATGTTTTAGAATTGATTTTTAGATCTTACTGATTACATTTCAGACTCTTCTCGCTGCTGTATCTCTGACCTCTCACTTCTGTATGTGCTGGTATAAAGATCCTCAGGCAGAGCTCTTTTATCTGTACCAGAAACCTGGCTGAAAACTATAGGGGACAGAGCATTTTACAGTCAGGACTGCAAGGCTCTGGAACGATCCGCCCGAGGAAATCAGGTTGGCTTAGTTGACGATTTCTTTTAAGTCTCTTCTTGAAACATACTTTCATCTGAGAGCCTTTCCTGATTTGACTTGAGTTTGTATTTTCTTTGAACTGTCTTTTATGTCTTGTTTTTATTTCTATAAAATTTTCCCGTTACATTAAATTGCTTTTATCCATTTTTAAAACCTAATAATTTTATGACTTGTCCGTTTTATTTTGCTGCCTTTGTGAAGCACTTTTTAACATGGATTTTGAAAAGTTCTCTGTAAGTAAAGATCATCATTATTATCATTATTATTGAGGACGGGGGGGGTTCACTGGACAGTTTTAATGTCACATGTGTGAGTCTCTAGGAAATGTTTAATACACTTAATAAATGCCATTTGTTTGGAAATTCGCAGACATAAGGTGGTCATATTCAAAGAGTTCTAGCATAACACATCAGCTATGATAATTAATAAAGACCTCATAATATCACAGCCCTGCAGTAAACCATTATTTGATATAGTTCATAATAATATGATTTCTATTGAGACTGTCAGAGCTGTTACCTCAATTCAACTTTAATTCAGCTCCAGGGTAAATTTCCTGGAGTTATTAAACAAGCATCCTGTTCAGTGTTGCTGACATTCTACTCATGACTACTCACTTGGCTTGTGACATCATTACTGTTATTTCTTTTTCTCCTGCCCCGCACTATATCATTTTACAGAGTTTGTGGCTGATGCACCGGCGGCTCAGACAGCAGTTATCTGGCCTCGCTGTACGACTGTATATACAACCGCTGTAAGTTGAATACTAATTAACAGTATATGTCAGTTGATGTCACCCGTGCAAACAGACTGGGAGACAAGCAACACGCACTCCAACAAAGAGAAGTAGATGTGCACATCCGCTATTATAATAAGGAGATGTTAGTTTAATTGAATAGTTACGCTGGCAAGGTAAACAAAGCACTTCTTAATGAAACTTTTCAATCTATAGACATTTCAGCAATGCAATTTTGGCCATTGTTGCACAAAAATGTTTTTTTAAAAAGGTCAGATTTTAACCAAAAGTGATGTCTGAATCTCAGACAATCTGTAATGACCTCAACTCTCACACACACACACACACACACACACACAGTTCCAGGGCCATTTCCTAATGCGTGATTGCACGGCAGCATCAAAACAAATGAGGAGTTAATGCCGGGACAAGAGCAATTAACACAAGCAGCGCACATCGATAATAAGCTACTGCTGCAGGCTGGTGTGGAGTTCACTGTGTTTGTGTGCATGGGCTTGAGTTCATATATAGATGTGTGCATTAGTTCAATTCACTGCACGTATGTACCTGCCAAAATATACTGTGTGTGCTGTTTTAAGTGTAAATGAAGGCGTCATTGGAGTTAGGAGCTGCATACAGCAGATAGAGGCGTTTATGCTTTTTGGAGGATCATGTAATTGACCTCAATATATCTCTGCAATAACCACCACCATTTGGATAAACAGCCATTAAAATAGTCCCAGCTGTAATTATACAATTCAGCTCGAATGACCGACTGGCTTCCTCCACAGATCCACATGCAGATACAGACTATTTAAGTGGCAGAAAAGAGAGCAGCGCTGAACGCTACGCAGCAGGTAAGTGCTAATGTATTGAGAGCGTGGCGGGGGGAGGGGGGTGAGACCACCAGGAGGCTGAATTAAAAGAGAAGAGACAGAAGGACAGACAGAAAGACAGAAAGAAACAGTCGTTAGCCTTCCTGTTGGTCAAGTTTTCTCCCTGGATAAGGGAGGGTGGTAAATGTGAACGGGTCCAAGGTTAGAAACTTGAAAGCAAATACTTTGAAAGATCAAAAGCTTCTGAAAGCCAATATTTTGCGCTGATATTCAAGAGTCCCATCCTGTGTAACTGAGTAAATATGCACTTTTGTCCAAATTATAATATAAGTTGCTAGAGCGCGACTGACACTGGATTTCTGAGGTCAACGTCGATATTTATACATCCAATAATGAGGTTCAAAGTTCATTCTTGAAACAGCAGTTGAAAGAACGATCTGACCTCAAATTAGTCAGCTCTTCTGAAGCTTTCAACTTCATCACATGGTCCTCATCAGCAGATTGAGGTTGCTGGGAGGCGGGGGCAGGCGTCTGTAGCTTGTAGTCTGTAGCTAAGTTTATAAGAACTTGCCAAAGTTTAATATATGTTACAAACTAAGCTTAACAGTTATGCTACATACAGAAAGCTGTCCTTTTAGCTTATTCATAACAATCTGCTGTTGTGTAAAACCTACCGGCAGTGTGTGGGAGACTGTGGGAAAAATGGATGAAAATATCTCATTTCTAAATGTTTATGCTTGTTGAACAGGAGTTTTCATACAGTACTTACTGGCTTTTTTCTCGCACTCAAGCTTTTATTGCAATTACTGCAACAAACACAGAGTTACCATCAACTTGAGTTAAACATTTTCATGTCACCTGGTTCACTGTCTCTACCACAACCTCTCTGCTGTCTGCTCTGTCTGTGTGTGCGTGTGTGTGTCTGTGTGTGTGTGTAGAGCAGCTGAGCCCCACCCTTGGTCAAACACAGAGCAAAAAAGACGAGCAAGGGCACTCAGCATCATTTTTTTCAGTTCAAGGCACTGTGAAGAAAAATGCTTAGGCACTGTGCTTAAGTCTTATAATGGTAGGGAAAACCCTGCCTCAAGGTCCATTTGAATTTCCCTTCGGGGATTAATAAAATATCAATCAATCAATTTAGTTGACATGGATGTCACGGATGAAAAGTCCTAAAGGTGCTCAGGATTACAGAAAGGTTGAACGTCTATGATTGATCCAGAATAGCTAAGAAATGGAGCTTGAGGTGAGATTTCTTTTAAAATCCAACAACATACTGACTTATACATAGATCCTTCAAGATTTTTTTTTTTTTTTTTGAATTGTGACGAAGACGTATGCTAAACTGGATGATTTACTGTTAAAAAATAAACTTGTCAGCACTCTCTGGTGGAGAAATTGTGTAATGATAACAGTGTTTTATATTTCCTGAAACATGGTGTACAATTTACTAGCTGACTTGTATTTCAACACTGATATATCTCAGATGCAGTTGTATCCCTCAGGCTCAGGTTGTGGTATTTAGGTATGCAGTCTTTGTGTAGTGTTACAGTAAGTGAAATGGAAAGGGAAATTCAAATGAAGTTTGGACATTTGATTCCTTTTCACTGCTGTTTTCAAGTTTGTCTTTAATGGGTTTTTTTCAGTATATGTAGCACTATTTTATGTATAAATTCCAAATAAATTCCACAAACGTACTCTTGTCAGGGCAGAGAAGACTCTGAAATAGCTTTCAGACCCCACGGGACACTGAAAGTCACCACTGAAAGTCATACTAATGAACTGAGTGAGATGTTTAGCATCTCTTTAAGATAGCGAGGCAGGTTTTATGCAGGTTTTACAGACTGACATTCCTGTTGAGTGAAATCCTCTCACCATACTGGAATGATTTCTCCGGTGAGACCATGTTGAGAGGAGGTAGGAAGCTGCGTCATATCAAAAGGTGGATGACACATGAAAGTCACCACTGATACAGTACTTAACTTTTAAGAGAAGGCTAACATCATTCTGTTCTTGTTCCCGTTGTTACACCACACTGGCCTACTGTCTTTAAACTTTGCTTTTATTTCTACTTGACTTGATCACTTGGCCCACAATTCTCTCATCTTATCCCTTCCTCCATCCCACTGGAGAGCCGGTGTAATTACGATAAAAGCTAGCCCGCCCGGTCTGCCCTCCCCCACCCATCTCTTTTGTCTCTTCGGTCCCTCTATCATCAGCGGCAACAGTCCCTCCGTACGATCACCTCGCTCTCACCCCTACTCTCTTGTTCTCAAGCGACTGATGTCACTTAGCTGATACAGCAAAACCACCCTGAAATAATCGCTGCCAATCAAGTCCTTAGAGACATGAAAAAAAGAGAAGAGAAACAGAGAACGATGAAGATTGAGAGAGGAGGCCTGGCCTTTAGCCAAAAAACACGTCATAATTGAGGGAAAGCGGGGACAGAAACTTTATCCTTACTCTCCCTCTCTCTCACAGACACACACACACACACACACACACACACACGCACACACACACATATACTCAGGACAGCTGCCAGGAGATGACAGGTCCTATAAGTGAGAGGTCAGTAAGTGCATGAGACATTATGTCAGTAGAGACTGGACTAACCTTAAGAAATCCCGGATCACTTGATATTCAACCTCATACAACATAATGTCCAACTAACCTGAATGCAACTTATAAGAGCTACATGAACATATCTGCATGTTAAGATCAACCTCGGGACAATGTTCTTGCATTATATGTTGTCTGTGATAAACAGCAGCATCATCGTTTAGCATCTATTGTCTCTTCTCCCTCTGTGTGAATAGTATTCTTAAGTTTGGCCTTGTGTGTGTGTGTGTGTGTGTGTGTGTATAATCCCAAAGTCAAATTTCAAAAAACTTTTCACTTTGCATAAAACAATTTAAAATATTGTTACACTTAATATTTACTTAATATTATACATTGTGCTTTATATTCTACTTTACTTTTTATCTACTCAGTCTTGTAATTCTGTTTTACTTCTGTCTGCTATGTACATACAGCATTTATTGCATGCATGTCCATCTAAGAAAAAAAGATCCCTCCTCCTGAGGTTTCTACCTTTGTTTTTCCTTATCTGAACCCAAACTCAACCAAAGCATAAAGGCTGTTAAAGGTTTTACAGATTTGAAACCTTTCTGAGACAAACTGGGGCTACAGTTAGGCAGCATTCTGCTATTTATACTTGGCATGGCAGCTGATATTTGAAACAAACAATATACAAATTACCAAGGCTTGAGGCGGAAGCCAGTGTAGATGAACTTTGGAGTGCAATGTCATCGATGGCTGCTAGATGTTACAACTAACTCTGTAAGTCAACTGACTCTGTAAGCTGTGTGGCTGTTGACTGACAGCTGCTCTCCCTGGCTCCAGGACTCACACTTAGTCAAACCACTGTTGCAATATTTCTGTAAGTTTAATCTACTTGACTATGATACCTGCCCTGTTAGCATAATTTAGCTAAAGTAACTAATGTTAGCCGGAGTGGGCACCCCTCGGTGTTCCCTGTAAGCTAGCTTTAGCTTTGGTCTGCGGTAGGCAACACCCTGTACTCCTTATTCAGAAGCAACTGTTGGCTTCAAACCAGCACCAATGCAAACCACGACACTTCCATCTTTATATACAGTCTGTTGAAACAGACCTTGGTGTCTTGCCAGTTTCATCATGATTAAGGAGGTGTCTAAGAACTCAGCTGAAATTAACCTACAAATCCAGGCTGAAAAAATCCCAACAAATTAGTGTACAGTTCCTCTTTAATATGTCTGCTGGTGCACCCTAAATACAAGACACTGTATGTAACATCACATGTGACAGCTATTGGGATTAATACATGGAGCTTGAACAAGAAACTGAACAGACACCAGAAAGGACAACATCAGACTAAAACTGCCACTTCCCAGGGCATTTTGAAAGGTCTTCAACCAGGAGTCAGTGGACGACCAGAGACAGCTTGAGAAAGATCAAGGAAATCACTCACACCAGATGCCAAACCCCATCCTTCCATATGTGACCACCTGTTAGCATGTGACAACGATTCCATACTTGGGTCATGTGATACCCACTGAACCGTCTCCATGGCAAATATGCAAACTCCAGCCCAGATGACTGAAAGCATCAAAATGTCCAAGCAAGTGGATCTTATGTTGATACTTTTTGGTGATACTGTTAATACTGTTTCCAAGGATCAATAATGAATGTGTTTTCATCAAATTACCTGACATCAGGAAAAACAGTATAGGGTCCATTTAAATATAAATTGACACAGGACAACATCATAGAGCATCTTCTTTGAAAAAGATCTGACCAAAAACTAAATGACCAAACTCTGAATGTATGGTTTGAGCTGGGGCAAACTTTTATCCTCAGCTATCATCAAGCACTACCCTTCCATTAACAGATAATGATTCTCTAACATCCTATTTTCTCTCATCCATCCAGACACAGTTGATGATCCATCTGGATTTTTTACACAACCCAATCTCATTTAATAACACGGTCCAGTCAAATCTCTCTGACTCATATTTGGACAAAGGACGGGCCCAGCAGAGGACAAAGCTTTTGCTTTTGGAGCTAATGGTTCAGCTGGTCAGTTCACACAATATTACAAAGACAATCAAGATGGCAGAAGAGAATGCAGTAATTTGGATGTCAGATGGCACTGAGCTGTTAAAAGTAGAAAGACTGTGTGTGTGTGTGTGTGTGTGTGTGTGTGTGTGTGCGTGTGTTGAGCTGCCAGTTGTTGTTGCTTTTCAGTTGCGCACTCTGACTGAAGGTCATCGACTGTATGCAACTGGCTCCCACGCGTTCTACAAACATCATTTGGCATCAGTGTAGCTGAGCACTCAGTTGAGTTTTTGATCCAGGCCAGTGACCCTGTGATACTGTGGGTATACGTGTTTATGTGTGTATTCATGCATGTTTAAGCCACCAGTTCAAGTGGCTGCTGCCCATGCAGCATCAGTTATACTATGGCATTTCAGTAGTTTCAAAACCTACACACATAAAAACCAGGCGCATCCATGTGATACAAGTGCACAGAACAGTATCTGTGAGCAGAAAAGCGTTCTTGTGAGTGAGCATTTCTGTTGAATGTGCACAAATTCAGTCCTGTGAGCACCTTTTTCACTTTTCACGATAGAAAAAAGGTTTCAGATTTGACAAGTCTAAGTATGGTGGTAGTATGGTAGACCTGGGGTCCATTCCAGAAAGCAGGTTCAACAGTCTAACCCTGAACTCTGAGCTGATCAACAGTGAAAACTCTGAGTTTTCTGGTCCATAACAGCTGATCAGAGTCAGTTCATTCAACTCTGAGAATGTGCACTCCAAGTGAAGCGTGTGCCTGGTGAATGAACAAAAGACATCATTGATGGAGTTCTGACACTATGAATCACCATGGCAACAGGTAAATGAAAGCCTCCAATTTAATCCAGTGTATGTAGAGATATTAATGCATGTGTACATGGACAATACACAAAAAAGAGTCAGAGCAGGGAAACAAGTGAACACACTAAAGTTTTTCCTTCCATTAATTCATCATTTTCCAGACTTACACTTCCTTAATGGACGATAAAGTAGAATCTGACTGTTTATCAGACTGTAGCTACATTACATTTGAAATATATTTGTTCAGCTTTTAATATGACGGAGACAAAACACAGGAGGCAGCAACTAAAGATGAAAAGTATAGTTAAAGGTTTAAAAAATATATAGATCAAAGATATAGAGACATGACTGTATACTCACAGTCTGATCCGGTAATAATGTGTTTGGTGATTTGCACTTGAAAAGGCATCAAGGTTAAAATACAGTAGATGTTAAACTTTTACAAATCTATTTGTATTTTGGCTCAACAGCTTTCAGTGATACTGCTCGATCCTGCTGACTCAGAAATATTAACATATGATATCTAATGTCATCGCACTGATGTTCCAACATCATGAGTGATTGATATAATGATTCATTGATCCTACAAGTCTAAAGCTTCTAAATTTTTTGAATTTAAAGTGAGATTACACATAATGTGCAATAAACATTTCAGTGCAGGAGCTGCTCTAACAAACTGACAGCTGTCTTGTGCACAGACTCACAGTGTTAGAACAGAAGGACATGCAGAGGTTTGATTCTGAGCTGAGGCTGAATTCATACTGCGTGATATTTGAATGTGAGAGCAAAAGCTACTGTTCAAACAAATGATTGATGTGCACAAAAGCGGTAACTTGGAGTCTTTGAGTAACAAATTAATATCCAACCAGGATTTTGATTCTGACAGACAGTAAACCTCTGCTAATTAATGACCTCCGATATGCACTTTGATATGAGCTGAACGAATGAGGACATGAAACGGTGTGTCTGGCTCTGTAAGAGGGAGAGAAACTCAGGGTTTGTTGGAAGAAACCCGGTTAGGTTCACAGAGTCAGTTGCCATGGTAACTGACCTAGAGTTTATGTTAGCTGTCTTTCTGGAACTGATAACCCAGAGTTTCCCTCATCTCAGGGTTAATAAACACTAAACCTGGGGGCCTGTTTCAGAAAGCAGGTTTGGTGAAAACTGACTTTGTTCAATCAGGTGCTAAATATCATTATTTATGTTTCCTTTTGTTCTCTGAGGCAACACCCTGTCTTACACTGTGCCAATGGTCACTATTCTAAGTGACCAATCAAAGGCTGCTTATTCTATCCCCGCCTCCAAAGTCTCAATAGTCAACTTGACGAGCAAGAGAGTGTCGAGCAGTTGTGAGCAAAGTAAAGAGGGTGGAGCTCGCAGAAATGCTCCCTCGTGAAAACGCTTTCCGACTCGCAGATACTGTTCTGTGCACTCGCAGAGAGAGCAGAGACGCCAGGATGGTTTTCTGCTCACGGATAATGTTCTGTGTGCTTGTATCACATGCACGTGCCTGGTTTTTATGTATGCAGGTTTTGAGACTAATTAAACACCATACACAGCACCCCCCGAGGATCACTCCACACAGCTGGAACTACCACTGATAAAGCTGTAGGCAACAGAAGCCGCCTCACACAAAAACACTTACAAATAACAGAAAACAATCACAGGCAAGCACATACACAAAGATATTGATAGATTCCAAGAGGCAGATGCACCCACACATAAATGATCAGGAGAAAAAAAAAAAAAGAAAAATCACCCAGTGTGACTTGGATCTCAGACACACAAACCCAGTCTCCAAACTGCATATCTTCACTCTCCTGCTGTACACCGCAAGTGCAAACACGCACATACACACAAACACAAACACACTTAACAAGCAGACATCTTTTCCGCTACATCATAATTTCCATCCCTCCCCTCCCCTCTCCTACACAACAGCAAATTTAAGGGAAAGGGAAATATTTCTGCTAAATTAGTTATGCTAATTACAGAGCAGTTCTCAGGGGGAGAGATGGCGCTAAATGGCTTTTAATTCTTTTCGCCTGGAAAGAGACGTGGGAGAGAGCCAGACAGAGAGCAGAATGAAAGAAGCACAGAGCACAAGCGAAAAATAAATAAATAACTTTTTTTTTAAAAAAAACAACTAAACACACAAACAACTGGCGCTAAAATTTGCCCGGTGACACAGCAACAATGAACTAACAGAATTAAAGACTCAGGGGAAAGGGGGAAGGAGACCAAAAGCATACGGCCGGCCAGACAAGCTGTCTTATCAGCATGCGGGGGCCCCGGGTCCCTCAGCCGACAGGAAGAGGAGAGATCGCCGGTAGGAAAAGTTTTGCGGCTAACTTTGTGTCCTGTAGCCTTTGCCAGCGGTCAAAGCAGCGATAACGAGGCATGAGTAGATAGCGTGCAGCACTGTGTGTGGAAAGCACCAGAGAAAAGGCTGGGCTCTCTGACTGTGTGAAAGTTATTTATTCTCCCCAACAACCAGTTTCTCACTATACTAATACCATAAAATATACACTGAATACTGATGTTGACAGTGCACTCTTGTGGCGGTTAAGAAATTAAAGTTCCCCCCTCCACTGAAAAATGTGTTTGCCTTATTGTTACTCCAGTCGGATGTTGGAGCGTCACTGTTCAGAGTTTGTTTTCACATTCATCTGCTTGAAGGAGGAACGTTTCTGTGCTCACTTTAAATCTGAGCAGGATTTGTGACATCACAACTTGTCTGGAAGTCAGTTGTGGAAAATTTGAAGCTTCCAGTGCAAAAACTCTGAGAATGGACTTTACAGTGAAGTAGGAGATATCTTGTGTCCAGCGGTTAAACTTTGAAATTAAAAATATTTGCATTTTCATAGATTCTGGATTTTTCAATGAGGGAGAAGCAGTAAATATCATTTCAGTTCTAATTAGGTAACTGAACCTTTTTGTAGAAAAAAAAACACAAATGATTATTCAAAGCAGAGTCTTAAATATGTCTTTGAAAATAGCTGGAACGGATATTTAATGTTTGTCACTATGTACTTGATCAACTTCAAACAACTGCCAATTTTTAATCAGAAAAACCTTATATTGTTTTGTGGTTTGTGAATTGTCCACTACTGTGAACATGTCGGGTAATGTACTCGAAAATCAATACATGCACTGGGGACAAGTGGGCAAATCTTATTTTAAAAAATAATGACTTGCTGTCTGAATTAAACACAAAGCGAACTGCAGAATTGTAGACTGAGGAGAAATCTGGCTTTAATTAAGTTAAATCCAGTGTTAGCTGAATGACTGGGTAACCCTGGACAAGCTTTGGTTTGGAGCCAACGGTGGTGGACTGTCGACAACACAGCCACCTCTTTAGTTTGCATTTAATCCAATAACATCCTACAAAAATGCTCAGAGCTAAATGAATCCAACTGTGCAGAGAACCGATATTTACAAGAAGAGCCGATTGATTTGGAAATGACTCTCAGATGTACAGTATGTTAACACCATTTGTTGCTGTATCCTGATTTCAACTGCAACTTGACTGATGTGCCCTCGATGTGGGAAGCTGCGAACGTTCTCGTGTCTCGAGACTCGCATCCAACCGTCATTGCAGAGGAATCCATAACACAAACTGCAACGCTGGAGGCAATCTGGTGTAACAATAAAGTGATGCATGTTGTTTAAACTGTCTCTCTCCTCCATAACAAATAAAAACAGCAGCAGTTATCATGCTTCAAATGCATTTCAGCACCAGTGGAGGAGTTTAATCAAGCAACATATGACCTTAGGAAAACAATATAGGTTATTGGATTTGGAGATGTACATTTATTAATTAAAGATAGTGACACAGATGTCATCAATAATTCACACAGAAAATATGGAATAACTTCATAAACTGTTGCGGAGTGAATCATATGCCAAAGTCTGGCAGTGTCATGATGTAATCACTGAGCTAAACACACACCAACTCTGTCCTCAGGTTATGCTACTGTTGTGTGAAAATGGCTTCGAGGAGCTTTTATAAATCAGGATCATTGCATGTGTCGTAGGAATACAAACAACACACACGCACACACACATTGTAAATTTAAATCTCTAAGCATCTTCAAACACTGTTACTTGAACACCCAGTTCAGGCTGTGTTCCTACAAAAACAAACACACACACACACACATTCACAGTTTTATTGTCTGTTCCTCTCCAATATGAGGCTATAAGCGGTGGCCAGTTTTATGTCTTTTAATTAGTACACTGTCGCCATAGCAGCACCCAGCTGACAAACAACCCCCTCTTTACACACATACATAATAAATGGTAGAGGTAGAAAAGAGAGAAAGAAGGAGAGTGTGTTTTTGTGAGGAAAAGGAAAAAGTTATATCTGAGAGTGTCTGATTTGAACAAGCCAAGGTCCAAAATTAACTTTTGAAAAAATTTACTGGCCAGACTGATTTTTGTTACCAGCCAAAATAATAAATTGCTTTTTTACTACTGCAACTTGCTATTATTACTATTTATCATGTCATCTTGGTCTCAGATACGATTCTCAATCAATATTATAGCAGTGTGCAAACATTCTTCAACACATAAATGTGCTCATGTTGGAATGAAATGCCGTCACATTAATGTTTAGACTACGGCAGCGCAAGCAATCACAAAATCTATTGGCATCAGTTTCAGTGGTGATTTAATCAAGAACTATTTTTGTCCCAATTGAATGGCAAATTTATAAGAAGGATCATGATGAACAAAATGCTTTAAATTATTTACTACTTGTACATTATATGTGTGGCAACAAGCAACATTTTATTGAGCTGCCAGATTTTTAAAACGGGGTTCGCAACAGCAACATTCACTGAGTTAGCCCTCCGAGCTAAAGCGTGCTAACTTTGCTAACGACAGATCGGAAATGTGCAACAACATTTTTTCCCCCATTAGATATCAAGCAAAAACCAAACTATAGCGTATTAAATTGTTGTGAGTTGTAAATTTGTCATTTCTAAGCAGAAGATAAAGTCATCTCTGCCTGTCCAGCCCAGACAGCAGCTCTCTCTCCTCTTCCTGCTGATGGGTGTGCAGTGCTATCTTCTTCTTTTTTTCCATTTTATGGCGGGTAGCAACAAGCATTACTGTGCTAATGTGCATTACTGCCACCTACTATGCTGAAGTGTGAATCAGAGTTACCTGCCGCCACAAACAAACACAGCCAACCAGCAGTTTTCTCCAGCGCGTGTAGGAAATTCAGTTTAGGGGATGAACCCTAATGTCTGTCTGCTTTACAGTGTGAAATGTTCTTTCAGACATACAGTGCATGTCTGACTCTCATGGCCTACATACTGTAGGTGTGTGTTTGTGTGTGCTACCTGAAATTAGGTGCGGAGGCCCATTCCAGTGCAAGGCATGCCAAGTCCACAGCCGCGTACACCAACAGGAAGAAAATGGTCACAATACTGGCGATGGTGTTGAGCTTCCCTGCAAACAGCACCAGCTACAAAAGAAAGGACAGAACAAAAGAAGAGGGAGAGGAAGAAATAAAGAAAGAGAAAAAAAAGAGAAAGGGATTCACATTCACAGCAACACAATCCAAAGTCACACAGAAGAGTGTATTTTAATGCCTTTTTCATATGACCATTTTCAGCGCCAAACTACATCACACAGCCAAAAAACATTTCTAAACCATGAAATCAGCTACATGCCTTGCATGTTAAGTTGCATTTTGGGTAAAAAAAAAAATAAGGTGATGAAGCATCTGATTTATGTTCATCATCTGATTTATCTGTCTTCAGTCTTTAAAGCCCTTATGTGTGTGCACAAAATGAAGTTCCTCTTTAAAGATTTCTGACTCTGGTGACTCCTAGTGGTAATACCAAAAAAGACAGCACTGCTGTCTCTGTGCTACATGTGGAACAGGGATGGGGTTTAACCAGTTTGCATCATGTACTCAGCTGGTGAATTTCTCAGGGGAAGAGCCGCCACTCTGTTGACCTTGTTGAACTATAAAAACACACAGTTAACTGGCAACAATACAAAGCAACAGCCAGAAGTTTCATTTTTACCTGTTATGGAATTGATGTTAATTACACAGCTAAAATGACACTTGGAATTTTAACTGATGATACAAAGCTGGTACCTGAATGTTTTATGCCTTGCTCATTTTGCTTTTGATTCATTAGCTTCTGAGCTTAATGAATCTGGCTATTTTGCTAATCGGGTACTGCTTATCAGATTACAACCCTAATTGCAAAGAATGAATGGCTGAAAGCTGGGATTGTCCTGTTTTTGTACAAATAAAAACGTATGCTAACAAAATAATCTGAAAAATAAACAATATAGTGGCTTTAAGTACGCCATCATTGATGCCAGAGGTTCTACAAAAATCCCCATAGAGTGGAGCATTAATCCATTTTAGTCCCAAGAACCCTGATGAAGATTTATGCTATGAGATATGATTATCTATCTGCACTGTATTTGGAAGGTGACATCAAGGATAGATCTGACCAACATCTAGAGAGTGGGAGACTGTGAAAATTAAATTATTCTACATTTTCCCGTGGACCCTTGAAGGACCACAGGTGGTCTCCCCAGACTCCACTTTGGGAGCCACTGATTGAGGCTAATGTTCAGTTTTAATTAAGATGGTATCTAGGCTACTGTTCAGCTGCATGCAGTCAGCTATGTTAGCTACAGCAGCTACGTGACAACATGGTCAAGTCCAGTCATATTTAAAATTCACAGTGTCTGATTTGGAGGAGGAGTTGTGCATTTAATAATCCTGACAGCACACAGATGTGTGAGATTCACCCTCTCCCCCTGTGTGAAGAGTAGTGGGTGACTTCTAATAGAGGAGGGAAATGCTGACCACATTATAAGTACTGCTCCCTGACATGTTCACTGACATCAGACTGTGTGTGCCTCACTGTGAATTCCCACAGATGTGAAAGCCAAGAATGAAAACAGTAAGAGCTTCCACTGCTTCACCTTCATTACATCTGGCTGTAGTAACAATATACTTAACATTAACCAAGTATGGTTACATTTAATGCAAGAAGTAGTTAATATTTGTATCAATGTATTTTTTTTTTTTACTTTATTTTAAAGCTACATCACTTGATTTATAGGCACCTTATTAAGCTGTTTTGGTGAATGTGTTGGCAAATAGTCGCACATCCAGCAGACACACAGCAACATTAGTGTTGTGTTTCTAGCCACCTTACAAATTCAGGTCCAATATTCTCTCTCCTTTTAGCTCTGCTTTGGTCTCCATTGACTACTTATAAAAATATCTGTCTCTGTTGCTGCTAAATGCTCTACTTTATTCACTAGTGAACTTTATCTGTCTGCTGTTTGGTGGTGGGCAGGCACTGTAAAGTGGGTTTACCAGGGTTTTTTAGCTGAAAACAGCTGCCTGCTGCAACTGGAAAGGTTGATGAGAGCTTTGGGAGTCAACCAAAACAGTAAAGTTGCGCCAATAACAAAACAAAACAAAACAAAAAAAAAGCTAAAAGAAGCTACCTCAGAGCTGCAGAGTTTGCTGATAACACTCTGTGGCTCTCTGGAACTATAATAATTTCAAGATCACCATTGCCACACAAAATGCACAATTATCCAACAATTTAACACATAATCTAATCTGATATTTATTTGTTAAATCACACTTATGCTGTGTTCCCGTCACATTAAAGTCACATTCATGATTTTCTGGCCATTCACGTAGACATCCAAATAATAATTACAACTAGGAGTGACATGAATCTATCATTTAAAGCACTTTAATGCAACATTAGTGTATGCAGGATTTGTTTTTTTTATCCCCACATGATCAGCTCTCATAGAACCGTAGCTTAACTATTCATTCAGTGTGTAAATTATACTCGTTACCAGCAATCTGTGTCTTGCATTGTGCAACACGGTGAACACTTTCAAGTTATAACAATGGAAACCTTTCCGATCATTACCCTCCATTCTACACGTAACACACACCTTCCTTCTTCCATACAGGTGGAACACACTGTGTGAATAAATATTACTTTCAGGCACAGGCCATTATTAGCTGAAAATTTTCTTTGCGCGTTTCATCATCATCATCATCATCAAGTGTGCCATCTTTATCCGTGTGTGTTGCTGTGACAGATTGCTCAGGACAAGAAGTTAACTACAGTATCCAGGAACAAATACAAGGCAACGTCTTTCTTTCCAATTAGCATGTGTTTTATGATTGGCCACTGATAAACTCCACTAGAGTTGGAGCATATTTTCTTGAGCTCAAGGGCGTAACATTGGTATTTATGGGAGGAGAGGGGACTAAGTACTGAAGCAACTCTGCCATCACTAACCTTGTGACCATTAGGCAGAAGTAAACTGAAGGGAAGTGAGAGGAGAGAGAAGGTAATGATGGGGAATTGAGATTAATGATGTCACATTATTGACAGGCTGGTCAGAAAAAGAGAGAAAATGACATGAGACGGATCAAGGGAGCAATGAGGGTGGAGAAAGGGAAAAGGGAGAAAGAGAAGAAGAAAAGATGAGAGGGAAAGAAGAGACGAGAGGGAAAGAAAGAAGACTGAAAAAGACAGAAAGCAGGCAAGAAAGCATCTTTGACCTCTGGCAGTCAAAGTCAGTGGGTGTCTCTCCAGTGTTCCCCTGGGAGCCGGCTCTACTAGAGCATTAATTAGCCATTAACTCAGACACAAGCCAGCATGGACAACTGCTGTCACAGCACGCAGTGTGTGTGTGTGTGTGTGTGTGGTATGTTTTTGTGTGGCTATTTCAAAGACTTTTTTTACTGGAAAGCAGTGTGCATAAATTGCCATAAATTTCACTGAAATAAGAGGGCACACACAGACACTTTTATTAAATAAAGAGAATTGAGTGGAAGCAGTTGAGTAATGTTTTGGACCACAAAGCCAATGCTTTTCCAGAAATGTCTCAGGATTACAGGTAACAGGTGGACAGTGCTTGCTTAAGTGTGTGTTTGGACTCAGATGCAGACACAGTGTAGCTAATGAAGCACTAAGTCAAATACATATTTTCTAAAAATGCTTCATCAAGAAGTAATCAACAAAATTCTGAAATTCTCTTGTAATTATTGAGCCAAAATGACCAAATTTGCATCTGCTTTGGCATAAAATTAAGCAAAAAAACATTACCACCGTTATTTCAGATAAATTGCAGTATAATTAAAACAAGTTCAAGTATGCTTTAGAGTTGTAACTGTTAAAAGAACTTACTGATACTCATAATGAGTAATAAGTTCCATTGCCAGTAAATTTATTGTATCAGAAGGCCTTATACATGGGTAAAGTACTGGTTTAAAGGACCAGTGTGTGGAATTTAGTGGCAGTTAGTTGCAACGTGCAACCTCACCACTAGATATCACTAAAATCTAACACACTGGTCCTTTAAGTAGTAAGTGAGAATTTGGACACCTTTCTGTAAGTTTCGCTTTACCTTAATGTATTTAGTAAAGTAACTTTTAGCTTAAGTCTTCCTCCTATGTCATGTTGTGCTGCAAAGGAGGTTAATAATGCAAAAGTTTACCAATTGGCTTTAAACAGGAAATGGTTCAATTCAGAAATTCCGCTTGAGGCCCTACAGTTTTGTTTGTTGCCCATCAGTTTCACATAGTCTGCTATCCCATAATGCAAAGTAATTCACTCACCTTCCATTAAAAATGAACAGTCAAAACCAGGACTGTGATCGGAGCCTGATTTTTATTTGACTTCGGCTTGTAAAAGTGGTTCTTAAAAGTGTGGTAAAATTGGCCAGTTTGATCATTATGTCAAATTTGCAGGGAATTGAAAATATTCTAAGGTCTTGCAGATATTGTTGGTATTTGGTGAAATTTGCATTCATTCTTGCCATCAGAAGATTGCAAAATCATGGAAGTACTGAATAAAACCGACAGGTATGTGTACAGTTTCAGTGTAATCATGTGCAATGTCCCTTTTTTCCATCACATTAATTTATGCTAGGCTACATCTTACTCTTCTAACCTCTCTTCTAACTTTTTCTCTTTCTTCTCTCTTCATTCTTGCAGGCTGCTCATTTTCTCTTTACTTAAAAGTCCAATAAAAGAAAGCCATCTTCCTCCTCCTCTCCCTCGCTTCCTTCCTTTTCTATCCTGCCTTGTGCGTGAGTGTTCGAGGCGAGATTACAATCAGACTTTTGTCATCAGTGAATCATTTAAATGGTGGAGGAAGAGGACGAGAGAGTCAATGATCTCTGAGCAGCTAACGATTTCCATCTAATTGCTCCTCCTCCACTCACGGAGAGTGTCGAGGGATGAAGAGAAAAGAACGAGAGAGGTGAGGAGAGAGAGAGAGAAAAAAAAGAGAGAGAGAGAGAGAGCGCGCAAATAATGACAAGCCATTCAGCCTTTAACACTCACCTCTGATAATGATGGGATAGTCAGGCCTATTTGCTCCTAAAATCCTCCTCTTCTTTGTCTCTCTATCCTCATCCTCCTCCCCTCTGCCAATATTTCCTCCCCCGTTTAAATTGACTTCTTTCCCCCACTTAGAAGACACAATAGTGCAGGAAAAAATTCTTTGTCTTCTTTGGTCAGAGTAGAAAAACTGTGTGTTCCCTTCAGCTGTTCTAATACTATTCCTCTCTCTGATTGCTCCGTCTGTGCTTGGAATCATTTTTGCCATCATCACAGTTTCTCAGACGCCACTAATTTTGATAAAAATGATGCATCTCCTTGCTGTGGGCCATTTATTTTTATTATTTCTCTGGCTAAGGAAAGACTATGTTTAAGTGTTATAATCACTTTGTTTTGTTTGTTAATAACTGGCACAGATGAGGACTTCATCAGTCATTCATGCTTTGTCCCATTAGTGATTCCAAACAGGGGCCAATTTTTCTGTATCAAACAATCCACAAGCAGATACAGTACATAACTGTTGCCAATTTAAGAGTGGCTTCTTATTACTGTACACTTTCCTTCACTATTCTTAGTTATATAAACTCCACTGAGTTTGTGGCAGAAGATTAAAAAAAAAAACACATATTTTGGTCTGAAATCAACTGACAACAGCTGCAGGAAAGGAAAATGTCAACCTCTGTATCAACAAAAATTAAAATAAAATTGTTACATTAATCCCACACACAGTCAGCTGATCCATCCAGCAGCCACATTCTTCCACACTAACTTTTTGGTGCTGAGCAAGTATTACCTGCTGCAGCTGGAAACAACACTGATGAGAGCGGTGAGAGTGAACCTCAACAGTAAAGTGGCAGCTGTAAAACCAAAACAATGAGCTGAAAGATGCTAAAACGCTCCATAAAGCAGACGGGGACAACAGAGTCGGGTGACACAGACATCTGACCCATAGCTAACATAAAAATACTGATTAGAGCGGCTTTAAGTCATTTGGATATTTGCTGCTGATCTCATGGTCAGCATTAAGAAGTAGATGTTATTGGTAGATGCAGAGTGAACAGTCATTAAGAACAGAGACATCAAAACTCTTCGAAACTGAACTAGTTTCTCCTCTAAATGAATCCATTCTGTTTGAAGGAAGAAATCTCTAAAGTCAAACTAGAGAATGTTCTTACCTTTATGTCTGAGGAAAGTTTCTACAACAACACTTCACCATCCAAACAACAGGAGTTTGGGCTGAAATTGTCTCACTATCTCTCTATCCAGGAATAATAGCAGATTGTTTGAAGCTTTTCTTACTTCCTTTTGTTCTGAGCTTTACTGCTCCCATACCTCAGCAGGACTTTATCCTTGATTTATCGATTTCATTGGAATATTTCAACAATATTCTGAGGCCAGTATTGTTGTATATGTATTCTTGACCCTTGGAGCTCTTTATTTTTAGATTGATTGATCGCACAACGATCAATCAGGGAGATAATTTAGAAACATTTTTCATCCTTGTTTTTTTAATTGAATATTGCCAGATATTTATTGTTGCCCTCAGTGTTGTCTGAAATGTAGACAAAATGTGAAGCTGAGGACACAAATTAAGCCTAATTGTTGTGTCTGTTTAGTGTTTATAGTTTTTCAGTCAATACTTTCGAGATCTGATTTTCTGGCATTTGCTGCATTGCCTTTTTGATGGTCATAAACTGCTAGAAGCACATTGATTAAGTGTCAAATGTCTACAGTGGTTTATCTCCACTCACCTGCACAAGGAACCAGGAGATAAGCACAGCGACCCAGGGGTTACCACTGTGAGACGTCTTCTTAGCAGGAGACAACACCTTACCTACGGTGAAAAAAAAGAGAAAAGACAGAACACCCTTGAAAACATGTTTATGAGTGATGCAGTTGGACTAATTACATAGACTATATCATAGAAATCATAATTGTAACAGAGTCTATGGCGTGTAATGATTGGTTTTGTTTATCATCCATATATATTCTGTCAAGAACAGAATATTAAACGTAGAAGTTTTTAAACATTATGGAATTCAAAACATAAAAATGTTCCAATTTGTTTCAATATAAAAATATCACCATTGACCTTTGAAAACTGAAAACAGTGAAACCCTGAGTGCACAGATGGACAGAAGATTTAATCAAAGAAAGAATGCCATCAATGACCATCCTTGGTTTTGATAGAGAATTTACTGTTAGAAATCACAAATGTCCACAGGCGTTGCTCTTGGCACCGGAAAATGTTACACTCTGTAATTTTGAAACACATTGTGGGTGTAAAGTAAATTAAAACTGAAGGTGGACGTTTGTCAATGATCAGATGTCACTCAAGAGACGTCTGTTTGTCAGTACTTATGCCAGTTAACACTTGCAAAGTGAAACTTTGAACTTTTCTGTTGACACCTCCTCCTCATTGCTATTCCGGACGGTTTTTGACACTCTACTTCCCACAAGCCTCCATGAAATATTAACATATTCACTTATCCAATGAGGAGCAGGTCTTGGCGTGTGCAGTTTGCTGCTGCCAGTGATTTTATGATCGTCTGAAGTTTCAGTGTCTCCTCACGCTGAGGAGAATACAATTCTCGGGGAAAATTGTGTTAGTTCAGGTAGGAAACATAAGGCTTACTTAATAAGCCTTCATTAATACTTTAACATCACATTTTTATGGAACATATGTGAGTACAGTGCTTGGTTATCTTCTGATAACCTTGAGAAGTGTGTGAGCGTGTACTAGGAAGTATACAATTTCATATCAATGAGACCATTGTGTTGGCAAAACCTTTGCTGCGATGCAATTCAGCATCATCTGACAAGGCGCTGCGACGGCCAATCAAATACATGCACCGCCTGTACCATGTCTCTACAGTTTATCTCGCAATCATGGCGACAAAATAAAAAAAGGATTGCTACTGTGATAACTTGCAAATGCTGTCTCTGATTATTATTATTAGTGCTGTGTGGTGTTTTAGCCTTGCTGGATCCTATTTCATTGTCTCACCAGTACAGGCAAAACACCCCCCCACTAATGCAGCCCCTTGTGTGTGTGTGTGTGTGTGTGTGTGTTTTTTTTTTTTAAATCATTGCCATTTTCAGTCTAAACGCCCACTAATACAATTACTGTGCTGTTAAAATGCCCCCTTAGAAGACACAAACTAAAAATATGCCTTATTAAATGGACCTGGGCCTGTTTAATATACTGTAGTAGAGAAAATTAAAACAACTTCAGCTGGAAGGCGTGGGAGCTAAAAGTCTATTAAAACACAATGTATCCCGTTTCTCTTATAATCTATGTTGTTTCCCGTAGCAACAGATACAAAACCAGATTTTTGAACGTGGGACCTCGGAGGAGCGGTGATAATGTTACAGTTTACAGATCGGATCGGATTTGAATTAGAGACGGCAATTTCTAATGTTACTGACATTTAGACAAAATTCATGTAATTAACTACACGTCCGGGTCTAGAGCGGAGAGAGCGAGAGAGGGAGAGCGAGTGGGCGGGCGAGACAGTGAGAGAGACAAACTCAGAAACTTTAATTCATACAACACAATGAATTTATAGGTTAAGGCCAATAATTGCAACCTCTCATATTTTCATGTATGAAATTTCACCTCCTGATGATTTGCGTTAAAATCTCACGTAAACAACGAAAGAGAAGAGATAAAGGGACGTGACTAGAAAAAAAAAAAAGCACATGAAGAAGAACTCGAAAGAGAAAATGACAGACTGGAGTTGGGGAGGAGGGGAAAAAAAAGGGTGGTGAGGACGAAATTTCACAGCTGATAAATGAATGGAATTAAATCAGTGAGACTTTAAAGTCAAATCAATGCGACTGAGAGGAGCAGATGGCAGAGGACGGAGAAAGCGGGGACAAAGGTGAAGGAGTGATTAGCGAGTTATAGAGAAGAACGAAATGGAAGATGTGTGGGAAGGCAGGACAAATTCTGTGTGTGTGTGTACGCGTGTGTGTTAGAAAACTGATGCACCCATCACTCTGTTTTGCATAAGACAGTAGCAAAGTTAAGCAGTGAGTAGCATGGATCATCTCACATACAGTGTGGTCATACTAACCGTTTCATCTCCTCCTACGAGCGCATTACACATCCTATGCTTCCACACTGACTCTTAATTGAACAGATTAATCTAATTTAAGTTAACCCTTCAGCTGCTGGCGATCAGACAGAGCTGAACTTGAGTCGTCTGCCTCTGCTCCATCTGATCACTCCGCAGAGGAACTTGTACTAATACAGCCATTTATCTCCCCTGACACACACACACACACACACACACACACACACACACACGCACGCATGCAGCTATACACACAGACAGAAACAGGCCAAATCAATTTGCAAAAGACTTAACAAAAGGAGCACAGGATGGGATAAGGAAGTTGCTCACGGTCATTAATAATGACAAAGCACCAAGCAAGGCATGGATTCACACAGAGAGGCAGGGAGAGATGGAAATCACACGAAGGCTGCGTTGGCTTGATAAGAGAATGACTGCTGGAAGAACTTCATGGTTAACATGACGACTCAAAAGTTTTTTTTTTTTTTATGGTAAAACTTTAAGACGGACCAGCTGACACTGACTATGTTTACATGAACACTAACATTCCACTGTTATTCCAACTATGACAATTACTGTGAATTCGATAGAGATCATGTGAACAGCATATCTCGTTTGGATATTCTGAATTAGGCCTTATTCTGAATGTAGCATTTTCCAGCTAAGATATGGGATATGTCGGTATTATTCTGGTTTTAGGAGCATTCTTTGGACGTATACAACACATTCAGAATATGCGTCTCAGTTGGGGTTTTTTACCGCAGTTTGTGACACAAGGCTTCTTGCCTGTTTACCTCGCACAGGCAAAATGACATATGCTGGAGCAGGAGGGCAGACAGAGGAGAGGAATGAGAGGAGAACGGAGAGCTGTTCAGGGCGGGCTGAAAAACAGAACGCACCTTCTCCACGATGGGGGTGGAGGGGATTGGTTATTATCCTGACTGACGCTGACGACTCAGCGTGATGCACCAAAAACACTCAGCAGTGTAGTAAACATCACGGAAGAACCTGGGCACTGCATGTGCCTGTAACTATAAATGTATAATATCAGTCATATCAGTATCACTTATAAATATCAGGCAGCAGCTCACTAATGTTTTTCACCTTGCTGATTTACTTCACTGCCTGCAGAGATCTTGTGTTTCCTACTGGAGCAAAAGGGAAACCCTGTAAACCCTCTGCATGTAAACAAGAGTATTAGTGGAATATTCATTTTCATTAGCCATGTAAACATCTTAGTAGGAATATTGTCTTTTTTTTTTCGGAATAAGGGCAAAACTGGAATATTCTGTGCATGTAAACTGTCTGAAGACTAAGAGTACGTCCAAACTAAGCCGAGTAAATCTTTTTCTCTCTGTTTCAGCCGTCTGTTCAGACTAGAATGATGTTTTTCTCGCCTAAAAACATATCTTTTCTACAACAGTTCACAGAGTGTGTAAATATTAAAATGGCAGTGTGGCGTTTGCTGCCCCATGAGGGACCGAGCTGTGTGGCAGTTAACAGGAGATTTTATGTCACTGCACACCTAAAAGTCACTGTAGCCGAATACACAGCGCAGTCAAACATTAACCAGAATTTATGCTGATTTTGTCAACATTTTATTATTTTATTTTCATACGTTTTAGTTCAGATGATGTAACATAACTGAGAGGGGAAAGCACAGTACATGAAGCGCTTCACTCCACCTACCAAACAAGTCATCCCTGGCCAGGGCGTAGAGGATGCGTGAGGCTCCGATGAGGTTGCTCATGGCGGCGGAGAGCGTGGAGCAATAAACGCCGACGGTGACGAAGGGTCTCCAGACGTTGATGTCTCTGAGGAAGCTGTAATCATTCTGAAGCAGCACACTACAAGGGATTAGAGATAAACCTGAGATTAATACAGATAACTTCAACGACCATAAGTAAGCAGAAACCATCAATCTTTCTGTTAACTCTGAGCGACAAAAGATATGCAACAAACAAATAATAAAAAATAAAAATAGAATGAAAGAAATAGCTGAGCAGTGAAGTACAGAAATAAATGTTTTATTGACAGAATTTGTCATTTTCATTTTCTATTTCTATCTTTCTCAATCTTTCAAGGACATTTCACCTTGAAATGAATATGGATGAAAGTCTTAACAAGTCTTCCATGACAACTGATCCAAACCAAAGTTTTTATGTATTATCTTGATAACTTAAACTGATTTTTTTTACTATGTTCATCATCTTAGTTCAGCGTATAAGCCTGTTAACATTAGTTTAGCGTGTTAGCATGCTAACATTAGCAGTAAACACAAACTACAGCCGAAGCTGAAGCTGTAGTTTTGCAGGAATTTGGTCATAAACCAAAATATTTCGACAAATGAAGACTTTGACCTGATGATGTCGCTCTATAGAAAGATAAGACGTCACCAAAGCTGTTACAATTCACCCAGAGGAGAACACGAATGTCTTTTTTTTTTATAACAATCTATACAAGTATCAACCACAAGCATAAACCCCTTATTATGAAAAGAGAAGGAGAAAAACAAAGTCCAAGCTATTACTACAAGCTTGTGTTGGAAAAAAAAAAAATTCCCATGCAACAACGTGACACAGAAGACATCCATCATTTTTGCAGCCATAAACAGAGTTTATCACTTTATTATATTTGTGTCAGGAGATCAAAATCAAGTGGTCAAAAAGATAGTTTGTTATTTCAAACTCATTTGTTCTGGGGGCAAAACGATGTCCAATGAAAAAGAACAAGATTGAAGAGGAAGGTATGATTACTCTGCCGGGGTGCCTAATGATGAGATGCTTGGAATAAGGGGCTCACTCCAGTGTGTGTGTGTGTGTGTGTGTGTGTGGTGGAGATGCTGCACTAGACGTGGAGAAAGAGAGATCAGAGAGTACAAAAACCACAGCGGGGTGTGCATGATTACGGCCTGCCCCCCACCTCTTTTCAATACAACACAGCTAGAGAGAGGAGATCCATCCCAATCTCTCTTGGTGTTTCGATACACACACACACACACACACACACACATACACGCTCCATCTACTCCCCTCCCTCATCACCTCCATCTCCCTCATCATGATGTTTTTAAAACCCATTCAAGGTTTTTTTTTTTTTTTCCTGCTTTTCTGTCTCACTCCTCCCCTCTCTCATTTCATCTCCACTTGTGCTAAAGTCCATTCTCTCTCTTTTTTTCTTTTCTTTTTTTTTTTTTCTCTCTCTCTCGTAATTAAGAGTCTCATCACGTTTTCTTTCAGGTCCAGTGATTTTAATACTTATTATCATGGCCCTATTAAGTATTGTTCACTCCATCCAAAGATCTGAGCACACTATTATTTCACACGGTGCCCAAGAGGCAGGCAGTGCACACACACACACACACACACACACACGCACAAGTTTGCACAGCTATCATTGTTAAGATATTGCATTGAGTTCCATTTATTGTGGACAGCCTCACCCAAACCTTAACCATAACCAATTCATGCCTAACCCTAACCTTAACCTAACATCATTTCATTTCATCTATTATTAGTATTATTATTATTATACAGGAAATGATTTTTTTTTTTTAAAACTGTCCAGTTAAAACCAGTTTACAGCAGGTTCCTGTTGTGCAGAGGACAGAAACACATTATAAAATAAAAAGAGAAACACTCACAGAAACACGGCTGCACATGTGTCCTTCCATCAGAGAGCGTTTGAAGTGTGTATTAAAGGTTATCGCTCTGATGCATTATGGGATCTCATTCCAGATTTTTAGTGTATGTGTGGGAAAAAAATGATCTCTGATGATATTTTGTGTTTGTAAGCCTGTGCTGGAATAAGTGCGTGTGAAATGGATCTGGTGATGTGTTCCTGTCTTGTGTTGTGTCTCGGATGTAGAGCAGTAAGTGTTGGATGGGGGGAGGTATTATTTTGGATCTGAAAGTAAAATGTAATGGTTGGATTGTTTGTGTAGTTTTGAAAAGTCAGGGCATTAGAATGTGAAAGTATAGTGGTGAGTTCAAGAGGGGAAGGGTTGCCATGGATCTTAGAAACTCTGTTGTACTGTCTTGCTTATTGGCTCAATGGTGTTTGTTTGTGTTGAGGGACCACATTGGGAGAATTATGAATATGGTTTCTATATGTGAGATGTGAGTTGAGGAATACTCCAGGATATTTGTAGGTTTCTGTGATGATTAGTGTTTAATAGTGTTTGAACCTCAAATTCACACCTTTAATCCTAAACCTAACCCTTAGAAATGATGTCTCCCCATGAGGACTACTGGTCCCGACAGGTCGGTGTTTATACCAGAACAAAACGCTGTGCAACAAAAATGCATGCACACACACACACACACACACACATACACACACATACTTTTGCATTACCACAAATCAACTAAACAAAAGGTTCTGCAGAGAACTTAACATCACCCTCGAAATTAGGAAATGAAACTACTTTGTTTATTTGGCATGTGTGTGTATGCGTGTGTGTGTGTGTGTGTGTTTGTTACAGCATGGGCACTGCAGTGAAAAGTTTATGAACCATTGCTTTAATCAGAATCTCTGACATATTCATAACACCAAAAACAAACATTCAACGGTCTGATACACAAGCACACGCTTCAAAAGGTTGTGTCCATCACGCAAAAAAATGAACATTATGTTAAAAAGTTGTAAGCATGATGAAGAATTAAAGTGTGTGTATGTGTGTGTGTGTGTATGTGACAGAGGTGAGTGATGATGTGGGTCAAAACTTACAGACTGATTATCAATTCCTCTGACGTGCAGCAGGAACAAAATACATTTCGAAAAGCTTGACATTTCCAAACCGGCTCTCAAAAAACAAAGCCGTTGCAAACTGGGTGACAGTGATGACAAATGGTGTGTATGTGTGTGGGCATGTGCATATATGTGTGTGTGTGAGGGGGAGAGAGAGAGAGAGAGAGAGAGGGAGGGGGCGGGGGAGTGGGTTGTTCATGTGTTGGGTCATAATTGAACGAGCAACAATTTGTATAGTAACTGTGCTTCATAATTTTGCGTTTCTTTCGAAGCATTCATTATCAAAGGTTTATATGTGACCGTGTGTGTGTGTGTGTGTATGTGGAGGGTGGGTGGGTGGGTGGGTGGCCCTGGATAGTAATTATTGATCAGATCATCCAGCTGAAATGAGCTCTGCCATCCAAATAAAGAGCAGAACAAAAGCGCGAGGGAGCTAGTGACAGATTAAAGGAGCTCGTTTAGAGAGGAACAGGAAACAAAGCTGAACGACTAAAAGGAGCCCGCAGAGATTGTTTGGGGCCGATTGTTCTCGCTCCTCCCGGCCCTCTACACCCTTCTGCTCATTTGCTTACCATTTTTATTCATGCCCTCATTTGTGTATTCATGCGTATTCATCTTTTTAATCCATCATTTCATGTGTTTGTGCTTCTGATAATTCACCAGCGCTTTGGTCGAACATTATGGATTAATTATCTGCTATTTTTCAACTGGGATGAAAAATGAAGTGCTGACGTGTGTGTGTGCGTGTGTGTGTATGTGTGTTAAGGTATATTATAACACCAGCGTAAACACCGCCATCACAAACGGCGCTCATTCTGCTGCGATACTGGTCTTCTTAGCTCTTACAGGGCGAGGTCACTCCTCATCAGCGCTAACATAACGATTCGGGATCATCTGGTTTAATGATCTGAAGAAAAAGGCTTCATGATCTCCAATAAATGATCAAATGAGACCGTAGCTAGTTCCTGAGATGGTTCTGGCTTATGGCTTACATCACTGTTATGCTCACTGCACCGTTATGTGACCATTTGCTTCTCTGCGATATGGACATGATGGTCCTGTAAGTCAATATAGTCCCTCTGATGAATCTCTCCATCAATGTTGTAATAACAGCATTTATAGTTCCTGTGTTTTTCTTTTGTTGTCCTTCTCTTCATGGTTGCAAGCAAGGATGGGCGCATGTTTTTTTTGTTTATTTTGAGGGTAAATAACATAATGAGTTTTTTGTGTAGACGTGTACTTTTAGATTTAAACTATTATGATGAGCAAAAACCTATCTATCTATCTATCTATCTATGGTAAGAAATCTTCTACAACAGCATACCACTAATTAATATTTTCTATATTAACAGTTAATCAAATGACTGTGTAATGTAGAATCGCTCATGGTGAGAAAAACCCCACAGAAAGTTGTCACCCAGTTTTGCACGGTGCTTTTTAGACTTTTTAAGCCCATTGCTTCGGCTTTACGGCTCAACAATTCAGCTCTCACCAACAGCAGGAAGATGTTTCCAATCAGAAAAAAAAAAAATCCCTCAATGTTAAAGCCACTGTACACTCACTGCCTGGCACCACATGGAGAGCAAAGTTAGGAATTGGCCCCAAGAGAAAGTCAAATAGTTAGCGGCTTAGGAGGTAAGTTTCTCAAGAGTTGGTGGAGACCAAAACAGAGATAAAAAGGAGAGTAAAGACTGGAAACACAATCGTCATTGGAAAACAACGACACAAAAATGAGTGTGGTTGTGATCAATATGTTAAAAATAGAAATTCATGCAGCTTTAAAATGGAAACGACTTGGTTCGTTAGTGCTCTTAATGACAGGACAGCATATGTGGGGTTGATACATTTTTAAAAAGTACCTGTAGTCATCATAATGTAGGAACATGTCACCCATTGCAAAAGGTGTGGCTCATTGATTTGTTTTCAATAGATTATGGACAACAACTGGGCTCTACAGCACAGAAGAATAACATACATCAGGCTTTGGATACAAAAATAATACTTGTTGGTAGGATCAGTTCATTGTAGGTTTTGGTCTTTTCACAGGATTTGTTGAGAATAACAAAAATATAGAATAACACCAGACTCCTCCTTTGGGTGTAAAGCAATAGCCTATTACTCATGGAGAGAGAACTGGAACGGACAGACCGAAAGGTGGGATTGTTGAAACATTTGTGATGACTATACCAGTTGGACTTTTTACTTACTGTTTTCCAGTAGAAGTAGAAGTTCAAGTGTCCTTTTCATGGTATATTTACGAGCACGAATTGTTATCGACAGATTCAGTCGATGTATTTTAGCGTTTCTGGTCTTGATATTAAATGAAAAAAAACGCTATATTTGTCTGCTTTATATAAGTGCACTGTAATCCTGGCTAAAATTGAAATGAAAGTGTATGATACAAAAGTAAAAAATGCAGCACCTCAGCTGAACGACATGAAAAAGGTGATAATTCTATGGCCTAATTTTCCACCACGCCAACAGGGAAAAACAAATAACTCTTTCTGCAAGCAAAGCCACTTCCAAAAATCCTCAGAGCAGACTTCAAAAAGTCTTAACAGTAGCAGCTTAAACACACGCGGATCTCAATTCACAAAAGACCCGTGTTACCTTTACAGAGTCTGTATCCGGCCCGCTGCGCTTTGTATGAGCTCAGGCCTCTTAGAGACGACTGAATCGACTCCATTGCAACAAATCTACCGGCATAGAGCTACATCCTTTACTGCTGGGATTTAGTGTTGGTCTTTAGCCTCACTTCACCTTGACCTTGTTGGTACTTTTTTAGAGTGTAGCCACCGTACACGAGGGGCAAGAAAGAGATAACGACGAAGCGAGCAGCCCGAGGAAAAGGAGGCAAACGGAAAGCAAGAAGGGAGGTAAGAGAGGGGTTGTAGCAGCCAGAGAGAGAGAGAGGGAGAGGGAGGGAGGGAGGGAGGGAGGGAGAGGGAGAGTTAAGTGCTCTCAGGGGAGTAGACTGTGGTTAAGGATTATTAAATGGGATCAATAACTAACAAGGCCTGTGCGCACACACACATACACACACACACACACACACACACACACAATCTTCTTCTCGCTCCCTCCCTTCTCGTATACTCTCTCCTAACACTTCAAAATGTACTCTACACTTCTCAGCTTTTTCTGGGGCTCGTTTTCTCATTCACATTTTAAAATGTTTATCAAATCTCTCCTGATAATCTCGTCTCGTTTTATGACCGCTCTCCATAACGCCATTTTCCATTTTCAGCCTCTCTATACAGTCATTCTTTCCGCCAACTTCCAATCTCCAGTCACTTGTTTATATTACTTCATCATTTGCCCTCCATGCTTGTAACTAGGGGTTGACTGATATGGGATAGCAAAATCAACAGCTGTTTTTTTTGTTTTTTTTTTAACATCCAGGGTGGAAAAAAAGCCCTCAGGAAAAAAGCATGTATACCATTGGCTGATAACAGAAGTCTCCAGTGAACTGTACAATAGAGGGAACCAGAACTTCTAGGTTCTGTGAACGGGACGGGATGGCCAATTGGCATAGATGTTTATTGACAGCAGATATTACAGCTGAAGAGTTTGACAGGTGACATTAGAGGAGAGTGTGGGTGGATATGATGGAGAAATGGAGAAACAGTTGGGTAACACACACACACAGCAGCACATCAACTCCCCGGGATACGTCACCGTCCTGTTTCCCAGCGTTAACGTGCATCAACTATCCAGAGAGACAGTTTGGTTTCATTTTTATTCATTCAGCTTGACATTGTGTTCATGTTAGCTGATTTGCTGTTGAGTGGGTGTTATTTTGATACATCAGCTGTGGTAGCAGTTGTTAGGAGAAGTTAACTTGAGGTTTTTTTTAAAAAATATGTCTATTTAAGAGTTGCTATTCCTGTATGTGGACCTGCTGCATCAAGCTAATCTATTCTAGAGCCATTTTTCATTAATGTAGCTCGGTAGTTAGCTTGATTTGTAGGAGGATAGCGTCCCTATTCTTTACCCTGCCTACTAAGTTCTGATTGGCTGCCCCCCAAGACACCAGTTTATCTTGGAGTATAGATACTAAACCCTAGAAATACTTTTTCAGAAACGCTCAGAGAGGCTGCATGGAGTTACAGAAGTTAGCTGGACGTGAAGTGAAGTGACGACTTTGCCTCTTTACATCATTTCTTGTGGAATCTTATCAAGAAGTTGAGTTAGAATTCAAGTTTAGTGCTTTCCATAGATGAGAGATATTCATCAATTATAATAAATGTGAAATCACATAAACTGCATCATGTCTATCATGACAGAGTGGGCAGCCAACCAAATGTTTATTTTTATTTTTTTAAGCCCAATATCTAAACCTCTCTGACACCCAAATCCTCCCTCTATGTCTCTCTCTTCAATCCTTGCAGCTTTTCATTCAGACAGGACATGATGTTGAAGACTTGGCCTGTGTTGCTACCATTGTTACCCCCCTCCTTCCTCAAAAAACAAACAGGGACAGCAGTGAAAAAAAAAAGGAGAGAGGGGGCGAAAGTGACTGGAATCTCTGCAGTGGAGAGATAGGGGATGAATAACAAAAGGAGGGAGCACGGCTGTGTGGATGGATGGATGAATGATAGACAGGAAGAGGAGGGAGAAAGGAGAGAGGGAAGCCAAGAACGCTGCTGTGAGGTGATAGTGCCAGGAGTAAGGGATGGGGGGGGGGGGGGGGGGGGGGGGGGGGGATAAAACATATGGTTCCTGATTCTTTTTTGCAGAAGAAGAACATAAACGAGATGAGCTAAACACATCATGGACTAAAAAAAAAAACATGAGATGTTTACTTTAAGAAGGAAGTTACTACAGAAGTGTGACTTGAGATGTCTTTTATAAACCTGTTCTAGGTTTTGAGTTTCCTCTCTACATGGCTGGATTTACCTGCTGACCCCCAGCAGGGCCCCTGTGCAAAAGACGAGCACAATATTTGCTGCTAATGCTGGATGTTGCACTTTATTTCCTTACAAATTTGCAACTTCATCATTTGAACCAAAAAGCATTAAAATGCAGTGAACCTGGGTTTTTTGGGGGGCTCAGGCACAGTTGCACACTTTGCCCATTTTGTACTCCAACCTAGCCCTGCACTGCTGGAAGCCCCAATTAATGGCTAGTGACATTCATTTTGCCAACTAATTCAGCATCCCGGGTCAGATATATGTGAGGTAGGGGATATTACGTCTATGTCTTCTTTAATACTACCACTGGAGGTCACCAAAGTTGGATCATTTTCAAACTTTATACATACTGGCTTTAAATTCTAATTTGAAAGTGGATGTGCTTCTATGCAAGAAAATGTCAGGCCATCAGTTTGTCATGATTATTTATACTACTGTTTTACTTTGGTTTGACATTTCTTTCATCTTACTGCCATATTTTTTATCCACAGCAATGACAGCAGTGTCGCTCTGTCCATCACTTTGGTCCAAACGGAAGAATCTTAACAACTATTGGATAGATTGCCGTGAATTTTGTCAGCCATTCATGTCCCCATCAAAATGAACTGTAATAACTTTGATACTCTGACTTTTCTTCTAATCTAGCGCCATCATTAGGTCTAAAATTTCACTTGTTCAATACTTTGGTTTACAACTAAGTACCTGCTAAAGTAAGGATAATCTCATCAGCTTCAGCTGTACTTGTGTTTAGAGCTAATTAGCAAATGTTAACATGCTAACATGCTACACTAAGATGATTAATATTGTAAATGTTAGGCTCAGCACCAGCATATTAGCATTCTCATTATGAGCATGCATGGTAGCATGATGATCTTAGCATGTAGCTCAAAGCACTGCTGAGACTACATGCAGCTAACATGGGTCACCTGGGTTATAGCAATTTTTATAGGTGCAGGAGCTACAGCAAAGAAAATAAATAAGACCCTTGAATGGTAAAGTTGGTGAAAGAGTTAAGGGAGAGGATCTTACAGTTAGAAAAGGGGCTAAACAGAAAGAGAAGTTGGTGAATGAGTAAAAGACAAGTGAGTGATAGAGAAAAGGGAGAAAACAGGAAGTAGGAAGGAATGGAAATAGATAGTGTGTGGGTGGTAGTGCCTGTTTTTTGAAGGATGGAGAGAAAAAAGGAAGGTGCAAAGTGATGAGGAGAAAGATGCAATTTTTCTGGAAAAGTGAGGAATTACATGCTGTCTACAATTAATGGAGTCAATGCAATGTTCTCAACAAGTATAGCGCTGTGTGTGTGTGTGTGTGTGTGTGTGCAAGAGAGAGAGAGAGAGAGAGATCTTGCTTTATGTACTTGTTTATGCTTTATGACATTGATGAAAATATTAATATAATAATATTGACTCTTTGTTTCTGATTGTAACTGCCTGCCAATATAGGCCATAATTCTGAATCTATTTAGGATTTCTACATAAAAGTTATTGCTTAATGTAGTATATTAGCCTTTCAGAATACCAAAATCACTTCTTACACATTAAGTTCAGGCAAAATTGTAAAAAATAAAATCATTGTCTGCAACATAAATGCACAATTACGAGATTATCTTCATGACTGAAAGCATGATTTGATCTCTTGGAGCTATAATCAAAACTCTTCCAGAATCTTTGTTTTTTTTTTGTTCAGTCTAGACAGGCATAAGTTGTATTATGCTCAATATTCTGAATAAAAAACAGTAATGGTGTATTGGTAGAAAAATACAAGGATTATAAAGACAACATAAACCTCTTTCACCATAGGCTCCAATTACAGCAAGTTTAAAACTGGCCTCAGGTAAGCTGTCATATTGGTTCAGGTTATGGTTAGGGTTAGGCTGTCCACAATGAATGGAAGTCAATGCATATTCCTAAAAGGGAAAGTTGTGCAAACTTGTGTGTGTGTGCGTGCATGTGTGCGAGCGTGCGTGCGTGCTTGCGTGAGAGTTGGGCAGGGGTGCAGACGAGACAGACAGAGGCACTTCGGGGGGTATGCGAATAGCAGACAAATTCACCAGGCTGCATGTCAGAGATAGCACCACAAAAGAGGGCCCGATAGATTCAAATTAATATAATTATCAAGTCAGTTATTAATACAAAAGCTTCTATAGCACGGGGCGAATTAGCCCACAGGTCACTGCTGCACAATACTGTGAAGAAGCAGAGACACACGTGTGTAGCATGTGCGCTCATACACACACACACACACACACACACACACACACACACACACACACACACACAAAAAAGAAGTCAATCAACCAGAGACAGAAACCCCCACAGACACTAAACCGGTTAGTTAATATTCTAACAGGAAACCAGATCTAAAATAATAATAAAAAAAACTGAGGAGCAACTGAGTGAGTTGTCATGCTCACTCTGTTGCTTTAAGTGTCCACACACACACACACACACACACACACACACACATACACTAGCAAAAAGGGCTTGATAAAGTAGCGACAGGACAATCTGTCATGGCTGGCTAGCTGGTCACATGAGGTTAATAGATTCCCCCTATCTCACATCCCCTCAGCCTTCATCGCCATCATCACCAGCCCCTCTTACCATAATGGCATATCATCAGTGATAATCTCAAAACAGACAAAATATGGGGCCCACTCTATTAACAGTGACCTGGAAACCAGTTGTACGTCTTTCACATCCAAATGAGCTTCATTTTCTTTGCAGTGTTAATAGCTGTGAAGCAGAAAATGTGCTCGGTACTGTCACTGCATCTACAAAGTTAATCTCACAGTCACAGGGTTTCCCACTGTGGGCTGGGTGGAAAATTCCACAATGTTCCGTAACAAAGTTGCATTACAAACTTGGAATGCTTCTGAAAACCTTGTTAATGCTATAAATATGTGATAAAAAAAAGGTAAAATATGGATATTCTTTCTGACATATTTCTGTATAGTGAGCCACTCCTGACAGTCAGTGAATCCTGTGATTTGTGGAGATCACTTTCCAAATCACTTTCTCTTCCAAGAACTCACAAAACAAAAAAATTCTCTGATGTTCCAGGAACTCCATGACCTTTGGGAAGTCCACATACGGGAGCATAAGAGAAGTGTAGCTGCTGTTGAGGAGTGTCATAGTTCATGTTATAAAACCCAGTCTGAACTAGCTGTCAGCTCCGGGTTAAATTACCTCATCCCTCGTTATAATGAGCACACACTGACAGTCCCCATCTCTCCCCTTGCTCACACCTGAGCAAGGGCACCGATGCCATGATATCGGCGCACACACTGACACAGGTAGGCAGTTATAAAGAGGTACTCTCATCGTGTAGTAGCCTACAATCATTTTCAATGGCCGTTCTCCCACCTCCCCTGACATTCACTTTTAAATACAATCTTAACTGCTTTGCCTTTAAAGCTATGATGCAGAACTACAATTTGCAGAGGGTAGCAATTTAGAAGAGCCATATGAAAAGGTTAGTTTGTCACTCTAAATATTCTCTTTAAAGGGAGTGTGGATGGTTGGTGAGAGAGTGTGACTGCCACCCTTTGGACAACCTGCGCAACTGCAACAGTCACTGAATTTCTCTTTTTCTTGTCATTATTAAACAATCAGTGGAATCATGCATCAAACTGTATATATTTTCATTACAGGGAGACACAGCTGGAATCAGACTGGTAACCCTGACAGCATTAGCATAATGCTAAACTCATTCAACACTGCAACCTTCACCTGCACCATCTTCCAGTAACACCCCCTCATTTCTACACACTTTCTTGCTAAATGGATGTTATTGGAATTCTTGTGCCATTATAAATATTGCTTTTTCTAATTTCACCATAAGGACATTTTAAGCATTTATTAATTAGTATTTGTTAACAACTATAACTCCTTCTGTGTAGCAGGCAGTATTATACATCACAACTGGTGTATAAGCAGATAATGACAATAGTAATTATTTAATATGAATAGGAAATAGGAAATAGTGTATATTTAGTACTGTATATTCAATTCATAAATACGGATTTACTTCCTCACTCTCAACAACTGAGCAACTCTATCCACTGATGAAGGCCATGAGATGTTGCTGAAAGATTCAGAAGTGGACCTTGAGTTTAAAAGTTAAAACATTCTAAAGACAGTTTTTAATTTTAAAAAGTGTAAAAGGATATCATTTAATATTGTAGCTTAATTATAATGTGTTATACATGATGTATAAAGTGTTTATATACTGCTTATAAATGCTAAATAATGAGGGTATAAAGTAGAGTCTACCTATCCCCTCCCCACAGTGAGATACTGGCATTGCTGTAGTTATCCTGGCATCTTGTCTCAGGCATGACAGCTTCCCTGGCATGTGGTGTGGTAGCGCCATAACATGACGGATGACTTTAATAGAAGCAGTCATATTTTAATCCAACATAATTTGGTTAGCTTCCCTGTTTGCGTAATTTCATGACAGAAAGAAAAAAAATGCTGCCTGCCTGATACATGTATGTGCTATTTGGATTTGGCGTGAACAGCAGCTGTGAGATAAATGTAGGATGAATAACTTTTTCCATTTTGCCTCTCTCCATACTGATCAGCCATGTTTTTATAAGAGACCCAACATGTGCTGTAATGATTCTTTTTATATAAGTTCATTTCACAAAATGCACTTTGTATAGCAATGTCTTGCATTCATAATGCAATATAGTTTTTCTTCATTTCTAGAGCCATTCACACTCGGTAAAGGGATGCCACTTGAATACCATGATAAATATTGGCCTTTTTCTAATTTCCTTACAGGAAATCAATAAAGTTTTATCATGCACTTTAGGTATTGTTGGTAGTGTTTTTTTTTTTCTAGGAGTGAGCTGACTTAATATAGCAGAAGCAGTGGTGAATGTAAAAATATTTTGCGAGCAGAAGATGAAATACACTGCGGAACACTGCTTACACACAGGTAATACATTGAAGCTCATGTTTCATCCATTACAAAATGAAAGTTGGATATTAAAACAGATTGCACTCCAGTGAGGCCCGTCACTGTCACTATTGTACCACTTATCATCTCCTGATAGTGGCTGCTGGCCAGTCAATGGGTGCGTTCTTGTGAGTTAGGTGTCAAATATCGCCTGAAGACTTTTTTTTTTTTTTTTTTTTTTCCACAGTACACAATCAGACTATTGTGTTAATCTGTGGAAGTGAAAGCAGTGAATTCCAGCTATTACAATGCAGAAGGGAAATGATCACATGGTGAGATTCATTTACAAAACACAGAAAATCCTGCAAGAACGTCTAGAAGCAAAATGAGGAACACACTCAGAGAAATATGAGTCAATCTACCCGACTGATACAACGTGTTTACTTTCTTCCTGTTTACTCATATTAACCAGCATTTCAAAATAAATAAAAAGTCAAAAATCACAAGGCTAGACATCTGGCCTGCAACGTGGATGAACAGAAACAAGAGCATAATGAGGAAATTCCCTCTTAATGAAGGTTTTCCTAGTGCTTCTGAGAAATTATACAACCGTTATCAGTTGATCAATTCTGGTCAACCTCAATAAACCAAATCATCCTGAGCCAACTAAAGATAAAAACAGGGAGTCATTTCCTGGCAATGAACCAATAAAACTGAATTCCGTGTGTACCAATCGAGCACTTTGCCCAACTGTTTACACTCCTGCCCTGTGCCTTCTGTCACACATCACTAACAATAATCTTTTACAGATGTTTATGACATTTCCACAGAACTGTTGCATGAGCATACATCAGAAAAAAATGCTGCAGAACAGAACAAATCTCCATTGATAAACTTGCAACAGCACAGAACCAGGCATGTAGTACACGCACACACAAACACACACACACGCACACACACACACACACACACACACACACACACACACACACACACACACAGGCCCTGTCTGTCATGTGTCCACATCGGGTCTATATCTGCCTGAAGCTCACACCTGGCATCAGAATGCATGTATGTCTTCTGATCTGACTCCACTTCACTGTATCCATTTGATTTTATATGTAGGGAAATAGTGATCACTGCTAAACAGAAAACACACACACACACACACACACATTCAGCTAGAGAACAGGATTGCAGTGGCCATTTGAGAACTCACCTCAACCACTCACTTTAAAACCATGTTAGAGTTGTTTCACTAGATCAAATCAATCATGACCCCTTCCCCCTCTCGCCCCTCCACACACACACACACACACACACACACACACACACACATCACGTGAGGGACCTCTTGTGGCCTCTTTGTTGCATCATGTGAGTGGAGACTCAATGTTGTCGGTGTCCCGCTTCAACACACTGACACTGCCTCCCTTCATTGATGACTGAATAGCTATATCTCCATCATAAAGATCTTTTTTTTTTTTCTTTTTTTTTTTTTAATAAACACCTACGCTATGTTCAAGTAACATGTGTGATTCCACGGGGGAAAACACTTCACTGCAGAGGTTGGATGAAGTGTGTTAAGAAACTCTTATCAGTAAGTGTGCGCGGTAGGCGGACGCAGGGAGGACGGTGCAGCTGGGTAAATGATGGCGGTATTGATCTCTGATGCTCTTTTATAGCCCTGTCATGTCAGTTTAGCACCTTGGCAACACTTGCTTTAGAGGTACATCAATACTGAACTCTGGCACTCAGCAAAAGACAGATAGAAAGAGACAGATAGAGAGAGAGGGAGCGAGAGGGACGACAAATAAACAGAAAGAAGTAAATACCCACTGCATCATCAAAGTAAAGACTTTAAAAGTGAAGTGATAAGGACACAGACACAAGTTATTACGTGTCCCGGACAGATTGTTAGCTGTAGTATGCTAACAATTAAAAGGAAGACTTCACCATAAATATGTCTTGAGTGTTAAAGGAGGGGTTTACATCATGGATGAATAAAGAGAATTGGATACAGTGTTGGAGGCGGAGCCCCGTTCATTCCTATGAAAGTTGCTGGCATATAAAGCCAAAAACACACTGTGCAGGCTCTATGGGCCCAGTGTGTCCAATGGAGCATGCACCGTAGCGACTTCCGCCAGCTGAGAATGCTAACTTGTGGTTTAGCGCCTCCAGCTAACTTTAATGAGGATAAAACAATTCAATCGCGCAGCTCTTCTAGACTTCTGAAGTGGCTCAAATTCTAATAGTGAAACGAGTCATTTCACGGGGGTTGTGACGCTAAAAAAAAAACGTAGTAGCTGATTTACAGACGTCTCTTTAATAATGTAAGTGTATGGGGAAAAGTCTTTTTGGGCCCAATGGCATCACATGACGTTGTAATTACATGGTTTGGCCGCTATGTCAAATTAGTTTCAAAGCCCAGTCCTTTGTAATTGTCGTGAATACAAGCTAACATCAGTTGGTGTCCTCCATGAAGAAGCAAGCTACAAACTCTCAGAATCAATTTTCAAGCATCCAGTCAGCATATATACCATACTCAAAAGACTTTCTAGTCCTTCTTCTAGTCTTCTTTCTAGTACTCAATGTTGAGTAGGAGGCCACTAGCAACAACTCAAAACCAGGAAATGAGGAGAAAAAAAAAGGAAAAAGTAGCTTTGAAGCTAACTTTCTGAATGCTAATAGGAATAAAATAAACCAAAATATCATACTAAGTATATTTCTTCCTTTTGTTAGAGCTTGCTGTCGACTATCACTCAACAAAGTTAAAGTGTTAGCATGTTGTAAAAGAAAGACTGACCTACTGACTACAACAGTGATTAATCTTATCATTTAAGAGGCTACACACCCATCTAGTGCGTTCATTTTATCTGATAAGACCTCATCTGAGTACAGTGTAGGAGTATACAGACTGTTCACTGACCCTCCTCTATTAGTTGCACTTGTTAGGGCAGAAAAGGGCAGAGAAGGGTGTTTCAACAACTTTTAAACACAACAATGACATATGATCCCCTTTTAAAGTTTGTGTGATAAACTTGTTATCGAACTATTGCCTATTTAGACATCCAGCCGACACAGAGCTGCAGAGTCAGGTGATACTTCTTTGTGGACCCGTCGATAAATGTGAACCCTTTCACATTACGCATGGTCATTTCATCCCCCGTTAACATGATAATATTGATTAGTACAGCTTTAACAGTCTTGGTTCATGATGTTTAGTGACCTCACATAATTGCTGCGCAGCTCGAACTAAAACCCTGAGGTCTAATCAGTTAGAATAATTGAAAACACCTGTGTCAGTGTGCAGGGCCTTTAACCAACTGGACATTTCCCTGGAAACTGCAAGTGTTCCGGTATAATAGAGGAGCATTAAAGGATAATGGGGTTGTAGCTAGACTCAGGGGAGAGTGGCACATCAGAGGACCTTATGCCAACACACTGATACATCCCGGTTGCTACTATTCATTTAATTCAAGAGGAAAGCGATGACATTCCTTCTAGTCAGGACATTGTTTTAACGTCGGTGTCAGTAGTATGGCTCTTTAACTGCTGTTGAGCGTTGGCTGGACGGACATTTAGCTGAGACTTAACACTGCAAAGAGTGCAAATTTAAGACATTGTTGAATAGAGCCTGATTCAGTCAGCTTTCAGTCAGTTAAAGTATGCTTTCATGGTTGGATGAATTTGTTGCTGCTACTATAACATTTTAAATGATGTGTATTGGAGCTGCATTATACAGTAATTGCTACTCATTTGAATAACACAGCTGAGTGCAAACATTCAGAACAATGAATGAAGGAGTTTTTTTTTTTCACTCTAAATTGTCAAAGCTCCAGTGTTCAGAAATGGGCTGGGACCCACTGGTCATTCTTGCACTAAGGTTCTGCTAATGGTCTCATGTGTGCTCCAATGTGTTTGTCGCCCACGCTGCGGGTGTTCTGATTGATTAACTGACACCTGGTGTCGGATAACGTTCACTTGGAATAGATGGTTTTTGGGGCTGGCTTCCGCTGATGCTCCAGTTTTGTTTGGTGAAGCAGAAAATGAACCCTGTTTGCATTATCTGATAGCCGCTAAGTATCAGATTTCATCTGCTGAAAACAAAACATGCTAACATCTATTACTACAGCACAGCGCTTGTACTTTTATTAACCTAGAAGTTTAATTAACTTGTTGTTGTTGTTGGATCTGTGTGGATTTATGGTCAATTATAGGTATTTTCTCTGCTTTTTTACGTTTGTTTGTAGATGTGTGTGTGTGTGTGTATTACTGACCGGTCACAGGAGCAGGCCACCAACACACTGAGCAGGTTGTAGATGATGAAGGTGAAGATGACGGCAGTGATGGTGCCGCGGGGGATGGAGTAACTGGGATTCTTCAAGTCGCCTGGTAGATAAGACATGTTCATTCTATGTTCATACTATGCTCAGGTAATCAATTCACACACACGTGCACGCACACTCACCCACACACACACACACAACTCAACCTCACCTACCTGACATGTTAGAACCAGCCATGATGCCGGTGCAGCCGTTAAACATGACAGCGAAAACAGTGGCAAAGGTCATGGTATTTCCCGTTGTGTAATCCAAAGTGTATCGAGCTGCGAGAGGGAGGGATAACAGCAGATAAGCCATTGTAGTTGTGCTCTTATCAATGTCATCGGTCTCCAAACAACAAGTTCAATTTGCGGCTGTTGGCAGATATTCCTTCATACAAGTGCGAAGCCGGGCTTCATCATGTTTCGTCATGTGCTACCTGTTTTTTGTTTACAGAGCGCCATCTAGCCAATCACGGGGAAGTGGGATTTATTCATCAAAATTCAATTTCAAAGCTGAGAGCTGTCTTCTCGATTTGTGACTACACACACATATTTAAGAAAACAAACTTTTCGGAAACATAACCACAAACAAACACCCACAAACAACCAGAGACTTTCACTGCTGTCTCCACTCAGGCCCTTTGCTCCTTACAATCTAATTACAAACGTTCACATGGAGAAATGACCATTAGGCATCTTAATTACAAGCACCTGATCACCTTTTATCTCTAGATTTTAAATATTCACATTGTTCAATTAAAGTCATAACCATTATCATTAAAACGGTAAAAAAAAAAAGAAGATCATTTTCTATGTATGTGTGTGTGTGTGTTTGTGTTTCACAAATCAGGATTATTCAAAGCTTGCGTGTGTAATATTGCTCACATGTGCCTGAGTGCATGCCCGAGTTACAGCAATTAGCTTAATAATCATGTGCTTGGATATAAATCCTCGCAAACAGAGTGGAGCGCTTAGTTGCATTACTGTGGGCCCTTCAGAAACTGAGAAAATGTACAACATCTAATGACAAATCAATCAAAATGTCCCTTCTCTGCCAGCAGTGCAGGAAAAAAAGATTATGTACTTTCAGAGACCCAGGGGTACATGGGTGGCAACGGGTCAAAGACAGGCAGAGACCCAGGTTTCCACTTTCATTGGCTTCATGGGTGGGAAGCCAGTGAGGGATCATGTCCTTTTTGTTGTACTAGCCACTCCTACGCCAACAGTGGAGTTAGCAATAAGGAGGGTGGCAGTACAGTGGGCATTCTAAATAAAAGGAAAACTGCTTGGTGTGCATTTACTGAAATAAACATGCAGTACATGCCTAAGTCACTGAGGTCATTCTTCCAATAAGCAAAAGTTTAATTAAAAAAAATCCAAAGTCACATTAATAACTGTGTTATTATCATGCTCTGTGGGTTGCTGCAGTACAATAAATCAATAGAACTAACCCAGTACATTTTCCATCCCAGTTAAACTCTCTCTCTATAGCACAAGGATTTGTGAAAAGCTTTTTTGAAAAGCTTTGTGCGGTGTGACAGCTTAACTGTGGGCTAAATCAAAGCTTTATATTGTACATTGATTCAGTCAAAATAAATCATTGATATTATTAGGTAATGTAGTGATCAAACTGATTAGTGAATTGCTGTTCACTGTCAGGCCACTTGTGTAAAAAAAAAAAAGGTGTACGCAAGGTCTAGCTAGCATACTTGCATCCAGACAACAAGCAACAGAGTCCATCATCAACTCTGGCCCATATCTGCATCCTGATTGGGTTAAAATAAGGCTGTACAAAGCTACCACTGCTCAACTTTGTCCTCCATATGCCATTAATGTGTCCTTATTTGTCAAAACCACTATGTCGTAAATTATTTACTCATTGTTTTTCAGTTTCAGGACCCATTAATATGTTGTTGCTTAATTTAAGTCTGCGATTGGCCTGATGTCAGCATCTCTGCCTCATTCATTACTGAGTTCTAGTGCTGAGCTGAAAGCTTCAGAACCTTCGGACCAAATCAAAACGGAAAAGTTGATTGTGTTTTACGTTTGTGCCTTTGCATGCTAGACTGAAGTTGAATCCTTGAGTGTGATTGAGTCATTGTCCTTACCTGCCCATATAAATAAAGGAAATAAAGGCCTCAGCTATCCAAACATGCTTGGTATGAGCACACCCTGAAAGAACCTCATGCGCAGTACTGCTTTAAGACCAGTCGTCTCCACCTTACCCCACAGGTTCCCGAGCAGCGTGTCCAACTTGAAGCCGGTAAAGTTTCCTGTGGTGGGAAACACAGGGCCTGTTCCGTTCTCCGTAGGGTTTGGAGCACTGGGCAGGGTGATGGTACGAGGTCCAACAGCAAAGAAGCTGATAAAGATGGTGCCCAGGACAAACATGACTACCAGGAAGATGAGGAAAGTGGCCTTGGCGTAGATGTGGGCTCCCACCATGCACACTAGCAGGCAGAGCAGGGCGACGACTGTGGCGTAGAGCAGGGACCACCAGTAGCCCGCCGGCAGAACCTGGAAGGACAAGGCTCCTGTCCCGTCTGGGGAAGGATGGGGGGGGGTTATATGTTCAAATAGTTGAACATATAGGTGCATTTAGACAGAATTATGCTTTTCACAGGAATAAACAAAACAAAATCACAGTTTTTGAAGCTTTATCTACCCAGGAAAAAATGTATATTAACACAGTTCTATGCATTTACACCTAGAAGTACCCCACAGTCAATTACTGAGCAGGAAGAACATATCTTATTTATTATTCCACCAATATTCTCAGAGTTTGCACCAAGACACTAGTAAAAATGAATTTCTATAACCATGTTAGAGTCTCCATAACCTAAATCCTCCTGCTTTGTTAATGTAGTTTTCTAGAGTGAACTGTCTGGTTTCCTTTTAATTACGATGAAAAGCCTCCACCTAAACTAAAAAAAAAAAAAAAAAAAAGATGGAAAACGTGCAAATTGAACTTACTTTCTGGCATTCCGAAGGTGGCCACAATGGCTTCAACCAGACCCAGCACATAGAGGGCGCTGCCGCATACATTAGCGAAGAAGAACATGATGCCGATGCTGCCACCAAACTCTGGACCCAACGCTCGGCTGATCATGTCTGAGCTACGTTAAGGGAAGGTTGTTGGGTACAATGAAAGAACAGTGTGTTGTATTGTATAGACAGAAACCACTTTTGACATGAGGGAATTGGGTAGTAATAGTGAAGTGACATGAAACAAGGGGAGAGAGATGGGTATGACATGCAACAAAGCCATTTTTTTTATGGTTGTATTTTTCACAATGGCTTCGTTTTGCCTACCAGGTTATATACAGTCTACCCTATGTTACTGGTGGAAGTTTCAGGCTACAGGCTAGACCCAGGGCTAAAATAAAGGTACTTCCACTTTCTCTGCATGATATTTTCAAAAAAAAATTAATCTAATCTATACTTTTCATTTACAGTTATTATTATAATATTCTCCTTATTATATTAACCCCTTATCCCTCCGACTTCTGAATCCAAACCTGAGCACTTTGAGTAAAGAATAGGATGGGATTACTTTGATCCAGCTTCATTTCTGGGCTCTACAATCATAATGTTATGACATTTGAGCAGACGGAAAATTTTGGGGGGGCAGTAAGTTACCGAATTAGTGCATTTTAATGTTAATGTTTAAGGTATTACTATCATTATATTGCATATAATCATATACAGGAGGTCACAACAACAACTTATTGCCAAAGCAAAAAGTGTGTCTAGTTGCATCCTACATGTTCATGCTTGTTTTTCAATCTAAGATCACGTAGGAAGTGGTCTGTCTTACAGCATTGATTGGGATCATTTAGCAAATTCCATCAGTTATGCTGGCCTATGTCCCAAATACTGCACTGAACAACAAGTGTCCTATAGTCCAGATAATAAACAAACCAGGCTCCATTCAGCTTCACAGACAATGTATACTTATACTTAACTATGCAATGCCTGAATGAAGAGACACTGCAATGAACACACACTGTTTGTCTTTGGTGAGTGTAGGACATCCATACGCGCGCGTGTGTGTGTCTTGATATCTTGACCACTGATGATATTGCTGATATTACACTGACTGTCACATGTGATGGTGTGTGAGGAGGATACAGTAGGCTCCCCCGGCATCCAGGGCTCCATTGGTAGAGATGGCACAGACTGACAGTACAGTCATACAGATGATGAAGTAGGCCACCAGGAACATGGCGATAGCTTGGTACAGTCCAGCGTGACCAACCACGAATCCTGCAGAAAAGCCACACACAAACAGATCTCAGTACCAGACGGCAGTGATCAGCTGGTCAGCTGGTCAAAAACAGAACTTTGGTCTTGGCACTCACATCAGTGCGGTTAAAGACGGAAGTTAAACTTTCCTGGAAAGAGTCCACACTCGCAGCACAGCAGGGCACAAGGAATGAGAACCACATGGATTCAGAGGATTATCATTAACAAGTCAGCAGCGTTTGTATCAGTTAATGAATACATTCTGGATACATTGTGTTTGTACTTTATAATGATACATTTCTGAAAATCTCCAACAAAGTAAAATGTCTGTCTGAGTGCAAAAAATGACTCATTGTAACATTCTATCCTCTCAAGAAGTGAAACCTGAATCACATGTAGGCAGCAATTCCAGTTTGTAGTTTCCCCATACCGTCACTGTAACACTGAAGTTCTTACAGTACCAGAAGACGAAAAAAAAAGAAAAAAGGACCTACTCATGAACTCTGAGTCAGCTTGACGAGAATGTTTTCAGCCAGTACAAACTTTGAGTTTGATAGCGCTGAGCAAACACCTGCTCTTTCACAAAGTCTGGTGCCAGCATCTGTTACTTTTTTAAAATCATGACACAAACTTGTTTCTCTCACATGAACATTTCTCAACACTTTTTTTTTCCAAGGCAAAATTTCAAATGAAAGATAAAACATGATATTTTGTGCCAAAAACAAAAGTTAACGTTAATCAATCTTTGCCTCTTTTTCATTGGATGTCTCTCAGGTCTCGTACTGTTTGTGTTTTCCTTGTTGAACTTGATTTGGTAAAAACAAATTTATACAGTTTGCTGTGAGATATTCCAGCAGGTATTATCAAAAATACACAGTATGGTTTACTGCAAATGTTTGCTAACTCTTTATTACAGTTTACCCATATCTCACATTAGAGCTGCCACAATTATTCAATGAATCAACTTAAGAATGAAATAATGATTTTATTCATTTTTTAAAGAAAATATCTGATGATTTGATGTTTTTTGTTGTCATACGTTACAGTAAACTGAAAATCTTTTGGTGTCTGACTGTTGGTTCAACAAAACAAGAAGTGTGAAGACATCATGTTGGACTGTGGGAAACTGTAATCAACATTTTTCACTAGCTTCACAATTGACTTGCAACATTTCAATATGAAAACACAACATATCTAACATGCACTTTCACACACAGATGTGTTTATCCTCCTGATTTGGTACCATTAATATCTAATAGATTTCCCAGACGTGAAAATAATATTCATGTTTTAAGATTATCAATGACTCTCTATCAGATACATTACAGTAAATCACTGTGGAAGAAGAACCATAATGACCATAACTACCATAATGCAACACAACCCTGCTCTCTCATCAACCTCATATTTAGACTCAAGACTCATCTCATGAGCCAAACTTTTTAAACGACATGACTTTTGTATCTTGTGGCCTACACCTCTTACCTGTTATCACATTCTATTGCCAGCATTCTATTTTCCTCTCTATGTCGTTTCCTTTATGATCAAATACAATTTTAGTTGTCATTGTTTTATTGCTTCTGTTCATGTGATACCTTTTTTTTTCTTCTGTTAATCTCACCAGCACATTCTTTATTAACCCACTGATGGATTTTACTAGCTGTGCAGATGAATGAACTCTCCAAACTAGTCCTGATGCAGCAACAGGTGGTGACAGGTCAAACAAAGACAATCTCACATCTTGATAAGTCATGTGCATCTCATCAAAAGTGTGTGACAAGACATCAGTGTCACTTCACACCATGTCAGATGCATGTTTTCCACACTTTGTACTTTCTACCAGTGTGACCTTTGCCTGCATTTATGTGTGTATATATATAAATACATAAACTGAGCCAGTGTGACTAACAGTGTAACACTGCTGTCTTCTTAATGTGCTTTTATCTAAGGCTGAGGGTGTCACATGATCACACCAGCACCTAAATCTCATGGGAAGGGTGATACTCGGTTTGGAAAAGTTTCACTTTGTTTTAGCACTGATGGCAATTTTCTGTAGATTTTGACGAAACAAATGTTTTTATTTGAAAACAAAATAATATCATTGACTAGAATATGTTTGTCCATAGTAATGAGTATAATACGACTGATGACTAAAATGTGATTTTTAAAAATATGCTATCCAACAAGTCATCAGTCTCTCCATCCGCATCCATGTTGCGTCTTTAACTGGCTGGTGAATTTCACTGCAGTTTCACATCCACAATGAAACCACTGTGAGTTCCTGTGCAGACTGGCATCATACAGTGTGAGAAGAGTAGTCTCAAGTCTCACACAGAAAGAAAGCTACTATACGTGTCCATGTGAGATTGTATGAGTGTGTGTGTGTGTGTGTGTGTGTGTGTGCAGGCACTAAGTGTGTCCACTCCCCAGCAGCTGACATCTCACGAGACTCGGGGAGGGTGGGTGGGGGAGCAAGGGGGGGAAGCAGAGGGGAGTTGGGGAATGAGAGAGAGAGAGAGAGTTAGAAAATATGGTGGTGTAATAGAGGAAAAAGACACACACACACACACACACATATATATAGCACCCAAACAACCTGAACGCTGAAGTGAAAGGCTTTTTCCGGAGCATCTGGCCTCTCTTTTTAATGCTTTGACAGCAGAAATGCGAAACCGTCATTTGCATGTCATATCACGATTACCAGCATCACACTCACATTTTGCACAAGAAAATGGAAGTATTACTCTCTCCGACGTGGTCCGAGCTGACTTCTTTTCTTAACCTTAAACTTATAGAAAATTACTCAAGACAACAAACTGAAATCCTTCCTCTTAAAAAGGATGTGACCAGTAGAAACCAGTTAATTACGGCTCCCTACAGATAGTAACACTTAGAGGAAAATGCTACAAAAACTCATCCCAGTCTGTCTGTTCTGTCTATTAACCAAACCTGTGGAACGTAGGCAACTTTCAAAAATCTAAGCTATACATTTCTGCTGTGTTTAAACATTTGTAGAGTTTTAAAAGTTGTGGTTAGAGTTTCTCTATTCTCAATTTTTTGAGAGATTGAGATTAGAGGAAGTGCAGAATGTAGGTTATACGTACATTTAAAAATAACAACACAACAACCGACCAGTAATACCACATTTAAAACACATAATGCACCAAACTTGTATTTGACATTTTGTGAACATTAAACAAGCCTCTTAACATAACGTGCACTATAATGTCAGAGAAATGCAAGCAATGCATCAGAAAGTTGCATTTACCAAATCTGCTGCTATTAACATCAGTTCCTCAGAACTGACAGAAGCCAGAAACAAAAATTGGCTTGAACTGCTTTCAAGTGCAGCTGTGTGAAACCTGAAGTGAGTTTCCTTCTGCAATTCATCTGTTTGTCAACACATATCCCCTTAGTGGAGTAAGTAATTCATTACTTACTGACTGCAACTTATTGAATTGGTTCACATCGCTCACTACTGTCCTTCATGTTATACAGATAGAAATTAAGCACTTTTAATAAAGTTGATATGACTGAAACAAGTCAGATTTGATGTTAACATGTGTAACTTGCATCCCGAATTCAACAGTGGCTCCTCAAAAGGCTTTAATCATGTTATAAACTATAAACCTTCACTGAAAAACAGAGTGATAGTAAAATCTCAGAATTTTGAACAGGGTTTGGTGTAAGTTACATCTGAAATCACAAACAGGTGAGCAATGATTTACGAGGGCATCAGTCCTACTCATCACTCACCTATTCTCAGGAACAATACCACGCTGAACATGGACAGCAAGGTAGGGATCACCACACCGAAGAAGATGGATAATTTCTTCGGTTGCCGCTGTTGGCTCGCCCTTTGCCTGGAGCTGCCCGGGTGCTGCTCCAGGGCCTGGCCGGCCGGAGGTGGCCGCTGCTCGGATTCATTGACGCTGGTGGAGAGGCGGTAGTGGAGGAGAGGAGTCCGTTCTGTCATAGTGTAACCCGCCTCTGGATAAGATGCTCTGGATAATTTCAGAGCGAGCTGCCAGCACCGGCTTTGCTCTTAAAAGCGGGCTAACTGTTTCAACGTCTACCGTCGACAAGTTAATAAATGTTACAGATGCTAATCAGTGACGCGTCCTGATTACCGACTATCAAAACTCAACCTTACCTAGCTAGCTACATAGCAGAGCAGGAAATAAGTACCTTGGTTATGAATAAAAATAAATAGAAATAAAACCAGAGCACTCAACCTTGAGCTCACCGGTCCTTTCACATAGTATTAAAAGTCATCACAGGCTACTCATGTCCAGCTTCTGCGGCTTCGCTTCATTTCTCTGTAAACTACTGTAGAATATCATGTGATGTGTCAAATCCACGTCATTCACAGATCTACTTCCGGTTGTGACACTCAGAATAAAAGCTATTGACGCACTAGTAGTTTACTACTACTAGGTGTAGCGTTATTACACGTAATAGGAGTACGGAGACAACGCATCGTTGATTGTTATCTAGCTATAGTATATATGATCTACAAAGGGGTTCTCAACCTGGGGTCCAAGGACCCATAGGGGTCCTTGAGAAGGTTCCGGGGTCCCCGGAAAATTGGGGACTATTTTAATGTTACTCAATTAATTTTTAAATGATTTAATTGACTAGAAGTTAGCCCAGTAAGATAATGTCTATGACTATTCTGTTCTTAGGTTTCACACTCCTCACTGTTAATATGCCAATCTATAGTATAGACAGTTATGGAATAACTAAATCTTCTGAGGTGGGGGTCCTTGACACCAAAATGGTTGAGAACCTCTGATCTACAATAACATAACAAATCATAGTCTATCCAAAAATGCCACAGGCTGTAAAATCATCAGTGCCATCCAAACATCTACCTTCAGAAGGAAGAAGAGCTCAGAAAACACCAGGAGTCTTCCATTCACATGTGTCCAGACACTGTTCTTTAAAATATTTGATAATACATAGCATATAAAATAGTACTATGATACAACTTCCGGTTTTGTTCAGCCTTCCTGTATCTAGCTTGACAAATCTTTCAAGCGCCTGGATTTTCCTGTGTTTTTCATCTCCAGCCTGTTGCTTTCAGTCATATGACCAGGTTGGTTGGACCAATCAGAGCACAGCATTTCTCCGGCCACCTGCTAGTGGGAGCTGCATCAGGTTAGAAACAGATAACCACTAAAGAAATCTGTGATTTATCTGACTTTGTGAAGTTTAACTGATATAACTTTTGAGCAATTTAGAACATCAATAAAAGAACATAAACTTACTTGATATTACATGTAGTTATTTTCGATACATGCATTACATTTGTTTGGTGAAATTTCAAGTGTAAAATAGATAACTAACTATAAACCCTTTTGATATCTGCTTTTTGGATTGTGAGCCAGTGTGAGTATGAAAACACCAGAACATTGTCAAATAGATTGTTTCCCCTCACTTCTATCCTCTATTTTCACTTCTGTATTCTCAAAGAATGATGCAACACTTGTTATTCGTTGAAGCTTTTATTTTCAAACCTTATCCAGTCTGGTTTAACGCTAATGATAAAAGTGATCCAAATACTACAGAGTGATGCAACTGTGTAGTGGCCCAAACAGTCTAAAGTTCTCCCTGGGAAATAAATAATATACTGATACACATAACAGATTCTGACTTGCAGAGTCTGAACATCTTTAGCAGACGATGCATTGATTTAGCAAATCTACAAAACATAATGCCTACAAAACCTATGCAAGTAATGCAGACAAGTAAACTAAAAAACACATTCATTAATCTTGTCATACAAGTGAAGACTTTAACTTTGATACATTCATTCTAAATGCTTCACTAATTTCCAAAAAGACGTGCAGACATCCTGAAGGTCTGAGACTCACACACATACACACATACACACAAACATCTTTGGATTTTTGAATTTTCAACACTGCGTTTTCCTAAGATCTCAAACAAAACATTACATTAAACATTAAACATATACACCTGGTTTAGTTGTAGCACACAAAATTTACTCAGCTTGACAAAAAATATATCAAACTCAATTCAAAGTCCACTTTGAGTTTGCCCTCTGAGGAAATTCTATCACTTGATGAAGGCCACAAAATGTGGTTAAAAGCTCTGGGAGAAGTGGACATATATTTGTGTGTGTGTGTGTGTGTGTGTGTGTGTGTGTGTGTGTGTGTGTGTGTGTGTGTGTGTGTGTGTGTTGTAATAACACAGTCACCAAGTGTATTTTCATGTTCAACTGTATATGTATATATGTATCTGTTTAGGTCTTACAAAGACCCAAATGTTTTTTATTCTTTGTTTTCTTCCTCTTATTTACAATGATGAGCTATTAAAATCACCATCAGTCTTCCTGCAGCCTGGGGCATAAAAATGTACAGTTACATTTACCAGCCTTGCACAGTCTAAATAAAATTTAAAAAAAAAAAGAGATGCTTGTTCCACTGAGCCATGTCATTACAGAACCTAACATAAAGCACCTCTCATCCAGCACCCGCAGAGGGTGCTACAGCCATAGTTTTCATTACACACTGGAAGAAAAAATGTGACCCACATGCTTCACTGCTATACTATACACTGATAAGCATTGTCAGGCACAGTCAGTCACAAAGTTGTAGTCCCCATGATAAGATTTACTCAGATGGAAACAAATAAATGTGTGGGGCTCTGACACAGAGCTGGCCCATGTGTGAGGGAAGATGAGAAAACAGATTTCCATTCTGACAAATTTCACTTTAAAGACAGTGAGCCCCTATATGTGAAAATTTCCTGATAACTAACAGTTGCGTAATATTCCTTGGTAAAGACAACAACTTCACTAATTCCATTTCATTCTGTACCTTTGAATCTAAAACATTCTCACATTATTTACTATCAATACAAACTCCTTCACTTACATTGGGAGCATGTTCGTATACTGATTAGCATTTAGCCCAACATCAGAACAGCCTCACAGAGCAGCTAGCATGGCTGTAGACTCTATTGTCTTCTGCTCAAAACTAGTTATGCTTGAGAATAACATATATATACCTTCAAACAAGAGGGAGAAGCAACTAATACACTTAAAATAATTCCTGCTGCCAAGAAAGACTTTTACTTTTTCTGAAGATTCTCCAGACTGAGAAGTCTTTTTGAGTTTTTTTGACCCTCAGTTTAAAACTCCTGATTCTTCTTTTTTTTTCCCTTGTCACTGGCTGATCACTGTATCCATCTTTGTTTCCAATGCAAACTGCAAAACCACAGATTGTCTGTCCCCCCCCACCCCCACCCCCACCTCCCCCTTCCTCCTCCTTTCTCTTTCAACTCAACTGGTTAAGACAGATGGCCGCCCACCTAGAGCCCGGTTCTGCTTGAGGTTTCTTCCCGATAAAGGGGAGTTTTTCCTTGCAGCTGTCACCAAGTGCCTGTTCATGGGTGAATTGCTGGGTCTCTGTAAATTAAACAGTGCGGTCTAGACTTTCTATGTGTGTGAACAGTGCCCTGAGATAACTTATGTTATGATATGGCACCATATAAATAAATAAAATTGAATTGAATAGATTATTTCCACCCTGATACGGTACATTACACAAGTCCAAGCCCAGTCTGTTCTTCTTGGGTTTTATTCTTCATCAGCATGGCAAAGCCTCTCTCAGTCCACGTTGGGCTGTTCCTCTCCTGATACTCCTGTTGTGTCTCGGATCAGTCCTCAGACAACACAGGACAGCGATACAAATGAGGTCTTTTCCATTTGTTAAATTAGTCCCAAATAGTCCAGTCCTCTAGTAGTGGTTGAGCTGGGTTATCTTTTGCAGATACTATCTTTAAGATCAGTAACAAGACGATCAAGTTTTCCATTGAGTAGCTTCTCATACTGGTCAAACACTTTTGTGGTTTGGTTGGTGCTGCCCTGTATCTGTACTGTGAATTCAGATGGCGCCACTGTGTTGATCTGTAAAGGGCCCAAAAGTAGAATCAATTCAATATACACTAAGCAATACTTAAACAAAAAATGTATTTTTCAAAACCAATTCAGACATTTGTTGATTAAGGCTGCTGATAATTAGGTCCAATTAAAAGACAATTAAACTACAGGTATTTGCTATCTGTTTGCAACATATAGTACGTCAATTAAATCCTGAATTGAGTTCAGTAAAAGTGGTACAAAATTGATTCTCTTTATTATGTTCTTAACATCATCATTTTTTTTCTTTTATCAAATGGATAAATGTAGGTTTAGTTCAACTTGTAGTCTGGGTCTAATTGTTATGTTTATGTAATATTATGCAACAACATTGTGTTCTGACATGAATATACATGTATTACCTGTATTACATGTATTATCTGACTTTGGCTGACTATGAGCAGATGATTTCTGATGTGACGCTCTAGTTTCTGCAACAAGGAGCTCTGACACTGTGATGTGGTCTGATTGATTGCCATCCGCACTCCATCTTGAAGCACCTGGAGGGCGCTCCTTACCTCTGCATGCTTCTGCCAGAGCTGGACCAACACACACACACAAACTGTTACAACGTTGCTGTGAAATGACATGAACTAGTTAAATATGTTCAACAAAGTGTTTTAGTACTCAAATATATATGTGAGAGCTCCTGAATTCATCTCATATCATCTTTGGATATATTTTTCCAAATCAAAACAGCTAGCTAGCTAGCATATAACAATATCAACAATATCAAAAACAATATAATGAAATGCATTTTTTTTACATATATAATCACTCAAACATTTCCTACAGAGTTTGTTTTTTTCATATCATGGCAATATCACTTAATATATTTTGCAGCTATTATTGTACATTGACCCCCACACCCAGAGAGCTCCACCTCTCTCTCTCTCTCTCTCTCTCTATCTCTCTCCCTCTCTTTCTCTCTCTCTCTATCTCTTTCTCTCCATGAGCTGGTGTGATGGCGGTGTGACTAACGTTTGCGGCACCCTCTATTAGTTCTGACTATGCAGTGTCTTTGTCTATGTCTACGTATATGTCTGTTTCTTCGTGTGGAGTGCAAGAGACATATGTCTATATTTGTCAGTTTCTTGTGGATATTTGTAACAGAGACTTGCTGCACAAAATATTGGCTGGGAGGTAAATCAGCTCAGCAAGCTTGGTCTGCTACACCCAATGGACCCAAAGGATACAATGGTCATGCCTGGAGCTGCGCCGGAGAAGAAACGTCAAAAGTGATGCAAAAATGCTGGCTCATGTTTGGTCTCTTGACAGCAAAATGGATAACATGATTGTTTTATGATCTGATTTTATTACCGTCCACCACACCCCCAAGACAGTTGTCAACATCAAACTGAGACATACACTTTCTCTCTAAATGTCCTTTAATGCACTTTTTTTTTTTCTTTTTTGTCTTGGGATTTATGTTCTTTATTGTTTTTAATATATATATATATATATATATATATATATATATATATATATATATATATATATATATATATATATATATATATATATATATATATATATATATATATATATACTTTTTTAGGCGACCAAAGCATTATAATTACCTTTCATAAACTAAAAACACACTGTGAAATAGCAGCAGCTCCACCTAAACTCTGAATCTTGGGTTACATTATGGTTACACTACACTATAAATGTTGTCACTGTGGTAGCGACTTGTCTGTGTTGTTTATTTTAAAATTTTTGTCTTTTTGTTTTTCTCTACTTTCAGTCCATCAAATACAGAGGTGTTTGTGTAAGAGCTTGGTCTTCAGTCTTTTCTTAAAGACCTAGAGGGACTCTGCAGATCGAACAGTGTTTGGTAACTCGTTCTACCATTGGGGATCCACAGAAGAGAAGAGTCTAGCTAGTGACTCAGGGCCCTGTTGTGGTGGTGGTACCAGGTGCCTTTCATTGGCAGAGCATAGTGTGCGAGAGGGAGTGTAGACCTGAATGAGGGGGTTCAGGTTGGCAGGAGCCATTTTAGTTGCTGTTTTACAAGCAAGTGCCAGGGTTTTGACTTCGATATGGGCAGCAACTGGGGGCCAATGGAAGGATACCAACAGTGGGGAGACGTGCTGTTTTCAACTGGTTGAAGACCAGATTCACTGCTTCATTCTGGATCATCTGCAGAGATTTGAACATATATTTGGGACAGCCTGCCACTAAGGAGTTGCAGTGAACAATGCGTGATATTACGAGAGCCTGTACCAGGAGTTGTACTGCATGCTCAGACAGGTAGGGTCTTATCTTCCTGATGTTGTACAGGACAAACTAACATGACTAAGCGACTGAGGCAACTTTAGAGGCTAGTTGGTCATCAATCATGACACCCATGTTCCAGGCAGACTTTGTGGGCATGAGTTGGGCTGATACGAGCTGGATGCTGGTGTTTTGTTGTATGGGGGGACTGGCTGGGATGACAAGGAGCTCGGTATCGTATTCAGACCAAATCTGATGGTCTGAGAACACCAGTCCTCCCATTCATTTCATTGAGCCAGAGTCAACTTTTGGAGAAATGCAATCCAAGGTCACTGTGGCCAAAGGCTGTGGTGGCCAATGGATCAGACTGATGAGAGTTGTAAATTCTGCCATGAGGGAGCACAAAGACGTTACTAGGATGAAGGGAGGACATTTCTCTTCATATGACATTATGTTAGGTTAGATGGTATTGTGCCCAGTGGACAGGTATTGGGACGAGAGTCCATCAAAATTTTGGAGACTTCCTCCTCGGTCATAAGGTAGAATGACGATAGTGTGGCCCTGTTATTTGGCAGCTGTAGACTGAGTTGGTCAGGCTCAGAGAACTGGTTACTGATGGCAGAGACCTCATCAGTAAAAATTAGGCAATGTCTTCAGTGAGTAGGGTGGAGGGTGGAGGAGGAGGCACATTGAAGAGCAGAGAACATCTGTGGCCCCATAGATCTTGTTCTGTTGCTAAGTGGTCTTAGCAGTTTCTAAACTGGAGGAGAGTGATGCATGGAGACTGTGATAATCACTAAGGTCAGTGTACTCTCTGGATTTATGCCATTTTCTATCTGCTGTTCTGAGTTCTACCCTTTGCTCTCTGATGACTTCCGTGAGCCATGGACTAGGGTGGGGGATGCGAGCAGGTTTGAATGTTAGAGGGCAGAGACAGTTAAAAGAGTGGCTAGAGAAGAACAGAGTGTGTCTGTAGCCTTATTGACTGCGAGTGAGAAAAAGCCATTATGAGGAGGCAGGGTAGACAATACCTAATTGGAAAGTTGAGTTGGTGTGAGGGAGCGGATGTTGCAGCGGAAAGAGAACATTTGTGGAGGAACATGAGGATGTCCTGGTAAGTTGATCGTGAATTGAATAAAGAAGTGGTCAGACTGATGTAAGGGGTTGACAGTCAGTTTTGTTGTGGAGCAGGTCCATGTAAAAATCAGATCCAGAATATTGCCTGCTTTGTGTGTGGAAGCGGTGGAGACCTGTCTGAGGTCAAAGGAGGACAGAAGTGACATAAAGTCAGCTGCTTGGGTTTTGTCAGTACGGATATTCATGTCTCCACAATCAGTGGTGTGTCATCATGTTAAGTTCAACAACAACCTGACAACCTGGTGGGTGGTTTAAGACAACTACACCAGCTTAAGAGGAGCAGTAACTTGTTGTTTAGTGGAGAAAGCTTTGTGGATTTCCAGTGTCTGGAAACTACACCGTCCGGATCCAGGTTTCGGTAAGGGCTAGTACCAGAATGTCTGTCATATTAGCAAGTGCGTGGATAACTTCTGTTTTGATAACAGCTGATTGGCAATTCCATAGGCCAAAAGTAAAGGAAGACTGAGTAGAAAACGCTTTTCTGAGTGAAATGAAGTTTTCAGGCTTGCACTGTCTACAACAGGTGGGTTTTTTTTAAGCCTTGAATGACAGGGATGTCTATATAGCATGTGGTGAGAGAGGCAGGCTATGTGAATAGATAGTAGAAAAAGGACTAACCGTTCAATTTCCTTGCTTAATGGACTCACACAGGTAGACTCACAGGTCTTTACACAATGAGGGCTTTTACTGGGGTAATAAATCAGATGAAGAAGTCTCTTGACTTCTATGCAATCTGACTTCTTTTTGCAACCAGTGGACTTGGCCCCTGCTGGCCATAAGAGAGAATGTAGGTTTAAGGCACTTCCACATAGGCTTCACCTCTCAAGCTGGGATTTGTCTACCTAGCTGAACCTGTCTGCTGCTGGAGCAGCTCTGCTGACACGCTGTCAATGGAGTAGAGCTGTTCTTGGAGAGGTTCAGTATCGGCTCCAGTCACAACACGGTTAAATATTTTCAAAATGATATAACAGCTGATAACTGCAAGAACAGACATTCAGAGAGTTGAAGAGCCACAGGACAAGATGCAAACTGACTTCTGGCTCATTTGGATTTCATCACACAATTTATCTTCCTCTCATTATTGTTATCTGTCACTTTGCAACTCCTCCCCTCCTACCGAACACAGCCACTCGCTCCATTTTTAGAAATTGTGCAGCGGACGGAGTAAGACTCACATCTGTGGTGCAGATACGCTTTAAATTGATGCTTTCTGCATTTAGATTTTAAAAAACACCATTCCTGATAGGAGACTTCTGATTTATTATTTTAAAAAATTAGTGTCCTTTTACAGTAATTAGATTTTCACTTGTTCCTCCGCCCTTTACTGACTTAGTGAATGATGCTTGATGAGGGGTGATATGTTTTGCTTTTTTAACTACATGCTCGATGTTATTATGTGTAAAATGCCAAAGTAGCATATCATTACACTGTAAAACAAGTTAAGTTACAAATGCAACCTCTCACTGCATTTCAGTATTCATAGATAAGTGGACCAAGAGGGCAGATAAAAGGCATAAAACTCCACATACATGTTGTTGGTTTTTTTTCAACTGACTGCCAAATGTATGAATGAGAGATATTACTTACAGATTTATTTGCCAATTCTGCAGCATGAAACATAACACCTGGTAACTGTAGAGGAAAGGGTAGCGTGTCCGAGCCCACACAGTCCGCCTGAGTACATGAACAATCTTGTCACACACATGGACATATACAGAAATCAACAAAAGAAAAGGAAAAAAAGCTCTTGTATGTGATGTTAGGTTGTTTTTAACTGTGATCCAAAACCGTTTTTCTTGTTCTTCCTTTTTAAAAAATCAGCATAGTTTCATAATTGATTCCCTTACCATGTCTTTCTTCAGGTCAAGGGTCCTTTGCTCCATTCTTTTCCTCACTTCCAACTTGCACCAAAAGTCAATGGGTCTGGCTTGGACTTCAGGTAGATGGGAGGAAAACACTCCTAGCAGCAGCAGGAGTCCTACAGGAGCACAAAGTGGAAATGAATGACGAACTGCCATCTAGCTCCTTTGTGATGCAGCAGCTGGACTGTTACCTGTCCGCGTTTGTTTTATTGTGCCATCTCCCTTCCCTTTTATTGCCCTTGGTCCCACTCATGCTCAATAAAGATAGCGGCGTGGTCTGCATCTCATCGGAAGCTGATATCCTAGTGTTCTCTTGCCAAATCCCAACCGCACCAAGCTTTGCCCTGACAAGTTGTATTTGAGTAAAATTTGTTTAAAGAAGTGCTTGAGGAATGGATCAACATGAGTCATGAAAAATTCTTCAGACCAACAATCTCTTAGGATTTCCCAATGGACCAAAGCAGGAGTCCTCATGCAATGATCTGTGAATTATTGTTTGTTTTTTTCTCCAGATGATACATTTATCCCGCTCGTTTATAAACAATGGTACTTCAAATCTCCCCCTTTTGTAAATAAGGGTTATAATAACAGGCATGAATCCAGGCGGTCAATTTACTGCTAATAGCCATAACCCGTTGCTGGATGCATTTTGTCTATCAGCTGTTGTCTCTCAGTCTCCATTGTTCTTCCACGTAACTTCACAGAAATGAGCTCAGATATTTATAGATCACTTTAAATCCGGCAGAGAGAAGATTTCAGGCTGTCTCATGAGTAATAGGTCCATGGTCTTGTGAAAACATCGTTCAACTTTCTTCCTTTTTTTAAAAAAAAAAAAAATCAGTACATTAAAGCAGCTATTTAAAGAGCTGGTGTTATCGCACCAAACTGTAACATAGAGTGCAAGCTTGTAGAGCAAGTAGGCTCTATATTTGATTTAGCCCAAAGTTAATGTTTGACCCTGGATCCTCTATGCAAATAAGACAAGAGAGGCACCATGTTGAACCAGATACTAAACCCAGTTATAACATGATGAAATCTTTTGTATTTTTTTTTTTTTTTAAAGTTAGTTCATATTAAATTCAACTCAATTCAATTCAATCTTATTTATATAGCGCCAATGCACAACACAAAGTCATCTCAGGGCACTTTTACATGGAGCAGGTCTAGACCCCCCCGCCCCCCCTCATGAGCAAGCACTTGGCGACAGCGGTAGGGAAAAACTCCCCTATAACGGGAAGAAACCTAAGGCAGACCCCGGCTCTTGGTGGATGGCCAACTGCCTTGACCGGTTGGATTGAGTTAAATAGGTGTTGATTCATCTTATGGAATTATCTGTATCTGTTAGTTCATATCACACTAGAACAGGTAGGGGTTGTTTTATTATTATCCCTATCACTATGATGACTACCACCACTACTAATATTCCAACGCATGAAAGCGAAAGTGTAGAATTTCAAACAGACGATATTGGCTTTTCTCCATATTTTCGTTTGGCAGTTTTCACTCCAAGATAAGCACTGCAAGCATAATTCGGTCTAGTTGTAAAATGTCCTGTAAGGCTCTTGAAGTTGAGAAAAAAACCCCAGATGATGTCATCAGTGTTATCCTGTCTATTTTAAACAGAAAGCCAGTGTTACAGGCTGGGGGGGGGGGGGGGGGGGCACTCCCTCTATTGTGTTTGTGGCCTAAGTCTGGGGATGGCAAACATTTCACAGATGAGCAAGAATTTGAATTTACTATTCTATTATTAAAGTCACTATGTGTATCATTTGAACATTTCTGACTCTCATTCACCCACAACCACTGAGCAAACAACACTGCTAAAATGATATGCCATCAGAGCAATTTTAAGAATCCCATAATCATGTAAAAAAATAAAATAAAATAAAATAAAATCTACAAATACACAGGAAAACGTTGCAAAAAAGTTTCAATTTATATTTTGCCAACAGTGCCCACATCACTAGAGCGCACTACATTCTATTTATCATTCATTTTAAAATCAAAAGGAAAAAAGGCTCTGCGATGACGGTCTGGTTACTTTGCGCAATGCTGTGACTTCATTTGCATAGTACCAAGGAATTCCGCTGGAATACAAACAGCATTCCAGAGATGTATCAAACCTCAAGTCTATGCATGTCTTTCCCATGAAATATGTTTTACATGTGAAATCGAATCATTATTCACATCCTTCAAAAGCACAGTTTTTCTCAGAAGGCACTCCTGGGAATCATTCATAGCATTTGAGAGCCCTCACTACGCTGACCTCAGAGGCGCCTCTTATATTGTAGACAAGGCGATGAAACAATGAGTCATCTCCGTCTCGCCAGCAGTGGACTGCAAAGAGCTGTGACAAATATCTTCATTCACATCATGTAGTACCAAAGGTGGACAGGAGAGCAGAACATCCGGACCAGGAGAAGAAAATGTGTGTCATTCTATACATCAGTGTCACAGAGGTTCTGTTTAAGTGGTTTGGCTCATGCTCATGGCATTAATGATATCTTATTAACGTGTGTGTGTGTGTGTGTGTGTGTGTGTGTGTGTGTGTGTGTGTGTGTGTGTGTGCAGCACAAGGGCCCTTTGCAGCACATTATCTGGCAGTTGTGTGTCCCTACTGGAAGAGCCGTTACTATGGCAACACCAAGCAATGAGTACCTTTTAAAAGGCTAGGCTCCTCTCTCTCTCTCTCTCTCTCTCTCTCTCTTTCTCTCTCTCTCTCTCTCTCTCTCTCTCCCTCGCTCTCTCTCTCTCCCTCTCTTTCCTTTATCAGCTCTCAGGCCATTCTACCTAATTCACCCACAATAGTCAGCTGGCAAACCGAGGAGATGGTGCAACAGGGGGATTTCTTGATATCCGTTCAGCTGTGTTCTTTATATCCTGCCCAGGTGCATTTAATCTGTTAGAAAAAGAGGAACTTTGTCATATTTTTTTTTGCCACAGTGGGATATCTCTAACCACTAGAACATCTTTGTCATTTTCTATCAAAAGGATATCTTGACAAAGCCGGTGTCTGCTGGGAGGATGGCTCTTTGATGTGTCTGCTACACCAGCCTGGTCTCACCTCTACACTGACTGAGGCCTTTATCTCCATAATGGGAATAAATGGTAATATTTTTTTATGCTGTTGGCACTTTCTCTTAATTTCAAAGCTGATACACATCTAAGGAAGCGCGTGGACCAAGAGATTTCCTTTCCTGGCCTTAATTTATAACAGTAGAGGAAATGAAGGAGTCGAAGGAGGAATGGTACTCAGAGAATTTATCTAATTATCAGTAATGTCAGCAAAGACCCTTTGTCCTCGAAGAGCACTCAAAGAGCAGAGGCTCCTTCTGGATGTAGGGAAGTCTGACAGGGATGAAGATGAGTCAAAAGACACCGACTGTTTGCAGCAGTTCCCCGGTTGTCCTGCTTGTAACCAAGAGTATGACGTCACTCTGATCCTGCCGTGCTCTCACACAATGTGTGTTCATTGCGTAGCAGCTGGAGGGAGGACAAGGTCAGGTCAGTCTCTCAGCCAAAGCGCAAGCCTATCTCTCTGCTCTGTGCTGTGCCCCTGCTGTCGACATGCTGTGGAGCTGCCGTGCCAGACCTGGTCATCAGCCACCTCCTGTCTGCCAAAACATCCCACCCTGAGGTCTGCGTGTGTCAGCCAGGAGACAGGCACCATGGAGGGAGCATCTGGAGATCACCTCCAGCATCTGCAGGTGAGAGAGATATGCTGTATTTGAAGCTTATATGTAAAAAGTATGTAGTGCTGTAGGCCGGATTTTAGAAATATTGAGGTCATGCGTTGAAGAAATGCCCTCCAGCCCCATTATTTATTCTCAGATTTGATTTATTGCGTTTTGTGATACTTCCTTGTTTAATTAAAAGCTGTCAAATAGCAGTACAAATACTGGGAATTATTGCTCAAACCTCAAGAATCACCATCACTACTGGAAGCAAAAATGAATTCTGATTGCTTAAAAACTTTGCTTGAATTAAAAAATAATAATAATATTTTTGTTAATTGATACTCATAGTCCTGTGCAGCATGTAAGTCTTGTTGTCCAATGCATTTGGTTTTATTTCCTGAAATTCATTTGTCATATTATCTGACTTAAAGATTTCCACTAGTTTGGAATAAGAACTTTTTAAATCTTAATTGTATTTAATTCCATCCTTCCACAGAGGGACACTTATTGCAGGGATGCAGGTGAAGAAACAGCACGGAGCGGTTTACATGGTGAGTGTGGTGAGGTACTCGTATATGTATTACATCATATTATTATTTCTTTAATTCAAGAATTCAATCACGTTTGTAGCTTGTTTTTATTATTACACATACATTTCTGTGTTGTTGTTATTCTGTCTTTTCTCTTGATTCTTAACATATTGATGTATTGTATTCATGTCTTTCTATGTGAAGCACTTTGAATTACTTCCGCTGTATGAATTGTGCTATGAAAATAAATTTTGATTGATTTCATTGATTCATAAGTCCAGATGGTTTATAACAGTAAACATATATGACCCTGATGTCAACATGGGAATCTTTTGACCACACTCTCCATATATGACCAGGCCCCAGTGCTATCAGTTCCTCAATAACACCAGTGGATGGTGCTGAAGACCTGCGGGAGGAAGAGATGGCGCAATCTGTTTTTGGTCAGCAATCATGTTTACAATTGCCACAAAATGCTTTTAAAGCTCATTAATGTATGTTGAAGATGAGCAATATTTTTAGTTGAATGAATTGCTAAAATAAGAACCAACACATCCATTAATTAATTTCTTTTCTACCTATTTTTAGGACTATGTTTTGCTCTGGACCCTTCAAACGTCCCTCCACCCCTCCGTCTTTCCAACTCCTCTCTCAGTGTCTCTTACCAAGGAGAGAGCCCTACTGATCCACTTCCTGACATCAAAGTCAGGAGGTCCGTGATGACCTTTGACCCCGGGGTAATGCTGGCCCTCCCTCAGGTGTGCGCTGATATTGTTATTGCACGGGGACAGTATTACTGGGAAGTGGATGTCTGTAACAGCTCCATCTACAGAGTTGGTAAGAACTCATGAGTTTGTTTGTATTGGTTCAGTGCCAGAGTGATTACTGCCTCCAGGAAAACATACAGTTAGTCAGCAAGACTGTGCTTGCTTAATCCCACACTCACATAAACATGCACGCGAACATGTAAAAACACACATGCACACGTCATCAGACACAACTTCATTGTTCATAGTGCCACCATGTGGTCAGGATATTGACAGACCACACATTATTGGTTAAGCACCAGGAAAAGTGATTTGCATACTTTATCAGCAGCCTGGAGCAAGTTTCCCTTATAACCGCAACTTGTGTTAAACTTTATTTTCCGTTACTATGGCATGACGAGACATATATTTTCATTCAAATATGAGAGTGACTCTTTACAGTTTTGAAAAACAAAACTTCAACCACCGAAAAGGTTCTTTGATTGATGCAATTCTTTTTGGAAAATTGATACCTGTAAATTGCTTAGAGTGGTTTAAAATGGATGGAATAATGTCTCATCACTCTGGTATTTGGAAATGTTGGCCTTCAGCAGACTGATATTTTAAAAATTAAATGTTGATATTAATTGAAAGTGAATGGAAGAATTAATATTGACCCCGTCCACCTTAACCATTAAATGCATGGGTGTTGCATTCATACCTCAAGTCTTTGGGGACACATCAACACGCAGACAGCAGTTGCAAATTAAAATAATATTGCTTGTAAACCTTTCATAACATAATATGGAAAATATAAAACTTTAAAAAACAACATATTTTGTGATGTATTTGCTTTTTTCCAATAATTTAGAAGTACCAAAAAGTTTTTTAAAAATTTCCACAAAATGAGTCTGCAGTAATCATACATCACAGTCTGTTTTGTGGTCTTCACAACATGTTTGTGTTCCCTGTCCACTACTTTGTGGTCAAGATAATATCCTCTGAGCTGGCATAGTCATTTTGCAAAATCATGCAAAAAATCATCATGCAAAATTATAATCCACAACATTAGGTGTTTCAGGCACATCTTAATTTCCAGAGTCACTGTGAAAGAAGGAGCTACTCTACAACGTACCTTGGACCCTGGTGCTAAGCTAACATACAGAAAGTTACTCATTCTTTTTTCTTTTTTTTTTTTTTACAGTATGCTATTACCTGCAGAACTTTTTGGAGAAAGACCTTCAGAGAAAAACAGTAGAACAAGTCTAGAAGTCTACAACTAGCAGCTCAGTCAGGCTGTACGAACAGCTATGCTTTGAGCTAAATGCAAAAGTCAGTATGCTAACATGACAACAGTGATGATGCTAATACAGCATGCATGTTTGTCATGTGATTAGTTTAGCGTTTTGCTAATAGATAGAAATGTCATTAGTTTTGCAGGTATCTGGTCTGAGTGTTCTGATTCACATTTTGATTTTGATACATGAAAAGTCAGGGGGTTATTACAATTTAATCTGACTGGGACATGAATGCCTTTACCAAATTTTATTGCAATCCATCCAGTAGTTGTTGGGACATTTCACTTAAAAACAAAATGTCAGCTTCACAGTAGTACAATAGGAAAAGTTAGGGGATACGCAAAGGCAGTAATGACTCACCCTCTGGGGACCATGAATGTCTACAAAATTGCATTGCAATCCATTTGATAGTTAATGAGATAATTCTGTCTGGATTAAAATTGTAGACAGACCAATAGACCACCATCGCCATCCCTAATGCCACCCTGCTAGCATGGCTAACTACAATGATTTTCAACTTGTGGGCATAGAATAAAATGAAAGAATCAGATGGGTTGATATATGGAGTTAGGATCTGTACACACTAAAGATATGTGTTCAAAAATGTTAAAATTTTGTTTTGTAAAGGCTGTAAATCTATAAATATATGCAGCGCATATGGAACTGAAGTCTTCTGTCCCTCTCAGGTGTGTGCTCATTGGACGGTTCTGGTGGTTGGTGGCTCGAAAGGCAGGGCTTGTCATTTTGCACGGTGTATGATGGGAGTAGGGAGCCTCTCTGCACTGTCCCGCCCCAGATCAAAACCCTCGGGGTCTTCCTCAACATTGGTGGGGGCGTCCTGAGTTTCCACAACCCTCTGACCCAGGAGCACCTTGCCACACTGCCAACCCGCTTCAACCCTGCTGGAGTGCTCCCGGCTCTGAGTCTAGGCCAGGGCAGGCTGAGGCTGCGCTCCAGCCTTCCTATTCCTCCCCACATCTTCCTCAGTAAAGACTCAGCCTACAGGGGGGCTTGCGGGGCCAGTGGAAGCCGGTGGCGCAGGGAAATTCCCTTCAGGTCGGTGCGGAAAGTGATTCAGAAGTTTGAGGAGCTGGCTGCGTCGGACACAGAGTCGGGCCTGGTGTCCGCTTTTGGATCGTCCTGCTCCACCTTGGCGTCGCTTCCAGATCTGGGGATTTCAGGGATGTTTCCCTCTGGGCACACAGGACAGGAAGCTGAGGCTGAATAAGAAAAACTTTTGAGTCTTACTCTTGAATGGAAACATCCACTGACCAACATACCCACAATTCCTGTGAGGGGTTTGATCTTTGGGTGTCATTTGAAAGGCAAATTTTTCATCTTGAAGGACTTTTGGCTGCCTCTTTCCACTCTCTGCGTGACCCCGGACCAGCAATTGACTCTCTCCCCAGGACACAGTCCTTTCCTCTCAACCAAACAACCCCCGCTGCTTTGGGCTTGGGCCAGAAAGAGTCCTCTATAATGTGAAGTGTGAGGAAAGGGTGGGCTTTTACCAGTGGGATTCCTTGATTTGTCTCTGTATGACGGTTGTCAGACAGTAGGGGTCCTACACCAGTGCCACGCACGTTCTTGTATGTGTGTATGTGGGCACGAGCACTATAAGCAGCGGGGGGCTGAGATGCCGAGGTGTGAGTACAGTGACACCAGCGGTGTTGACACAGAGCAGAGAGGACAGGTGGTAACATACGTTTATCCCGCGGCCTGCCTTCGATAGGACAGTAGGCTGCCCTTTCCTGACCCTTTGAAAACCACAGGACTCCCAAAGACTTCAAAAGGGGCGACAGAGAGCGAGAGAACAGAGAGGGAGAAAGAGAAAACAGCATGCATGAATTAAAGACAGCAGGTGATGAACTGGTAAAAAGAAATGAGCTGAGAGAGGGATTCCCAACAGCTTTCATGGCAAGAAGGTCTGAATAGATCAACTGGCTCAGGCCACACCATCTGAGAATTAGATTTAAGGAAGTACTGAGCTGCATAAGCCACTGTGTTACATTAGAAGTGGTAAGATTACAGTGTAGTGATAGACAAGCATTAGTTGTCCTGGCACATCGATAGGTGAAATTGCACACACATGTTGCACTGCTTTCAGTCGATCACAAGTCATTTTATTGGCTAGATGTTGAATAAAAATGGTATGTTTTAATATCTTTGCTTGCTGAGCTTTTTCTCTGCAACTAAGACCTTCTCTTGTGTCTCTTCTTCACTGGCTTTTAGCTCCACACACCCTTGGTTTTGCATGTGAGGCCCAGACTCAATTTGTGCAATTTTGGCAAAGGAAGTAATGAAAGTATAAACTTTTCCTCATTTTCTCCTCAATCCCTGGAGATCCAAGCCCCATTTGAAGAACCACTGGTGCCGAGGACTATTTATACTTGGCATGGCCGATGTTCATATGTACTCTGACTGTGACTACTTGACTTATGATTAAGTAATGTGGGCTTCAGAGTAGAACTCCCTCCCGTCCCATCTTTTTGTTTCCTGTCTCTGTTTTTTTTTTTTGGCTTTTTGGGAGGTACAATCTCAAAATTGTTGGTATTGAACTGTAAATCTCTTTGTCAGTAGAAAAAAAAATCCTTGAAATTAGAACAAGCATTAATCAGAAGGGGCACTACGGGAGCATTTTGGAAGACGAGTAGCATTGGCCAATTTTCCATTGAGCTTCATTCATTTCAGGCATGCATCAAATCAGTTAAGCAGTGGGTCAGACTGTGTAATAGCCGATGAGTCAAAAAAAAAAAAGACTTTGACTGTCGCCTCTCAGACCACTCATCAGGATGACTGTGTGTTGATGTTTAAAGGTCGAGGTATTTACCGCTCGAGTAAAAAAAGACCGCTTTTGGAGCAGCCCTCTCTCTTTCTCTCTCTCTCTCTCTCTTTGCAGATCTATTGGCTTTACGAAACCCGCCTAGAATAAAGTGTGTGGAAGCAATTTCACTCTTGTAAACAGAAATGAGACCGGCGTGATGCAGATTTCAAAGGACCGAGGAGAGAGGGGGGAGTCTGCCAGGAAGGATGGATAAGACTTGAAACGCGTTGTGCCATGTGTGCGTATTTGGCGGCGGTTATATATTCTGTCCTTCTGAGCATGAACTGTATGCCAAGGTGAAGTATTGTGATGTAACCAAGTAGACCACTGTTTCCATTTGATTCTACTTATACCTCCGCATATCAGAGGTAAATGCTGTACGTTTTTTTTTCTTCTACTAATTACTTTGCATATTATGATTTCACACAAAATATATGATCGGTGTATAAAACATGATACATTGTTGCCCATGAATCTATCCAGCAACTAATTATAAAGTGGTTAAAATCAGCTTCCCCTCCGCCATTAAAATGCTGCTCACCCATAAATTGCAACCGCAATAACAGGCTTATATAAGACTTACATGGGGACATTTTTCTGCGTAATGACCACTTTCACTTTTGATACTTAGTAATTTTGCTGATAATATTTATGTACTTTACTCAAGTGCGATTTTGAATAGCTCAAAAGCTAACTTTAACTTGGAGTGGACTAGTTTTGCAGTGTTGTATTCCTGTTTTTTACTTTTACTGTCAAGCTTCTAAGGAAGGATCACCTTTTAGTTCAATTTATCCAACTGAAATTTTTAATATTCCTGCCAGTCAATCACACGTCGCTCCATTTCTCTCTCTCTCTCTCTCTCTCTCTCTCTCTCTCTCTCTCTCTCTCTCTCTCCAGAAAATTACACTCTTTATTGGTGTCAAATTATGCCTTTTAGTGGTTGACTTTACTCTATACCCACATAGCTCCTTTTCCCCTCGAGGTGTCAAAACAAACCAAGCAGCTCCACACACACCTCCGCAACAAGCACAGCCAGTACATTTGGAGTTGGCTCCTTCTCGCTAATTGCCTCCAGTAATTATTGCCACACACTCTCCATCACGGATCCCAATTCGGAAATAGGTAGAAGTTTCGACTGTGTCTGCAAATGGATTCCGTTTGTATGAATAAACATCAACTCTGCAAGACTTCCTACATTTGCACATTCAAGTGATGAAGGGCCCATTCGCCCCCCTTTCCGTTGCCAGCAGCAGCAGCAGCGGCAGCAGCGGCGGCGGCAGCAGCAAGAAATTAGCCTTACAACTGAGCGGGGCGCCTCTTATTACCATCATTATCGGCATCAGCATAACAGTGGACGTGAAGGCATCATGCACGTTTTGTTTTGTTGCTCTGTCATTTGCTATTTAGTGGGAACTAGGGCAGCTTTTTTTTTTTTTTTTTTTTTTTTTACGGCTTGCTCTGAGGTACATCCTGCTTTAACTGATATGCAATGGCGCTGTGAGGTGAAGATTACAGCTCCTGGGCTGGGAAACAAGGGATACGGTTTAGCTCTAGATCTGATTGTTTTAGACAATTTCCCTACATCTCGAACCAACTTTAGATGTCTGCTTTAGATACAACTGATACAATAACCGTGACCTAAAATGCGCGCATAAGTTGGGAATGCAACGGGAAACGAACAATTACTGAGTCAGATATAATTGGGTATTTGAGAAGCATTTCCAGTAAATTAACATGTGAGAAAGAGAAGGGCGCATATACTCTAAACGCAGTTTATTCTATAGGCCACATGGGAGCCTTTTTTTTTTAGTGCCATGAATCCTTCTCTACTGCATCATGTTTTATTTACAATCCCGTGGGCTGAGAAAAATGTATGCATTTTTTTTTTAAACAAATTACATGGCTATTTTCGTCTCATTGTGAAAGGCAAAGGGTAAAAACATGTCATGCTTGTTAGTGCAACAAGCTTCCATGTGATGAGGAACAGGTGGTGTGTGTGTGTGTGACTGAAGGGAAAAGGAAAGGGGGGCTGGGGCGGGGGGGACTACGACACATCTGCCGGGCTATCATAGCTCACAGGCTGAATATTCACACCTCCCAGTCCGACCAGCAAACAGGATGCGGTCCCCAGTGTGTGCTGTGTAGTCAGACAGACAGATTTTGTTGAGGGGGGTGGGGGGGTGATACCGTTAAACAAGCCGCATTTATGACCTGCAAGCCGGCCCGTCTGACAAACAAGAGCAAATACACAGCGCGGTGATGGAAAGTGAAGTATCCATGTGTGTATCCATCCAGTTGCACCATCATGCACCATTATGGATGTTTCACAGCCGACCCCCCACCCCTCCTCCTCCAACACACACACACACACACTCTCCCCAGCGATGCCTGAGAGCAAATTTCGATAATGTCCCTTTAATGATGTCACATGCAAGTCTGTAAAAATCTGTAGCTGCATATTTCTTCCATGCCAGCAGTGTTTCATATCGGCCTATTTCGCTGTCCTCTGGAGAGATTCCTGGACTGTGGAGCGATATTATTTAAAAAAAAAAAAAAAAAAAGGAACATTATGTCTGCTTCTAATTAAGTCCTGATCGGAATCAGAGTCATAAAGCGCAGTCCACGGTTAATCGATTTTATTGGGCTGTAGAGTTTCTTGGCATATTAGAAATGATTTCAGAGTTCATTCTCACTCTTTTTTCCCCCCTTTAGTCTCTTTCCCTTTACGTCACACCTCTCCTGACTTCAAACACATAAAAAAGTCGGTAGCTTATAACAAATGAGAATGAGATGACTTTGTAAATGTGAGTCCTGCAGCGGAATGCAGGCTATCTGGGGTCATCTGGGGTGAAATGTATTGCAAATTACCCCCGTTATCTTCAACAAGTCATATTCAATATCAATGTAAACCATATCCGATAATATGTAAATATGCTAATTGGAAAGAATGTGGCCCCGTGATAAGGGGTGCATGAAAGCTTTCCATGTATTTCCAAGTTCAAACTTCATTAGGAAATCTGGCAATTTTATGTTTTTTTTGTAGAGAAAAAAAACAACATAAAACTGCACTTAGTGTCTAATCAAGGCTGCCTCTGTAAAACTGCATGACTCTACTAATTAAAACGCTTTTCCAAATCTATAATTAACACTTGGCAGCGGGTTTAAGCGATTATTAAACTGCCATTCCCAGAGTCGACTTTCACCAAAATAACATCGTGCTTTGGAGTTACGAGGACACCTTATGACTGAGAGGAGTATTGGATGAGTATTTGGATGCCGATTCAATGATGGCCTCATACACAGGAGGGATCCCGTGTCATGATTTATTTTTCATAAAAATGGCCTTCAAAATGAAATTGAGTTTGGAGCTCTCTCCCAGAGCGTCCGTTTCTAAACATGCGCTGGACGCCTCCAATACACAAAAAACGTTGCCGTCATTATCCCAGTGGGGTTATAAGTGTACTGGGGTTTTGTTAGCTCCAATAGACAATTTACCATCCAGTCTGCCTAATGAATCACCGTGTGCATCGCAGAAGAAAAGCATCGCTTATCACCCTATGATGAAGTGCAAACAGGCCATCATCGACTCTCGTTGCCTGTGGGGGGAGAGCTGCGTGAATCCCCACACCCGGATGGAAGTGGCTCCCACAGGCCACATAATGTGACACATGCATAAAAATAACACCTTGCGCTCACACCTAGACCTGCACTTTTGGCACAAAACCGGTCAGATTTGACACTTTTTTTTACGTGACGTTATAAAGACACAGAGTTAAGAGGCTTTTGGGGGCTGATCAGTTGTTTATCCGTGGACAAAGTCAACTATAGAACAACTGAAATGAAAGAAAATGAAGTAGACCGGTGTTGCTGACCCTCACTGATTCTCCGAGTGTGGTCTGGAAGGAGTAAATAACAAAATCTCATTGCAAATGCACTTTTCCCCTTTTTGATTATATTGCAACAAACCTACTCTTAGATGAGGACAACTTGTGCGATAGGCTTGGCAACATTATCATCATTACTGATTATTATTATTATCAAAATTCCCCAATCAATCATTCAGTTACTCCAAACATCTCGGTCATATAATAAGCCTGACCTTCACTGAAATAAATCAGCCCATGAGCACCACTACAGTAATGTAAACTTGAGCAGCAGAGCGTTTGCTCTGGCCCCCGAGGGACCCCTATAAGAGTAACTGGACTGTTGCTCAACTGCTTTGTTTTGTTTGATGGGAAATTTTCCCAGATCTAAATAGGCCCTAATAAATTTCACTCCTTATTGATGTTGTGAACACACTGGCCACAGTTAGTTTTAAAAGATTTGATGGTAAATAGCTTTTGGCACCTGTGTTCATGCAAGAGGCCTGCAAATTAAACAAGTCATAATAAATGGGATTTTAAGTAGACTGGTCCAGGTATAGGCTTCCAGGCAAGCCAAAAGAAACAGTTCAAGGCCTGAAAGAGGACAGAGGTTTGCAGAGGGCCAGGACAAATTGAAACGGGTTGCCTTGAGGTATTCCAACTATTTTCATTTGTTTCTGTTAAGTCACTTAGGTCTCAGCTCCAAACACACTTGAAAAAATAGACAGTTCAGCCATCCACTGCAGACCCTCACACACATTCCTGACTTACTGTACGCGATCTGTAGATTTGTCTCTACAGGAGCTCTGATGTACTACTGTTTCGCTCCACTCTACTTCATGGATGTCATCTGACTAAAGTGTGGCATCCTGAGCAGATTCTGTGAGGTTTTATCACTGCAGCAGAACGTGAAAATCAGAGTAGAATGGTCATTATTATTTATAGAGGCCGTATGACAAATAAACAAGCAAGTGAATGAGTAAGTATAGATATAGAAATGACCACACTACCACCACCCACAACAATAACATGATAGTAATAGACTTTTATTTGCTCTACACTGCTAAACTGATCAAGTAAAACAAAACCACAATCTCACTGAGACCAGCCCAACTGATTAGAAAACAAAACAATAAAGATATAAAAAGTCACTTCAGAATATGCCAATTTATGTCCTTATAAGTCTAGTTTAGACCCCAGAGATGTATGCAGTGTTTTCTACTTTTATTTTAAATGCATTATATGCAACTCAGCCTCACCAAAAAACAATATCTGTCAGTTAACTTTGTACGTAATAAAAAAACAAACAAACAAAAAACCCAATAAAAAACAGTGGAAAGTTTGGGTAGAAAATGTATCAGACGCAGGCTCGTTTCCATATCTTAAGCGTAAGTGAATTGATAGGGGCGTCAATTTCCCTTTCCATCACCCACCCCCACCCATCACCCATCACCCATCCCTCCCATAACCCCCCCACCCCCCCTTCCCCTCCCCTCCCAGCCGGTGGCTGCCTCAAGCTGTCAGGGAAGGAGGCTATAAAACAGAAGGGGACGGGGCTCTGTGGAGGCTGCTGGTACTGAGGAAAGACATACAGCACAGTTGACCAGAAAATCTCTGTCTCACTGTAACTCGGATGATTTAAAAACGGAGGACCTTCAGCTGATGACCACGGACGCTTGGATATAAAGAGGGAACTTTACGTTTGTTAGGGGACGTAATTAGTGGTTTCAAGCCGACAGTGACTTCATAAACTGTTCGACAACGGAGGTTTGAGGGAAACATTTCGTGGAGAGAAAGAGACTGACGTTTGGGATGCTGGTTCAGCGCGCGCTCCGCTCCTTGCTGTGCGTACTGAGCTGCGCGTGGCTGCACGCTGGAGCGGCCTCGCGGCTCAAGTCTCCCGCTCTACCCATCCAGTCAGAGAGAGAGCCGCTGCCTTCCAAAGGCTTGTCAGGTAAAGAAAACCAACATGTTTGTACAACTTCGCTTTTTGTCTTGAGTTTATATTTATCTATGGTGCAACTGTGTCTGGTAGCCAACAGAAGGAGGAAAACAGCAGCGAAACTCCCTTCAAAATGTGTCAATTTTAATGTGACGAGTCACCAGCATGTTGAGTCTCTGTGACTGAAAAGTGAAAAGTTGCATTCTCTATGAAGAGGAGCTAGTCGTCAATTCGGTTTATACGTAAAACAACCAACAGCATTGAACAGTTATTATAGCAATAATGTCATGCTCTGATATTTTCGACCCAACACACATTAACGGGGGCAGCAGTGAGCAGAAGTAGGCTCAGGCTGACTAATTTTAAGTCCTAAATTTTGTCTAAATTGATTATGTGTTTTACATCTCAATTATGCCGAATTGCAGTGAGCATACTGACATTTTTGCCAGTCCAAGTATACGTTTATCATTTGTTTATTTTTTGCTTAAAAACAATGAAAATTTAAATGACCATTTTTTCCTCATTAAGTTTGGTGTGTTGTGCTGCAGGCGCGTACCGGCGCCAGGTGAGTGACCTGAGTTCAGCAGCCTGTAAGCTGCAGCCTGCAAATTTTAAAACGTATCTAGAGTTAGTTTCAGTAGTCTTAACGTCTCCCACTTTACTAGCATGCAAACAGAATTTCTGTCAACTCCCACGTTTCCCTTGTAGTCAATATCCCTCTAAACCTGAGCTGCTTCATTGTGTAAACTAGCGACGTCCATCTGAGTCATAACCGCAATGAATGCCATTTGATTCATGTGTAAAAGCCCCTACGTACAAAGCTCCCTGCGGTTTTTATAAGGTAACTACTCAGTTCAAAATTGTGGGAACTCCACAGCGCCGTTAACGTGTAATTCAACGTTGGAAAATGTAATCAATCGACTTTCCATTACAAGCATTGGCTCCTCTGAGATGATTTATTTCAGCTGAAACAGAAGTGGCAGGCAAAGCGAGCGGCTCACAGTTTGGCTCCCTTTAACTGGACTGGACTGTTTAAAGTGTGTAGTCAATGTAATGAAAGAATAATATGAACCAGGTTGGTAGCAGTGAGCAGGGCAAGGCATCAGCAGTGGAGTTGGCGAAGGGTAACATCACGTTCAGTGTGTGCGCGCGTGCGTGTGTATGCGCGTGTGCACTCAGACAAGGGCGCTCACCGCGAGCACTGCATACAGGCACTTATCCTAACCAAAGATCCCTATAATATTCCTGTAGTAACTCAGCGTGACTAACACTCAATTATGATTTTAGTATAGTAATAATAACACTAAAAGCTATTGTTATCTCCTGTAACATCAATATACAGTGCAGTCACTATATATTACAACAGTGATATGTTTTTCATTGTTTTGGCTCTGCTCCCGCACACTGGATTTCAAATGAAAACCATAACACTCTGACATTTAGCTTTAACAGTGTTGGAGGGTGTTTACATCCACATGGGGAGAGCGGTATTGTCTACAAAGGTCTGTAATTTCTACAGAGTTCAAATGGTGTGGATGTGAACCCTCAAATTAAAGCACAAAATCAGCACTTTAACACCATAGCCATTGTTTCTTTTCAAATCCAATGTGTAGAAGTACAGAGCCAAAAAAACAAAACAAAAAAAAAAAACCCTGCTGTACTATGTATGACTTGCGCTGATATAATCCCTTTAATATACATCATGTCAAGTATGTTTTTATGTGAGCTTATAATAAATATTCTGTACTTTATACTATTTGAATATCCAATTGCTTGCTTCCATTTAGGATTTATAGTATGTCTTCAGAAATTTGTTTAATGGCTTCTGAAAATCTTTTGGAATAAGCTTTGGCTTATATCTTGTACATTTCTGGGAACCTCTGATAATCTTTCAGTGGAAAATTGAATGTCTCCCATGCCTGTGCATGGATCATTTAAATGAGAGAGGATGCAAGGTTGAGTCCCAAAACTCATGAGGCATCCAGGAAGTTTCGGTCGCCTCCAACATGCCTGGGCAGTGAGCTGTGCAAGATTTATTTGTTGTTGAATATGGAAATGGGTACGATGCTTCACTCCGCGTAGTTTTTCATCCTGCAGTCTGACACTTAATGACAGTTATTTCTTGCTCTTCAATATCAGGGGCTTTATGTAAAGGTACAGTCCAGCTTCACATCTTGAAACGCGAGCATTAAAGTGAGCTGCAGCTCGATTCGAGCATAATTAAAAAGGACAAACCTCATATGTTGTCATATAATTCCACTTAGTGTCTAATCAAGGCTGCCTCTGGTTTGGAAAGGGCTGAAGAATTGTGATCATAATCATCCATTGTTTGACCCTGAAGACAGCCATGTGTAATCAGCAGTGTTTGTATTACAGGATGCTCATTTGGAGGTCGATTCTATTCTCTGGAGGACACATGGCACCCAGACCTGGGGGAGCCTTTTGGCGTCATGCATTGTGTCCAGTGCCTCTGCGAACCTGTAAGTTTTATCTCAATATTTCAATATATATATATATATATATATATATTACCTAGTGACAAACTCCATGTGAATTTCCTAATCTATTCTTGCCCCAGATATAGCCTGATAAATCTATTTCTCTGATGTTGTGCAGCAAAAGAGTCGTCGCGGCAAGGTGTTTGGGAAAGTAAACTGTAAGAACATTAAGCAGGACTGTCCGGACCCTGACTGTGATGATCCCATCCTGCTGCCGGGGCACTGCTGTAAAACCTGCCCTAAAGGTAATCAACCACTGACCCACGCTTACTTCCTGCCGCTTGAAGGTGTTTGTTAAAATGTCTGTTTAAATTACTGCAAAAAACCGTATGGGGGGGGAAAGAGGGGAAACAAAAAAAAAAAAAAGTATGGCACTCAGTTGTCGATCCCTCCTTTGTCACAGTAATGACCTCTTATTCACATGTTTATTCTTTGTTTTAAACATACCTCTCTCTCTCTCTTTTCCTTCCCCCTCCCTGTCTGTCTTCGTCTTTCCCAATTGCTCTCCTGGGTCTTTTGCTTTTTTCTTTTCCTCCTGTCAACTGGTTAGTCTTAAAACAGCTGTTGGACACAATGAACAGGTCAATTGATTTTCCATTCAGCTGGCTCAAATAGACATTTTCTCTAACCAGCCACAACCGAAAATACCACCCATCTATTTAGCCTCATTCACACATTGCCACTTACCTTGTCTACACACTGCTGCACATACAATTCCCTCCATTAGAGAATTAGAGCTCCCCTGCACACGCTCGCACGCACACACACACACACACACACACACACACATACACACAGGGTGGGTCTTCATGTTGCGCTGTTATTCAGCAGATTTGGGTGTTTTTCTACGCTATGTGTCTGGTAATGGAATGGAAAGTAAAGGTAAAGCACTGTGGCCTCCATCACTAGGACAACACTGTGCTGTGTGTGTGTGTGTGTGTGTGTTAAAAACTGGACAGTGTGAGGACTGTGTATGTGTATGTATGTGTGTGTGTGTGTGTTGTGGTCAAGTTTTAAGGAAAAGGTTGAGTGTGTTTGTCTTAGCCCTGGCACAGACGCTGCTGGTATGTTTGTGTAAGTGATGGAAAATGGTTTGTATGTGTGTATTTGTGTGTTTATATATGTGTGTGTAATGACTGGTGCACCTGAGGATACAGTATTGCTAAGTGGGGAGAAGTGAGAGTGACACTACCCAGAAGCCCTCGAGCGTGCCCAGTGGAGCAGAGGAGTGAGGGAGTGAGAAAGGAATGATGAGATTTGAGATTTGTGGGTGGTGTGTGTGTGTGTGTGTGTGTGTGCGCGTGCACATGTGTGTGTGTGTGAATCAGACACCGAGAAAGAAAGCAGACAGTCCAGCCGAGCTCCTCAGGATAAGCTGGGGAGAAGTAAAGTTTGGTTGACTTAGAATCATTGTGTGGTTTTCTTTCTCAAGATCATGTCAGTGTATCTGGATTTGGCTGAAAGAGCAGCGCTGCATGTCTCACTGTGTATGTGTGTGTGTGTGAAGCAGTGAGGTCTACTCATTACATCAGGACGCACAGCAGTTTGTGTGGAACAGCGGGTCATTGTTGGGATCGCACGCCAGTGTCACTCCCAATTCTCCTTAAGCTCCTCAGCTGCAAGAGACTACCCTGGTTAGTTACTGCTGGCTGAGAGAGAGGAGAGAGACTTCAGCCTTCAGAGCTGAACTCAAATTAGCGTCCTCTCTCGCTAAAAGTTCCTTCTTCCGTTACCTGACCTTCCTTGTGTCATTTCGACCTGTTTGTCACACTTCTTCTCCAACCGGACCGCTCATGTCCACACGTTTCACACTCTCTATTCATACTCTGAACATAATCAAGGGGAAAAGAGAGACAGACGATGCTTCAGTCTCATCTGCTCACCAGACTTTGGAGAGCTATGTAGCAGAATGTGTTTTGAAAAGTTTGGGTTCACTTGGTTTATCTTTCCAGACACCGAAACAGTCTCAAAGTCAGGCACTAAAACTCTTTATTGGAAACCAGAAAACCACTACTGCTAATAGGGTTCCTACCAGAAAACTATAAAACTGACAAAATAGCATAACTGCAGCTATCTCTCTTTAATTAACTAAAAAAAAAAAATCTTTCCACAGGTGACGACGACAAGAAACAGACAGACTCTGTGCTGGACAGCTTTGAGTATTTCCATGAGAAGGGCAAAGGGAAGGAGGATGACCTCCACAAATCTTACAATGATCGATCTTACCTGAGCTCTGAGGACATGGGCCCCGGAGAGAGCCGCACTGGTGAGTAGGAGCGCTAACAGTCAGACAAACAGAACATCAACACACACATATCAAGACAGTGTGTTAAAGAGTTTAACATAACTCAGCAGGGAAAATGACATAATTTATTGGGTCTAAACACAACTGCAGGAATAACTCCAAGGTTTCACAGTCAGGCAACACTTGTACACATGCAATTACACACACACACACATACACACACACATAGTACAAATGATTAGTACATATGAACAGGACTGCTAAACCTATCTTAACATAGTAAGTACCTAACTAAAACTCTCTCCTGATGTTTCCTACAGACTTTGTGGCAGTGTTGACAGGAGTGATGGACTCGTGGCTGCCCAGCTCCAGTGGTGTTGCCAGAGCTCGCTTCTCTCTGAGCAGAACCAGCCTGGCCTTCTCCATCACATATCAAAGGTAAAACAGGATTTTTTTTTTGTAGCATATAGTTTCCAAAGGTGGCACTCTTCTCTTCAAAATTACAAAACAATCTGTCTATTATTTGAACCACAATTTTGTTGTGTCAGCATAAAGAGATAGCAAATGTATATGAAAACACATGACTGTCCCTTTTTTATTTACCTCCCTCTTTCCTGAATTTCCAGAATGAGTCGTCCCAGTAAAATAGTCTTCCTGGATTCCGATGGGACCACTGCTTTTGAATACAGAGTCCCCAAGGGACAGTCAGACATGGTAAGGCACCGCACAAATAGAGAAACATCGCCTCTGTTAATGCTTTTTTTTTTTTTTTTATTAAGTGTGCATGGGTGTCTGCGTGTTTCCTGAAAGAGAGATGAATGATGAATCACCATGATGAATGCTTTGACTCCATGACTCTGTGCTCAAACTCTGACTTCTTTTCCCATAACTCACTTTACAATAATAAACAGCAGCACACAGAGACACACACACACACATACACACACACATATAGTGACACTGGCTTTCTGCTTCATTGCTTCTTTCTAAACATTACAAGCTGAGTCTGATTGCAGTAAACATCAACAATCACTCACTCAATCACTCACTCGCTCACTCACTCACTCACTCACTCACTCACTCACTCACTCACTCACTCACTCACTCACACTGAAGGTAACATCAGGGCAAACAGCTATCAGGTCAGAGCAACACTGAGTTTTAATAAAAAAAGGCCAAAGTTATCCTGATAAATCAGTAAACTAATATGTCAGTGTAACAGTAGTACCCATGCATGCATGTCCACACACTCCCTACGGTCTGACTTTATCACTACACATCATTTCCTGCCAAAACACACATCTCCTCATTCCATTTCAGGCCAAACACTCTGTTCAGCGAGGCAGGAGCCCCCTAAATACAGGTCCCAGAAATTGGCCTATTATTATTTTTAGATAAATGTCAGTGTCAAGCACCAGAGGACCTTAGAGAAAACACTCCAGCACAAAAAAGGAACACGGGGGGATGAGGGAGTTTGCTGGAGCAAAACTTTTGGAAAGAGAGAATTTTTCACATGTTACATCACTGCTTAGCAGGGGGACAGAGAGTATCGCTAATTAAAACGGAGATTACCCCTGAACTCTGAGTTATGAGGTGCCGGCACACTGCCACATATCTTCCCTTCTCTCTCAGGGAGAAATAGGAGTTTTATGTTGAAGGTTTGCAGCCTGGGGTTGAATGTACAATCACATGGTTTGATGTATTTAGCAGATGTGCATGTGTTGTGTGTATCTGTTTGGATGTGTGTTTGTCTATTTGCCCTAAATGTGTCGTCGAGCCAGAGAAATATGAAAATGTTTGAAAATCATAGCTCAACTACGATTTGTTGTCCATACGGTTTTCACCGCAACTATACTGCAGCTTACCTGCCTGTCTCTGTGTGTGTGTGTTTGTGTTTGTGTTTGTCTAGATCTGTGGCGTATGGAAGAACCTGGCTAAGCCTCTCCTGCAACAGCTGCAGTCGGAGCAGATGCGCATCAGCATGACCGCATCGACAAGCAGACAAGAAGAAGTGGAAGGGAAGATCATCAAACACAGGGCTCTGTTTGCTGGTGCGTGTTTGTGGGATATTATTGCATATGATACCATATGTGTGCAAATGTGTTGTTTCTGTTGGTGCATTATTTTTTTTATGTAATCTTCCCTTAGACATGTTTATGCCTTTTTCTTTGTATTGCAGTATACAATAAACTCAATATTTACAAAGCAGGAGAGTTGTATATGTTCTTGTGTAATCTTAAAAAGCCTTGCATGGATTAATGTAGCTAAAATGTGTGTTTGTTTACAGAGAACTATTTGTACAGGCCTGTAAGAGAATACAGATACTCACTACGATAATGTGTTTTATGTACAGAGACATTCAGTTCAACACTGACATCGGAGGAGGAGAATTCAGGCATGGGAGGCATCGCCATGCTGACGCTGAGTGACACAGAGAACAACCTCCACTTTATACTTATCCTTCAAGGCCTCATCAAACACAAAGACAAAGGTAAGGGGTGGGGAGGACAAAGGGGAGAAAGGGTTTGGAGGAGCAGAGGAAAGAAAGAAATATGTTTTGGGATGACAGGAAGTTAATCCTTTTTGGAGAAATGAAGGCTAAACAAAGCCACTCTGAGTCCAGTCATCCTCTGGGATCTCTTGCCATTTTAAACCATTGCTTTTAGTCGATGAGATGCATAAATTGCATCTAAACTAAACCTTCCTAAATCTTGGGGATCAATGTTTGAAAGGGTGACATTAATAACAAACATTAATGAGAAAACTTTCCCTCGTTTCCCTCCCTCAGATCCCCTTCTCGTGCCTATCCGGGTCCAGCTGATGTATCGCCATCATATACTGAGAGAGATCCGAGCCAACATCACCTCTCATGTGAGTAAAAACACATGTTAACAAGGGCATATCTTGCAACTGACACAGGCTTTTCAAAGTGAACACTGAAAGCTGTCGGGTGCCAAATTTTATATTTTTATATTTCCTGTATTTCCCAGACATGTTTTGGAAAAGCTGAAACAGCCAATGACACTGTGTGGCATTGGAATTAATCACGCAAACCGTGTTATTCGTCTTATTGGTGGTTGGTGCTAAATTTGAATAACCAGAAGCTATCAAAGAGGCGGGAAAGGGGGAACGAGTTTGGAAAAAGTGTTATCGGGGACAGACTAAGAATTAAGGAGTGAGTGTGGGAGGAGGAGTAGAGTTGTTGTCGGTAGGAACATATGACACAGCAACACACTCACACTCCTGGCCCCCCCCCCAACCACCCACCCACCCACCTCCTCCTCCTCCTCTTGCTCTCGGAGACGGATGTGGTTCGGTCACCACATCCTAGCAGTGTTGTCGCCGCCGCTCTGATCTCAGCTAACTAACCCGAGACGTGACAAGGAAAATGGATGGAGAGGAATAGTGAGGGGGGGGGGACAAGAGACGGGAGAAAGTGTGTGTGTGTGTCTGTGAGAGAGATAGAAGAGCTTTTGCAGGAGACAGATGTGAATGAGGGATGAGAGACAGAGGAAAGAGGGAGGGTGGTAGAGAGGATGGACTGCATACACACTCCTCACACATGTCAGTGGTTAGTGGTCTGTGGGCTGAGATGGATAGAGGGAGGGAAAGAGGGAGGAGGAGTGATGAAAGGCGGGTCTGTTTTTAATTCTGCCAGGAATTGCGTGAAGGGCTGATGCGCCTCTTTTGAGCCTGGAGGTGAGAGAGAACGTCCGTGAAAAATATGTGAACGTTGGAGCTCAGCTACAGCCACATGACCCCTCAAACTGTCCTTGAGCTAAACGCTGAAACCCAAAGTGCTGACTCATTTTTTATTTTTTATTTTTTATCAAGCTGAAGAACAGAAGCATTTAAACAACATATTTCACATATTATGAAGTTTAAGATGAATTTTTTTGTCCCCAAACTTGCGTAAATAAGCAAACTCATTTAATTTCTGAGTATTCTTAAATGTGTGAAAGAATTTTCTGAGTGGCTAGCAATCCACACAGTCTTACTGATTTACAAAAGACTCCAATATATCCTTTTTGCACCTTACTTCCCTTTCATTATTCTGTCTATTCATTTTCCCCAAATTTCAGCCGCCTTCCCTCTGACCAGCCCCTTCTCCGTTCCAACTCTGTTTTGGCTCCTCGCTGTGTGGATTTATGGTACATGTATATTTATACTGAACTGAGGCCCTGAGGTCATAAAAGTAACATTTCTTCAACGCGCTCGTACATCTGTCCTATTAATCCAACATTTCTCAACGTCCTCAGCAATCCCTCGTCCTCTCGGAGTCTAGTCTAGTCTGCTTAAAATTAAACCTCGCTCAGTATGAAACGTGTTAAGGCAATGCAAGCCATATTTTTTCGCCCCAGGGTTTTAAGTGTGTGCTTGTGAAGGGGGTAGAGGCGGGTGATTTTAGAATATGCGTTTTTATGTAACACAAATGTTTATGTCCGTAATGTTTTATAACTCTGTGATGCCTTTGTGATTGCTGAATGAATCTTATTGAGAGATTTTACCGTCTTCCGTCCCCTCTGTGCTCTGGTCATCTTTATTTAGCATAAACCAAAGTTCATTTTAGTTGGAGACAAAACACTACTTTTGTCTTTCTTCTAAATAAGTTAGGGTTTAGTTACTTTAGTAACATGTCAGTGTTGTAACAAAACCACATCAACACGATCTTAATGGCATAATGTGACATTTTCATCTCTTGGTATTGAAAAGACGCTTGTTTACAGAGGGAGAAGGTTTCTTACTCACCCATTTGTGGACCCAGATAAACCAGCATCTCAGCCTCAAACTAACTATTTCAATCTGTGCAGGATCCAGACTTTGCAGAGGTGCTGACAGACTTGAACAGCCGCGAACTCTTCTGGTTATCTCGTGGTCAGCTGGAGATCGCCGTAGCAACCGAGGGTCAAGATCCCCAGCAAATCTCTGGATTCATTACTGGCAGAAAATCCTGTGACAGTAAGTTTCCCCCACACGCAATCAAACACCTTTACACAGGTGAAATGAAATCATCTGTTCTCCTACATGCCTCGTCTCCACATTATTCCAGCGAGTTGGTACCAAATACAGTAACAACAAACACTGAGGTTGCTAAGAATGTGTTTTGTGTTGCAGTTCGTTTGTGCTAGTCCATCTGTGGCTGTTTTTGTCATTCCCCTCTCTAAATACTTCTCCTTCTTTCTCCCTCTGTCCTTTCAAGTCTTATCGCTGGGGAAAAAACATGTTTATAGATCTTCTGTTGAAATTGGTGGCCCACCAAGACTGTGTATGCTCCATGTGTTTGTGTGTGTGTGAGAAAGAGAAAGAGATCTCAGGAATGTTGAGGACAGCCTAGTTGTCTGAAGCCGTTAAAGCACACACATGATCCTTTCATGAGACACATACTTGAACATGAACATTGTACATCAAGGTGTCCAACACACTTTGAATGGCATATGGTCTTAACACACAGACGCAAGCACAAACGCACACAAATATGCATAAAGTTGTTTTTCTTTTAGTCCAAGTTTTACACACACACACACACTCAGACCGACACACACTGGCGCTGCCAAGGTCACAGTCTGCTGGACCTGACTCTCCATGCCGGTGTTCCAGTGCTGTGATTAACAGCTTGACGTTATGTGTGAAGAATTCAAACCCAACACACTCCTTTCCCTCTCTTTCCTCCTTCTCTTTCCCGCTTTCTCTCATTCACAGTCTCTCCCTTCATGTCTCCATCCCGTCATCTGTTGCCTCTCTTGTGTCTCTTTGGCGTCGTTCTTCCTCCCGTCCTCTGCCATTATTTCTGCCTCTGTGTCGTTTTCAAATTGTTCTCTGAGCTTTTCTCATCTTTCACTGTTAGTCATTCCCTCCTGTCCTCTCAGTTCCTTCAGCTCGATCTTTTTAAGCCTGCTGCATTCAGCAAGGGTTACCTCATTCTAAGGCTTAACCTTGGGTGGGTTTCTGTGTATGTGTGTGTGTGTGTGTGTGTCCCAGACAGTACAACAATATGTATGTTCTTGGCCCAAGGTCTCACAGACAATTACACGAGCAGACACGCCTCCTGATTAGCAGTCCAATTGAATCTGTCCCCTAAACGACTGTTTCTCGGTGAGGGGATGGTGTGCCTTGGATGTGTGTGTGGTTGCGGGACGTGAGGGAATGCGATGTGCCCCCTTCTTTCCCCTCCTTCAACTTTACCAGCAAATTTAAACATGACAGAAATCATTGCCTCATCTCGCATGCTGTCAGGCTCTACTATGGTTTAAGGGAGGGAAACTCCGAGGGGAAAAGTGATGGTCTCAGATAAGTAATGTGTGCAGGAATGTGCTCGAAAGTGGATTTTTGATATTAATCTGTCTTTTTCTGGCTCAGCCATCCAGAGCGTGATGTCCAGCGGTGATGCATTGACTCCGGGGAAGACGGGGGGTGTGGGCTCCGCTATCTTCAACCTCCATGACAACGGCACACTGGACTACCAGGTATCTGTGTTATTCTTTTCAATGCAGTTATTTGATATATATATCACTTGAACCTAATTATGCGGTTTATTACTATGAATAATTCACATTACATTTTAAATGAATTTGATAGTCTTTTCAATAAAAAATCACAGTTATAAAACAAGAGAGAGAACATAAGAATCATCAAAAAGACCTTCCCTCCAAATAATTTCACCAATAATCAACCACTTCCCCTTCCTCCAGATCCAGGTTGCAGGTCTCACCAGCGATGTGGTTGGCCTCACGATTGAGCTGAAGCCGCGGCGCCGTAACAAGCGCTCAGTGCTGTACGACCTGACCACGGAGTACAACAAGGGCACAGGCCGGGCGACGGGCAGCTGGAGTCGTCTGGAGGCCCGACACATCCACATGCTGCTGCAGAATGAACTCTTCATCAATGTGGCCACGGCTCACAACCAGGAAGGAGAGCTGAGGGGGCAGATCAAAGCCCTGCCCTACAGCGGCCTGGAGGCACCCAGACACGGTATGTGGAATTTAACAAATCTAATGCTTTCTAAATGTACTGTAGATATCTTTAGAAGTCTTCAGAGAACTGTAATTTAGCTCAGAAACGTCATGAAGGTTTAGCATTAGTGCTACATTTTCAAGGTTAGATTTTAAAGTCTCCATCTCATCCTTTCTTCATCCTCCAGAGTTGCCCATCCCTCTGGCTGGCCACTTTGTGTACCCACCAGTAAGAACTGGTGCCTCTGGCCACGCCTGGGTGTCAGTGGACAAGCAGTGTCACCTTCATTATGAGATCATCGTGGCGGGCCTCAGCAAGACTGACGACCTCACCGTGAACGCCCACCTCCATGGGCTAGCTGAGATCGGAGAGCTAGACGACAGCAGCGCCACTCACAAGAGGCTGCTGACCGGCTTCTATGGCTCACAGGTACATCGGTGTACACACACACACACACACACACACATACAAATGAATGCAACTATGTGCACACATGCCCACAAACACACCAAATGTACACCCAAACGGAAACACACACTCACGTCCCCTTTTCTCTCCTCTCCTCCAGGCTCAGGGAGTGTTGAAGGACATCAGCGTTGAATTGCTTCAACACTTGGACCAAGGAACAGCATTCATCCAGGTCAGCACCAAGCTGAACCCCCGAGGAGAGATGCGTGGACGGGTATGTACAGACACTTACAATGTGTCCTACATGTCTTTTGCTGTTGTTTTGTTGTTTTTTTTAAAATGTGTTGTTACATTTGAGGCAGTAGCCCTGGTCAAACACTAGGCATGGGTTGGTCACTTGACAGTTGCTTTTATGTGAACAAATTCAGATGGAAACTATGTGTGTTTTTATTTTTAAAGGTATTAAAGCCATATATAAACCCATATCTACATCCATCCATGACGTACAGCACAGCCATAGCACAGTAACCTTACCCACACAGTTAGTTGAGTAAAACACGACTGTTTTACTATTACAAGACAACCATTTTACAGCTATGGTACTATAAACGCTAGCAGAGCAAGCTAGTCTCTGACAGCACTAAGGCATAACTTGGGCCCTATGATTTGTGCAGAATACATGGACAGAGTGGTGGAATTTGATCATAAAATTGGTAAAACTGTAAAACATGGAATATTGTGGAATTTGCCAAAATGTGGATGCAATTTATAAAAATCTGGGTTTTTCCCATCCGTTATAAGCTCTTTTTCACAGCGCCTAAGCTGAATGAACAGAAAAAAAACTATGCTGAGTCAGGTTTTGGTGTTATTTACGGGCATGCTGCTGCAGCTTCTGTCCTCTGTATATGTGTCTGTGTTTCACCAAGGGGAGGGCAGGGTTCCACTCCTCCTCCTCCACAAACACACACACACACACACACACACACACACACACACACACACACACACACACACACACACAGCACAGCTAAGTCATCCAAACAACTGAGGAATTAAACAGCTAAATTTAGAGCAGAGCAATATCCAAATGACTACTGTGAGTCAGGAGAACAGCTATTCTGTAAGTTTTGCCAACATACGAATGTGAAGCTCAGATGTGAAGCACTATGAAAGATTAAATTCTTTTTAAAACTCAACTGAAGCACTTTCTTTGATAAAAAAATGACTGCAATATAGTTTTACATCACGTTCGTTGATATTCATTTAATTTTGAATATTTTCTTATTGTTGAAATTATATTCATCCACCTCATGATTAGATACTCTTTCTGATGACAAAATGTGCTTAAATTGTAAAACAGAATTCAGAAAAATTAAAACTGGAAAACACGGAATTTGGGAAAAAAATAAAATGAGATCTGGAAAAAATTCACAGAGCTCTACATAACACAGAGGGATTGGATCATTTTGTGCTCAATGTTTGGCCACTATAAATTGATTCATTATAATACAGAACAGATTTTGAGGACATGAGCTAATATTCAAAACATTAAAATGAATATTAAATTGAGCAAATACTTTTAGAATTTTAAAATCATTTCAGGACCAAGCTGAAAAGAAGCGCTCTACTCTAAGAAAGGCGAAGCAGAGAAAGTGATTAGATGAAGGAGGAGGAGTGGAATCCCCGGAGGCCTCCTTTAACTATCTGAGTGTTTATGTGTCTGTGTGATTGCTCACTTAGCGCTCACTAGCCCACACAAACACACTCTTTCACTGGCAGGTGCTGTCTGCCTGGAGAGACTTTGTTGAAAAGTAAAAGTTTTATTGGGTTTCAGAAACACATACACACACACTTGCACACACACACACTTGCACACACACACACTTGCGCACACACACACACACACATGCACACACACACACACAAACTCAGACCAGGTTTGTGCTCACAAACCTATTTGCAGCTCTGCAGGTGTAGTGGTTGATGAGCTCTTTTAGGCAGCCAGGTAATAACAAAAAAAAAAGGTGATGACTCACACACACACACACACGCAGACACATGCACACACACACACAACAGTAGAGTCCAGCTGTTTTAATAGCAAACAGGGCCAACACATAAACAACCATCTGCTCAGGAGCACAGAAATGTTCCATTTAGGAACAATTAACAAGTCAGCTTGACACCAGCCTCAAATCAGGTGTGGCCAACAAATTACTAATGTACTCACTTCTCTCTTCTTTCCTTTTTCTTTCTTTCTTTCTTTCTTTCTTTCTTTCTTTCTTTCTTTCTTTCTTTCTTTCTTTCTTTCTTTCTTTCTTTCTTTCTTTCCTTTCTCTAGGTCCATGTACCAAACAACTGTGAGTTTGGGACCAGGGGGGATGTGGAGGAGGCTGAGTTTGACGACCTTTTTGTGAAAGACCCCGAGGAGTTGAAGAAGGACCCCCATACCTGCTTCTTTGAGAACCAGCACCACGCTCATGGCTCCCGCTGGACGCCCAACTATGACAAGTGTTTCTCCTGCAGCTGCCAGGTAAAGACAACAAACACCGAGGCAGCGATGAAATGTGTCTGTTAAATGAATTCTTTGATGTTTTTGAGGAGAAACTAAGAAATACATTTGTAAGGGATGGATATTGTATTTTATCTTGTGTCACAAACTAAACCTACTCCTCTTCATCTCTCTCAGAAGCGAACTGTGATCTGTGATCCGGTAATATGCCCAGTGCTGACCTGCTCCCGAACCATTCAGCCTGAGGACAAGTGCTGCCCAATATGTGATGGTGAGGTTTTTGTTGTACTTGAGATGTAATGTGCATAATATTAGACTGTGTAACAGTGTTTTTATAGTGGTTATGCTCCTGCGAGTTCTTGGTTGTGAGCAGATTTTATCGTTTTGGATGAAGTCCCAAAGTTTCTTACAGTAATCATAAAGTTGAAAACTAATCCTTTTTATGTCCCCATTTCCTTTTTCCTGTACAGAGAGGAAGGAGCCCAAGGACATGAACGCTCCAGAGAGGGTCGAAGAACATCCTGAAGGTAGGAACTAACACTCCTGTCTTGCTCCCTCCCTGTCTTTGTTTCATTTGATTTGTCTCTAAAGAGTTCTTCTCTTTTTCCCTTTTATCTCTCAATACTGTATTTCTCTCATTGAATTTCCACCTACAGTTAAAAAGTTAACTATAAATAATTTTCTTGCCAGTTGTCCTTGGTAACCTTCTCTATCCTCTGTCTGTCTCTCAGGTTGTTACTTTGAAGGAGACCAGAAGATGCATGCCCCAGGAACTACATGGCATCCCTTTGTACCTCCCTTTGGCTACATTAAATGTGCTGTCTGCACTTGTAAGGTAAATATACATCAATAAACCCACTCACATCTGGTTGGCTTTACTTTCCATTAGCCCTAAATGGATCATTTATCCTGTATTAGACTCCAAAGAAGTTGAGGCATAAATTTCTCATCAGTTCATTTTTGGAAAATGTTCAGACTTTCAACTTTTTAAATGGAAAAAGTGCTAAGTCAACTGTATTTGGTGCTGGGAAAAAGAAAAGAATTGTTGCTAATCTGCTGCTAATGCTATATTATATCTGTAGGGGTCAACAGGCGAAGTACACTGTGAGAAGGTGACGTGTCCGGTGCTGACCTGCAGTCATCCGGTGAGACGGAATCCCTCTGACTGCTGTAAGGAGTGCCCAGATGAGGAGAGGACCTCTGCAGGCCTGGAGCACAGTGACATGATGCAGGCAGATGGCCCTAGACACTGCAAATTTGGCAAGAACTATTACCAGAACAGTGACAATTGGCATCCCTGGGTACCGGTGGTAGGGGAGATGAAGTGCATCACCTGCTGGTGTGATGTAAGTATTGCTGGAGCTGAGAAATGTGACCCAAGTGGAAGTGTTGTCACTTTGCTGAATTTTTATTGTGACATATATGTATATCTTGTTGTCATACAAATGACCCAAAGGTAGCAAAAACTGATTCATTGAATTAAAGCTATGTGTTGGGAAAGAAAACTGCAATATTTTCTTTTCATGAAAGTACAAAAATGATGAGTCACAGTTCATAGCAAGTTCAAACTAAATTCTTTTAACATAACAAAATAAAATTGCTTTGATAAGGATCTGAAGTCAGCACTTTAGCAAATGTGCTCTATTTGTGCAAAGAGCCTTTGTATCTCATTAAAATGACTGTTCTAATTAATAGTTTTATATGAATAAAGGGTCAAATGTAATGTCAAACTATAATCTCACGGAGAATCATCACTCAACTCTGTTGTTCTCCCTCAGCTCTACAGAGCTTTTTAGTGCCATTCAGCTCATTGTTTTGGTTTTATGTCCTGTAACTTTACTGTTGTGGTTCACTCTCACTACTCTCGTTAACATTGTTTCCAGATACAAAAGGCAGCTTTTTTCAGTGTATATTGTACAGTGGGTTTCACTGGCAAGCTAGTTAGTTAGTAGCAAGCTGTTGAACATAGTGGAGCATTTAGCTGCAAATCAGCCAGTTATTTTCCTCTTTTATGGTGGAGACCAAAACAGAGCTAAAAGGAGAGCCAATATTGGATTTACATTCACTGGAAAACCAGAAAAGAATGTGTCCAAAAGGCATATTTTTTGGACACATTTTTTCTTTTTTGTGTTTATTGAATATGTAAAAAAAAAAAAATTAGAATCTAACAAAATCATAATTGGTACCTTTTGACATTCCTGTCATAGTGGAGAGAACCTTGTGATCTGCCATTCTGTCATACCTCCTTGTGTCTCTTTCACCTGTACCGCTACATTTTGCCTCATTTCACCAACCCTCCATCTTCCCTTATTATTTTCCACAGAATGGTGTGACCAAGTGTCAAAGGAAGCAATGTCCAGTACTGACTTGCACCAACATCACCCGCAGAGAGGGCTCCTGCTGTCCTGAATGCCTTGGTGAGCAATGAACACACACACAAAACACAGCAGCAGTGGTTAGGTTGATAGGTCTGACCAGTTCTGTGTGATGGAGGTTCCACGCTGAAATATGTAATAATCTGTCAGATATGCAATGAAATCTTTGGAATTTATGAGTGCAGTGCCTGTTTGGAATGGGCTGAATTGCTTGGCCTCCAGCTACTGCTTCAATGCACAGAAAAATGAATACAGTTGATGTGAGGTGTGAATGAGTATATACACCAACAACATGAAAGACACTAACATTATATTCTACACAGATTATATAAATAATAAGTACTCTAATAGTAAATAAATGTTCTTTTCTAATTTCAAGTAGCCTAAAATAAGGGCTGCATTTAAAAATAAAATAATGTGCATCCTAAAATAAAGTGGATCAATCATATTGGGGCTCTTAGATCATTCCTATTTTCTCTGCCTTCAGTTTGGATTTGAATGGGTATGTTTGCTCCAAAGATTTGTGCTTTGTCTGTAGTGGTGTTTCACGGTCTGAACATATGAGACAAACTGGTTTTGAACTGCCTGTAGAGGTATTTGCTCTGTTTTACACACGTAACTACAGTCATTGTTTATTGGGCTTTGAGCACTTCCAAAACGCGGGTGACCTACACTCCTCCAATGACCTGAACACCTCCTGTGCAGTCACTCGCTGCTGCTGCTGCTGCTAATAATCTGCTAAACGTGCCGCTAACACTATGCTTTCTGTCTAGACACGGGTTAAGAGTGTCCACTTTTCATCAAAAGCTCTGTTTTCGCAGTCTACTTTTCTCTTTTTCAAGTACTTTTCTCTGTCTCATGTCACACCTTGTATCTGGTCTCTCCCTGACATGCTGAAGTCAGTTGGCAGAGCTTTGAAGCTCTGCCTTGCCCCTGCACAGGACAGAGTGGCTTGCTGATCGCTGGTATATTCATAATTTATTAATATTAAACGTGTTGCATGTCCAAAGTGCACCAAATTCGACACTGCACTCCCTTGGGTCCCCAGCCATACATCTACCAAGTGTGAAGTCAATCGGATGAACGATTCAAGAGATACGTGAAGGACATACATACATACATACTGGCGAACATAGACATTTCTTCCTTAAGCAGAGAGACAAACTCATTCAGTCAAACCTAAGGAGATTCAGTTTTATGAACTTTGATCCTAAATTGATTTTTCTTTTTTTCCCCATAGATTCCAAAGAGGAAGATGACCTGATGATGAAGGCTCCAGACAAAAGGCGAAGCTGGAGACACTGATCTACCCCACCTTTACCCAGTTAACCCTCCTCCTCCCACATGGACCCGAACCCAGAGCTGCACACTGGGTCTTCTTCCCTCCCTCCTTCCCTCCTCACCTCACACCCACCCTGTCATCAGCTTCAGGATTGTAATGAACAGAGAAGAGCAGAGATGGATGAATAATAAAATGCAAACAGAAAATATTTCCAAAGACTCGTTAAGTGACGGGATGAAGCAATGGAGAGGACTAATCAGACTTTACCAACCTGCTGCCGTCTGCTTCTTGCCTTCCTTTTTTGCTGGAATTTCTTTTTGCTCCTTTTTTTTTTTTCCTCAAAGGACAAAAGACATAGACGTAGATATAAAACACAGCTGTTCAGTGGGATTGTTTAGCTGTTGTTGTTGAAAGAGGTTCAACTTGGTTTTAAGTGGCAAACGTTGGCGAGAGTTGTATTTCATTGACAGGGCTTCTTTTTGAAGTAAAGCCATAGCTACTGAATGGAGAAGTGAAGAAAGTGTTGCTTAAATATGAGTGAATGTGTATGTGTGTGTCTGGATGTGTGTATGTATGCGTGCAAGGTTTTTTTTTTTTAACCAGTAAAGATACAATTAGCAATACACACGTAAATCACAGTAAACTTACTGGATGGTAAAGCGGTGTTCAAAAACTGTAAAAAAAATAAATAAAAAAAAAACACAGTGAAAACCTGGAAAAGTGTCTCTTCATCCAGTCTGCTACATTCTTTTCTAGTAAAAAATATATTTCCACTCAACTGAACCAGTCAAAAAGTATCAATCATCTGCAGTAGGCATCAAGATCAGTGTTGTTTCACTGGGAGAGAAGCTTGAAGTAGCTCAGCTGGTTGTTGTTTTAGTACAATACTAGCAAACACAAGCTTTGTCTTCACCTCCTGTTGATCTCATTGTTTCTCTGCTTTGGTTGTTCCTATTTCTGTTTTGAATTAAGTAATATTTTATGAATTTTTCTATCATTGTTGTTGATGAATATGAAGCTGGTTTGTATTTTGTATTTATTGAATGGTGTGGAGACAAAATAAAAAAAGATGTTTGTTGGTAAAAGAGAGAATGCCTGTGGGTTTGTTTTGGATGCAGCTACTAACCAACGTCCCCTAATAATCCCATCCCTCACTCCCTTTTTTGCATTTATATCTTCGTTTTTCATCTCCAGTTCATGGGATTTTCCACTGTGTTGCTGTCTCTCTCTTTCCATTTGTGTTTCTCTTTCCGCTCACTTTTTCACATATGGAGCTGTGATTAGAGGGATGACGAGCCAGATTGACCTGACTTAATCTTTTACTTTTTGTTTCTTTCTCCACTGTTCTGTCTCTGCCACTTCATCGATTCCCTTCATCTTCTTTTGCACTCTTTTTTTTCCTCTAATCTGCCATTTTTCTTCCTCTGTTCCTTTATTTCTTTCCATTATTCCCTCTGATCTCCTCACTTTTCTTATTTCCTTCATTTTTTTTCCACATTTCTTTTCTCCTTTTACACCATATTTCCTTTCCTCGCTTGCCTTCCTGCTCAGACAGTCACCACATGTGTTCAGCAATGTTTTTGTCCCTTACATACCTCCCCGTGTACACACACACACACACACACTCATACACACACATGCAGAGTGCAGACAGACTGAAACATAAACACATATTCACAGATGTACACATGTACAAACTCCTGAATCAGGAACACACACATTGCCAAAAGGCAAGCAGAATTCTTTCCAACACATACACACACACACACACACACACACACACACACACACATATCGGATTATGGTCACTTTTGGGAACATTACATTACATTACTTACCCTAACCATCATCTAAACCACTAGCCCAAAAATCTGCTTTTTTCCAATTGGGGTCACAGCTTTTGTGTCCCTAATTAACTGGTCCTAAGACTGAACTTTGTCCCCAAAAGTAGCCTATGACAGATCACAAAAATCTGCTACTGCCCTCTGCTGGCCAGATCACATAAGTACAGTAAAGGTGCCCACTAAGATCCTGCTGGCTGACAGCAGCTCTGGTGGCACCTGTTGACCTCCCCCAGGCACAGAACAGTGTTTGTGTGTAAGTGTGTGTGCGCCCGCACTAAAGGCATGTTGGAAAGTCATCAGAACAGCAGGGAGAGGTGTACGGGGGGGTTGTCATAGCCGGATGGTGGAGGTCAAAGGTTAAGCATTCTGGGACTGTGGCAGCCTGTGAAGAAGCATGAGACATGTACCAGCCTGAGCCCTGCACCTGCACCTGCAGATATATGCCTGTGTGTGTGTGTGTGTGTGTGTGTGTGTGTGTGTGTGTGTGTGTGTGTGTATGTGTGTGTGTGTGTGTGTGCGTGCGCAAATGCTCAGCAACTTGATCAGTCCAGAAGAAATGATGAGGCCAAACAACTGACAAGAATTATGCAGGCAAAAAATTAACAAAAAGCCCAGAACTGAAAGTTTCCCTCAACTATTCCAATAAATTCTCTCTGAACACTTGACACATGTTTGCAATTTCGTGATGGACCTCTTTCCAGTGTATGTATACAAACTTCCAGAGTTAAGATGCCAGAGATGCCAAAAATACCCTAATAGCTAATCATGACACAAAAAGTCTATGGATGTTCTTTTCTTGGCTTCATCTTCCAAATCCTCAGATACTGCTCTCTCTGTTGTTGATATGAAACATTTGACAGGCACCGTGTTGAGTTATTCTTATTATTTATCACTGTGATTCGATTTAAATTAGAGCCACATGTAATGAACAGGACTCTGGTACCATTTCTTTTTGTGGTTAAAGTAAAACACTGCACTGTTTTGTCCAACATGGATGTCATGCTGGTTTGTTTTTTACTCACTGTTCTTAGACTTCTTATTTATTTATTTATTTACTGTAGAGTTAGACACAAGAAAGTCCACCTTCATAATCTCTCTTTGGAGATAGAAAGCACCTTATGGATCCTAAAAGTCACTCACATATGTCATCTGCAGATGATTAGAATTATTGCTTGATTATAATGGAGTTTCCTTTCATAGTATTAACAAATAAATTAAAATGATATTTAGTGTTGTGGTTGTTTTTCAGGGGGTTGGTCTTGGGCACAGCTAAATGCTAATGCTATTACGCTAACATGCTCACAATACCATGCTGATGTATGGAAGTAGCATGGAAGTATTTACCGTATTAACCATCTTAGTTAAGCGTGTTCACATGCTAACATTTGCTAACAGTAAACGGCTGTCATACAGCTAAGGATGATGGGAGGTTTTACAGGTATATTGGGCAACTGGACAATAGAGATATGAGATGTTGACCTGATGATAGCACTAAGTAAAAAATTCAGAGGATCATCAAAAGCTCCTTCTCCTGTTCGTTCCTCATGCGCCTCGCCGATCGTGACAGTGAACAGGTCAACTGATTTTCATTCAGCTGCATCAAATGGAGATCTACCTGAAGCGCCGTTGCCTGATGTATGATTAATGTGTTTGTATGATCATTTTGCTATCTGTACAATGTTTGGTCGAATGCCAAAAGTCCTGTAATGTACGATAATCACAGCATTTTGTGACACTTATTATTAGTAATTGTAATCAGTCTAGGCTATCTCATTCTATTCATTTCCCGCCACGATCACGATGGTAAAATATGGATCCTACGTCTGTGTTTACGCATTTTTTTTATCACGTGACGTCTTTCCAGCCAATCATGCTTGTTGTTGTGGTTGGTGTTCTCCCATCAAAGTTTGAATGATAGATAGCTTACTGCTGCATCCACGTGAAAAAAAAAAAATAAAGAAAACATGTGCTGGACGGGAAGTTGAGGACAGGGGAGAGGTGAAGTAGAGGACAGAGTCGTTGTTGGTGCGGCCAAAAACTAAGCATCTCCAACAAACATACAGGAATGAAAAGGAAAGTGATTCCAATTTTACTGGATGACTAAAAACCTGTGACAGTAAAGCTTGTGTTGTTGTTGGATATGACTTGCATCTGATAATTTTCCGCAAAATAAGATCATTTTAAGACCAAACTTTAACATTTCCCATCTGGCAACACTGACCTGAAGCACCACATATTTCTTTGGCCTTGTCTTTGCTTCAGTTTAGCTTGGTTGAAAACCACTCTAAATCTCTCTGGCACTACTAACGCCACACACACACACACACACACACAGTTGTTAGCATAACAGTGCGAGATATGGGTTTCATTTGAAGTTCACTAACAAAGACCACACCATTTGAACAGTATAAAAGTAGTTTTATTTGGATTGTTGAGACGGTTCAGGCAGAGCGAGGGGGAACGGGGTCAACGGGTGCTGAAAACACAGAAGTGTGCCAAGTGCGGGTGGCACTGGGAATGGAGCGGTGGTGGAACTGAAGGCTGTGCAAAACCGGGAAAGCCTGGCTTTGTAGGGCTGTGGAGGGGATGTTTTCCTCATTGGGGGAATGCTGGAAGCAGATGACCGTCCAGTTGGAGAATCCCTCGAGTTGTAAAGCTTTAGGGATTTTTGAGCCAAGGACGTGGCGACTGGGTCAGGGAAAATGCACATACAGTGCACTGAAGTTCCATATGAAACAGCAATGAGTCATGAACTTTCATTGTCATTTGGCGCTATAAAAATGGACTTGACTTAAGCACTTTTAAGTGGATCTCCACACTCTTGGCTGTTGGCAGTAAATGCAGTCAATAAATTCATCATTGCATGCCTTAGGGACTGGGGAAGCTCAAGGTTATTTATTTACTTTTTCATATAATCGACATTATGCCTTTGAAGCTGTGCCAAAGAGACACAGGGAACATTAAACGACTGTTCTGTTTGCTTGTTTTGGCTCCTTTAAGCAGCACTTCCTTAAACCAGGATTTAGCCATGCGATAACCATCAGGTGTAAAATGAAGGATCTGAATCCTCCAAAGCTTTAAAGTGTTTACGTGGAAACATGATGACAGAGAGGAGAGTCAAAGTGAGCAATAATAAGTAAACGAGCACCTGTTGTTGGGATGCCTAAGAAATAAACAGAAAAAATTGGGATGAAAGGTTAAATCGGGAGCACATGTAGAGTAAGAGATCTGGGCTCTGCTGTAGTAGGTAGCGTTGTGACGTCATGGGTGTGCAACGTGCGACGGCCCGGCGGCGGGCAGTGAATCCGGGAAAGCGGGAGGATTTGAGCCGCCGGCGAGAGGATTGATGAAAGTAGAGTTTTCATAAAGTTGGGAAGTTTGTCTTTATTTTCGTTTCGTAGGAGTGGGATGAGAGCTCGCTGGAAGTGAGCAAACATCCAGTTGAAGATGTTAATCGCGGGGAAAAGAGTCACGTCCAAGTCGGCCATGGCGTGGATGCGTGTGGAGGTCTGGATTCCAGCTGATCAGTAAGTGTGGTGTCTAGAGGAGAAGGGTTCCATGTTTATGTGGTGGTGAAGGAAGTATCCTGTTGATACTGCCGAATCGAGTCGTTGTTGAGGAACGTGGATCGTACGTGGATCGTGGAGCATGAGCGGTGACTTCGGTGGTCCAATCTGATCTTATCTTATTTTGCCTTGTCAGAAAATTAGTTTAAAAAATGTCTTTTTTAGTTGCTTTAAAGTTATAAATTAAGTTGTAAAATAACCCTCTGTGAGTTGGAACAAAGTTTATTGACAGGACATGTAATTATAATAATGACACAGATCAATGGGGCCAATTAGGAAGGTTTAAAGTTATGGGTGTCGATTATATTAGATGAAAGGACTTGGATGAAGCTTGTGAATTAATGACCCGTCAGTTCATTAAAGGGAAAAGTAGCGTGAATGAATACAAAACACAGACAAAGTAAGAATAATGCAAATGGTGTCAGGAGAGATGTGAGAGGAGGGTGGTGCGAGAGAAGCTCATTTGAAGGAAAAACGTCGGGTTATAAGAAGAGGAGGGAAATAATGAAGTGAGATGAGGAGGAGGAGGTGGAGGAGGTTGGTCTGCTGTGTCGGTGTCACCGGGGTTATTTATCTTTATTTATCTTTCACGCTTCTGAGAGGGGGAAAAAAACTCTGTGTGTGTGTGTGTGTGTGTGTGTGTGAGAGAGAGAGAGAGAGAGAGAGAGAGACCTGGCAAATATATTTCAGAGTCTGTAAGTCTTGTTGGCATTTTTTTTCATTTTTATGTACCAGAACACCCACAAACACACATGTCAGCAGAACCAAAACTCATGATTTAAAATATATTGAGGGCATCACAACAACAGAGAATACACTGTAAGCACACACACACACACACACACACACACACACAACCACATTTGTCATGTATTGACAGTAGTGTTATAGAGTGAAAACAGGTGTTTGCTCATCAGCAGATCTCATTTATCTCTCTCTATCTATCTATCTACACACACACACTCCCCTTGTTGTTGTACTAAACTCATATCAGTATAAAAAGGCTACTCATGATGTGCTGGCTAGTTTCACCTATAATAATACATCATATTTTATCAAGTGATATAGTTTGTATCTGAAATGGAAAGTAATTAGTACATTTACTTGGTAAGTATTATGCTCAATTACAGTTTTTAGGAACCTGAACTTCACTTGAATATTTATATTTTATGCCATTCTACTCCACCTTATTTTATTATTCATTTTTGATATTTGATCTCCACCTCTATGCAGAATTCAGTCTCTATTTGATTTGTTTTACCACATTTATCAGACAGGTTGTAGGTTACGCATTTTATACATAAAATATATGATAAACAAACTATATAATGCATTGTTATAGATTAAACTATCCAATAAATAAATAAAAACAACTCATATTTTGAGTGCAGGACTATTAACAGAGTATTCTTACAGTGTGGTGTTAATAGTTTTACTGCAGTAAATGATCTAGGTACTCCCTCTAGCACTGCCACTACCAACACTTATACTTAGAGAAAGGATGTAAATAAGGCATGACAGGTCCCATGACTGACACATTGCATTGTTCACTTGACCTGCACACTTACAGGTAATAAACATTAAAACTTGTTCTAATCTGAGGAGTCTGTATTCTGAGGAATGAACATCTGATGCAATGTTTTGCACGTCATATGTAACAGCAGCATTTGTGTCTAAGTCAGTCTGTTTGGCTATTTGCAGTAAGAGATTCGCACTTTGAAACTTTGAGCCAAAGCTATCTTAAAACACTGTGATGCTAGAAATATTTGATAGAGATATATGTATAATATATGGATGACGTGTTAGGAATGTATTCATCAAGGGCAGTAGGTTGGGACACCCTCAGACACACTATACTAGAGAGAGAGGGAAGGTTTATCAATATTTTATCACTGCTGCCCTCTGCTGTGAACAGCTGAACTGACATTTTAAATCAAGAATATTAAAATGAGGATTTACAGTGTTTAATCCACTATATATATATCTTTAGATATCTATCTATATCTATTTATATATATATATGAGTCCTATATGACATCATAAAATGGTTCTTTAGGCTCGTACCTTCGCAGCAGCAGCCTTTATGTCGCCATAAAGAACCTTTTAAAATTGTTCTATGATGCCTCAGCCTCCGATATGCTCTGATGACGACTAATTCTCTTCTTTAGTGTTGCCCTTCTGAGTTTTAACACAGTTTACATGCTCCACTGGTGCAGTCGCAGGGGTAAATGCCTTGCTAAAGGGCATGACGGCAGCAATTGCTCAAGGAAAGAATTAAATTATTCTCCTTGAGCAGACTGTGTGAGTCTGGCCAGTCTGGCTAACCTTCAGGCACCTTGGACATACACAAACAGGTCCAGGTGCATCTGGGAGAAGATTGAGGAAAAAGTGGCAGCAAAACCAGTTTCATCATATCAAAAATGACTTTGATATGATTTCTGGGAAATTCATCTTTTTTGTTTAACCTGTTCCTGGAGCAACAAAACACTCTCTGGAGGAGAGCATGAAAGTAAAGGACTTGGTGTGTTATACGTGAGCAAATATTATATTAAATGAAGGGATAAGGTTTGCTTTCTGACTTTATCCCTTTGTTAAACTCAGGTTTAGACCATCAGCAGCCACTTTCAAACCTCTCTATCTGAAAAGCTCACTTGCACACTTCTATCTCCTTCTCGTCTCACTGTTCACAGATCTTCTCTCACACTTGGGATTTCACATGTTTTAAGTGTCTAAGACATAAATATAAAAGACATAAAAAAAAAGCATCAATACAAAATATAAAATAAGTGCAAGGCATTATAAAAAAAGACACGTATAAATAGGACTTGAAGGGTCAAATAAATTAAAGGTAAGCTAAAATAGAATGAAACATTGAAAAGGAAAATAATTACAGTCCAGTTACAGTACAGCACATTTTAATTAAAGGCAGTGGCAAAAAGTTTTCAACCTTATTTAAAACATTTGAGAGTTGGAGCATGCATACAAACTGAACTCTGCTTCTCCATGTTTAGTTTTGCCTGTCCCAGACCATCTGTGAGGTCAGGATGATTCATACTGTAAAGTAGCAGCACATCAGAAATGTATTTTGGTTCTAAACTTAAAAAACCAACAGCAGTATTTTAAAATCAATTCCATTCACAAACAGGAAGTCAGCATAGGGATGTGAAAGTGATGTGAGCCACATTTTTGGACTCAGGACTCAGCTGCAGTTCTCTGATAGACATTTCAGAGAGACCACCCTTTAGCTTTAGCTTTTGTTGAGCTAAATATATAAACATGGACAAGGTTTTCTAAATCTTTCTGACATTTTTTCACATGCAGTCACTGATTTATTCATTGTACTATTTTTAGTAATTGGATGGGGTCATAGTCATGTGCTGAGTAAATCTAAGTAAATCTATGTGTCGTCTGCATAGATATTTTGTGGTTTTCCACAATTTGAATTTATGGAAGCACGTAGGTGTAGAACAGAAGAGGCCTGAAAATGGAGCCTTGTGGAACTCCACGTCCTTTTGGTTCACTCAAATGTGTAACTATGGATGAACACATAGTAGTCCCTTATCTGCAAATAGGAATTAAAAATGTTTAGTACTGTGCCAAAAAGTTCCACCCAATTGTCCAATCTGTTTAGTAATATGTTCAACTGTGTCTTGTTTAAATAGATGACATACATGAGCAGTGTCAGTGCTGTGGTGTGATTAAAATTCTGACTTTTTTAACAAACAGAAACAGAAACTGTCTGGTAAGAACAATGTATATCTATCTATATTTCACAATGTCAGGAACCCATTTAAAAGTAGATCAACATCTGACAAAAACATTTGACATAAAATCTTATAACCAGACCTCTGCTGGAGCTGATCAGTCTTTGAATTGGTTAAAGCTGCAACAGGCATTTTATTTGCTCAGAGTGACAGTGAGAGATAAACGTTGAAAGACTTCAGCCCATATCACGCAGCCCATATAAACTGTATACTTTTCGAAATTCAGTTTCTCATCATTTTTACCTTACAGGTGTGTAGTTTTTAAAAAAACACTGAACTGTTTTTTCGCTCCCTCTTTCTAAGATTTATTCTAATGAACCCTTGTGTAGCTGTTAGTTGTGATGCTCTCTTGAATGCAGGAGGAAAAGTGAAGGTTTTAGTATCTACTCAAGGACACTTAAGCCAGCCAGCAGACATTTAGAGTGCTGGGGGATCAAACCTCATATTTTCCTCTCACAGGTTGCTAGATTCTCCCCTAAGGTGGCCACTTGGTGGGATGTATGTGCCACCCGTTGTCTGATGTTTCTGTGGTTACATCAGCCAGCCTCTCAGAGCTTGCTGGCCAGCTTTTCCTTCATCTAGACCATCAAAGATTAAAGTACTTCACATGATGCACACCCCAAGAATCTTTATTTTCCTTTTAAGTAAAAGTTTCTCCAGCTGACAGACATTAAAGGTCAGCTCTTGTAATGTTTGTCTTTTGAAAAAAAAAGGAGTTCAGATGTGAAATGTGTGCAGTTGCTGCGTTTCTCAGTTATCCAAGGAGCATGGTTCTCATTGTGATGCCTGCAAAAACCTCATTTTAATTCATTGAATTCATAATTCATTTTAATTGTGAGGATATGTTAATAAATCTAGCAGCTAAATTAATTCAAAATCCTTCTTTAGTTATAACATTTTCGTATGCATTTATGAATTTAATGTGCAAATGATGGCACCCGTAGATGGTTTCAATTCAATGAATCCCATCTTCATTCATTTCTTCGCCTTCTCTGCACCATATGACTCTTTATACTTTCTTTTATGCAAAAATCAACAATTATTACCTGCAATTTATCAGTGAATGTCAGAAAAACAGACAACACTATCATTTTCTCATTCTTTTATCAGAGCATTGATGGAGATAATTAAAACTGAGACAATGAAGCATTGAAAAATTGAATATTATCCAGCAGCGATTGGCTCTATATCTTGAGAATTTCATGTGATGTTATATTTTATTATGGAATGTTATGTTATATTACCATGTCGTAGTATTATATTATATGATATATTACATCTTGTCATGCTTTAATGTGATATATTGTTATGTCATCTCATGTCATGTCATGTTATGCCATATCTTGTCGTGTCATGTTATGTTACATTACGTTATGTAGTGTTGTGTCCTGTCAGGTAATGTTATGTTATGTTACATTACATTACATTACATTGTGTTATGTTACGTCATTTCATGTCATGTCATGGAATGTTAGGTTGTGGTCAATTCAGATTTAGTTCATTATTATATCATTATTTCATGTCCTGTCATGTGTTGTCTTATTATATGATATGATATCTTATGTTATCCGCCATTTTAACAGACTTTCATTCCAAATAAGACTTTAGAGACTTGTTGCTCCTCACTGTCCGCATGTTACTAAACAGAAAATTGTTCACTTCTGTTCATCTTTGGAGGGTTGAAACAGCTTCATGAGCTATTTTCTCACATTACACTCAGCTCTGCTCTACTCTCACATAGGTCATCATCAGCTTTCTCCTGTACAGGGAGTAAAAAAATCTTTCTGTTGTTTGCTCAATTTCCACCGCGCTGGGCAGACTTTAGTGAGTAATGTGACTTTTTGACAAGCGCAGTGGCATATATGCAGCCAGATAACTGGATTTAAAGTTCGGTAGATGAACTCTCTCCATTTGCTATGAACAGGAGGCAGGAGTACTCATAGGTGTGACAGACTGAGGCACAAATGGTCTTCACTTCCCCCCCCAAATTCATGTGTTAATCTGCTGGTAGCCCTGAGCTAAGGCTGCAGTAGAGGGTAAACACATCTGAATACACCTTGTAAGGCATTATCATGAAAGTTAGTACCAAAGTGATGTAAAAGCAGACTTTTCCTTTTTTATTTCTCAGTTTAATGGTAACCTGAACTACTGTAATGTGATTATAAAAACTGCAACAGAAAATTTCACTTTTACTGGCCCAGCAAATCACTGTGGGATCACTTTTTCCCTTCATTGATAGAAGAAGGATGTTTATGAGTAGCTACCTCCCAACATGTTTCCTCTGCCAACTGGATATGGCTTAATTCATCATTTCCTGCTGGGTTTATTGCATCTTGTAACTCTGCTGCCGCCTCATCAGTGACAGCGGGGCCAGATATGGTAATGTAAGACTCATCATTACTCCTACTACCTCTATTACCGACGTAGTCATTATCTGCAACCTGAATGCAGAGGTTGAGAGGGTCAGAGGCTGGACAGACAAGACAAGACAAGACAACACACTGCTGACATCTGCTGACACAGAAGGAGAGATAAACTCATAGCAAGAAGGAAATGAGACATCTTCTTTTACGCTCTCCTAAATGTTTCCTTATCAGTGTCTGTGTGTCCCAAACATTTTCTGATAGAATCAAGGGTCTCTAAGCTATAAATGATAGAATGCATTCTATTATGAGAGCCAATGATTTGATTCTGTATATCAGAGATAATGGATGTTACATGTGTTGAATCGTATTTCCAGGCCAGTCATGTGCTGCTTACAATAATGAAATAGATGAATATTTAGCTGTCACACCAGAATACAGAAAACAGAAAATCTTCTATTACTGTATTTGAATTGTGACATATCCCATACAAGAAGGCACACATCAAATTCATGTTTTCATGTTTATTTTTTTGTTAAATATTACATTTATTTGAAATGTGCAAAACCACATGTACCTTTATGTGAATTCATCTCATTAGAAAAGGTGTTTCAGGAAACCTAATGCGACTGAACCATTTGTTGTGCATAAATCTTTATCTTATCAACGCTTTAAATTTAATCTTTAGCTTTTGCTTCTGCTCTTGACTTCTTTTAAATCTCATGTCAGTTTGTTTGATTCATTCTGTTATTGTTTTATCTGTAACATTGTTGTCTAGGCCAAGGCTGGATTATCAACTGAGCTAAGTGAGCATCTGCCCAGGGCCCCAGCCCCTTAAAGGGCCCCAAAGGCCCAAGTTTGTGTCTGAATGGCAGGCTCAGTAGGAACTATTTTTTGCTCCAGGGGACGTCCTAGCTGATTCATCCTCCTTTGCAAAAGAGGTTTGTGTCCTAAGTGGGACTAACTCAGTCAAATAAAGGTCAAATGAAATCATGTCTTATCTGGTTTTGGATAATTGACAAGTATTAATAATACTACAGAAAAGAATAAATATGAACAATATTTGTATAGCTCCTCTGTAAAAGAAAACAAACCCAGACATTCAGTATAGAAAACAGCCCTTAAACCGCATTACTGACTCCATTAAGACCTACAGCTCATTAAGCCTGATTCAGCAAAACTCAACAATCATAGCAGCCTCCTCACACAGCACACAAATAGACCTCCAGCCTAATGAGAGCAATGACATGACAGCGGTTAAACACACACTGAGGTTAATTGAATTAAACGGCTTATCCTTCCTATTGTGCTCCGTGACCCTGAGCTGTGTTCTTTATGTTTGGAAGGCACTTCACACGCCTCTCCCAAGACACATATTCATCTCCAACCACAGTAATACCCTATAGTAGAGCACTTACGATTCAAGCTGTTCAATTCCAAAAGTCCCAAAGTGTTGCACTCTATTATTGTGGAGGGGCTCTGTCACTTCCACTGTGCTTATCGAACCATGCAGACAGAGAAAATTATGCCATATCTCCCACTGGCAGAGGAGAAAAGTAGGAAAGAGCGAAAATATGTTTCAACTCTCTCTATATATTATCAGTGCAAGGCTGTATGGATACATTTAACAGTCTAAACGTAGGAGGGGAAGAGCTGATTTTGGTAGTGTGAGAGGAGGCAGAGACAGACGAAACAGAAAAAAACTGGTTATTTTGGTGCCGGAGTGTGTCTGTATAGACATTGGATGGATGCAGAGTCTCTTTAGTTTCCACATGCATTGCTCATATTTCCTCTTATTGCTCGGGAAACAAGAAAAAGAAGAAAAGTCAGGTGAGTCAAAGACAAAGAGATTCTCCAGCAGACCTGGGCGCAAGCAGCGGAGGAGCTCAGCAGAGAAGCTTCCTGTTTGTTTTTCCAACCTTTTAACCTTAGACACCCCAGTGTGGAATATTCAGGCTCTAATTAGTGCATATAGATTCCAGATTCCTATATACCTGATAAGTCTTTAAAGTGCACAGATGAATCTGCGTTAGGATCTCGGCAGCTGGTTCGCTGATCTGTGTGCTAATTGAGTGAGATTGCAAAGGGGGCAATACAGGAGTGTCGCAAATTACTTTATTGACTTCCTTACGCTCTCAGCGTTTCATGTGAGGAATGGTTGTAGAGGAGACCGATGTCGCAATGTAAAAGGCCCAGAAATAATTAGTCTGCTTCACCGGCTTATGTTTGGAAATTCAGCTGCGTGTTTAAAGAAATATACCACATCATGAGATCATTACGTTCAGATGTTCACAGTAAAAGGTACTCACTGACAGGATTCACATGTAACAAATATAAGAACGTATTTCCTGTAAATCTCCAATTTCATGCTGGAAACAGCTTTTCGTCTCATGTTTTGTGCTGTAAAGAAAAAGTAAAGAAGTAAAGAAATCCACGCCGGTGTGCAATTTGTATATTTGAATGTGGTATAGATTAGTTGATAGCCAAACGCTAGATGTAGCACCTTTAACTCTCCAAAGCAGCTACCAGAGCCCAGGTTCAGAGGTTTTCTGTAATTCTTTGGAACTCAAAAAAAGAGAAGACAAAATGTGTAAAAAATATAAAGCAGTGTAACTAAACAAGCATCTGCAGGCATGCTAGCAGCTCTGCGAGGCTGTAGCTACTTGGGCACAGCAGTGCTTTGAGCTACATGCTAACATCAGCATGCTGTGGCTACTAACATGCTGATGTTAAGCAGGTGACAGTCCCTTCAGCACTGAGGCTGACTGTCATGAGTTAAGCAGGCATTTGGTCAAAAAATCAAAGGATTTTGACCTGAAGATGCTGCTGTATGAACAATGGTATCACCATTGTTATTGAAAATGTTCTTTAGGGACTTTGAATATCTGTAAAATAGAGTGAACAGTCAAACAGTTGTTGAAATGTTTCTAGATGAAAAGTCAAGGGATCATCAAAGACTGCGATTCATCCTCTGAGGACCAATACAAAGTTTTATGGCAATCCTTCAAATCATTGCTGAGATATGCAGTCTGGATGAAAGTGCAGGATAGACAGACTGATAGGATAGCACCGTAGGATAGACTCATCCCTGCAGCCATGCCAGTAGCGTGGTTAAAAAGTTGCGAACACCATTAGATTTATTGCCAAAATAAATAAAAATCACTCCCTGCATTTTGAGGATTGTCTCTCTCAGAATCATATGGGTATTGTATCCCCTTTAGGCCACCGTCACATTCATCTTTTCAGTTTCCAAAAACTTTGGTGAAGTGTTACTTTTGACCAGAATGCCTACAGCAGAGTGTCACATTTTGAAAAGAAAATTTTGAAATAGCTGTAGTACGCTGATTTTATACTAAGCTTTTTAATGTCCCCATACACTGTTGGTATGTGTGCAAACCAGAGACTCATTAAATAAAAAGCTTGAATTAGAGAGGGATATTTTACCCAGCAGGAGAGAAGAGGAAACAGTCTCCCTAAACAAGGTTTAAAGATGCAGAACCAGGTTCTTTGAGTATTTTAATGTGACACAATCCCTTCTATAGACCTAATAGTTCTCTATAACAAACACCATGCTCAGAAAATGATGTGGTGTGGTGAACTGCTTAAGAATGCATGAAATGCTCCACACAAAAGTTAATAGAGCTACTATGGTGCTGTAGAACTGTAAAACTCTGTTTTGCAACACTTTCTAATAATTTACCCTTTATAAAAGATTTATAAGTTGTAATTGATGGATTCATTAATGGGAAATAAAACATTAACTGTAGATTTTATGGACTAGTTATAAAGTAATAAGTGTTTTTTCACAGTTGCCTGTTTGTGAAAAATCCCTAGTTAGGTGATTATATTTTATACTTGGTAATTATAGGGTCACAGTATAAATGTTGGTAATCTGGGATCCCTGTGCTGAAGCATGGTGGTGGCAGCACCATGCTGTAGGGATGCTTCTCTGCAGCAGGTCCTGCTGGAAGGATTGTGAGAGTAGAGGGTCAAATGAATGCAGCTAACTACAGAGTAATCCTGTTGCAGTCTGCAAGAAACCTGCCACTTGGGACAAAATGTTTTTTTTCTTCCACCAAGACAATGACCACAAGCTACAAAAGAATGGCTTAAAACAACAATGGAGTGGCTTAATGAAAGGCCAGATCTCAATCCAACAGAAAATCTGTGGCTGGACTTGGAAGAAGGCGGTTCACTCAGGATCTCCATGCATCCCCACAGAGCTTGAACAGTTTTGCAAAGAAGAATGAGGATATGCAAAGCTGACAATAGAGCTATCCGCACTGACTGAAGGCTGCGAGCGCTGCCAAAGATGCATCGACTAAATAGAGGGGTTGAAAACTTATGCAAACATGTAATTTGTTTTTTCATATTTGTAATTAGTTTAGATCACTTTGTAGAGATCTGCTCTCTCTCTGGTCTTTGTGAAGTCGATGAAGGTCAGAAAAGCCACATTAGGCTACATCTACTTTGTTTTGTTTTAAGATAAGCATGAAAACTTACAAGGGAGGTTGAGCAAGTTTTTATAATCACCATAAGTGATTAAAAAGACATTAAGTAAACCATTAAAGATGAATAAAGCTGTTTTTACAAAGGGTGCCTTGTGCCATTATTTTACTGAATCAGGAGGAAAACAGTCAAACACTGACTGAAATTCATGCAATGTAATATCTTAAAGTTTTTTTCTTCATTTCTTTTTTTTTTTTTTTTTAAATGTGAACATTTTCTGTTGGAGGTATTTTAATTGGATTTAAAAACTCAAAGGTGAAGCAGAGCTCCATCCAGCTCCATGCATCTAATGTACAGTAGGTGTCAAATTACTTTGCAGCAACTGACAACATCTAACTGAATTTTTAAAAAAAATGTTATTTAGAACTATTCTTGACAAGACGGAGGGATGTCTAATGACAAGATATATATGATTTGAATTCGTTTTTTCTTCTCACCCTTTATATTAAAAAAAAAGCCCTCTACATGTGGAGGAATGTCAGCTGCACCTTGACGCGCAGATGAAACAGATGTTCCTCACATCTGCGAGCTTTGGTGATTTCCCGTCGGTGCCGGCATCTGAACCGAATTCTGAAAAACCTCCCACAGGTAGCCTTCTCTCTCTCCCATCCTGCTCTTTGCGTCGCCTGCCTCCCTCCGCCAGCAGTGCGCACAACCCCCACCCACCGCATCCCAGTGTGTCCAGTCCGCTCCAGGCTGTGGGAGCCTGGCTCAGCTCTGCACATCTGGAGGAGCGACGAGGAACCCAAGGATGAGACGGGATCGAGAGGTTTTTATTTTTTTTATTAATTTTTTTTTTTTGTCGCGGCATCAACCCGCATTGCAACACAGGAGCGATGCTGAGGACTGGCTGTTGAATGTCTGAGGAGCATCACTCGCCTCTTTTCATTGTTTTACGTGTTTATTTTATCATCATATTGCACTGAACAGACAGATAAACACACTGTGCAGACACCCACCCACCCCAGTCATTAAAAAAAGCATCCTAATAGGATTACAGAGAGGAGAGGGTGTGTTTTTTGGATATTAAATGCGTCTTGGAAGTTGGGCTGTTGCAACCAATAGGATTCCATCCAGCCTGGCCCCGGCGGCAGCCTGAAACAACAGGATCCGGACTGGGCTAGTTGACAGCAATCTGAAATCTTTGAAGCAGCAGCAGCACTCAAGTTGTTGAGGAGGATGAACAGTTGCCTTGAATGAAACTTTGTCTTTAAACTTGCGGGATTTCGACCTGTCCGCCGCTCCCTTTCTCCCTCTCTCCTTCCTCCTCCTCCTCCTCCTCCGTCCTCAGCGCTCGGAGGGTGAGAGATGGAGAGCTGCAGGTGACTGACCGCTCACCGCCGCTTCAGGACGCCTACTGGGGATTTACTGGACATACTGGGAATACCCAGGGGCCCAGGGCAGGATGGTGAGTAGGCTGCGCACTGCGCGCCCGCATGCCTGATGAGTGCGCGTGTGTTTGTGGAGACAACGACAGCATCAGCTGCCTTTCATCTGCCCTTAACGGCTTCACGTCTCCTCTCAGTCAACTTCCTCACCCCATCCTCACCTCCACCATCCCTCTCTCTCGTTCTCTCTCTCTCTCTCTCTCATACACACACACCATGCGCGTGCGTACCCACACACATTCAAAGGGGAGCTGGTTTGGCGCGGTGGTCATGGTTCTCCTTGTCACAAGACAGATATGATATCTGCACATCAGTTGCGGGCTCTCAAATCACAAGATGGGCTCTCTGAGAGGCTCGATGCTTCACACACATTAGGCTATCTGTGATTTAATGGGCGAAGTGATCATGTGCCCTAATTTCAGGAAATGGGGGGAAAAAAACCCTCCTCCAATTATGCGTGGCTGGCGTCTTCAGTCATGACCCCCTTCCTACCCCCCATCACACACACACACACACACACGCACGCACGCACGCACTGGCCCACCCTCGAAAAGACACAGTGTTGGCATAATGCTGAATTGGCTAGAGGCAAGCAGTTGACTTTGATTTTGTCAAAGTGGAATCAAAGGCAAGGCGCTGGCCTGCAGCAGAGCGCATGAACACTCCACAGGTCCAGGTGCTCAGTGAGATACTCTGTATGCTGAGTGGCAACATGAGGACCACGACTGTGCCTGGATGGTGCCACTAGGGGGCCCAGAGCAACCATGATGCATAGCCTTCCACATTTTAACCCTGCATGTGTTAGAGGAGGGAAACATTCAGATACTCAGATATAGATATATATATAGATGGCAGTTTTTTGAATTTATGTTTTTGCAAGTTACCATTTTGCTTTTTCTGTTTTCCCTCATGTTGCCTTTTCCACTTGTTATATTATTGGTTTTATTTCCCACAGTGCATCAGTGAAGTCTCACTCACCTGTTGCATCCAGCTGGGTCTACCATGTAGCAGGTGATAATAACTGTAGACAGCAGTTGTGACACTTAGAGAGTGAGCTCCTTGTTAGAAAGTGCATTGAGTCACTTTCCTGAAGAGATTCTTCTGGTTGAATTGCATTCTGGCGTAGAAGCTACAGGTGGTTGTTACCTCTGTGATTCTATGGAAACTCTGAAAAGAAACTTTTACGCTTTTATCCAAAAGAACTGACACAAATGAACTGGATGTCAATGATACTTTGGAAACATTTTATTGACGAACTCCATTGTATTTTGATATCTTGTATACTGATGGAATGTCAAGTTGCCTTTTGATAGACTGAGGCTATGAATTTGGCAAATTACACAAGTATTTTTTTTAATATCAGTTCATGCTGACGCTGCATATTATACTAATTTCTGAGAGCCTTACATACACAGGATTAGAATTAGAGCTGATATAAAGGCAGAGATGTTCTGAATGATTTCAAAAAGATGTCAGGAGAGCTGCTGAGAAAAATAAAGGATGTGCATCTGCCACAAGATCCCAGTCCCCATTCTGTAGTTTAAGTTAACAGATTTACAGGAATAGACCACCTTACCATTATGTTTAGGAGTTAAACACTCTCTATTGATTGCATCTATATTCATTCTGAAACTTATTCAAACAAGAGTATTATTGCTAATGAGATGCTAACTATAAACACAGCTGGCATTAATGTAACCTGCCACATGGTTCTGATCATGTTTCTGGGAACCATAGAGTTCATAATCTTACTATTATTTTATAAGATAAATGAAAAGACAAATTTATGCCAGTTGGCACTGTGTACAAACTGCATACATTACCTGTTTGTAGACCATATTGTTTTAGTGAATATATAATGAGGGGAAGTTACACCCTGTATTATAGTGTTACCAGATTCTCATATTGATGATTTTCAAAGTAAAACTACGTAACGCACGCAAGTATGACACTTTAACTTATTTGTTCTTATGACTGTGAGAGGAGAGCTGCTGGTGGTTGTGTTGCGATGACATAAATATGGAACTGGGATTATAGAATTGTCGTTTTGAAAAATGGCACCATCAAAAAAATGTATCTGCTAAGAACATTACTGCTTGAAAATTCCCTTACAGCACTACTATAAAACAGCATTTGATTTAAACTAGGTAGGCTACATCATTTTTCCATACCTATAAACTAATGGTATTCATGATTTTGTCTTCATGGTTAATCCGATCCATCCTGTCTTCTGAGACTAAAGGTAAAACATTATTCTTGTAGCGTATGCTGAACAGAGACTTTCTCCACTCCACAGACCTACTACTTTTACTCATCCCTTCTCTTGGGCTCTGTAGACACGTTCTATTAACACTGTAGTTGACATTTAAGTGTAAAACAATTAGGTGAGGCAACAACCAAGTAGGAAAAGAGCTGCAGGTCTACAGACCAGAGGGGGTTTCCTCAAACACGAATCAGTCCAACACATCCACGAGACCGATAGAGTCGTCTACCACCAAATGAACACCAAGTGTATCAACAGACATGCTGCAGGGAGCACGTGATGGATTTTTCTTTAAAGTTCACCACTTGAGGGACAGTGTTAAGACTTGTTGAAACAGGAAGAGAGGAAGATGTGGGGCAGGGATGGAGGCAGGTGGGGGATGGATATCGAGCGTCAGAGAGCTGTTGGATCGTTCCCAGTATTTAATATTGATCTTTGAAACTCGCTCCCACTTTGATGGCTTAAGAGAGTGAGCCAGAGCGTGTTGCTGGATGACGTGTTGGAAGAAGATCTAATCACCCGTTTTGTTCTCAAATCTAGTTCAAATGAGTGTACTGTTAGAGAAGGAAAGAGCAAATTTAATGAAGTTGATCCATTTCAGTCAGTGGGTGGAGTGTTAGAAATGTAGGATTTAATTGAGATTGCCTTAATTTCATGCTGGTTTCTAATGACTTCAGTCTAGCTTTATGCATTTGTGTCTTTGTGTGTATGTGTATGTGTGTTTATTTTGTGTATTTGTGTGTGTGCGCGCGATGTGACTAACATTTTCATTCAATTTGTGCTGGATAATAGTTTTCCGTGATTGTTTGTACACTCACTGGGGCACAACTTGGATGGGTTGCAATGTTGAACAAATTACAGTTTTCCTGTTGATAGGACACTGATGGTATAGTAATGGCATGCTGCAGAGAGACACAGAAAAACAAAGAATGGCTACTGTAGTTGATAAAGCCTGGTAGGCAGTTTTATCTACACGCAGGATGTGGCCAAGTTTAACACTGAGCCAAACAAGCACACAAAGTGTGACATTATGGCATAAATAAGGACATTAATGTCAATGAAATTTTGAGAACAGTTTTTAAGTCAAAGATCAGTTAAAAAGCTCAGATTTTTCTGTAAATAATTAAAAAGTAATACACAATATTCTTTAAATATCTAGGATATATCCAGATAGATCTAGATAGGTAATCCCTAGCTTTGACATTGTAGGATAACATTTTAACCCTCGATGGTGTGGTCTTGCCCTCAGGCAACAATCCAGCTTTTTGGACCTCACACCGCCCCTGTACATTTTTAATTGAAAAACAAAAAAGAAGATATCACAAGCCATGTCTGGTCCAATGAAATAGGAGGCTGAAGTGGGTTTGACCTTTTGTCTGGGGTTGCAACAGTCCTTTCAGGAGGCAAAGTCACATGTGACGCAGTGCCAGCAGTTGGTAAGATAAATATCACTTTTTTTTTTTAACACTTTTTAAATTCAAATAACTTTATATCAAAATATATGCATGCATGTACATGAGTATGTAAAGAAGTATATTTAATTTGCTAGGGCAACATCATGCATGGAGAAGTGCTGGCATGTGGACTGGATCTAAGTGGATCTGAGAATCAGGTTTGAGTAACAGTTAGGAGGTCATGGGTCAGTCAGTAGAGTAACGTGTATGTGTGTTATGTGTTTATGTGCGTGTGCATGCATGTGTGTTTATTATGTTGTCCTGCCAATTACTGCCGATAGAGGCACCATATTGGAAAACACTCCCACATATACACGTGTACTCTTCATGCCTAAGTGAAGTAAAATGTGACACTGACACGGTGGACCGGCAGGTGCATTATATGCTTTGGCATGACACCAGGTTGTATATATATGGTACTCAAGCTCACTTTTGTCGGCACCCAGAGTATGACTACGTATTCGAATCTGACTACACTTCCTCTTTGAGTTTGACAACTGGAAATGCTGCTTTTAAGCCACTGAAAAATGTGACACAGCTTTAAATGGCATGTTAAAAAAAATCCAAAGTACTTATTGGTCCAACCCAAGACCAAACCAAGACTAAAATTGCAGTTGAGACATGACCACTAAATGGTAGGCCAGATTTTGAGACTGAGTCTGGGCAGTCTTATCAACATTACATTGCCAAAACAAATCAGCAGAGTATCTCTGCAGCCTAAGAGATCCAGACAGATCCTAACCACATCCAGACAGTGTCCACAGTCTAGCCAGACAGGAAGGACAGCACAAGAAGTCCTTGCTATAGTAAATAGAGGAGAGATGATGTAGGCACAGCAAATAAATATGACATAATGTCTTACAATGTTAAAAAGTGTGATAAATCTGAGAATAGCAGACTAGTTTAATTCATTCACCAGACAAGGTGCAACGACAATTTGTAGTAAAATAGAAGCAATCAGAGGAGTTGGCTGCACAAAAAGAATATGTCACAAACTGATGGACTGGGGGGATTGAAAAGCAATGATACTCAGTTTACTATCATATCTGATCAGTGTGGCCGTGTCATTCTGGCTTTGGTTTTAATGTACTTAATGTAATTTTTCATAATGTAAATATTTTCAATTGGAATAAAAAATATCAGCTAGTCAATGACATCCTCTATCCAATATTGTTATGTAAACAATGGATCAAACGACTATTCATGATGTGAAAGGAAACACTCATAATGATGAACCCATAGAGAATTATCAGCTGGCTCTGGAGTTCCCCTCAGATTCTTAACATTTTTTATCCCATTGTTTTGGTTTTACAGCCTCATAACTCTATGATTTGATTCAGTAAAGTTAATCTCTTTTCAGCTACAGCTGAGATAAACCCACTGTACACTGCACCTTTCTGAGACCTGGTGAACATAGTGGAACATTTAGCAACTAGCCAGATTCTATGTGTGGATCAGGAGGTGGTGGAGACCAAACCAGAACTAAAAGGAGGGTCAGTCGGGAGAGGACCAACATTCACCAGGAGGCCAGAAATACAACTGAACCAACATCGTTTTGTGTCTGCTAGATGTGTAAATAGGCTACTGCTGGCTAGCTTGTTAGCCATAACAACTTTATAAGGTGCTAATAGGTCAGTGTTGCTTTTTACAACTTATGCTGCCTCCAATTGCAGCAAAAAATCAGTTAATGCTCTTTTTTTCAAACACATTCTTCCAGGTTTATTGACTCTGAAGTTAAATAATTAATTTAAAAAGCAGAAAGCTATCATCAAACAAAATATTAACTCATAATTTATATTAAAAAAAACCTTAATACATCATGATATCACATTTAAAGTTGCTAAGAAGAAGATCTCGCTGCTTCAAGTGCTCCCAGGGCCGCTAGCACAGCATGGTTAAGCCTGTTGATTATTGCCACAGATAGCTCTGCTGTCAATATATATATATATCTGCACCACTCAATTGATAAAAGGGATGAAAGATGTGGGGGTTTCCATTGAAGATATCAGCTATTAAGCTCCCAACATAAAGAAATACAGCTGCCAGCCTTTAAAAGGCCACATCAGTGAGACCGTCAGTAGACAGCCGCCAAAGCGAAGAAGAAAGGAAAAAGCAGACAGACAGACAGACAAGGACAGAGTTATGGTGACATTTTCTACTGCCAGAATCTATTCTCTATCACCTTAGGCATCATCAGACCTGTGGCTTCTCATCACAGCCACCTCAGACCCATCAATTTTTATAAAAAAAAAATGACAGTTTGATGGTGGGCGGTAGTGCCCATCACAGTGCCTCCTTTCTTTTTTCCACCTTATTCTCTCCTTTCCCTCCAGACACATTGAAAAGAGGCGCCTCCTCTGACTCTGAGGACTGAGACGGTGGCTGTGGAAAAGAAAGAAAAGAAAGAATGAGAGGCGAGACTTGGTGACAAATGGCCCGAGCTGCCTTGTTTTATGAATCATGTTTAATTTTTAAACACTCCTGACTTCTAACACAGCTAGGTTTCCAACCGTACATGTTCTCTGTGAATATGAGTCCATGGTATGTTTGCAGCAGATTTTGTTTTTGTTTGTACACTCTTCCAGTGTGCTCCATCAATCCCTGCCTGTAAGCAAGTTAGGGAATCCTCAGGTGCAACAGTCATTACTCACACGGGCTTTGAGGGGCAAGTGGAAGAATTTATGAGTAAAACCAACAAACTCCCGCCAGCATATAAATGACTTTCTTGTAAACATCTGCGCAGGTGTTTGCTGAGAAATGAAGGCTTTTTTTTGTCTGGAGAGAAACCTTTTCATAAGCAGAAGATTTGCAGGCAGACGTGCACACAATGCAGATATTATACACACAAGGAAGCCATACCTGAACACACTGGGAGGTTCGCAGTCACACACGGATGCTGCACACACACACGCACACACACACACAGCCGTAGAGATCAGAGAATCTTTATTTCTTGTAATTAAATCATCTCAAGGCTTTTAATCCCAGCAGAGACCAGTCAGCACGTACTCCCAAGGTCACAACCACACATACGCACATACGCAGTTGCACGTCGGTGTTCAAAAATACAGTGACTACACACACACACTCTCTACTGGAAGTATGTTCACATGCTCAGCAGTCGCTTGTTTGCCAGGCCGGCAGCAGTTTTGCTGAAACAGGTGCAGGGAATGACGAGACATAATCTTTACACTAAGTGGCAGCAAGTCAGAGCAGATTTGATTGCTTTGTCTTTGCAAATGACTTCGACCTAGATTTTGCTGACACACATTTTCAACAGTTTAACTGATTAAATGGCTTAAGTAGATTTGCTCCAAAAACAAACAGAAACGCTGCAGAGGAGAGGGAGACATCCTGCTGCAAACCAGGATGCTACATCTGAGTTTCTTAATGCCAGTGACATCAGAGAGAGGCATCAGGTTGACTTAAAAAAGCTGACTTGGGATTGTAGAGTAGTTCACAAGTGATTTAGGACATTCTGAAAAATGTAATTGGAGAAATTGTTTTCACACCAAAGGCTCAAATGGTCACATCTGCCTGTTATACCAGGTGTGAAATGACTAGAGTACTGTTTTAGTCTTGAAGATGTTTCTTTTCTCAAAGCTCTACAGACAGGTGGGGAGGCCCAGGCTATTAACAGTTTATGAGGTCAAAGATTAAATGCCTGGAAACTCCTCACCAGTCAGCTGAATCTTAATGGATATATTCTCATTGGTAAAATCTCCCACCATGGCCATTAAACACTCTTTTACAATATTAACAAGAGCATTTCCTTGTTTTTCCTCATCATTAAATGGAAGCATGAATAAATGATTTTTAAAAAAAAATAATATTTTGCCCAGAATCAATCCCTGAAAGACAGCAAACAAAAACTGATTAAATATCTTCATAAAATAATCGATAAAAATAAAGGCTGTTAAAAAAGCATTGAGACAATTTATTGACAAAAACCCCCACCACCTAACTAGATCACACCATATACTGAGGTTACCATAGGATGAGCTAGACATGACTCAAAACATATCAAACAAAACATACTGAACAAAAACATATACAACACGCACTGATGTATAATTTCTCTGTTACTGCTGACAATCACAATTTCCAATGTTCACGCAGCCATGAGCGCACCAAATTATATAGAATGTTCTTTTAATACAGAACAGTTTTATCCTTCCTATCTCCCCCCAATTTGACAGAGCCTAGTGACTCACTGCTGAGTGCAAGTAATGATGCACAGCTGTTGTCACTATCACTCATTAAGCAGACGATCTGCCCACCATCACAAAACTCTCAAAAAATCATCACAGCAGGACTGAAGCTCTTCCACAAAATATAACATTGTGAAATATAAACTGTTCAAGTGAAACCCACATTTCATTCATGTGAGCAACATAAATTAACAGCAACATTGGACTGAAATCAGAGACTCAATACACAAAACGCCGGTAAATTTGGGGAACCAGGGCCCAGTGAAAAGGGAGAAGAGCCGCCTTTTCACATATACATAATATCATATTATAATGCAGCTCAGGTTTCCACTTTGACCTTTAGGGGACTCCATATTTTGTATATGGACTGGACTTGTTGCATAATTTATTTATGACTAATGCTCTTGCTAATTAAAACAAGACTGAAATGTCCAGTCTCATCAATTGGGATTTGACAAAAGAATATGACGGATGATGTTTTAACAAAATCTGACTAAAACTCTCACGGACGTTCCAAACTAAACATTAGTATATTATGAAATGCTATAACTCACCCACAGAATTCAATTTTAAATTTGACATAACCAGCTTTGTTGTTATTTGTAGCTATATTACTGAGAGAGTGAACGCAGTAGATCTTTTTCACTGCAGACATTTTCACGTGTCAGAACAGGGAAAGCATGGTGTAATTACTAACATTAATACAATTTAGGTGAGCCCTGGGACTGTGCTTACTGCCTCTCTGGCTTATTTAGAAACTTAATGGAACTGAGCATATTAATCTGATTTGTTACACCTGTGCCTTTCCTGCTATGAAGAGTCAAAATGTCTGATGTGAATAAAGTCTGTCGTAGCATAATCCCAGAAGTGAGCGAACTTTGCCCAGAGCATAAAGTATCTTTAGTGTGTTGCGTTTTTGTTGGGTGGCTAATGTCTGTTTACTCTCACTCTGATTACAGAGTTGCACTAGTGATTTAATGGTAACAGGAAAGGGGCACACTCAATGGCGAGAAGTCACTTTGGTCACAGACGACAGAAAGACAAAACATTCTCAGTCATCAGTGTCAACTGAAATTGCACCTGATATATATTTTAAAAACAACCAATCAACATAAAGCACTTTAACATGGAAGAGGGTGGTAACTGGCCTGCTTTAGGTCTGTCAAAGCTAGTCCATGAAAACACATCATAGGATATTACAGTACAAATCAAGATAATAGCAGTGGGTAGCCTGTGCAGTATGTATTATAATTTGACATAAACATGGCTGAACTCAATGACACAAACTGCCTGAAACAGAAAGACCAGTAAATACGCTTAACATAAGCATGCTATGTAGAGTGACTTTCAAAATAAGTGACTTTCTGATCCAATCACACAAGGTGTTACCTGCAACACACCCTGTGTTAATATGGTGGAACAATGAAGCCTGTCTTGTAACAATTGTCACCAGGAGGATGTATGTTTACAGTCAACATCAGGTCTTATCCAGCATTCCACATCTTAAAGTGGACTGTGACGTCCACTCCCACAACGTGTGTCCTTCAGGACAGGTCTAAGAGAATGTGAAGATCATTATTTATTACAATGAAAATCAATATATAGACAGTAACTATTAAGCCTACATCTAATAGTTAATAACTACTGTCTGACATAAGTGGCCCCAACTGCCAGATGCTTATAATAACCAGAGATTAAAATCATATAAGTTGTATTGAAAATAGGCTACCCCATCTCTGTATGTGTCATTGTACATTTCCTACACAGCTGGTGACAAGAGGGTAGAGAGCACTTTGTGAACCTCAACAATGTTCCTGTCTGGCCGGGGGGAATTACTGGATTCAGTACAGCCCAGCTGATGGAAACACAACTCTTTTGCATTTTGTTTTAAAAGTTGGCTAAAAGTTGACAAGTGTAAACAAACAGGGAATAGTGTAGCATCATGACAGACAGCTGAACAGTGTGGGCTGAAAATGCGTCTGGACCCTAAGCTGCTGCTGGTTTGTGGCAAAGAATGAAAACTGAAGTCACACCGGGAGCGTTATGGAGTTTGTACCGATTCCTGACCTCAGTCTCATCAAAAGAAAAACAGCATCACACAGAAAAAAAAAAGACTTCACACTGTTTTTACTGCTGCTTCTCCCAATGTGTGTGTGTGTGTGTGTGTGTGTGTGTGTTTGTGTGTGTGTGCGTGTGCGTGCACGTTTATGTCCTCAGGCTGTTGTGCATGACTGGCAGAGTAAGACAGACCAACTGGAAATGTGTATCATATATTACTGCAGATGGACGGCTTCCTCCACTGTGCTGTTCGTGTGTGAATGTGTATTAATAATGTTGAATCACATAACTTACCTCCTGTTTGGCAAAACAAAGGTTGTCACCAGGATTTAAGCCATGACAATTTAGGATTCAGATTTAGTGCTAATGATTAAAGGATAGATTTCAAGTCTATCTTAATGCAATACTCATATGTATTATGTACGGTATATTAAAAGAGTTATTGGTTACTTCATGGTCATGAAGAGATCAATTAGTAACTCGACTCCACAAGAAATGGGGAACAAAATCTACAGTCCTCGTTTTGCATCCAAATTGCATTGTAAAGTTTAGTCAAAGCTAATACGCAGCTTCAGCAGTTTTAGTTTCGCCAAATGAAGGCATTATTTTTGTCTTAGTAGTCTTGTATGTGTAGATATATTAGCTGTCTTTTGTCACGGCAACACAACTAGCTCAGCAAGGAAATGTTATACTGGGAGAAACACAAAGAGGAAAGTTCTCCCTAAAATGTAACTTTAAAAGATAGCCACTCAATTTGTGACTCACGTTAGCTGTGCATTTTTTCATTTGACAATTCATTTTAAAAGGACAGATTACATGGTTGCAACACTATGTGCCTGCACAATTAAAGGATCATTAAGGATAACACAAGAAAGTCACAGGACTTGTTTCCATTGTGGCGCTTGTTGTAGTTAGATGTTGTGGAGTTATGTGCATGTGCATACACGTACATGCGTGTGGAGATAGTGGAGTACAGCATTAGTAGCATATAAAAGCACAAAAAAATTCACATTGGGTATTTACAGGTATTATTCTGACAACAGGCTAAAGTAAACACTTCTTATTATACAAAAAAACGGATCCATTAAATGAGCTAAATACAACCCTGCCTACATAACTGCCTTTACAGGGGTTCATTATCTAAAAGCTAGTGTTTCAGTTTTGTCTTCAACGTGACTGGTTTTTAGATTGATTAGTGTTATTAGGGACCGTATTAAAATCCTGAGCATCTCAGACCTGCAGTGTATTAAGTTAGACTCGAAAATAATCTGAACCTATGCTTTAAAGCTAGTAAAGAGTTTCAAAGTTTTGGAATTTTTGCATGGCTCACACTATAAGACATTGTTATCCGAGAATCTTCAGTTCACTATCCTTGAAATTACATCCAATGCCAATGGTCATTGCCAATGAAGGAAGCAGTATGTCCTATATGTAGAAAAGTGGAGCATGGTTGAAGTTGGTGTTGTGGATAGGCATGAAGCAAGTCTGACTTTCATGTAGGACACCAGAGTTCCTGTCCCATCATAGATTTGCAACTGACATTCTGCACTTAACCATTACCATGATCTTTTCCTCACTTAAGAAATAGTGCAACATTTTTGCTTTCTTGCCAAGAGTTAGATGAGAAGATCAATTCCATTGTAATGTTTGACATTGTGACAGAAGTCCTCTAGCGGCCAACAAAGTCCACATGGGAAGGAGGTTGGAGGGGATGGATGGATCAACAAAACATCAGAGTTTAACACAGAAGATTGCTGTTAGTTTCCCACTTCTAACCTCAAGTTTCCCCTTTCCAACTGCGAGTCAACACTATGCTTTAAAACCCACAACCACAATTGTCCTCTAACCTTAACCACATTGTATTGTAGCCATGACGACAATGGTCTCCTAACCTTCAGGAAGTTGTAATTTTAACCCAAAAACCATAATGTTTCCCAAACCTTAACAAAGTACTTATTTTAACCCAAACCATGATTTTCCCTAAAACTAACTAAATTATTTTTGTGCCTAAACCTAACCAGAGCTTAACCATAGTATTATCACGTCATAAAATGTATTTGTTTTTCATCAGTGATTTTAATGCTTTTGGAAGGCACAGCCGGATGCTGATTACTGCTGATAGGGGCATCAACCAACAACCTATTTTGGAGGACTTGTTGAGTGTTGGCTTGGCTTTATGGTGCAGTTAAGCTTTGGGTAAGGGTTTGGGTTGGGCTATGGTTAAGGTCAGGCTAAGTCTCTGAGCGCCACAGAAAGAGAGATTGAAAGCAGAAGAGGAACAAGTTAACGAAGAGATGTAGAGGGAGACATGATGATCAAAGGAGGAAACAGACACACAGATGACAGAGAGACAGCATTTTCATCGTTTTATCTCTAAGCAGTGCGCAATTGATTTTCAAGGTTCTTGGAAAGACAGTGGCCCTCATTCATCAAACTATCAGCGTCCGCTTGCCAAACTCCATATCTTTCAGTTCAATCTTTGTTGGAGCCATGAACAAAGATCTCATTCATATCTGCTGAGAACATCTCTGCTTTTTTCAAAGAAATACAGTATTTGCACTGCACATGGATAATCATTTGAATTACATCATGATAAAGATTACCTCCACGCTTTGTGACGAAATGTACATCGTTCAGGTCATATTTATGGGTACCTTTTGCTTGTGCCACTTTAAAGACGTCAAAGCTCATATAAAATCAGTGTTACGTGGTGTTATAATATTCCAAATGAATGTTTGTGCTCATTTTAGCTCTGTGAGAAAGTTTTATTAATCCAATGTGGCAAGCTTTTAGGATCATTTTGGTTGTAAATGTGTCTCCTCTTCTAAAAAACCTTTATGAATGAGAGCCAGAGTCCTTAGATGAATACAAAATGTTGAGATTATTCAGTCAGTCAGTGAAATGCAACAAATGGTCATAAAGGATTATTTAGGCCATCATGTTTAATGCTCACGCTCAGTTAGAGGGATGGTAAGTGCTTTTGATGTTTGGGTTAAGGCTGAAATTGTAACAAGATGCCTGGGGCTCATATTGGACACTGTTGTAAAGCTGTCATCAATACAGCAACCAGTCAACAGTTTTCACAGTGATGGAGGACAGTATGTTGTTGAAAACTGAGAGCCAGGCTCGGCTTAAAAAAAAACAAAAATTTTACTTCAAGTGGTCACATTATATATAACAAAGAGGACAAAGATAGACATCTGATTCTGTAATTCAAAAACATTTTGCTATTTGTCTGGGAGACTTTCTATTTCAGTAACAAGATACTGTAGTTGTTTTTCATTTTTGGTAAATGGAACAGAAGCTATAGATTAGATTGGGACATTATTTTGGGAACTTCTGCTGGGGGATATTGTATAAGACTCTTACTTTACTGCATGGACTGAGTCACACGCTCTGACTCATGAAATGGTATTTAAAGGCAAAGTATAGCGATATTTTACCAGGTGGAGCTTGGAATCTTGCTGAGGGAGTCATAATGTAACACCTTCTACATGCTGCAGTGGTGGGATGTAACTAAGTACATTTACTACTGCACTTAAGTAAAGTACAAGTACCTAAAAAATGTGCTTGAGAATTTTCATTTCATGATACTTTGTACTTCAACTCCACACAATTTCGAGAGAAATATTGTACTTCTTACTCCACTACTTTTATAACAGCTGTAGTAACTTTTCAGATTAAATGTTACATGAAATAATCTATGATTAGCTTATGAAATACGAAAAAAAAGTTGAAGCAGTACTTCCCAAACGTTTTGGCTTGTAACCCTTGTGTGTAGTTGTAGCTAACTGTCATGTAACAGAAGTTTCAGTTCTTAGCAAGTCCACCAAATGAAAAGTTGTTTGAGACCCTGAGAGGTAAAAACTTTCCAATATTTCACAAAAAAGCAAAGTTTTGAGTCTGAAAAATTAACAAAAATTTCTGTGGCAGAAGTTTGTTTTTTACTCGGTTGATATCAGTCACAGTCACAGCAGCCAATTCTCTGCAAAAGGAGTGATTTTACTTTTAATACTTTAAGCTTCACTTTTGGAAGTGGAGACGTTTCATTCACATTTATACACAGTTAATGGATCACATTCTTGATCCTTTTCTTTTCGTATTAACAAGACAAAGCATCTACGACAGCACTAGCAGCTGTGTGAGGCTAATTAGGTACAGTGGTGCTTTGAGTTAAATTCTGAAGTATGCTAAAATGCTCACAGTGACAATGCTAACATGCGGATGTTCAGCAAATACAGAGTTTACAATGCTCACCATCTTTAGCCTGTTAGTTAACACTGCAATGCTAATTTGCACTAAACATCATTAGTTTAGCAGGTATTCAGTCATAAACCCAAATACTGGACAAGAATATTTCTCGCTGTCTACTATGTAGTGTTGGCTCTGTGTCTGTCATCTCCCACTTTTTGTCTATTGTCTGCTGTTGTCTACTGTCCTGTCTACCAATAAGAGATCAATTGATAGTCATGCCAATATTTGAAGACAAATAAATAGAAATGAAAATGTTTCTGTTCTTAGTTTCTACCTACATGCAAAGAGAGTCAAAGTCATATCTGAGCTAGTATCTGTTCTATCAGTTTCTGTCACTCAGTTTCTCATTCATTTTCTTTTATCTGTCTTTCTGAAAAAAACTGAAGCATGTTCAAATCAGCATCCATTTTAAAAGTTGAAAACAGTTACAGTTACATTGTAACTACAGCTCCCATGCAACTTTACCAGTGTGGGTATTATCATAATTTGATTTTGTCAGTAACCATAATTAACCAACACTCTCTTCAAAAAGTCATTTTCCCAACCTTTTAGATCGTGTACATCTCTGCTGTCTAAAAACTTCTATGTTATTCAGTCTTCTCTGTCCTGCTGTTATTACAGACATGTCTGAACTAACCACGATCTCTACTAAACCTCGAAATTCTAGTTTCACTTGGGCTTTCTGTTGCTGAATGGGCCAACTTGACATCCTAGCAACCACTCTGCTGCAATTTTCTAGAACCTCCAGATGGTCAGTCTGCTGTTGCCTACTGCCCAATCATGCTCTGAATTATTAATTATCTCCAGCATGTAGGTAATTCTGGTGATCACACTGGTCCTATTACACAAAAAAGTCTTTAAAATAACTAAATGAAAAATTTTGGAGAGTACACTTTTGTAGAATATCTTGTAAACTCATAAATATGATAAAAAAAGTGACTTAAATTAATGTTGCCAGGTTTATTATGAGAACTTAATCCATGCTTATCTGTGGAGCGACTTTTCGTTGCACAGTGGTTTCACTTCCTATGGAAATAGGGAAATTACTGCAAGGTTGAAACATCACAGTTTGTCATTGTTTTGTTACATTTACATCTGATGTAAACCATTCATCTGCCAGACTAATTAACTATGTTTTGGCATTGTGACAAGTGCACATTTCAGTACATCTTTTGAAGTATTATGAGCCATCACTCCACATTTTGTTATGCTGAAGTGTTTCAATGAACACTGGAGCCAAAAATCTGCTAGTGACACATGACTGTTTTTAATGTTTGTGTTATCATCACTCAACAAGACAGCACCCAACTGTTCATCTGGCACTTGAAAACATGTCAGGGAGTTTTTACCTCAGTATTTTCAAATTCACAACAGTTGAAACAGCTCCAGAGAGTTACCCAGCAGTTCATCACCACGGTTTAACAGTTGGATTGAGCTGCAGCAGTGAAAGTCTTCACAAAGACGGGACATGGATGAGAAAAGAGGCAAAAAAATTATGTGTTTGTGCACGTGTATCATGGTCTTTCATCTCTCTTTTCACACGTTTCATTGGCTGGCTTGGCAGCCCAATGCCAGGTAGGATTTACCAATAAGCTCCTGAATCCCCCTTGAGAAAACCTTTTGTTCTTCTATTTCAGCCCCCATCACTGTGTGGATAGAAACTGAATACACACAAACACACACATGCTGAACACACGTGTTCTCAGACACACATGAGCAAACATGGACACTGTGATCTATACAAACAAAAGTCTGGACACACACACACACACACACACAAACAGACACATAAGTATCAATCTATATAACAGCAGACATATAGACCCACAGGCAGCTCAGGGGAAGATGTGTGAGATTCAGTATTTTCTATTCCTTAATTGATGATAAGGCTCTTAAAGTGTAATGGCCTCAGTGTATAATGGCTGGGTTAGATCTATGTATACTAACACTGCCTGGACTCACACTATTCTTCATCTGAGTATATCCTGGAGACTCAGACTGCCGATACACATTCCTCATTCAAGCTTCACAAGTTCAAATCCCAGTGCACCACTTATTTACCAGATTCCCTTTCCTTGTGTTGATCATTTCGAGTACCCTCTCAAAAATGAGACAGTGCACCTCAGGTGGTTTATCTTCTAATTAAATTTTGAAATAAAATAAAGTTGAGTCTTTTCTGAAATCATTTTAAAGCACCTATGTGTAGAATTTCTGTGATTATGATATGATGTGATTTTGAAACCATTCTGACTACATGTTGTTGTGAAATTAGGTACTCCTGATGAAAAGTGGTGCACTCTACAGTATGTGTTGCTTTAAACCCATTCAGTCTATATCCCTGGGTTGGATCTATGAGGTGCAATGTGTAGCAATGTGTATTGCTGTGTACCACAGTGTGTTTTTGATTCTACCACTAGGGGGTGCCAAAGTTGGAAATATCTAAAGTTGTACACATTTTGGCCAGAGACAACAAATTCCATTTTTATACTAAATTGTTTGTATTACGTATGTAGAAAGCATAATCGCTTCTTGGATAATGTTAACAGGCAATGTTCTTGAATGAATGAAGTGCTACATGTTCTGTATATATCACACTGAAGTCGGAGGGAAGAGGTCAGGCTGGACAGTGGGTGTCCAAGACACAAGATCTTGGCATCAGTGACCAGGGTTCACATCCTGAGTCCCACTTGTAGTTAGGTTTAGACAACAAAAGCACTTAGGTTAAGGTTAGTGAAAGATTGTGGTCTCACTTAAATGTTAAAAAATAGATTTCTAACAAATCTAACATACAAAGCCAAACCAACAATCACTTTATTTACTTACTTAATTAGATACCTTTCCACTGTACCATAGACCTCCGTTGTTATGTTGGGTGACATTGTCATGGGAAATATTCAGATGTACCAATAAATCTTCAGGTGACTCACAACTTAGCAAGAATCCAAGAATACACTCCAAGAATAAACTTGAAGGTGGTAGAGTTCAATGTGAAAGAACAATACAAAGCAAACAGAGGCCTTGATCCCGGAATAAAGAAAAACCTAATCTAGAATAAAGATAATATTATATATCCTTTCATAATTCCACCTCATGTGGAGCTTATTTCTAGGCTCCACTTTGTTTTTATCCATATTCAAATGTATTCTGCCATTATTGCTGGATTCATTAGTGACCTTGATGCTTTGATAATGATCCAAGTATGATTCATCTTAGAAACAATGGTGTCTCAGATTTCTCTAAAATTTATCAGTTGCACCTGGCTTGGGGATGTTAATGTCTCAGCATCTTTCACAAAATAAAGACAGGCCTAGTGGCTTTCGGTCACCTCACAGACATCCAAACTATTATTTCAGATTAACCTTCTAATTAACTTCCCTGGGTACTGTCTCTTACTGACATAAATGTTGTCTTTGTATATTCACTGGCACATCCATGAGCTCAAGTGAAGTCAGCCTACACCACAACATGCTCCTTTGCCACGAAGATTTGGGTCACATTAGTTTGTTAAGAAACAGCTTCAAAGTCTAATAACAGTAATCATGTTTTCAGTCTTTGGGGAGTAGTTCTGTGTACAGCAGATGTCACTGAGCATGTGTAGGAACGTGGTTTAGTTTACAGTGCTTCACTAGCTTGTTGTTAAGTTGTGACATGTAGTTACTGCAGACTTTTTCTACTGTATTAAATAAAGACCGTGATTTTAACCAAGTGTTACCAGTTGCTAACAATAACCATTAAAAAGTTTGCTGTAGTTGTCACTAGTGGATATTTTACTGCAAGATATTTTGGTAGGAAAAGAATTAATTGTTTTCACTGAACATTTAATTCACATGTCATCAACATTTTGTAACTTAACATTTTCTCATTATGTTGAGGTGAAAACCTAATTCAGCCATTATATTTCTAGGGAAATGTATTCACTGTAGCAATTTAGTTGTATATGATTGTAATTTCTAGAGGACAAGGTTGCTAGAGACACACAGTTGTGTAATAGAATGAGAGATATCCCAGATGCATGCAAGGTCTTATAATGTAGCTGTAATATGATGGGCTAGTAATTTGAGGAAACTACAAATGTGTGATATATCAAACAAGAAAAAAAAAATAGACCTCCATGAGCCTCAGTGCTCCTTGTCACAGGTATTTTAATGATGGTGGCGGATAGCCCTGTCTAACATGTCACTCCAAAATCTCCAATTGTACAAGTATTCAGTTGGGTTGAGATGTGGTGACTGTGAAAGCCATAGCGTATTATTTTCATACTCATCAAACCATTCAGTGAGCCCTCTTGCCCTGTATTAAAGGATGTGTGTGTGTGTGTGTAACCTGAAATAAAAGAATAAAAGGTTTTCTCATAGGGCTTCAGAAGCTGATTAGTTCCTGGTGCTGTGATGCAGCTTTGAGGTCAGCCAATGAAGTGTGTGAAAAGAGATGAAACACTGTGATGTGACTGTTAAGTTGCAGGGCTGTAAAAACCACAACGATGAGCTGAAAGATGCTAAAACGCTCTGTAGAGCTGGGGGAAACTGCTTTCACATCAGAGTCATTATATCCATTGTTACAATACAAATTTTTGAGCAGCTTTAAAGTAAGTCACTATCAGTGAGTGATCTTTTTTTCTCTTTAGAAATAACCAGGCAGCTCTGTCAGTTTTAAAACAGTAAAGTGAAAATCATGTTATTTAGTCAAAATACAAACATAAAGTTCAAATGAGGTGACTAATCATCACCCTGGGTTATTTACTTTTTAGATTAATAAATGTAATTTTAAAATGAGAGAATGGTAAAAGCCCCATTTATGAAATTCTACATGGTGCAATCAGAGATACTGAGTTGACAGGTGTATAAACAACCTGGGACCATCCATAATTCATCTCCTAATTGTTTTGTGGAGGACAAGAGCAGGTCCAATGATTTCATTTTTCATTGGCTGAAGACACTAACTTTGGGTGCCATCCATTCAGTTATCAGCAGAAGATGTGCACTTTTTAATGAAAACGATGTGGACTGACTTGTAATCCATCAGATATCTTGGCTTAAAGGTTATAGTAGTCAGGTTTCTGTCTGAAGGGTTCAGTGTCTGAAGGACAGTTTGTGTGCATGTGTGTGTGTGTGTGTGTGTGTGCGTGGACCTAAGCGTATCTGGGGTATCTTCATATCCAACAAAAGGGGTCAGTATTGCGCAAGCTTAGTTGCCGCTCTATGAATGAGTCTGTTTGTTACAATCACTGAACATCCCTGCCTTGCGCTCCACTATTGTAGATAATCCATTTGTCTGGCATATTTTGAACAACTTTGTGAACTTTGACGCACAATCAAAAACACACATAGCTTTGGGACATTTGTGAGTTCTCCACATGGTGCAAGGAGGAGGAAAAAGCCTCAGAAATCGCAAGCGTGATTTCACCGCAGACATACATATTAAAACACACTGAGAAAAATAAATACGCCAAGACTGAAACAAACAACATCACATGCTTTAGTGGAGAGTAGCCTCGCATGGAACAGGCACAGGGAGTACACATTCTCATACACAATATGTGCATGCACAAACACACAGACAAACCAAGAATAAACAAATTAAGTGGTGAAGGAGGGATTAAGGCCATTTAAAGTTAGGGAAAGTCAAAAGTAGACTCACGAAAGCAGTAAAGAGAAATATTACTGGTTACAGGAAAATGTGTGTGTGTGTGTGTGTGTGTGAGTGTAATGAGGGATACACATAAGCAGAACAATGAAAGGAAAACAAGAGCTAATGTCTAGAAGTGTAATGTTGGTGTCATGGCTGGTGCAAGAAGGGCAACAGGGGTACAGGAGAAGGACCTATATGCAGATGTCTGAGGTAGAGCTTGATGCAGGAGGTACAAAGGCTTACAGGATGGTGAGGCAGGCAAGGATCAAAGCAAGAGAAGGCAGTCCAAACGGGCAAACAAAACCGACAAGGAGCAGGCAAGAATCAAAAGTCCAATAAACAGGCAAGGTCCAAAACAGGAAGGTAACAGGTCTCCCCTACAACAGAAAAGAACACAGATACAGAGGCTTGGGCCAAAACATGAAGCACACAGCAACTTAATCTGGACCTCAAGTTAATGGCCAAGGGGGTTGGATAGAGACCAAGCAGGAAACCTCAGGCGGATGCCCTGGGGGGCACAGCAGATGGGCTCAACAGATCTGGAGGGTGACCAGGATGCAGGACCAAAAGGGTAGAGCAGGTCAACAACGACCAGGAAGAAGGACTGAAGAGTGAAGCACCTCTGGATGATGGCCTGGATGCTGCTGACATAGGTGGAGCAGCTCTGGAGGACAGACGGGAGGACAAGCAGACAGTTGGAGCCACTCTGGAGGATGGGCAGGATGACAACCAGACTGGAGGCCGGTCAACATAGGTGGAACTGCTCTGGAGGTTGACCAGAAGGCAGGACAGATGGGCGGAGCTGCTCCGGAGGTCAACCACATGACAGGACAGATGAGGGGAACCACTCTGGAGGTTGATGATGTAGGCCGGGCTGCTCTGGAGGTCAGCAATGAGGCTGGAGGTCAGGACAGGAAGCTGGCTCCAGAAGATTTGGCTGCAGGCCAGGGCAAACTGTTGGATAAGCATCTAGCGTCTGCAATTCAGGACCGGAGGGCAGTGGCTAGAGTGCAGGACTGGCATCAGTGGTAATTAATGGCTGAGGGTCAGGGCAGGGTGCAGGGTGGTCGGGCATCAGCGAAGACAACCGACTGATGATCTGGGACATCTGGCTTTCGGTCATGGAAATGGCTGTCTGGAGGTCTGATTGGGTGTCAGTTGGGACTGCCAACAGGAGGTCTGGCAGGATGTCGGTGGAGGTGGCCGACTACTGCAGGTCTGTCAGGGCGTCAGCAGGGGCAGTCAACAGTTCAGGAACAGAGCAAATAAATCCAACAAGGAGCAGGCAAGAATCAAAAGTTCAATAAACAGGCACGATCCAACACAGGAAGGTAAGACCTCAGGTACAACACATGATCAGAACATAGATACAGAGGCTTGGGCCAAGACATGAAGCACACAGCAACTTAACAATCTGGCAGAGAACAATGAAAGTGGACTGGTGTAAGTAGTGAGTGGCTCATGAGGGAATGAGTTGCAAGTAAGGAGTGGGCAGAGTAGGCCAGGTAACTGCAGGACTGATGAGAAGTGGGGACAGGTGAGTTCATGGGTAAACAAGGGAAAGTCATTTGGTGTGCAGCTTGAGGATGGCAGGTCTGGGGAGTAGGAGGAAAGTATATGGCCTTTGAGAAGTGAGCAGTGACTAGAGACACAAACAAGCAGCAATGCAGAGGGCTGGGGATGAGAGAGTGTGGCTGCAGATAGGGACTGAGGAGGAGATTGTGACAAAAAGCCTTTTTAATCGCTTTACCACACATCAGCCACTTGCGAGTGTGTGAGTGACACAGGAACAAAGCCTCAAGGGATAACAACACCCACAAAGAAAGTTTGACCTTTTCAGAGGTTGACGAACTTACACAGTTGGTAAAAAAATAAAGTTAAAATTGTCCTATTTTTCTCTTCTAGGATGCAAGAAAAACAGACGCAACCTGAATTCAAGCGATTATGCGGATCATATCCATCCTCCAAAGGGGCTACAGATCATTTATTGTCATGTCCATGTTAACACTTGTGTGATAGTAAAAAAAGAAAAGAAAACAACTTGCTGATGCCATTCCTGAGAAGCGCAGTGTTATGATAAGCTTTATTCGCCGTGGTGAAATGAAAAGCTGAACTTTGACAGGTTTGATTATGTGATTATCAAAACCATTTCCCAGCAGAGTAAAAAGGACATGCTGAAATATTGGAATTTTACCACTGCCACAACAGTCAGTGTAAACATTGGCAGACAGCGCTGTCTTCTTTCATTGAAGATATATCAGTTTATTTGTAATTCGTCAGGACGTTTGTTTTGCCCTTTACTGCATTAAACAGCAGGTGTCTCATTGGGAGGCTCCTGCTTTGCTTAAATTAGTCAGGTCAGGTGAGCACAAAGAGACAGTAGTTGAGTTGACAGCAAACAACAACCAACACATTCCCATTTTTGATGACCAGTTATCACGTGACTGACATGACATCTGTGTAAACTCTTTCCACAGAGGAAGTTTCTGATATGTGGTTTAAAGCTCTGGGGAAAATGATTTTTTATGCAAAGTTTTTTTCTTTCTTTTTGGTCAAACTAGTTTATCCTTTTGTAAAGACTGAGAAAAATATGGGCAAATGTGGCACATTTTACCCCCAGATATTGTAGCTAAAGTAAACAGAATGTCAAAGAAAAATGACATTGTGTGAAATGGTGGTGACAGGCTAAACAACAGAGAAGATATAAGTGCAGAAATGCACGAGAGCAAGAGAACCAGTTTGGCTGGAAATGCAAATAAGTAATGCTCTCCGTGCTTTCATTAACTAGTGCAAGGCATGCAATGTCCAGCTGTACCAAGAGTCAAATATGTTTGTACAGTGCAGCGCTTGAATGTTTGGGAATGTATAAATAAGTATTGTTGCCAAAAAAAAAAAAGAGTTAATAGCTTTTGTTGTCCTTTTTGTCACTCAGTCCTCCAATCTGAATGACAAAACAAGGTCATTTATTAGTATTTCACAACTGTTAAAAAAAAGATTCATATAAAGACTTTGTGAACTTCCACCTCTGTGATTAAGTGTTGGTTAAGTTTAGACAACTAAAACAAAATGGTTAAGCTTAAGTAAGACCAACTACTGCTGACTGTTGGTAGGAAAGACATGTTGCACACTTTTAATTGTTTGAGCAAATTCAAATTCAATAAAAGAAATTGACTAGGACAGTCTGTGTTATAGTGTTCTGTTTTTTCTCTGATTTGGAATATTTTTAAATCATACTTTCCCTAGAATTAGGAAAAGTAATTGCCAGCAGGGGAGAAGAAGCACTCAGAACTTTTACTCAGCATTACCATATTGTACAATACTCAGTTACAGGTAAAGGTCCTGAATGCAAATGTTGAAATGATATCAACAAAATGTACTTTAGGTATCAAGATGGTTCTATAAAATCTACTGGTGCAGTAAGAATGTTTCAATTGTTATTTAAATCAGTTTGTTTAAAAAAAAAACTATATGAAAAATGACTATGACTTAAAACAAGGAAGAATAGCGCAGATTACTGCTCTGTGAAAAATGATAATTTTAGAAAATACATGAAACAAGTGAACTAAAATCTTACAACAATGACAGTTTTTCTACTTTAATGACTCAACTACATACTAAAATGACTTGATAAAAGGATTTTTCCTTTGCAGTGAACAATACTTTACTATAGTACTTTAGAAACTCATTTATATTTTGTGTGGAAAATCTTCAAATTAAATTCAAATGAACTGTTAATGATTACTATCAAATAAATGTGATTGAGTGATGTTTTCCTCTGAAGTTGTACTTAGGTGGAACTACTTTGTTTTTTTTCCCCTTTTATCCCTAAAAACCAGCAGGGTAAAAAGACTCTGCCTCGACCTGCTGGAGGATGTCAGATGGGTCTTCCACAGAAATCAAACGAGGATTAGAAATAGTGAACTGTGGTTGGCTTTTTATCCAGCCAGACTGATCCGTCTTGTCAACACAGACGATGTGAAAAAGGAGTAATCTGGCCCAGAGCAGGACGGTCACAGCTGAGTGGCTCCTGTCAGAAAGGTGCCAGCCTACCTGAGTCTCACAAACACACACACACACACAAACGCACACACACACTGAATGGCTTTTAGCAGTGTCACGGCACCGGCCTCTCCCTTTCATTGACCTCCATTCTCCAATCACCATTTCAGGAATGCGTCAATTCTGTTGTGCAACACACTCCTCAGTGTTTGATTTAGCTAATCGTTTATGGACTCTGGAATGCTGCTCGTTCCTTATCATAGTATGTTTCCTTAATATTAGCGGCTCTGAATGAGTGTTTGCTATTTGAACAACTTGTGTTGGAGACAAACAAACGTAACACATCTGTTTGTGTCTTGTGTGCGCAGAAAGGCACGTGGATCAACTGCTTATAAAAGAGAATTAACATCAATCCATCCCGCTGCTTTGTTGTCGGCTGTCTCATTTGCCATTCTCTAGGTGTGTTTATCCCCGGTGGTCCTATCTGTCACATTCAGAGGCCTCAAGCAAATAAGCTGCCACACAGTCAAACAAAAGCCATTAGCTATTGTATTAGGGCCGCTGATTGATTGCATTATCCTTAATATGAATGTGACAAACACTGTTTTTGTAGATTAAATATGAGAAAACAAAAGTGGAAGTGAAGGAATATGGGGTTTTTGTTTATATGTCTCTGGGCTATAGCACCTGAGTCTGAACTTTTCCATCTCTCATATTTTGAATAACATTGGCCTCAGACACTATTAGTCTGAATAGTCAACTGAAGTTGCTTGTCTTAGCTTCTCCGAGTCCTGCTTTGGACCGAATCTGACTCAAACTCAACTCTTTGCCAATGTCTTATCAGCCTGTGACCTCTTGTGTGCGCTGTCAGTTTTACAACTGGATGTAAAGTGTTTGGGATGAGGGTTATTATCTCCATTTCAGCTTGGGAGCAAACGGTGGCGTCCCAGGGGCCAGGCTCATGAGTGATGTCAGATTTACTGTGTTGTTTGTGTTGTATCTCACACAGATCTGAAGACAAGTGATTATGAATGATCAGAGCGGCCAAGGTAAAAGTGAAGGTAGGGTAAAATTCTGCTTTAGTACAGAGTGCTGAGAACACAATACTTATTTAGATTTGAGGATAAAGGCACACACTTTCATTTGTACACATAGAAAGTAGGCAGAAGTTGTTGAAACCCTGCATACTTTCTCACCTCCACACGCCTGGCCAAAAATGGCTTGAAGTGGGGATGAATGTCAGCCTGTCAGTTTCAGAAGGTTACGTAAAGAGTTTGAGTGTTCCCACCCTCAATTCCAATGTTGCAAAGGTGTTGGGTGAAGGGATTTCAGACACTCCTCGATCATGAAACACTTCGATGCAGACTGACCCCGCAGAGTGACCGCCCCACACTAAACTCCTATAACAGCCCACATATCAAGTCTCCAGTTTTACCGGTAAGACTCTGGCTTTAATGTGTTTGTTCATCATCCTCATTTCCACACAGTCCGAGAAACACAAAGTGTGCATCCTGTTTATGGTTTAGTATGGAAATCCTAGCACACCACAGGGCGTCTCTACCCGCGTGGCTGTTGACAGCACCATCAGCTGAACAGTCAGCCACACTGGATGGCAGCAGTGGGGGTTGTAGCAACGTCTGGTTCAAAAGTAGTTTAGGCAAAATTTGCTCAAATTCAGCACCTGAGTGGAGAACATAGGAGCAGCAACGTGAACGCAAATCAGTGCAGTGTGTTGTTCACTGACGTTTAGCTGGTAATTCTTCAGCCTACACAGGTAGCTGACATGGCTACATCAAAGGCTGCTCTGTAGCTGAAGTGCACCTCCTACAGTGGCTACAGAGGTACCACATACAGACTTCAAGAACTATGACTGGCCAGTTTTCTACAGGTGTCCAGTGCTAGTGGAGGTTTTTGATACAACATAAAAAAAAAAAAAGTTGAACAAAAGGTTTGAATGGAAATATATCAACCACAAACCTTCTGCTGAAAGCAAGAATAGACTCATGATCACTTTGGATTGCCTGACTAGTAACTCCTCACTGCATCACAAACAGAATGAACGAGTGGGATATATCATTTACACTTTGCAATGGCTCGCTCAGTGTGTGAAATGAAAAAAAAAAAACCATGAACTACAAATCAATTCCTACACTTGAGACACTTCCGGCAAGACAGCCACACACTGTGACACTGAAGTTTAATTCCACCTTGAGGGCAAGCTTTTGTTGCCCAATCAATGCACACTCCAAATCTCACCTGTGGTCACAAAGCTTTGGGTAGTGACTGACAATGTTTCATTGTAGATACAAAACACATGATTTTTTCTTTTGCAGTATGTCTTGCCTCACCCTCAGAAACCAGCTGATGAATTCAGATACTTGAACTGCTGCTCCTTCGCATTAAAGGGAACCATTTGATCGAGATAGCCCCTGCACACCCTTCTGTGGAGGTATTCTGTGGATGTTGAGTGGAGGAAGACACGTAGAAAACACGTAGGAGGCATTATACCGTATATCTCATCTGGCCTGGGAATGCCTCGGGATAATGCCAACAAGAAGAGGAGGATGTGGCTCGGGAGAAAGACATCTATTAAAAACTTTTCTTTAGCCAGTTGCCATCATGGCCTGGATCCAGAAAAGCTATATGAAATGGATGGATGGATGAATAGAGTTGATCATTTGAGTTTCTGCTTATCATCTAGTTATTTTCCATTGTGAGGATGTAGAGCCATTAAGAGTTGCAAGAATGCGAGCCCTTGTATAACCTTGAGAAGAGCAGTTCAACAAGATGGGTTAAACTACAAAGGCTGCCGCTTTCAAAGGAGATTCGCACAAAGCAGTTCTAGTGTTCTAATGATTAACCTACTCTATCCAATGCACACAAACATATTGTTTAAGTGGAAAATATCTTTGTGGGCTCAAGTGTGTTTTTTTTTTGTAGAGTGCCATCTCAGGTTGAACTCCCTGCTGACAGCTATGAATAGGTTCCATGTATTTGTTTCACATCGCTGCAAAAGAACATCAAACACTTCAGTTTCTCAGTATCAAGTTTCTGAAGACAAATTAAATCAGGCATGCGTTTGACCTCAGGAAGGGATATACTTTGCTCAGGGCAGTACTTAATATCTTGAGAACTGTTATCGTCTAAACATAGAAAAATCTGAAAAGGTTCAAGCCATATAGATCAGTGCAGCTGCAGTTTTCTGCCCACTGATCCACTGTGGATTCACCTCGGGTCAATGTTGTTTTCTGACTTTTATTTCAAAGGTGCATTGTTTGAGATGTGGCTCTGCACTCAAATGAATGTATCATATTACAAAATGGCAGATAACTGATGTGAAATACGTTTTACTCAAACATCACTGAAAGAGAAGGGTGATAAATTCAGGCATTATGTTTCTGATATTAATTTATTTATTTTGGAAAGAGGATGTTGTAATTTAAAAGGTATAATATGTAATTATTCCACATTAAAATGTTTAAAAATAACTAGACCTATGTTATATATGTTGTTGAGTTGTGTACTTACATTATCCCAGTTTTCAAACCCAGAGAAATTTATAATTTAATAAAAGTAACGGACCCTTTCAGATAAACAAATGTTAGCAACAGCTCGGCTAACAGCCCCTCCAGGAAACAAACAACTGCAGAAATATTGATTTTTTTTAGGTGAAACAGCTTTTAGTAGTATTTTTTAACTATTTTAATCTGCGTGTACGTTTGATTTTGGAAAAGAGGAGACTTCTGTGGATATTTCGGCTCCCAGCAGAAACCGGACAAACATCTGGAACTTATGTGAGAAAAAGCCATAGGAAAAAGCCGAACAAGTGTTAGCAGCATCTCGGCTAGCCGCCTGGTGGTCACCAAACATTGTTGGATAAACACTGGTTTTTAAGGTAAAACAGCTTTAATTAATATTTGAACGATTTTATTCTGCGTTTACGTTTGTTTTTGGAGAAGAGGAGACTTCTGCGGATAATTCGGCTGCCGGGAGAAACCGGACGAACGTCTGAATGAAAAGTTATAAGTGATATAAATCGCTAAAGTGTTAGCAGCAGCTCAGTTAACAGCCTGTATCTGACGTCCGTGGGTCGCCGTACATCGTCGGAGAAACACCGATCTCTTAGATGAAACTGCTTTATTCAGTGTTTTTACCTGTAATCAGTGGGTCCGTTTGTTCTGGAGAGGAGGAGACCTCTGCGGATAATTCGGCTCCTTGTAAAAACACCCTGAACCATGAATTTCGGAGTAATCGTATCCCGGTGAAGCTGATTGTTTAACAACGAAGACAACAACTCCCATGATCCCTTGCTACTTCACACCATCATCACACGCCGTCTTTTGTTATTGTTTTGATTGAGAGACCCCTAGCGGCTGAAATTACATATTGTGCGTTTAAAGCTCAAAGTTCAAAGTTTCAGGCTTTGATTTTACTGATACACATATCATCTTATCTGTGAGTGACAGGCAGACGCCAAATAAGGTAAATTATTAGTCTTTGTATCATGAATTTTTAATCCTTAATGGTTTTATACTTGTAAACTCCTCGAGTCTAGAAAAGCAATCTTAAAATGTGGGCAGGGCCAGCGGGAGAAATATTATTATGCATATTCAGCAGCTGCACAATGTGGAATAAAACTTGGAAGCTATAAACTTTTTGGCTAATGCACCAGGCAAGCAATTTTCATTTGACTGATTATGTGCCATGTTTGAATCCAGTATCCAGTTCTTATAATACATCCTTGGTTCAGAGAAGGCTGGAGCCAACTGCAGGGAGCACTTTACATATATTCACCTCAAGTTTCGCAACTTCGACCATGTGTGACATAGACATCAGACATCAAAACAGCTTAAAAAAAAGGAAAACACCAAAAAGCACATGTCCCCCTCAAAGGTGGAGTTTTTGACCACTAGTGGCACTATTGAGCAATGATTTTAAGGAGAATTTTGAGGCTGATACTGATAATTGATATTAGTGTTTTTATGACTAATATTATATGAAGCCTTTTATAAAGACACAAAAAAACATATTAATAGAAACAAAAGAAGTAAGTTAAAGTCTTTAAAAAAAATCTGATAATAATATATTGGCTAATTTAAAATCCTTTTTCTGCCGTAAAAGAATTATGACACTGATATGTACAGAGCAGGGCATTTTACAATTGAAATATAAACTTGTAAATAAAAAAAAACTATGCAATAGTTTAAACCAATTTTAACTATTTAACAGTCTAGCTCTACTAAGTATGCATGTCTGTATCTATATTTGCATCTTATCTTATTGTCTTTAAATGAACATGTTGAGGATGCAGAGGAGGTACAGTATGGGCTGGTCACAGTGGGTTTCATTTGAAATTAATATGTATAATTTCCCCTATAATGAATTTAGTGCTTGTTTTGTGACTTTTTTGTTTTGTTTGTTTAGTATTGCTAAGACAATACAGTAGAGTACAATAAGAGTATTGCTAAGACAATAGTCCAGACATTGTCACAGAAATAGCCTACAATCATTTGCTCTCATAAAGAAGCTTTAAATAGTATAATCATTAACCCGGGATGTTGTGGAGGAACAGTCTACCTGAACTCAGGTAAGTTACCTGAAATGTCTTATAAATAGTTACTTTTCCCTCATGTTCAATTTGTATCTATAGTTCTTAAGTGTCAAAACATTTCCACGATCCCATAATGTGAGGAAATGTGTTTTTGACCGTCTTTGAACAGTCCAATGAGCGTCATTTATCCAAGTCCGACTGACACTGCTTCAGATGGGAGGGTCGATAAGTCCCGCCTCATAGTGTTGTATCTGACTGGAGACTTGAGGCTATAAAATGAAGGAACTTACTGTAACCAGAACGCATTCTCTAGCTGGAGTTCCCTTTGTGAACTCCTACACAGAAACTAAAGTCAGCCCAATGCTTTAATCACTGCTCACACAGAGAGATATCGACGTCGGTTTCCTCTCATTTCCAAGCTTCCAAACACTTCATCAAGTCGCCGGCCGGGTAACGCTGCAGACAGCAGAGCCATGGCAGGGGACGGGTCGGACCAGCGGGCTCTCCAGTATGAACAAACTCTGGTAAGTTTTTGACCTGTTTGTTGCCACGCTGAACTTTGTTCACTGGTCACACAGTACGTACAGTCCTCTGGCAGGCAGTGGCAAACCACACTCCACTCACAAACCTCTCAATTTAACGCTGTCTGTGTTGCTGACGGGACGCTCACAGCTGGTATTAGCTACATGGTAGCCAGCAGTGTGAACAGATAGTTGGGAAAAGTTGTAATTTCAATGAAATGAATGTGGTTTGGTGTAATGTGTGTATGCCGAATGAAACAGCGTGTCTGTGTGATTCTGGGCATTCCTACTGGAGCGTGTGTAGTTGCTGGTTATCACTGCTCAACTTTAAATAGTCAAATTTTAAACGAAGTTCGACCTCCTGTGAAAGTGTCCGAGGTTTGTGGTGTCGGGAGCCGCTAATTGGCCATTTGTAAGCTTGTGAGGTGACATAAGTGACTATCTACACTGTCAAGCACCACACACTGACTTTATACACAGCCTGCTATGCTGCTAGCTTAACAGTACAGGTAGTAAAGCTAAACATCTGGATTTGGCATTTCCTGCACAGGTCTCACCTTGTGTATGTATAGAAATTGTCCAAACTCCACTGTAAGAAAAAAAAAAACCACTGTCAAAGAGACATTTCAGAAGATGACTTCACACCTCTTATGAATTTAAAAAATGTGCTGATAATTTCTGCACAAGTCAGTTCATAAAGCAGATATTTATTGGCCTGTTCTACACACAGTCTTGGCTGTTGAAAGTTGAAGTTTTATTTGGTTGTATATTAGCTGAACCAGGGCTGTGCAATATATCGATATTCTAATGATATCGTGATATGAGACTGGATATCGTCTTTAAACTTAGGTATCGTAATATAGTGATATGACATAAGTCTGATGTCGTCTTCTCCTGGGTTTAAAGGTTACATTACAGTAAAGTGATGTCATTTTCTGAACTTACCAGTCTGTTCTAGCTGTTCTGTTATTGGCTTTTACTCCTTTAGTCACTTTATCCATGTTACAGATGATTATTTATTAAGAAATCTCAATGTGTAAATATTTAGTGAAAGCACCAATAGTCATCCCTACGATATTGTACCAATATCAATGTTGAAGTATTTGGTCAAAAATATTGTGAGGGATTTACAACATTGTCCCACTGACTTGTGAAAGGCCTGAAGTCATGTTTTGCACAATGTTTATGTTTTTTCAATAAGCACATTATGTCTCCTTTGACTGATTTTTATGATAGAATTATGCTTAATGATCCATCCTGAACCAAGATTTGGCAAATATTTAGCCTTTCTGCCCTTTTTTATAAATGAAATACCTTATGTATGCAAGAGCAGGATGTTCTCCTCACACAGACACTACAGTAGTAGCGGGGTCACTGTATGTGTCAGGATCTCACTGTGTGTGGGCTGTGATGATATCAGCCACTATCATCCAACAGTAGATCAATTCATTGTTGTTCACCAGCTCGGATGCTGAGAAAAAGCTGCTGTTTACATGTCTGGGCGTAATGTGTTGTGTGTAAGATGAGATGTGAGTGTGACGGGTGTGCAGGTGTCTAATGCCATACCGGCCTTTCAATGCACGTGTGAGGTTATGAGTTACTGTGTCGGCCTCACAACCATTACCTAAGGCTGTTTCCTTTTTAGCTTACATAATGAACAGAGGTTCATAGACGGTCCAGCTTAGAAGATGAGTCAGTGAGTGGAACGGTTTGATATTCGATGTTTTTTTGTACAGCAGGGGGCTCTCAAACATTTTCATGTCACAGGTCCTCAAACAGACACGGATCAGGACTCTGTTTTGTCCTTGGGATCTCTGCAAGGACTTGTAAATTAATATTTAGCGATTTGAATTGTGTGAGTTGGGAGATAACGGTGTTGCAGGAGAAAACAAATGATTGCACTGTTGATTCTTATTCACTCTAGTCACTATTTTGACTCGGTGAAATGGAACTATTCATCACCTCTGAGGGTCCTACAGATCCCACTGTGAGATGTTGGGTTTTGCTCTGTGCCCCTTCAGAATAACAGAGGGCAGGGTTTGAACTGAGAGTCCATTTAGTCTGTGTGTGTGTGTGTAAATGTCTAGTTGAACTTTTTCTGACAAAACCTCTGTCAAGCCTAAAGAATCTTGCTATTTGAAGAGACTAGTTTTATAGGCCGACTGGACCCATTCAGTGGCAGCGAGGCTTTAAATTAAGAAGAGCCACAACTGTAACACTTCTTTGGGCCTCTGTTTCCTTTTTTCTTGAAAAAGTTTCTTTGTAAAGTGCCCCCCAACCCCCCCAAACCCTCCTCCACATCCCTCCCCCCTCCTCCTCCACCCACCCCTCCTCTCTCTGTGAGTGCTGTTAATCTGTGCGAGTGTGTTTGTGTGAGAGATTACACAACGTGTGACCCGCTGATTCAGCGCTGGACGCTCTGTCACCCTGGCGGGGTCTCGTGCTCGGCCCTCCGGCTCTCTGAAAGGAACGTGCACAAGCAGCTTTCTCTGCAAAAAAAAAAAAAAAAGAGTCCCTGCACACCACCCACCATCTTCTCTGTTTAATCTCAAACTCACCCTGCCCCGCTGTGTTTTGGATGATTTTTTTTTTTTTGTCAGATGAACAACATTGTGAGTGAAAGCATCTATATGGAATCAAATAAAAATAACCACGCTGTGAGAATAACCTCTTTTTTTTTTTTAACATAAATGAGTCCTCTCTCTGCCCCCCATCTCCTCACCGTGGGTTGTAGTAACATGGTGTCTTTGTGTGATATTGGCAGTCATGGTGGTTGTGTGGGTTTGTTGTGGGCAGTGGATGCTCAAAGAGGCCAGTGTAGTTTGGATGTGAGAGAGGCTGAAAGGCTGGGTGCACAAATGTTGGCAGGGCCGGGAGTAAGGAGCACTTGCAATATAAAACTAGCAGGAGCATATTGTTTAGTATTGAAGCTGATATTGGTTTTTATTTTCTGCTAGAACCTGCAGTCAGGTGTGTGCTTATCTGGATAGGAAAAATGACACGTTAAGATATACTGTACATTAATAATAATAATAAAAAAAACCCACAACAAACTATGGTCAACAAGTTAAAAGATGGAAGGAGTTTGGAGCATTGAAACATTTTGAAGAACCTGCAATATCAGCAAACAGCCGCTACCATGGAAACGCACTTGCACTTAGAAGGCTGCTGCAGATCTTTAATCTATGAAGCGCTAGAAGCATGCTGCTGCATCGATAAAACATCATGCAAATGTTGAAGGGGGAAAAAAAAACTTTCAAAAAGTTCTAACAAGCAGATGTTTTTAGGTTGATAGAAACATGTTAATGTGGCCACAAGTGTGTGTGTGTTTTTCTAACTTAGTAACATTATGCCATTAAATGATAAATACACTGCCCTTTGACCAAAGGTAAAGTTTTATTAGGTTGCACTATAGTGTCAAATGAGATCTTAGTGGCTAATATTTGACACTTTATCTACCTTGACAGTAGTTTTCCTAAGTAATAAATGGCAGCGTTGCTTTCATTAGATTGCAAACCTCTGCACACATGATGGAACTTTTTTTTTTTGTTTGTTTCACATAGCAACATCATTAAGAGCATGCGCTTGAGTTCTCTGCAGCAACAAACTCTCTCTCATGGTTGTTGCTTGTTGTTGTTTGGTCTCAGTCTGAATGTGCTCGCTTAAACCTCTCATTATGGAGGGAAAACACTCGCACCCCTGTTGTATTTTGAGAACTTCCAGAACAGGATTAATCACAGTCAGGTGTTCAGATTTGAAAATGAGTCCGCCTGTTACTTCTTGTCCAGTGTTGTCATCATGAACTGTTGTCATATTATGTGATCTAAATGATATGCGAGGCTTCTTTTTAAAAAGGGTCTCTTCACAGATTTTCCACATCAAGATCAGTTTAGTCATCGAGGGGAACGAAACTCACACTGTGCCAACAGCTTTATAATGTCTTCTTTGGCTCTTCCAAAGACCAACACAATAACCCTGATTATGTCATCAGGGTTATGCTTGGGTTATCCTGTCAAGTTGCATTATGGGGATTGTAGGAACCAGCTTTTTTGGAGCTTGAACCTGTGAAAGAAACTAAAACTTTCCGCTCTCATATATGGAAGTGCCCATGGAGTTTCTGTCCTGCAGTAGCGCTGTTGGAGCTGTTGGAGCTCCAGGTTGTCTTTAAGCCCAACCTCCTGAAGAACCCACTCTGTTCTGATTGGTTAGCTTCTGGGAGTTGCGTTACAGCTGACTTCTGCTGCCTCAGGAGGCTACGTCAACGAACCATGAAACAAACCATAGTAGTCGGATTTCACCACTTTTTCTTGTTCTTTTATTCAAAATGTCAACTTCTCTAATAAATCCGTACGTGTTCGAGCCAGAATCTGATCCGACATATAAAAGTGGAGCACGCAAACACGTTGAAAAACCTTACCTGACTACCAATAACAGCTACGGAACAGACGGCTGTTTGTGACAAGCTGACGTCCAACAATATGGAAAACAAATATTGCAAATGAGGCATTCTGAGCAGGTTGAAGCCCTGACTTTTGACTTGCAGGGAGAATTTCTACATATATTACCTCAACAGCATGTCAGAAAAAGTCCCGCACAAATGACACACTGTTGGAGGTGTAGCATAGCAAACCAAATGGCCTGTTCTTAAAAGTCTGAGAGGAATACAGTGACACCCGTTTTATACCATTGTGGTAATACGGGCAGCAGGTGGGCAATATTGACAATAACGCCTCACCCCTCAGGAAGGTCCATTTTCCTGAAAAACTATTATAACCCATGCACGCCTGTGCTGTGGAATCACAGCATGCATCTGCTCTGATTAGTGGACATTTTACTAAGTGGTTGTGGATGTACAGTCTGTGTGTGTGTGGGAGCCCCAGGGCATCGTTCAGCTGTAGCCGCTACGTCCCGCTCGTGTCATTACACCCACGCCCCCCCCCCCCCTCCACCTTCATTCCTGAGAGTCTTGATTGGTTACGTTTTATGTTCCACCTCTACATCCCATTCCTGCTGGACAGTCAGTGGATTGTCCCTCCTTTGCTCTAGTCTGCCTTGCTGGCTTTGATGCCGTGTTATTGTTATTACCCGGCCATAAGAATGCAGTGGGTAATTGTGTGTGTGAGTGTGAGTGTGAGTGTGAGTGTGAGTGTGAGTGTGAGTGTGAGTGTGAGTGTGAGTGTGTGTGTGTGTGTGTGTGAGGTGACATGACATGACATGGTCTGTCTGGAGGCTTATGACCAGATATCCCAGAGGTTATGATGGTGTCAGTGTTGCTTCTGCTCTAGCTGCACGGTGTGTGTTTGTGTGTTTGTGTGTGTGTGCGCACGCAGTGACATAGATAAGAGTCATAAAGTGAGAGATACGGTGGCTGGTAAATATTCAAAGTCAAAGGATAATCACAGATGTCTTTATAGTAGTGTCCCGTTCTGACACATGGAAGCTATAAAACCATTTAATTCCTTGTTTTACTGTCTGTACCACTTGTGCTTTTTATAACAGAGTTGTTCACTCTGACTTGCAACCGTTGATACAGGCTATTTCACGAAAAAGAAGTCATGGTCAGGTATACTTCCTGACAGCAGGCCTTCTTGTTCATGATAGAAATGTGTTGAACAAAACAACAGAAGTATGGAAACTTATCAATTTGCGAGCGTCCTGTATGCGCACGCGTGTGTGCGTGTGTGTGTTGTGGCCATCTGTCTTGCTGTGACACAGGGTAATTTGTAACCCTGTGTTATTCGCCTTGCTGTGGTAATTAGGCTTTATACAACCACTGTTTGATGTCTGCTCCCTTGCAGTCATAGTGGAAATTTCCCTTTACTTGTCCTCAATCACTCCATCACTCCATCACGCCTTGTGGGTAAAGTCTTTTTTTTTTTTTCCCGCAAAAAAAAAAAAAAAAAGGTCAACAACTCCTTGACCCCTCACTTTTATTGTGTGGAGAAAGGGGCACTTGCATAACATTTGTTCAGAGCTAAGTGGTGAATAGGCCGACTCTGGCTGCAGATAAGCATCAAAAGCCTTCAGCGCTTTTTCTCTCTCTCTCTCTCTCTGTTACAAAAGATCAACGTTGCCATTTTTGTTTGGTTGTTTGTTTTTTTTCTTCTTTGCCAAAATGACCTATCCAACTCTATTTACTTTCAGCCGTGATGGATATCCTCAGCCAGGGGTTTTTGTGGTGTAAAGGTATCTCAAGGTCCAAACACAAACATTTGCACAAAAGCGAAAGCCTCTCAATGACGAGCATTAGCTTTTTTAGTAATGACTGCGATTTCAACAAACACTCCACAAGACAGAAGAAATGTTGACCTTGCCCCATAGGTACAACCAAAGGTGGAATGTGATTGTGTGACTGCCTGTGTGTGTGTGTGTGTGTGACTGTTGTTTGTTCTGAGATGCATTGATTTAACAGGCCGGGCCGTGTTGATGATTAATCACTGAGAGAAGGAATGAGAAAATAAGCTGGATGGGTCAATAGATTAACAGATGAACCAGTTTGGAGCGCTCTGTCTCTTGATTAGTGACATACAATATATTTCTCCCCTCCTCCTCCTCCTCTTGTGTCCTTTAACAAACAAGGATTAGAGAATAGATTGAGAACAGGGATCTAAGACAAGAAGATAGCACTCAGCAGTGCATCATCAATACAGGCCTTTAAGTGCACCGACTCAGCTGTGTAATGAGATCAAACACGCAAAACAAAGTCTTCAGTTTAATCTTATTCTATTGAGTCAACATGAAACATCCACTGATGTCAAGAAGCTGAAGATGTTTCTGTATTTCTACAAATCTACTTAGAATTTCCACCTATTTGAGTACAGCGTGCAGTGACTTGACAAACAGTTTTTCAGTGAATCAACTTTTATTTTTTTTGTTGTCTATAAAATATAATATCCATGTCCAGAGAAAAGCGGTTGATCTGTGGTTGGAAAGTTGGAATGATGAACAAATAAATTGACTCGACTCATCGTTGTATCATTTCAACTTCCCCCATGACTCACTTAACTAATCTATTGGTCATAAACCTCCTGTATTGCCTTTTGGTTTTTATCTCAATAGTTTTATTTTGTTCCCCAAGGTGACATCATCAAATGACCCAAACCCAAAGATGTCCAGTTTATAAAGATATAGAATAAAGAAAAGTATCAGATCCTCACATTAAAGAAGCAGATAAAGAAACGATTCATCTGTGATCAGAATAGTTGGTGGTTTATTTTCTGGCGACTGACTACTTGATTTAAATTCACTGAGCGTTGAAGCTCTAAATGAACATACTGCACAGGTTAACACTGGTCAAATCTACTGCTGTAATTAAATAATAGTAATACAAATTAAAACGCTCAAGCTGATCTGTGGTCTTTTTTTATTTACCTGCTGATGAGAATCTCTAAAAGCTGCTACCTCCAGCCGACCTGCAAGGCAGCTCTACGTTTACCTGCTGACATGCTGCAATAAGCCTGTTTGTAAAAAGGCTGCTTTTTTGCTGTAAACACAGAAGAAGCTGGAAGCTGCTTTATAATCTCCAGGTTCAGATTTCTTGTCCATCTCTCCTCAGTCTCACCACACAACAGTGAGAAGAGGTGAGACTCTCAGTAGTGACAGTGAGTGATTTTTAGTGCCTTATGATGGTTGGTAAATACGGTGTGATCTGCATTTTAATGTGGCCCATTAACAGCAGATCAGTGCTGTGTGTGTGTGTGTGTGTGTGTGTGTTGTAGCAGTGCAGTTGAGACAGATGAAGCAGACAGGAGAGAAAAGCAATCAGTGATGATAAAGAAAATGTCTTTTTCAGCAAAAATGAAATGTAATTGTTTAGTTTTCATCAAAATATTGCCAGACAAGATGAGGAGGGGGAGATGACAGACGCTGTGTGACGGCTCAAAAATCATTTGTTAGACTGTAAAACTGGAACATCTTATTTGTTTAAACCTGTTTGTTTGTTTGTTTGTTTGTAGCACTTTTGGATCTTATTTACCAGAAAACAGCCAGTGTGGCTGTCGTCATGCTAAAGACGGGGCCAGATTTACTGCAGCTTTTCAGTCTGGGTTTTTTTTTTCAGGCAGATGTGACGCATTCTGCCTCCAACACACACACACACACACACACACACACACACACACACACACACACACACACACAGTGTATCAGATGCAGCAGTGCACTTCTCACCTCGCTGCTTCTACATTTAAGGGAGGGTTGCACCGATAATAGGAGGAGACACGTTTAACAGAGGCTGATTATGTAGCTGTTAACATGGTGCAGAGGGGAGGGGGGGGGGCACCTGCATCCAATGTAGGCTCCATTAGAACAACAAACATGATTTTAGAGACAGAAAAAGCTTATTAGTGTAACACCAACTGATGGTGGACGGGGGAGTTTTTGGTTTGTTTATCAAACTTGAATTTGAACTTGAACGCCAATTAACTGTGAAATCACAGCGTTACCTCAGAATGAACATCCATATCAACAGCATCTCCACCTGCTCCGCTCTGAGCCGCTCTGTCTCTCACTCAGCTACATACTTTATGTCTCATCTTTTAGTTCCCCATGATTAAGCTTATTACCTCCTAACGTATTAATAATGAGATTTATGATATCAATATCATTTTATTTCATTAACAGTTTATCTTCAGTGGAGTTGAACCTCGGTCAGAGTATTTCTTTTCTGAGTCTAGTCGTCTCATCCCACTGCTGACAGCAGCCAGCTCTGCTTCATGCTCAGTGTGTATCTGGAATCTCTATGAAAATGAGTCAGATGGGTCGATCTTGACTTAATGTGCTCGTCTCATTTCCCATTTTTAGCAAGAGGAACTGTGTTTTTTTTTTTTTTTTTTTTTGTTTATTCCTGCAGTCTCAAAAGTGCATATCTGTACAATTCCAGAATTTTTTAGCCAACTCCTCTTTTGGTTTTTCTTCTTCAAACTGAAAACTGCCAACATCAGCTCAGAAAAATCCACAACATACAACATTCACAGAGAAAATATTGTTGTTGTTGTTTTTTTTTGGAATGAACATGATGTATAAACTGATATTTTGCTGATCCATTGCTTTGTGTGATATCAGTTGTTTTGCTGTAATAAAAATAGTTTAAAAAAAAAACACTATTTTGCTAAAAAAAAAAAGACATCAACAAAGAAAGCAGTTGCACAAGAGTAAATATCCTTTTTTTTTTTCTTTCTTTCCCTTTACTGACTATCTGTTCAAAAATATGTGAACGCACACATCAGTGCACAGTCCCTCTGTCAAATTCCAAACTGTCAGTCTAAATCTGAAAACACCCACACAACAACATGAGGCTCTGCCACAAAATAGTTTCTGAAGAAGGAATTTTTTTTTTTTTTTTTACAAAACAAATTCAAACATCCGCACTCCTACGCAGTGCAGTAATATGTGCTGGAGCAGCAGAAAAGTTTAAACTTGACTTATTACCTGAATAATTAATGACACTCTAAATATGGGATGTTGTGTGAATATTTACAAACAGCATGCTTCTGGAAAATTAATGTAATTAGGCGCGCAGAATAGTTAAATAGTAAAACACGTGTTGATCTGTGACCAAGAACAAGGGGTTCTATCGAAGGCTGTTGACTGTTACGATCTTGACGATATTAATGATCAGAAATGAATTCCAGCTAGAAAATCTGTCACAGTACAGTCTTTATTTTTCACAAGCCTGTCTCGTCCAATAACGTCAGCTTGTTGTGTGTCAGTAATAATCCAGGAGACAAGCGTTTACTGTTCCCAACAACACTTGAGTTCTGACTTTTGGTTTTCCCATCTACATAATTCCTTCAAAAAGCAAAAGGTCTAAGATGCAACAGCATTTCCATTTATATGAGTTGCTCTGTGGGCTGAACTTTTTCTTTTGTTATTTCACACTACTCATATTCTCAGCCCACAAACAGGCCAAGGCTACAATAAGCTTTTCTTTTCTTTTTCACTGGGTAGGAACGGATATATAGTCAGAAGTCAAAAGGAGGTAGTGTAAGTTGACTGTGTCTGCCCTTCATGTGGCTCTCGGCTACTTTTTCTAATCGGAGTTGCTGATATCTTTCTCTCACTTTGCTCGGTCTCATCTCCCAGCTATCATTTGAAATAAATGACTAGCAGTCACCTTTTACTCTTGCTTCGCTGTCACTGTGAGCACAGTCAGTCTGTCTGTAGGAGCTCAGCTGCTTCAAACAGGTGGACGGTCTGGACAAATACGGCCGGGTCACCTTGAGGTGACTGTGCGCCATGATAAAGCTGCAAATTCAAAGTTGACACATCAGCGGATGTTCAGTTCATTATCAGCTGTGCGTGTTTGAGATTTTTTTTCTTCATGTCTAGAGCTGTTTTTATCTCAAACACACTTTTTTTTTTTTTAGATTAGAGGTGTTCCTGTTGATGTATCAACTGTTTGTCACGAAAAAGATCCAGACTCAATGATAAATGTTTTCAACTATCAGCCACATTTACTTAGTCTGTTAAAGGTTTCATTGTGCAGCCGTCTTCTCTTTTTTAAATGCCCTTCACCTTGTCTGAATGATGTTACCTCATTGTGCTGGTGATGCTGACAAAGCTGCCAGTGTCTCTGCCAAACTGTTTACCAGGCTGTGAGTGTGTCTCCCTCTCCCTTTTTAATATGTAGAAAGGCCAGTAATCAGTGAACTAAAGCGAGAGGGACAATGACAGCAAAGCTAAACGATAAAATACTTTTTATATTGTTTTTTTTCTTTTACTTTTGCCATCTTGCTCTTTGTTTTGTCATATTATTTACATGCTGAAAGGCAAGCTTAGTGTCAATGTACCCCTCTGCCAAATGGAATATATTAAATAAACCTGTATCCTTTTTTGGCCTGGAACTTGGAAATATTGACCCCCCCCTTTGGGTTTGGCATTCATTTCATAAAACCTGCCTTTCCTTGGATTAGAAGATTTTAGATGAGTATTATTTCGATTTAGAACTAGTGCCGGGTTGGTTGATCTACAGAAAATTAAAAATTTTCATAATCTGTTGATGGGTTGAAGTCATTAATGAAGCAAAAATGACAAACATTCCCTTGTTCCTACTTCTGAAATATGATCATTTACTGTTTAATGGACCATGATTGGCTTCCAAACTAGTTGTGATGTCACAAATCATGCTCACATCTCAAACTGAAGTTTAGGGTGACCACAGAGAAACTTTTCCCCCTTCAGCTGATGAATGTGAACACAAACTATGCACATACATCATTCTGCTTAGTGAAGCCCAAACATTTAAGTGACACAACAAAAATCAAAACCCGTTTTTTGAGTGTAGGGGATCTTTAACATCTTTACACGTGACGTTATTTGGTGTCTGTGATGGGCGGATGCGTGAATAAACTGTCTGAGTATTGCTTACGCAGATGTTTGTCACAGTAGTAAGGAGACATGGTGTAACACTGGTCCCTTCCTCTTGAGAATGGTTTCATCAAACAGTGATCAGAACAGCCGTCTGTAATATAATCATGTTGTGGTTTGACAGGATGATCTCTAGTGTGGCCGCTCCTTATCTGCTGTCAGTACTGATCTTCCACATTGCGGCTGACTGCCTCAGTGTTTATGCATCCATACTGTGTCATCAGCACATTTTCCACTGTTGAATGTCGACATTGATTAGTCACCAGCAACGCTCTGTTTCAACATGAGTGTCAGGAGGTCAACATTATGATTCTGTGGGACAATTATATATGTATTTTTTGTAAGTAGTTGGGCTGTGGAGAGATAAATCCTCCCACAGCTTCTCTTTTTAATGGGGTCATGTTGAAAAATGGTGTAAATACCAAGCTATGCTGATGTCACACCTGTGTCAATACAGAACTCCTAAGACCATAGAATCCTATGATAAACACTGATTCAGAGGGCAGTCTTTTGGGTGGTATGTAGATGGGACGGCTAAACCTTAGCATGGAAATAGTCATAGGATGATATCATATATTCCACCAAATATTGTGTACAAAAAGATGAGTGTATATACTTAAAAATTCCACCAATGTCTTTTGTTAGAGGTGGTCAAATACATGTCATACTGACATTTTGTCAACGCCCCTTGGTGTCTGATACCGACGCAAAAGGTACCCTTTGGCATCTGTAACATAGACCCATCCGCACCAATATTACATGCTCCAATCTGGTGTGGTCTGCTAAGGCTAGAGGTGTTGGAGAGGACTATTGCATGTGTGGAAAAACCATGTATAAAGCCTTTCGTGGTTCCAGAGGGAGCCGTGCAAACTCTGATAAAGCCGCTAAAACACCATCTCTGCTGGAGGTAGCAGATTGAAGGTACACACCTAAATCTCTGTTCAAACTGTTGGCATTCAGGGAGACATCGTGTTTTGACAAGAAAGAAGAAAATGTGGTGTAAAAAAAGATGTTATCTACGGTTGTGCTGCATTGAATTTTAAAAAACTGTTCATTGCAAGTCTGCTAAAGGAGCACACTGCTATATCAGTAGAGTACTCTTTTTAAGGGGGTTATTGACACCATAGCTCAGCCTGGATCCAACCAAACAACTGTATTATATCACTAGTCTTAAGTGAGACAAATCCATCCCCAGGTGTGTTTTGTAATGAGCCTCTAATGTGCTTGTTATAGTCCTACATCAGAGTAGACTTTTAAAATCGAGTATTACCAAGAATGACTCACATATTTCCCCAGAAAAAGTTTCATTATGGATATTGTAAAAAGAGGTTTCAAACATCACCAGCGTTCTTCCATCTCTGTGTCTTTGCCCTTTTACGAGACTCAGCTCCGGCTTTGTCCTCAGCTCATCAACCCAGATTTACAGTAGCTCTCCTCCTCGCCCGCCTGCCTTCTAATTGCTGTTAGTTTACAGTTGATGGAGTGTAATTAAACAGACGCTTGGCAGTGTTTAGCCGCTGATAGAGTTGATCAGCGCCGCGTTTGGCAGCCGAGGCAGAACGGTCCCCGCGCTGACAGATTGGAAGGCAAGATGGAAGGCGCTTTGATGCACCAAACATCGGTTAACAGAAGGCATTTACAGCGCTCTGTCACTAAACAAGCTAGGACACGCTTGTCCTCATATTGCCGCGCACACACTCTCACTAATATGCACTCGGCCTTTTTTTTTTTTTCTTTCTTACTCGTGGCTCTCCAGTGAGTGCACGCAGGCAGGTGTGAGATATACACACACACACACACAGAAGATCCCACCTGTTTCTTTCTACTCTGACTGAGCTCTGCCATAATGACTCGTTGCTACTCATCGTGTGGCTGCGATGAAGAGCGTTGAACTGCTGCTAATGAAGCCTGGCCCGGAGCAACCAATCGGAGCACGGAGGATTCATTACAAACACTCCATCCACCTCTTCTTCTTCCATCTCTTTCTCTCGATTTAGATTTTATGTAAATGTGAAGTTTTATGGTGTTTTTGCTAACACCGTCATATGTGTCTACGCTTTGCTGACTGCGTGTGTGGGTGTACTTGTCCTCTTTATGAACTTCTAACCTCCCTCTTTTTCCCCATCTGATGACTACATTCTCACACGCTCGCTCTCACAGTAATTGGCTAACAGGTGTTATAGTTTTTGCTTTGTGTGTCCAACCCAGTCTGGACCAGTTCAGTCTACTCCTCTCCTGTCTACTGCTGAATCATCTGGGACAAAGTGTTAGACTTGTTGACAAGATGATATTGATTTCGAGTTTCTTTTAAAGGTTACTCTGTATATAATATACAGTATATATTACTTACATATAATTGTTTCATTGTTAGGGTGAGAAACATTTAGACATATAGACATTTAGACCTGAAAGTGGTATGTAAATGTGACGTATCCAGGGGCAATACACACAATCGCTCTATGCTAGAAATAGAAAATACTCACTCTGAACTCCTTTATTAAACATTCATATTGTATTATTGAGTGATAAAGCACAGCAGCAAGCTATTTACTGTATGTGAGCCTTTGTCACAGACCAACAGCAGTATATAAAAGAGCTGATTCTGAATATAAAGCTGTATTGCACAGTGATACTTTTTCCTCTACTTTAGTATCATTTCTAGTTTAACCTTTTTATATAATGAAAGATGTTTCATGCCTTTTTCTGGATGCACAGGTTGTAGAATATGCAACCATATTTTTTTAGCCCCATATATTGCGTACAACTTCCTTATTATTCCTCTCACTGAACTGGTGTCTGCAAGAGTTAGTGGTTTGCTGTGGGTTTCTTCCCTTTTTTTCTTAGAGATTTTGGGGAAATAAATAACATGAGAACACAGCCTGTCACACAAGGGAAATGATTGTTTGCTTTCTTGCCGAAAGATAAATGAGAAGTCTGTCCGCAAAATGTATTAGGATCCGTATTATCGCAATATGTGGTTTTTACACTTTTGTGTTTTGTTTTTTTTTTGTCTAAACAAACAAGATATAGCATATTAATTATTGAGCTTTAGAGGTGCTGCTAGGTGGATTCTGTTACCTTTCAACAGAGCCAGGCTAGTTTCCAACTGTTTCCACTGTTTGTGCTAAGCGAAGTTAGCTGTCTGTAGCTTCATACTTATCATGCAGACATGAGGTCGGTATAAAGTGACTGAGTGTGTTTACTAAAACCTTTTCTTTTAATCTGGGAAAATGTAGCATTAGTCATGTGGCACTTCCAGACTCTGACTTGGCACTATGTCTGCTTTGAGATAGATATGGTTCTACTCTTCCTCCATAACAAAACACACATGACTCAATTACTGTGGAAATACTGATGAGCATTACAGCTCGTTCATTTTGTTCATCTCTTCACCGTCAGCAGCAACAGAAGCAGTGAAGTAGCTATATATATATGCTGCTGTACGTTATCTGAAGCCACTTCTTCAGGTCGTGCTTCCAACACTCGGTCGTAGAAGATAAGGGTATGATCACATATCCTGTTTAAAGTGAGGCAGGTTGGGATCCCACATAGTTTATGTTCTCCACAAAGAAAAGAGAAGACACCTGTAGCATACCGCTAACTCTCATCAGTTCAGTAAAAGGTCTAATCAGAAGTTGTGCCCATGATTCACACAAGGTAATATGGTGCTAGACCATGTAGTGAACATATAAAGGATTTGATTTTCAGATTCCATAGAACACAGTGTGCAGCAGTTTCTGTTGGTTTTAGATTGAAAGCTGCACTAAATGATATGCAAATATTTGAGAACGAGGTGAAAGATATACATCTTGTGATGTTGGTGTTTTATCAACAACGTTTTTATCAACCTTTTTTTTTTTTTTTTTTGTAACGGTTTATCTACTGATTCTTGTTCACACACTTCATCACCTCTGTAATCTTATTCAAAGTGCAGTCTCTTGAAGTCAGTGTGTAAAAAGGGATCTCGGAACAGATGTGTTGCTGTTTGGTAGATCTGGCACGCGCCAGGACTTTATAATCCACTTCCACTGATTTTAGATAAGAAACAGTCGCTACAATCAGTGTGAAATGTCAGTGTTTTACAGTTCAGCACAAAATGAAAGAGGAAAATTCTACCTAGGTTGTTGCCTCCATAGAACATAACCTTAAAGATCTGATATTATGGCCTTTTCGGACTATTTTTTTTTAATGATATAAGTAATGAAGCTATTTTAAACACTATCTGTGACATTTTATTCACCAAAAGTTGCTTAGATTGCTCTAAATCCATCTTTCCTTACAGCCGTCTGTCCTCCAGCAGGCTGTTCCCAAATCTGTGTAGATAAAAATCAGCTTTATGAACACATCACCCATTCTGATTGGCTGGAGGTACGGCCGCCACCTTCACCCTCAGCCAATCAGAGTACTACTTAATGAATAATGCAAGTTCCCTTATGCCTTTGCTGCAAGTAATGGACGTATATAGCAGTCTATGACCGGCGTCTGAACCTGAATGGGAAGGGGAAGAAGCTGCTGTTGCACAGTTGAGATTCCTAACAAAGTAAAAGTTTTTTTTTTTTTTTTTTTTTTCAAATGTAGCCGGAGGTCTCTAGCTTAGCGTTAGCATAGATATATTATATTCCTTTAGCTGAGTAACAAAGAAACAGTGTTTTACAAGTGCATTTGTTTTAAAACTTCATCCAAAGATTGAAGCGGCGTGCTGAGTCTTGTTACACAGTCGACTGTAAAATGTGCCGAACACACACAACCACCAGCCAATAACGGATGGAAGATTGTCTCAGAAAATGAATTTCAGCCATTTCCTGGCATAAATTTCCATCCTCTGGAAGATGGTAAAGACTTTTTAGCTACTGAACAACCAGCAGCAGCAACAGCAGCAACGGCAGCAGCAGCGGCACACTTCCTGTGTCCTGCTTTGCTTAAAAAGAGGAAGAATTGAGTAATTTAGCACAGAAGGCTAATCCAGCTCATTTTTCTTGTTTTCCACCACAGCAGAACTTTAATGAGTGAATCATATCCTAAATCAGTGGATCTGATCATTTACTTCTCTTTTTTTTTTCTTTTTAAAGAAATGCGTGTCTTCCTCATCTCTCAGGACACCTGCAGCTCTTCTCCTCACCTCTCTGTGTGTGTCTGCTATGAGCATGAACAGACCCATCTCACCACTCTTCTCTTCACTTTCCCTCCTGTGTAGTCATTCTAGGAACCAGATCCGACATGTAACTCTGAGCTATCAGGACAGCTGGAGTATTGGCAAAAGTGTGTGTGTGTGTGTGTGAGAGAGAGAGAGAGAGACTTTACACTATATGTGTGTATGTTGAAAGGATGGATTGTTTAACGTGATGTGACAGCAGGGAGGAAAAGGAGAGATTAAGTTCAAGACTTGGCCTGCTCACTTTAACGTCTCAGCTATTAAAAGACCCCCCCCCCCCCCCCCCCCCCCCCCCCCACACACACACACACACACACACACACACACACACCAACGGACGAGAAACACACACTTCTGTCTCTTTATTCACCGAACAAGCACTGTCTGTGTGTACAAACATACAGGGCTATCATTTCGTGTTTATGTGAACTCTCCTCGATGAATGCCAATAGATGGTGGTGATGGTGCCAAGATGTGGCGACTGTGCGCGCGCGCGTGTGTATGTTTCGAATGCAACAGTAGATACAACAGCGCTATTAGAACTTGTGAAATGGAAACCCTTTTGTAAATGACTTTCATTTCTTTCTCTTTTTGTTTGGCATGTATAATGAGAAAAGCTCATTCTGCAGACTGTGATTCTCATGTTTAATTTAGCATCACAACTACAGCGGGGCGTAACTCTGCTGTGGTTTTCTTAACTCGTATCTTTTTGTGGTCTGCGACTCGCTCCAGCACCTACTTACATGTGTTCTTACATGTGGGAGCGACTTCTTTACTCTCTACTTTTTCTTTCTTTTTTTTTTTTTTTTTGAACGTCCAATGTAATCCTCTATAGTGTTTGCACATTTGAGAAAACAACAACAACAACAACAGCAGCAGCGAGGAAGCAAATGCACAAACACATTCCGCAGCATTCTTTCCCCGCTGGGAGAATGACTGTGAGCCTTTGAACGCCCCTCTGCACTCTCACCACAACATACGATTAGTCTTCCCACATACACACACACACACACACACACACACACACACACACACACACACACACACACACAAAACACGGGGAGGCAACGGGACACACTCATTGCACCCAAAGGCATGTGGACACATACACATGCAGAAACAAAGGACAGCATATATCATCAAAGGCACACACACACACACACATGTGCCCACCGTCCGAAATGAACACTGGCCAAGCGCCTGATACGGGTAGATTTTCCGTTTCCTGAAGGCCATCCGCCACACTGTTTGTACTAAAATAGCATCTGTCATGATGGCTCGGAGGTAATTTCACATGTTTGTATCTATACAGTGTAGACATGCACCATATGTGTGTCTTTTAAACACGTCTAAACAGTGCTGCGAAACTGTAGGGGTGCTCGAGACGGTCTGAGGTGATATAGCGCCCAGCCACAGGCTCAAGCACCCCTAGTGTAGCAGCACTGTTTACCGCTTTAGACTTTCTGATGAAGTCCTTGTTAGCCAAAATAAGTGAAAACACCTCTGTGGGTGTTCACCAAGACCTGATTTTATGTCTTCTCAAGACTCCGCGGGCACGGCACACAATGCCATGACTGTTGGGACACCTCTCTGACTCGAGGGCTGGAGATATTACACCTTTTTATCATCATCATTAGTGCATCATTCCCAGCACAGCCCATCTTCAACCCTGAGCAGAGGTCTAATCAGCAAGCGTAGCTGCAAACATCTCTGAGGCTGTGCTGGGCCTTTAAATGAAGAATAATTCTAAAAAAAATAAGCTTTCAAAAAAAGTATGATATTGATATTTGTGCCAAAACTCATTTCATCAGCACCAGTATAAAACAAACAAAAAAAAAATCTCCAGTGATGCCCAGCCTTGCTTTATTTGTATTCGTTTGACCTTTTAACATGTCCAGATATATCAAACCTTTATGTTCTTTTCTTCAGGATTATATTCTTGCCAGCTACAAAATCAGTCGGTTTCCCTTTTGTTTTGTTTCTGAGAGCTCTGCCAGCAGGGATATCTGTGTGTGTGTGTGTGTGTGTGTGTGTGTGTAGAAGTTATACAAGGAAGGAAACATTCACTTTACTGCTAAGTGCTTGGTTATAAATACAGTAGGTAGTGTGATGTTTTTCTCTTGAGATTAAACCCTCTTATTTTTCTATCTATATAATATGTGCTAATATATTCATCATGAACCAAGTGCTTGTGATGAATTGAAATGCATCGACCGGACTCCTAGATCTGTTCTTGGCACCTCGACTGTTTTGAAATGTGCTGAATCGGATCAAAAAGCTGGGTCAGACCGGCGTATCGACTCGAGGAGAAATACCACGGAGAGCCCTTTTTTCCATTTCAAAGCCCGCCCAAACTGCACGCCACCTATCCAGTCGTTCTGCGCTGCCGCCCTGTCGACATCTCGCGCACGCCACTCAACCGGGTAGCGCATGATTCTTTGAATCGGACATCATGCGCTACCCGGCTGGATAGCACTGATTGGACAGAAAATTCAATCGCCTCTCTTAAAACAGAAGTAGAGCCAGAAAGGCCAAAACAACCTTTGTCAATCTAAGGTGGAGGGAACTGGTATTATTATAATTAAGGTGCAGTTTGGGTGGAGTTTTCAATGATCTCCATAAAACATTGCAGTTGGATGTTAAACAGTAATCATATTTGATTCATATTAAAGATCTAGAATCAGCAAACTGATAACTGCAGTGGGTGCAGTGGCAAACACTAGCATGTGTCTCCCGACGTCTGCTGCTACTGTTACTGCGTAGTCTTATCATGTACCCATCTCTGACCTGTCTGGCTCCAGCACACAAAGGATGAAGTGTGTGTGTTTGTGTATGATGTCAGACCCCCAAGATACAGCAGATTTGGCTTAGAGGATGGAGGATGAGAACACGGTTGGCAGTCCAAACCGTGTTGAAATTGACTGTGAAGTGTGTGTGTGTGTGTGTCCTTGGAGGGGACACTGTGGCTCATGTCTCCCATCCTCTCCCTCCCAGACCTCTCTCACCACACATCCAAGACTGTCTCATGACGGAATTATTCAAATATCTCATTCCAGAAAAGCCAGCTCTCTAACCTATTTATTTCATCTGATGAGGAGCACTTCACACAGCCTTGGCCCTGCGGCAGGCATACTGAACCAGTGCGAAGCCTCTTTTAAGAATATCAACTGCAATATCTCCATATCTCCAGCATCTCCTCCCCTCCAACATCCTCTAACCCCAAGTCTCCCCCTCACACTTCCCACTTCCCCACCGCTGCCTTAAGTCAGTTTTTACAGGACTGAGATCCCAAGATGACAAGAAAAATCTAATTCTCTTCAAAACTGCTGGCACTTTCTTCTCTCAGCTATTTTCTGCAAAAGAGGAGTGGACCATTTTCTTTCTCTGTTTTTTTTAAATCTATTTTTTTGCTTCATGCTCAAATGATAATAGACATTTATTGATTTTGTGTGGAAATACTGTGTGTGTGTCTACACTGTAAATAACAAACAAAAGAAAAGAAAAGTAGAAATATCATTGCGACACGCATCAGTAACATTTGAAGTTCTGGGCATTTTAACTTAACATTCATGAGATGCAGCAGTTGTCACTGTAATCAGACTCTAATCATTTCTATTATATTACCCATAATATCATCATAATATTTATTTTCTGGAAATTCCTTTAGGAGAAAGTGGAGATAGCATTATATTCAAAGATTAGACATGAACATATTCACAACTTCAGATACTATACATACTGATGCCAATAGAGAGTGATGCATTATGGGTTGTTTGTAGCCTAAATGTTGCTAGGCTAACAAGGTACTTTAAGTCTGTTTTGTAGTGTTTCTTTTTACTTACTCAGTGCCTTGTTTTAACTTTTGTTTTTAATGATCTTCATCATGGTTTGCATTGTTTTCATTTTGATAATAGCAAAGAGAACATAACTGTCTTCAAATCAGATAAAGATGGATTCCTGGAGAACTTTTTACCCAGTATAGTAAATGCTGAGAGGTATAATAATAAGGCTAATAATCATAATTCATTTGAGGAGCTAATTGAATGATCCGTTGGACTGAACCCATGATTATAATTTCCTGAAATTAATAACTTGACAATGTAAGTTGACCAGATTTTAAAATGGGTATTTATCTAATTACACTGAGTTTCTGATTTAAAAAAAACAGTTTATGTAATATAATTATGAGATTTCAAAGTGTGAATGAGTCTGGACACTTTAATGGCTCACAGATCAAAGTTTTCATTCACTTTTTGTTGAAGTATAAATTAGCGTAGCTTGTTGCTACAGCTGAGAACTCATACTCTATATTTCTAAGGCCTCACAACAACCAAAAGAATATAATTTGGCCTTTTTACGGTGCATGTCTGTCATGGATGTGCTTATCGATGCTGGTGTGAACAAGCGGCTTATCCTCTTCTCTTAGCACCTGACAGTGAGGTCATTCATCCATTCATCCTCCCCCTCCTCCCCTGTTCTCCAGGGAAAGAAGGAGAGAACAGAAGGGAGGAGGACTGTCCGTCACTTAGTCAGACAGACTGCTACTCAGGAGGTGGAGATGAAGTAACACCTGCGCGGTGGCGGCGGCAGCGGGGCATGTTGGAGTAATGCGCTCCTCTCTGCTCAGTTTCACACGGGAGAGAGTGCATTGTGGGAGAAGGAAGACCATTGTGCCAGCAAGGCTCCACTGCCACCCGATGCCACCTGTGGGTGACCGGGATAAGACGTTTAACAATAGACGGCGACTGAAAAGTGACACAGTTCAGTGCAGGGACAAAGAGGGAAGAGAGCAGTGATGACAGAAGTACAAGAAACTGATGATTCCAGCTGACTGACACTGACCTCTGCACTCTGCCCTTTCATGACAGAAGCTACTTATATGTGATATCTTTTGTCAATACCGTTTAATATATAATAAAATATATATTTAAAGTGGTAATCCACCTCGTCTTTTCACATGATGCTAACATTTATGAATATTTAACAATTAAAAAAAAAAGATAATGGTGGTGTCTCAGATTTGGTTATTCAGTTATGACACAGATATGTACTGTATGAAGTCATATAGGACTACATCAGTCAGTTTCGGTCATTAACTATCATAATTAATAACTATAAAAATTAATAATTGATAGAAACTTTATGAAATGTGCAGCCTATAAAACACTTTCAGTTTCTATCTCTTACAACAACAAAGTTTTATGCTATAACTTTTTTGCCATTTATTTTAATTGTACGACTTAATGAGTTTTTTCTCATATAAAGCTAAAACTTTTTTCTCAATTTGGAATCACAACTTTATTCTCACAACAACCCTTTTTTTTTTTTTCTCTCTCAGAGTATTCCAGTCTGACTCTGGCTTTTTAACGGCCGCTGTGTTCAGTGGCTCTAAAATACTCTGCAGCAGTGATGTATGCTTATTAACACCAGGCCATTATCAGCCTGAGAACAGTGTAAACCCAGCTGAAAAAATTGGAAGCTGCAATTTATGAGGAGCGTACATGTCCATCCAGCTCTGCTCAGCACTTCTTGTTCTCTCTCTCTCTCTCTCTCTCTCTCTCTCTCTCTCTCTCTCTCTCTCTCTCTCTCTCTCTCTCTCTCTCTCTCTCTCTCTGTGTTCCTACTGTAGCAGAAATATCACTCCGTTTTATTTTTACCGCAGGTGGGCGTTTGTTTTTTAAGTATGTATGGCACCTACGGCTGTACTCACTCTCCCATAGCCAGCGCTGTTCCTTGTATATTGTGTGTGTGTGTGTGTGTGTGTGTGTGTGTGTGAGGTAGGGCAGGTATGGAGTGTAGGAGGCATCTCACATTGTCTTTTTCTCCATCTTTTCTTCTTCACCTCTTTCATGTCTTGTTTCCTCTCTGCTCAGGTAAGACACACTTGAGTTCAGATGTGAAGCTTTCCATTTAGCCTTCAGTCACTTTGTGTGTGTGTGTGTGTGTGTGTGTGTGTGTTTGTGTGTGAGTGAAGAGGACGAGTGTTTGTATGAACACAACACTGTGTGTTCTGTTGGAACCGGAGAGAATTGGTGTGTTGCATTTGTGCCTCTACATTGAAATAACTCTCCTATGACTCTGTTTTCATGCAGTGGCAATTAGCAGTTGTGTGTGTGTGTGTGTGCGTGCGTGTGTGTGAGTAATTCTACAGTGTTTATGTGTATGTGTGTGACGTCTCAGTTATAAAACGCCAACCAGGCCATTGGGACGCTTGATTGAGTCTCTGAGACGGCTGCTGCATTTTTTTTTCACTCCACTATATTCATTTTAAAGTCGGATCAATAGATGTTATTTTTAGCTCTCCTCTCACTTCCATCCCTCCATTATTCTCCCCCGCCCCCTCCCTCCCTCCCTCCCTCCCTCTCCATCCCTCCATCCCTCCTGTCCACGCTCAAAAGTGTGCGTGCTGGCTTCTCCTCCCACATCCCCTCTGCCAGTGTGGAGAACTTGCACACACATCGATCTCTCTCTAATAAGTTGGCCCGAGCCTCAGCAATTCTGCACCCTCCTCCTCCTCCTCCTCCTCCTCCTCATCCCTCTTCTTTCATCCCCCCCCTCCATCTCCTCTGTGCACAGGGAGGGTTTGGAGGTAGAGGGGAAAACCTGTTGGGGGGGCTCAGCTCCCGTAAAGTGCCGCAGGGCCATGCTATGGTGCACTGCACTGGGCTCAGACATGTGAGAGATGTGACTGATGCACACTGCCAGGCGCGTGGGATCTACACACACACACACACACACACACACACACGCACACTTACTTTTTCCACACAGGAGCATTTTTCAGATGCAGCAGCCGTCTGATGCGTTGTCTGACTGCATTGTGATGCAGCTCACTACAACATTAGGCGTAATATCACACACACACACACACACAGTAATTTCAACTTCCACAACCTTGGAGGCACCTTGCTGATGATGCAATGTTTCTATGTTCAATGTTAGACACACACACACACACACACAGATATGAATGTGGACATTGGTCACTGTATCACTTTCTGTAATGGCCGTACATCCACTGATATGAGATTAGCCACTGTTAATATCTCACTGTTCCTACCTGCACAGCAATTTCAGTCCAACACACAGACAGAGAGGTTAACCCGGCAGCCAACACAGGCAGGAAAAACCTCTTGAGTTAACTATGAACACACATACACACACACACACACAGCCTAATCCCTAAAGAGAATGGGACATGGTGTTGTTTTGTGTGTTTTTGGCTGTGTAATCGCAGCTTTTTTATTGCTTCATATGTGTGCTGTTAGATACAGTGTGTGTATATATAGTCACTGCCCAGGTGCCCTTGAGCAAAGTATCCAACCCTCCTTTGCACCTTGTGAGTGTAGAGAAAACCAGAGTGTATTATTTACTTTAGTAAACACACTCTAGCTTTATATACCTTTTTTTAAGAATAGATTTCCTTTAGCTTGTTTCATTTCATCAGCTGTGTTTAAGTGCAATTAGGTTTTGTTTTTTTTAGGTGTTTTCCATGTTTTTAAAATGTATTTTATTTTCAATGGCAGGTAGAGAAAAAACAAGTTCTTCCAATGGTTAAATTTGTCTGTGTGACAAAATACAGATCTCCAGTCAGAGATGCATTCACTGCAGAGAAGTCTCTTCCAGAAATATGGTGATAGATTTGGTGAAAGCACCAGAGATCTCTTCCATCACTGTGCTGCTCCATGTTTTTGGGAACAGATGATGCACCCAGTTTTTGTCCTGATTTAATGCAGCTTTTATTGAGCGAGGCTTCAAGCAACGTTTCCAAAATGTCATATCTTCAGAAACTTCTTGCTTCTAACATGAATATCTGAGATTGTTTGAGATTTTTTTTTTTTTGACCTGAACCCCATGCTGGACTCTGAATTGAACTTAAAACTGGAAGCTCATTAGACAGTTCTCAGCTCTTTTGTTGTAATCTGCTGAGAGAAAGCGTTAAAGTTACATAACAAAGACGAGCGATTGTGCTTTAGAGCTGCTGTCATGTGATACCTCGCACCCTGCAGTGTGTGTGTGTGCCTTTCAGGAACTGAAATATTTCAATACAGGCTTCATATGTAAGCTACTTCTGTATTTTTGTAGTGTAATTTCTTCAGAAAGCCTTTTACTGCTGAGTGAGACAATTTTTTTGTTTGTTTTTAAAATAAAAAGTTTGACTTGATTTCACAGCTGCCGTCAGTTTCTTTAACAAGAATAAAAATCAGAACATAAAATTCCTTCTTTATTTTCTGTCATTTCTAGTGGTTCATTGTCCTCTTCGCTGGTTACTTTGTCAAACATAAAACTAGCGGACGCTGTCTGTCTCTCTGTGTCTCTGGAGTACAACGTTTAATCTGCATCTGCTGTCATTTATGTGGCGCAATACTTTCTCACAGATCATTCATCAGTCAAACAGCTGTTAATGATTGAATTTAATATTGACACCCATGCAGGTTAAGTTGTAATCTACTCGCGCTGCAGGTTATCTACAGGTCAGGTCATGCAAAAAAAAAAATGACAAGCTGGCAGGACAAATAGAAATGAGTGAAATCAGATGTTACTTCTGATTAGATCAATGTGGATTCATTGACCAATATGTGATGCGACGTGCTCGTGTACTGTAGTGTGATGAGGAGAAAGGAAGCGATTGAAAAGTACAGGTTTGCAATCGGATGCCGGTAAACAATATAATCATGTGTTTACTGGTTCAGGAGACACACACACACACACACACACACACACACACATGCCCTTTGAATTCAATAAAACAAAACGAGTTCAGTTCCTTTGCCAACATCCTGTGTGTGTGTGTGTGTGTGCGTTGCTTAAATATTGTGTGTAGTGCCTGAGTAAGCCCAAGTGGCTGCCTTTCTTCCCAAAAGACCAAAGGAGTGTGTGTGTGTGTGTGTGTGTGTGTGTGTGTGTGTTTGTGGTTGTGGTTGTTTGTGAGCTTCATTGATTGCCTCTGGTACCTGTTAACACAAGACCACTCCAGTAAACCTGTGTACAACGTCCCCACTGACCACAACACTACACACAGACACACAGACACACACACACACACAGGTAAATATATTACTTATTCAGTTGCCGTCCGCAATGGATCATTTTATCTTTTGCTAAGCATAATATTATGCACTGTCAGAACAACCTGTAATCACCTATTCATATTCTACTCCACACAGCAGGAAACACACACACACACTCTGTCTCTCTCACATACACACATCTGAGCAACAATCAGTAGAGCAAGTAGCTGTGTCCTGTCTGAGAGACTGGTTAAATCAAAAGACATTGATTAAATCAGTCATCTATGTGTGTGTGTGTGTGTGTGTGTGTGTGTGCGCGTGTGTATGGGTGCGTGCCTGCTTTTACCGATGATACCCACTTACTTTAAGACAGATGGGCATCATTAACTTTAAATTCATTATAACACACCTTATTTGCATCCCCTCTCTTCTAGTTGATGTGTTTTTAAAAGTTCTCTCTTCAGTCAGAAAGCAGTGCAGCTACATGGGTGTAACAGCTAAATATGTATAAAAAAACGCTGAAAGGACAATCAAACTCCCACAGCGGTTTGTTCTAAAAACCAAAAAAAGTTAATAATAATATTAGCTCAGGGCAGGAAAGAGCAGGACAAGGCTGAATAGATAAGAGGCCGGAAAGCTTCTTAGCTCCTGATGGCAGAGATAGAAAGGTGGGATGTTGTATGAAAGAAAAACAGCTGCCGCACTCCTTCGAAATGACTTAAAATACATGTTCTTGTTTTTGGCAATCATGAAAGTTTAAAATCCACTTTCATGGCCTTCATCAAGGCAGAGATGCCTCCTTATGCACATAAAAGCCACGGAGTCAAAACACACCAGCGACTCTTTCTTTAGTTTAATGAATAATACCCAAATCAAATAAAGTAATTATTCCACATTAAAATGCCTAATAACAACTAGACCTATGTTCCATATGTTGTTGAGTTGTGTACTTATATTATCCCAAATGTTTCAAACCCAGAGAAATCTGTAATTTAATAAAAGTAATGGACCATTTCATTTAGTCGCATGTCAATAGCGTCATACCTCCTCTTCCGAAGAGAGTATGACGTCTACCAAAGAGTAACTTACACACATAAAAGATAATGCTTGTTCCACACAAATTGTTATAAATGGACTTTTATTCATGACATTGTCAAGATAAATTTAGGTGGCTTTTAACTGTATCTTTTAGCTGGAAGAAGGATTTTAGTCATTTGATGTCTGGATCTTAAGTTATCAGAGCAATAAACTGGGCAAACGTTAGCAGCAGGTCAGCTAACAGCCCCTCCAGGAAGTCTGGTGGCCACCAGTTTTAGGTAAAACAGCTTTAATTAATATTTTAAGAATTTTAATTTGTGTGCACGTTTTGTTTTTGGAGAGGAGGAGACCTCCGCGGATAATTCGGCCCCTAGGAGAAACCGGACGAATGTCTGGATCTTATGTTATAAGAGAAATAAACCAAACAAGTGTTAGCAGCAGCTCAGCTAACAGCCCGTATCTGACGTCTGAGGGTCACCGTACATCGAACCGATCTTTTAGGTGAAACAGCTTTAATCAGTGTTTTTTACCTGTAATCATCAGGTCTGTTTGTTCTGGAGAGGAGGAGACCTGCAGGTAATTCGGCTCCCTGTAAAACATCCTGAACCATGAACACTGGAGTAATCATATACTGGTGAAGCTAATTATTTAACAGCGAAGACAACTCCCATGCTTGCTACTTCACACCATCATCACATTCTGTCTTTTGTTATTGTTTTGATTGAGCAGCTGAAATTACATATTGTGCATTTAAGGCCATTTCAGGCCACATTGGATTCCCTTTTTTTTTTTTTTCTTCTGAAATCCTATAAAGATTCATGACTATGTCTCCTGCTTTCTCCTTTTAACATTTTCACATCAGCGAGGTGATCTGGAAGAGCTTCAGGAACTTCATTTAAAATGTAAAGTCTGGTCACACTAAAAACTAAAAAAAAAGTGGCACTGAAAAATTAATCTGTGTGGGGACATACAGCTCGGTGGCACATTAGTGTCCACTAGCAGGACCAGTTGCTAAACTGCTGCTAATACGTTAGCAAGCTGGGAACATGCTTAAGCCAGTCAGTCTTTCTATTTCCTCTATACTGCACCATTTATTCCTCCTGGTATATTGTTATGAGACTTGTACGTAATGTTGTTCAATAAAAAAGCAAGTGAAGAGTGGATAAAGGCTCCCCAAGCTAGCAGCTCACTGACCGTCAAGGACAATAATAAGTTCACACACTTTATTCAAGAGACGTATTTGTTCCATAGACTCCTATCTCATAAAGCTCTGAAAATAATTCCTCTTTTTGTGGAGCACTTTATTCTCTTAATATAATTAGATGATGGAACAACACTAAGAAGCTTTAATATCTGCCTCTGTTGTCAATTCTCTGGCCTTCTGAATAGCAGGTTCACAGTGATTTCAATAAAAACAAATTCATTTTCATGGATTTAAATGCGGGTGTGACTGAGTGTGTAGAATGTATTAGATAGAGTTATCTGTATTGTAGGTAAATCTGTTGAATTGGCCGCTACTGATTTGAAAACTTTCTTGAATGATGTTCAGCTGCAGGTAGCATGAAAATACTCCAAAAGCCTCAGCTTTCTATAACCTGAACGAACCTCTATGTCAAGGACTTACGTGCACGCGCATCTTATTATGTAACCAGGTAGATAGTATCATGGTATGCAAGTATAGCTCAGCCGCACAGACATATGCAAATACAGATTAACATTTACAACACACTAGTCCCAAGATAAGAGTATACTCAACAAGCTCTCTATTACGAACACCTCTGCAATCTAATGCAAGCCAACGGAGCAGCTCTGCTATAAATTCTGTTTTTTATGCTGCTGAAAGGTGATAATTCTACTTTATGGGTTCCTAATATTTTGTCCACCCCATTAATATACATGAGAGGGATAAAATATCACCGGACAACAAAAACTGAAAATATATAAGCTTCGTAAAAGTGGAATTTATGGCAGAGCTGTTGCATCATATTGCATTAAACTGCACAGGTGTTCTTAATGAAGTGCTTGGTGAGTGTATGCTCACTATTGCAGAAAGTAAAACTGGACTCTCTTAAGATTTCATTAAGGGCAGACCTTTAGCTTGTAGGGGGTCAGCGTGTGTGTGGCGCACTTTGGACAAATATTGTTGACTTGGATCAGTGGACTAGCAGTGGGGGGGTTTTGACTGGGATCTTGTTGTGTTTGTCTGCAAATGTGTGTGTGTGTGTGTTCCAGTAAAAGCAGCATGATTGAAGCTACCTGGGGTCCCACAGAGTGGAGCCTGAACAAACAGTCACTGTTTCCCTGAAAATCTGAAATCTTCTCTATATGACATCCTTCATACAGGGCCCGGACTGAAATCAACTCTCTGCATTTTTTTTTTTTTTATATATAGACAACAAGTCAGGACAGATTCTGTAGTTTACAGTAAACGTGTGTGGAGGGAAACCTGAGAGTTTCTGTTTGACAGTATACAATCACGTAAATATTGCCAGGAAACTATGCTCGTACCTAATGTAGTTCACCAAAAATGAACAGCTGTTGAATAAACATCGTATTTACACTTTTTACAGTATTAGCTGATGCTGTTGTAGCTTGTTGTAGGTATTATTTTGGCATTTTTATGCATTAGTCTGCCTGCATTGGTAAATACAAGTAAAATTATGGTGTTTTACTGATGTCGTATTACAAAACTATATCACACCCCCACTCCCCCTACTCAACAGTTGAGCCAAGATAGCCTGATATTGCTGTTTGACATACTTCAGACTACACCAAATCCATAAAACATGTGTTTCTGACTCTGGGAAAATGAGAAAACAGAAAAATTCCCAAAAACAACTGTATCTCTCAAATATCTCTTTAACTAAATCGCACACACTTAAGCTATGCTATGCTATGTGTGTGTGTGTGTGTGTGTGTGTGTGTGTTATGTGATCTCCTTAGCTAATGTAATATTTTCTCGCTTCCATTCACTGAGCCTTCCCTGGAACTGTTTGGAGCCCCCTCAGGGAGGCCCGCCTCCCACTTTTTGAAAACCTCTGTTTCAAACTATTCTTATTCATCTGAAGTCAGTTTTTGCGGGACATTATTTTAATGCCTGAAAATAGAAATTTACTCCAGATGTAATAGAGTAGGTAAGCTCTGTTTTAAGGCAGATCTGTGGCAACACACCCCGATGAATGCTGTGTCATTTGTTTGCATGGTTGCATGTTATTAGATAACTGAAGATACACGCTCTGAACTGGACCTTTTTTTTATAGAGTGCACACACTTGTTGCAGTAACTGCAGCGAGGTATTTTAGCACATGAATGCAGAGTCAGTCCATCTCTCTCTTACATAACCACTATGTTGTCAGGTTATTGTTCTGTCGTACACCATGACAAAAGACAGCTGCACCACTGGTGACCCCCAGACTCTGATCTGAGACCTGTTCAGTCACATCTTCCACCTCAGCTGCTGCTTTGACTCCACTCATACGGTCGCAGGGGTCGCCCCCCCCCGAAGGGATAAACCTCTGCAGAAACGATGTGGGAAAGCCAACTTTAACCAAAGATTAGACATGTTTTGGAGAACATATGATTCCTTAGTCAGTTTCCTGCTCTGTGTTTGTAGAAATATTCAGTACAGTATTAACCACTGCACTTCTAACTCAGCGTATCAGATTCTTTTTTTGTAATTGTCGTGACCTTTGATGTTTATTTTGGAGCACTTAACATTAAGTCAATATTTTCCACCAGGGCGAGAATAATACATTGCTTCTTTGTAGGGCAGAGGGCATCTTTTAGTAGTACATATTAAGTGCTGAGTAGCTCTTAGCGGATTAAGCTCAATATTATTAGTGTCAAGCACCACAAATAGGATTTTTTTTCATATTGTATTCAAGTTCACAAGCGTGTGTGATGTCATGGTCTTTTTGTTGGGTGGTTGGTCTAGAGCTGCAACGATTAGTTGATTAATCGATTGGTTGGCAACTATTAAATGAATTATCATGTCATCATTTTTTAAAGAAAATGTCCAAAGTCTCCTCCAATTTTAACATTTTCTGCGTTCTTCAGTCCTTTATGATAGAAAACTAAATATGTTTGGGTTGTGGACTGTTGGTCGGGACAAAACAAGACATTTGAAGACGTGGCCTTGGGCTGGAGGCAACAGTGATTAACATTTTTCACCTTTTTTTGACCTCTTACACATAAACCTACTGACCCCTGACTTTTCTTCTAGCACCATCCTCAGACTCACATTTGTGCTTTTTTAAATGAAACAGGTGGATGGATTCCTATTAAATGTAGTGCCGATGTTCATGTTCCATTCCGGATGAGTTATTATAACGTTAGTGAGTCCTCTGACCTTTCATTTAGCGCTAATGTTAAGTAGTCCAGTTCATTGGTTTATGAACAAATGCCTGCTAAGCTAAAGACTTTGACATCAGCCTCTGCTCCATTCTGTGCTTAGTGCTAATTAGCAAATGCTAAACTAAGATGATTAACCCGGTAAACATACAGTAAAACCTGCACATTAGCATTTGTCATTGTAAGCATGGCTGTGGTCTCTTGTTATGTTTCTTCTTCTGCCTTCAAACAGGGTCAGTCTGGTGTGTGTGTGTGTGTGTGTGTGTGTGTGTTGGGTTGCATTTGTGCCTTGACATCTTTTGCAAATCTCCACACAGTTTTTGCACACAGCTCCTGAGGAAATTGTACAAATTAGGAAGAGAACCACAATATATATAGAGTCCATTAACCAGGTTGCATCCAGGTTTGTTAAGATGGTGATGCTGTTCCACATAAACAAATGTGATCTGATGCATTTCTGTGACATTTCTAAATGATAAAATTCCAAATGACAACATGTCTGGTGACCTTTCAACTACAATGACATGTAGAACTTTCAATAGAAAACATAATGAAGTTATGGACACTATTGTGTATCAGTTGACTTGTCATTCAGCCTTCTAATGGATCGCTTCAGTCTGCTCTCATTCAGAGGTTATGGCATGTGATATTGTCTAATTTGGCAAGTCTATTCCAAACATTTAACTTTCAGTGTTGAACTTGTTTTTATTGGCACGTTTACATCAGAGCAAGTTGCAGAATCACGACGTTAGCAGGAAACTCAGCCAAGCGAGCTCTGACTGCCGTTTCCTTTCCTTTCAGCTTTTGGTGTGGAGTGGAAATGCGTCAGGTATATGACCACAAAGAAAAAGCTATCTTCACGCACTTGAAGTTTTTTATTTTTTCTGTTTTTTTTTTTTTCCTTTTTAATATCCTGTAGTCATCTCGAAAAGCACTGACGTAATTGGTCTGCTAAGTGGATTTACCAAGGCACCGGAGTGGAGCATTTTCTCTGTCACCTGTCCAAATACCGCAGCTCAGTGATTGTTAGGGAGATTGGGGACTAGATGGGGGCATTCCCCACGTTATTTTCACCAGGCCGTGAACAAAACACTGATGCCAGATCAATATATGTAGAATGAGTGGAGTTATGAAAGAGGGATTTTTTAGACTTAAGTGGATGTTACACTACAAAAGCTGCTCATATTGCCTCTTCTAGTGTGAGATTTGTTCATAATACTCTTTCTCACACTCACTCACACACACATACACACACACACGCACACACACAGCCACACACCTAATAGAGTGGCTAGTTTAATCATTTCAGCCCACTCCCCCTCTCCTCCTCTACACTTTGTGTCTCTCTACCTCTTCTTTTTTTTTTTTTTTTTGTTTCAACACTGATTTGCTAAATGCTTTCTTTGTTCCCCCTGCGTGTGTGTGTGTGTGTGTGTGTGTGTGTGTGTGTGTGTGTAAACTTGATTGCGCTAATCTCATCTCGCGTGATAAAGCTAAAGAAGTTAATCCCTTAAAACGGGGTAAAAGTCATCCCTCTTTCTGCTCTTGGTGTGTGTGTGTGTGTGTGTGTGTGTGTGTGTGTGTGTGTGTGTGTGTGTGTGAGCCCAGCACTGAGCCTCATTTGTCTGTGTGATTGTATGTACAGTGTGACTGTCGATGCTGTTAAATTATCGTCATTTCAAATCCAGTTGAAACTTCCGGGTGTGTGCAGTATTTCATGATCTATTTCAGGTGTCCTGTTTATCTTTAAATGTGGTTTTTAATTCAGCATAAATCTACAACTGTATTTATATCCTTGAATTCATTTAGATATTATCTTCAGCCCAGAATAGGAATGTTGTTTAAGGAATATACTTGTTAAAATCTCTTATTCTGGAAAAAGTTCATGCTTTTATACCAGATGGTATCCAAATAGTCAGTTTTATCATAGAATCATCGATTTAACATAAAATCTCATATCAAGTGTGTCCTACAACTTCTTCTTCTTTGTCTCGATCTTCTTCTTCTTCGTCTTCTTCCTCTTTGTCTTCCACCCCTCCTCCTCTCACTTTCTTCTTCTTCTTCTCCCTCCTCCTGTTGTTGTTGTTGTTGGTCTTTTCGTTTCTTCACTTTTTTTCCTTTTCTTCTTCTTCTTCTTCTTCTTCTTCTTCTTCTTCTTCTTCTTCTTCTTCTTCTTCTCTTTCTACCTCTCTGTCTTCCCCACCTCCTCATGCTTTTTCTTTTTCTTTATTTTCATCATTTGTTTTTATTTTATTTTCATCTGAATAATCGTCTGTTCCCAGATATTAAAAGTGTGTCTGATTTCATCAGAAAAGCGAGCATGCACACACACACACACACACACACACACACACACACACACACACACACACACACACAAACTCACCGCTTTAATAAGCAAAATGAGAAGAGTCTTATTAAAATAATTGATATAGCTGGTAGGTGTTGGTGGTGTACAGTGCAGTTGTATGCTGACGGCTGCAGGTTTGTCCCTTACACACACACACACACGCGCGCACACACACACACACACACACACACACACTGTTTGATTGGATACTGTCTCAGGCAGCCTTTATTCCATTACAGATATTGACAACCGCCTGGCACTAAGCTGTGTCCCTCCTCCAACTCTTCCTCTTCCTCTTCTTCTTGTCTGTCTGCTTGTGTGTGTGTGTGTGTGTGTGTGTGTGTGTGTGTGTGTGTGTGTGTGTGTGACACTGCAGCCGCTGAATTCCTGAGCCTTCAATGAAAATTTCTTTTTCTGTTATTCATCCTCTCACCTCATCACCATCTGACTTTCTCATGCGCTCTGTTTTTTTTTTTGTTTTTTTTTTTGTTCTTTCTCACACTCTGTGGAGTTCTGTTTATGTTATGACTCTCATATTTCGGGCTCACCCCCCCACCCCCTTCTCTCTCCATAATGTTTTCTCACCACTTGTCACATCATGTCTTGTCTTTTTCTTCCTCAAACCGACTTCATTTCTCTCGTCTTTTTTTTTTTTTTTGCCTCACTTTCTTTTGGACTTCATGTTTTTCTGACTTTCTGTACTTCTTTCATCCGTCACTTTCTCAGGCCTGTTATTGTCACAGCTGTGTTTTTGCAGTCAGATGTCAGTGATGAGTTTGCTGGACAGTGTGTCCCCAGTGTGTGTGTGTGTGTGTGTGTGTGTGTATGTGTGAGTGTGAGTGTGTTGGTTTGCATGTGTGTTTGGGCCGGTACAGGGCAGTGCCATGGTGGTGCCTTCCCACGTCCCGAGTGAGCACGTGTGAGAGACCGAAACGAAGAGAGAGAGAAACACAGGGAGTCATTGTGAGCAAATGTCGTTCTCCCCGCTCTCCTCCCTCAGTCTCACCCTGCTCCTCACTGGGACTCCATTGTCTGTACTGTTACTTTTGCTACACTTCATTTTCAATTCAGTAGCGTCATCTGAAAATGAGAAAGCAGCGTACATGTTGAATTCCCCGATGCTGCATTACTGACATATTGATGAATCGTTCATTTCCATCCTCCTTGTATTATGAATGCTGATTTAATCGATTTAAATCCCACCATTTAAAGTATCATGTTGTGACACTGTAGTAACCCATTAACCTGTTTTAGGGCCCTTTTGCAAAAAATGTGGGCTGTTTTTCACACAGTGAGTTCTGTTTACTATCTTCTATGAACGCTTCCATTTCTATTCTGAAAAGAAACCAAAACAATGATAATGGAAAAATCCCTACTGCTTTGCACTTGGTCAGCAAAGCTGAAATTGTAAGGGCTTGCATTATCTTCTGATCACTGGGATACATTTCACATAAACAAGTTAATGAAACGGAAAAACTGGGCAGTCAGAACTTCACCAGAGCTGAGCTGAGATGTGATATATAATTTTGAAGTATAAATCAAGTTTTTCTTTTCTTTTTTTGATTCATGCACCATTTTCCATTTTTGGTCTGAGTAGAATTTAGCATTGCGAGAAGTGTCGTTGGGTCAAGCTGGACATTAGTGGACAGTCAGTATGAAAGGGTCAACTTTGCAGGGTGATGGGCCTCTGTGCAAACAAAGACTGTTAGGCGTTTAGTTGATTAGTCGATCAATTGAAAATAAATGATTATACAAAAGCATTTTAAGCTAGGTTGACTTAGAACATTTTTTTCTGCTGTCTTAAAAATGTGAGTTAACTGAACTTAAGTTGAATAATTAGTCCAAAGTCGTTTCATGAGTTGTTATCTCTAGGTGAGTTGAACTCTTGGTTTTACAGCTTCACAAGTTCAATAAAAGTTATTAAATTGAATCAACAAATATCATCCTCACTGACAAATGTCACAATCCATTTATTGTTCAGTTTGAAGTAGGGATATAGTAACTTATTAAAAACACACATTTACTGACTGGAGCACCAACCCGCAGGTACAAAGAGACGTGACGGATGCATTTCACCAACCTAGCAGCTAGTTAGCCTAGCTAGCATAGTTAGCATAGTGCTGTGTGTAGCCCATAAACTGTATAAAAATAAGGGGTAGCTGCGGTGTCTTCGGTTTAACAGCACCGTGTTGGGCAGGTGACAGGTGTGTTTATGTGCTATAAAGTCACACAGCTAGCGGACTGTTAGACCATAGGATTTGCATGCTAGACTATCTGTAATACTAATTTCGTTATTAGGCAATGACCCAGCCAATCAGTGTTCCTCAAGCCCGAGTACATTATGCCAGTGAGAGTTACTATGACTAAACACATTGAAAAACACTTTGAAGTGAAGAAGGATGAGCTAAAAGTCAAGCTAACCAGGGCAGACAAGCTAGCTCTGACCACTGACTGCTGGACAGCTTTCACAAATGCTTAGTTACCAGTTAATTGATGTCAGTCTGTCGAAAGCAAGATTAACCAAAACTGACATCCCGACTTTGAAGAGTCAGTTCTTCATTTGTCTCAAATAACTTCCAGCTGTGGCTGCTTTTGGATTCACTTTGTTTTCATTATTATAAAAAGTGACAACCGTGACTTATCTTAACATGTTTTAATGACACACAGCAACTTTCCATCATGCATTTTTTTTCTTCTGAACTCTTATTCACACAACTTGAAATCTACATTCATTTAACTCAAGTCAAAAGACTTAAGGTCAGAATAACTTAAGTTCCTAAGTTCTAAAATGAACACTTAGAAGTGTTAAAAGTTGAATTAACATGAAACAAACAAAACTTTCATATATTTATGTTTTGTTAATGACAAAAGGAAATTCCTGTAGCTTCACCATTATAAGAATTTACTGCTTCTGTCTGTTTAATGTTATTCCAGATTGAATATTTGCTCTGTGTTGGGACAAAATGAGCAACTTGAGGATGTTAGCTTTGGCTCTGGGAAGCTCTGGGATGGGCATTTCTCTCTACCCTTCTTTGTGACAGATGTCCAGCAGCATTTTGACAGACAGAAGTTAGAATGTCAGGGCCAAAATTTCACTGCACGTAAAATAATCAGTGATTGACAGGTAATCAACTGACATCAGACCACGGGGGATGTGGATACTGGGAGTTTATCTTGTTTCTTATATTTTCCACATTGAGATTCAAATGAGGCTCAGACAGCAGCCTAAATGATTAATCTGCTTGCTGTGATGTTAATATCTGAAAGCTCTAACTTGCAAATCACAAATCTAGACTGTTTACAATCAGACTTTCTGATGTTTATGCAAATGCATTGTTATTCTAGGGGTATAAACCTGATGTCTCAAATGCTGTATGTAAAACCTGAGCATTTCTCATTTTGCCTTCAGTACCTTCTATAAAAAAATAAAAAATAAAAAAAAATAAAAAAAATCCCACTACCTGGTCTGAACTCTCCATACGGATTTGCTCTCAGATTTTATTTTTACTCTGCAAGTCATGATGTGTGTCTTTTGAATGTGTGGTTTGAGTCATAGTACACTGCTGTCAGCCATGCCACCTGAACTGTTCCTCTAATGGGAAGCTGTTCACCTGCTTCTCCACTGACATGACACCCTCGTCTCTCGCTGCAGTGTACTCATTCTGACTCTGTGTGGGATGGATGGTAAAGACAAGTGTGGCACAGAGGACATGAAATGTACTGTGAGGAAGAGCATTATGGTGATATATATACTGTATTTTAGTGCATGTGTCCAATGTGATGGACTCAAGTTATTGAATAATATGATGATGTTGTTGTTTTTATATCAGATTTATGAGATACACACCTAAAAGAATTTCATAATGTTCGACTTTTTAACAGTAGTTAACTTGTGAATTTATGATAAAATCTCATATTTACTCTCTGGAATCAGACTAAGACTTACTTTTTTCAGTCTCTATAATACTGAAGCAGATTCAACTGGACTAACTTTCATCTTTGATCACAACGTGGTATGTCATAATCATCTTTGAAGGAAAATGTGTTTCTTTTTTTTTTTTTAGCTGAGGCAGAGTGTGAGCTTTGCAGGAAAGAATTACTTAAACAGTTTTCCATCACTGCTGCTTGTCAGTTAGTGTTCTCTCTCCATTCAAGTCTGTTCAGTTTGACCCATACAACTGTAACACTTATAGAAAGATGGACGTAGTGAGGTGTGACCTTACCTTACCTTGGACTCAAGCTAACGCTAGGTTATTGGGAACACCTAACAGTTCACACTTGGGCTAACATTAGCTACTTTAGCTAAGCTGTGGTAACGGGGCAGGTATCGTTATCAACATTGAACTTACTGAAATATTGTGACGATAGTTCGACTCATTGAGAGTTCCAGAGCCAGGGAGAGCGGCAGGGGAGCCAACTGCCACTCAGTTGTCAGTCAATGCCTACATTTTTCTAAATTGACCACCAGCGCATTTATTGGAGGGCCTTTATTTAATGATAGAGACGGAAATGACTCGTTGACGTAGTATTTCTAGAGAGGTTGAAGTTCTTTTGAATGGGAGTCAGATTAGCAGCCACATTTTTCTCCGTTCTCTATTTGTCTGCTTAGCATCATCAGGTTAGGCTAAACCATTGTTGCTAACTTCGGAGCTAACCCCCTTTTTTGGTCTTGAGAAGCTGCAGCATTTATTAACTGACACACTGTAGTCTGTATTTGTACATTTACTGCCAGACTGACAACTTACTGCTTACCTTTTTCCTCTGCTCCGCTCGCATTCACCGCTTGCTCTCTCGCTTAACCACTCACTCACTCACTTACGTACTGCCATATTCCTTAAAAGGAGTTACGCTACCCACAGTTTCCCAGGCAACGACACAGACGTTGACTCACATTTCGAAACAGCGCTGCTCAGAGGCTCCCAAGCGCTATTGATTTCCGAATGACTGGATATTTGGCGTTATTTTTGGCATTTTTTTTTAAAGCCAGTACTGTTATAAGGAAAACACTGTTGCCACAAATAAGCTAAACCGCCTTTAGCTTATTTGTTGCAAAACAGATCAGTATCAACATTCACTTTCAAAACTGCATGTCAGTTTAAACCTTGGAAGGAAGGACGAGGTGTGATGGAAGCAAAGGATTTGGAAAGAGGAGGAGAGCAGTTTGCCAGCAGAGCTCAATGTGCCCAAGTAAATATGGGTTTTCTTAATGAGGCAACAAGATGGTGCACCTGCTACACACACACACACACACACACACAAACATGCACACGCGCGCACACACACATTCCACAGGTGAATATCAGTGCTTTGCAGGGTCTGTGGCTTTTCTCGTGGCGGTGGTCAAGACGTGGCACTAATACCAATGTGCAGCTGCCAGCCTGCCATTGGAACTGATTACTAGAGCAACAGAGGGAGGCAGTGAGTGTGTGTGAGAGAGAGAGAGAGAGAGGGCGAGGGCGAGAGAGACATGCTGTCACCATAATGTAGCATTACTGCTCGTCTGTCTACACGCAACTGATAAAGAGCAAAGAGACGAGAGGAAGAGGCTGAATAATCACATTAATTGAAAGTGAAATGTGTGCAGATGTGTTTGTGCTTTAATGTGTGCCTTAATGTGTGTGTGTGTGTGTGTGTACTGTAATTCACCGCATTTCTTTGCTCGCCCTGCAGCGCTAACGTTGGACAGGTGTGAAGGCTCTATCATTAATCACTAGCCGTTCCTCCGACGTCCACAGCTGCACTCTTTCATTCTTCCTCCCTCCATCTTTCTCTTTTCCCCGAGTCCTCCCACCTCCCAAACGCACAGTTAAAATCTAAATTCAGCTCACATTGCAGGATGGATTCTGTATATGGTGCCAAACTTCCCTAATGCCCCCTCCCACACACACACATTAAACCATTCTCTCTTTTTTTCCCCTCTCTCTCTCTCTCTCCTCTTTCCTTTACCTTTCCTTTTGCCATTTGTCCATCATCAACCCCGCCGCTTTTCTCCAGCGCCTCTTGCAGCTTTTTTTTTTTTTTTTTTCCCCCTACCTCTTATTTTTCTGTCATGCATCCAGCCATCCCTTTTTTTTTTTTCTTCCGTGTGTTTGTCCGGTTCTGGGTCAGTGTAAGAGAGGCCCAGAGGGGTTGGCATGGCAGCCTGGCACAAGCACACAAAACTCCCCTATTAGCCCCCCGGGCTGCCCCACAGGAGGATTGGGAAATCTTTATTTACTGTACATCCTTCCACATTTCACTTCAGCCTTTCTACTACTAAGTCTCTCATTATCGCTCACTTTGAATCTGTTTTACAAGTGCAGCTCAGGGTTCAGATGTTTTTTAGGAGGGAGGTTATAGCTTAAGTCGTATTTAATTTATTGTATCAAAAGTATATGTGTGTTTTAAACAAGGAGTCCCCCCCCCCCCCCCCCCCAAATATGCAAGATCTGAAATGGAAATGTCAGCCCTTCAAAAATAATACAAAGGTGCTGCTGTCTTCGCTAACATTCTGTGAGCCTAAAAACTTACAAGAATGCAGCGTTTGTGGGGGGAAAACCACAATTTTATCCTTGTTAGGGTGAAAAAGGAAAAGTCTAAACACCATCAAATTCCTCTCTCTGTCCCACACATTCTCACTCCTCACCCTGCCTTTCTTCGCTCCCCTCACACAGTCCCTGCTTTAGATTAATTGCACAATGATTCTTTCAATGTCTCTTCTTCCTTCCTTCCCTCACAAGTGCGCTGTCACACTTGTACTCACACGCACACGCACACACACACACACTGTACAAAAAGTAAAACAGCAGGATAAAGTGTGTGTATGTGTGTGGAACTCTCTTCTCTACCTGTTATTGTATGGATGAATGTTTTGAAAAGGAAGGTTGACGAGCAAGAAAGAACACCGGCTTATCTGCTCCTCGGCTCTTTTCGCTGCACCTCTCTGGATCTTTTGATTTGATCGGAATCAAGGTTCCTTTTCCGTTTTCTTCACACACACACATACAGAAACGGACATGCGTGCACACACACACACACGCTCTGTCAAGGAGCTCATTAGCTGAAGTGAGTAGTGGCATGCTGGGCCCTAACAGTGAGGCTCCTGGTCATTTGGGGTTGACTGCCTGGACTGCAGCCAACTGTTGGTGTGTGTGTGTGTGTGTGTGTGTGAGAGAGAGAGAGGGAGAGATTGATGGATGTGAATTCAGCTGTCCAGTCCCTTTCTTGCCGTTCTTGTATATTTTAGACTCTTGTTCCCTCATTTGGGGTCCTCGCTGTGCCTGACTTGTGTGTACTTGGCATCGAACCACACGCTATGCCACACAAGATAATACACACACATGCTCTCTCTCTCTCTCTCTCTCTCTCTCTCTCTCTCTCTCTCTCTCTCTCTCTCTCTCTCTCTCTCTCTCTCTCTCTCTCTCTCTCTCTCTCTCTGTCTCTCTTTGCATAAAAGTTGACTTTGCCTGTTCTGTTTCAGTGCAATTATTATTATGTTTTCTATATTTTGCATGTGTGGAATTAAAGTTGAAATAACCTGAAGTGAAATATAAACTGATGATAGTGCAGTTATTGTGCACATTTTTAATTACATTTAAAGAACCAATAAAACTTTTTTAACATAATTTTGGAAACAGTGTCTAAGCCTTAGGGGTTTCTCCTGGCAGCCATCGACTGATGTCTGAGAGCCAGCATTGCTAGGAAGACATGCTAGCAATCTCAGCCAATGATGAACATGTACACAAGACATTTTTTCCCTTTTTCAACAAGCTGACATAATGTTGGTTATAGGTTATAGTTTAGTGACTGAAGACATCTGTCTCTTTACAACATTAAACATTTGGTAGTACCCATTGTGTAGTTAATTTTGTATTCCTTTCAGAAATTGGAAGCTAGCAAGCTAGGCTACCCAATTTTCACTCAGAAATTTGAATTCAAGTCAGTTTAATACAACTTTATTTATTCCTGTAAGGGCAGTTGTATAGGTTGGAGTGGAAAGAAAACAAAGGAAGTTGAAGCTGAGCTGAGCTTGAAAACATTAGCACTAATTCCCACTTGACTGTACTTTTTGGTCATGTTATATCAACACCTGCTGAGTCATAGGAAGCTCCTGCATACTGCTGTTTGTCACACACTATATACAAAGCCTGGGGGCATCTAGTTGGCATTAGCTGTCTCTCTTTTATGAGTCCAGCTATGTTAATGGCAAATGACCAGAGCAGTCCTGTAACCTCTGCACTTCATACCTCCATGATTCAAACCATGATACTGAGTAACTAATGCACAGACTCACAGAAAATACAGATAGGACTAGGCTATGCACTGCCCATTTCAGTTTGAGGACTTTTTTTTCATGAGTATCACCAAGCAAGGGAATGTACATCTGTGTGTCTGAGTGTGTCCACTGTAACCATGATCTGCTGTACCGATTCACTCATTAACCTCCCTGAGTGGCTAAACCAAAGGAAGGTGTGGCTCCAACTGAGCTCCTTGATTGGCTTGTGGATACAACCAGGCCCTTTGTCTGCGCCCTCCCTCTCTGTCCTCTTTTCCTTGACTTGTTTTTCCCTCCTCTCATATCAATATGACATGACTTGCCCTCCTTCTCCCTTGACCTTGTTGTTTTTATCCTTGTACCAAGCTCAGAATCGTAAACAGTTTCAGATTTTGACGGAGAGGTCCTCCATCACTTATGTGTAAAATTTATGAATTCAGCTCTAGTGTTTCAGTGCTTTTGAAGGATTTTGAGGTCCCATGACAGTTGAAAACATTTTGGGACCTGTGAGTTTGTGAAAGATTTGGAGGTGTTTTTGGTTACCTTTTTTTATCTTTGTCATCTATCCCTTCATGTATCAAAAGAAACACAAGACAGTTAGATTTAGATGAATTTGCCTTGCCTGGTACAAGTAAAGCAGTCACCTGACACACTTTGAATATTCATATCCTATCCCAAACAGGTGATTGTCCAGGTTTTGCTCTCTCCACCTACCCTTTTGTGGAATTTCCAGAAGGATCATCAGAAAAGCAGGTCAAGGGCAGAGGTGGGACTTATCTTTATGTCCACCTCTATCAAACCTGTTATCAACAAGCAGCAACAGCCATGGCTTGAAGTTAAGCCAATGCAGAAGTCCCTTTTTGAAGTACAAGGTTGTTATATGCTGGCTCCAAAAAGTCCCTGACTCCAATAGACTCTCGTTGAAAAAAGCCTTGACTTCTCTTATGAAATACTAAGTCAATCATTTTTTTCAAATGAGTCATTATGGTCTGAATTGCTAAATTCGGGCCTCAGTGTGCTGGTGGTCATTTTGGAAATGATAAGATATGAAGACATGTGGGTGTTGACTGACAGCTGTGATTGACAGTTGGCTCACCTGCTGCTCTCCCAGGCTCTGGGTTTTCATCTTGGCGAAACACTTGTTAATCGCAGATTTGTCAGTTAGTCTTTGAACTTTGTTATTTCTTCCATGTTAAATGTTTAAACCGGAATTTTTGGATAGAAATATTTCATGGTTTTGAAAGAAGAATTTTAGAAAGGACCTTTCTGCATGTCATCTCTTGAGTCTTCCCAGTGACTAATACCCTAGATATCAATCCGGTATTTATTCCTCACCCATGCCCTGTCCCTTGCCCCAGCAGCCAGGACAATGAGTCCAGGACAACCCATTCATCTGGGATCAATTACCCCAGGCAGGCAGGCTTAGCCGAGTGCCCATTTCTGACTATGCTCAACATAATGATAGGCTTTCAACCAGTAATGCCTTTGTTCTGGATGGGTCTGTTTGTTTTCTTCCTTTGGTCAGATGCTAGTTTCAAGGGGGTGCATCTGAGAAGGTCTATTTCTGCCCTCTTGTTTTCGGGTCTTTTGAGTTTCTGTTGCGTTTGAAGTCTCCTTACTTAATTAAAACTTTGGGTTGGCGATCATGAATGTGGCTGAGCATGCCATGCAGAATGGCATCTTGGGTAGAGCAGCGGTTGGCATTTGATGTCAGAAACCCCAAATCGTTCCCCAAATGTTTTCCTTCTTGATTTTTCTTCTGTTTCCCACCGGTTGTATTCCTTCCTTCCCTACTCTCATATTGGACTTTTACATGGCTTTGGCGAGGTATTTTGAGACTTGTCAGTCAATTAATTCTTTCTACCAAGTTTGGTTTGGTATTGAGAAATGGGTTTGAACTGGAACCACTTCTGCATTTTTAAGAATAAAGAATCATCAAGAGAACTTTTTGATTCGTTTTGAATGTATTTGATGCTGGCATATGCTTCAATGAAGTATGCAAGGTTGAGCTAGTGCTCAAATGACTGAACGTGACAGGTAGCAGTGATACAGAAAAATGAAACCAATGCACAAAGACGTTAATGCAAGGAAGGAAGTCTGCTCTGTGTAGTTAAGTGAATCATCAAAGAATGTTTCATATCCTCAGTCACAGTCATATTGCCCCCAAATAGCTAATGGCAGTGTGTTCAGTTCAAGCAGTTAATAAAATGCAATGTACAAAGCAAGAGAAATAATATGTATATTGGAAAATCAAGAGGGTTCATGCTTATGGCATTGGTTTCTGTTCTTACCTTGATAATAAGGCACATATTGGAACCAGGATACAGTAAGAACAGAAACTGAACAGCACAGTCTCAATCAGAGTCAGAATTGATTAAATGTAAACTATACCTAATCTTACTGCAGAGTAATGGTCACTGCTGACTCTGAGATCTAAGCTCATAGCTTTATACCAACTCATAACACAACTCTGTGCTTCCCTCTCCAGCTCTGTAGAGAGTCGAATCATCTCTTTCCCAGTTGACTTAAGCCACCTATTTTAACTGCAGATCCTTCAATAAGTCAGGCAGTTTCAGCTGTTTCCCACTGAAGGTGTGGTGAGGGGGGAGGGGGGTCTTCTTATTAACTTTGCAAAGCTCTTGATTCGGGTCAAGTGTTCATATTAGAACAGGCTGGTGGCCCCTTACTGGGCTTTGGCATGAATACCAATGTTTCTTATTAATGAACTAACAAAAAGAACATTGGAGACACATTTTTTTACTTCTGATATTCAGAAATCAACAAAAGCACACACATGCTCAGCAAAAGACAAACATGAGTGGTCCAAATATGCAGATACACTTTCAAGCTCAGTACTTGGCCTCAGGGAGCATTCTCTGGTCACTTGCCTGGCTTTGGCATGAGCATTTACTGTTCCCATTTTCTATTTCCAATTATCATTTCCTCACTTCATTTTCTGTAAAGGCCTCTGTGTGCTTTAAATGAACTACTTCGGAATCCTGTCGCTTGACCACATTTTAAGACAAAGTGTTTATACTCATTCCAAATGGTCACACTGGACAGCTTGATGAAAAGCCTGCCGTCATAGAATGGGGTAGAAGCCGGAGGATCAAGGGTGAATCTTGCAAATGTGGATAATTGCGCACTAATTTCAGACGGTCCTCCTTTAGAGGCCGACTCGATTGTGTGTACAAGAAGTGACAAAAGTAGTAGTGTGAGTACCGAAAAAGGAGAGCTTGGGAGAAAAATTCTAACCCTGCCTCTACTTTGACATCACCACAATCACCAAATGGGCATGACTAAGACTGTTGACTTCTAATGATCCGGCTAACATTTCGTTTGAAGCATACTGTGGCTTTTAGTGGAGACATTTACGCAGGAACATGGTTTTCAGGCTTGAGCACGTTCTAATTATGGCGACTCGTTGCATTGTTACAGTTTTGTAACGATATTGACCGAGACACATTGTTTAATCGTTTAACATCTGTCACGTCTGGCTGATACTGATTCATTTAATAAAGTTGGTATTGGTGCTGATACCAGTGACAGATGGTTGGAATTCCATTGTGCCCTAGTGACACAATTGGCAAATCTTAACAAATACCAAGCATGTTTGAAATGAACTGGACTTGCACAACACATGGTTGCAATGCTCAGACACAGCAGTGCTTTGACCTCCTAGCAGGGGTTGTGATGAGGCCCTGACAGTTTGACTTGAATGTGACTTAAACCCGTCCTCTCTGTTGAACGGGCACCTGCCCCTTTATTGAGGCAAATGTCCTTGCCTGTCTCTTCTGATTGACCGTTCTGCAATGTAAAATCGTGTACTGCCGTCAGTCAACCTGCTGTGATCGCTGACCTCAATGAAACTCGGTGAACCAGTCGGCTTTATGGTTCACACAAATTTGTGCAAGTATGTGCATATCTGGCTAAAAATATCCGGCAGGTCTCTGTTTGTGGATATGGCAGACTGTGTTTAGAAGGTGTCAAGCGCATCCCTGTCATCATTCACACTTCAACGTGGTGTGTGAGTGTGCATGTGAGGGTTAATGGGTGTGTATGTGCTTCCATGTATGTTATCTAAACACTTTGCTTCTTCAGGCCATAGGGGCCACGTTCCAAGAAGTGTAGGCCTGCTTCCAGCATCTGTTTTTATCCTGACATGCATGGAAATTTAGTCAATCTGGACCTTTGATTATTAAAACAAAAATAGCAATGTACCATTTGCTGTGTAAACACATATTAGTCTTCAGGTTTAAAAAAAAAAAAAAAAAAAAAGAAGGAAGTGTCATTATGAAGACATGGAAAGAATATAAATTTCTTCAAGGTCATACCAGCATTTATGGATTAAAACTTCACCAGGAAGAAAGAAAAAAGAAAGTTTTGTCTATATCATACAACCCAGTGTTCATTTTGTTACTCTTCAAAATCCCTGTTAGTGACACGCTGTCTGTCCATAACTCGTAGCTACAGCACTTTGTTTATTTTGTCTCCAATGAGACATTAAATTCTGCAATTAATCCACTGTTCACATGAGTGCCTAACTGTGGGGGGTGACCTGTACGGATCATGGATCAACTACGTTCTGTTACACCACTAATTAGAAGATCCCTTCATTATGGACAAAATCCGAAGCTAACGTGAAGCTCCAGCTCGTCCAAATGAATCAAATCAAGAGATCTGTCAGTGTTACAGTCTTTTTAGTACCGCAGTTCCTCCTTTTGTTACTATACTTCCACCACAGCTCAACAGGGAAACACTGTCTGAGGAAACACGAAGAGGAAATTTGGTGCTAAACAGACTGTAGATGTGGCAGATATCCACTTGATATGACTAATTCTGACTGCTGAAGCCTCATAGAAGCTTCAGATGAACATTTTTGCACAAAATGACTGTGTGGACACACTGTGGGTTTTGGCCTCCATCACTTACATTGAAAGCACATTTGAACGTGATATTTTATCATACGGACATCAAAATACGGACAAAAAAATGTGAACTGGTAAGCAAATCATCTGTTTTTTTTCCCCCACAAACAATTTTCATTTCAAAATCTCTATTTAGACTTACTGACTCAAACCAAGCACTATCTCTCTGATGAAACTTCATGATGCTTTTTCACTGACTTGTTAAATCACAGGTGTAAATAATAAAATGAATGATGGCTGAATTCAATTTAGAGGCTTCATTTTCAGAGTCAACACTGTCATGCTTTCATAGTCTCCCAGACACTTGAATAGAAGAGAGCCATCGTTAATTATAATTTACAGGCCTATAGTATACAGGTCTTTTAATGTCTTTATCCAATATAATTATGGTTACAAAATTTGAAAAGTTGTTTTATAGCTACAGGGCTTCTCTCCCGACACAATCATTCTTTCTCTCTGCAGCAATGACAGTTGTACAACCAGGTAGATGACCCAAGTGTCAGAGTGTGTACATCATTTTGTCTCCTTAAGTTGACATAAAAAAAAAAGTTAATTACATTTTTCATAAGTGGAGATTTAGTCTCATAAATATCTCATCTTCATCGTCAACACAATTGGTCAACAGCAACGTCTACACCACAAACGACAGCAACAAATAGAAGTGGAAGTGTGTGTCATGGGGTTTTAAAATAAGAATATATTGTAGCTAAGTCGTGCAAATATGAACTGCTTAATATGAACTGGCCATTTTTCCTACTGTTGGGTTGTATTCAGCATGACCAAATGCAGTCAGACACACTCTTCAGGCTCTCTCACAAGCATATGGAGCTGTATGTAGATGAGATGGAGCAGCGCTGCACAGTTAGTAATTTGGCCACAATATATTCAATTCCCTGTTTGCCCTTCACTGACTTGGGCTTTGAAGAGAAGAGTAGTAGTTCAAATATGCTGAGTGCAAAATTTAGTCACAGTCGGATCATTTTTGCAGGTTTCATTGAATAATTAATACTAGTTATTAATGTTTAATCCTTTTAATAATGAATTCAAATTAATTATTATTACATTTAGCAGATGTCATGCTGCTGAAATCAGCCCTGATGACCTTGACTGACCTGTCGATGCGGGTTTTAGTACTTTATTGTGTTGTGACGGGTGGCCAAGAGGAAGTCATTAGTGCCCCTTTTCCTGTCCACCACCCAGGAGCATGATGGGAGGGGGAGTTGTCTGGGCGGTGTACTTAACTCGGCGCTTCCTGTCTCTTGCACTGCTGACTTGACGTCTTTTGTATGTGTGTGTGTGTTTGTGTGTGTGTGTGTTTAAAGAGTATGTACGTAGTATGGGTGTGGATGTGGGTGTGTGGTGTCACATTTAAGGCTGAGGCTTGAAACTCTGATTTTAAGATTATGAGTAGTTTATTGGTGAACAATGATTTTAAAAAAAAAAAAAAAAAAAAAAAAAGAAAGATGTTTCTGTTCTGTTTGCTGTTCAGTTTTCCGCCGTACTGACCTGCAGGCTGACCTCTGACCTTCAGATAGGGAGTAGTCCCGCATGGTTCAGAGGTCATCAAGGTCATTATCAGTCTGAACAAAAGTACAAACTGCAAGTCAGCGAAATCACACTATCTCTCTGTTTCCTTCAGCGACTCACTTTTTTTTTTTTTCACATTTGATTGCTACAGTAGATGCAGACCTACCTCTATGATCATTTTAATGTCAAACATATTATTTTGCACGTGGAAAAAATGAGAACTAAACTGTCGATATGTGACATCCTCCCTGTTTAAATTTACACCTGTCCATTTGTTGAACGTGTTTTGTACATTGCGAGCTAATGTTCTTACTGTGGCTGTTTTCCAGATGTATGGGCGCTACACCCAGGAGCTCGGGGTGTACGCCAAAGAGGAGGCCGCTCGGCTGAGGGAGAGTGGGCAGAGGCGATCGGTCAGCGAACGGAGCCGGACCCTGGACCTGCTGGAGTACGACAAGGGACGCTGTGCCAAATGTCGCAGTAAGTGTAACACGGCGGGGTCGACGCCGAGACTGAGGGTTAAACGGAAAACGGAGGGTTAAAACGGAACTATACTTACTTAATCCAGCTGTGTCTGTAATCTGGGACTAGTTTTTTTTGTTTGTTGTTTTGTTTTGTTTTTTTTTTTGAAAGTGTTCTTGGTTGCATAAATGCTTCTGCTGTATGTGGAAGTGCAGTGACCAAAAATATTCCTCTGAATGGGTTGAAAAATCTACGTAACACCAACAGGTTGTGTAGGTTGTTTTTTTAAAGATTATGGACAGTTTTCACTTGATGCTATACAGTCTAATTGTCCCCTGATTGGCTAAAAAACCTTAATGAATGCCCTTTGAAGAAAGACACAAACTGTTTTGAGGACTACTTCAACATTTAACATTATAGCTGCATAAGTCATAAGCATACTCTTGTTGATATCAAGATAAAATTTCATATATAAAGATAAAACTTCTCAGAATATGCCTCAGATCCAGCCGAGACAAACACTTTCTCACATCATGAGAATTATTCAAATATTGTTCAACCCTGGAAGGGAGCAGAGCCTTTTTTGTTTCTATCACAAACCATTTTAGAAATCCTTTCTTTAGCATCACACTCAAATACTTCTCAATGAACCATTTATAGAGCTATATGAACCAAAGAAGAAAGTAAGAAACCTGAAATTTCTCATATCAGCAGAATGAAACTTTTTTTTCTTACTATTTTGCATTTTAAGAGATCATAAATCATCATACCATGCTGCATAATAAGCAGTATCCTAGCACTATAGACCATTACACTGTAAATCATTATTCACTATATTACTTTACACTGTATCAGTAATGCATGTGTAGCAGCTGAAATGAGCCTGGAATAGAAAGAAAACACATTGTTGCAAATCTTAAAATGAAGAAACATCTTCATTACCATCAAATAAAATCAGCCTTTACGATTACAGCTTCTGTTCTTCAGGTTTTAATAGAGTTTGCCTCCTGGCCAGCAGTTCTTCCATCTAATCCTTTACATCTCCTCATATATGATATAATTGACTGGTCTGACATTTCCAAGCAGTCAATAATAAGGTGTGCCTGGGAACAGAGTGCTCTGTAATACTAAAAAGGTCAAGTGCAGTGTTTCACGGAACCCCTCACATGTATTTCAGTGTCACAGAACCTTATATTTTACTTTAGTCTGACCACCAGCGCACTGATTGGACAGCTGCTCAAGACAAGTTCTAGGAAGCACTTCTAATGGGGCTAAAACTCCAGATAGCTCCAGTGTAAGACAGTGACATTAACAGTTTTTCTTTTTTTTTTAATCTAGAAAAAAAATGGAAAGAATGACTTTATTACTAGTCTTTACTGATGAATCAGTTCAGAAAAGTCATGTAACAGCTACAGTGGTAAGTGAGAGGATTAGATAGTACATTATTTCTGCCTCATTAAAACAAATAGTGAGAGTATTCGCTCCATATACCGCAGAAGCCTGAGCCATCTTAAGCATCACTGCCTAAAGGGAACATCATTTCAACATAATATTGCTAGAAATATAATACTGAAGGCAGTTTTGCTGGTCTTAAATTGACTAACTGCGTTCCTGCTTTTTTTTTTACTCGAGGAGCATTGATCATGTTGGACAGTAGGGAAAAAAAGAAAAGAGAAGAAACGCTGCGGCGCAGAACTAAAAAAAAAAAAAATCCTTCCTGGTGGATCTGTTGTCATCATGTGAACGCATCCGGCATTTAAATGCACGGGCGGATTCACGTGAACATTCGCCCCTCTCTTTTGTCTTTGTACTTGTTGGTGGTGATAATAATAATTATGCCTCTATGTTTATGTGTGTGTGTGTGTATGTATGTTTGTGTATGTGTGTGCGGCAGATAGTAATGAGATTAAACATGATTGTGTATGGGACGCATAACAGGATAAAACAGGTTGTAAACACAAGCGGGAAATGTCATTCAGATCGGTGTTGAAGATGAGAGAGGGCACTCTCTCTCTCTCTCTCTCTCTCTCTCTCTCTCTCTCTCTCTCTCTCTCTCTCTCTCTCTCTCTCTCTTTCTCTCTGTCTCTCTCTCTCTCTGCTTTTCTTCCCTACGAACACACACAAACTATGGTTAATCACAGTGATGCACAACTTCATTAACAGAAAATAACGGAAAGTCTCTTCGTGGCCTGTTGGGACTTGCTAAAGGAAATGTGCATCACCTCTTTGGCTGTGTCGCTCTTCCTCTTTTTCTCTCTTTCTGCGCCTCTCTGTTTTCTTTCGTTCTTTCCTCATATTTTAAATGGGTAACACTTTGTCAAGTGTCTGCTGAAGTGCTGTTGAGCATGTCCGTAACATTTACCTCCCCGTGCAGCTGCCTGTTCTGTGTAAATATAGTGCCCTCTACTGTTGAGAAGCACACGGTGCACCCAGTAATAATTACACTCATACAAGTTTGTCCTAAATGCAGCAGTGTGTGTGTGTGTGTGTCCTCTTTGCTCTCATCTCAGTGATGAGTTTTACTGTTGTTTTGTTGGCAGCTGATGAGTCAGCTATTCATCTCCCTCTTCCTCCTCCTCCTCCTCCTCTTCTTCTCATCCACTTTGTATGGATCAGGACACCAAAATGTCCGCAATTGAATTGATTTGTCCCTCAGCAGGTAGCTTCAAGCAGGAGAGATTTGGTCTGGATTGCCCTGTGGCCACACACACTTTTTTTTTTTCTCTCTCTGCATGACAAAAAGAGAAATATGAACACACACAGAGTGAAGCAAAGACATAAAACAAGAGGTGACTGGCTGGAGATATATGTAAATATAAAACTGACACACACCTTCACTGTTGCTGTGGGTTATGACTGTAGCTGCAGTGGGAGATGGGGAGGTACGTTCTGCTTACATACACACACATACACACAATATCCCCTTGCTTAGATCGGCACAATCTGTCTTTATTATGGTTCACTCACATTGTTTTGTTATTTATATTTTATACATGTGTGCATGTGTACACACACACACACACACACACACATACACATACACACACACACACATACACTGGGAAACAAACACACATCCTCCCATTCATTTGCTGGTGTTTAATGATGCTGAATGATGCAGCCAGCAGCAATATCACCGGCCTATCATCTGCACTCGCTGGCCCCATAGGAGCTGTCATCACTTTGACTGTGTTAGCAGTTTGTGTGTGCGTGTGTGTGTGTGTGTGTTTATGATATGCTGGTACGACTCCTCCAACAGGCTGGCAGTCCCAGCAGCTTCAGGCATTGTTGCCGGCGAATGTAATGTAATGACAGCAGAGCAGCTCAAACAATAGGTAGCGCCTCTGTAATTATGGCCAGCAGTGTAGCAGGCAGAGCAAGATGCTGCTGGCAGTTGAGTGCAGTGTAGAGCCTGGCAATGTGTTCACACAAGTCTGATTTTAAAAAGATAGTTTTTATGGTGAAAAGCATAAGAAAAAAAAAACCCCAACACAATACTTTTACAGGTCACCACTGTTCATATTTTGTTTTCCCCACCCACCCTACACAACAACCACTACACATATTACCAAAAAAAGACAGCAAAAACCAATTAAAACCAACAGGCAAGGCTATAAACTGTTATTGAACAGTGTGAAGAATACACTGAAAATCAAAAAAAGTTTTAGGTGAGACCAGAACACATGTGAGAGGTCCTGTAGACTGCCATTTACTGAAGTGGGCTCTGTGCACCACCTTCAGCTGGATCAAACTGAGTCGAGCACACAATGACGAAGAATTCACCCTATCTAATGCAATTTCCCACCAGTCCTATGCCAGTCCCATTCCCAGTTCCCCCTCCCATCTGGACTTTGGCTTGGAAATATAATCCCCCCCCTCTGAGTAGGAGATAGCTTAAAAAGGCTCTCCCATAATGGGTCTTGAGGGGGCCTGTGAAAGGAAACTTTGCACGTAGGAAGTGACGGACCTGAAGATAACGGAACAAATTTGAATGTGGCAGACTAAATTTAAGACATAAACCATCATAGAGGTCTTTGATGTGATTGATACCCACTCGGACTGCCGAAAGAGACTGCCACAGTTCTTTGGTCATCCACATCCCCCCCCCCCCCCCCCAATAAATGTAGTGATTGCCTGATCCAGCATGTGAAAATAAGACTTGGGAAGAAATAGAGGAAGTCATTGAAAAACATACAGAAATGTAAAAGTCTGATTTCATTTTAGCTACTTTTGAGGCAAAATTGGCCTCAAAACGGTAGGGTACTTTGTGGGGTAATCTTGATACCCAGATGTTTAAAGCCTATTTTGATTTATTTATTTATTTAGTCTTTGAACTGGTGACTTTTAAGGCTTGAACGGTTTTGCCCCTCCAGCAATATTCCACATCCATCATCCCTTATGAGGCGGAGATCGGTTTGGATCCCCTGCCAGGGCACCTTTGGCCTTTTCAAGTCTGTGGAAATGCTGAGTGGATCTTTTTGTTGCAGGACATTTTCTCATGATCAAACAATCAGAGTAGCATAATTAAGTAAAGTTGACATTTGTGGTGGACTGGTAAATTCTTGAGTTACTTTCATATAAAGTTGCTTTACCAGCAGTTTTCTACCTACAGCTGATATATCAACCAGTTGGGAATGGAGATTCGCTGTGCGGCTTTTGAATCGAAATCAGCAGGTTTCCTCATGAGTCATGACCTAATGCTTCAGTGATTGTAATTACTGTAATCTGACCTCATGGTTTATCAAATCATGATAAAATTCTCTGAGCGTTAAAAAGAGAGTAATTGCCATTTACAGCTTTTTAATTAAGAATTTCTGTGGGGGAAGAATGAAAAGCAAAATATGCCCACTTGATGCACGTTATCATCTTTGCACATACTGACCCTGTTTTTCCAATAATGTCAGGTCACAGTTTTCACCAAATTGAGTATAAAACACATGCTGGCCCACTGACCTGTCTTTGTGTTTAAGATTGGAAAATTGGATTGGCCAATAATAACACAGCCCTCCATGCTATTTATAGTAAGCAATTTCAAGAAGGGAACTAAATACTATGGTCACTGATGTTCACTTAATTGTTTGAAATATATTGGGACTCTCTGCTGTGTTTGGCCATGTTGAAAGAGCATTTTATTTGAGTTAGCATCTCCAATGATGCTCCTTTCAACCAAACAAAAGAAAGCGGTTTGATAGAGTGAGTGACCAATCGACATCATCATCCATAGAGTTCTGTGTATTTTTAGCTAACAGGGCTAAAAATATCAAAACTTTAACAAGGATTGCCAAACTATTTTCAGCAGTAAAATGCATCTACTCTTCAGGGAGCGCTTTGATCAACCTGCCAGGTCAGGTCACGCAAAACACCTTATGTACTCTAAATACTCACTCAGCACATTCCCTTTTCTGTCCAGTCAGAGTCTATAAAAGCCGGGGGCCCATAAGACCTAAACCTACAACTGTAAACACTGTTCATCCAGGTTTTGACAAGATTACAAGGGTACAAATAAATACAAGGAGTAAAGCATTCTGGCATCACAAGGGGGAAACTGGCAACTGAGAGCAACAAAGCTGAATGTGTTTTCATGCCCACAATGCCTCCATTTGGAGAGCATAAACTGGAAAACAAGTGCCACAAGAATTAACATACGGTGTTTTCACCGACTGTTGCCTGTTCAACCACCCAGTGAAGTCCTTGGGGGAAAGCCTGTTGTCGTGCTGGCTGACCAGCAGGGTGCAGCATTGAGCTTCACAGCGGCACATTCAGAAGGATGCTGAGAAGATGGAAGAGAGGGAAAAGGGGAGCAAACAGGAAGACCCCAGAGAGGGAGTGTGATGCTGGCACCCCTCTCATCCTCTTAGTTGTGTATGTGTGTGTGTGTGTTTTGTGTGTGCTTGCACTCAGGTGTCTAATCTCTGGATGTCAGGGAGCATCTTCTCAGCCTCAGTCAGCCTGCCTGTTCACGGTGCGTCAATTGGACTTATGCAAATATTTGTATATTTTTCCCCTTTTTAATCCATTTTTTATTTTCTGCAACTTCACATTCAGTTTCAATGCTGGGTTAGGTTAGGTTAACCATAATATCATTTTCTTATGTCGGCACCAAAGTAATTTCATTCGATTGTGAAACAATAGAATTTCCTGTGTGTTATGGTGCTCTAATGGTTGATGGCATAAAGATACCGCGTCTAATTCGAGGTTGACCATTTGAAATCGAATCCCCGCACCAGACAGGGTTAAAAGGTAAGGATTACACAAGCAGTGTGATTTCATTATACGTGCGTGTGTTTGTACTTGTGCATGTGGGCAGTATAACGAATTCTGTTAAAAGAGCTCAGCCATGAGAACGGACATAAAATATTCAGCTGACAAGAGGAACTTGCCCTGACACGCACACACACACACACACACACACACACACACACACACACACTGTGCAGCAGCGGTACAAGGTAACTCACAGTGATGCACCAATTCAAATCCCAGTCAAGCTTTATTTATCCACAGATGTGACTTAGTGATCTAATAGGACTTGCCAAAGCAAATCTACATCAACCCCTCCGGCTCTTTTTTTTTTTTCTTTCTTTCAATTTCTTTTTCTCTGTTTTTGCTATCCCTTTCTCAGTTCAAGTCAGCGTCAGGCATTCATTTGTCTAATGAGCTACAAAAGATAAAGTTCTTGTCTTATAACAACAGAGAAACGTTCAGATAATGAAATATCTATTTTTATCTCTCCATCTCAATCTTTCTTTCTTTGTCTCTGTTGCTGTGGGAAGCGGGTGAAAGGGGGGGCGGTCACCTCTAGCTTTTGTAACAGCATGTGTGTGTGTGTCTGTGTGTGTGTGTGTATAGGAACAGTCAGGCTTCAGGCTACTGTCATTCACTCTCCGTGCTGATGTCACGGGCTCCCACATGGGCTCCTAGCATCCCAGAAGGGTCTCTCTCTTTCTCTCTCTCTCTCTCTCACACACTCACACACACACACACACACACACATACACAGACGGCGCAAGCAGCTGCATCCATGATGTGATAAAATATACACAGCTGTCTTTTTCCTTTTTCTCTCTGCCCCCCCATCTCTCTCTCTCTCTCTGTGTCTCTGTCTCTCTTCTTCTGTCCACCTGCACCGCTATGTCATTTAATTGGTTCCAAGACGCGCACACACATACAGCGTTTTGCTTCAACAGGTGTGATGTCAGCAGGAGCTCAGCATGGCACTGCATGTTGCTATGGTGACCGGCAGGCACCTAGCGACCAACAGTTGTTCACATACTGTACTCTCCTCTTCCTTCCTCTCTTCTTTTATCATATTTTCTTCTCTTCACTTGTTTTTTTTTTCCCTCCGCTCATCTCCACCTCCCTCTTTTCCCTCTCACCCCTTTTTCCCATACTTCTCCCTCTTTCCCTCTCCTTCTTTTTTTCCTCTCTTTCGCTCCTTTCTGTATTCCTCCACTCATCCTCCATTGGTAGTGGGGGAAAAGCTTGACAGAAATGGCAGAGCAGAAAATCACCTGATAGGCTGACGGCAGGTCGAGGTGTGAAATAGACACATTTGTCACAGGACACACACACACAAAAATGCACACCGACACACACACACACAGACGTACACTTTGATACTCGTTAACCAATGACACTTTCCATGCTGCCGCCTTGGCGACCTGCGTGGGATGCAGGCTCGTTGTTTTGCTTGCACCTGTGTGTATCTGTGTGGGCACTTATACTGTAAGTGCATACGAGCGCACCTGCAGGTGTGTGATCATGCAAAAATGTGTTTTCCCAGCCTGTCTAATTCCTTCTGATGTGTTGTCACAGCCGTTTAGCAAAGATTAGCAAAGCACATTCAGAATTTAAATTTTGAATCACCTTTTTTATTGGACAGAAAAACAACAACAATACCAAGTAAATAAGCAAATACATCCATCCTCTAAGGTAAACTAGAATAATAAATAAACCAACCAATAATGAATAAACCGAGCAGAAATTGAGGAAGAATGAAGGGATTAGTTGAAGAGAGAAAGGGAAGGGTAAAAACACTCTCTCTTCTTTCTGAGTCTGTCTTGGATGTTGTCTTAAGTCTGTCAGACAGTTTCAGTTGTCAGGTGTAGCGTTTCAGCTGGAGAACAACAGTTAAATGATTCACTACTAGAGGTAAGATCGGCCCTAAAAAAATCCAGCCCGACCCGACCCAGGCCCGCGGGTATTGAAGCTCGACCCAGCCCGAGCCCGATCAATTAACTTGATTTGCATGCCCGAGCCCGAAACAAACCCGAAATTTTATATTGCAAGTGCCACTGACAGGTCAAAGTTTTCATTTATCCAGTGAAACATGTCTGCATACACTAGATGTCCTGCCACAAGATTCAGTGAAGACATTCATGGTCCCCAGAGGATGAATCCCAGTGAATTTGGTGATCCTCTAGTGCCATCATGAGGTTCACATTTTTGGCTTTGAGTGAAACCTATTGGATGGATTACCGTTGAATTTGGTATACACATTCATGGCCTCCTTTAGGACCAATTGTAATAACTTTGATGATGCCCTGACTTTTCCTCTCACGCCATCATCAGATCACAATTTTAGAAGTAAATAGCAAATATTAGCATACCAACACACTAAACTAAGATGAGGTGAACATGACAAACATTATATCTGCTGAACGGCAGCATGTTAGCGTTGACTTTGTGAGCATGTTAGCATGCTGATGTTTGCATTTTGCTCAAAGCAATGCTGTGCCAAAGTGCAGCCTCACAGAGCCTGTAGTGTAGTATGCTGATGCATCCAGGTCTGTAACTGATTACAGCCATTTTCAATGTTGATAAAATGTCAGGAAACTGAAAATTGCCCATCACATTCCCAGAGCTATTGGTTAGATTATCAAATATTGTTTGTTTTTTTGCCCATCTAAATCATTAAGTACGCAAAAGTTTTTTTTTTTACAAGGAAATAAAACAGAATAGAAGCAAATCCTTTTTTTTTTTTTTGCTACCGTCTTAGCCATAATTTGTGCCTGAGATGTTCAGAGCAGAAACCATTACCTGATTTAATCAATATAAAGCTAGTTGATCGTGGATCAGTTCAATTTTGTGGAAATCAATTAATAGATTCTGTTTTGAATAAAATAATAATATCAAAAAAAGCCGATACTACAATATGCCAAGCAGTGTGTGAATCAGCTCACTGTGTCTGGTAAACAACGTGACAAAGCAGTCACGAGTTTCTACACATGGGCCATAATGTAGACCCTTAATCTGAAGTACCCATACATAATATCCACTTATGCACCCACTGACGTTATAATGTTCCAACCACAAAGATCTCATTACACAAACATAAAGCTCATGCCTCTTTCACATGTCCAACCTGTAGCCAATTTAGCCACTTAAAAGTTTCCATATTATAGCTGCGATCAAGGTCACGTACTGGAAAACTGCATGATTGGACAGCATTTAACAAATCAACAGCTCGTGCAGTGAATGGGCAACATTAACCTGGCACTTGATTGAAGTACGCCTGCTACTCACCATTTGTATGCACTCACCAAAACACACACACACACACACACACACACACACACGTGTTTTTGAATATATATACATGAGCCACGTGAGTGTATGTCCTACCCGTGTGTGTTGGGCACCATGCTGATGTGCTGCGGAGGTGTTCAGACGTCATTCACGTTCAGCTGCCAACCAACCAAATCCAGGAAGTAGCACAAATGACATGCACACACACGCACACCCGCTTCTTTAAACCGTTACTGCTTGTGTGGTTGATTTTGTGTGTGTGTGTGTGTGTGTTTGCGTGGATGAGAGAGAGAACTTTCACTTTAATATATCAAGTAACCAAGGAGACTTAGGCCACTGATCAATATTTGATTCAGTGTCATTCGAGCAGATTGTGTTTGTGTGTGTGTGTTTGTGTTTGTGTTTGTGTTTGTGTTTGTGTGTGTGTGTGTGTGTGTGTGTGTGTGTGTGTGGTGATCTTGGACCGCTATTGTCCATTGCCTTTATTATAGAGGTTGTGGCGCTGGTCCAATGTGTGTGTCAGCAGAGAGAATGGTCACTACCCCACAGTGCGTTAGCTTACATTGATTTTGTCATCCCAGGTTGAGCCAAGATGGCACCCATAACACCAATTGCTGTGAACATTAGAACGGTGACATCATATTTAATATTCATACACCTGTCCCTGGGTGCCAGATTTCTTCAGTCGTGATTTTGTTGTAATTCCAGCGTACAGCCGGAGAGGGAACGTTGCCAAACAGGGACGTTGAGTTCCATCAGTGCAATAAGAGCTGGAGCACAGTGTGGGACGGGCCTCAGCTGAAGGATGGTGCAGTATTCAGTGTCGTTCTTCATCAAGAGAGACAAACACCGATATGTTCTTGTCTTTTTAATAATACAAATATATATTAAGTAATGTTTATTTATCAAATAGGCTCAAGTAAAAGTCAGCTTCCTCTATCAGCTCTTTACTATGAACAAATGGGTCTTCTGTTACAAGAACATAAGCGTAACTCATTATCCCATATCATTATTTCATATTACATTTGGAAAATATTTGTCATACAGCTATGTTTACAGTTGAGTCTAGTCGTCACTGAAATATCTGTTTCCAAGAAGAAGTGCAAAATCATGCATAAATGAGCCACAGCTTGCAAAACTTTCGATGGCAACGCTGCGAGGTCGAGAGAGTGAAACCTGCTCCAGTCCCATGATTCAGTTTGCGCGATGACAGGTTTCCGTGACCTCCCTCTGTAGACATACTCGTCTTCTCTCTTGGCAGTGGGGGTAAAGAGGTGACGAGCCGTCTTTTCCGGCACCGATACTCTGAGTCACTGAGGGACTCAAAGGGCTGCCAAAGTCATCAAGTCTCTAAATCTGCCGGGAGCCGTTTTAAAGAGTAATGCGGCACCCAGGTTGAGTATCTCATCACCTACTGAATGATTTTGACAAAATGCAAAGACGGCGAGGGTGAAGAATGGAGGGGGTAGCAGGGGAATTCGGGCTTTGGCCAGAATGTTGAGAGGAGGAAGAGGGTGTGTGTGTGTGTGTGTGTGTGTGTGTGTGTGTGTATATGTGTGGAGCAACATGATAAATTGGTAAAGAAATGAGAGGGAAATAAAACGGAAATGGAAAACCACTTTGATTCACCACTCTGTAACAGATTCTTACTTTTCATGGTTTATTGGTTACATGGTCACCTTCTTGAGATCATACTGCAGTAATACCCACGTTTATACAAATGACTGAGTCGGTGGGTAGTCACAGTAAAAGCAGACTTATTAACTGTGGTTTGATGTGAAGCCGTCTATGGAGGTGCGGCTTTTTTTTTTTTTTTCTTTGAGTGCATATATATACACATCAATAAGCTATGTGTTTCTGACAGGCTTTACTGCAGCTGTAACCAGGCAGCACTTAGGCCCAGGCCAAAGTTTTATTAATGCTGCCATTAATTTTTATGTGTTTGGATTGTGATATCAACATGTGGCTTTTATAGCCGGCTCCTCTCACTGTAAAATCGATGGTTATTAAACACCAAAGGCCTCAGAGAAGTCGGTGTCCTACTTTCTTGGTTACTTTGATGCTTTTTGTATTTCTATGTTTCGATCTTCCTTGATCTTTTCTGCTGTCTGGTTTTAAGTACTGGCTGTTTTTTGTTTTTTTTTTTTTTTTTAATTCCTTCTTTATTCTTCTGTCTTCTTGTCCGATCTTGTTTTCCCCCTCTCCTTAGTTTAATCTCTTCTCTCTCTTCTGCTTTTCCACTATCCCTCATCTTCTTTTCCCTTTTCTCTCTCTCCCCCCCCCCGGCCCCCCCGTCTCCTCCCATTGTTCTTTCCTTCCTCCTTCAGTCCTCTGACCTCTCTCTCTCCTCCTCTTCCTCTCCATCCTTTTGTACCACTCGGCTCTCTTCACTTCCCTCTCTGCCTGCAATCCATCACCTCCTCCTCCGCCCCCTCTTCTCTACTGGGTATAATCTGAAGCATGAGTGTGTGTGTTGGTGTGTATCTCTCTCTCTATCCATCTGAGCCCCGTGTTCTGAGTTATTACTCTCTAATCATCAGTGAGCCCAGAGCCAATCCACAACACACACACACACACACACACACACACACACACACACACACACACACACACACACACACACACATTTTTCCATACTTTACAGATATGTATCCAGACCTTGATGAGAGCAGAACACTTTTTATCCTTTCATTTGTACATTAAATGACTGTTTGTTTCAGTCATTGAGTTTTTGAGTTTGATATGCTAATCTACCAGATTGTCCATTTTGTTCTTTTTCAAGTTAAATATCATCCACTTGGGTTCGTCCTTTGATATGATGGCTATGATATTGTTTGATCTTTTATTGTTATAATGTTTCAGTCTTGTGATATATGCAAACATTGTTCTAACAGATATTTTTTAACCCTGAGAAATCCACTGAGATAGTTTGGCATAAAAATGGATAATTGAGCATTTGCACCACAGCCTCCTTAGTTACGTCTGCTATGACGTCAAGCTTCCCATTCTCGCATGGCTGGGCCTCTGCTTTCTAATAGAAGTAAGCTAAAGCTGCTAGCCAATCCTAGCTGGCTGAAATGGTAACTGGCAGATTTATCAACTGTAGCTAACTAGCATAACCTAATGCTAATGCTAAGACTCTGAGTAGGTTGAAAATTGACATTTTAAAGTCTCCAGCAGATTAATTTTAAAACGGAAACCAGGGAAAAATATTTAATCTTTAAATATTAAAATTATGCTATATACATGATATAGCCTAATGCTAGAAAGATTGAGGCTAAAGCTGCATGTCCCAGGCTAAAGGTCTGCTAGCTGGTAGCTAGTGATACATGTAGATGGAAATAAGAAATGGCATCATTTGTCTATTGCATGGTTGAGCTAGTACGCATTTTTATGATACAGAATGATTGGTGAAATGTTATTCGTCCTGACATAAACCTTGTATGCTTTCTAGAGAGAACTCAGTGGTGAGATTGGCTTTAATTAACATCTATACTTTCAAACAGTGTGCTTTACCTTTTAAAGTGAAAAGGATATGAGGAGGGCAGGACGAGCTGCCTTCGTTACGCTAAACTCTGATTTACTAACATCTTGGCTCCCACAGGGTGAATGTTCCAGTCCTCAACAGGTGTTTCTCTAAAGTAACCTGTAACGTTATGTAATAATGTACAATAGTTAGTTCATGACAGGCCCCTTGGCTTGTTGGGAATGCTAATGTTTGCAGCTTATATTAGCAAATGCACTGTTTTAATCCATTTCTCTCAATTTTGTTTGTCTATTCGATTTTATTTACTTGAAAAAGACACCATCCTCCAAATTCTCTAGATACCAAAGTCATAGGAAGCATTGAACATGTGTAAGGGACACATCTAACAAGGGTCTGAGAGTCTCCCCCCTGGAAAACTTCAGAGTAGATGTCATTTCCTGTATTCCGGAACCTTTTAACAGGTGGTTCGATACTTTTATCTGGTTATACCAGCATGAGAAAATTCCGGGTACATATTTTAATTTCATCCAGAGGAAGTGGTTGGACTCGGATCTCATATTTGAAGATATTAAAAAGTTAAAAGCACAGAAATTGATTTGATGACTAATTCAGAGCCATCTTTAATATTAACCGCTCATTGTTTATTTAAACTAGAGGATCTCTTTATGCTTGCATGCAATTGCAATTTCTGTTAAATGAATTTCTTTAATGTTATCATATCAAAGTGGAGAGGACAACTGCGGTCAAAGTGCCCCTGTGCATTCTCCAATGAACTGCATTCATATTCCAATAGTTGCTATGACTGCGAGGAATCACAGGATGAGGGCAGTGTCTCAGAGCTAGATTATGTTGTTAGTCAGTTATCTTTAGTGGCTTTGTTTACACACACTTTTCCAATGCCACCGAGAAGCACTCCATATAAATATTTAGGACATTTCATGACAAAAGGCATCAATATAACAACAATCTGCCACCTTTCATGAAAAGCAATAGTCTGTCATAGGTCTGAGGAATATGTGTGGGCAAATCCATCAAGTTAGCTGGATCACATCATAATAGCTTTGTGGCACCAGGCCCATGATATATACTTCTTATTTTTGGCTGAAAATACACATTTGCTAACATTTCAAATAGCAAATAAATTCAACGCATCTTGTGAAATATATAAATGAAAGTGACACAATTAATCACTAACAATGACTTAAGGGGGTTGATTCTCTTTGCTGGTTTTTATTTAATGCATTTCATAACCTCACATAAGTATCAGGGGTCCTGTGTTTAGCTATAGCTCGTCTCTGCCTTTGTACCTCATTCATTAGTCTCCTTCTTCCCTTTTTTTTTACTTCACTTCTTCCTTCTTTACATCTTCGTCTCATTTGCCGTCTTACTTTCCTCTCTCCTCTCATGCTTTCCTTTTTTCCTACTTAGCGTTGGCGGCATGTTCATGTGTATGTGTATGTGTGCTATATGAGAATCTGTCTGAGTGCAAACATGGTATGGAATTTCATTGATTTGGGCGTTATGTCAATAAGCGAGTGGAATGGATTTGATAATGGAGCACTGACAGCCCTCTGAAAATAGCACAGAGTGGATAGACTGATGCACTGGTTTTCAACATGGTAAAAACATGGGAAAAGTGGGCGTGTCTAAGTGGATCATTTTAAAAAAAAGTGGGTGTGACCCTCTCGCCCTCATATAATGGCTACTGTGCCGAACATAGCTGTTGTTAGAGCCTCCTGCGCACTGTTTAGATGTGTAAACATTCTAATGTTAATAGTCCTGCTTCCATTTGCTCATTAAGGGATGGTTTAATGGTCAATTTAAGAATAAATAAAGAAAAATCTCATTCATTCATTAATACAACAGTAGTGTGTGTTTCCCCCTGTGTGATCATGCCAAAAAAAGTCAACCTCATGAGTGTTAAATCATTCATTACCAACACTTATTAAACTGCCGGTGTCTTATTTCCTCTTCTCCTTTTCATATTTCCTTTTCTGTCTTATTTTCTCCCTCTTTATCACTGACCCCCCCCCCACTTCCTCCTCCTCCTCCTCCTCTCCATCTCCTCACCACTTATCCCTCTCTGTCGGAAGGTTTGCATTCTCCCATCACTCCTTCGTCCCCCTTCTCTTCTCCCCTTCTCCCCTCGGCTGCTCGTATATTTGTCGTGCCGCTGACTTTACACAGGGCCAACATCAATCACAAAGTAATAATGTTGCATAGAAAAATGGATAAAGAGGTAGATTTTTTCCCGCTTTTCTTTCTTTCTTTCTTTCTTTTTTTTACATTGAAGAAAGGGAAGCTTGTTTAAAATGAAAGATGGATTGTGGTGGTTTGAATCCATTTTTCAAAACACACATACATGCTTGTGTTTAACTGTGTTATTTGGTCTATCTGTCCTCCAGGGTCAGGGTACCCGTATGTTCTGGAATCCCCAGCCCAGGACTTTATCTCTGGTAAACATGCAAACAAAAACCCATCTGAATTATTATTCCCAGTCTGCCCGTTGAACTACCAACTACCCATCAGTCCTTACACCCTCAACTCTGCTACAGCTAATACAGCTGCACTACTATTCCCATCATTAATCTTTAATAAGTGCTCATTATTTGTTGCTCCAACTTAATCAAGTGCTTGAGAAATGTTCCTTCCCCAAATGTGCGACATATTAATACCATCAACAATTTAAAAAAAAAATCACACAGTTGTTATCTGCAGATTCCCTCCGTGTGTGTGAGTGGTGTATGTGAGTGTGTGAGAGTGTGTGAGAGTGTGTGTGTGTGTGTGTGTGTGTGTGTGTGTGTGTCTCTGAGGGCAGAGAAAAAGGGAAACATAAAAGCACTAGCCAAAATCTGATGATCTTGCAGTTTGCAAAGACACACACACACACACACACACACACACACACTTACCTCGTGGCTTCATATTAATCAACATCCAACATGAAAAATATCAGTGCATGCATGTTATTCTCGTTCTGCTGTGCGTCTCTGCGCCAAAAAAGACTAACTCCCGCAGCCCGGCCGTATTACAGCTAGCCTCGAGCCTTAATGGAACGTAATAAAGAGCTCTGAACATCTTACTTTAGTTGTGTGTGTGTGTGTGTGTGTGTGTGTGTGTGTACGTGTACGTGTACGTGTGTGTGTGTGAGATAGGGGAGATGAATGGTTCTGATTAGTCAGTGCAAGCTGCAGACAACCATGATGATCAATGTCTCCTTTTCTTTCTGCTGCTTAAGAACAGACAAATGTTCCATGGCCACACACACACACATAATGCACATTTTTTCAACAGCTCTGTTTGTGTGTGTGTGTGCAAGAGAGAGATTGTGCATTTGCGTGCAACTACTTTTTGTTTCTCTTATACAAAGCTTGACAAAGATTGATGGTGTTTCTGCTTTAATTTTGCATTTCCATATGTATGAATGCTATAACACCTTATATGGACAGTACATACATGAATATACTATTTGTGTGTGTGTGTGTGTGTGTGTGTGTGTGGATGTGTGTGTCTGTCAGTTTAAAGAATTGCAAAGGTATGTGCAATGGAAATGCTCTGAAATTGGTTGCGCCGTGTGTATCGGGGCATAAAAGTGTAAATCAGTGCACTTGTGTGTCTGCAAAACACTGCAGAGCGGAAGCGCTGACTCTGCAACAACAGAGATGGCGGTGAGAGAGAAGAGAGAGAGAGAGAGAGTGAGAGAAAGAGAGAGAAGAAATGAATGGACCAAGAGCAGAAGCGGAAGGAGGATTTGAAGGAGAGGGAGGTAAAAAAGTTAACATAGGAAGGGGGAGGATGGAAGTCATAAGGAGGTAAAGAAATAAAGAAAGAGATGGAGGGGGAGTTGATGGCAAAGGTCTGGGGACTGGACGGATAAAATAAATGGAGGTAGAATGAGAGAGGTAGACGAGAGAGAAGCAATACAGACAGTTACTGTAGCAAAAGGTCCCTCGGCTTTTGGGTTCACCAGGTTTTTCATCCAGGAAATGAAACAACTTACCTCTCCCCTGTGTGATCAGGCTAAACACACACACACACACACGCACACATGAAGAAACACATTCTCCCAGCACATTTAACACATTAAGACCGGATGCAACATTTACGCGCTTCTTCCTTTAGAGCCGGATGCAACATAAGTGTGTGTTAGACGATGTCATCGTTTTCATGACACATGACCGATGAAATGCACCATGATTCACCCAAATACACGTGAGGAAGGTGAAATACAATTTGGGATGCTTTTTTTTTTTTGTCTGTTATTTCAGTGCTCGTAGCCCATCTTAGCCTCAGGTTTTACAAGGCTTTGGGTTTTAGAATGCTTTTTTTTTTAGAGGGCGCCAGGGTGCAATTTGTGAAAAAATCAGAGAGGGGGGAAATGTTTGACGAATGAACAAAACAAAAAGTTAAATGCTAATTTAACATGCCAGAATTAAATCCCATGACACTCCTCTCGGTACTGTGGACAGTGCCACTCAGCCAGAGGTGCCAATACACTTGATGTCATTCTTGCAAGTCACTGTTTATTTCAGCTCTATGTGCAGCAAACTTCAATATTGAATAGAAAATAATCACAACAGGCAATAGTGCAACGTGCTTTCATAATACGAATAAATAGGATACAGTAATGTGTAGTAGTCTGCTGTGATGGTGGACTTCTGTCGTCTTTTTATGCTTTCCTGCTGAGGGGTCGTCCCTCTTTTACTCACATCTCTGCAAATCTCTTTGCTGCAAAGGAGGCAACCCCTGGTCCATCACATTGCAGCACTTTAATTAGATTTTTTTTAGCCTATAGCCTATTTTTATTTGAGATATTTTATATGGGCTATGGGTAAAGCAGCATAAATCACTATGAGGGGGATACATTTTTGTCCCCAACAGGGATAAAAATAACTCTACAGAGGTAGGGATATAAAGACCAGAGGGGGGGAAATTCCCATCATCCCCCCCCCGGCAAATCGTACCCTGGAGGGCGCCTTAGGTCATAATGGGTTAAACCACATACGCACAAACTTACTCACTCACTCCTACTTGCATTGATGGACTGTTATTGTCATCATCAGTGGCACCATCTGCTTGTCTCGACTCTGCGCATGTGTCTGTGTGTCCGTAGTGTGTGTTGCCTCTCTCCGCTTCAGTGTTAACGCAGAGCTAGTTTCATTTATCATCATTGTCATCATCACCAGTGTTTGACTATTGTTTCATTGAGAATCATGAAACAGAAGTGTCTGATCATTAGTCCAGACGTTAGTTCCACTTGGAGACACTTAAATAAACACATCTTCATTTGATGATGCATTAAAAAACCTGTGCTGCTTTATAACACTTAAACTTTGTTTACTTACTGTTCACAAGCAAACTTGAATTCATTACTACTGATCATAAACAATAAAACTCTTAACAATTATTCAACATTCTAACTCCAGGTTTTATTATAGTGGTAATTTATGATTTCTTTTTCTTAGGATGGAAGTAAAAGTTTTAAGGGGCTATGAATTTGCCACCATTGCAGATGAATAAAAGGTTTTCATTACCTTTGAAACTTAAGCTGTTCTGAAATCCCCCAAACCTTTAGCTTCTTGTGAATTATTACAAAATGCACTATTTCTTGATTATCTCCTTCTTCTTAAGACCTCAATTAAGTGAAGAGTTCAGCTTCTTGGACTCTTTCTGAAAAACAGTTATCTTTATTAGTCAGCTCTATCTGCACCAGTAGACTCTAATCATAATCAAAGTAGTGCTCCAACTATAACAATCAGTTTATCTATATTTTGTCAATTATGAAAAACACCTCCATGGCACAGTTTGCAGAGCTGAAGTTGATGTCTTCAGATGTCTATCCAAAATTATTCAGTTTACTATGATGTAAAGAAGGAAAGATGCCACTTCACTTGGTTCTTTGAATTCTGTTCCTGCATTATGTAAAGTGCATTTTACTTCACTTACTGAAAGCATTTCAATGCCCAGTGCAAGCTTTCCAAACCTGTATTTAGAATTTCCAGATAGACTGATAACATCAATAAAGGCTTTTCTTCATCTGATTCAAATCTTGACTGGTCCTAAGTACGTCAATATTCATTCAGACCCTAGAACATAAAAAGAACATAAGAATATATTTCTGATTGGGAAAATCGGAACATTTCTCATTTTTAAATGCAGTAGTAGTCAAATTTGGCTATCAGAGGCTTCAGCTCAATTGCTGCTGTATCACCATCAAAAGCCCATACTGATCAAAAGCAATGACCACTGTACTCAAACAGACCTTTTCCATATACATGTGCTGGCTTGGCTTGACTTGGTTTCAATTAGTGTGTCAGTCCGACGCAGCAGGGATTTACATCTCCATTACAACAGGGCTACCCACTTAAAGGTGTGTCTTTAACTGATGACTTGCTTGTCTTGAGTTAATGATGTTTAAAAGCAGCAGATTGTATACATCATGGCTGTGTGTAGTGGTCAGAGGAGCGGCTGCAAAACGGTGGATACAGGCATTTAATTTCCTATAAATTCTTCACCATAAAAGTCTCTCCATTATTTTTTTTTTATTTTAAAAAAAAAACTTTTAATCAGAAACATTAAAAGCAGAAAATAACTTAACACATACAAATAGTACTGCTAAGAAAGTTAATTCAGCAAAAAGACATTTAATTTCTTGTAAGTTTTTCACAATAAAAGCCCTCTGTTAGTTTGTCCGTCAAAAGCTTTTAATATGGAGCAGCAGCACGAAATGTGAAATGAGTGAAACAGTAAAATAAAGCATGAATCTGAAAATATAGACAGCAATTAATGAAAGAAACTAAACTTAAAACTACAACGATTTAGTTAGGAGCTCCAAAAGTGCTGAGAGCTGAACACACAGGGACTTTTTAAAAACAGCTCTCTCTCTGGTCTGAGTTGAGTCTCCCAACACAGCTTGTTTGAGGGGGAGAAGCAGGGAGAAAGGGGTATCGTCATGGGTTGGCCAAGGTTGGTAAGACGTCACTGCAATCCACTTGGGGATGGGGTGAGCGTGCTTTCACCCGACTCTAGAGATGGTCTATCTTAGGCGTGACTCCGCACAACTCAGCACATTTAAACTAGTAATGTAAGCACAAATCGAGGTGGTGTGATTTGACTCAGTTCAGTCAAAAGTTTTAATGAAAAAACCCCAATAAGCCTATCTGTACCTTCACTTCCTGTCTCATAATGGTCCATTTTAAACCATTTCAGTTTCAGGAGGGGTGGTTACCATGACAGCAAAGTTCAGGGTCTTACTTGTAGAAACCAGGTCAGGTACTGATGACTGGTACTGTTTGTTCCAAAGCTCGGATGAGACACAAGGAAGAGTAACTTTGAGGACATAGAGAGAAAAAAATCCAGTTGCCCCGAGGACCTAATACGTTCATTAAAGATGACATTAAGGCCATAGTATTGATCTTTGGATGTGTATGTGTTCAGTCGAAGATCAAAACTTTCATTGATCAAAAAGTTTCAAATAAAGTTCTCCAAGTCTGAGGTGCTCAAAAATAATGACATCCTGCAGACAATTAACCAAGGACCACATTTCTTGCTACAGTAATGTTAAACTATTGGAGTTGGATACAAATGAAAACAAGTTGGTGATTGCCTACTCCCTAAAGTCACCCTAAGTGTGTGCATCTTTGTGTGTTAAAGGTTTAGTTCCACTTTGAATCCAGTCCAAAGTTGGCAAAATTCTAAGACTTTTGACTGTGTTCAGACAGAATGTGAAGTGAATTTTAGAGGCAGTGCAATTATATACAAAGTCAATGGAAAGACACAATTAGACACAAATTTCCCCAGGGTGACAAAGACGGGCCTGCATGAGTTGAAAACGTTGAAAACTTCACGCAAATCCTGAGGCTTTATGAATCTGCTTCATAAACAGAGACAAGAGGGGAAAAAGAGAGCAACTTGACAGTTGGTACATCGGCTGTTTGGGCTGAATAAACACAAACCATCCATGCGAATGACACCTTTTAAGCTCCAAGTCAACAAATCTTTTATTAAACCTTGTATGTCCTCACTCCTTTTTTTTTATTAACAAAGAGCAATGTTTGCGCCATTCAGGTTGTCAGATACTGTAGCTAAAACGTTTACATATAGATATAGATACATTATAGATGATAGTAAAAATCCAACATGAAGTATCAGAGTAAGGTTTTGGTCACCAAAAGCCTCCAGAACAGCTTCAGTGCTCCTTTTCATAGATTTTCCAAGAGTCTGTGTGGAACTCCACTGGAGGGATGAATGCCATTCTTCTAGTGCCGTCTGCCAAATCTCCAAAGGGCGTTCAACTGAGTTTAGATCAGGTGACTGTGAAGGCCAAAGCATGGATTTCACTTGCTTAATTCTACTGTACAGCGATCCAGAATCTGCATTGGTAATGTCACTCTACTTTATTTGGGTGAGCAGAATCATAAGTCATAAGTAACATAAACTGAGACTTCAGCTTTAGATGTTCAGCTCATTAATGTCCCTGTTCGCTAAGAGTTTTGAGCCAAAACAGGAATCTTATTTGCTTCTTGGAAAATTGTAGGTATGAAACATTTATAACAAATCCACTTGATGCTTTTTGATGACATTTCTCTTCTTTACACTGCATTGCTTTTAAATGCAGAAAAATATGCGAGTTGAGCTCATGGGTTTTCAGTGTTACTCCCTTAAGAAACATTAAGCATATATCACACTCTCTCTGCAAGCGCTTTAAAGAGGAATGCCAAGGCTGTTTTTGCATAATAACTTTGGAGATTGTACTGGCCTGTTTTGTGTTTGTGTGTGTGTGTGCGTGTGTATATGCCATTACACCTCATTAAGCAGACATTGTACTGCAGCCATAAGACGGATGTCACAACCGCCGTTACTCGACGAGCGAATGGAGTGATTGAGTGCGAGACGAGGCGCTTTGCCTGCTCGCCCGGGACTGACGCCGACGCCGTTACAGCACATTTACATAAACATCACCTCCTTTTACATCTCATTAGCATAGAGAACACATCAACATGAAGGAAGGAGCGGAGGAGGGATAGATGGATAGATTACTGAATGGAGGGGGGAGACAGGCTGGGGAGAACCAGAAGGAGATGCTACAGTTAGTGTGCTGAGAGAAATGGGATGGCCATATTAAGTACCAGAGGAAACATTTACAGATGCGTTGTTGGTTTTATTACTACAACAATGTTTCTTTTTTTGTCTTAAGGGGCCAATTTGTCTTGTTAGTTTTTGCCCTAATCCTCTTCCTCTTCCCTCAGTTCTCTCCTGTGCTGCCTCTTCCTTTCTCTTTACCTGCAGCTGCAGACAGTATCAGCCCTTTATGTATAAAAAAACAGACCAGCTTTCATGACAGCAGCATTTTGAACTGGAATCTGTTCATTTCAATGGAGCCACAGTGATCAGTGGAGTCATAAGGCGAGGTATATCTGTGCAGAACTTTCACAAACTATCTTGTTAGTGCTAACTTTTCCAACACTTTTATCTAACCCTGCTCTACTTCACAGACAGAAATCAATGCTAGAAATATGACTTTTAAATAAACTGTACTAGCTTTTTTTTTTCAGTTAACTACTGAGCTGGCTAATTTCTTGCTGACTTGATCAAAGCATTGTTGCAGAGTGATAATTCATCCAGCGTAGCTTTTTGCTAATATGAGACTGAAATAAATAATCACAGAAAATAAGAAACCTACAGTATCACTCACACGTTTGTCCAAATCAAGCCAGGCTGGAAAACTTTAATGGTGGTGTCAAAGATTCTGCTGAAGTCCAGACCTAAACATTTCTGTTATAAGCAATCATGTGATGCCATTGGAAATTCCCATCTTAAGTCAATGTAGCATAAAATCACTTTCATGGCCTTATCTGTTTCAGATAACGGTAACTGTAAAGGGCAATACAGTGTGCATGTCAGTGTCAAAAATGTTAAAGATCCCCTCCAGACATGTTTGAAGATAAATAAATAAAAAAAAAACTCTTTGTGTCTGATATGATTTTTCTGCAAAAAAGTTCAAATACTTCCTTAAAAATTCTTAAAACTACATCTCATCCTTCCCTCTCATTAAATATACAGAATCTACCAATGTGCAAATATTGTTCATTTTAAAAGTTAAACTGCTGACATGATGTTTCCCACTTCACTGTAAAATCCATTCTCAGTGTTTGTGCACTGGAGGCTTCAGGTTTGCACCATCACACTTGTTTAAGTTGTATATTGGACCATGATTGCCTCTAGAATTGTTGTGACAGCATAAATCACGCTCATAAGTACACAACTTAAACTGAGATTTAAGGTGAGCACAGATAAACTTTCTCCCCTCAGCGAATGAATGTGAAAACAACTTTCAAATGTCAAACTCTGCACATGCATCATTCTGCAGAGCAAAACTCAAACATCGAACTGGAGGAACGAAAAAATACATTTTTGAGTTGAAGGGGATTTTATGTCTAGTCTTTCACAATTAAATGAAAAAACCATCTCTATGACTGTTAGTAATGTCCTCTAACAGTTCGTCAACAGTTAATAAGAATGTAGCCAACTTGTATTCTGGAACCTGATTATACATAGTAAGTTACAGGTCAACTCCCACAATATGTTGAAACTAAGCTGTGCTTGAGTGTAAACACCAGCCTGCTGCTTCCTAACTTAGCTGATGTAATGGTGAGACATGAGATGGGTGGCACTGCTTGTCCACACTTCTGCTCCTGAGCATAACATTCTGACAGCTCATGATGTAAAACCCACAACAGGTTTTGAAATAAGTACATCTTTTATTTACAAAAGTAAGTACAAATTAAAGTTTAAAGGTATTTACACTAAATGAACCTTGATACCAACATATGTGGCATATCCCTTTTTAAAAACCTTTGTTCTCTACTGTACGTACATACAGTATATACTGTACTATACATACTGTATCTCACGCCTCGCTCTATCTTTCAAAGTTGCTGTTTAAAAAGCAGAAGAGCTGAATAGTCAGATTTGCCTATATTAGTTCTGATCTAATTAAGCTGGTGGTCTTAAACACAACCAGGCATTTCTAATTGAATCTCTCCCTTATGCATGAAGCCACATAATGAATGTGGGAGCACATACACACACGAAATGGGGATAGGCCTCATTGGCATGACTGTGCAAAATTAAGGCATTAATGGTAGGCTTCTTTACCCTTTACACCCATATATAGCTGTCACCTTGCATAACAAATGAGGGGGTGATTTGAATAATTGGATTTTGTGTGGGAGCTGTAGAAGGGAATCTGCACCACTAGTGATTTTCCTCCAAGATGTGTGTGTGTGTGTGTCTTCACTCTGCCTACCTCCTGCCCTCATTTTCAACATAATCACAGTAGAGTTAGACCAATATGTTGGTTTTCAGATGCTTTCCTTTTTATTAAAAAATACACATCAGTTTGTTAGTTTCATCGACCTCTGAGATGATGGATACGGTGCAGTTTGATTGATTACACATTTAATGTACAAATGATCAATATTGCCTCAGAGAAACCCTTTTCCTACTGGGAAATATCAACATGCCATCCATGAAAGATATATATTCTTATTACAAATTTCAGGCTAGTGTGTAGGAATATAATTTACAACCCAGTAGGTATCAGGAGTCTAGTGCGCTCTCACTAGTTTATGCAAGAAATTTGTGATGTTATGCTGGACGTCTCAGCAATGATGGCCAGCTTTGGCTGCCATCAGTTTGAACACATCAGCCCCAGTTAGTGCCTGTCATGTATTACCATTACATTGTAGTCAAAACCCAGAAGGTCATTCAGCAACATACTACTGTTCTGAAGGTATTTCCATAATCTTTAACTCTTATATGCCAGTGTAATCATATTTTTAAAAACATTTTTCCTTCACAATGTACAAATTTAACAAGGAGCAATGTCATTTCTGCTTACTTGTGTTTGGAATTGGGGAAAAAAGGCACAACTTGGGAAACATTAAAAATAAGAATTTTATTATGCAACATTGTGCTTTCTTTGATGTCCTGTAAAGCCTCTAAACACCTTATAATCCCCCTACACAGGTGTTTCCACTTATGTTGCATGATTAGACTTCTTCTCAGGAGTGGTGGGAATATATAGACTGTGCTTGATTGACGTCTCCCTCATTCTTTCATTAGTTTTGTTGCATCTGTTTACAGATCTGAGACAACTGACACTCCTTGTTATTAGTTTATAGCGTTTGGCGACGTTATGATTGTGACTGAAATCACTCCCTGTTTACTGTCCACTGTATTTAGCCTCCACCATTTTTTACTGTCCAAATTCAAGTGTGTACAACTATATAATGCTCTCAAAAATTCCACAGTGGAAGAAAAAAAAATTGTATCCATAGCATGAATGCTACTTTCGGCTAACAATCCCACAACAGTCCTACACTGTGCCACACTTTATAGATTGGAAAATTACTGCGACTCTACAGCTGTAAGAGATGAAAATGGTGATTAGTCAGTGTCTGAAAACCCAATTTACTGCTCACTGTTGAGTGTCTATTATATAGGTAGTAGTCAATGAGCCAACAGGGTAGTGATTTTGGACCCAACATATATAATGGTGCATTCATTCGGAGCTAGCATAATTATGAGATTCCAATTTGTAAGTAGCACTCACACTGACTTCCAAGTCATACTGTAATTACGACTGGGAAAGCTCCACTAAATCCAACTTCATAATACCAGGAAATCTATCAAATAAGGATGCCAAATGTTAGCCAAAGTCTGCTGTTAATGGCCATAATGATGAAACTCAAATTAAATTGGCATAGTGTGATACACAGCGCAGTATTTTTAACCCTCACTACACCAACGCTCGCAAGTCATTAGCCATGGGAATCTTTCCCATTCCCAGCATAGCTCCACCCAGCCGCAACCTGAGCAAAGGTCTAACCAGGTTATTGAAAACACCTGTATGGGAGAACAAAATTTCAGAGCACAAATAAGTGATTTGAAAGGACAAAGAGCAGAAAATAATTTTTTTGGCACCGACATTCTCCAGGTTTCGTTTATTTTTCTGTAATTGTCCTGTAAAATTAAGAGAATCACTGAATCTTATCTCAGAGTGTAGTTGATCTATACAGTTGTATAATGATTTTAGATTTTAGAAGTCTGCCTTTTAAACTGGGAGTTGGAGCTTGACAGATATGGATCTATCAAAAAGACACAATTGAGTTGCATTATGGGAAATGGAGGATTCAGAGTTTGCCCCATTAGGAACAAATAGTCAGGATATTTTGGCCTTCATGTTTTAAAAATCTGTCTCTTGCAAGTCTCCAAGTTTTCTGAAATTTCAATATGGACTACCCCATTAAATTATTATCAACACTTAATTTCTGATAAAAGTAGTTTGAATCCCAAAATATTGGTATTTATATTCTGATAGTCTTCAAAAACATGTCACTCAAACCAAAGTAAACACACGCATGCTTAATGCCAGGCCAGGGTACTAGACGCACTGTGTATCCAAGGCAACCTAAATTAGTCCCAGCAGGTATGTGAGAATTATGTCTTGCAGAGGAGAGAGAGCGAGCAAGTGGGTGAGCTAGAATGAAAAGAACAGATAGAAAGAGAGAGAGAGAGAGAGAGAAGGAGAGAGGTGAGGGTGCAAAGAAAGAAGTGTGGAAAGGATGAGTGGAGGGCAGCAGATAAGGCCTGAGAGGGAGAGGAGGAGATGAGAGGTAAAGTCAGGGGTTGAATGTGATTAGCAGAAAGGCAGAAGAAGAAAAAGAAGGGAGGGAGCGAGGGATGATGGGATGAGGGAGCGGAGGGATGGAGAGGCAGAGTGGTGCAGAGGCTGAGTCAGAAGGCAATGAGAGTGATTGGGAACTAGCATGCTGCTTATTGCATGCCATGAAGAATAAAGTCAGCAACCAGTCTGCAGGGTCAGTGTGTGTGTGTGTGTGTGTTTGTGTGTGTGTGTGTGCAGAAAAAGCTATTAAGCAATACCAGCACAGACAGAGCTAACTAAATTACATCTCCAAAAAGACAAGATTACACTTGCTGCTACACACGCGTACACACACACACTCCATGTTAAGAAGTACAAAGAAATCATGTCTACACACACACACACACACACACACACACTAACGCTCATTTACATTGACTAGTGTCTGGATGACAGAAGGGGTCCAAGAACACAGACGGCCCGTGGGTGAGATCACACACACACACACACACACACACACGTACACACACACACACACGATCAAACTCATAAATCTAAATATACACATATATGAAGCCTGTTTCTCAGAATTGCTACATAGCAGTCTGTGCAGTGATGGTGTGCTTGGTGTCTTTGGATGTGTTTTGGCACAACTTTTGCCTGTGTGTGTGTGTGTGTGTGTGTGTGTGTGTGTGTGTGTGTGTGTGTGTTAGACAGCTCCTGAAGGTGTTGATTGGGGAATGTGTGCATGTATGTGTGTTGGCGTGGAAGTGTGTGTCTGCATTTTTTTTTTTCTTCCCATCCCTGCAGCATTTTATCATTCACCTCCTGCTCTCTCTCTCTCTCTCTCTCTCTCTCTCTCTCTCTCTCTCTCTCTCTCTCTCTCTCTCTCTCTCTCTCTCTCTCTCTCCCTCTCTCTCTCTCTCCCTCTCTCGTCTGTCAGTCAAACAGAGGTGTCAGCCCGGCCTCGACTTTGTCTTTGTTTTTTTTTTTTACGCTTAAGTGTTTTTTAAGAGCTTTGATACTGCTTCCCACTGAGTGATGTGAACATAAACATTCTCCACATGTGTCTGGTAAACCTCTTGGCTCCGGTGCTCCATGCTAACACTTCAGCATGCACTGTGTTGAGTGACAGTAGAGTACAGTACAGCACAGTCGCATCATCTGAAAGAAGAGCAAAAGAAAACTTTACTTTATATCAATGTTGCAACAATATTGCAGGGATGACTATTGACTATCATCAGATAGTCAATAGAACAGCTACTGTAATGCAGCCTGGAAAAGACAACAGTTATGCCATATTACAATATCCAATATCTAAGATGATATCTAGTCTCATATCATGATATGTATTTAATATATATGTGTATATATTTTTGACTCAAAGGAACAATTTACCAAAAACAACAGATGAAGGAAAAAAGATTGTATTAAAAAAAAAAAAAAAAAAAAAAACAGCTACTATGTGAAGTAGAATATGACTTTTTGGCCATCTTGAAAATGTTCCACATACACAGGAAAAAATAAGTATAGATGGATTTTCTTGAGTACACTGAAATGGAAAAAAAAGAGTCAACCATGAAACAATAAAAGTAGTCTGAGTGTTACATGAACATTTGTTCTACATGCTGTAGATAGATAAAAGGGGAAACTGTGAGCAGGAAACATAAAGAGTGTGTGTGTGTGTATTGAGAGTGTCATTAGAGGGGCACCCCACTGCTCCCAAGTGTCATTTCCCTGCAGAGGAGAAAAGGGAAATGAGGACAGGCCTGGGAAAGGGGAGGAGAGCAGAGGAAAAAAAAAAAAAGAGAGAAGAAGAAGAAGAAGTGGAGAGGAAAAATATGGTGTGAACGAGAGGCATTATGAATTATAGCGTGTGCGTGCACATCCTAATGAGTCACCATCAAACTAATGTTTTGTTCCAGCAATTAGTCCTAATTAGTAACTGTGTATGCATGTCTCGCACCAAGTGTTATACAGCACATTAGCCGTGACTCTGAGTTTCCTGTTGCTTAGAGGTGAGTATAGCAGATCTGACTGTGCTTCATATACCGGTTTGTGTGTTTGTGTGTGTGTGTGTGTGTGTGTGTGTGTGTGTGTATACATGTGTGTACATCTTGTGTTTTGCTTCGTAGTGCCTCCGTTTGCCGTGACTTTTTTGCCGTGCATTTAATATACATTGATCAGTGTAGTAGATCAGTTTAGTCCAGTTTGTCCTCGGCCTCTTGTTACACTGCATTTTATGTAATAGTCTTAACACAGAATAACTTTGGCAGTCTTTCATTTTGTGTCATAACAGTTGTTTTGTTGTACCCTCTGCTGAAAACAGTTGGCACTGGTAAATGTAACAAATATTACAAAACTTCCAGGCATTTGGCTTCCCAGCTTTTATTAAAAAAATTCAAAAAATATAGTATCATTTCCTGGATGTCTGTAAGGAGTTTGTGATATAAAGGCTCAATTCAGTCAAATTACAAAAAGCATATTTTCTCTCTTGGCTCTCTCTAATGACACTGGTTTTATGTGTTTGGGCTTTGAGATATCTGTTTCTGTCAGATTTCTGCCTCAGCCTCGGTAGAATCGAAGTTAAAGTCATTGGCTTGTGGTGCTTACAGCGCTGAAAAATACGATTTAAAAAAAATTCATCAGCAGTTTACATCTCCAGAAATGATGCCCCTGTCATTCTGGATAATCACTGGACCTCAGTGTGATCAGTTTTCAGTGGAATTACTTTCTTGTAAGAAATTGACCTGTTTGAGAACTTTTCACAACAAGAAACAAACCTCTCTGCGTAGCTTGACACCACTAAAGTTTAGTGAGTAATTTGGGTGAACAGACTAGAGCTGTAGTGATCAGTTGATTAATTTCTTAGTTACCAAATATTAAATTAATTGGCAAATATTTTGATAATTGTTTAGAGTCATTTTTAACAAGAAAATCTCCAGCTTCTAAAACGTAAATATATTTTTAGTTTCTTTAGTCTTCTATGACAGTAAACTCAATATATATAAATAATAATATATATGTACATCTGCCATTTTCACTTTATAGACTAAAAACTAATCGATGAATTGAGAAAATATTTGACAGATTTATCAATAATGAAAATAATCAGTAGTTGCAGCCCTAGAACCGACCCTTTCCATAAAGTTCTGAAACTGTAGCCTTTCCTAAAAGTATGTGCTGGTCCTCCTGTAAGAAAACCAACAACAGCTTTTATACACAACACAAATAAGAGTTTATGAACGTTGTCTCTGTTTTCCCTGTAATCTGTATTGATCATAGTTCTTTCCAGGAAATCTTCTAGGAAATCACTCATCTATAAACAGAAAGTGTCATCTACATTACCAAGCTTCTTCAAACCCAACAGTTACTTTGTTTTCCTTCTCTTCGGGTTTTGTCTATATGTTTCACTTACAACTGATCTCTATGTTCATCCATCTATTACGTATCTAACACCACTCATAAAAGTTAGGAGAAATTTATCCACCTCACTATTTTAAAGATGTATCGACTCGCTCATTCACTACTTTCCAAAACAAGGTGATAACAGTATTTAGGAGTGAGTGGATCATTTGTCAGCAGATGACATGTTTGCTGTTTGGCCAATATTTCAGAAGCTCCACAAAAAAAAAATCTGCTTGCTGCTGGTTGGAAACACAGATACTGCTATCGGCTTTACTGTATCTTGCCAAGAGATAATCTAATTGGCTAATACATTAAATAGTGTTTGCATTTTTAGTGCCAATTTCTCTTCAGCTGCTGGGTAATGTAAGTCTAGCATGTGTTCTTGTAGTTCCTAACATGTTATGTTTCCTTCCTGCCGTCCCTGTAGTCTGCACGGTTCGCTGTCAGAAGTTCCTGATCTCGCGGGTCGGGGAGGACTGGATCTTCCTCATCCTGCTGGGACTCCTCATGGCTCTGGTCAGCTGGGTGGTGGACTTCTGCATCGCCATCTGCCTACAAGGTGAGGCATAGAGAGGGGGAGGGAGGGATAGACAGAAGGAAAGGTGGAGGGATTAGGGTTTTGTTCCTACAGGTTGGGGCATGAGCAGTGGAGTTATATAAGAGGGAAGCAAATAGAGGTGATTTAAGAGGTAACGGATGAATTGTTAGAAATAAAATGATAAGATGCAGAATTTTTAGAGAGTACGTACATGAGATGCATCCAGATAGGGAGGGAAGGGATAAAAGAGGCAAGGGTCAACTTTATTTATAAAATGCTTTCACACAAAATAGGCTTCTTTCAAAGAGCTTTAAAAAAAATATTGCAAAAATAAAAGCAGGATCGTATTATTTTCTTTAAGGATTAAATGGAACAGTGAGTGAATTGATGTCTAGTCACAATTATGATCACTGTGAATATACAGTTCACCTCTGAAATAAACAGCTGGGGTCATGTAACTCTACAACACAAGTTAATCATGTATTACACATGACAGTTTTACCAAATTCTAAGAAAGTAAATTTATAGCCGGAAATGGATTTATTTTGTTAAAAAAACCTGACTGTAGAAACCTGGGCTTATCAAGGACAAGAGAGAAAAGACTAATACCAGTAGAGCATGAAATACAGTATTTGAGATAGAGAGAAATAAAAGTGTGACTAACTGAATTAGAGCCAGAGAAAAAAAAATTAGTATTTCAACCGGTAGAAGCCAGTAATGTTTCTGATAAAGAGCTCAACATAGCAGGACATGTCACAGGGATTGTGGCTGATAATATCAGTGGAAAGAGGTGCAGGTACTTCAGATGTAATTTCATTCAGCTGGAGAAAATGATGAACTGTCCAGCATTTTTTTTTTTTTATTACACGTGTGCAGTTAAACTCTGTTCACAGAGCTTTATCTTGTCATCTGTATAACATTGCAATTAAATGGAATATTTTTGAATGATCTTGCCCAAGAGGAGTGTGTAAATAGAGAGAGATTGCACTGAGAATTGAGCCCCTGGGGGACAGTCATTGGAAATTAGTGCGGAGGATAACAATGTGTTGCCTGTGGTGACTGCAAAGGTTATTAAAGGGGTAGAAGAAAGGGATGATGGGATTGAGGAGGGGCCCGAAAGATAGCTGTTTTGATTGAAAGAAGAGAAAAAGAAACACATTGGGATGGGATAGAGAGAGGAATGGAGAGATGTTGGGGGTGGAAGACAGAAAAAAAGAGATGGATCACAGGAGAGGATGGATGGTAAGCACCTCATGGTATCTGTCATGTTAGTTTTAGACCAACAATTATGTACATGGTTGGCTGAGAAGATGATGTGAGCAAGGATTTATCTGAAGAGGAAAGTTAAAGGTCTTAAAACGGCTGAAGGAAACTGTGAGAGCTGATCTAAAACCTTCTGGGACTGGCTCTAATTCAAATGGATTTTTTTAAAGGGGTGAATGTGAGTGTGAATGTTTGTATGTATGTGTGAGTGTGTGTGTGTGTGTGTGTGTTTCTCTCAAGGAGAAGCTAGCCTCTTGTCAATTCTAGTTATGGTTTACAGTTCTTTTTAATTGGATACAAAACATGACTACCCACCTGTCCTTAGGAGACACACACTACACACACTACACACACACACACAACTACACACATTTTTCCTGTCTTGAAATGGTTTATATGTCAGCTCTCACACATTTTCTGTGTGTATGTGTGTGTACATTTCAGTTTGTCCTTACAGCATATTTGCTGCAGTTGTTATCTCCTCCATGGTGTATAAAGCTGTATGTTGTGACTGGTACACTGCATATATCCATACTATTTCATGTTTATCTATGTTGTTGGATACACCTGATTGTGGTTTACATGTCTTTTTGTGTGTGTGTATGTGTGTGTGTGTGTGTGTGTGTGTGTGTGTGTCCACAGCACAGAAGTGGATGTACGGTGGTCTGGACAGTAACGTGTTCCTGCAGTATCTGGCCTGGGTCACCTACCCTGTGGTCCTCATCACCTTCTCTGCCGGCTTCACCCAGATCCTCGCCCCGCAGGCTGTTGGTACGATGAACACACACGTAACAGAAGATGCATAAAGAGCACATAGACGAACAACAGCAGAAAGCACATAAACACTAAAGAAATGGCTTCAATACAAATATTGGATCCACTTCACACTACACTGTATTGTATACGTTACATTGGTGCTGAACAAAAAGTTGATTAAACGATTAGACTATCAACAGAAAATTAATCAACAAGCGATAATCAATACATTGTTATTTATCAGACAGAAACATTGACAAACATGCTCTGATTCCAGCTTCTCAAAAAAGTCAAGATTTTATGATTTTCACTGTTTAACATAGTAAATTGATTATCTTTGGGTTTGAACTCGATTCAAGACTTCTTCAATATCTATATATTTAGTATACTAACTGAGTAACAGCAACAATAATATTAATTATTCATAGATTAAGCAACACTGAAAATAATTGTACATTCAGCCCTAGCTTTATTTAGTCTGCCAGAACAATATGCTCTCAATGTAAAGTATTCAGATTTGATAAGTGGAATCAATCCTGATTTTTAGATATAATAAAATACTATCAAAGCCAACTATATTAATACTGTACATAAAGTTACAGGATGAACTGAAAACTGATCCCAGTTTTACAGAAAGTAAAAAAAAAACAAAGTTATACCCTCATGAATCCTGCAGTCCAACAGAGCCATGCCTTTTCATACAAATAAGTATATATATATATATGTAATGCACAACAGCATCATGTGTTAAAATGCTACATCACCAACATCCTCTGCCAAGGCCATCTGTCCTCAAGTGTTTCGACCCTTTGTTCAGTGAGGGGGTGGGGGTGGGAGGGGGTTGCAGTGATGATCAGTCACTGTGTGTCGGCGGTGGGTCTCTTGCTACCACTCTCTCTCTCCTCATCCACACCCAACAGGATGCTCGCTCTGCAGCCGCAATGATCTTCTGCACTGCTGTTCTCCGCGTTGGCCCTGTCAGCCCTAGAGTGATAAACATCCAGACTGTGCCAGAAAGTCTCGACATCCCACCTCGATCGGGCATTCTAATTATATTAAAATTAAATAGGGCACACACATTATGATACTGAGTGTATTTTCAGAGGCAGTATTAATGTGAAATGAAAGCATACTGTTTTTTAAAATCTGCTGATTCATATTTCCCTTTCTTATACTGACATACAGCGATTTTTGATCCAGTTGACACATCAGGCAGAAAATTCAAATCAGTACAGCTGTGTGTGACATTGCAACAGCCTTATAACAGCTCAAAGACAACTAAGATGAAACAATAATACCAGAATGGAGCTCAGCAGAATTTACTGGCAAACATCATTGATTAACATCAGTGTTTGGAACAAATATCATCAGTCTGAAGGATGGATGTGTCAGATGTGGGTAGACTCAGATGTCACATCCTCTCCTGACGTCTGACTATACCTACATCTGATACAAGAGACTTCCCTTTAACAGCCTAAAGATGCTTCTGCAACTATTTAAGTCAGAATTGGAGTTAAACTCTGATAACCCTGATAAATATGAAGACTACTGCACTGATAACACCCCCCCTGTACTGCAATGAACTCCCTAAACACACTAAACTCCTGTGTGCAAATAGTCGCTACAGTGTAACACCACCGTAACACTCTGTCATTCTCCTCTGCGTCTCTGTAGCCTCGTCCCCTAAAGGCCTGGCTTCTTCCCAGGGGTCTCCTCTGCTTTCAGTATCAGACAACGGAGATGCTGAAGGAGAGGATTCCTCCACAATTGCTATAAAACTCAAAGCTGCAGAGACTCTAGAAGTCAGTTTGGGTTTGTGTGAATTCACTGCAGTACTTCGTCGAGGTGCGTTCAGACTCGTCTGAAGTCATTCCTGCAGCAGGTATAGCGCAGCCTTCACTGTCACTCTCGCTAACAGATGCTAAAGAGACAGGTACGCTCCTGAGAATCGGAGATACCTTCCTCTATCAGCGAGACACACCTGCTTTTCCCTTCCACTCTTCACCTCACTGAATCATGATTTTTATGTGTTGTGTGAGCTTGAAACAGCAATCCTCTTTCATCCGCTTACTATAGAAAAGAGGCTGAATCTGCTGTGGGGGAAAAAAAAAAAAATCCTGAAACTACTGCTACATCTGAAATTCTCTCGCATCTTTAAAAGTGAACACACATTACATCATGGGTTGATATATCAGAGGCAGCGATAGAGAGCAAATACATCAGCTGTTCACACAGGAGCATGTAAGATCAAACGTAACGACTCTTGGTCCGCAGTGGAATTGGCACATCCTGCATGCAAGCTACAAGACGGAGTATCGTAAAAACATCCAACACGCATTAAACCTGCAGTGCTGAACTTGTACATATAAATGAACATCCGTTACGTTCGAGCCCTCGCCAAAACGAGTTCACATTATGCTGATCAAGCCCGTCACTGCCAAATAAATCTCTATATATCACAGTATACAGAGTTTTTAAATCCAGTGTTTGACAGTCCCGTGCAGGCCAGATGGATGCATATACTGCACATGCATAGGAGCACCAGAGACCTCCACCCTGCTGTTAGCTCTCTGCTAGCTTGAATGAGGATAAAATGATCTTCTAGACTTTCCAAATATTATCGGACAGAATGGATCAAATGATGAAATGAGTCATTTTGTGGGGGTTGTGCGACACTCAAAACATTTTATGTTCCATAAGATGCTAGAGCAGAACCTGTGATGTAAGCATGTGTCGACAGTGTTTTTGTAATTACTCCCACTGTCAGAAGGGGGAGACAAAAATACTCCCTCTTTAAATTGTGAATCAATCATCAATTGTGAGCACTGAAAAAGAAGGTTTTTCTCACTGTAATCATTCCTTCACTTCATACTGGCTATTACAAGATCCTCTTCATGACGTGCTTTCAATGCAAGTGATGGGGGACAACAAGCAGAAATGTATTTAAACGTCTGAGACTAGAATGATGCTCCTGCTGTCCAGATAAGTGAAATCAAGTGTGTCTTCCATCACTGCAGTCTTTTTAGTACAAGATGTCCTCTTTGTGTTTCCATGTTGAGCTGCAGTGGAAGGACAGTAACAAAAAGAGGGACATTTATACAGAAAAGGCTGTAGCTTTGGAAGTTATCCTTGCTGCTCTCTCAGAAGGATATGATCTGATATTAACATCAGATCCAAAAAGCTGCAGCAGTAAAATGTTATTTATTCCACTAGTTATTAATGTACAATGCAAATGTATAATTCTTTGAAAATAGTGTCAGTGTTAATTGAAGTGTAATTAATATGACACCACTATAAAACACAATTTGCTCGGCAATAACATTGTCTATCAGCTGGTTTTATATTAAGAGACTAAGGGTTACTTTCTAGGATGTGTTAAATAGAAACTGTCCAAACTGTATTTATTCTCAAATCAGAAAGACGTCATCTGATATTAAAGTTTAACTCAAAAGCTGTGGCAGCCTGGATTGCTATTTATTTCTTTAGTTTGAAACTCTCACATATACTGTAATGTGTGGCATGTTTTTCAAGCAGGTGTGAGCGACAAAGCTGTGATTGATAAATATTCGCTTTGTTGTTGACGTCAGTGTGTTTCCGCTGAAAGTTCAGATGCGGGGTGTGTTAGGATTGGTTGTAAGCGCCTGCTGTGCTCCTCTGCAGGTTCTGGTATTCCAGAGATGAAGACCATCCTGCGAGGAGTGGTGTTAAAGGAATACCTCACCTTCAAAACATTTGTGGCCAAAGTCATCGGCCTCACCTGCGCTCTGGGCAGTGGCATGCCCCTGGGCAAGGAGGTAACACACACACACACACACACACACACACACATAAAATCTGTATTTCCTACTGCACCTAAATGCCTTTTTATATGCGCCTCTTTGGAGCTACTTTGTGGGAAGATGGATTATGCTGAGACAGCATGTGATACTCACACACAAACTAACTTGACAAATTTATCAATCAATATGTGACTCATAGACACACAGAAGAAAAAGAATGCAAGCTGCTGGAAGGAAGGGTCAAGAGAGGAAATTACTGCAGCGCAAGCAAAACTGCAGAGCTGACCCATATGCAAAAGTTTGCTAACACAGTTTCCAGTGACTGACAGCGTTAAATCTTTGTGATAAAATAACTTGTATAGAACCCAGACTGCTTCCATGGAGGCCAAGGTTTGAATCTCCAAAAATGAACCTTTGATATCAGCCCAGAGTAGCAGGCTGTCTGCAGTTTCAGAATCCAACCATTATCAGCCATCATAAACCAATGTAGGTCAAAGTGAAGTGAGCAGCTTGTGAGAACAGGTAGCTGTATGGAGTCTGGAATCACTGCATATATATACAGAAATAACAGCCACCAATACATGAACTTCACTGGGAAACGTATCCGTCCCCTGCTCATTCACATTCCGGGTCCCCACATCTCTGCAGCATGAATTACAAATGATTCATAAATGGTAGACCGCAGGCTGATATACTCGGGTTCAGGTCCAGAGCAATGAATGTGAAACCTGTAAAAGGAGTGAAAAAGGAAAAAGGAAGGAAGGAAGTTAGGGAGAATGTGCTGGAGGCCTTTTGTAAACCCTGAGGGAGGGAGAAAAATGTTTTGATGAAGATTTTGGGAACCCCAGCCTAGCTATGCAGATGTTGTTTATGTCTTATGGACTAGTTTGTATATGTGTGTGTGTGTGTGTGTGTGTGTACGTACAGTAATGTAATGCAGTAAAAACAGTTTCAGGTAAATGTGGCATCCCCCAAAAGACTGTCTAGCCTGAAGACATACTCACAGGAAAATATTCTCTTTCCACACACACACACACACACACACAAACGGCAGCATCTTCAGTTCGGATTCAGCGCAGGCCTCTCACTTCCTTTTAACTTCAGCATCACTTTTCTGACGCTCTCACTTTTAATCCCGTTAGTTCCACTTTGAACTTCATACTCTGAATATTAATATTCACTGCACACTCTGTTGCTGATGTGTTTCCAAAGAATGTGCCGTATCTTACATGACATGCACCAAACACAAGGCTAGAATGCCTCTTAACTTTGCAGCATTTGCACCTGTTTTTCATGCGTTTTTGTTTTTTTTTTCTCGTCCTTTCAGGGTCCGTTCGTACACATCGCCAGTTTGTGTGCTGCCCTCCTCAGCAAGTTCATGTCTCTGTTTGGAGGAATCTATGAGGTGAGTCTTCCTCGCTGTTCTTCTGTCACTGTGTTCTTCTAAACAAGAACTATTACTTGTTTAGAAGTATAAAAACATACAGCGGCTACAGCAGCCAGTTTTATTTTACTGAAATTGGAAAAAAAACTATAAAAAGAAAACTTTTAATAATTGACATTTTTTTGATAATTATTGCCACAGACACATTTTGATAAGTACCATTAATAGTTATTGCTGCTACATTTAGCATTAAGCAGTTCAACCAATGGCAATGGCAGACAACATCAGGTGCATAAAGTACCAAGATGAGACAAAAAAGTGTTACCACTCAACCCCAATTTGCTTTTTATGAAGCCAGAAAACTGGAATTTTTAGAAAAGGGTAGAAAGCCTGGATGGAGCTGAGATGGGACATGTGGCAACCACACATATGTATTGTATAGAATTATACAGTGTGTGTATATATAGGTATGTAACAGGACAATGGCTGCTCACTCATGAGACTGTTTGACTCAAAGGTCTACTTCTGAATATGACTGCATCAGTCTGTAGCTGTAGATTTGTGAGCAGATCTCCTCACACGCAGTTCTCAGTCTCTACTCATTCTAGCCAGTGACTGACATGTTGCAGTCATAAGCCTTTTAGACATTTTGTCGAAGCTCTTACTCAAAACAGTTAACATCACTTTCTTAATCATCAAAAATGGATCGCTTTAGCAGCCAGAAAATCTCGTCAAGCAGTGCTCACAGGAGGATCACGTAAGAGAAAAAAGGCAAAGAAAAAGGGGATGTGAGGAGAGCTGCGATGAGAGGGGGAAAAGAGGCTGACTGTTTTTGAAAGGGGTTAAAAAGTTAAAGAGACTGGCTGCAGGTGGAGTGTAGGAGAGAGGATAAAAGAGAGGAAGAACAGAGACGATAAATGAGAAATCATTTCCAATAAGGCTGCAGTCTGATACTGCTTTTATCTTTTTTTTTTTTAAACACAGTTTTTCCTGTCTGGTCTGTTGACGTCTCAATATTTGACTGTCACAGCAGACAGAAAAGAAATTTGTTCCTCCATTTGTTCAGCTAAAAAAAAAGAAAAGTGTGTGTGCGCAGACACAGAATGCAAATATAATCTATTTTTTTCCCTTATGAGTGAATTACTTTCATCCCATGTAAAGTCAACAACCAGTGATAACCTGTTTTATAAATGTTTAATCACTCTGTTATTTGTAAACCAATTACATCTTTTTCACCTTCAAAACCAATTTTGCCCAGAGAGAGACGCAGAGAGAGAGAGAGATGACATTTTCAGTAAAGGGGAAGAGAAAAGATGGGAAAAAAAAGTGGGAGAGGAAAAGATGCCGATGGAGCAGGAAAAAGGGAAAACAAAATCATTTTTTTCATCTTCGTCTTCTCCTCCTCCTTTTTCTTCTTCTCCATCTTCTCCGTCTGTTGGGAAAGGAGTCCTTTAGCTGAAGGAAGGAATTCTTGACTCTCATCTCTCTTTTCTGAAGATGAGAGCACCTCTCTTGGGGGGATGAACTGGTGAGAAGATGGGAGTGTTTGAAGGGAGTATAGAGGGCAGTGAGACAGAGGAGAGGGCTGGTGCCAAAGCCCCAAGGTCCCTACGCTGCATCTACAATATGGCCTTAAATTTCAAAAGTTATGCGGTTCACTGTATTGGCAAAAATGTTGATGTAAAGGTGACTTGGAGTAGTAACCAGGTCGCATAGTGAGCCTAAACCTTGAAAAATAGCTGCAGAACAGGAGTGTAAAAAAAAAAAAGAAGCATACTAACACTCATATAGTGTAATCACCATCCTCACTGTATCCAGTAACCCTCTCTCCCCTCCCTCTAGAGCGTTGTGCTGCGTTTTATGACATATTAATGTCGAGAGTGTGTGTGTGAGTGTGTGAAGTGTCCCTCTCCAGAGTTTCAAGTACAGTATGCTAATGTAGCCCGTGGGCTGTAGAAAACAGCTTTTGTTTCAGCGTGCTTTTAGATAGTATGCTTTACTTTTTCAAAAGAGAGATGAGCTTACACACACACACATGTGAGTAATGTCATTGTTTGAAAGAGGCTGGATCATCAGTTAGCATTTAAAATGCCAGTAAATCCAGCATAAATCACATTAATATCAAGATAATCCAGTCACTTGAATTATATTGTAGAATGTGTGTTTTGTTTCTGAGTGTTCAGTGTGACCGCAGTTTGTAAAAAAAGATTGAAAATCAAGTTAATCGTAGGTTAATTTTACAATGATGCACACAGAGGTTTAGGCAAAAACAAAGTGCTGTTCATCTGTACTTACTCACTAAACACTGTTTCTTATTCCCTTGCTACCCTGAAGGAGCACTGTCTCATAGGGATGAAGGTAATTCAGTCGCACATTTCCCAGCATGCACAGTCCTCCAGCTCACAAGGAGAGCCAGTTGCACCAGCTCTTCATTTAAACTTGGCCTCACATAAGTGTTGATTAAGCAGAGATTTACTCATCACTTGATTAAAATGGTTTTTAGTTCTCACATAGAGATTGTTACTTAATATTTACACCCAGTAACAACCAGGTGTAACTGTAGTTAACTGAACTGATAAAACTAACATCTTATTAATAAGACCTGTTTTTAAAGTGCAGAGTAAAAGAGATGGATATAAAAGACTGTCATAATTACATTTACAAAGAATTTTCTTTTTTTGGAAGGGACTGTACAGCTAGTTATATTGGGGTGACTCATAACAATCACTTTCTAGGCTCTGGGAGAATTTTACAAATATCAAACCTTCATGATGTAAATAATGTGGGTCTATGGAGAAAATGCTTTTTTTGTGGTGCGCAGTACGACGGCTGGCCACTGGGACAAACTGGTATCATGTCTTGAATGGCGGTATCCACCTCGACGCAGCTCAATGTTGATGAAGTAGAAACACAATAAATGTCAATTTTAACCATAAATTCCTACATATTTATGTCTGTAACATTTTTAATTAAGAAGTCACCGTCAGACCCATGGTCACTGTGGTTTCTAAGATAACGTATCAGCACGTACAGTGTTCAGTGGGTGCTAAAACAAGCTAGTAGATTAGCTTTGACTGCTAGCTCAGCTATCCTTGTCAATCGTGTGATCATCTCCTCACAGGTCGCAGAGAGGCTCCTGTATGCAGCTCTCTTAATACAGCCACAGTTACTTTCTGTTCACATAGTCAAGTGCTTTTAATTGAGCAATGCTACAGATGTTTCCTAGCAACTGATTTACACATTACTATAATTATTTACTGAGACATTTTTTTTTAAGTTTTAATTTTGGCACCTGATTGAGTAAATCAATTTGAAACTAGCCAGTAGTTGAAATTAGGAAGGACTTTGCACACCAACTTGCTAACTGATTTATGAACAGCTGGTCCAACAAAAAAAGAACTTTATGTCCCTCCGTCATCACCATGTTTAGACCTTTTTAGTTGGTCTGAACAATGTGTTGTTGAGTTTGTAATGACTGGTCGGCCGGCAGGTTGCTGCTTAAAGAGAAAAACGGATCCCAAGTGGAGAGATAGTTTCTGTCATTCCATATAGTTTTATTTAAATAGGAACAAGTGCTTCTGTTCTAGTACAAGCTCAACAACATGTTCAACAAAATTCTGGGAAGAAGTTGATTTGAAATTGGAAGAAGTAGAAATATTCCAGTCAACAGAAAACATTCTGAAATATTTATTTAAGACGAACTTGTTTTGCAGTACAAGCTGTTTCTTGACCCTTGATTACCCTGTGACCATCCAAGTGTGTGTGTGAGTGAGTCAGAGAGAGAGAGAGAGACATGTGTGCAAGCAGCATTACAGCATTACAGCATGCTAATCGGAGTGCCACACTGTAAGTTTGTAAGAACGGGATAAGCCACAGACTATACAGTCTAAGGGGGAAAACACAAACACACACACACACACACACACACTAACCACTCTTTATCACTGTCATGCTGCTTGAAGGAATCCTGTCTCATAGGGATGAAGGTAAGAAAGATCAGGCAAGTCAAAAGGAAAACTCATTTCCCATGATGCACCGTGATCCTCTACCCTGCAGTCATGCAGCTCAGCCTTTTCATTTGTTCTTTTCCCATCTGTCTCACTGTGTGCTGCACTGCAGCTCCTCATCTGCTGAGAGCTCCATTATGTTTGAAAGACAGAGAATTATGGAAAATCAGAATGGATGTGTGCTGTTTGCAAATGTTATTTAAAGGTTGTTTAAGCATGAAGCTCCTCCAGCTCTTTTTATTAACTTTTTTTGCTTCACCTATTTTTTTATTTTGTGTGTGTGTGTGTGTGTGTGTGTAAATACAATAGCTCCACTCTGAACTTCCACTTGGTGGGAAGTCAGTTTTGTCATTAATTTAGAGAGACTGTCAGTGAAGTTATTGTATGTTCACAATGTTGTGTTTTATTTTTAGTCTATGTTCTTTGGGCTAATTACTTAAATGGCTCAATACTGAAGACTGATTGAAGTGTAACCACTTGTGTGTGTATGTGTGTGTGTGTTTCAGAACGAGTCGAGGAACATTGAGATGCTGGCAGCAGCCTGTGCTGTGGGAGTGGGCTGCTGTTTTGCTGCCCCCATAGGAGGTGAGTTTTCAGAGAAAAATATAGTAACATAACTCCAGCACATTGAAAGCTGTATGATATTTAATTTGATATCATATCATATATAATATTAGCTGTACATCATACAACAAATAATAGCACATACTGACATTTATGTCACTCTGAGGGGTTATTTTATTGAAGGCAATATCTCCTTTTACAACTTTACATCAGGTCATGTTAAGATTATCCCCAGTTCATGCTAATACAGGTCACACTTCATTAACTTCCAGTCAATGAATTGCTGTTATGATTGGCTTTGCACTTGCACAGTAATTTTATGGCTTGCATTCACACAGCAAATTTTCATGTACTTAATAACCACAATGTGGCCGGTTTATTATATTTAAATGGTATGTATTGTTTGTGTGTGTGTGTGTGTGTGTGTTTTAGGTGTGTTGTTCAGTATTGAAGTAACATCCACATTCTTCGCGGTGAGGAACTATTGGAGAGGTTTCTTTGCTGCTACCTTCAGTGCCTTCATCTTCAGAGTACTTGCTGTTTGGAACAGAGACGAAGGTGAGGCAGACATATATATATATTTGTGTGTGTGTGTGTGTACCTCTATTAACCCCAGGAATTTATGTGTATTACTGAGTCAGAAGTCTAAGTTTAGATGGTTGATTTAAGATACTTCCATAATTCCTAATATAAAAAGTTAAAGAAGTTCTTGCACACAACAGAACCTGGTTGACATTTGTTTCTACTGGAGCTGAAAACTAACAAGTTTCCAGAAGTGGATGTTCAGACTTTCAGCTTATCGAATTTCTACCTTAGCATTTCTAGTGTCTTGATAACCCAAGTTTTTTAACAAGATTTTTTCCAGTCTTCTGTTGACGAGACAGTCGGGCTGTGTGAGGTCAGGAATTCTGGTCAGCGCCTCCACAACGAGCCAAACTTTTTGTTTACCTCTCGCTCATTACCTTCGGTTTCGGACAAAAACTTTGAACTGCTGTAACACTTGTAGAATAGATGGCATCCGACTGCAAGACCTTTGCCCTTGTCTTGGACCTTGACTTAGGTTTTTGGTTGATTGTTTGGCAGAGCTTTGCCTTCCTTAGTAACTCTTGTTGTGTTTTTCTTTTTTTTTTTTTATCTCCAGAGACCATCACGGCTCTATTTAAAACCCGTTTCCGGCTAGATTTTCCCTTCGACCTCCAGGAGCTTCCTGCCTTCGCTGTCATTGGGTAAGTTCAAACGGGTTATTTACCAATCTCTGATTTCACGGATACATATGGTCAAGGGTTGAGAGACCTGATATTTCTTTTTAAATCAAAAAAGAAAAGGAAGGGGAATCATCAAGGAGGAGGATAAACACCAACCAAATGGATTTCTCACAGCATTTTTTTAACCATTAACTTCAACTTATCATCCATTTTACACAGGAAGCCTAATTAGATAGTGGCAACAATTACCTTTTGACAAATACTGTTATCAAAATGAACTCGTGTTTGGTTTGCCATAAAAGTCCATAGAAACTTCAAATCTGGTCAAAGACGTGCGAGTTATTGTTTTCAGCAATCTGGTTGTTTTGACAGGCATTCCTATTCAGTATGACGGCAGCATCAATTCAGATATATTCTTCAGGATCTCCTCTTACTGTAGCTTGTGAAGGTGTTACTTCAGGGTAGCCTGTGTGAGTCACCTAACATGGATATTCAGCCAGCAACAGTTGCTAGCGCACTGAGGGATGTCTTATTTTATCCGCTGTAGCCCGGGGCCTCTTCCAAGGCTGTGAATGAGACCACGGGCTCCTGGAAGGAAGCTGATGGAGAGGTGGGAGGGGATCTCTCTCTCTCTCTCCTTCTCTCCCTCTCTATCTCCTATGAAAGTACCCGAGAGAAGAAAATCCCTGTCTTCTTTTCTTTCTTGTCTTCATCTTCCAGCTATTTTTTGTCTGGAGGTGTTAACACGCGCTGCTACATCAGTGACGCACGTACAGTACTCTTTAACACTGCCTCCAGAGAAGGCAGCAGTGAGCTTAGCCCTAGTTGTACAGTGTGCTGGTGTATATGTATGCACTGGCGCATTAGTGTGTGTGTGTGTGTGTGTGTGTGTGTGCGCGCGCCAGAGCATCCGCACAGTTTCCATCTTCCCCTGCCAATAGCTGTCAAGCGGGGAAAGTCGGTCAGTATCTCAGTCAACTAGACCAGAAAGAGTTTGTTCTATGCTACATGCTGCCAAGGGCACGTCTTTGAAGAGTCATACACTATTCTACTTACTGTTTACACCCTCAGGCTTCAGGAGTGATGCTCACTGGGGAACATTACAACTTGATTTCTGCACATAAAACATAGTGCAAATACATGCTGTACAGTGATATGTGTGAATGTATGTGGAAATACATGCAGACACACAGATATGTGTGAATTTATATGGTAATACATGCACACTATAGTTGTGTTGGCCATGCAGTGACAGCCTTTATCACACCACATCCACATTGTGCATTTTTACATCTTTATCCTGTTTTATTTTGTATGTCAGTTTTGTATTGTGGTCGTGTGTGTTTTCTTCTAAACAAAGTCATGTTTACATTCAGTGTCTCTCACCAAAACACATCATAAGCTTAGTACATTTTCTGAGCAACATTTCTTGCGCATAAATCATTTGCAAAACCGATTTCTTTGATATATTAAAACCTTGAGATTGAAAGTTTCTTCTTGATCTTGGAAACAGCCGTCAGTCTCCTCACAAGTTCCATCAGAAGCTGTTCTGGAGCTTTTAATCGTATCACATGATCTTCTTCAGCGGATGCAATAGATGTTCAAATATCAGGACAGATTTAAGGACTTGTCATCCATGTTGGCTTAAAAGTTGGTACCGGAAGTTAATTCTTCACCTTGGAAACAGCAGGTGATAATCTCTCCACATGGTTTTCATCACTAAGTCTCCCTGCAGTCCTTCATTGTTTACATCCTTCTTCTTCCCTGCCTTTTTGTGGTGCAAAGGCTATGGTACGTAGAGTATAGATATAAACAAAACAAAATATTGCTCCATACCACCACTAGTGGTCAAGACCTCCACAGCGTACCTTTAAAGGATAAGTCAGTGATATTCCACTGTACTTTGTGTGATTGTCAAAAGTTCCCATGAAAAGTTCAAAAACAACAACGTGTCAGTCATTCTCTGATGTACTTTCTGACTCAACACCAAGCACATTCATTCTTATGGAAGCATTTTTAAAGTGTCATGAATATATACTTTATTAACCAAAAAATCCTGAAACAGCAGAGCATTGTAGTTTTCAGCATGTTACTCAAACAGGCATAAATAGTGCATTCGTTGGGGTCTAATTCAGAGGCGGGCTGAGTATTTCCAGCAGCAGGACAGTGTGTGTAGGATTGATTCAAAATAAACTGCAGTGCATTAGCACCGGCATTTATTCATGCTGTCACAATGTGACTCAGTTTGTTATTAATAGTTTTTGGACAACAGTTGAGCTCTACGACTCAGAGGAATAAGAAATATCAGGCTTTAGATATACAGAGGATACTTGTTAGTAGGATCAGTTCATTGTTGATTTTGGCATTTTTATTTTGATGACTATTAAAAAAAATGTAGATTAACAGATGACTAAGTATTTTAAGTTTGTACTGAGCTATTAATTTCAGTCTGTCTACATTTAGACTTGATAGCAAGTCATGAATGTTGGGCTGCAGCCAAATGATTTTTTTTGTTTTGTTTTCATAAAATAGCTTTTTCCTAATTGCTTTCAGTCATTCTTTCAATTCTTTTATTTATTTTACTGAATTGAATTTGTAATGCTGAAGCATTTAGGGGATTAATTGAACTGGCTGATCAACAGAAAATGAGTCTACAACTTCTAACTTTCACATATTAGGACTTGATGATTTTCTCACATTTTTTTCTCAAGCTATTTTAAGATGCCACCTCGGGCTTTGGGAAATTGACTAAACAATTAATTAATGAATTTTTAAAAAGTCCAATGAATCTATACTGAAAATAATCATCAATTGCAGCCCTCATATTTGTTGTTCCCCAGTTTATTGTAACACAGTTCTTCAGTGCCTCCCATTAGAGCAAACACTGGTCTGACTGAAACACCTTTACCTTACCACAAGTACTGTAAACCTTACCCCCCTAGCCCTGTGTGGACTCAAACAGTACCATAACCCCAATACTTTACCATAAACCCCGATCCTAATGCTGAACTGCTCCACAGAGAGAGAACATTGTGTCCTTTTTTAGGGCAGGAGTACAAAGAACACAAAATGGCACACATGCAGTGTTTTCCTCGGCTGCACCACAGGGGCAAAGACTCACTCATCATCATGTTCATTATTTATTCAGAGGTATTTGACGGAATTAATAATGCAGCAAGATACATTTATAAGCACTAGGTTGTCTGCATAGCTGTCTGAGTCTATTCTTTCTCTATACCTCTCTCCTCTTTCTTTCCCTCTTACTGCCATAAAGAGGACTCCCACTGAGCTTTTAAATGCGTGCTTATGTAAACCTCTTTCTCCGCTTTGTCTCTGACTCCCCCACACATCCCCGTTTGACTGTGAGCTCTCTCTTAGCTGTAATTCCCTGTTCATTTTTCATCTCCTGTATGTTTCTCCTCTCAATTTAGTTCTTTGGTTTTTTTCCTGTCATTTATTTGTTAGTTTTTTCCTCCTCTGCATGTACAGTGTATTCCTCCTACATATCTAGTCACTGCTCTTTTTTTTCACTCATTCATTTCCCCTCTTTCCCTCATTTTTTTGTGTGTCTGTGCTGTCAGAGTATTTTTATTTTTTCATGTGTAGAACAATGTGGAGAGTAACACTGACAATACTGTATATGTCCAGTGTATTGGAGATTATATTAATATTGTTGTTTTTTGTTGTTGTGGCCAGTGGGGACAAATTGATTTGTGAAAGAAAAATGTTGGAATTGATCCTTTTGGTTTGGTTTTGAATTAATGTATTCTAGTCTCAATTCGATTACCCAGGATGCAATTGTTAGCCAAATGGATCACTTTCTTTGAAACCCATGTCTCCACCTTCTGATGTGTGTGTGTGTGTGTGTGTGTGTTTCTCTCTCTGCAGTATTGCCAGTGGTTTTGGTGGGGCTTTGTTTGTCTACCTGAACCGTCTGATTGTTCAGTTCATCAGGAAACAGAAGGCCATCAACAGATTCCTCATGAAAAAGTGAGTCTGACACACTTTTTCTATTTTTTTTTTTACTTTGACCACAAGTGTTTTTTTTGACTTTCATGTTTGTTGCGACAAGACAGACTGACATCAAAACTACAGGAGTTCCAGTTTTGTGTATTTTTCCTCCCCATCATCTTCTTTCTTCTCCCGTCTCTGTACATTCATGGAGTCATCCTGAAATTCCAACACATTTCCAGTCAAGTTTTAAAGTTTTCAACTCAAGTAAAGGTGTCTTTGCTCATTTCGTAGCACATAGAGAGCAAATCTTGAGTCTATGTCTGCATGTCTTTTAATTTGCTTTGTTTGCATACATTAATCCTCTGCATATCACTTTGCATTATAACTGATTCAACAAGTTTGCTTTGGAAATTGGGTGTTTGGAGGATTTTAGCACACTTCAATCATATATTGTTTACAGTCATAATCATATTCTTATGTGGGCTTTTTTTCTCTTCAGAAATTTGCATTTTGCACTGACATGAAGGTTTGATTTTCATACAGTAGATAGAACAAAGATAATCATGTTCTGTTATTTTACTCTACCTTGGAACAAGGCGCTGCTATTGAACTCCTACAGCCACTCCATTTTTTTCTTTGTTCAATTTCATGTTTTGGATCTTAACTTCTGGTCGCTATTGCTGCCTACAGTAAATACCGTTAAAAGGTTGTGGTCCTGATTGGTTCACACATCCAAGTGAACATTTATTAAAGTTGGGAACATGTCCACATATTTCAGGAGGTCATATGGCGTGACCTTTAGATCATAGATTAAAAAGAGTTTCTTGTGCGCCAAGTTATGCTCAGCATTAGCTAGCTCATAACTAGTTGAACTAGCTTACTTTGTGTTGCTGTATCTTATCAGTACGAGGATGCAGGTAGTTATGTTATTACCATTATTTACATTCCTCACAAGCAATCACTCTGTCAGTACTTCATGCTGTATGTTATATAAACTAGTCAGATATTTGCTAAAATGCGCAAGATGATCACAAGCAGCAGATGTCAATGTACACAACACCATATATTACCACTCCACAGACAGGAAGTTTCTGAAACACATATTTAAAGAGGACATATGTGAACCCTGCTGGTATAAGTCAAGTTGCCTGTAGTTTCATGATCACCTGTAGTTTCACATGGTAGTTTTTTGAGATTTTTAAAGTTTTGGTGTATATTGTGATTTGATGATGCAAATATATTGTATGTGCACATTTTTTTCATGGTCTGAAACCTTGTTACAGTGACATTCTTTTTTTTTTTGTGGCATTTTTGCCTTTATTGGATAGTGCGCAGTGAAGAGGCAGACGGGAAACAAGGTTCAATTCCTGCCTGGAATTGAACCACGGATGTCACGGTTACTGGGGCACTCCCACAGTGACATTAATAATAAATGATGACTGGTCTTACTCACTCTGGAACAGTGACAATATGACATGCTTTAGTTGATTTCCTGTAACGATCTTAACTAAATCTGCAACATTTTACACCAGAGTATAATGATTAAAGGTGCACTTTGTAAGATTTGGCCACTAGCACCAAACAAAGAGGGAGAAGCATATTATCCCTCCCCCAGTCTTCCCCAAACGCATCACCTCACCGCCACGACTCTCATGATATTATCAATCATCTGAATATAGCCTATAGTTACTGTTTACAGCAACACTACAGTGACTCACTATCACCCTTGAATTACAAAGTGGTATTACAAGACATAACAGGCTGGGGCTAACCGGTTAGCATGCTAACCTCAGTAGATATCTCTGCAACACAATACATAGAGGTCTTTGACATATTGCTAAAACTATTGTTTCCTCACACTCTGTTAATTTTAGTTAATTTTGAATGTTTTTAAGTAAAATTCTGAAAAAATCTTACATAGTGCACCTTTAAGGAAAATATGTTTTTACCAATGAGCTCAATTAATATATAGTGATTTTTTTTCTGTTTTCTCTTTCCTATCTTTATCACTCTCTCTATCTACTCTTTCTCTTTCTCCCTGTCTGACTCTCAGGCGTCTGCTGTACCCAGCACTGGTTACTCTACTTGTTTCCACACTAACATTCCCCCCAGGTTTTGGACAGTTTATGGCTGGCAAGGTAAGGTTTCACCCACTACACCCATCCAACACATACTATTACTTTTTGATACACACTGCACTGCAACCATTACTGGACTGTAATTCAAGAATATGAAAGAAAACCTGTGACATTATGGGCCTTTATGTGTTGATGTAGTGTGCATGTTGTGTAGCAAGACAATGTTTCACAAATGAGACACATACAGTACCAGTCAAAAGTGTCAAAAACTAGTACTGTACATGATGTCTGTAAGTTTAAGTATAAGAGTCTAATTTTTTTAGTAATGGCAGTAATAGTAGCATAATCACTGAAAGACTAACTTTATAACTGAAATGAATGTCTCCAAATGATTTATATTTTCTACATTTTGTATGTTTTTTGATTTTGGTCTTTATGCAGCTGTGTAATTGAGCCATTTTAGATCATTCCATAATAACTTGATTACCATTCATATCAGCGCATGATTTGTATTTAATACTCACAATATGGCTTCAAATGAGTGTTTGTGTATACCATTTTGTGTACACTGGAGACTTTAGTATACTGTCCCTTTGCTCCAGGGATAACTCGTAAGTGTGTGTGTGTGTGTGTGTGTGTGTGTGACTTGCCTTTTGTGTGTTCCCCTTCATCTGTCTAATTATCAGATTTAGAAAAGGAATCTTCTGTGTATCCTTGGGCCTTATGCACACATAAAGTACACAGCACACACACTCCCTTGGTTTTGGTTCCTAATGAGAGAGGGTGAATCAGGCTGCTAAAGCTGTAAATCTGCCTACACTGACCCGCTCCTGTTAAAGCCCGTCTCTGGAGTGCATACTCAGAATTTTGTATCTCAAATCCCTCCTCTCATACTCCTCAGTCATCATTTCTTTGGCGGTTGGAGACACCATCACCACCAGTGTCGACAGCTATTCTGACTTTAAAACTGAACTACAAATGAATTTGTCTTTTTACTCTCCCTGCCCGCTTTATCTTAAATCTTCAGGGACATCTCTTTAAACACTTTCAGCACATCATCCACCCGTTCTGTCATGATGAATTTTTATTTCCGGGGTGTGGTATTTACATTCAGATCTCACAAAGTCAGATGCACATTAGGTTTTGAGCACATTTAAGGCCTAAAGGAAGGAAGAAACACACCATTTATAAAGTTGCGAGGAGCTATTTCAGGAGACCCTGGTTCCGGAAGTAAAAGTCCCATTCATTTTTTACCATAGACAATGTTATAACCATGACTCACTGTTGGAGCACTTCTGCGGCTTGGATCCCCATGAAACTGTTAGGGTGAATCATCAGTACAAAAGATAAAGAAGTGTTTTAAAATATCTGGTTTGATATTTGGTTTGAAAGCAATTATTTTCAAAGTACCAATTGAAAATATCTTGTTTTATTGTAAAAAGTGAAAGGTACAAGCCTGTGCGTGTAAAATTTTAGGGTAGGTGTTAACTACAACCCCCAAAGTGCATTTCGGAACCCAGTTCCTAAGCTTAAAATTCAGTTACATTCCTTGCAAACAGCAAGTGAAAGGTAAATATTAGGTTGTTTGAAAACTCTTGAAAATCTTAAATCAATTCACTTTTAAATTTTGGGTCAATTGTGGGTGAATTCAGCATCTATGGTGCTATGTTTTGTTCTCAACTGCAACGGTTGAGTGTTTTGAATTTTCTACTGCTCTGATTCGTGGCTCCAACTGGCCTCCTCTCCATGGCAAAAGCAGCTGAGGCTCAAGGGTATTGTAGTATTTAGATCCATTCACCATGCACAAATCACAGACAAAACATGATTTCTGAGACACAAAGCTGAAATGATAATATTGGTGGTCGTAACGTAGACCTATGAACGTTACATCATCTAGCCCTGAGGATGTTGAAAGAATTTTTTTTAATTTGGAATTCAGAATGGGGGGAAAACAGCATCCCCTGCCACTTCACAACTTTATACAATACACTTTTGTTGCACATACAACAACACAACTTACCTCTGTCAATTTTTACTTATAATGTCACTTCCTGTTTGCCTGTAGCTGACCCAGAAGGAGTCTCTGGTGACATTACTAGACAACCGGACATGGGCCAAGCAGGGCATCGCTGAGGAGTTTGACTACATCGGACACTCCCAGGCCTGGAAACACCCACAGGTCAACGTCTTCGTCACACTGGTCCTCTTCATCGTCATGAAGGTAGGGGTTTATACAGTTAGAATTTTCAGAGGTTTAAAAAAACGATGAGCCTGTTTATACGTATACGTTTATACGTAAAGAAAGGTTGTGAGGACAGCATGCATTGGACCCTAAATGTATTCTAAATGGGAGGGGGTTGCCATTCTTATTCATTACTTGGCCTGAACTAATGGGAAATTATTGGAACTGAGCCCATCTCCTCTTGTCACTAGTAAAGAACAAAAAGAGACCATGTTATTTTAAAAAGTTGGCGAATGGCCTATCTCTCTGTCACTGTGTTACAAAGTTATGTTCCCGGGAGGCCATTTAAAGTTTTGTCCACTTCGATGCTATATCACTAAGTAAAAGAGCTGATGGACTCATGTAAAAAAAATTACAGGAACAGAGCATATCTTTGTGCCTCAGTGTTACACTTTATGCTGCCTAGGCCATTTTAAATGACTGGGACTCAATCTGTCCCGCTTTCTTAATAAGAAAGTTCAAATGAAGGAATGGAATCTGTCCAATTTCTCCTCATTTTTAAGGGCCAATAGATAGTACTGTATGAGTTTATGAGGACAAAAAAAGAAAGTAACAAACTTAGAGGTACCCTGGGGATTTTTATGCCTCTGCACCGGCAGCAGCCATGGCTGGAGACATTATGTCTGTCCGTCTGTCCCATTCTTTTGGACGCGATATCTCAGGAGTGCCTTGAGGGATTTTCTTCCAATCTGGCACCAATATCCACTTGGACTCAAGAATGAACTGATTAGATTTTGGTTGTCAAAGGTCACAGACACTATGACCTCACGAAAAATGTATTTGGCCAAAACTCATGAATTCCTACACTAATTATGACAAATTTTCACAGAAATGTGATGACATTTTATATCCAAAAGTTCAACTTCCCTGTGACATCTTAATGTTCTGCAGAAGCACTTTTCTGACTGTTATTCAGCGCCATAACTCAAGAACAGAAGGAGAGATGGTGACCATAATTCACGTTTGGTTGGATACTGAATTGGTGACATATCTGAAGCTTTGTCTACCGTCATGACTACAACTTTGTGTTCTATCAGAATCAGCTTTATTGGCCAAGCATTTGAACACATACAAGGAAAATACACTTAATACATTGTATTAAATTCCTTCAAAGTCTTCACTCACTTCACACACTGTGTGCATCCTATGGGACTAACAAATGTGTTGAATGGATTTGCTTTCAATGGAACATTTGCAAAGCTGTTTTTTTTTTTTTAAGTAGATTGAATTTGTACATGAATTTGTGTACATCCATCTTTGCTAGCTAGCAGCTTCTTCTTGACTTTAGCTGTCTAACTGGCACATTGTGGAAGTGGAATAGTGTGAAACCAGTAGCAAGATTGGGTATCACGCCACGTACAAAGTCACCTTTAAGTGTGTTGAAGTGCTTGTGCGCTTGATATAAACTAGATGGGGGCCCACTTGTAAAAACATTGCTCCACAGCACTGCTGGCGCTTAAAAACTTCATAGGGTACCTTTAATGTGGAGCTGATAAACACAGCTAGACAGGTGAATAGCAGCCTCTATGGTTTCAATGTAGAAAGCAATGTAACTATTGGCACCTGGCTTATATCCCCAGAGTCTCAGCGAGAAACATGAAACACTATAATACAAAGCATTGAAGCCAAGCCACTGCACTTCTGGCCTCAGTGGGGAAAAAACAAGCTTAACAGTTACTGTATATTCATTTTTCTCTTGAGGGAAAATGCTAAAGTCTTGCCACCCAACCTCCTGTTTCTCATTTGGTCTCAATGACGAGAAGAGAACGAACAGAAGTTTGGGAGCCCAGATGAACTCTGTGCCCTGCTAGTCTTCCTGTTATGGTCTCTGTTTAAGGGCTGCTGGAGGAGAGTGCTGTTTGTGTTGTGATTAAATTGGCTTTTTTATGTAACCTTTATTTCTGTGCAGCCGAAATGAAATGTCCTTTCCGAATACAAAAACCAGAGGTTGTAAATCTTCCCTCACTGCATCAAGAGCTGCACTTCTGTGTGTGTGTGTGTGTGTGTGTGTGTGTGTGTGTGTGTGTGTGTGTGTGTGTGTGTGTGTGTGTGTGTGAGTGAGTGTGGCTGTGTTGTGCTGTGCTGTGAGTCTCACAGAGCAAGTAAAGCACACAAAAAGGGCCCCGCAAGAGTGCTAGTGGGTGCAGAGTAGAAAGACGCCTTGTGTGCGTAGGCGAGTACATGGCCAGTTGGCTGCAGGCGGGGTTGGGGAAAGTATTTTGGAATGAGATTTTTCTAAACTATAGCTGTAGCTTTGTCAACTAAAGATACACAGGAAATGAAAGTAAGAAGTTAGTAAAGAAAAGATCATAAACACATTTGCAAATTCACACAATGATAATGATAATTGTAAAAGAATATCCCAGATGAAGATGTTAACACATGTTTTTTGCTGCTACATCCAACTTGGTCTGATAGGACCAGAGGCTAATTTTGATTTGAAGTTAACACACTTTTTAAAAAAAAGAATGTTGTACATTTTTCTGACTTTTGACTCTTCTCTATTTGTGGTGCTTTTACACTATTTTTCAACACTTACCATATTGTTATAATTTTAATTTATAGCCAGAATTGCCACTGCTGAACAAAAGTAATACATTCATACATTCAAGTCATACATTCCTCAAAGCTTATTTTCTATTTTTTGTGAAACCAGCTTCATTCTGATGGAATAATAAAATGAGACAATCTTTTGCTTCTACCACTAGGAGTCACCAAAGTCAGATATTTTAAAATCCTTCACATAAGGGCTTTAAACTCCAACCAAATAAACCTCACTGGATTTATGGAGAAAACAAGTAGTACTCTGCACAAAGTGGATAGATGAATTAGAGTGAGTAGTTGAATATACTTCATTTAACAACAAATAATTCAGAAAAAAACTGTATCCACAGATAAGTTGTGCAGAGCTATTGTCCGGCAAACTGGCCCACAGAATGTGGAACAAACGCACTCTGAAACTATTATCCAACACTGGCCAGGGGCTCCAGTTTCAAAGTTATGTAAGCACAGAACTGATGGTGTGACAGTCTATAGTGCGGTAACGGCAAAAATGGACTCACTGTCTCTTTGTCATTGTTTCTGTACAGCGCAATAAAGAATGTCTCTGTCAGCCTTTTGTCTGTCACTATATCTCAAAAAGTGTCTGTCAAAAAGCGATTTTGATTACTTTTTTGAAGCCAGCTTCACTGAATCAACTTTTCTTGATGAAACTCTGCTGTCCATTCTCTCATACCTCCGTGTGTGTGTGTGTGTGTGTGTCAGTCAGTCAGTCAGTCAGTCAGTCAGTCAGTCAGTCAGTCTCATCCCTCTGTCCTCTAGCAAAATAGCTGTAAGCATAATTCTTCTTAGTGTGACGTCCAACCTTGGGTGTGTGTGTGTGTGTATCTATACATGTACGTGCCTTCTTCTTCATGCACAGGGTTACCAAAGACAGATGCAGCATTTCCCATTTATGACATAGATGAGAAACATATAGCACAAGGACAAAAAACACACACACACACACACACACACAGATACTAACTTCAATCACCCACCTGCACAAATCTCATCGAGCTGCTCTCAACATCTATCTGTGGGCATGTACTGACTCATGTCCTCTCTCTCTTACTGGCACACACACACACACACACACACACACACACACACACACACCAGAATCTCATATGACACACACACAGCATTCAAAGTGAGGCTGTAATGGCTCTGTCTAATTACAGTCTTTGGTTTTCTTGGATTCAGCCTGGTGAGGGGAGATTGCTCTCTCTCTCTCTCTCTCTCTCTCTCTCTCTCTCTCTCTCTCTCTCTCTCTCTCTCTCCTTCTTGGTAATGAACAGTTTTATCCAACATGGTTGCCATGTTGTCTTGTTGCCCCTTTTTCAAGCTGAAACTTGAGGAAGGCTCTTTTTTCCAGCTGCTAAACTGTTGAAAGTAAAGGTGCATGGAGAATGTTTAGTACCAGGGAGTCCTTGTCCTCAGATCAGCAAATGCAAGCTGCTATACATGTTTTAATCACGTGTTTTTTTTTACTGTACAAAACAGTCAACAGAGTGTGTGCCCTCTGTGAAAAGACAAGTGAAATGCTGCATGTTGAGTTAGCTGTGATACTGCTGAGAAAGTGTTTTTGTATTTTAAGGGTAGTGGTAGCACACCTGAAAACACACACACACACACACACTCACACACAAACCTGCAGACCAATTTGGCACGCTTTGTAGTTTAATGCTATTTTCAGTGGTGTAATTATGCACATCAACAGCTCTGAATGTGGTATATGTTTATTAATACAGGTGTGTGTGTGTGTCTTCCAGCTTGAGTGAGGCCTCTGTTATCTATTTGTGTGTGTGTGCGCACGTGTGCATGTGCGTCAGAGTGACCGAGAGCTGGCGGGACTGTAATTGGAGTGGGAATAGAAGAAGGGCCCCTAAGGGTCCCCAGAGGCCCCCAGGCGATAGACTGTCCTCTGAATGTGACACACACACACACACACACACACACACACAGAGGGCTCCCAGATGACTGACAAATTAAATAGAGTATAAATGTCCTGGATAGTGCGTCATAACTGATACCGTTGACCTGAGTATCCTTCACTTCTCCCTTTTCCATCCATGTTCACTTACATTCTCCTGTTTCTTTTTCTCTCCTTAAGTTCTCTTTATCCTCTTGTGAACCTCAGTCTCCAGGGTTTTTAACTTTTTTTTCTAAAACATTAACAGAAGAACAATAAATCAAGATGAATGGAGACCCTACAGAGGCAGAAAGTGTAGGTTAAGCTGTACTGCACTGCACAAGCTGTGACTGATGAGTTTCAGAGGTCCAATGCTCATATACTTGTATGGGAATCACTCGCACAGACTTTTTTGACCGTTCACTAAACCCCTCCCCCAAACGGTGATGTCCAGTCATAGCTTAGCAACCATAACAACACACTAAATAAAAGCAATATACATATAAAAGTGTATATGAAGAGCTCAGAGGATGGTGTCTTTTTTTTGAGCCTTTCAAAAACCAAAAAACACCAGAGTGAAAGTGTAAGGAAATGGATTCAGCGGTTTGTTTGTCTGCACTAAGCTGCAAACATAAGCATGTCCAGCTAACTAGGTGACTACTACTACTGAAAAGAGCTTCTGTTCACAAGAGCAGCTTCCATTCATGTTTAGTTCTCTCCCACTGTTTTAGTTCTTTATTGATCTGTGCAAGTTTACACTCCAGTAACACCAGCCAAACAACACTGGTGTTGTACCAGCCAAAGTTGTAGTAATAAAAGTGAAACGTGTTGTTTGTAAAAAAAAAAAAAAAACTAACAATAAAACTAAATCTAACATACGTCTTGCTCGGCCAAGTTTGTAAGCTAACAGGGTTTGTGTGTTAAATTGAAATATGAACTTTTCCCAGTTATATTAAAATAAGGACTAAGTAACTAACTGCAACACAGAAACAATCCTGTTTCTTTTTTTACGTCTTCCACATAATTCAGCTGGTGAGGATATGGTGATGGTGAGGACTTGGCACACCATCTATATTTTTCATTGAATTGAAAATGTTAGTCTTCCAGCCTCTGTTAAAGTATTTAGTGGTGTAAATCCTCCACTAAGAGCCTAGATGAAAGGATTTGAAATGAAACGGATGATAAAACATGTTCATGCATCCTTCAGTGAAATCTGATCAAAATCATCTCATGTTATGTGTTTCCCATAGGTAATCAGGGCGGTATTGATCAATTATATGATAAATATGCAATTAATCTAACTGCACCACATCAACTGGTTATCTGCTTTCTGTCATGAAAGGCCAGTATTCACCTGAATAAAACCTGCAGCTACACTGTAGGTTTGTCTCTTTCTTCAGTAACCTCAAGTGCACAGCTTCACAGAAACTGTGATGACAGATACATTTTTTTTCATCTGAACAAATTATACAGAAATAACATGATGCCAAGGTTACATTCTACATTTCCAAATGGTCTTAATCAGTGTCTAGTTCTCCAGGAGTCAAAAGTAGCACATTCTTAACATCTAAGCTGTAAGAGAGGAAATCTTTTCATTGTCCTTTGTTTAATGAGAGGATGATTTATAAGTCAGTGAAGCAATTTTACCTGTCAGACACCTACAACAGTAACCACTGCAATATCTAACACACACACACCATGAGACGTATGTGCCCTATCTCCCATTTAACAAGTTCTCAAAACAACAAAGTAGGTTAAAACCCCAGTGACTGCTCCAGAAACACTCATGATAGAGATATTTCCTGATTGTTCAATCATGATTAACACGTGTACAATCTTACAGTTTCATTTAGCAGATGTTTTTTTCAAAGGGACATACATCTGAGAGCTGATATCTCCCATGCAAGGATCTAGTCAGGAGACAACAACATGAATAGATGCCAACAGGTGGTGCACAGAGGCAATGCATAGAGTGCTTAGAAGCAATTTTTGTCTTTTTTTTTTTGTTGTCCATTAAATCACTTCAACCCTGCACAACATTGCAACTTACTTACTACATATTAAAATTCTGTCATATTTATATCTTCAGTTATAGTTAAAAGTTATAGTAGAGGAAGCGTTACATACAGTTAACAGGACAGCAGTATTATTAATAAAGATAGTGCGTTCCTTCTCCTCAATTCCTGTTTGAGATTCATATCTGCTGTTACACATTTTATAAAGGCAACGACGCAAAACATTAACATCCACCAAAAAGACAATTTGTTTACTTTATGGTTAGATGATCTCTGCATGTGAGGCTCTGACCTAATGATTACATTCAGCTTTGTCGCTCATTATGTTCTCACATAAAGCAAATTACAGCCACGCTACGTCCACTAAAACCACATCATCATAGCTGTTTAATGACTTATTGTTATGAGCCACATATGTAATCTTTAAAACATGCCGGCTGTCAGAGAAACGTCTTCTATCTGAGACCGTTTTGACACAACTTTTAGCTCAGGCAATGCTGAAATCCAGTTAGAATTATTAAAGGCAGGGGGTAGTATTTTTGAGCAAACCTACTTATGTCTACTGATGAAATCTGAGTTACATATATTGATTGAATTTAATTATTTTTTGTTCTAAAATAGTTGAGCCCTAAAGCAGCTCTATAACTTATAAGTCTCATTAAGGCCAAAAATTAAAATTCATGTGGTTCATTAAGTCATATTTAAGTGGATTTTAATTCATGTTAGAGGTTTTCTTGTTCACTCCTTTCATTCGGGGTTTTTTTTTTTTAAATCAGCTGCAAGGTTTTCAACCAACAACCCAATAAAGTCTCGGCTTGATGTTCTTCCCTTCAGGCTTCCGTTTCCTCTGATGGTTAAGAAGTCCCCCTTCAGTTCGAGGTCAGAGATCCTCATAAATTTTGATGGTCGTGCACTACCTCCGAGAGACGCACACTTAGTAGATTACATTAGATTAGATTAGATGAAAAATTAATGTTTCCTCGGAGGGAAAGTGAGTCATCGCCGCCGTAAAGAATCGGATACAGAAATGGCAAGGAGGATATAGATAGTCGCTGAGCAAATAAAAGGTCTGGAGAAATATGTTCGGAAATGCTAATGCTACTCATCAAAAACAATCAACTCTCGATTATATTATCGTACCATCAACCATGTCATTTTGAAAAGTGCTCAAGGAATCGGGGAATGAAAACTATCCACCGGCTTTTATCCCATTATGGTAAACCTTGTAACATTGTAAACTCCAGCAGGAGGTGTTTCAGCAGGACGGGGATGTAACCTTGTGAAAATACACATCTATTGAGTTAGACACCAGATCATGTTGATTCTGTTGAGTAAGAAGGTTCAGATAAAGTGAGATTGATGCGGTGTCTTTTCAGTTATGTTTTAGCTAAATGGTCAGGCTGTAAGTTTTCTCTTTAGGCTGTGGCACACTGAGACACCTGAGCAGGCTTAATGGGAAATTAAATGAAACTGCATATTTTAATTCCCTTATATTGCATAAAAGAGGACACTTGAGGCAGAAATGTTTCCTGTTGATAAAGATTATACTGTAAATTGTTAGGGAAGCACATTCAATTGTATAAGTACCGGTATGAAATGAGTGTGGCTTCACCTTAGAGGCAAACAAGGAGAGTTTACAAGGATCTGAGGCAGCGCATTAGCATTCAACAGAGATTTCTCAGAAACGTAATCCATGTGATTTCTGCCACAGATTATACTCAGTATGTCAGCTCGTGTGGTACAATATCAGCAAACCCAAAAAGATCACAATCGTTTCCTAGAAGCAGCATGATGTAGACGTCGAAATACATTTCCAGTAAGAGGGGACTGTTTCTTTAATGGCTATTAGTCCGTCACCTTGGCAACCCCAGAGCCACCTGGAGGAGGACCCTTTGGCAACTGTAACTTTGCAGACAGTGAGCGCATCAGAATGGTTGCCATGGTTAAGTCAGCTGTTCTAAGAGGTCGGGGGGAAGAAGCTGCAGCCAGCATCCCGTCACCTTCATCTGTGTACAAATGTTAGTGTGGCCGTGTCGTAATGAGTAAACAAGCAGCTGGTTTAGATTACACCGTCATCTGCATTCAGTAGTGCAGCTGGAAATGTGTCTTTAAGTGTCCTCTTATCCACTTTACAGTGTGTTTGGATGGAAATAGTGGCTTTCACACAAAATCTGAAAATGCTGTTTACATGTACAAATGTTTTCAGGTAGTTTTCATAAAGATAAACATGGAATAGAAAAATTTTAGTCTACAAATGACAGAATTATGCATCACAGCTGTAAGGAGAGACAGAGACGCAGCTAAATCTCAGCTGGATGAACATCCATTGTGTCTCCTCCTGCTCTCTATTCTCAACTATACTTCATTTTTAATACAGCCAAACATAATATTTACTTTATGTCATTCACAATTTTCAATTTCTGTTGTCAGATGATGTTAGTGGGGAAAAAAGTGATTTGATTGCAGCCTGCTTGTTAACAGCGACTCCTGTGCTGAGACATTAGTTAAATCACAAGTTTATGATCGTGATGTCATCTGACAAATTCAACAAAAACACAGGGTAGTGAATACAGCAGTGCAGAGTGACCACAGAGACACTGGAAGTGACAGGAAGTTATCATCTTCTTTACTGTTGTACACCTCTGTTCCATGTCTGAGCAGGCTTAATTGATCAGTCCACACTAAAAATTCCAAACCACTGCAAGCTGGAGATGGTTTTTAAAAAGATAATTTTTTGGATTCTGTGAACACAAATGTTTTTTTTAACTCAATTTTCTGACCTGTTACAACCATCACTACACACTGTTATCTACCGTGCTATAGAGGCTTAGTGTGGTTGGAGGATCAAAGCAGGGAGAAAAAGATGGGTTTTCAAATTTAGCTGGCTTAGTGTGGGTGTACTCTCAGTCTGTAATTTTAGTCAAAGAATATTATAAGCAAATTAAAAACTTACAGATTACTCAGTTTTTCTTTGGGTCTAATTTTCTGTATTTGCTGCCTCATGGTCTTTTGTATATAGTTGAAGCAGTAATGACCGCAGGAGAGTAAAGAATGACTCGACAAAATGTTAAATATTCTTAATGAGACTGAACACTTTACTATATTTTTTATGAGCAATAACATAATTCAGCAGTTGTCACATAATGTTTCCACAACCCTAATAAAAAAAACTTTCAAAAGCTATTTTTATACACATTTTATGAGCGGTTATGACCATTGTTACACACTGTTATGATGCACTGTGCTGTAGAGTCTTCAGTGAACGGTTCAGATAAGAGCTTGTTTCATGGCTAACTGTAAATTTACACCTGGATTAGATTGTGTTGTTCTCCGCTCAGAGAGGTTTTAAAAGTTGTGTGACAATCTGTCCCGCGGCTGCACAGGGTATTCTCATCAGAGTTCGAGGCTTCTGTAATAAAGTTAAGCCTACGTTATGAGTTCCCAGATCCTTTAAACCTTTCTAGGAGTTATTAAGGTTTTAGAGGCTTGGAGGAAGCAAAGTTAAAAAAAAAAAAAAAAGAAGAAGAAGAAGAGAGCAGGGAAGACAATCCAAGAGAAGTCTGAAGAATGATTCTTTGCGACTGTCTTGTTTCCCCATGAGGCCTATTTTGAGTGTTCATGTCTGTAACATCTCTGGCGCCCGGCCACGTTCAGCTCTGATTCTCGTCACCAAGTCTGTGTCGAGGTGTGTGCGTGGGCATGTGCGAACACCTACGCACGTATGTGTGTGCGTGCACACGGCACAGGTTGTGAAAACGGCGGCGGTGCAGGGTTACAGAAGGAGATCCATTACTTCACCATGGCAGCCGGCCTTAATTACAGCTAACTATAGACAGAGCAGAGGGAGCGGAAAAGAGAGGGAGAGGACGAGAGGCATGGAGGGATGGAGAGACGGCGTAATGAGTGTAATTAAAAAGTCTATTTGAAACCGTGAGATTATTACATCGATGAGGTTTGTGTAATGGCTTGCACAATACTCTCATTCATACGTCTTAATTTATGCATGCAAACACTGAATGTCACCGTGTCTCGAGTTTCTTTTTCTCTGCCGAAGAAATGTCCCGCTCCACTGGGGGAGTGTATATGCGTCTTAACATCGGCCTAAATTAAGTTTGGCGGAAAGAGAGAAAAAGAAAGTCTTAAATAAAATAACAGAACACCAGTTGATCATAACGATTGATGATCCATTTACTGTAGAACTGATCAATAGCACTCTTGTTGTGTCGAGCTTCACTTGAAATCTAATAAGACATCTAATATAATGTCTGTCTTCAGGTTCAGCACAGCTTTTTCTTTCCAAAAATAAACATGCCCACCTTACAACACTGATATGTGTTGATCCCTATGCTTACACTGAGGTGCACACACACACACACACACACACACACCTGATGACAATGCTCAAACGTTGTCAGTGGTGACATTTCCCTTTTTGTTTGTCTTTCCTAATTAGCAGTCTCTTCCGCTGGCCTGGCACAGTGTTGGCCAATCGGCGGCGCCCGCTCATTACCCAGGGTTCATTTCAGGGTCGTTGTCAAATGAAGAGTGAAAGTGATAGCTCAATCTAACCTCAGCAATAAGCTCCGCATGGCTGCCCTCACTGCTGGTGGAGGATTCAACTTGGCTATCATCGAGGGCCACACAGGATGGCACTCTGAAGCTAATTGAAATGCCACCCTGTTCTTTCTTTTTATGTCTGTTCTTTATCTTCCTCTTCTCTCTTTCTTAGTTCTGGATGTCTGCCCTAGCCACCACTATCCCAGTCCCCTGTGGAGCCTTCATGCCAGTATTTGTGATTGGTAAGTGTGTGTGTATGTGTGTGTGACCAGTGAAAGAAGATATGTCTGTGAGAGAGAGAGAAGTTAGTAGAAATGTGTTAATCTGAAACACGTACACAAGTTCAACTTCAAATCCAATAATATTACAGTTCATTTTAAACAAGGGCATTCTACCAACCACTCTAGATATTAAGATAATATTTTAAAACAACATTTTAGGAAATAGACTTATATGCTTTCTTGCTGAGAGTTAAATGAGAATGTTGATACCACTCTCATGTCACTCACAGCCAGTAGACAGTTAGCTTAGCTTAGCATAAAGAGTGTAAACAGCTATCCACCTTTCAGCACCTACAAAGCTCACTAATTCACACATTATATCTTGTTTAAAATGTAAAAAAAAAAAAAATGTAAAAAAAACCCTGCTAATTTACCTTTTAAACAGAGATAGATGTTGTTTACAGTCTTAATGCTAAGCTAACCATCTCCTAGTTTCATATTTAACAGACAGACATGAATACCAATCTTCTCAAACTCTTGGCAAGGAAGTGTATAAACATATGTCCCAAAATGTCAAACCAGTCCCTTAAAGGTGCAATTTGTAGAATTTAGTGGCATGTAGCAGAACAGTGTTGGCAGAAATGGAATATAACATTCATAAGTATATTTTAATTAGTGTATAATCATCTTAACATAAGAATTGTTGTTTTTTTTACCTTAGAATGAGCCTCTTATATCTAGATAGAGAGTGCCTTTGACGTTTTTATAAACCGCTGTAGATTGCTTAGAAGGGAAAGGGGAGGGGTATTCAGTTGGTTGTAATCTGCAACCTCACCACTAGATGCCACTAAATCTTACACACTGGTCCTTTAATTGAACTCAGAAGTATACTAAAACATTATTATACCACCACTCTTCACTGTTTTTCCTCAAAGATATATAGTTACTGTCTTCAAACATCAAACTAGAGGTGAGAGTTTTATTTAACCTGAGGATAACAATATATGAATAGTCTTATTAAGTAAAAGTAATGCTAAAACATTGGACTAATAGAGTTTTCCTTTGTGAAGGGGAAACAATAATCACTGTAGAGCAGACATACAGTTCAGTAGTATCAATAATTACTGCTCCCAGTTAGTATTAAGCTGGTTGCTGATCAAGAGTCTGTTTCTTTGTGCACGTGTGTGTGTTTATACTGTAGGAGCAGCGTTTGGTCGTCTGGTTGGAGAGAGCATGGCAGCCTGGTTCCCAGATGGCATTAACACAGATGGCACCATCTACCCCATAGTGCCAGGAGGCTACGCTGTCGTGGGTGAGTTAAAGACACATTCATGCTGCTGTGATTCTTCACCTTTCTCTCTCTCTATGTTGTACTGCGCAAATGCTCTGTGCTTTTAGTTTTTGCTCTCACTTATACTATTTTATCAGACTTACAAATTAGGCAGTTTTGGACACTTCAAAAAAAAAAACTGTTTCCTATTTATAAGCAACTCAGCTGCTTTTAAGTGCTTCAGTCTTTTCACACATCTCTTTTACTTCTCATTTGGCTTCTCTGAGTCATCAGTGCTTCAAGTGAGTAAAAAAATTTACCCTTTATTCCACTACTCATAGAAAATGAATCAAGATATATTTTTTTCTGACAACCAATTGCCTCAATTTTCAGCTCCAAGTTAAGTCTGTAAATGGAGCCAGATCAAAGGAGACGTAGGATATGAACAGCCTCAAACACTCAAGACAGAATCAGATTACATTCACAAGATCACCGGACTAGACTAACAAAAAAAAAATTGCCTCCAAAATAGCTCAAGACACCAGCTGGCAAAACAAACTTTCACAGCTCATAGTGCTGCTGTCAAGTGCTCATATCCTGTTTTCGAGTCTGGGAGTTGAAAATGCAAAAGATGTAACAAAACTTATACTAAAGTAGTTGTTTGTTTGTTGGCTGTTGATTCTTGGAATAAATCAAGTGTCACAGAACTTCTCTGTTATGTATGAAGACTGAATCAGAGCATATACCTACATGAATAAATAATAGAACAAGTAGAATAATTTAAAAGGATGGAAAAAGAATAACAATCACGCATTATTGCTTTTTCCTCCAAACAATCAATAGAATAAAATCTAAAAGTAATATATCCTATTTTACCTTTTTATCCTGTTTTCATTACTGATGCCTTTTACTTTTCAGCTTCTCTCTACTTCTGTTTTCTCCGTATTAGTTGAATCGCTAACTCCATTTCTCCCGCCAGCATCTGCTGATTTGCTAGTTCTTTCTTCTCTCTTATGAGATAATAAGAAGGGCTTCAAGGAAGAGTAAGAACTCTCCCAGTTTAATAAATCACATAAATCCCCAAATGTAGTTTTGGACAAATTATTATCAAACAAAGAGAACTAATCTCTGTAGCTGAGTCGGCCCTTCTTGCAGCTGCTTTATAGTAAAAGCTCCCCAGCAGCATCACCTTGCTTAAAGTCTTGGACAGTGTCTGAGCTCTGTTTGGATTTTGGTGTAAAACAGAGAAAGTATCAGTATAATGCAACTCATTTACTCAACAATGAAGCAACAGATAAAGAAGTTTTGCCAGAGAACTTAAAATGCCCCCTGAATCACTGCAGAGGATTTACTGTGAAGCCCCTGCAGGAAATGTTGAGTTTCTTTTCACATTAGCTGAACTATGCAAACTATACCACACTATAGCCCTGGCAGCAACCCTTTTATTTTGTGGAAGCTGAAACCACTCAGGCGTTAAAGACACGTCCCTCTCATTATGAAATTACTGATAAGAAAAATGCTAATGTTCTCCATTTTGCTCAGGCAACATTACCCAAATGTTAATAAGATAATGACCCGTTTTATGTCAGACACTAAGACTAAAACAAAAAAGAAATGTGAGGAGTCAGACAATATGGTCAACCAAAATTAATTACATTGATAATTGAAGGCAAATAAAATGATCCATCTTTTGCAACATTGTGCTGAGCATGAGCTAAGAATTAGAATGTAAGGTGGTAGCCAGACTTATAATGGATTTTTAAGATTGTTCCCAATATTGGTGGAGAGTCATAAAAGCATATTTTGTCATAAAAGCATAAACTAAAAACATTTTTGATGGGTATCTTTTAAATGAATACAGTTAAAACATTTAAAGATGTATGAGTTGCTTTCTTGTCATCTATTGGTTAGCTCTACAGAAGGTGATTAACAAAAATTGTACTCTGTTTACCATGATCACTGAAATAGATTTAGTTATTATGTAACTTGTGAACCATGTAAACAGTCAAAAGTGGCATGTTGTTGTTTTTTTCATGTTCATGAATAAGATGATGATAGCATGATGTTCTTGGCCTACAACAGAACAAACCTTAATATATTCCAGGTCTTTCAAACACCAGCTGTCCATTCATAACCACGTCATTTCCATCCCTACTGAAGTTCCGTGTCTAATGAGATGCAGTGTTGTGATTCCCTCCACTTTGCTACTTGTTGACGGCCGCGCTGCTGATTACGTTGCAGGTTCGGCGGCGGCTGTTTTTCTGGGCTGCTGATGTTGTTGTGGTGGTGCACTGAAAGCTGGTGACTCAGCCCTTTACAGGCCTGACACTCTGATGAGCCTCTTTCATCTCACAGCAGAGCTAGCTTTAAGGACTAAATGTTAGGATGGGCAGAGGGAGCAGCAGCATTTATCTGAGGAGGATAGGCAGACATACAGGGGGCTTAATTAAATTACAAGAAAGAACAATGAAACCTGCCTTTCTAGACTCTCTCACACACACCTCCTGCACCATCTGTTTCTCTCCGCTCTCCTCTTTAATTTAAGGCTTTCATTCTCTTCTGTTCTCCCGTGTTCATCTCATTCTTTGAATTGGACTCATCCATTTTCCCTGTTGAGCGTCGTGCTGCTCTGTCTGCTTTGATGCAGCTTTTATATTGCTGTTTTCACAACACTTTATTAGGGGGGAAAAAAAAGATTTGGAAATATTGAGGTTCCCTTTTGTATTGAATTAGCTATATAAGTCAATATAAGCCTTATGGGCATGTGAGAGGAGACTGTGTGGAGAGGAATGTGAATTTGGTTTGTTGGGTAGAGAGGATAGAAAGGAGAGATTGCTGAGTCTGGTCATGGAAATTGATAACTGGATGATGGCTTGGAACTCAATTGATTTCCAAAGAAGCTGAAGTGTGGTTTTGAGGACTGGATCAATAATGCTGTGTATACAGTATTCTGTCTATAATTCCAACCAAGGAATCTCTAGTATTGAACTGATTTTGAACAAACATTGATATGTTGTTATTTCAGTAAAACTGAGCCACAACCTCTTGGTCATTTTTCTAACTTTTACAGTATGGTTCTATAATGCTTTTATACATTCCTGTTAACTTGAAGGTGCTTTAGGTCATCTATCAGTTACCAACATTGCTATGTCTGTGGTGCAGCCTACAGTGACCTAAAAGAGACAAAATTCATAAAGTCACATTTTCACCATAAGAAGGAAGAAACTTGTCTAGTGAAGAATAAAGTGTCACCATGCATTTTTTTTTTATTTTGAAAACAGAATGTGTTTTGACTGTAGTTGCTCACTCTTGGCACCATTGCTGAGCCAATTTCTGGCAGGTCTGGTGAGAAGTGAGCTTTAAAAATGAGAAATCTCAGCAGCTAGTCAAGATGTTGAGTCCTTGGTATTGATCAATCTTTTCTATTATATGCTGTGAGGCAGTAGAAATATAGTTTATAGTTCTTTGAACTCATGGTAATAGTGAACTATTTCTCATTTTGATGGATGGCGCCCTTGAAACCCCCTTCAACTCCCTCCTATTTCTCTATGTTCTTTGTGCTCACCCCACTGTCCTGTCCCCCGCAAAAAAGGTGCTGCCGCCTTGTCAGGAGCGGTCACCCACACGGTTTCCACTGCGGTCATCGTGTTCGAGCTGACCGGCCAGATCTCCCACATCCTGCCGGTGATGATAGCGGTGATCCTTGCCAACGCCGTGGCCCAGTCCCTCCAGCCTTCCCTCTACGACTCCATCATCAGGATCAAGAAGCTGCCCTACCTCCCGGAGCTGGGTTGGGGACACCATGAGTACGTACAGTGGACCATGCGGGCCACTAGCACACACTTGCTACACATTACATAGGTTACACTGCACTAGATCGCAGATTGTTGTAGCAGCAAGTACTTTGTCTACACGGGCCGCATAATGAAAGCAGAATGTCAGCAGCAGCATCCGTGCTTCATTAGTCTACACGAGACATGTTCAGGCCAAGAGACAGCATGAGTTAAGCATGAGCAGAGTTAAGCATGAAAGTCAGAAGAAAATAGACTTGAAGTTTAAAGATCCCCTCAGACATGTATTAAGGATTATGAAAATTCTCTGTTAATATAAGTCTGAAAAAAAGTTCCTTAAAAATCCTTAAAAAGGCGTCTCCTCCCTCTTCCTCATCAAATATTCCAGAATCTATATATATTTTCCATTTCAGAAGTTTGACTGCTGGACACAAGATGTCTCTTACTTACACTGTAAAGTCTATTCTCAGTGTCTGAGCACTGGAGGCTTCAAATTTCCACATCACACTTGTGTCAGTTGCATAATGGACCAGGTTTGGCAGTTGTGATTGTCACAATTCATGATTCAAATGGAAGCACATCTGTTCCATCAGAGGGGACAATAAGACTGTCAACAGAGAAACACAGTTGAAATGCATCGGATGTGGTCGGCCTGTCATGGAAAACAAATAGAAAATTTCAATGAATACATTCCACATTTTTGGCTGAACAAAATATAACTGACAATGGACAGAAATTAGATGTTGAGAAATGTTGCTGTGAACAATTTCTTTCAAATTTATGCCATAAAATTAAATAAAAGTGACATAAAAGCAATTGAAACTTACAGAAGAACACTAAAACCGCCACTAAATACCTGTAGGCCAATAATGTTCATCACACACCAGATTAAAAAAAAAAGTGTTGAATCTCAGTGACAAACATGGATGGAGGTGCCTGGCTCAGTGGCTCAGTCTTAAACGGCTTTTAATTGCCTTCACTCCCATTAATAATTTATAGCAACCGCACAATGGTGAACGGGATCACCAGCTGCCACGTGTCCTCTGAGCACAGCCAAACCACACAGAAGCACTTTTCATTTAATTGTTTGGAACTCTTTAATTGTTATGGATGTTGGCAAATCGCTAGGTGGAGGTAATAGTTCGGATGCATCGTTCCCAAATTGGGAGTAATGAGAAAAAATCTGATTTCATCCTCCATCTGTTCATCATTTTCTATGGCCATCCCCTGAAGAGTTCCGTCTCTGTGTCACTACTTGGGTCCTTCACTTTCTGCATCAGCACCTCAGTTGACCCGCAGTGTCCATCTCCTCATTATCTATTCCTCTCTCAATCTATTCTTCCTGCTTTCTTCTCCTCTCTCTCTCTCTCTCTCTCTCCTTATTATCTACCGCAGCCTTATGACCTCTTCATCCCATCGTCACTCTCCTGTCTTCTGTGTGTGTGTGTGTGTGTGTGTGTGTGTGTATGTAGAGTGACAGAGAGAAAGAAGGAGTGTGTAATGTGAGCTGTCGTGTTTTCAATGAGCTGTTGCATAGTTTGTCATTTCCTCTGTGCTCATTATATAATGATAGCAACACACAGTGGATATATGTGCATGTACATATAAAGGATCAGCCACACAAGTTCCCAAGGCCTTACAGAATTATTAGTAGTAGTATGATGATAATGCATTTAATTGCCTTTAAAGGAAAATTCTACTTTATTACGACATGGATCTTGTTTCCTGGGTTTTAGCCATCAATTCGATTAGTTATGACCATATTGTACTCTATATGTTAATTGGGGAAATCTAGCAATATGACAACATCACTAAAAAGAAGTCTAATGAGACAAGAAACATGAGTAGTAGAGATAAACACACAGGTTAATCAAACTTTAAAAAAAACAAAGGCTAATAGTCAAATTATGTCCCAAACTGTCACAAATGTTCATCCCGGTTTGCAGACAGACTTCGTGGTTCAACTTCAACCTGCAGCAGTGTCTGAAATAAGTTCATTAATAGCTACCGTAGCCCCCCCCCTTTGAAAACCTCAGAGTTATATTTTAAGTTAGCATTAAATCTTGCTGCCATGTCCTATGTGTGTAAATAAGTAATGAAGATACCGGCGCTCTGTGTAACAAGATGGTCTGAGCAGGTGGAAACCCAAGTGAACAGAAGCCATTGGAAAAACCTCTCTCCTCAGCAATCCGCACGTACCGTATCACTTAGTTTTTATTTATTTTCATCAATGATTTATTTCCCCTGGCTGTATTGCACCCCCGCAGTAGCCTGGAGCAGCAAGCTTTTGCCTCTGATTACGGGTCTGGTCACAGTTTTTTGTTTTTTTATACACGTTAAAAGTTCAGGAATTGATTTAGAGATAAATGCAGAGATAAATGCGTTTTTGTTTACAATCACAGCAATTACTTTGATGAGTACAATGTTATCACAGCTTATGAAATAAAGTCCCACACGCTAAAAAAATAAGATCCAAGTGATAATATAGGAGAATTATTCTTTAGCTGTCTGTTTTGTAAGTTGTAATTCGATCTCTGGGGGTGTGTTAAACTTCATCAAATATTTATAATTGAAGCTTCAACAAATTCAAGCAAATTGAATTAGAAACTGTCACGGAAAACATGAGAACTCCTCAGTGTTGGTGTGTGTGTGTGTATGTGTGTGTGAGGTATGTGCATGTACGTTAGTAAAACATGAGACAATCATCAATCATCTACACACAATCAAATACTGTAATTTATTTTCAAGGATAAACACAAAGTTTCAAAATGTTAAAAGTTGCCTTGGCAGAAATGATTGAGTAACTGTCATAATGTGTGTGTGTGTGTGTGTGTGTGTGTATGTACACATCGATCATCAAAAAATATTGAATTATCTCTACATAACGATTTAAAAAATGTTGTTGCCGACGCAAAAGTTGCCGAGGCATAAAGATGATTGAGAAACTGTCAGGAATCCCCTCTGTGTGTGTGTGAGTGTGTGTGTGTGTGTGTTTGTGTGTGTGTGTGTAAACAGTCACACACTCACACAAAAATGTAATCTCCTTGAATCATCTATTTTTAATGACACACACACTTTACAAACTCCAGTTGCTGCGCAGAAAGCTCCTTCTTCACTCCATTCTTCATTCACTTTTATGCCTCTCTGTGCCTCTCACCTTGCTCTTTCACACCACTTTCCATCACCAAGCCTGTGTGTGTGTGTGTGTGTGTGTGTGTGTGTGTGTGTGTGTGTGTGTTACTGCAGCATATGAGAGCGGAGGAGGCAGCTGAAGGAGGGGGGGGGGCACTGTAGGTAGCGTGGCCCCCTCCAAGCTGAATGTGTTTTTCACTCAAACTGGAAATTATCCATCTCACACCCACGCAACCGTCCACCCACACACACACACACATTTATTCACACACACGGGAACACTTGTGTAATGCCTGCCGTGCGACACGCACATATGATTGCATGTACATTTACTCGCATACACCCACACGGACATGGAGAGAATTGGATTTCTTATCTTTTATTTCTGTGGAGCTTTTGCAGATATGAACACAAACACACACAGATAGACAAACACACACACACACACACACACACACACACACACACACACATCACATCACATATATATTTCCACACACTTCCACTACAGACATGCTGTTACCCTCTGCCTCTCTGTAATCATACCCAGCAGCACATATGAAACCTTTTCCTCCTCCTCTCTCCCAGTAACGTCTTTTATTCCGACCTGACTCCCCTCCTCTCTCTTGACGGCTCCATCTTCAATGTTGGAGTGGCACAAATGTGGGAACAATTACATAACATCACCTTCTGTGTATGTGTGTGTGTGTGGAGCACAGCTGTCACTTTTTGTTTCTTAGTATTTCATAATAGCCAATTATAGAATTGTCCACAATCCACTGTTGTCTGATGGCCACAGGAGATGATCATATTTTCTCCGGATCATTACAATCATCTTTTCATTGGCTTCTACACCTTTTCCCCTTCACCCATCTACACCCTCCCTCACACACACACACACACACACACACACACACAAACATATATTTACTCCACTCTGGACAATATGGATGATCTATAAGCCGAGATTTATAACCCCTTATAAATCAGTTTATCTTGGCTGAAATCTATAAGCCGAAGCTTAAAGCAAGATAGCTCCAGCTGATCAGATGTATTGCCCAGCCTTGCAGGGAGGACGGTTCAATTAAAAGAAAACCAATCAGATTTCATCAACTGCCTTTGATATCCCGAGGGAAATTAGTCTTGGCAGTGGTTGATGCCAGTTCAGAGGCATGCATTACGTTATTCTCTCAGATCCACTAGCAAATTGAAAGAGGCTGCCAATGCAGCAGAAAGAGGAAGTGTTTTTGTTTTGTTTGGTTTGGTTTTATTATGTTTTTATATTTTCTATCACAGACTGATAGAAAGCAGTAGTGACTCAACATTTATCCAGTTCAGCAAATCTGTTTGATTTGCTGTTGATAACAGTAGGTGTCTAGTAGGTCTGTTGTTAGAAAGTGATGTGTGATGTGATTTCTGTTAGTTCAGAACAGAAACGCAGCAAACAGGGGAGTTGAGATTAACAATGACAGTCACCATGGCTAAAAATAGAAAGAGCATCACCTACAATATTCTATGTCATGCATCCTGTTTGATTGACAGGTAATCTCTGAGACATGCAGTACAGCAACAGTGAGCAAATGACAACAACATTTAAGACAAATTCAAAGTAGACTTTCCCTGAGAATTCCTCACCTTCTCTTTCCAGAAACCGTGTCCCTGTCAGTCCAGATAGTACACAAACCTCAATGCGAACACTTAACTCAGGGAACTATTTCTTCTGTCGAAAGTAATTCCGATGAAAAATTCCAGCTGGTGGCAGTAATGCAATTGTTCAATACTGGGAGCGCCACAAACCAAATTCCAATCAGCTCCATTGAATTGTGGTGGAGGCAGGAAACCTCATAAACCCATATCTCTAAACCTGGACTAGAAAATATCAGCATGACTAGACACCGAGCCTGCTGTTCCGAAGAAATATGTTCATATCAGACGGTTCTGCATCTCAGGACTTCTGTCAAGTGCCCACATTCAGCAGCGCTGCAGGTAGTAGTGTCTCCATTATGATGTGCCTAGTGAAGTGAAAAGTGTGGAGGTCTCAGTAGTGTACAAGCAAAAGTCTGACTTATGCAGGAGACCGGAGTCTGTGTCTAGTCATGAATCTACAAACTGTGTAACCACAATCGTACCTTAACCAAGTGACGTAGTTAACTAACCATTGTATTTGCCATGCACATTATGTGGAAACACTGGAACTGAGCCTTTAATGACATCAGCACAACAGAAGGACCTGTAGAGAACATTTTTATGAGACTTGTTCTGTTGGTACCATTTCCTGGAGCTGTCTACAAGCTTTTGCTTTATTGGGATCTCAGACTAACTTTGTGAGCTGTTTTGTATTGAAGTCAAGATGGGGGAGGGTCTGGTCATCAAATTGACTTTTGTAGTCCAAGAGAGGTCAGTGTATTGAGCTGTCACTGCAACAAAGAGTGCAGGGTTGGCCGGTGCCCGTGTCCTGGCATAGCTACGGGGCTTGGCAGCGGAAACGTCGAGTGACTGCTGTCGTGTTTGCAAGTTTTGGCAAGCTCAGGCAGGAAGGAGAAGGCTAAGTGTTTATGACTGGTGTACCGGGGCGTACGATTCTGCTGAGGCAAGATCTGCTCACGCAATGTCACCCACTTTCTCCTACTGTACACATAACCATGCCGTCAGCGCTGCTAACATCCGGCTGACGTGTCGACAGTGCGACGTGTTATCGGATTGACTGGTCAGCTGGAGGAAGGATGTGCGGTCAGAGAGCAGTTATAGATCCATGCAGAGGAGTATTTTTTTTAATGAAAACTGCAGGGAAATAGAGTTCGGTAGTTTTGGTGAAACGACAGTTCATCAGAAATGGTGTCATCAAAGGTTTGAAGTCGGCGTACATTCTCAAAAGTCGGCATATATTTATTCAAATTCAAATGATATTTGATTTTCCACCAGTTCCATCTTTTTTTTTTCTTCTCCCCTTATATATCCCTTATCCCACTTGATAAATTCCATGTCTCATTTCTTGATCTCCTCTCCCTTTTCTCATCTCAGGAAGTATAATATTCGTGTGGAGGACATCATGGTGAGGGACGTGCGGTACATCACACTCAACTGCTGCTACAGAGATCTGCATAACGTCCTGCTGACAGGCCACCTCAAGACTCTGGCTCTGGTGGAATCAGCCGGTGAGACGCTAACACACACAGACGCAGAGGGAAGTTCAGATTTCTCATTTCATTTCACATTCACAAAGACAGACGTACACTTTACAAACATGCACGTCTCATATCCTGCTCATCTGTTCGTCTTTTTTTTAATACACTTGTTTATTTCATAGAAGATATCCTCTGATATCTAGCTAAACCTCCTTATCTCTGTATGAAAGGAATTGAGTTCTGACAATTTTCCTCATATTGCTTTCGGATACTTATGTACATATAATTTCAGCATATATGACTGCTGCACGTAGTCTAACCTGTCCATACAGGGAACAATCCATCACTCTATCTCTCTATTTACACAAATGTGAAAATTCATAAGAATGCACTGCACTGTCTGACATCACAACCCATGAGTGCTTACACATAAGCACATGCAGTCAATACATATATGTTTGTATATCCAGATTTATATAATTTCATCATCTAATGGTTTCTAAAAGAAGTTTTGAGAATATATCTTTTAATTGATTTTACATAATTAAATTAAATTTGCAGAAAGTGTGTGCACAAATGATAAAGAAAAGGAGAATACATGGATTATGTCCATTGTTTCCAAAGGTTTTAGAGTGTTTTATTAGCAATTATGATGTTTAAGACTTTTGGACAACTTGCTTATCTGTACACTGTAGAATCAACAGGTGGGTTTTTGGTTTTATAGATTTCACTTGTCTCAGGACTGGAGAAATGATTGTTGTGTGTAGAGAAATGAATTGTCACCAAATCTTGTTGCTATGCCATCAGTTGCCAACATCAAAGAAAGAATGTGGGTTTACTTAAACCCCAGTGGGTGGTGGGAGCTGAGCTGAGACTAACCTTATCCTGACAGCACACGGCTCAGTGTTGGTTTCATTTCATTAAGGTTTAACATATAAATGCAGACAGAAACTAAACCAAAAATACTGAAGGGTTGAGGATTATTATTCATTGTCGATCACACTTTTAAAAAACAAAAAGAGGTCCTCACTGCCCTGCAGCTTGCAAACTTTTTTGAGTTTTTCTTTCCTTCTTCCCCCTCTTATTATATGTCTCTGACAGCTTCATATTAGATAAGACCCACCTTATTGCCATTCAGTAACCAAACAGGCAGTTTTTATTCATACAGGAACACATTGAAGGATTCGCAAGCTAGTATACTATACAAGAGCTAGACCCATAAATCAGCCAGAACAATATATCAGCCAATATTGCCTTACTGCAGAATTATTGGTATCTGTGTTTACGTCTGCCACTACGTAGCAGGAAATAAAAAGAGAAAGATATTTTGTTGTGGTTTAGAAACACTATGACATAGCTTGTCCACCACAAAGCACTGACAGGTTCATTTTCATTTTTCAAATGTAAAATAAGCCTCATGATAGTGTGTGCACATCCCAACACCTTATCAGGTGCGTAGGCTAAACATCAAAAACCGTCTCAAGAACAAAGAACACCCACACACTGACTAAATGCAGTAAATACTCTATTCAGTGAGCAGGCGTTCTTTGTTCTTGCAACTGTAAAATCTCCCACCTAGCATTTGTCTTGGTTGCCAATTTAAAATGATCAAAAACGCTTGTATATGTTATGTGATAAGACACATAACACATACATACATGTGTCAGATACAGTATATTGTTATTGGCAGGTCCTTTTATCAATATCTACCTCAAATTCATTATTGGCCAGGCTATACTGTACACCATAGGTTTATCTGTGATAACTGTGCAAGAGCATTTATATCAGTAGAAATCAGCAAGTCATACCTCCACAGTCAGATGTCATTTACATCACGTTATTATTAGAAAACAGACTTCTCTGCTATTAGTTTCAAAAGGTGTTACAACAGTCAGAACAGCTTCTGCCTAAATTGGCACCAGAAACTGTAGCTCAATGAATTATAATAAAGTAATAAAAAGTGTAATGTCTTAAGCACACACTAAACAGTGTGAAAACAAGAAGAAGCTTTTTACAGTAGTATAGTCCATGTGAACACAGTGTGTTGTGCTAATCACTGTGCCTGATGTGATTATTGATGTATGTGTGTGATGTTGCTGATGCTGTTGAACTGAACGTCCCTTCCAGTCTGTACCAAAAACAAATCCCAGCGACCTTGGTGGCACGCTCATTAACGTGATTGATTGATTGACAAACTTGCTTGAGCACAGCTTGCTGATGGCACCACCTCACTGAAGTGTAAATTTGGTATTCTAACACTGTTTCAATTATGCAATCATGCAGGAACAATTAGCTGCGGCATTTAACCAAATACATAATCAGCACATACTGTCACAAAGGCAATTACTTAAAGCAAGCAAGCTGCCACCCTCTCTCTCACACACACACACACACACTCACACACACACACACTCTCACACTCAAACACAGAGGACAGGAGAGTGACGATGAGTTAACACACATTCGCTGCATTCTGGGTTGTCATTATGTAACTGCTGAGCTCTCTGCAGTGCTGCAACATGTGTTTGGGATCTCCTGCAGTCTGCTCACTCTCCCCTCCTTAACATCTTTTACTGCCTCATCTCCTCCCCCTGGTTCTTCTTCTCTTTTTCCTGTTTCTTTCCTTCTCTTTTCCACTTCCCCTTTTTCTCTCCTCCTAACTGTGCTTTTCCTTTTTTTTCCCCTCTCTCCTCTCTCTCTCTCTTCTCCTCACCTTCTCCTCCTCACTCACACTGGCATACACACCTTTCACCTCATATTTCTCCTGCTGTTTACCACCTCCTCACTTCCAATCTCCTCCTCTTTTTCTTCCTTCTCCTCCACAAATAATGCACTCCTTCCATCCTCTTACACTTCCTCTCCTCATCCCTCTCTCCCTTTCTCTCTCTTTTTGCCCTCTCTTCCAGAGTCCATGATCCTGTTGGGCTCCATCGAGCGTGCCCAGCTCCAGTCACTGCTCTCGCAGCAGCTTGGGCGCCCTCGGCGGCTAGAGTACATCAAGGAGCGAGCTGCCGCGGAGAAGAAGCGTCTTTCTGTGGTGTCGAACACCGGCAGCGAGGACGGCAGCCAGCGGGCCAGTCAGGAAGTCCGCTTCCAGGTCAGAGGTTACTAAGAACATTAGAAACATGTTTAATTGTTTCTTACAGTGCATTTAATCATTAACACTCCGGAGCTGACGGATCCACAAGCTTGTTGCCCCAGAAAAGTGTGATTATGAATGAATGATTGAATACTATCATGAATGATTCCAGACATTTAAAACTTTTCAGGTTTTCAGAATTTTTATTTGCAAGGCCACAAGAAGAAATACCATCAAAATCTAAGCTTTTGTTTAAAAAGCAAAATTATGAGCTGTTAGAACAGGAGCACCAACTGCATAAATGATGATCAGCAAGTGAGACAGAGTTAAAAAAATATGTTTTGTTTACTTCAGAAAGATTTAGCATCCTCCAGATGCTCAGTCTTTCTAAAGTAAACCAAAAAATAGCCTATTTTTTTACATATTTTTTTTTAAAGGAAAGAGATAAAATGAAGCCTTGCAGGATTTTTGTGGCATCCTGCCTTTATCAAATCTTATTGGTTTGCCTGAACTTTGAAGTTTTGACAGTGGAAATTGAGAAAAATCTTTTTAGAAACACAAAGACAGAAGAGATAAATGAGTCTTAAAATACAGACGTTACAGGTTTTGTTTCAGTATCATTTACATGTTGCACTAAAACCGAAGCTCACAGAGTCACAGTAACACTTACTGCACAGAGACTTCTGTTTTGGATGGTTTAGAAGAAGAGGAAGGTTAGTGAAGATGTGAAATATGTTCAGACACTGTGTTTGTGTGAGACAGATGGCTAGCTCAGAGCGTCATTAACGTCTTATTAAACCATCAACTACAGCTATAAGGAGATTGTATGAGTTGTGTGTGTCTGTGTGAAAGATAGAGAGAGACACAGAGAAGGAATAGTGGCAGCCAGTGTTTAAGGTAGATGTCTAAATTGGTTTTAGGTCTTGCTCTGTACTGCTCCAAATGTCGATTTATCCCTTTTTCCTGTCTTCATTTCTCTTTCATCAGTTCGCAGTGAGTGGCTGAGTAGAACACCCTCAGGCAGGGATGTGGGAGTGGGAGGAAAGAGTGTATATGTGTGGTGTGCAAGAAGCTCTTCACCCTGTTTTTCTTTTCTTTTCCCCCCCTTTTTTCTTCTACTTTTCTCATTCCTGTGCTGCTTTTTACCAGTGCCTTTCAACTGGTAGCATATTGTCACAGTATGATATGTATTTCACAGGGTTTGACTTTGGCTTTTTTAAAGGTTAACAGAAGCTATCCCCCTTCCTTAAAACAAGAATAATGAATGCTCTTAAATGTAGATTCACCCACTACTCTTACTCACTGGAAGCAGATATTATATTAAACATTTTGGTCTTTAATTTAGGAATGACTTCACAAAAAGGGGGGGAGGGGAGGGAATGGCAGCTGAAATATATCTGCACAGGAAAAGAATTAAAGAAACTCCAGCGAGCTGATGTCCAATATTTAATTAAGAGACTATATCAGCCCAGTTTATCAGGAATGTTAATGATTTTACAAATGGGTCACATCACAGAGTTTGTAACTGAATATATTTTCTAACTTGTTTCACACAGCATTTGATCTGTGAAACATTTTCATGTTCAGCCACTTCAGAAAGACATTAATGCAACCGAACCAAAGTATTTTTTAGGTCATGGAAAAGCCAGCATAGAAAAGTCACTGAAGTCATTTAATGTTATATCAGCCCTTCTTTAAGCTCTCAGCTCCCACTGGGTTCTTTTTTTCTTTTTCCCCTGTGCTCTCTCTTTTAGGTTCGACTTGTTCCCCCTTTTGATTTCTCTCCATCTCATCACTCCGTACAAGTACATCCATTTGTCTAATGAGTCCGCAGGACGAGAAAGAGGAGTCGATCTCTTAAGCAGGATTGGGGTTTGGGAGCTTTGAGTGCCATTTCTTATCTATATATGTGTGTGTGTGTGTGTGTGTGTGTGTGTAGATCTCTACTGAGGAGTCATCCTTCAGTCCTACTCGTCCAACTCCTCAGAAGCCCCTTAAACCTGCTCTGAAGAGACCCTCTGTGGTGGAGCGACCCACTGAGATCCCCACCAGTAAGACACACACACACACACATCACACACACACATCACACACACACACACACACACATCAGAGAGTTTCCAAACACTAGACAGATGAGGCGATCCAAAAGAAAAAGGAGATTGAATAGATCCGGTGAGAGTGTTGTTAATGGCCTCTGTCTGTAAACTCTTGTAACAGTATTAACAACTCTTAGTTTCTCTCTGATGATGAAAAAACTATTTAAGCACTCACTGACTCTCCCGTCTGTTTGCCAAACTCTACTTTTTCTCATCACACTGCATTCCTTTCAAACTTTCCAATTTAAATTTGCTTTTCTATACAAGCAAGATGAAAACTATAATGTTAATAATAAGAATAACCATAATGCATAATGAAGTATAATATTACTAAAGAAGGTTGGAAAAGGTTTGCTATTTAAATTTAATTCACCACATGAAGAAGACAATAAACGGTTTGCACATTATTACATAGATTGCTGTATTGAAAGAGCTCATTCTCAAAGAAATATATGAAATTTTAATGTGATGAGATATAGTTTAATAGTTTATTAGAAGAACCATACAAAAAAGACATCAAATAAAATATCAGTCAAGTAAATACTGAATTCATTTTTTCTAACAGTGTGTCAAACTTGTGGTGTTTGAATTTGATTTGTTGCTTTGTTTACTTCTTGTTGGAAGAAATGTCAACAATGCTCAACAATCTGCCTCTCAGTATTGTCTATACTTTGAGTTTTCCTTGTATACGTCCAGTGGTTGCTGTTCTTTTCTGTGTCTGGGACTGTTGTTGTGTTCAGCTTATGCACTGTTAAAACCATTTCACCTGTACACTGCAAGATCTTAACAAACCGTAACCTGATGCTTCCCATCAACTGAAGCCTGTTAAGCTTTAATACTCTGTGTGATTCCACTGTATTTAACAAACTGGGATTTAAAAAGGCTTTTATCTGCTGTGTGGTAGGTGAATGAAGCGGGCGGTTTTGATGCAGACAGCAATGTCAGAATTGGGATCTTTTTTTGTGCTTTTGAACTTAACTTTTGAATTTTGATATGAGAGGCAGGGCTACTGGCCTTTAGTTATTTCTACTTTAATGCTCTTTTTTTGGAACTTAATTGAACATGATAAATGTTATTACACATTTTATTACACAAAGCCAGGGGGTCCCACACTTCACTACCGTTTAATACAATTAGCTCAATAATGGATTTGTATATTTTTAGCCAATCAGTTGGTCTAGGTGGCTCTGTACATTTTTTCATGGCATAGAAAATCCCCCTCCAGTACCTTTTGATATCTTTAACATCCGTTTTGAAATTGCATATAGATTTCAATTCTTACTCCTAAGTATGTATATATTATTTAAGTTTTTTTCTACAAAATCAATACCTCGGTCCTATCCGGATTCACAGTCAAGGCTCAAGTCTGACAGAATTTTTTTTTTTGCAAAGGATACAGCTATTTTAATGCTTCTTTAAACGCAAGATTAGGTCCTCTGCAAACAGAAGGAATTTAATTTAACAGTTGGAGAACAAGGAAATCTGATTGTTCCAGTGGTTTTGATTCTCTCTGTCTCTCTTTCAGGCCCGCATGATAATTCAGGCATTGCTTTGAAGAACCTGTTCTGCGCCAGTCCAGACACAGAAGGCATGGAGGTAAGAGAGCCATGTCCTCGAATACACCCTAAAACACCCCTTCACACACACACACACACACACACACACACACACACACACACACAGTGGCTCACATCCTGTCCCTCACACATTCTGTACACGCACACAGTCCTATGCTATCTCTCACATACAGTCCTTCACACTCCGCAGTACAGTACCTCCCACACACACACACACACACACACACACACACACAAACACACACACACACAGTATCTCAGTCGACCTCAATATAGAACCTTTTTCACTTTGTCTCAGCCTTGCATCCTGCAAGACTTTAAAGAAAAATCTCTCTACTCTTGCACCACTCTACAAATGACTTGTATTCAGTTTATTTTTTCTTCCAGCTTCACAGTGAAGTTTGGTCACGTAAAGTGGCATTGCGAGAAAGTTTTTTTTTTTTTTTTTTTTGGCAAAGTCAATCTGACGTTGAGGTTGTTGTTGTTAATGTTGTGTGCTTGTCTCTGGTCGCCGTAAGAAAAACAACAACATGGAGAGCCCCACGTCTCCTGAGCACAGGAGGCCGTCCAAACGAGTCCGGATATCCGTCGTGGTAAGAGCCACCGATCAGGGCTACCCAAATGCCTGGAATCCGCCCGGCAACAGGTTCATCAGCCAATCAACCAATTGTCTTCCCGCCATTCCATTCCAGGGCTAATCCCTAATGCCGATGGACTTAGATCTGGGCCAGGCTGAGCCAAAGCCCATCTGTGCCATCGTGCCTAAAAGTGTTAAACACCCTCTTCCTTGTCCAACCTGTAACCCTCTCTACTGACCTGTCACCGTCTGTAGCTGCTTAGATGATTGGCTAGGCCTAGGATCCATTCAGCTTAACATGTTTTCATTGGTCCAGTGGTCAGTAGAGGTTATGGAGAACACTTGACCACTGAAATCCCACTACTGCTAATTGGGAACTTGTACAAAATTTCTACAAACAAAAACTTAACAGTTTGAAAGATCCTATAATCAGTTCATTTAAACATCTGAAAAATTTCATTTGAAAGCACTATTATACCTAAAATGTTGAATACAGTTTATATTTGAAAAAATAAGTGTACCAACAGATCTCTTACATTATACGGAGTTTAATAGTAAAGGCAAATGAAAAGGATAAAACCACAATGTCCTGCTACAGTATAACAACCAGTTGTTGGGACCCAAAGTTTCAAATGTAATAAATACAGTATATAAGACTTTATGAAAAAAAAATCATATGAATGAATGCACAACAAATATGCAATGTAACCATTAAGTGGCTCCTTTTTACTTATTTTAATCTTAATGTTATTTCATCTCACTCGTTTTCAAGTTTTTCAGTTGAAAAATAATTTATTTAGGAGCATTTTATTAAATTCAAGCAGTTTTTGTTTTTCAAATTTCCATTTTATTTTATTAAAAACTCAGTCCAGCCTTTTAAAAATGGCATTGAATTACTGTTATATGTTATATGAATGAGCAGGATGAAATCCTCAAGAGTTTATTTTTTTTCATAATGTCATGGTTACATTATATATTTTGTCTGTATTTATTTCAATGATCATTTATTTCATAATGTTGTATTTATTTCTTTAATTCTGAACACTTTGGGGTTAAATGAAAAATTGGACGCTAACCTCTTTTGTTTCAATAGCCTTTATGTTCTATAGACCTTTTTTACTATTCTTAACTTTAGTTAGCTGTAGTTTTTAACAGCTTTTTGCACATTTAATGTAGTCATCTCTTTCAGAGAGCTTCAGAAGATGAAATGAACTTTAGTTCTTCTTAAACCTGTTGCAAAACTATAGAAAGCATTTTTCACCTGGTGAAATGATGGTCCAACTATCGTCATCTTATAATCAAGTTGTGGTTGAGATGTGGTCAAGTGGTCTACAAGGATGAGGCTGTTAAAACCGAGCATGCAGTGTTCTCCATCATCAGCTGTGTCATCCAAGGCGTCCAATCAGTGACTGCCTCCCACCCCGTTCCTGGAATGACCCAAAGTCCCATTGCTTTTGTTGTAATTGATAAAGGTGGCCGTGGTATACCGTGAGTTAAACATGCAGGGGAGAGAGGGGTGTAGGTGAGCTCCTCTGTGCATGCAGCATTAAATATCAGGATAGGAGCATCATATCTCTTCATTAGGAAGAGGCAGGTATTTGAACGACAGCGTTTCAACAGCAGCTCAGATAAAATGATGATGCATGAGAAGTGCTGTGAGGTATTGGAAAACATCCCAGTTTAGCAGGGATGTTTGCCTGCTGTCCAATTACCAATGACCGCATACGCTCCAGCAGCGATGCATGTCAATCAATGAAACGAGCATCTGATTATGAATTGAGAAAAATGATTCCACGAAACAAAATCATCTAGCGCTGCATGACAAATGATCAGGCAACATCAATTTCGAAGAATCAAACACTATTAAGCATCACATGATCATGCATTCAGACAAAATACATTCACACATTTAATGTTTGTCTGTCAGTTTTGATGATTCATTAATAATCTACCCGAATCCCAAACTTCCATTATGCAAATCTAAATCATAAGATTGTTTGTCTCTCACCGCATATAATGTCATTCCATTCACTAGGAACCACCAGCCAACTTAAAGAGTTTACTTGGGGTGAGCATGTCATCCGCATTTCTTCTAAACGTTTTGAATATCAATACAATGAAAACTGTTGTTTGACATTTCCAAAGTTTTTGCTCTATCATCCAAGAGCTTGTAAATCTAAATTACCCACCAAGACCAAATGTATTTATTTAAGTTTTAAATTGTTGTTTTCTTTTTAGTACAGTCATCTTATTAGATTTCACTTTGAAGAATTTGATACTATAAAAGAATTCCATTAAGATAGAAAAATACAAATTTGGTAGACTCACAGCTGTTATGTTGCCGCATGTTTATATTGATTCACTGCCACTAAAACGTACAGAAAGTAGAGAGAAGAAAGAGAAGTATAATTTGTCCTGTTTCATCTAGAATGGAATAAAGGTGTTTGCCAATGATATAAAGGTGGAGGAGTTAAGACAAGAGAGACAGGAAGCAGAGGAATATGATGGCTGAAACTCTGACTGAAGTTATTTCTGTGATTTATTTCATTTTTCCTCCAGTCTCACTTCTTCTCCTTCTTGTTTTTGAACCTTAATGCAGTCCTGCAGCCTCTGGATAACCTTTTTTTTTTTTTTATATAAACACGTTCAACTGGCACAGACTCATCTTTGCATCAGTTTGCACTGCCTGGAGGCAATTTTTTTGTCAATTCAAGCCCATTTGTTTTTTCATTAACTTGATATGCAGTTGCACCACATTCACATTCACTTTAACAGGCAGCAAATCAGGAGTCTTTGTTTGGAGTGCTTTGATACATCATAGATCAGATGGTTATATAGTTATACAGACAGTCAAAAATGTTATATATTCCTGAGGAACAACATTTTACAAAAAAAAGATGAAAGATTCTCAAGTAACAATTCTTACCAAAGCACCAAAGCAAAGTTGCCAGGTCTGCATGCACAGACCATAATGGAAATGTTTATTTGTCCCCAACATCATTTGAATATAAATAAAATAGAAGAATACACCATTCCTCCTTATGACTCTCAGTGAGTATTGTGTCTGTGTAACTCTATTAGCACTATTAATGATTTATACTTGAGGCACTTAAGGGGCTCCATTAGTTTCACATGTCAGTGACAATTATTGAAGTCTGTACACATTTTCAATCATTCACAAGCACAGAGTAGCGTCAGGTCATTCTTCATCTATCGCTCCAAGGCCTGTGTGTAAACCCGTGGTACACAGTTGATAAATGATACTGCGAAATCTTAATCTTGTTGATAAGTAAAGGCTGTGTTCTCAAATTATACACTGTTCCCATAAAATTTCTCCAATGTATTTCAAAGGGATTTCAGCCCCTGCACCATATCCAGCATGATTTTTGAAATATATACGACTGTGCTTTCTTCTGAAATGACCAGTTTCAGCTATGAAATACCACAAAAAATGGTCCCAAAATCCATCACATGGGTGCTTTAACACAGTCCATGCTGCCCAATTACACAACAGATGTCAGACTTGCCTAGAGGAACTCTACAAAACTACAAAATTAGTAACAAAGGCGGCACATTGGGACTGTTTTCTTCATTTGGTGGGGTAAAATGTTGAACCCTCAGGCATGTATTTCACACTATGACACCACAGTGCTAATGTTGAGTTGTGTGGCAGCAAAAGGCAGCAGAGACCACATTACACCAGAGGAACTTACGTTTGAGGTGAATGACGAAATACATTTCTTCAACTGTAGTAATGAAAAAGATTAATCAAAACAGTGTACCAGCTTCTCACATTTGCAGCAGACATACAGCTCATTACATCGTCTGTGTTTTTGAGGCAATATCTGGGAAAGAACAGCTCGTTTGCACTGAGTCAGGAGTTTAAAATCACATTGATTGTCCTGATGGTGTGCTACATTAAAGGTCAGCATTTAGAAACTTTAAAACATTTTGTTATTGATATACAACAGCATGTGTGCATCATTCTTTAGAAATGACCTATTCATTTAAAGAGAAACTTCAGGATTTTTCGACATGGACCCTATTTTACCATCATTTTGTGTCTAAGTGACTAATGGAGTCAACGTTTTTTGAAATTATTCCAGTATTGAGCGAGAGCACTTCAGCCAAAAGCCGCTAAACGGGCTGCAATGTAATCCGATGAGGTAATAGCACCCCGTCAGTGTACATCCACTAAAAATGCCACTGATAGGCTCAGATTGTTATTATAAATGTCTTACAACATTATGGAAAGGACCACACAGTGAAATAAAACATTCTTCTTTACCTTTCACTGTTTGTCATTGTGTCTAACCAAGTCTCGCTCAAGGAGAAGTCTCATTCTGAAATCTCACGAAAGTTGGTTTGTTGTTGAAATCAGATAAATGTTCAGCCATGATTTTGAAAATCTTTCAGATAACACTAAGCTACACTTCCTGTACTCCAACACAACAAACTCTTCTCGGCGCTCTTCTCTCCAACTTTGTCATGGCTGAATATTTAGCTGATTTCAACTGATTTCGCACTCTTGCTCAATACTGGCCCAATATCAAGAATTGTTTTCCCCATCAGTCACTTAGACACAAATAGATGAGAAAACAGGGTCCAGGATGAAAAATATGAAGGTTTCTCTTTAAGCTTGTTGGTTAATAAGCACAGTGCAGTGAGGGTTCAGGGACAATGAAGAGTTTCTTTGCACCGCCAGCAAAACAATGACTTATTCACACAGTAGTACATGGGGACCTCATGTGATTTCTAACAATTGCAGAGATTATTTGATCTTTTAATCTGGTGCAAGTTCACTATTTGATAATCTGTTAAGTGAACATTGCACCACCAACACATTTCATCAAACACAGAGGTCATCTGGTAGTATCTCACTGAATCAAAGTAATATTGCAGTAATTTATGATCATATTTTCTTGGATTTATTGCAGGTTTTTTCTTCTTTTTAGTCAGAAATGATTACGTTTTTAATGTAGGCTTTGTACCAACTCAGCATAGAGACCCAATCAGAGAGGAAATAAAATAAACTGATAAAAATAATCTTGAATAGTGTACATGTACATGGCATTTTGTGAGGAACATTCTGTCTTTCAACAAATTTCTTGGAAAAATATCTAAAAATTTAAGATTAACTGACTTCTTATACTTGAATAAGAATATCTGAATTCTGAATATCTGAATTTTTATATTTTGTATTTAAAGAGCTAAAAGGAAGTTTCCTGATTTAATTGAATTTAAAAGTTTAAGATTACATATGGTTAGTTATGCATTTGTCAGCAATATATTTATTTTTATTGGGTTTTTTAATGACATGAAAACACACTGTTGTTTTTTAAAGCTGATTTTAAAACTCCTGATTTTAAAAAAAAATCAAAATTTGAATCATATTTTTTTAACTTTGATATTAATTTATTTCAAACTGAAGTTGATTTTTAACACTTTGAAATATCCATCTACCATGTTTGTAATACACTGTAGATAAGTGTGTTGAACTTTACGGCAGTCACACATTCATTCATTCTTTTCAGCTAGTCATACATTTAAGACATCGTAATAAGAAAAAGAAAAGACAGCCTGTACATGAAATATTTTTGAACCAAATCAATCTCTTAAAATAATTGATTCCAGTGTTTCATTTCAGCACTTTTATCCTTTTATCCTTGTGTAAACAGCACTGTCTATACATCTTTATAGTTTAAAGCATGAATTTGGTGACGCTAATCAAGTTTCCAGCTGCCACTGCTGGTAGTAATTTAACAAAATACAAGGATTTGTTAAGTGTACCCATGAGAAGCATATTGTATGGTCAGTGCTGAAACAGATGGTACATTATTAGCACAGTGAATTTTTGGATGTGTTAAGTGGGCCTAGAAGCATGTTAGTCATTATTGCCTTGCAGTGAGCTAATTAGTAATGAACCCCTGTAACACTTGGCGTGTGTGCAGTACAGTACAGTACAGTAAGCCTGTGGGCTTGTTTCCCCTGTCATCAGGAGTTATTATTAACGTTCAACAGTGTATAAATGCACATGGCAGAGGCTGATGCTGATTACAGTGTTGCTCTGAATCTTTCGAGGCTCCGTGGGCCTGAGCACGGATATGGACAAACAAATTTATCAAATGTATTTTTTCCCAAACCTTTAGAATACACCCCCGCAGCGGAAGAGAAATTAAGTTATTACCTCTCCCCTCCCTTTCCATCAGTCCCACTCTCACAGTGCTTTTCTTCTTTAATTCTTTGTTTCTGGATCTGGTTTAATCTCTGCAGCTCTGCTTCACGCTCTTCGTCCATCTTTACGACTTTTCTAAAGCCCTCACACCTCCCCCTCATCCCCTTTCCGCCCCTCCATCTAGGCTGTGAAATATTGATGCAGGGTAAATGACATCAGTAGTCTGTTTGAGAGAAATGATGCCGCCCAGCCTCTCAGTCTCTCCTCGCTGTTTTTCTCATTATTTTTCCCCCTTCTTGCGTCTTCGTAATGCCTCCATGCTTTATTTATGATGGCTTGTGGGCTCAGTTTTTTTGGCACCTGGCTTCTCCCTCTTCATTTCTTTTGAGTTTTTTCTTTTGCTTCTTGGGGATAGATCGTTGGGGAATGTGTGTCTTGCTTTCCTTGTTTCATTTCTTCTTTCTTTCTTTCTTATATATATATATACACACTTACATGGTAAGACTAATGCACACATGACGCAAGAGAGAGAGATGACAGGATATGTGTCCTCTTTACTCGTCATCTTAACAATGGACTTTGTGTGTGTGTGTGTGTGTGTGTGTGTGTGTGTGTGTGTGTGTGTAATGAGCCCTCTTTCTCAGCTGCCCTACCTAAATTGAATTCTGAGTAGCTGTTTGGCTGTTCACACTCCACTGCATCAGTATCACCCTCTGTGGAGAGGGAGAGAAAACAAAGCCCAGGGACAAAAACAAGCAAAGAAACTGGTCGAAACCTTTTTGTGTTAAACAGATGTGCATATTGTCAGTTGTCTACTTTTGTCAGCAGTCAGAGAAAATGATAAAGAAGTGACAGATGATCTTAGAGCCTTTACTATTCTGGTGGCTACATTTTGTACAGAACTTAAAGATTGCTGTAAAAGGAAGCATGAATGACTTCAGAGGAATGATTTCATCTTTGCCGTTTCCTCAAGCTGAAGGAAACAGACTTGCACAACTGGTTTGATGTGTTCACCCAATATTATTATGAGAAATAACTTCTGGAGCCTCCATCAATCATTCAGTCATTCAGGAACATCAATGACCAGTTTGCAGTTAGGAAGATAATGCACTTTCTCTCGTTCCATCGGCTAAAATATATCATAGTGTCATCTGCATAAAAATGAAGGTTGGTGTTTTGTGTTCCAGGAGCCAGTTGCACTAGCTGTTCATAAGTTAACAAACTTAGCCTGGTTATAATGTCATTGTTAGCAAAAGAGCTAACCAAATTCAAACCGCACCACACAAACTATTTCTGTCATAGAAATTAGCTGTGACTAAATGTTAACTCAACTACTGTTAGCTTGCTAATATATGACCCCATCAGAGGGAAGAGTTAGTGGCAGAAAAATCTAACTTGACACTGTTGTTGTTTAATACTGATGTAAACTGGGTAGAGCTTTTAAACTACTTCTTACAAAATTAACAATACACTTCAAATGACAAAATATTATGCTAGTAATGTCAGACTATTAGTTGGGATGTTTCACACTCATTCAGAACTTCAGGGATACTAACTCATAACATATATTTCTCTATTTCTCTAAGCATATATAAATAAAACTGAGTAATATACCTACAATTACAAAGCATTGACAGCTAGATTTACTTTGACTCCCTGTTTATATAGGTAACTGTTTTTGATTGGACCATACTACAGATGTTTCCTAGCAACAGAAGTCTTTCCTAGCTAAGATATTGCTTAACTTTTAATGGAAGGACTTTACACACAAGCTTAGTGATTGTGAAAAGCAAATTTGTGATGCAATCCAATCAAGATGAGATGAGATGAGCTAACGGTGGTATATAAATGGAGAATAAAATGGAGGCAAAGCAATGTGGAATAGTAAAGATCACTGAAGACAATACAGAAGATCCTGTGCTGGAAGTTGGACTCCAGGACAACCCAATTCTCAAGACAGTCCAAGAGGATAGAATGGTTAATTATTATATTAAATACCAAGCTTAAGTCTAAAAGTATAAGTAATAACTGGTTTCCAACATTGGCTGATAGAGTAGCAGAAGATTAAATTTGACAGAATCTGGCTCAAACCTTTCAAACAGCTACTTCTCATTCCTGAAGGCAAAATGAGATTATTGTAAAAGTCAATTTGTTTCAAGAACCTTAGCAAAAGAGGGGGATTTTGGAAAAAGGTACTGTAATTATTAAAATCATTAGGGTCAAGTGTTATTTCTTTCAGAATAAGTTGAATATAAGTTCAGACTCTATTAAAATTGTCCAGGTATCTGACAGGAGGAATATTCAGGGGACAGGATGAAGTTTTCATTTCCTGAATAATTTCAGGCAACACAGAAGAGATCTGCAGAGAGAGTGAAGTTATCTAGAGGATATGAGTGTGACATACTGACTGTAATTTGTTTTTTGTGGGTGAACTGATTGGATGCTTGATATCAGATACATTCAGGGTGAAGGACTGCAGGTTTCAGAGTATCAGTGGAAGGACTTAGAATATTAAAAATAACCTTTTATCATTCTCATGCACTTCTTCTCATGTATCAACATGTAGTAACCCATCTAGGAAGTTTAACAAACAATGAGGAAAGTCACCTAGCTACAGTCACCACCGTAGTACTGTGAATTGGAGACTAAATACCCACCAATGTCACCTGTCTCCAATTCTGTTGTGCCTGCATCATAGCACAGCATTATTATGGTTCACACCATAGTTTGAAAAAATCTTTAGAACAAGTCATTAATGATGTTATTTCACAATTGTGTTAAAGTCTCCACAATCTAATCAGATACACAAATTGGGCAGTAATAGAATTTGAAAGCAATAAGCAAAGTGAGCGTCACTAGCAAGAAAATGAGCAGTTAATTGCCTGCACGTGAGTGATAAGTAATTATAGTTGCAATGTTTCCCTCTTGCACCATTTAGTGTCTGGTGGAGGCAGTCGACTAGATAACAACACACATCATTACAATGAGTATAAGCCTGAGACACAAACTTTATAATGTCTTTTGTCATTACCAATTTAAAAAGCTACTCAGAGGACAGAGAACAGGACTCACAAGATTACTTGCTGGAGGTTGTTACATGAAAGTCGGAGATGACGTGTGTTGTCCTGGCAGCTGTAGACAGAGTTAAAGCTAGTAAACATTACAGTGACCTAATATTAAAAACTGATCCTATCTGGCGTCAGTTGACCAAAATTGTTTACATTTAGCAGCAGTGGTATCTAGCTATGCAGATGGTTGTGTTTTAATTTCCCAAAGCTCAAAACCTATCTGAGACCTATCTGTCTCCCAGATTTCATTAGAATGGCGATGAATGAAGTTAAGTGTGTGTTTGAAGAACTTGAATGCCATTTCCTCACTGTGAACTGTTTACACTGAAACACTAAAGAAAGGACGCTAGTTTTGGAGAAACACATTTATTTTAATTTTTTTTTTTCAAAGGTCATTTTCAAATGCTTTGGGCGCCACAAATTAAATTCTACACAGCAAAACACATGAAGCCTGTGCTGAAACGTGTTGTTTGCACCATTGCGCATGTGATTTAAAAGAGTACTACATAAAGTGAACTGCACCCCTACAACATTGTAGACTCTTTCTTGTCAAAACAACCCGACCACCAACCGTTTTGTTCAGATTTCAGCTAATTGTCAGCTAATGTATCCTGGAGCTGCTATCCTGCAGCAGAGATGAGGAGTGGGCTACAGAGATCACACAATTACATGATTTTTTTTTTAATCTTTAAACTTATAGTTTGACATCACTGGAGCTAAAAAAAAAAAAAAAAAAAGCCTTTATACAGCCTGCAGTAATACTCCCCAACACCTGCAAATGGACGTTGATGTGTGAAATTGCTGGAGTTCCTCTTTAATAAACATGAACGTTGAAAGAATATTAACACAAGCCTCTCAGAGTTTGATGATCTACTCTTTTTGTTGCTGTTGCTGTATGGGTGCAACTCTTACACTCACTTTAAGCAATCCTTCTTAAAAATACTATTCGCTTCCATTGTATTGGGTTGATGGCAGAATTTCCAGAAGAGTATATTTTTAAAATCTAGTTTCATAAAACAAAAACTTTCTGCATGGCTAGATACCACTAACGTGTCAGATGCTTTGAAGTCGTCCTTGGAAACTGTTTGCTTGGCAGGTGATTGGATGAACCATCTGTCTTTCACCATTCTACCTTGCGAGGCAGCTGGATTTGCAAGATCACGAGATCACATGAATCACACAAGAATCCTCGTCGGACACTGATTGATCTGAATCACTGATGGTTCGGACACAACATATAACCTGAAACTGACTTCCTGCGTGATGTCGTGATCTTGCGAATCCAGCTGTGACGTAATTGAAAAGCTATGTTTTTTTTTGAGATTTAGATTAAGTTATCCTGTAAACCAGAATCAGATTTTGGATTTAGAAGACAAAATAGAGCTTTAAAGAAAGCTACCTGATCAGCACACCTTTAATCTACTGTAGTCCAAACTGAAGGAAGGAAGGAGTATCCTGGAGGGGAGGCTGCAGTTAGATGAATACAGCCATCCTTTTCATCCAAACTACTATGAAAACCACTTCATTATACACTTTAGCTGACTACATAATCCTACAGAGTTTGTGTGTTTCATCCAGCTGTCTCTGATGTTAGATTGTGTGTGTTCCCCCGCTGACCCAGTCTTGGATAGTTGCCACTGATTCGGTGATCGGGTTGCTGGATTGGAAGTAAAGATGGATCGCTGCAGGAACAGGGAGGGAAAGGAAAGAGCAATAGACCTTTCTAATCTTTGTCTGGTCACAGAAACAGCACACCAAGCAATACAGCTTCATTGGCCCATTGTCAGCACTCTGGGGTCTCATTGCCTCTCACATATCTACACCCACACCCGCACACACACACACACACACGGGCACGCACACACTCGCTCATCCAAATCTCATTTGAATATGCCCACACTCTTCCTCTGATTTCACTGTCAGTTGCCATAGACTCGCATAGTTAACTCTTCCACCTTGCACATACACACACCAATTCTGCCTAACTCATGTATCCTGAAGCTGAGATTTGCTCTCTTAATAGAGCAGCTAATCTTTCTAAAAGTAGCTATTTTGCATGCACAATCGCACCTTACTCTCTCTCTCAAAAAAAAAAGCACCCCCCTCTGCAAACACACGCGCATGCACACAAACAAACAATTTAATCTCCACGTCTTTTTTTAGTTTACATATTACCTTTTCAAACAACAGCGTGTCTTGGCAACATTCAGAGTGCCCTTGTGTTGTGTGACAAGCAGAATGATCAGTGAGACAGCGGAGATAAAGTGCTGTGTGTGTGTGTGTGTGTTTGTTTGGTTTGTCTCATCAACTCCAGGCACGTCTGGCCTTTGCTTGCATAATGCTACAGTAGGGCACCTCTTTCTAGCCCACGGCAACAGTTGCTAGGGTTACCGACAGGTCGGCCACCACAGCGATAAGGATAAATGAGCTCAGGGCTCCCATCAGCCCCCGGGTCACACTTCACTTTGCCTTCCTCTCTCTCTTACACACACACGTGTTCTCCTGCGCTCAATCCTGCGAAAGTAAATACTTGTACTCAAGCACATGACTAAACACTTTGAAATCGTATTTCACAGCCCATCACACACACACACACACACACACACACACACACACATATATACAGGGGATGCATACACACCCTGCAGCAACAGTCTCACACACTCAGGTGTACATTTCCATCACTCAGTCCTCTACAGTTCCCTTGAGTGCGTCTCTGCAAAGCACTAGAGTTGCTAGTTTGATTCCAGCTTGTCAAACAGCGTCGGCAGCGTCAGCCTGTCAGTTATGAGCCGTGAGGTCTGAGCGCGCCGCAGATCCATCATTATAATGATCATCTGCTCTGACATCTCATACATCACATCCCCCGCACTCATTAAATGTACTGTAGTCGCTCCTTTAGTCACTCATTCCATTTCTGTCCATCTGTCTCAAGACGGCAGCGCAGTATAACGTTTATGATGCGATGCATGGGCGATCATGTGTTTTTCAATGTGTCATTTGACACATCGGTACAGTTGAAAAGTACAAAACAAATGATTATTGAGATCATAACACACTGGATGCCATTGTTTATGTATCATTCGTTCACCATCCCATCACTGCTTGTGTATTTGTGTCGTACAATGTGGGTTTCTTCATGTTACTTTGTGCGTGCTGTGGTATGCTCTACCTGTGTTTTCTTTACTGACGGCTCTCTTATTCTTTCCTCTTTGCAGGACGATGGAGATGTGGAGGATGACATGACCATCAGAGAGGTGAGACGGGCAGCCGCACAAAACTTAAAACCAATTAGAATGTAGCAGCAAGAGATCACGAGCTCAGAGATGAAAACAGAAATAAAAAACTCATACAGTTAAACCTTACCCTCCCTCAGAGATTAACAACAGCCTCTGGACAAAGATGTCAGTCAAGTCTTGTATATAAATGTTATTTTCTTTGCACGCAAAAGACACCATTGAGTTGCATTATGGGAATCGTAGGATGAGCCTTTTTTGGAGCTTTGAGTCACAGATATTTTAATCTCTGCTGCTCTGATTTTGATCTTTTCCCTTTTTTGTCAGTTTCACATGGAAGTGCAATGCAATTTAATACTGCACTTTTAATACTTTATTTAAAGGCCTAATGTATTTCAAAATGTATCTCGCCACTGAAACAATAGCTTGAGTCACTCTGCTTTAAATAAGTTCAGTATATTCAGTCGTCAAAGCTGAAAATTGACACATTTATAGGTATTAAAGGACAAGACTGAAACTTTTCTATATTTTATGTACATTAACTGTCTGATGAAAAGACCATCCATTTTTGTCTTTTTATGAATTTTTTTGGCAATAAGAAAATTACAAAATACCACCAGTCTTACCCTTTTAACAGCAGCTACTGTATCAGAAACATTGGATTCTTGGTGTCAGTCTATATTTGACTATATTTTTCTAAGTTGAATCTCAGCTTGCACTTGATGACATCACGCTCTGACAGACTCTGCTTTTCAGATTACTCAATATCCCCAGACAGGCCGATTACCCTGGACTCTTATATTTTTGGATATGACATCATTCATAATTCATCCATCAACAGCACCTCTCATTTCCTCTCTGTCAGCCTCATATTCCTCTCAATTTCTCCCTCTATCCCCTCTTTTTCCTCTCGGAATCACTCATCGCTCACTTCTCATACGTCTGCCTTGTCATCGCCTCTCACTACCTCTCCCTTCCTTGTTCGCCATTCACCTTCCTCGCCGTCCATCGTTGTAGGTCCCCTATGATTTATAGAGTCATTCAGCGCGTCGCCCGGTCCATTGATTGTCTATCAGAGGGAGGCGATTTGTCAGAAGGGTGGTATGGTATTATTTGATGCCTTTGTCTTCTGATTAGTGACTGACAGTACACATAAAGGCATGGTCTGTTAACAGCATCTATTAAGCATGCTGTCACTCACAGATTTCCAGTCAGACAGTCAAAAGCATTATGGGTAGGCCCTTTAGGGTAGCTGCTTCTTCTTCTTTTTTTTTGTTCCTCATTTTGTTTGCAGTTCTTCACTGATGTTGTTTAACTCTCATCACTCCAATCTCTCCTCCTTTTGTATGTCCTACAGATTGCAGAGTGGGAAGAGAATCAGCTTGATGAGCAGGTCAACTTCAACAACTGCAAGATCGACCCCGCCCCATTCCAGCTGGTGGAGCGCACGTCGCTGCATAAGGTCTGATTTTTTAGATCCAGCTGTTGTTCAACCTCTGTGTGATTCTCATATTAGATCACAATTATGTGCCCTTGTGCAATAATTATGAAGGATTATATGAACAAGTGCGTGACCACTTATTTATTGATTTTATGTGATCAAAATGATGCACTGAAAGTCATAAAACTATAAAAACAGTAATAATGTTGAACAAGAAAGGAAGCCATAACAGTCTGTAAGTCACATGTTATGATTTTTTTGTCGCTGCTCAGACACACTTAATGTGACAGAATGGACTTTGTAAGAGAGCAACAAACTTCAACACTGACTTCTGGAAACAGAATGTACCTGCACAGCCAATTAACCCTTTAAACCTGAATACCTTTTAGGGGGGTTCACCTAAATTTGGACTCTTTCACTGAGGTTTTGAGTGTTAAACTTTTAATAACTAAATACCTTCAATGAAGCCGAGTTTTCATCGCTTCCTGTGCATCGTGCCTCGATTATTTTTGAAAGTGACCACAATTAATATTTCATACTGTCATATTAGCAGTTGTAGTCTCTTTATAATTCTACACATTGCTAGTGTCCTGTGGAGTGGAATCGAGTCATAAAAGGCAAACAAAGGATTCTATGATTAGAAAATTCATAAATCCTCAGCATTTTGTTCCCTGAAAGTGAAAGTTTTCTTTTATGCTTTAGTCTTTTGTCATTCAAGTAGCAGTGTGAGGCCAGCTTCATTCCCCCCCAATACAAACAGAAGCTCTTGGAAAGTGAAGTGCCACCACCAGTTCCAGCACTGCCGATACTACTGATGCTCCCGTTGTGTGTGGTGACATTGAAGAAGCATGCAAACACCTCACACTCAAGCCAAAGCTCCCCTACTGTGTGAAGGAGAAAGAGAAGATTAAGTAAAGAAGGGAGCTTTAGCTCTTTAGAGCTGGTGTTGATTTAGTTTTCTTATTGCAGCACAGTCGCAAACGCTGGAACAGACCAGTACACACACACAAACACATTTGAGTGTTGAAACTCACTTCCTACCAAGCATACACACACGCACACACACACACTCTTTCTCTTTGTGATTTGCCAGCGGCTGTGGCAGTGCCTAATGTCCTCCATTCATAACGCTACCTTCTCCCTTTGTTTTTCTCTCTCTCTCTCTCTCTCCCTCCCTCATCCTCTGGGCTCTGTGTGAATACTTTTTAAACATTTAAGAGAGGGATCCTGCACCAATCCATCTCCTTCCCCTCCCTCCGCTGCACACTGCCAAAAGCCAATACCACGCACAATCTCCTTCAGCATATTAAACACCGCCCGCCCGCCGCCACTGCCGGTGCTGTATGCCGGCATGTGTGTTTGTGTGTGTGTGTGTGTGTGTGACTGAAGTTATTCTCTCTACATCCCTGCCCTGCTCTCTGGATCTAGCTTCCATTTATCCCATGCTGTTTACTCTTGTTGTCTGTGTTTGTCTGTGATTGTCTGCGGGCCCTTTTGGAACAGACAAATCTGTTTTCTCTGAATATTTACATGAGAATATGTTTCTTCAGTCACTGTGGTCTGAGTTTTGGCCCTGGGCCACTGCCACACAGTTCATTTGAGGTAGAGTGTAACAAGACTGACTGTGTACATTTTCATCAAAAAAAAAAAAAAAAAAAAAAAAAGCTGTTGTTGTAGATAGTCAGCACAGAAGTGACAGTGAAATGGAGGCTGTATTGCAGCACTTTTGGCCTCCACCAACATTTCCCTCACCTGCATTGATGCATCCGGAGGCGGAGGACAAAGGGGAAACGAATGAATCAGACCTCAAACACATTCCCTGCAAAAGTTTTTGCCAACTGAAAGCCAAAAACACAACTCAAATTCTGATATTGAATAAATATATGGATACACCTCCAAAGATCGATCTTGGAGAGAAAAGACACATACATATATATGATGTACAAACACACACATGTATATATCACATATATAACAAATATTTGGCCTATAACAAGAGATAAATGACCCATTGACACAGACACACAGGATTAGTACTTAGATTAGTGATGTATTTCTTATTTCACTGTGTCTATAAAGGGTTAGTTCACCAAAATGGCAAAACAATAAATAAACAGATGGGTGACAAATGAAAGTTTATGTAAAGTGTATTAATAAGGTGTGGGGTCACAACAAGCTTCCACAATATCATCAGTGCTCATCTGGGAGGGATGCAGCGTTCTTCCAATAGATATTCCCTCATTCAGTGTCTTGATAATGGTAGATGTAGTGACTGTGAAGGCCGTACCACACAGAGGTGGTCTGACATTTATACCAACACTCCAGTACAAAGGAGGGTGAATGTAATATCATTTGTAGCACTCAAAGCTTTGAGAAATAGCATTTAAAAAATTCAACAGCAGATTCTTTCTGGAAACAATGTCCCAGATACACAGATACCTCGCTGTCAACAGATTTCATTCTGACTGTTTCTTCATTAGAGGCTTGTTTTTGTTTTGGGAATAGACAGCATGACTTCATTATTAACTCGATTAATTGATTTACCATTTTAAAAATATCAAAAAATCTGCCCATTTTCAATTTTCAAGGTGAAGTCTTGAAATGACTTGTTTTCTCAAGCCAACAGTCCAATCCCAAACATATTCATAATGTAATAAAGAGAAAAGCAGAAAATCCCCTAATATGAGAAATAAAACCAGAGAATGTTGCTTGAAAAATGCAGAAAGTATTAATCGACTATCAAAGTAGCTGCCACTTGGTTTTCTATCAACTAATTGATTAATTATCTAACATTACTCCATACTATTTCTATACTACTAGATTGTTGGTTAAAATCTCAACAATGATGTTTTAAAAATATGATATTTTAAAAGGTAGGCAAATAAAAGGTGAGATGGGATGTATTTTTAAACGACATAATTTTGACAGAATAAACAGATGAGAATATGTTGGTGATTATTTGGAGCTTCCTGTATTGGCAGTCTTTCTCTGTACAAACAGAGGTTGTTGGCTGTTGGTGTGGCTCTTGTTTGTCTAGAGTCTCTAACGTCTCAAATGACTGCACTGATGATCAATTGATTGTAAAACGCTATTAGTTGCACCTTTTTAATCAGTGAACTGCAGTTTAAATAGATGTGAATGGGTTGAATCGGAGGTGAGCTGATTCTATCCCCAGAGAAGCTACTATATCCTCCTGTGGGGAAACTGTTAGACAGATTACATTACTGCTGGCCCTGGCCTGAAAACACTTAACAATCTTTTCGTTGGCACAGCTTCTGTTTGCTTGGCACAGTGGGATCAATTTCACAGTCCCCAATGCCTATTCTGGCTACACAGAAAGTCCCATTAAACACTAAAAGGGTCTAAAACAAAGAGGTCCAGTTGGCGTCAGTCCTGCAACCTTTCTGATCCGACACTGTGACAAGTTTTTGACCTCTTGCTCTTTTTGCCTTAAGCTGCATGTGGCCACATTCCTTCGTGGTAACTCTAACAGCAGAGATAAGATTAAGAAAAAGAAAGAAGAAGTACTTTTATTGATCCCCGTGGGGAGAATGATCCTCTGCATTTGACCCATCCTATACACACAAACTAGGAGCAGTGGGCAGTCACAGTGCAGCACCCAGGGACCAACTCCAGTTCTTTTTTGCTAGTGCCAGTATTAACCCTTACATATATGTCTTTAATGATGGGAGGAAACCGGAGCACCCGGCGGAAACCCACGCAAACATTGGGAGAACATGCAAACTCCTTCTTACTGTGAGGCAACAGTGCAAACCACTGAGCCACCATGCTGCCCCTTAATTAAACTTTAATGATCCCAATGGGGAAATTGTGTCATTACATAAGCAAATACAATATGAATAGGGCAGAGAGTATAAATAGAGCAATAAACATGCAAAACCAACATTTTCAACAACAAACAAACATTAAGTTAAAAAAACAAAGCAGAAATTTAAAATGAAGACATAAATGGCACTAATAGCACATAATGGCAACCTCAGTGCTCACAGAACATGTTGGCACTGTTGGGTTTTTTGGGCTGCATAAATGAGCTCATTGACTTGTGTTATAGATGTATTTTAACAATTGTCTTGAAAAATGAAGGCAAATAAATAAATTCATCTATGACAAATCACATAAACTGCTGCAGAAAACTGGACACTCTAGAGTTCTATCAACTCTAAAGCATGAAGAAGAAACAAGAAACTAGGCAGAGCAAAAAGGTTTCATTAATATAGTCATCTTAACTGGTGCATCCTACATGCAAACACTACTTCATAGCATGCCTTCTGGCCTTCTTTTGGTTTTTTTCAAGAGATCGGGCTACTTTAAGGGACAGATGTGTCCACAGCTGTTCCAAGTAACAAAAAGAACAACTGTCTTAAAACAAAATCTACTGCTGCCTTTAAATGTGTGTGCTGCAGTCTATGTTTTACATTTATTGATGAAATATTATATTCATTCTAATCCTCATATGGTTTTGATGCAGGTGGTTTAGAATGCTCGATGTAAACCTGTAACTTTCTTGCTGGAATGATGGAATTAGCTTCGGCACTCTTCTTATAAATGAGTCTGTAGCCCTTTTAGTCAAGAGACTCATCACACTCTAATATGTTCAACCTGCGTTTGACCTGCTTCATGAGGCAGCTGTCACAGGTTAATGTGTGGTCATCACTGTCACAGACTCCAGTCTGCAACAGGAGTTCTATACGCATCGCTAGTCACAGTTATATGTTGATCGCAAATAAAAGTTACAGTTGGCCTGTAAAATGTTTAAATTTATATGCTTTTTCACAAAAGCCAGGCAGCATTCAGATCACATGAAAGACTGTGTTTGTCTCTTCATGTGTTTTAGAGTACATCCACACTAAATGTATCTCTTCCTTTCCGTTTCAGCCTTCAGTCCAGACTAAAACAGCCTTTTCTCGGCCAACAGCTTTTTAAAAATGGCCTCCAGAATTTGTGAATCTTCAAAAGCCGGCTTGTGCAGGGTTAAATGAGATTTTGCTAAATCTCTGTCTGATTGTCCAGTGAGGGTCGGGACTGTGTGCCAGTAAAGTTAAGAAGGCCTCTAACTTTCTGTGATTATTCATTCAAATGTCGATATAGCCAAAAACACAGTATAAATGTATGAATGTTGTCAGACAGCATGGTGGTAGTGTTTCATACTTGCTTTAATGGCTCTCTGTCCAGTCACAGCTGACTGCAGCATAGAAGACAACTTTCTGTCTTTTAACTTTTCCTGTGATCATGCATTTCAAACGTCAGTGTAGCCAAATCATACGTCTTTATGTCCCTTTTGACAGATGATGCAATCATATTTGTCCCGCCTCTTACTAGATGTTAACTGTAATGTGCAGTTTTGTAACTGAAATGAGGAAGAAGAGGAGTTTTAATGTTGTTCAGGTGTTGCACTGTTGGCGCAGGGCTCTTCAGACACTAGCATTTTCACATGAAAACAGTATTTTAAAAGGTATACTGCTCAAAGTAGTGTTATAAGCTTAACTTCTCCTCTTGCTCGCTGTCAGTTTTTTTTTATCTTATTTAATCTTCTGCTTTTATATAAAGCCTTGATTATTTGGTCTTTTCCCTCTGCTACAGGTTAACAAACTGATAAGCTTTTATCTAAAGCACTTTCTATCAGACAAGACTGGATTATGATATTATGTGCCGGTTTCTGATCACCTGTGATAAACACCTTTTGCTTGAAACATGGTTAATCATAGTCGTCTAGCCACGTTACTGAAGCTTTTTTCAATCTACTATCTTGTCTCTCATTTCACTTTGATCGGAACATACTGTTATTTTCTAATCAGTGCAAGCAGGTACCTCAACTGTTCTCAACACTGAGCGTCCCTCAGCCGCATTTCCAAAAGCGATCGTGTTCCATTTTATCCGGTGCGAATGAGGTTGTCGGTGTTGGATAATTGAAGTCAATGGAGCATTTCTAGATGTTCCCAAACTGAACTTCTTTTTTTTTTTTTGAAAGTAGGACCCCTGCACAGTATTGTTTGACTTATTTGTTTTTCTTTTCAGTGTTATTCATAGATTATTTCCAACCTTTTCTGCTCTTCTTCCTCCAGACTCACACCATCTTCTCCCTGCTGGGCCTGGACCACGCCTACGTCACCAGCATCGGACGCCTCATCGGGGTGGTGTCCCTCAAAGAGGTAAGAGCCTCGTCACAGCTCGTTTTAGGACGTCTTTATTGTTTATTTCTGTACCGTTTTTCACATAATCACCGTACATCACTTCATTGGATGTCTAATGATGTCTTTTACACCTCATGAATCTTAAACTCACCGTCCAGTTTTTTTTTTTTTGCTCTTTTCTCTTCGACACGTAGCCTGAAAAGTCGTGACTGTCATCATTTACACAGGCAGCATATTTACTGCTTTCATAACTGTAAAATCACTGTCAATAACATCAGGAGTGCTGTCACCATGCTGCGCGCACACACAGAAGGCATTTCAGGCAGCATTAATGATTCCTCCTCCCTCTGCCTGTTATGTACTGTGACAGACAAAAGACTGCTTAATATTGCTGTCTCTATTTATTTTCTCTGTCTATTCTCTGTCCTCCCTCCCTCCATCCATCTCCCTGTCTCTCTCTCTCTCTCTCTCTCTCCATCTCTCCTGCCTCACAAACAACTGAAAACCCCTCGCTCTTTGTGAATTGGCCAGGAAGTGGTGAGAGCATTGTTGCTAAGTGCAGTGCTGCTTGCCTGTTCCTGACATTTAGGCTGTTTTGTTCTGCGTTCCACCAGCAGACAAAAACCCAGCCAGGGCAGATAAAACCCAGCCCTCCCCCCCCACCCCCCCCCAACCCTCCATCTGCCTGTCTGTCACACAGACACGCTGTTACATCACAGCCTCACTGCTCCTTATGGAGGGGAAGAAATGCACTGATGTTTGTGAGTGTGTGTGTGTGTGTGTGATTATGCTGCATTATTTCCCCCCTACAGAATGCAGACACTATTCTTTTCAGCGCTGCCACAGGATCAGTAGCTTCCAAATCCTTCACCCTATCAGCCACATGACAAACTTGTCCCAGCCAAACACAAAGTTCAATAATACACTTGCAGAGCGCAGAGAGACGGGATTAAAGACACAAGAGCAACAAACTTTGAATCCACTCCAGAATGTTGAATAGATTGGATAGTATTGTTTTGTTTTTTTTTTACATTTTCAAACACATGAGTAAATATTTTAACGCGGTTTAAAGCCAGTGGATTCTGCGTATTGAAGATGCAAGATAGAATTGTTTTTCTGTTTCAATTGATGAAGATCTAATTGCATCTAGATTGCATGTTTTGCTCTCTTGACCAAAAGAAGGTGCCTTTGCAAATAGAAATAAGAAGGAGGTTGGTGTGTCAGCGTTTTGTTCCTATAGTCGTCACTGCTCCGCAGCCATGGTAACCATAGTCTACAGATTTCAACATAATGGCCATTTCTTTATTCTTCAATGCCCAACCTGTGTTCAGATCTGTCACGTGGAGCTGATTGTGAATTCTCATTCACGTAAAATCACCTCTGGATTAAATTATTTGGCAATGCTTTATTTCATGGGTCTGCAAATCCCTAATACGTTTCCTGAAAAGAACTATGTAATTTGTCACTAATTGTGGGTCAAATAGAGACCATGTTCCGCTTATTCTTGAAATCAAGGATTACTTTTAAACTAACTAACCAACCAGAAAATGTCTCAGAATTTTGTCTGTACTTCTCTTATAATTTATATCAAATAACATGGTTCTTTCTAGGAAACTTTCAAGAAATGGTTAAGAAACTATTAGGAAATAAAGGACCTGTGAAATAAAGGAATAACATTTCATTTTTTTTCTACATTGTCTTATCAAAAATGTGAAAAAAAAAAAGTTGATGCAGAGGTGATGGTGTTTAGTTGGGAGTTTCCTCTTTTGGTCTTCAAACATTTAGCAGTGTGACATGGATCCTATGTATCTGATATATAGAAGTAGGAGTAAGTGCAATATGGTGTTGAAATTGCAGCAATTTTTTTAAATTAATGTGAATTTATTTCCAAATTTGTAAGTTTTGTGTAGTTTGTGGGTAAGTTTGTAGATGATGCTTACAAAACCACAAATGTTCTTTAAACCTACAGAATTATGTTTGTGTCAAATTGCTGCAGCACTGCAGTCTTGAGTCTATCTCAAACACATGCAGAAATCAAAGCTAAACCTACAGTACTCCCCTCACCAAAAAAAAATATAGTTTGTGTAATTTTCTGTTTCATCTGCTTTGATTTCATCCTATAAATAATTCCTTTATGAGCATTTCTGAAAGGTGGACTGCAGTATGTTCTGTAGCAGAAGCAGGTCTGACCCTGTATGTGGACGTTCTTTTAGATCTACTTTCATTTCTGCTCTGTGTAGGTGGCAGGGCGAGCAGCAGAGATTAATAGATGTGCAGTCGTTCCTTCCTCTCCTTTCTCTTATTCAGTGAAATGTTTCAGCAGACCACAGCGAAAAGTAAAAGTCACTCCGACCTTCCATTCCTGCGCACACTGCCCTCTGATCATGATCTTTCCCTCCGGTACATTTTGGAGAAGAGATTGTAGTGTAAAATAGAAAATGGCTTGTATGCCTGTAGATCAGATTGTTGACTACAGACGTGATCTTGTTGGGGGTTACCATTTTGATAAGTCTGTCAGTTGGGGAAGGCATTTACCTTTAAATATGGTGACACTTTCATGATTTTCTGAACCTTCTTTTCTAACTGCCTGGTCTTTCTCCGTCCAGCTTCGCAAGGCCATCGAGGGCTCTGTGACAGTGAAGGGTGTGAAGGTGCGTCCTCCTCTGGCCAGCTTCCGGGACAGCGGCACCAGCAGCAGCGAGAACGAGGTCACTGAGCTCCACAAGCTGTGGGACCGCCACAAGAGCATGTCGCTGCCCCGTGAACACACCCCCTCCGAGTCCGACGAGAAGTCCCAGTGAGGGAAAGTAGAGGAAGAGGAGGAAGAGGAGGAAGAAGAGCAGGTGGAGGAAGGAAAGGAGGAGGCATTGAGGTCTTGAATCCCCCCCAAAGCCACAAACATGCAAAAATCCTCAGGGCTTAGGATCCATATTTAATTCTGGGAAGAGTTCTACTGCTCCGCCAGCCTCCTCAACTCCTCATCTCTCTCCTCATCTCCTCCTCTCCACCTCCAACACTCCTTCACTCCACGGACCACCCAGTGCTTTGTGTAGGAGCCTCGCACTGACAAAGCCAGACACTCCACGGGGGAGTGGAACACAACTCAACCTGTGCCCTGCTCTCCATTTACCCTCGGGAACCCACAGCAGATAGAATGTGGATTAGGGGGGGGGAATAAAAAAAAGACACATAGTCAGTGGTCAACATGGTAATCAAGGGACTGGGTTGAAATCTTAAAAAAGGGATTTTTTTTTTTTTTAGAAGACTTTGTTTAGCTCGTGTATCTTTTAGAGTTAAAGTTTGAACTGACAGGACCTACAAAAGTTATCTTTTGAATGAGTCTTCCACTTGAGTAAAGAAATTCAGCAGTGACAAAAAGGAAGAATAATGTATGCGTGTGCTACAAGTGTGAGTGTATGAAATGAGAAAATGATGAGTGTGCATGTATTTGGAAGAGGGAGGTAGCAAACGACTTATTTTTTTTATCGCCTTTTAAACACATTTCAGTCTTTGATTTCCTTGCTTGAATAATTTTATTGCCGACTGATTAAGTTGTCTGGGTTTAACTGGAATCTGCTATGGCGCCATTTCTTTGTAAATTTCAAGCATTGGACTCACATGGGGACTGATGCCTTAGTTTTCTGTATTCTGTATATGTGTTTCCATTTCTTTCTCTTTTTTTCTTGGTATTCTCATCTCATCACTGCGAGTCTTAATGGTCAGATTGAGAGTACAGACTATGCAACCAGAAATGCCTGTTGGCAGCGGCGGAAGTACCTGTAGCCCTTTTTCATAATGTACACTCCTTTCATACGGTAGCTAGAGCCTGACATACACAGGAGACACATAGAAACACACACGACGATGGCGGCGATGCGCTCCGAGAGTCGAGGTTTTCTGCTTATCTAAATATAGCTCTTAATAACCGTTCTAGGGAAGGTTGGGCGGATGGAGAGAGCAGGAAGTGAGGGAGGGAGGAAGAACGGTGAGTAAATGGATGGCTGAAAGAATGAAGACATCATTACCTAACCAGCTGCTCTGGGCCCTCTCATCAATCTGCCTTTGATCGCCATGTTAGCTAACCTCCATTACTATCAGAGACACAGTAGCCCTCCCCACCACCACCACCACTACCACCACCAGCTATATGATGTAACGGTCTAGGGCTGAGGCAGACACTGGCCTCAACATACACAGCCAGCACTACAAGACAGAATATGAGCAGAATCCACTTGATTAATGCGGACAAAGAACCCGAGTGAACTGAATGGGTGTAAAAATCCCTAAGTGACTAATAGTTAGTAGTCCAAGATGTAGTGCAACTATTTAAAAATCAGCTGGTTTACCACTATAAATCCAAATTACCACTAAATATTAGCTTCTGCTTTTACCCAACACGGTTGATTGATTAAAACTTGAACTGGAGCCATTAATGTTTTAATGACAGCATGGTTTCTGAGTCAGCAATCAGTCTGACATGACAGATAACATATAAGTACTGTGTATTTAATAATTCATGTCTGCCATAATGCTTGAAGCTTGTCGCTGCGCTCTCTGCTCATCGACAGAAAAACATTGATTTGTTTTCCCTCTCCTCCATCCCTCCGTTTCTCTCCAGCTTACACTTGTGTGGGCTACTTACCCGAAATACATCCTTTTTAAAGGTGCAATATATGACATTCAGCCCCACTAGATGGCGCACTAGCACCAGCATCTCAGACCAAAACAAATGTGCGCATTGTCTACTCAGTAAAGTTGGGAGGAGGGGAAGGAAAGCAGCCCTTGAACAGACAGCTCATGAAACTCAGATCAGTTCCTGAATTGCCTATTTCACACCTCAAATGCTTTCAGAGACATATTTTAGTGTAGTGCTTAGCTGTAATTTGAGAAAGTTTGTGACGTAGCCACCATGTCAGAAATAGAAGCGGAGGACTCGGACGGACTCACGTGCACTAAAATGCGCGTTCACATGCACTATAACATGCACACGTGACAGGACGGGCTATCAAAACAAAGAACAGAGAAGCCGGGATTATAACACACAGGCAGAGGGAGTGACTTCACTCTCTGACAGGACGCCATTACTCCACTATATCTTTACGTAGTGAATAGTTTTTTTCTGACATAGCTGGGCTGAAAGTCGTTAATTGCAGCTTTAAGACACACTCCTTTTTTTTTTTAGTTTTTATGTTTGTTTGTTTTTTGTCAAGAATGCCTACTACAACCCACAGATTTTCTCTACTGTTTGAATGCCTTAAATACGCACTCAGACCCAACTTCATTGACGTTTCCACACTCGATGCGTTGCATGGATTTAATTTTTGGTGTCTTGTCTTGCTAGTTGCCGCTGAAAGTAAAACACACACACACGCACACACACAGTTAACAGCATGGCTTGGCATTAGGGAGTGCATGTGGGTTTAGTTTTTTACGATTGAAATGTACCAAAAATGAAACGCTTGACAAAAACTAATATGGGACGAGTGAATGATGTAGCGTTTTAGTATATTGGAAATCTTGTGTCTGTATGTTACGTGTATCTTTTCTGTCTCTTCTTCCGTACTTAAAGTAGTTTGAGATTCCACTTTGATTGGCATCTTTCATTCCAATGAGCTTTATTCATGGCCTAATTTTGAACTGGGGGTGGTGTCTTTTGGGTTAGCAAAGTTATACTCACAGATTAATATATTTAACATCATGGCTGTAATATAAAATCATAATTTAATGTTTAATTGTCTAATCAATCCTTAATTGTTGACTCTTCTCTTTTTCTAAGAGATTTAGGGGCTCGTTTTATATTTGTCTTTTTTTCATTATTGATGATTGAATAATGATTTTCGTGCTGTCTTTTGTTTTGTTTTTTAATCTTTTGACATGCTGTCTGAGACATTTCAAATTATGTCAATACTCAGACATTTGTACAGTAAAAATAACACTAATGCGTTGAAGCCTGGCACTGGCTGCCTAATAGGAAAAAAAAAAATGTATTTGTAAAGCCAAGGGAAGTTTATGTTGAAGGGGCCAGCATGTGGTCTGTTGGTGACATGTTCATTCTACAAGTGCCTGCATCGACTCCTCTTCTTTGTCGGCTGGAATAAGCAATCGACATCCAAATGTTCGGATGTGGTTTTCTAGTCATATGCATGTAGACGAGGCACTTTTCACACACACACACTCAGAGACAAATATGTAAGCGAGGTGGATGATGTGTCAGCGCGGTGTGCAATTATCACCATGGCAACCTGTCGTCATCGTCCCCCTCCCTCCAATGTGCTCGCCCCGGGGACTGACCGAGATCCACTCGTGTGATTTGGTTTTGTTCATTTGTTTGTGCTTTTCATCGATTTTCATTATTCTGCCTTCTGCCAGAGCCTTCCCCTCCGCGGACATTTCAGAGTTTTTCATCTCATTTGCTACCAGACAGATATAGACCGAGGTAGACGCATATTTATTAGTCTGTATTAATCAAAGTAGAAGTTGTAATTTTTTTTTTCTCATTCTTTTTATGGATGATCTCCTTGTAGGTAATCACTTTGTGCAATAACAGTTGTTCATCTCACTTTGTAACCCAGTTTTAATTGATGACATGAATGCAAGATAACCTTATTTTTGTAAAGAAACCTGAAAAGTGTAAAAAGATGTATGTATATGAGGAGAACTGACGCTCACACGGAGCTTTTGTGTGATAAAGTGATATTTGATTGACGATTGAAGGGGGAAGTTTTCCCAGAAGCCTCAATAAACGCTGTCAGAATCTCACTAAATCAGCATTCAAATATTTAAGACACTGTTTGCACCTTTTAGGTGTGGTTTAGATTTTGAAATCTTTGGCTTTGGGAAACCTTCCCCGTCTGGTCTTAAAAGGCTCTCTGGTGAATCCTGCTGCATGGATGGTAGCTGGCGCTCTTATACAAGCCCCCCCCAAAGCACTGATGCCGAGTCTGTTTTATCAAGCTCCCTTCTGTCCTCTCATTCAGTCTGAGGGGCTTTGATAAGACCACCTCCTCACATCAGTTACTGAGGGTTATCTTTTATCTGCTCCTTAGGGCTCTTAAGGACTGTACATTGTACATACTGGAGGGCCTCCACTATGACAAACCCTGAGGGCCAAACCAGACAGAGCTGAACAAAATCCAGAGCTATTTTTCACACAGAAAAATTAAACTTTGTTTTGTATATCAGGGATGAATAAATGAGATTTTAACAAACAAGTATTTTGTTGAAGATGACTTATTGTCTTGCAATCATTTTGAGGTTTTTGTCTCCCAGGACTTCTGTTATTCTGCAGCTGTTTCTTTCCTGTCTGTCCTCTTCTCTTTCCTCGGCAACAGCTGGAAAGCACCTGGAGTGTTGTTTTTGTCTTCCGCTGATACTCCCAGTGGGAAAGCACACACAGTGATGCCACATAATGTTCAAGTCAGCTCATTCTGTCCCAAATCTTTTTATAGCTTAGAGAGTTGGACTTTATATGTAATATGTTTCCAACCCTGCTTTTGACTTGAAGGTTCTTCAACACTCTATACTACAATATCCATATATGGACCCTAAAGTTTGATATAGCCCAGTTCTACTTACTATAAACCATTTAATAATGTATAATTGCTGCTATCAAAGAAGACATTTTTAGTCAAAGCTTGTGTCTTTGCACTACACTGTACACTGAAATTGCACCTATTTTATCCATTTTCAACAGAAGCTGCAGCAAAAAAGAGCTTTAAATACATTTAGAAATTGTTGGTTGAAGGTTTGCATATAGGTTGGTTTGTACACAAAAATGAATAGTGTAAAAAAAAATAAATGTTTTAACCATTAACTATAGTCTCAAATGTATCAACCTACATACCAAAATATGCGTTAAAGCCGTCTGGTGAACAGCAGTAAACAGCTCAGTCCACAAAAAAAGTCTGGATTGCTGTAAGACATAAAATCAGTATGTTTCAGTGTGAACATAACAAAGTCATGCAGTTAGCTGATGATTTGTCTCTTTAATTCGAAAACTACACCAGGTTACCACGATTAATAAACTAGCATTAGCTGGACATGCTAAAGCTAGCAGCTCATGCTAGAGCAGACAAATGTACAGTTTAATTAATTCCTTATACTTTTGCTGTTTTGTTTTTTCTTCCCGTTTCTGTAAAAGCTTAAAAAAAAAAAAAAAAAAAAAAAAAAGACAACACCCTCTAAACTCAGATACCAAGACAGTTTTGGCATCAAAATCTTGACACGACATCCCTGCTTAGCTACATTTGCTCAGCTGTAACTGGAAAGAGAGTCTCTGTTGAAGTCCCGGGATTAGTAGGTCAATATGAGGCTTCCATGTGAATCCCTAATATTTGATACAACTGCCAAAATGTTGTAAACCTAAAAAAGCCAAAAATATTCAAAAAATAATTCAACAGCACATAAGTGAACTAAAATGGTGTTGCTCTAGTTGCTTTGTCATTGGAGAGTTTATTGCAAGAGTTCAGTAATTAACTGCAACCATGCACCTTTTTCACAGTTTCAATTTTGTGACTGTGTGTGTGTGACTGTCCCCTCCTTCTGCTGCGTCCTCACACACACACACACACACACACACACACCTTCATTCTGTTGTTTTGCTGTCTGTGAATGAGAGGAGAGCATCTGGACTGTAATGGGGGGAGAGTGCAATGGTAAAAGCTTAATTAGCTAAATGAGTTCATTCGTTAAGTAGGCTGCAGGTCTGTCCCTCTGTGAGTTCCAGGTGGGAACAGGAGACCTTCTCTTGAGAGACAGAGAAAGTTGCCATTGTGTGTGAGCGTGTGTGTGTGTGTTGCAGATATAATTTAACACTTTTTTTTTAAGCTTCTTTTATTTTTCATACCTCCCATATAATCTGTAATCCACTCTAATCTGACTGCGACTTTATAACAATAGTCATGTAACACCACCACCTTGATATCCTGTTACACAACTGGGATATCAACACATTTGCGTGACCATGTGCCTGTCTGAGTGTGTTCTTAACAAGACTAAGCCAAGAATGAGTTCAAACAAAGACGAATCTCTGTGACGTTTTCCTCTCTGTGTAGTACCTCCTCTCATTAAACTCTGCTGCAGTCGCTCATCTGTATTGGGCACTTGAACAGCACTGAGCCCTGTTGAGCAGAGCGCCATCTGTCCGTGCTGACGCAGCCCTTGTTCTGATGAATATTAAGTAAAGGTGTCTCGGAAAAAGTCTCCCTGGCTCCCAGTAACTGCTACAGTGTAGGAAGTGCTTGTCGTACTTGGAGACTGATTGATGTAATCGCTGGTAAGAAGTGTAGACAGGCCCCTGGAGACAACTGCACTCTGCTCTGTGTGTCTGTCTTCATCAGTGCCATATCTCTTAACAAGAATAGAAAAATGTCAGAAGTACTCCAAAGTACAGCTGCCTATGTACATTTTAGTCTGTCAGTCTGCTATCTCACAGGTGGATATAATGAGTTTAACCTATCGGTTGACAATAGAACTACTAGCGCTGGAGGACAAGGTTAATGTTACAAATTCAGTATCAGTTATTAGGAGTTTGGGCAAATGGTTACAGAGTTAAGAGTGAATTAGTGTTAGAGTAAACAAAGCAAAGGTAGTTTCGCACCGTTTCACTTTGTTCTTCCGCCCCTAAAAGGTCAAAAACATACAAAGAACCTTTGTTCAAGTAATAATATTGGTCTTATTTCATACCTGCTGCTACTGTCTTGTCATTATTATATCGTATATGTTTGTTCTCCATCCGTACCATGTTGATGTGGTCTTACAGTAATAAACTTGAACCTGTGGCTTAGCAAATGATGGACCCTGCAGGTTTAGTAATTGAAAGGTGTGTGTTTGTGTGCAGACACAGGTAGAGGAGATGAGTGGTGACAGGCATGAGATTTCATTTAGTCTCTGTTTAAAGCCCTGCGTCAGTCCAATTATCTTGATTATTATCAGTGACTGGGGACAAGCTCTTGGTTGTTGTTGTCATAGCTGATGCTGCTAATATCCACTTGTTTATTCATGAAGAGAAACACAGTGTGAACTCAAGTCTGCTCACTGGTGTTTCATAGAAACATAGCAAGGCTTTCCAAAGGCACAGCAGTCAGTAATAACCACTTTCAGAGCAGTGATGGAAGGAAATGTCACTTTAAAACGAACTTGAAGAAAAGTTGATACATCTCAGCACTCAAGACAACTTGAGACGGCCAAATGAAGTCAGGTGAAGCTAGCTGTCCCACACCTGAATGCCTCATCTGCAGGAAAAACTGCCAAATGCTGCAATAGTGCCAAGAGAGGTGAAGAGACACTTGAGACACCCTCTTTAGCCTGCATTTATACTGAACTGCTCTACTTCAAGGGACTCAAAGAGGTAAAAGAAAAACTGAATCAATGTAATGTGTTTTTTGTCCTTGAAAATGTAAGACTCTACTTTTTTAGAGAACTAAAGAAATGCATTTAACCAACTACCATACTTCATTGTTTAGTTGAAGTTCAACATCATATGACCTAAAACTTCTGACTTCTGTTTTCTGGAGTGATTTAGAATTGGCCATTATTATTGAACTTCCTACTGATGTCAGATCATGTACGTATGTCATTTATATTTTGCATCAAGCTGAAAATGGTGTGTATTTGCTGTGTATGTGTGTGTTTAGTTTCCCACCTGTAAAGGGGTTTTTTGTTTTTTTTAAAAAGTTTGGGAATCACCATCATAAGCCTGATGAGTGATGGAAAGAAAAAAATGTACATAAAACATTAATATAATTATATTTTATTTAACTTTTATTCAAAAAACGAGTGTTCTATGAAACAATTTACAAAATAAAATGAGTCCTTTGCTTAAAACTTGAACTAGATAAACTGTACTGTGAAAATAGAAAAAAATAAAAACACAATATAGTATTAAATACTAATGAATAATTTAACATGCATTTATTGCAGTATCACAAAAAAGTAGCTAATTCTGTTTGTCCCTCCATCCATATCATGACTGTTAAAGGGCATGTTCACAGTTTTAAAGTCTATCTTGAAACTACATTCAGGTGTCCATATGAACGTTGAAACAGATTTGAACAGACAGGTTTGCTCTATAATCATTCCTCCTGTTGGAAGTGATGGGGGACAAAATCCACAGTCCTCATTTGGCATGAAACTACACTCCAAAGTTTATCAGAAAATCAAGTGGATATTTTCTAAAATCCCAGTGTTGAGTGTTGATGCCTCATATATGCTTCAGGTAAACTTTTAAATATGTTTTTCCACAAAATGAGGACTCAGAGTTTTGTCCATCATCACTTCCATTGTTAAGTGCATTATGAAGGGATGCTATAGTGGTCAATATGAACAGGAGGAATGATTACAGCAAGCAAAACCCCTTTAAATGTTCATATGTGCACCTGAGTTTTGTTTTAAGACAGAATTGAAAAATGGTGAAACTATCCTTTAAAAATCTGCCTGTTGGATTTTGATATTTCCTCTTTTGATATCCTCATTCACAGAATACATCAGATTTTTGATGCTGTTATCTACCACACTAACAAGACTGTAATATCATATACATCCTAAACAACAGGAGCTAAAATACAATGAGAGGTGATTTGAAGTCAGAGGTCAAAGGTGAGTTTCGCTGTGATAGGTGGGGACACCCAGGGGCTCCAGGCAACCTGGCGTGGTGGTCCGGCGGACGCTCACGACCAGGATACCGTCGGGGTTGAAGGTCCCACACACCGAAAGGGGGTCCATATCCTCCGGAAACAGGGACTTATGGGTAAATGTGTCACTGACGCTTCCATCATCCATAACCTGGAAGACAGAGACAAAAAGTTAAAGATGGAGCTGCAGAAGGACGGATTGATCTGTGGGAAGAAGAGTAAACAGATGGAAAACAGAAAAGATGATGAAAAATAATGTCATTGAGCATTGGAGGACAGGAGGAGAAAGCAAGAATAGCAACAGGGCCAAGAGAGGTGTGATAGTGAGAAGAGAAGGTGAGAACCAGTGAAAAGGGTCAGCACTGCTCAGCTGGTGGAGAGAGAAAAAAAACAGGGAAAGAGGAGGAGAGGGGGAAGGAAATGAATACTGATTAGTTCTCTCTGAAGGAGTTGTTGTTGTTGTTGTTTTGTTGTTTTGTTTTGTTTTTTTGCTATTACAGGCTGTTAAACGCACAATGTGTAATTTCAGCCGCTAGGGGTCTCTCAATCAAAATAATAACAAAATACGGATGTGTGATGACGGTGTGAAGTAGCAAGGGATCATGGGAGTTGTTGTCTCTGTCGTTAAACAATCAGCTTCACTTAGCTTTCCGGTGTTCATGGTTCAGGATGTTTTTACCAGGAGCCGAATTACCTGCAGAGGTCTCCTCCTCTCCAGAACAAATGGACCCGGTGATTACAGGTAAAAACACTGAATAAAGCTGTTTCATCTAAAAGATCAGTGTTTCTTCGACGATGTGCGGCGACCCACGGGCGTCAAATACGGGCTGTTAGCTGAGCTGCTGCTAACACTTTTTTATTTATTTCTCTTTTAACTTTAGATTCAGACGTTCGTCGAGTTTCTCCCGGGAGCCGAATTGTCAGCAGAAGCCTCATCTTCTCCAAAAACAAAGGTACGGCAGATTAAAATGCGACTTAAAGCTGTTTCACCTAAAATATCAATATTTCTCCTGCGATGTTTGGTGGCCACCGGACTTCCTGGAGGGGCTGTTAGCCGAGCTGCTGCTAACGTTTGCCGTGTTTATTGCTCTGATAACTTAAGATCCAGACGTCCAATGACTGAAATCCTTCTTCCGGCTAAAACGTGGCTTAAAGCTGAATTAAAGTCAATTTATAACAGTTTATGTTGAACAACACCGATGTATTATCTTACGTATGTGTGTAAGTTACTCTTTGGTAGACGCCATTGTAGCTGACAAACACAGCGCCGCCTGTATGCATCTCGTGCTGTTTACCACCACGGATGTATTAAGAGATCGTGTTTACCATAGACTGTATGGTGTTTACTGTTTACGGTGTTTTGTTCTCTTAATACATCCATGGTTTACTCTGGTAGAGGAGGTATGACGTCATTGACATGCGACTAAATGAAACAGTCCGCTACTTTGATTAAATTACTATGGGTTTGAAAATTGTTGGAAACATTAGGGATAATATAAGTACGCAACTCAACAACATATATAACATAGGTCTAGTTGTTTTTAGGCATTTTAATGTGGAATAATTACATATTATACCCTTTTTAAGACTTTTACTTGTAACATAGCATTGACAATGTGGTATTGCTAGGTTCTGAATATGTCTTCCACTACATGGCCTTAGTGTGGACGTGACCTGAGTTTAATCAATGAATGAGTTTTCTCAGATTTTTTTATTTGAGGCCTGAAGAGGTCAAAATATCATCTCCTGTCTCCTAGAAATTATACAACTAAATTGCAAAACATAATGCTGGTTAAACCACGTTTTCTGTCAACATTATGAGAAAATGTTGCTAATTAATGTATGTGGAAAGTTGTAAAAAGGTTGATACTGAATGTATGAGTGAAACGTTCAGAGACAACGTACCTGATGTATTTTTCCCCACCAAAATATCTGATCTTGCAGCACAACATCTACTGGTAGACACTAAAGCATTATTCATTTTTTTATGGTTATGTTATGGCAGCTGTTGGGTAAGGTTGGGGAGAGAAAATTGTGGTCTTGGTTTAATACAAGAAAAAGTCTGCAATAGGAAAATATTGATAATACTGATCATTTATTTTACAAAGAAATTGTCAATTTAAAGATGTTGAGTGATGCTGTGACATGCTACAGATTAATGTGTGAAATACTAGATATGAGTACGTTCATTCAAACCTCTGATTCAGGTGTGTGCGCGCGTATGAAAACACACTTGAAGAATGTTGACATATGCACAGCTATTGTAGTTGTTTTTCACACCTTTCTAAGTACAGAAACACACCTTCGCTAATTTATACTCACACCTATGCACACACACACACATGCACACACCTTCTCGGCATGAATGACGACATGGTGGTTGTAGGCCATCACCACAATGTCATGTGGTTCAAACTGGCTGACGTCAGCTGATATGTAGTAGCTGTCTCCCAGACATCGCACCCCGCCGCCTGCACTGGACTGACGGCCCGGCATAACACCACCTACTGGAGCTGCAGAGGAACAACACATTATAGGAAGCAGGAAGTCTGCTGAGAAGACACCCGGAGGTTTGCAAGAACATGTAGAACATGTGATCATTCCTCCTGTTCATAGTGAACATGCTGACTTGAGCATCCGAGTTAGTCAAATCAAGTCAATATCTTTCAAAGTTACTCTTTTTAGTGCCTTATTCTCTCTTTTTGTGATGATCCTTCCATTGGAGCAGAACAGAAAAACCATGTTGAGACATGAAGAGGGAATCTTTTACTAAAAAAAAAACTAACTGTGGAAGCCTCATAATATCCTCAGAAAAATGAAGATTGTGGATTTTGGCCTTCATCACTTTCATTGTAAGCACATTTGGAGAGGATCTACTAATGGTCTGATGGTGTCAGTGCTCATATGGGCACCTGACTATTGTTTTAAGACGAGTTTGAAAAATTGTGAACCTTGAATGTAAATCTAGAGAAACTGTTATTTAGATCACTTATAACGATGAAATGCAGATTTACATACTTTCATACATTTCCACTGGAAACATGGAGGCCCAAATTGTATAAATGAATCAAGACATTGTGAAATATCTGAAATTAAAACTCATAAAATGCTGTTGTATCATTGCATCAGGCTGATTAACTGCTGACAGGCCAGAGCGACCACACAGAGACTGTCTTGTCTTCTTGCTCCACAGTTCAATCAAAACACTGCTGAGCTCACTGACATCAACACTGGCTCCTTCACTTTCACATCAAAATGTTTCCATGAAAACAAGAATGCTAAAATAACATTTAATAGTGACTTTTCATAAATTGCTTCACAAATTATTGGTTCATTATAAATGTTACAATTTATTACAATTATTTATTTCTTAATGTCTTGTTTATTTATTTCATATTACAGACATTGGGGCTCCATATATTCAAGCCAAACATTATTTCTCAGCTGTTTGAGGGTTTATTTTCTATTTTATGTTCATTCCAGAACTCAAAGGCAATTAAAAGCCATGAGAGAGACTGGATCTTCTGTTTGGGCTGTAAATCTGTTTTTACTACCAGTCTGAAAAGAGAGAATCTTTCTCTAAAGAGACTCACTTGGAGCATCAAAAACTCGTGTGTCTTCGTTTTTATTTGTTTTGACATTTAAAAAAAAAAATACTACCCAGTTATCTATCACCATGAGTCCTCGAGTTTATTATTTCCTTAAAGTCCACGAGTACTTGATTCTCCAAATGGGTCAGTAAAGGAAGAATTTAAGTCTTATTGATTGTACTATAATCTGCATGTGACATCATACAGGTAATAACACTTTTAATGTGATGGTTAGTGCAGCAGTAGAACCGTTTCAACACTTCATATCATGTTGTTTTATGTCTGCACTTTTTTTTTCTCCCCACCTTGCTGTTAGTTTTTTTATGTGGCCCAGTAGACGAAGTCCAGGGCCAAAGCACATCCGTTCTTATGACTCTGACTCATTACTCCTTCTGAGCCGCAGGTCTTTTTTCTCTCTGTGGTGATATTCTTTTAATCAACCCACCACTGTAATGTGAGATAGTAATGCTTTTTTTTTTCCTGCCGCTGGAGAAAATGAATGAAGAAATTTCTACTCTACGCCTAAAAAAAAAAAAAAAAAAAAAAAAAAAAAAAAACTGTGCCAAGATGTGTACAAGCAAGGCAATGAAGCCTTAACTGCTGAAGGAAAGCTGTTCATGTGAAGCATGCTGAGGCTCACTTGACCTTTCTTTTGCACATAACAAAAATAATAAATCGCATTTGTCAATCTGCGTTAGATTTTGGGGGATGTTTACACTCCAGCGACCCCGGCCAACATTACCCAAGATAGTATCACACTGTCAAACACATCTTCATCCTTAAAGCCGCTTCTCTTGTAAAGTTACAAGTGAAAGCACAAACAAGTATACTAAGCAGGTTTCCTTATGAAATACTGCTTCTACTCTACAATATAAGAACACTGCTTTTTTTTCTTTGCTGTTAGTTCATCAGGTGGTGAGGATTGCAGACTTTTTTTTTCTGTGATCTGTTGTTTATATATTATATTTTAGCACAAAACACATGGAACCAATATGTAACAGCCCTGCTACAAGGCTTATGTTTTAAGATAAGTCAGCTGGAAAGCAATTTTCATTTAAATCAATTCATGTAATTAGTTATCTAGATGATAAAATGATCAAAAATGTCTAAGTACTGTGAGTGTAAATCTGCCATCCTCATTATAAACTGCACATGTGCCAGGCAGCAGCAGAAAGCTGGACAGCTGTAGCAGCAGTAAGTAATGGAGATGGGGCTTACTGAACGGTCACTCTCCTTACCGATGTGTCCATAGGAGGATCTCCTGTGCCTGCTGAAGGGGGCCAGACAGTTGGGACCCCCGGGACCCTCCTCTCCAAACAGACTGGAAGCATCCGCTGAGTCGAGAAAGGGCTCAAAAAGGGGGTCCAGAGAATCCGACGATCCGCCCAGTGAGCCCTCTGAGCGGTAGGAGCTGGAGGTGCTGTAACGGGACGACGAACGATAGGATGAGGAGGATCTGCGGCTGGAAGATGTCAGCGATGCCATAGCAGAGGACATACAGTGGTACTTCACGCTAGCACACACTTTGAAAACACACTCCCGCTCTGAATACACTCCAGCCTCAGAAAAACGACCTTGTCTCAAATATGATTTCTATTAAGCCTCCTCAGTATGAATACTGAAAATACAGACAGAAAAAGTTGTTCCCCAAAGCTATTAACCTCTCACTCACTGTCTAGGGGTCTTTTGTTGAGCGTTTATATAAAGCCCTGGTGCATTGTGGGTTAGTGGAGCATAGCGCGGGCTCTATAGTGTTCTTCCTTTAGCCATACATGGCAGTCGGTCTAACCACTTGAGCCAAGAATGTAACGGACAAACTGATAACAAGTGAAGACCCCCTTTTATTGAAACACACACACACACACAGCAGAGATAAGGCTGAAGGAGGCCTCTAGGAGATGCTTCTGGCATGCGGTCAGAAATAGCAAAGTGCTGGAGTGGTCAGGTCGTCCGTTAGACTGACCCTGCACGCAATGCAAACTCTTTATCAATAATGCAAGAGAAAATTGGCCATTTACATTCTGCTTACCTGCTAATGGAATAACGGATACACTTTAAAGTTCATATCTGAAATAGAGTGCGCTTCCTGAGAGAACAGATCCAAGGCCAAAATTGCAAAATGCGCAAAATGGTTTTTGTAGTCTGCCAAAAAGCCAAAGAAAATAAAGCCCCAGTTGAACTTTACCTTCCCTCTTTAAAAACTTTAATTGTAGTGACATTTGCCTATTGACAACACAGTTGTCCTCCAAGAACCACCGTGTGTCGACGATGACATTCAAGACTGTCAAATAAATACTTTTATAGTGTGTGTGTGTGTGTATTTCATTCAAGGATATGAAAAATGACATTCAGCAGTGTGTCATTTTGCCCTTCAAGGTAATGTAGCCTCAGTCATATTCATGTGTGAGCTATAAAGCTTGAAACAATCCAGTTAATACAAGCAGCATACATCAACATGACAGTCCCAATTTGTGCTCTTAGGTGAAACACTTGTATCTGTCCTTGTGTAAAATATTATGCATTAATAAATCTTCTAGAGCATATTTTAAAAAGGCTTTTGCAAAACACTGAGGGGGAAGAAAAAAAATCTCCACTATATGACCCGAAAAAGTGCAGGATAATAGAAAATAGACAAAAATGTTAAAATGTAGAGACTCAGCTGTCTCCTTCAGTCTCCTGCAGTCAGCAGTAGAAGTGTTCATCTAGTCAACTCTCCTGCCAGAGGTCCAGTGTCTCCTCTGGGAATAGTTTTAGTCTCCTGGCGGCACATTGTGGTCTCTAGAGCCCAGAACACAGCATCCCTCCTGACCTCTGACAGATGGTGTATCATTAATAGTCGCATCGCAGCCGAATTCAGAAGAGAAGGGATGTTGAAATTATGATACGAGGCGAGAGCAGATGAGCCAAAGAGTAGCTGAGCAAAGTGAAAGAACGTCAAAGAAGCTCCATTAAGCTTTTTTTTTTTTAGCCCCAAATTATTATTGTCAAATCAACCGTAATCCTCCGATATAATGTGCGAGCACCGCTGTCAAGACGAGCAATCACTGTCTCATAGAAGTGTTTTGTTTAATGCTGTGTCAGGATGTTGCAATTGGCAGAAATCAGAGGAACGTCTCTTGATTGATGTTTAAATCCAGTGGAGTTCTTCCAAATGTCATCGCTGACACAATGTAAAGTGCAGTGTAAGCAGTCAGTCATTATGCTAGCCGTAGATGACAACATTAGCCTGCATCACTTACTTCAGACTGAAATATCTCAACTACTTTTGGATGGATTGCCATGAAATTCTGTAAAGACATTCATTCACTTAACTTCATCATGAGCTCAAAATTACAGTTTGTCTGATACTTTTGTTACAAAAACCTACAAAAAATGATATTTCCATTAGCCTCCGCTGTACTTTGTTTTTGTACTAATTAGTGTTGCTAGGATGCTAGCAAGGTATCGAGCTGAACTAAGAGGGTGAACATTTTAAATATACAGTATATCCACTTGTTAGCATTGTCATTGTGAGTATGATATACATTCGTGCAGTGGGAAGAACAGAATCCCATCATTCTGACTTGGCTCAACTGTCATGCATGGTTAGCCTTGTAGTAACATCATTAAAATAGCCTTATTAATTAGCTACATTTGCAGTGTTAGCTATTTTAGGCAGTTCGTAACAAATTGACTGAATCCATTGTATTAGTTAGTTTTACAGCCATTTTCCAACAGCTTTATTGATTTCTGTAGTTCTTTTAACCAAGCGGGAGATATCATAAATGTCAGGAATTCTCATTAACTCCAGAATGACAATGATTTGTCCGACCTCGTAATTACAGTCTTGAGCATGTTAGCACGCTGATGTTAGCACTGAGCTGCTAACACTGCTGTCCCTAAATTCTGCTTCACAGAAACACTCGCCTGGCTGTCGACTTGCTTCAGCAATGTTCACATTTACACTGACTCTAATGATTTATTTATGTAAAACTACAACATACAGAACCTGTACTTAAGTCTTGACACAGATACTACTGGTTATCCTCCAATCATAGCCTGTGTGGCAGCCACTTTGCAAAAGATTTTCACTCTAACAAAGATTCTGATATTTTTATGGCTGCCTGAGCTGAGAAGATCACATGTGGCAAACAAACAAAACAGATAGATAAATTGCATATAATATTTAAAGTATGTCTGAACTTATTTTGCCCGACTTTTTAGAGTGACATAAACACATAATAATGTGTAGCTCGTCTGAAGTAAGAATCAAGTCTTCTATCTGTTAACAAATATAATGTATACATGGGTACATCTTAGTATGATAAATCCTGCCTCTGACTCAGTCTCTGTTTTCTCTTTTGTCTCAGAGGGAGCCTGGAGCTCCGTCTGTCAGGTAAATCAGGTGACAAGAGATGAGCAAAAGATAACCTGCAAGTTTGAGAGAAAATAAACACAGGAGAGAGAGGGTGAGAGTGAGAAGGTAAATGAGAGCAACAGAGATCCCCTTCCTGGAAATAAGGTGTTATTCAGATGTGAGGATGACAACATGAGATTCAAAGAGATGGCCCTATAGAGTAGGGATGTAGTAGAGAGTAGGGATAGAGTAGAGCCTAGTATTTGTATTTGTGTCTGTATTGGTTGAGGCAGCAAAATTATTGCATTTGTATTTGAATTAAAGTGGAAAGAGGCATAAAAATCCTGTATTTGTTTTTACTACACTTTTAATTTTAGAAAATTAAAGTGTTCTAATAACTTTTCATGAATAAACTACCTTAAGAATGACGTCCCCACACCGGGTCTGGAACTGGAGTCTCCCAGATCATAGACGACCGTTCTGACTACTGAACTAAAACTTGACTCATCGCCTCCTTGCAGACAGACCTCTACTTATTTATACACCCATAACACAGACACGGCACACTGTGTAACATGCACGGAAGAACTTCAAAGATGATTATTACTTTGCACTTTTCATTTATTTATTTATTTATTTTTTTTTTTTTTTACAACCTAACTTTGTGTAAAGGAGAAGGGGAACAGGTTACGGAGTGCTCGTGGTCATTCTGTTGAGGTTTCACATTAAACATGTTAGACCTTCTGTCCTTCCGTTGTCACATTTTTAGAAACACTCCACCAAACCACGCCTGTCTGTGTGTGTGCTGTCCAAGCATGTAAAACCCTGACGATAACACACACACCAGCCTTGGTTTGAAATTCATCGTGTCCTGCTCTGTTATTTCCCTCCCCTCGCTTTGCCAACCGGCCAAATGGATTATCGAGCTCCCCGGGGGCCTATGATGTCATGGAAAAATGAAATACTTACTGCTGTAGGATCACTAAGACCACTGCGACGGTGCGGTTTCTTTCTTATTGCTGTCCTTTTGCCCTGGTAATAACTTAATAATAATGATGATGTCATCATGTCATGTAGCTAATTGCAGCAGATTTTATGGTATATGTACCCCACTGGCTGTAAGGAGTATGTCAAGTAGTCAGTGGCGTTGAAGGAGGTGAGCTAATATAATAGTTCATTATATTAGCATAACCATAAAACACCATATGGAATCCAGTGAGATTAATGGAGCTCTCCACACTTCTCCTCTCATCTATCTCTTACTCCACCTGTCTTTAAAAGATGTTGCATATGACATTTAAAAAAAAAAAAAAATCACACCAGATTTGTATTTTTTTTTGCAAAGAACAATAACAATATTTTATTAATTGGAAATAATATCAGATGCAGCAAACAAAGATTCAGTTTTTCAAATCCAAGGTGGCAATATTCAAATAATTACATTCAGCCAAAAGAGGAAGAATTAAAAAGGAAAAAAAAAAGAGGGGAAAAAGAACAAGACAGGATTGAGATTTCAGAGGGAGGAGATGGTTGAATGTGTGTTGGATTGATGAGGATGAGACAGTACATTCATTTTGGGTCATCTATTTCCTCGTACCCTGTTAGTTCATAGTGTCTTTGTCTCTGTTGGGTGTGTTGTATGGCTTTGCTCTCTAGACTCTACAAACCTGATGTAAGTCTCTTTTCATTTTGTGTGTGCGCGTGTATGTGTGTGTGCGCCCGCCCGCCCGGTGTCACCACGTGCACCCGTCCTCCCGAGGATTGTGGGACGTTTTAATTAAGACCAGCCACAGCAGTGGAGGCTAATGTGGGTTAAACACAGACCATCTCTCTCTGTGTTATTCAGTTTTCACACTCTCAGTCTCAGTTGTGTTCACAGGTTTTTGACCTAATATCCACCGCTGGGGGACCCGGTGGCGTGGTGAGTGTGGCTCCCGGGGCCCTTCAGCTTTGTTCTAAAATGGTAAGTAGGGTATAGGGTGACAGGGGCCACCACCGTGCCCTCCTGCTTTGACACTATCCAACAGATGTTTTGATGTCTTTTTATAGCGCTGGGTTCTCCCGCCACTATCACACACTCTAACAAAGACACACACAGAGAGAATCTGGAGCACTTCTCTCTGATAAGTGGGCTATCCAATGTCGGCACTTGCCTGGAGCAACAAACGAAAACACACTGCCCAGAGACACACACACGCACACACACCCCAGCACACAGAAAAGAAACATGTTTCACTCTAAAGACATCTGGCTGACTCAAGGACAGCAGGGTGTTCTTCTGTTATTGGTCTACGAAATATTAATCACTCCCGAACAGAGCTGAGCAAGAAACACTTTCTATCATTGGCCATCACTTTCCAAAAACTGCTAGGAGTTTTCTGGGACAGCCAACCTCAAAAGATGTCATTTAGACAGCGTGAGATACAGAGAAAGGGAAGGGAGGGTGCAGATGGAGTGAAGGGGAAAAAGACACAAGGGTGAAAAAAAAAGACAGACAGGAGAGAGATAAGCATCTCCTGTTCGTCAGGCGGTTTTATAAACGTGGGCTAATTGCCTGTCGGCAAAGGTAGCACTCAGATGTCCTCTTAGTTACGTAATGAGCCCCCTGTGGGGCTAGATGGAGGGAGGGAAAGGGAGAGAGGAATGGGAAGGAGGGGTGGAGGCAAAGAGGAAAGGACAGAGACAAAGAGGGGTGGGAGGAGAGGAGAGGGTGAGGTGGCAGGAAATGACAGGACAGAGACAGAAGGATGGAGAGAGGAGACATTCATCAGGCTGTCTGTGTGTGTGAGTGTGTGTGTATACGCCAGAATTCTTCTGTTTCTATTCTTACGAGGACAAAATGTTCTCACAAGGATAGCAAGATGAGAAAATCCAACTGAGTCTCACTTCTACAAAGGGATTTGGACTGTAGGTTCTAGGACGGGGTTAGGGTAAAGGTTAACTGACTGAATGGATATAGTAATGGTCCTCAGAAGTATACTGATATATGCATGTGAGAGAAAGAACAAGACAGCTGGGTGAATGAAAAACACATCACACCAAGGTGCTTGTCCTCTCTCTCTCTCTCACACACAGACACACACACACACGCTGCGGGGAGGGGATCAGGACACAGAGAGAGACAGTCGGAGCAAAAGCACGGTGGACAGAGCGAGTGGATAAATAGAAAGGGGGGGGGTTGGGAGGTGGGTGATGAACAATGGTGCGCTCACGTCACCGCGCCCGGACAAAAGCACAACCTCGTCTGGCCAGCATCGCCCAGCTTTTAATGTCAACCAAAAGGACAATGACGTAAATCTCCCCGCTGTAACCTCCAAATACAGGCAGGAGAATACACACAGGAGATGCAACAGGATATCTAGTGCCTCTATTGAACTCAGGCTAAGATGGTTCTCGTAGCGCTTTGCTTTTTACGTATTTGAAAAGGGGAGACGGATTCTTATTTGGGAAGCTATGGCCAGAGTGACAGCATGGAGGATGTGGTGATGATGACGGTGCAACTTGGGAGGTCAAAGGTGACGAATGAAAGGCACAGCTTCAATGGTTCCCCCTGAGTTGTCGCTGTCTTCTCCAACTCTCCTGACTCATACTTCTTATTTTCATGTAGTTTTTTTTTTTTTAGTTAAGTTAACCAATTTAGCCATGTCCTCTCTTATTTTAGTTTCAAAATCATTTCCCAAAGTATGCGCTGCTATTTTTTAATTATTTTTTTTTTTATTTTTATCTCCAGCACCAGTAAAAGTTAAACCTCCAACAAGAGCTCAGCTACACCAGACACTGTTTTAAAGGGAATCGCTGCAGTGGAGGGGTTTTGGAATGAATATACAGTGCAAGTTTGAGGAGCTTGCTGACATCTTACAATACATCCACACACACATTATCACACATCCAAACACATTGAGGCTTTTCTAAACAGTCAAACAACTAAAAAAAGAAAAGTGGGGACTGAATCTGTGCTTTAATTATTTGTAGAAAATAACTACGCACACAAGGCTTTCTCTCTCTCTCTAACAAACACGCACTCAAAATCCCAAAATGCACACACACAAGAACACCGAGATGGAGGGGGAGGGGGAGGGGTGAGAGATAAGTGTAGTTATGCGTGCTGGCGGGATGCACTGATGCTCTGGTCTGATGGGATTTCCTGAGTTGTATGAATGACAGTCCCTCTGGGAGAACCTTAACAGGGCTCCTCACATCACCATGGAGATGGGAGTTTCTGCATGTGTCACATAAACATGCCCTTTTGCAAACATCATAGAAAAAGAAGGGAAAGTACAGAATAAAAGGCAAAGCTTTTTCAGGAGTCAGTATGAGAGGAGAGAAAGAAGAGCATATTGACATTTTTGGAAAAAGAAAAACAACAGCTCTTTGTGAGGATCATGACAAATGGCAATAACAGACCGTATCACAGTATCCTCTTTTTTGAAATAAAAAATAAAATAAAAACTTTTTTGTTCACATTTGTATCGTTATTTTTTTTTTTTTCCCAGTAGACTATATCACACAGTGATAACAAAGAAAAGGAGAAATCTACACCCACGTTAGCTTCGTGCAAAAAACCACATACACTGGCACGCCGCATAGGCAAAGAGATCAAAGCAAGACAACGCATACAAAAATATAGAAAATCTCCAATGCAACTCTTATCAGCCTGCGCCACTTCCTGCCGAACATCTATCGCCGAAGGGTCACTTCAGGAACATTCTGTTTGTGTTTGTTGTCGTCGATGCTGCTGCTGCTGCTGTGTATTTTTTTTTTTTTTTTTTAAGACAACCAAAGTTCTTGTGTTTTCCATGCAGGAATCCACAGAACCCCAAAAATATCCAGTAGCTATAGTTGATCATTATGGCAGATGTCCATCATAATGATGTTTGGAATAATGTGAACAACAACATGTTTGAGTGATAGAAAACTAGTACAATAAAAGCATATCATTTCTGTCATATCATTTGTGACAAATCTTTTTTTTTTTTTTAAACTTTGTTATTTTAAAATACATACTATGTCCTGTCACTTTGAAGACATTCCAGCATTTGCTCATAATTGGTAGTGACAGGGTTAAATAGTTTGGCATACTCAGCAAGCCATGCCCAAAAGGATGCTATTTTGTCTCTTGCAAAGGAGGGGGAAGGAAAGGGAGGAAAGGTGGTGAGGGCAGGTCCCAGGATGCAGTGCGACCTGCCCCCCCAATGGGAGACGCTGGGGGAGATGGGCGGGGTTATACAGAACAGCTGAGATTACAAACCGTGCTCATGACCGGGTCAGCCCATCGATTTCAGCACTTGCAAAACACATGCAAAGGTAAGTCAGAGTTGTGGACTCAGTCACTCTGTCTGCCTGATGATGGTGTCTGTTTTTGGAGTTGCTTCCCAGGAAGGTACAGAGCCAAAAACTGTGAGCGTCATACCCACGGATAAGTCATTTGACTTTTTTTTTTTTTTTTTACCATAGGCTGCTGTAGCAAGTCCAGCACTCCTGTTTTCACACTGATAAAAAAGATTGTTTGGACGCCTTGAAAGAAAATAGAGTTGATACATCGAATGGGGACGAAGCAGTTATGATGTGGAAAGGAGGAGCTGAAATGCTGCAAGTAAGGCAAAGACGGATGATATAGACTTCAGTCAGAGGAGGAAAAAAAAAAAAAAACATGCGCAGAGGTTCAAATTTTTCAGACACCATGGAGAAGTGGGGAAGTTCTTGCAAAGAAAAGAAACCCTCCAAAGAGCGTGGAGGGATTAAACACTGAGGTGAGAAGAGAGGAGTCATTGGTTGTTTGGCTCTCCCAGCCTTTCCTCCTCCTCCTCCTCTTCATCCTCCTCATCGAGAGAGACGACCCCAGAGGAGGCCACGTCGGACACCCTCCGGCGTGGGTCATAGTTGGGCGGGTACTCCACCCCGTTGCCTTCTGCCTCCACCTGGCACACGGTGCTCTCATAGTCCTTGCAGGGGGTATCGTCATCCTCGCCGGGTGACAGGTATGTCTCAGAGTAAGACACGGAGTAGCAAGGAGAGTCCTGACCCCCACAGGGCCTGATGCCCCGTCCACCCCCGCCAAGGCTGTGGAAGCTGCAGTCCCCCCCGCCGGACCCGTTCTGCCCCACCCTCTGAAGTCGGGCCAGCAGCAGCTCCTCCCCTCCCTGCAGCGCCGACAGGATCTTTGCCGCGAGCTCGGCGGCGTTGCTGTGGGAGTGGGTGCCACGGTGGCCGCCCAGGTCACGCAGCAGCGGGTGGTGCTCATCCAGGCTGCAGAGGCTGGAACAAAGGGTGTCTGGTGAACCTGCTGTGGGAGAGGGCTCTCCGCTGCCACCTCCCTCTCCTCCTCCACCGCCTCCAACACTCTCACAACAGGGCCCTCGTAGGCCCAGATGTTGGCAAAGCTGGCTGTGGATCAGGTCCTTCAAGTAAGGAGGATATGATGGCACATCTAGAGGGAATGATACAGACTGTAAGCATGAAGTCCTGAAGGAAGAAGAACAATGATAAGAGAAGAAATATGAGATGAAACTGAAATATTTCCTGTTGGGACACTGAGTGGTTGCAGCATCAAATATTTGCAGGAAATATAAAAGCCAACCTTACATATAGCCAGTATTGATATATACTTATTATTTAATTTTTACACATTTAACAGACAACCTGTGGAGATTTTGACTACTAGCGGTGCTATAGAGCAATGCTTTGACGAATGGTCTCTGTTTTGCTTTACTACTGTAACACGTGCAACATTTTGATATTTGCCTACTAATTAACGGATTAATGGATGTAAATGAGGAAGAAAAATCATTCAACACATCTGTTAGGTTTAACTATACAGGGTACCTTTTAAGAAAAGTAATTTTGCTCTATCTTTAAGAGGGGAAGCCAAATTTATTCATGTCAATCAGAGATTTATTTGTTTCCACTGCTAACAGAAATGACTGAAAAATAAAAAAAAAATTCAATATTCTCATTTTAAAAAGCAAAAGCAATTTAAGAAATAAAAAAAACAGTGAGTTAAAGTATTAGTTACCACAGAAAAACCTGTTGAATACATAGCACTTACACTTACTACTTACGTAGTTGCAAGTAGTAAGTCCACAGTTGAATGTGTTAAGTAAAAAAATATAAATAAAAAGCATTAAAAGTGTGTGAAAAATAGCAGAAGTGGAAATTATGAGAAAATATAAAGCAATTAATCAGAAAATATTTAATATTAAACACATATTAATGTGATACAGAAATGACCTTTGGTTTCAGAGAGAAAAAACTCTGTCTACTATGCAGCTATACGTTATGTGTCCACGACTACAAGCACTGAAACACTGAAAGTTAAAATCTATATGACAGTGAAGTGAAGGAGGAGGTTTCACAGTGTTATTGAATCAGATCAGGTTTTTAGAGCTGATTAATATCAAGTACAAGCTGCTTTATATGAAACAGCATTTACTAAATGGCCTTTGCCAGAAGGTAAGAAGCCATAGATGAATATATGAAGATACAGCAACAACACTCAGCTGAATGTTATTAGCTGCAGGACGGGTTATTGGTGGTTCAGAGTAATCAAGATGAAAGCTCTGGTAGACACACTCCCACACACATACACATAGCCATGGTCAAATACACTCTGTGTATTTATAACCAGCTCACACACACCGTCCTCACACAGACACTGTCTCTGCAGCAAAGGAAATGATATTAAACTTGCAGAAGGGATATCAAATTGCGCCAAGGAGCAAAAAAAAATGTCGGGAGAGGATGAAAACTAGGGCACTGGGACAATGAAAGATAGAGAGAGAGAGAGAGAGAGAGATGGATGAGGAAGAGGGTTTGTGGTGGGGAATTATGAAGCAGGGGACAATATGAAGGAAATAAATGTGATTTAGCTATTGTGTCTGTGTGTGTGTGCATACCTGTGCTCTGTGTGGTGGGCTCATTGGCGGGCAGAAAGTCTTCGTCATATGAGTCATCGTTGGACTCGTCGCCGTCCACAGACGACCAGGCCCTCAGCTTAGCCTCCGCTATGGCAAACTGCTCAGCCACACCTGCAAACGCACACACACACACACACATGAGCTACACAAGCAAATACATGGTTGGCATGGTAACAAGGAGACACGGGGCCACATCATGTAGCCTTTTTTTGATTGGCAGGTCTGTGCGAGCAACAAAGTGCAAAGCATAGAATTAGACCGAATAGCATTCCCATTACAGTCAATGTTCCTCAGCGGTCATTTGGCGGGTGCACTTAAGATGGCAGTCACTGAGTGTTTGTTAGTGTTGGTATGCAGGTTGCATTCCTGCCAGCGCAGAGCAGACAGTGAGGTGGAAGAGGCATGGAGAAAATGTTATGAAAGCACAGAAAAAAAAAATCTGTATGTCATTGGAAATGCCAGAGGAAATAGTTTAGTAAAGTAATCATCACTGACATTTTCAAAGGAGATCAAGTTTTTGCTCTTATAGTATAACACCATAACTACACCAGAGTTAGTGACTGTCTCTATGACATGGTGTGAACAACAAGGTGTATTTAATAACCTGGTATACCCTAAATCCTGATCCTGTTCATTTTTCTATGTGTGGTCTTTATTTTTTGGCTTATTCATGTATTAGCTTGTTTGTTCACATTTCTGCTTCTCTCCATATCTGGTGTTGTGTTTTTGTCTCTTTTCTTGTTACATTGCAAAACAATTTAAAAACTGAATTAAAAAATGTAAAATCAATGTAATTTCTTTGGGGACATTTAAAATTAAGCATTAAGCATTATTCTTTTAAAATAAATAAGTATTTGGTTTGGTATATATATGTCAGGTACCGTGATTTAGAAACAGTATCTTCATTACATTTAGTTATTTTTACATCTGTAAATTGTCCCACTCTATATGTCTATATGTGTGCATGGCTGACGTGACTCAGCATGCTCCAGAACCACTAAGCCGCAATGTCCAAATGACCAATCACCTCCAATCATCATCAGCAGCTGGCCAATCAGAGAGTAAGTCTCCCCCTCTCTTTTTCTCTCTTGATCTCCTTGTTCGCCCTTATCCTCTTCCTCTTGTCTGTTTTGTATTCCTCTCCATGGGGGGATTGCTGAACACTCCTACTGGGCCTAGACCCAGGAGCCTAAGGGCTCAGGGGCCCCTGAGTCTCTGTGTCAAGTTCCTGTTAATAACTTTGCATTTCTTGTTGCATAGCCAAAGAGCTTAGTCATTCATGTCAAAAAGAGAGTCCCAAAAGTCCTTCTGAAAAAAGGAATAGCCTAAACTTTCACTTTGAAGCTGTCACAAGAAAGAAACCATCATGATACCTTTTAAGTGTGCTGTAAATCCTGATGAGGAACAGGTGATTTTAGTTCAGTTAGTGTACCTGCCCTGGGGAGAGGGGGCTCATATTCCGCCTATGCCTCCCCGTTCATCTACTCTCTCCTTCATGTCTTTTTTTCCAGTCGTCTCTCTCAATAAAACGCTCCATCGACTCACCTGGCTCTCCTCATTCCTCCCGTTCCCTTTTCTTTCACTGTGCAATCTTTCAACCTTGTCCCTCACATCCCATTTTGATTTCTATCTCTCTGACCCTCTCTCTTCAGTCTCTTCTCGTCTCTCTCCTGACTCTCTCCGGTCAATGCTCAGTATTCATGCGTTGTCTCCCACAGAGAGAGATCGATACTCTCATTCATCTTCCACTATAGCTGGGCCCTGAACTCTCCTCACAACCACTGGCACATCCTCTGGCAAATGCAATTGTGTAGGCTGCTCTTTAGTTCTCCTTTGAAAGGCTTTTTAAAAATTTCCTTCAACCCATGACAAAACCACTTTCACCTGCATACACACTTTTTTTTATGTCTCTGACCTACATACCACATAAGTGCCCTAAATAAAGATAAAGAGATAGAAATACACCTACCGATAGATTGTTCCTCTCTGTATGACCATTACATCATATCCAGAAACATGTAGGAGGGGTCTAGATCAATGTTGACCATAAAAATAACTTGTATTACAGTAAGTCTGTTTTGTTAGCATGTTAGCAACGTGACTATAGCAATATCAGTCTTTTGTTGCGTCATTACATTCCCATCGGCCTCAACTGTATTTTGTGTTTAGTGCTAAGTAGCAAATGTTAGCATGCTAACACACTTAACTAAGATGGTGAACATTGTACACAGTACGCCTGCTAAACATCAGCATTTTAACAATGTCACTATGAGTATGTTAGCATGCTAATCTGCAGATAGCCTCTTTGAAGGGGCGGTGACGGAACCTCACTTTGCATTAGTCCTGAGTGTTTTATCAACATCAAAATGAAATAATCATTTGGTAAGTCTCTCATGAAATGATGCCTAAATTGAACCCAAATTTGTTAATCCTTATTTTAACCCTGATCCCAGTTTTGCTAGAATGTGCTCCCTGTGAAAGTCTGAAACAGAAACGGGTACTTCTTCACTTTCTCTCACGGATGCACAAACCTTGCTACATTTCTACTGCAACTAGGACTTATTCACTTTATCTGGATGTATCTAGTCATAAATTTTTATTAAAGTAGACTGCATTGCTGTCTTCTGTGTAAATTAGCCCTGAATTGGTTTTACCCTTGTCAGCTCTTTTCTTCATAAATATTCACTTGGTTAGAAGTCCTCAGGAACTTCAAATGGATAAAGAACACAGTCTTATTTTTTATGCATGATGCTCACTTTACGAAAAACATGCAGTTGGACGTGGTGTCTTTGTCAAAGTTCGCCGCAGCTCTTACAGCATCACACTCTGCTGCACTGTTGGATTGTGCTTTTACTGGTATCAAGCCACCTAATGCCACTTTCCCAGATGAAATTTCCCAACGGGCCTGTTTGCTGCCAAGATAATGTAAACACACATATACTTATGCTACACTGACAACCCACAGTGCACCAAAAACTGGAATACAGCCACTCTAACAACCATGTACACACACATAACATGTACTTTCCATGCAGTGTCTCACTCGCGCCTTCTCTCTCTATCGTTCATTCAGACATTTAAAGAAACACACGCTGTGACATAAGCCTCTCTCTGTGTCAAGGTTGGCAGCCAGTTTCATGCAGTGCAGAGACACGCTGCAGGATTAACTGCAAAGAATGTATATGTGTGTGTGTGTGTACGTGTGCTGGCAGAAGTCAGTCTATCAATAGAACAACCCAACCAGTGTCCTTAATTCTTTAGGGTTCCACCTACAAACACATACACACACTCTCTTTCTGTCACATCTTCACCTTTTACACAAACGCTCACTTCACACACTTGCACATGCTCAATTAATGTACGGACGTGCTCACTGACATTCACGCAGCCTGTCCAGTCACCCACAGTAACACCATCACTGGGCTACAAGGAGACAGTTGACAAAAATAAGAGGAGTCAGCAGCTCCCCGATGGGGAGGAAACTGGGCACACACTGACGATGTAAACTAAAGAGACACATAGGACTATAATGTAAAGTAATAACCCCTAACCCACCCCATTCCCAGTAATGCTGAATGAATATAACAAAAAGATGTGCTAAACATTAGAAATCCTTGTTTACACCGTTTTACACCCTGTTTTAGTGCCATTTACAATCTGAAAAGGGTTGCCGGGTTCAAACAGTTCAGACCATCAATAACATTGTTAAAAACCAGTGTGTTTAAAATGCTTGATTTAAAGTGTGAAGAGTGTGAAGAACCATTTTGGGAGCTTTTAACTTTGCAATTTGATGTAATAAATCAGCTTGCTAGAGTCATAAAACCACTATCCAAACCGAAGAAACAGATCCTACTTTTACTGTGATAATGCATAAAATCACAAAGAGAAGAGAAGAGAGTGAGGTCATGTAAATAGTGCAATGTAAGAGAAGAAAGAAAAAAGAAAGGAGAAGAGAGGAGGCACAGAGGAAAATCGCTCAGTCACGGTGGCAGTAGCCAGGAGCAAAACCTTACTGTGCAAATTAACCTTGAGAGTCTGCATTGCAGGGAGCGAGCGAGAGAATGGAGGGGAGAGCGGGCAGGAGGGACGAGGTGAAAAAGACGTAGAAAAGGAGGAGATAAAGAGACAGAGGGCAGTAAGGGACTTTAAAAGAGGGGGGCAGTGTGAATAGGAGGAAGGGCATAATGAATCGAGGGGGCAGGAGTGAATGAAAGAAAAGTAAAAGATGAGGTGTGTGAGTAAAAGATAGAGAAGTCAGATGAGCTGTGGGTGAGCAGCGCTGTGAGAGGAGCGAACCGTCCCCATGTGTGAAGGAGAGGAGTTAAGGGCAACGGATGTGGCTGCATACAGCAGAAGCAGAAGCAGATATTTCATTTACACCTGGTATAACATGCAAGCTGTATCTGGAAACTTTATCTGGTTAACAGCATCTGCTCACAGGCCTTTGATTTTACACCTGGAATTAATAAGGGTTCTTTTCATCTCACTTCTGCCAACATTGTGATTGGATCTATTTGAAATATGATTATGTAATTATTTGACATAAACACTCATCTGCACCTGTTTAGCATATGCTTACCTTTTCGTTATGATGGTTTTTCGTCTCATTAGGATCTCTTCTGTGATCTTTCATCATGATTTTGCACATTTTCACGAGCTCTTGTCCAAGGTGTGTATGAGTCAGTGTATCTCTTGCCAAGTGACTTGTGCACATTTAAAAAACTGTCTCTCAGCTTGAACTTAGAGTGTAGCAGAGCAGGGTGCTGTTTCCTGTAATATTTATACATTAAACAAGACGTACAAAACAGAGAGCTCAATCTTACCAGCAGCAAAGCGTGCCTCCTGTTCTCCCTCAGTGAGGTCGGAGTAAGAGTTGAAGTCTGATTCCAGGGCTGCTGGAGTGTCGATAGGCTTACACCAGCCTTTCCACTCTATGAGATGGGCTACTCTGCCCTGAGCCATGGCTGTAGGCTTTGTCACATGGTCTTTCACTACCTGGGAAATACCTACAAGGCAAACATTAGGGGTTATGCTACATCTGGGATTTGCATACATATATATATACACTTACAATACGTACAAATACATATATTTATTCATCAGCTGCCTTCATGAACTTATTTATGAGGGTAAATGCTGCACTCACCATGCAGGGAGGATCGCGCTAATGCAGCAATCTCTTGAATGGTGAGAGCTCTTCTTGATTTTGGTAACATTTCAATGGTGTCATCAACATTCACCTGGAACGACAAGAAAAAGAATAAAATAATGACAAGAATAAGCGTGACTCAGGGGAAAACTGCTACAGTAGCTCAGCTCAGCATGAATGTGACTTGGCTTCTGAATACATCCTGCTATGACACACAGGAAAATCCAGTGTTGCCTTTCGATGGAGGGGGGACTCCTGTGTGTACTTCAGCTACTTCAGTGTACTTCAGGACCTTGAAAAACTGAAGGTATTTCTCTTTGCACACCAATCAATGCTTTAATGAGTCACAAGGTGTATACCAACGACACACACACGTGCATCTATGTTCATGCACACACGCACACACATTACTTCAAGAGCTACTCATATATACACCAATGTTTATGTTTACATGTAGCATGTTATAGCATCTTAAACATGTTACAGATCCTTATGACATGTTCAGCTACATATCTGTTGCTGTCTTTTTATAGACCTAGCTTAATTGTATATTATTTCATATGGAAGATTAAAACCGTTGTTTTTGTTTGTTTGTTTTTTCAAATAAGCCAGTGGCTCTTGTGGCTACTGAATGATAACTTCAGTGGTGTGTAAAATCAGCCTGCTGGCTAATGAGCGAACTGAGATGACGCTTCTCAAGCTACTCAAGTAGTTTGCTGTTGGTGTGCCCTGGTAGCCTATTGAGTAAACCACATGTCAAATAACTGCAACATCTGTGGTTCAATTATAGCAGCGGACTTTTGTTGCATGTCACCTCCCATTTCTCTGTTTCCTTCTCTGAGTATTTTGCTGTAACTACTGTATGGCAGCACACAAGAGGGCATTTAAGCACATAGATGTATTTCTAGTTAAGTGGATTTATATTTGCACATTGTTTGTACACAGGCAATGCCCAAGTGGACCTCTGCATTGCTGCCAGATGTGGCTGATAAGGGATTTTATATGCACTTGCTCTTATTCAACTAATGACATAGAAAGAAAATTCTTTAAACTCTTTAAAGGAAACTGCTAAAGCTCTGTATCCAGACAACTAGACAGGTAATTTCCTTACAAAACCAGACAGTAGACAAAAGATGGACCCCCCCCCCCCCCTCCTCCCAGTCTGTCCTCCATCAAATCTGTCTGCTCTGTAAAGTCAAACCACAGAGGGAGTATCGGGTGTTGACAAGTTCCTTTGTCTGATAACTCTTTTTATAGCCCTACCTGTACTCACGTGGGAATCAGGCACGTCAACAGCAAAGGCCACATGCCGAGCTGAGGCGACCGTGTTGTTACTCAATATGGGTCAACACACTTGGCTGACGGAGCAATTTGATGATGGTTTTAGCCTGACAAGTATATCTCAACAGGTACAGATTGTGTCCAATCCTGTGGTGGTGACTATCTGGTTTCAGCTGCTTTATTTTAGAAAAACAACACTGTGCTACATGACTTGCTAGAACAACTACACCAATGGTAAACATAATAAGTGTCGAGTCATTTTGAAGGCACATTTTCCTATTTTCTGTCATGTCATTAATGAGTTAGCACTTGACACTGACTTAATTTGATTTGCAGTGAATAAGAAAACACTGGACACCCTGATCAAGTTAGCCCATCCCAGAGGAATCTGCCTGACCTTGTCCTGTCAATTCCACTTAATAGCAACAAAATACCACCGGAAGAACAAACAAACAACAACAAAATTATCAGTCGGAAGAGCGGAGGGGGGATCCCGAGATCGCGATGGCATCACTGGCTGCCATGAGGCATGATAATCCTCTTGCGCTGCAGAGGAGCTCACAGATCAGAGGGAGGATAATCTGGAGGAGACATGACATATACCCTCGAGTAGGGTTAGAAGGATACATTGTGTTGGTCTTTAATTAAAAATCCGATGTCAGGCAGTTAATGTTTTCCACCCACAGCTTAATATGTTTTATTTGTCATCAAATGGTTGCCTGAAGAAATCATCGCAGTGTGATGTGGGAGGATTTTATACATCTGCACGGGTATCCAACACTAAAACTCTTGCTTCATCCTGCCTGATGCCCCTAAACTTTTATTTTTTTTCCCAGTGGGGTGTCCCATAATGATGTGAATGTTGTTTCAGAGACATCTCTACACTGACAAGGATAACATTTTGGAGAGACAACTTGTCATTTCTGGAGTTTGGAGGCACAGAATGCTCCAATTTAGTATAACATTCAAACACATCAGTATGAGCTTTTAAAAACTGGGTTCACCAGTATGCTTGAGCATCATTGCACCGCACAGCTCCAGTTATAACAGCACTGCTGGCTCTGCTGCTCCATTCATCCCCCTCTCTCCCCCTCCTCCCCCCTCCTCTACTCCCCCACTGCCCTACTGAACAGCACAGCGAACACAGAGGAAGACACTAGCAGTGCTTAGAGCAGACGGAGCGCTTCAGTTCGACCACTGCGCCGCATCTTCTTCTTTCACGCTCTCCAACACGCACACATTCGTCCCTCATAAGAATAGTGCATGCACACACACACACATTGTCAAGAAGCCATACATTTTCACAGTCTGGTGAACAAAGACACTAGAGAGGCTGACATGATGCTCCTCAGGCTCACCTACGGCTTTTAAATCATTGGTTAACTGTTGCCTGCGTGAGTCAGTGCGGCGGATGAGTGCAGTGCTGAGAAAAACACAACATATTCCTCAACACAACACGCCTGTTAGGAACCAGGAGCAGTCAGAGCGCAGGTTGACATGTGACATTAAACTGACCTGACTGCTGTGTCCCTATGTGCGTCACCTGTCCACACACACACACACACACACACACACATACACACACACACACAAGCACGTTTCAAGGCTTTTTTGGGTGTGTGGCTTTATTCAAAATCATGATTTGTTCAAATAAAATTGCAAAGTCTAATTTAATAACTCAATGTGGCTTTTTAAGTGTATTTATTTCAGTTCCATTTTATGATGTTGCTGCCCCAGAAAAGCCTTTTTTTTCCATTGTAGAGATGTTAAACAACACCACAGGTTTCCTAATATGTCTGGCAGGGAGGTATTTGTATTTATTACTCTATTTTGGGGCGACTTTAGGTTACATCACAACAGAAATTTAATTTGGGCCATTGTGCTGAGTCAAAAACCCTTTTCTTATTTATCAAACATCAAGTGCAAAACACTGTAGCGTGGCCTATTTTCTTCAGCACTGCAGATGCATTTTATCTGTTGCAAAACACACACACACACACACACACACACACACACACACACACACACACAGGCACTTCACATTATGACTTCCATCATAAAGTGAAATTATGAAAACACAAGCCACCAATGGTTTCAGTGGCGCACACTGGTGTGATATCTGTCTCCCCTGGGGGAAAATAACCTGAACATGCTTCTCATCCTTCAGCATGCCACGTTTCTGCCTGGCTGTGCATACCTCTCTCTCTCTCTCTCTCTCTCTCTCTCTCTCTCTCTTCTATCTCTTTCTATCACTCAACTTTTCCACAATGGGAACATTTCTATGGCAACTGGTCGCTATGGAACAATTCCTCCCGGTATGCCTGCGTGTCTGATTCATTGATGATGTCACACACTCAGAGCACCAACCGATGACCGCAGCAGCCAAATTAAAGACTCTTGAACATGTTCTCCTGCTTTCAGTTATTATTGCTGACTAACTCTGGTGTCTCAGACGAGACATTTGCATCGTCATTGCCACATTTATTGCATTAGGTAAGGTAAATATGAAGCTACAAAAAAATAAGTCGAGACATTTATTTGAACCCCACATTGAATAAGTAGAATAAGTAGTTCTCAATTTACCAAATAATTGTCAAGCGTCAGTCAAGAGTTGTTGCTTTCACTACATCAACAAAAAACTTGAAAAAAAAAATTGAATTATTTCTTGAGGGAAGATCTGACCAAATATAGCCAGTGTGTAACTATACAGGGGTCCCTGGAGTGTAAAGTGTTAGAGAATCTTTCCTCAATGAAAGAGCTGTGATAAGATCAGTCGTCCAGTGAAATGAAGAGTGAGAGGCTGCATTTCATAATGGATCACTTAGGCGCTGCTAATCATGGCCTGGCTGGTTCACTGCGACACATCCGATTCACACACAGATGGTGCATACTAATGGCTAAAAGAGGCAAGGTGGATTCATCATTATCATCATCATCGTCATCTCTGAGCCACTAACTTGATCTCAACAGCCTTGGTTCAAAAAGAACAGGCAATACCTAAAGTCCTGAATTGTCCGTTTGGATAAAGCTAAGCATCAGGGGTAAAAAAAGACGAGACAACATGAAGTCTATGTGTGTTCAGTGGGAAGGAAAGTGTGTTTCCTGTAGACTACTGAATTCAAATAGCCATTCAAGAGAGCCACTACAGCACAATCAGTCAAACTGTTCTCACCTCTTAAGTAGAGCAGCGTTACACTCTGTGACACTGAGATTCCATTTAAAATCCCACATTAAAAATTAATTGCTAATTATGCTGAATGGCTTGCAAATAGCTAATTAGAAACCAACTGGTTAACATTAATGAAAACTAAAATGGAGAAAGAACCCGGGGTTGGAACACATATTAAAGACTTAGATGGTTTGATTTATTAGGTAATTATTAAACCAGGAAAGGTTGAGAAAATAATTTTCTGCTTCATGTGGCGAATTACTGAGAGACTGTCATCTTTGATTAGTCATGTCTGCTAGGTGGTCAAATAACTTTTAATAAACTTGGCTGATTTTGGCCTGGTTGCTTCATGATACAGTTCATCCATAATTCACATAACAATACGAGACAGACGTCTGTTGACAACATATAGCTTATATTGGAATTAAATTTTCCTTTTACAGCAATAGTCTATAGCTCTATAAGTTCACGTGACAGCCTACTACAAGTGAAATCGAAACACTAATCATTTATTCCATGAATAATAATAATATAATAATAATTTTAATGGTGTTTACTTTAAAAACAATATATTACTATTTGTTCCATAATAAGAGATTGTTAAGTTAGTCTACCTACTATCAAGAATGATGTAAGTTTTATAGATATGCCTGAGGAGCTTAAAACCTCTTTATCTACAATTTAATGTGTAAGTTGTGTGCATTGTCCTTTTCTTAACCCTTAATTTAAATGGCTTATGTAAGCAACACCAAGAATAAAGGACAACTTAACTGTTCTTTGATAAACAATTAAGTTGTTCTTCTTAGGCTACTACAAGTGTTGCTGGAGTTTAGGCCTTTTGCTATTTCCTCTCTCCCCGTACCTTGAAAGTGCGTGAAGTTACGCCAGAACACTTTTATTGTGTGAAATAACCACTTTTCAAACATCCGGACCTTTTTCTGACTCAGTGAAGTGATGTAAGCTAGTAGCTAAAAGCTTCAAATATCATTTTGTATGACTGTTCCTGTTCGCTTAAATTGCATTTGAACTGTCATTATTGTAAAGCAGAACTATAACTAGCTTGCGTTTTATAGATAAAAGTGGCTTTAGCTAACTCTTCAGGCTATATTACAAAAAAAAAGACCAGGCTGAAATTTAAAAAAAAAAGAGAGTTTAAGGGCACCTCGCTGAAGTCCAGTGCGCCCAAAGGTGCTGTCAGAATCAGTCTGCGCGCCAAGCAGGTCCGCGTGCTGCCCAAAAGCGCGAGGTCAGACAGGGAGCTTGCCGCGCTCCAGTCCACGCGCAACGAACCGTCGACCGCCACTGTCAGGAGGAAGAGAGCCACGTGAAGATTATAGCAAATTCACAACCTTACAACTCAAATGAGCCTCCTGAATACACAGATAAACAAGCTACGTTCAAATAATATTATGAAAACAATGCGTCCACTTCAATGTGGCGATAATCTTTTTCATAATATATTGTGTTAATAACTAAAGCAATAACGACCAACTATGAGTTTTAAGGATTAGGCCAATCCTTACTGCGCGTTCCTTTATGGTCAAAGTAGCAATCACCATGCCAACCCATCATGCCTCCCCAGGGCAGCCACTGAGGGGCGATGACCATATAAGGGAATGTTATGTTGCCGTATCTCACTGCAGTTTCCCCCAAAGAAAACCACATTCAAACACCTACACAAATATACAAATAGGCTGTGTAAAAAGACAACTGTGGTGCATAAATACTCAAAGAGCCTTCTGATTAGAAAAAAAAATCAAGTTTTAACTCTCAGAAAACATTTTAATAGGATGCTGTTGGAAGAGATTTCCTTTAAAGTTACTCATAGCAACATCAAGATGCAGGTAGCCTATTATTTCTGGTGCTATAAAACTTAAAAAGCGTATTCAGGCTTGTACCGTGCACTTTCAGAAAATATAGAGTAGTTCTGGAGCACCCTCCTTTTTTTATTGTGCACGGTACAAGTCTAAGTGCAGGGCTCTGTATACACAAAACCCTTTATTGCAGCGTACTCTGTAGAGACTACTTGTAGTGAGATAAGTTGGGAAGGGGGCGAGCGTGCAGGCCTACTTCCATGCGCTTTAAAGCCATGCCATGTCATGCAGGTAAGGCCCTGGCAGCAGCCCAAGCCTGTTTGATATTTTATGAAGTTTCTTCTGCTTGTCAGAGGGAGAGAAGCAGTGTAACACATAAAAAAGCACAGAATAAGGGACATGCCTATGATGGCATGAGGATTTTTTTTTCACCTCCCTGTTTCATACACATTTCTCTGACTTGTACAGGCCACGTCATCCACACAACCAAACAGAGCCACGCTGCGAGGGGCAGCAGCGCAACGTGGAGCTCAAATGTCACTAAGCAACCTCCTGGCTGCAGACGTCACTTAACGGTCCAGATATATAGCTAAGCCTGTTCGGTTGACTTCATGAGTTTAACCTTTTTTTTTTCTCACAGCTGCTCTTGTCATGACCAGGTAGGCTCGTGGACCATGTTGGGCGTAAGGTAGAACGTGCCTAGAAACCCTTCTCCTGTGGATGAGGCCTCACACAGCTTCGGCGCAATGAGAAGCTGAACATTTCAGCACCTGGACAGCTCCCGTCCGCCACATACTGACGCTCCCCCGGCCACGCACACGCGCTCAATCCTGCGCGTGCTCGTCACTCTTCAAATCAGATTTGCAAAACGAGATTAAGAGGTGGGCCTCTAAATGTCAGTGCCTGGCTAATCTTTCCAGCCCTCCACTACGGGGAGGCGTTTCTAGTTACTGTCTGTGAAAAGAACAACTCGCTCGATTAGTCGCCAGCACCCATCTCAAATATTGAGTCCAATATCAAGACCAATGACTCACCCCGGGTCAAAGACCTGCGCGCTGAGCTCAAGTTGCCCACCAGCAGAATTCAATATCTGCCGTTTAATTGGTTGTGATGAGATCAGATGCCCGGGGTGTATTGTATCGTTGAATCTAGGCCACCTCGGTCAATGAAAGTATTGTCTTGAGGAGTGAAAGATGCGCGCGTGGCATTAGACTGATGGCCAGAATGTGTCAGACATATGAGGCCGGTGCAAGCAGGCCATGATGATGCACACCCCCCCCCCCCTTCCCCGTTTGCCTGAACCCAGCGGGATTTCACGGTGACACGTCAGCAACTGATCGCCCTAAAAATGCTCACATTTCACATTAAAGCACAGCCTGAGCTGAGAGAGGCAAAGCTGCTCCGCTCATTCGGTGAGGTTTTTTTTTTTTTTTTTTTTTTTTTTTTTTTGAGCGGGTTTACTGTCCTTTAATGCGACACACACACACACACACACACACACACACACACAGTTGCCCAACAGATTTGAAACGAGACTGCGCACACTTCAGAACTCTTTAGCATTCACGTCTGCAATGCACAAGTCGCTGTAGCCGATGGATTTGCAGCAATGACCCTGAGCCAGACCAGGAATGCAATCTAAGGGGTCATGGCTGAAGGCTTGTAGACCTAAAAATGAAACGAAAATAAACAGATGTAATGGAATAAATTGATGAGACTGAGATGCATTCTGATGAAAGACGAGACACACACATACAGTATGTGAGCTGAAGCATTGCAGACTGAAACTTGTTCTGACCCTTCTGTGAGGACCCGCGGTCATTCTCCATCTGTGGCTAATTTCTTCATTTGTTCGACGTCTTTTTTATCTTAATTAATCTCTTTCCCCTGACTGTGATCTTTCTAAAACGGAGAGCTAGAGCTCCAAAAGTACATCATCTTCCCTCAAAACAGATGAGTATTGCAGTCTCCATTTTATTTTTATTTATTTATTTTTACTTAAGTCACACACTCACACACAGACACACACACACACGCTCCTCTCTCTGTAGTTCCCGTTGTCGTGGAAACTGCAGATAGAGACCTCGGCCGTGTATCTCTCTCATGCCTTTTGGGCTCTCTGAGACACTTATGAGCGAATCAACACAATTAGGTCAAGACCAGCAGCAGTGTGATGTCACACACATACAGGCTGGATAGGAGAGTCAAACAGGTGGCAGCAATTGACCTACTGTAATGGCACCCTTGATAAACGTTCAGGTACGGGAGCTTTATGTGAGGTTTATGGGACTAGGGCATGTCCTTACGCACTCCGCGACAAGGAGACGCGGGGACGAGGCGCCATAATCATCAAGTGACTGGAGAGACAGATTACACAACCAATTAAAGGCCGAGAGGGGATCAGGAAGCGCGGTATGACGGATAAATCACAGTTGGGCAGGTTACATATCACAGTTACATCACCAGAAGGAATAAGCGGCCACGTCTGTTTATGTGGGAGAGAAGGAGATGGATGGATGAAGGATGGGTGGATGGATGGATGGATGTGGGGCACGTTTGATTTGTGGCTGCTACGGTGGAGACCCAGTCAAATAAATAAAAGAGGGGGTGGGTGGGGATGGGGGGGACACGCGTCAGAGGTCGGGGTAGCACATAGAGGACGGGGCCCTCGGCGACATTTAGCCGCCAGCGGAGCGGATGGGAGACGCGTACAGGAGAAAAAAAAGGTGTAAACAACCGTGAGAGCAAATAGATGCGGTGGCAACAGGGAGCTTGTTTCTTGGCAACAAGCGAACGATCTATCGCTGCATGTGTGTGTGCCAAACTGCGCCCGTCCGTTTCAGTTTAGACGCCCGCGAGCGCGAACTGATTCGGGCGTTTTACTTGAACATCAAGGCGAGGTTATTCTGAAATTCCCCTTACAAATAAACGAGTTGTAAAGCTGGAGATCTGGCGCGGTCGAGTGCGTGTTGAAGAAGAAGAGCAAGAGGTGTCCTACCTTGCAACTAAACTGGGTCAGCGCGGTCAGAACCATCGTGCCTGGTTGAGTCTTCTCGTCACAAATATATTATAAAAAAATATATATTAAAAAAAAAAAGCCTTTTAACAGCGCATCTCTCAACGATGTCAAAGCACCTCCGTCTTCTGTGCCTCTGACTGGCGTGCTCACCAAAAAGCTTCTTGCAACTCTCGAAGCATCGCGATGTTTAGGCTGCAGACACCAGCCTCCTCAGCTCATCTCCACCACCCCACTACTAAAATGCACCCCTGCACACACAACGCACCACTTCACCTCCAATACACTGACATTGTTGAAATCCCAGCTCCTTAAAACGCTACGTTACATTTAAGGCTCCTTATTCATATGCATATGACTCAGCAGCGCTATCATATCACATCTCGGGCACAGCATGCTGTGCACTACAAGCACCCGAATTCACTTCATAGCCTCTGCACCCCGCGAAAGGCTGCAGCAAAACAAATGCGATAAACCAGGCTTCCTCCAGCGTGCTTTTTTCATGAGAGCAAATTAAAACAAGTCTTACCAACTGGCGATTTGGAGCTGATACAGCCCATTTTCGCAGCTGCATGTAGAACCTTTCCCGAGTGTAATCTATCAAATTTCCTGCCTAATTTCCTTGTGTAAGAGACGCCGAGCGTACCTCACAGATCGAAAGCCTCTGGCACTCTCCTCATCTACGGAGGCTCCGCTGGGTTCCGGTGAGAAGCGGCAGCGCGCTGCTGTGCTCAGGCCGCCGGAGTGACGCCGAGGGCGGGGGGAAGTCTGACCATCACTCGCGCTCCGTGTTTTCTGTGTCTTCTGTGTTTTTTCACTTGCTTCAAATCCATATATGTCAAATTGGCGTGGAGCTTTGTTGTTGTTGTTGTTTTTTTTGTTTTGTTTTTTTTTTAAATATATATATAATAGGTTGAGATAAAGTGTTTCTTGGATGAGCTCTACGTCACCGGTTGAAGGGTCGTGTCCTGCGGTTCAGCACCACAGCGGACGGACAGCGCTCTGTCAGGCTGCAGCATGGGTTTCTGTCCCGGCTTGGCAGCTGCAGGGGTTGGGGGTTTCCCCTCTCGGTCACTGCCGGTCAAGTCCACACCACACACCGGCACGGATCTTCGGTCCCTGTGCGCTATGTGTGCGCTCTTTAAAGCGGTCGCCCGGTCAGACAGTAAAGCACCGGAGGGTGACACAGTGATACAAAAATCCCACGCTTAACCGCTTATATACAGCCCCGACAGTTTCCGCCTCCTTGAACTGTTTTTTTTTCTTACCCTGCTAGGTGGAAGCGGAATGAGATGTGATTGGCTGGTGTCACCTTACATGCCAGCCACCATGGGGAGAAGGGAGGAGTTTAGTGGTGAACGCACAAGAGGACCAAGTTGTCAACTAAGGATTGCATTTCTCCTCATGTATATATCAACTGACATAATGACAAATGAGAAACGTACTGCATATTTCAACAGGTCTAAAAAGGAAAACAAGCAGAGTTGATGGCAGCCTGGAGCATGTTACAGTGCTGAGAAATAATAACCGAGGGAGAGAAAAAAAAATCTAGGCTACTTGTGCGGAAGGTGAGACATCAATCCATTTTTCTCCCTCCTGTCTAGAACAATCAAATAGTCCGAGAGAGAAAAGGTCGTGTTGGACCCTTTAAAATGCCCCTGGGCTTTATACACGGTGTTGTGCGGCGATGCAGTAATGTGACCATCCAATTATGGCGGCAAATCACATGTGAGGAAAGTGGCATTTTTCACACGCAGTCAGACACGTTTCAGGACATCAGAACCCCCATTTTATGTACTCCCACGCTGTGTAGTGGCCTAGCTGCGGGCTCATTACGACCTCAAAGCCCACGCGACAACATACAGTCAATGTGTCTAAAAATAAGGTTGACATTCTCTGTTCATGCATGTTCAATCAAAGTAACCCATTATAGCACAAAGCATCCAAAGAGAAGAACAAAAAGGACAAAAAGAAGAAGAAAAGGCTTATTGTAAAGGCCTATTGTGGCCTATTTGTAAGCGACCCACTCTTGTCTCCAGGCAGGTCGGCGCTGAAGCATCTTCATTCTCCCTCCGTCTCTCTTAACGCCCACCAGGACTCTAAACATAGACCTGCAGTGCTGCTGACCCAAGCGGCCGCTCCTCTACTGCTCCTATTATCTGTTACCGGAGAGCAGATCCGGGGTCCTTTTAATTCATCCCTAACCAGAATGATGCAACAGCTTCTGAATGAGTGCTTGGCAATATTTTAAGATACTACGACCCATATTATTTACCCATGTTAGGGTATACCCGTGGCTTTAAAAAAAAAAAGAAAAAAAAAAAAAAAACTGGATCTACTCCTGAGCGCCAGTGAAGTGAAATGTGTGGCACTATTTAAAGGAGAGGGGGGAAAAATGAGAGCATTTAGGACTAAATGTTCCCTCTGAGCGCTTCTGGGAGATAGATACCAGTGTATTACATTGGCCTCAATGGTTTTAAAGTCAGAATATTTCCCTAAATTGTCTCTAGAAATGTGGTTATGATTGGTGGAAATTCGGCTGTCGGATGCAGGAATTTATATCAGCACTTGTTACATCAGAGGAAAAGGAACGACATGTTTCTCGGGTCACCACACCACAGTGATACAACCTGATATGTAGTCAGTGTGATGCCGAAAGATCCCAAATGGAGAATTTGACTGGACACAGGAGACCCACAGCAGAGAGCTCAGTTGAGTTAAATGTCCGTGTGTGCGTAAATGCGCATGATGGAGACAGAAAAAGACAAAAGTAAAGTGAGAATGAAACGCCATTGGTGTCACAGGTTTTTGTTGTTGTTGTTGTTGTGACTGCATCTTTCACTGCCATCCTTGAAATATTAGGGATCTAACATTACGAGCTTTAATCTCTCTGAAAGTGAACGAGATTACAATAAACTGGGCGAATATCTGCACAGTGTGCCACTTTACTCATCACACACTCAGCACGTGGGAACAAATACATTAGTCACAGTTATTTTTGTTCATGTAGGAGTTTCACATGTTCTGTGGTTTTACAGGTTAAAGCGCTGAAGACTAATCTTCTGTGATTCCTTTTCTCCTGCAGTGCGCACTCAACTCTCCTTTCGTAACACATCAAAGTTGCGGCAAATCCAGAGCTTATGTAGCAGGATCAGCCCTGTCCGTGCCACACGGCACTTTTTCCGGTGCTCTAGCGCCACCGAACGGAGAGCTGTAGTACAGGCGGCTGCGGGAGCCGTAGGAGTGCGGAAAGCCTGTTGCGCAGCACTTCAGTAGTGACTGCAGAGCTGAGAACACACGGCTGTGCTGGAAACACATGAAATGCCATCATCAGGACCTCACAGCATAACAAGTTTAGGGTGCATTACTGAAAACCACCATGTCTCCTGTTCGAGGAAAGCTGTAAAACAGAGGATCTAAATGACAAAAAGAACTATGCCTATATTGAATAAAGAATAATAATAACTAGTGTGTACAGTTCACTACTTGTATGTATTTGAAAGCATATAAAAATGGCTGCGCTGTGTTGTGTTTTGCAAATAAGTATATCTAGTAATATTTGAACAACCGTGAGATCATATATACATTCTCATTTTTCTGCTTTATTGTGTACATAAGCACATGAAAATACATGACCATATATGGATAAATCCTGCGCTATACATCAGTGTGATGTATATATTAAAATAGTAAAATATAAGATGACATAGGGTTGCATTCCCATTATTTACAGTGCTGCACTGTGCAAAAGTTATAATAGATGTTTAGATTCGTATGCAGCACCATCAAGGAGACGTCTGATTGGTCCCAAATTTTTTTCTTCCGCATGACAATGAGCCCAAACATACGGCCAGAGTCATAAAGAATCATCTTCAGTGACATGAAGAACAAAGAGTCCTGCAGCACATGGTTTGGCCCCCACGGAGCCCTGATCTCAACGTCATGGAGTCAGTCTGGGATTTACATGAAGAGACAGAAGCAGCTGAGATGCCGAAATCCACAGAAGAACTGTGGCAACTTTTCCAAGATGCAGGAAGAACCGACCTGTCAAGTACCTGAAAAGCTGTGCACAAGTCTACCAAGGAGAACTGCTGCTGTTTTAAAGGCAAAGCTGCTCACACCAAATATTGATTTCATTTAGGTTTCTTCTGTTTACTGAACTTTGTATTAAGTTAATTGATAGATAGAAACTATTCATGGCATTATTTTGAAAGTATCCCCAATTTACAATTTAAGTGCCTAAAACTTTTGCACAGTGAGTGACATTTTTAAATAATTGTTTTAATAGCAAAAAAACAAACAAACAGCAAGAGGTCAAGTCATTGGGCCTGGAGGCAGAGGATAAATATCCAATGCCCTGGCTGCAGAGGAGAAACTTTGCAGTTTAAGAGTAATCAGACTGTTTAACTCCAGCTGAAGAACAAGCCCCTTCACTCTGAAGACCCAGACTGACCAAAATACAGATGAACTCAGCTAATCCTCTGAGCTAAGCCATCAACAGGACAGCTGTGTCTTGGTTTTCTTGGAGGAAAATCTAATGAAGGAAAACAGGATGAGATGGTGTTGGAGAGGTGCCTGGCTGAGCAGAGACACAGTAGAGACATTACAGCACATGCTTTGACCCGGACTTGAGGCCAACTAAAAAGTCACCATCTCCAGGCGAGAGAAGATGTAAAAGCAGAAACAGATGAATAAAAGACCATTCCAACAAAATACGACAGTGCTTCAAAATAAGAGCCAACATTTCAATTTAATTTTAATATTGTGAAACAGTTTTAGTTTGGTTGTAATAGCAAGATTGATCTTTTTAGTTTTATTTTGTTTTCGTCAACTATAAACTTGCCCCACACATCCTCTCACACCACTCATTCATGTGTTAATATCAGCATGTTGGTATGCCTTATACTGTATGATGTTAACTGACAGAAGTGTATGAAGTTTTGGAAAAAATGTACTCTTAAAAATCATAACTGGACAACATACTGCAGACCTTGTGCCAAAAAGAGTCACTCTTCCTCATCTCCACCTCCTTCTAGCCCATAAATATAACACTAAAGAGATAACGCTTGTTCTTGCATCTCCTCTCAAGCTGTTGAGCGTCTCTCTACCATATGATCTATAAATGAGTCTTGACTGAGTGCGTGTAAAAGATGAGAGCAGGCCCATCATCTGAAACAAAAATGATGGCCTCCGGCCAGTCTAAATGAGTACAAGGAGAGTCAAAATCAGGTTTAATAAACTCCAAACCCCAACAGATGTCCAAAATAATTACCACAATCTGTCACCCAAAGATAAAAATAGGTGATCTTTAAATATTTTGCATTATTAATGGACTGCTGTAGTAACGTCATCAAACCCAGCCGCCCCGAACCTCAATTAGCACTGCGGATATTGGACGACCAGATCAAAGGACTGAAGAGTCATTTTTACACTCATCCACTCATCATGTATCACAGCTTAGTAAAATTATAGTTATTATAAACTAAATCTCATTGACTGAGAAAATGTCTGCATCATGAGTTGTTTTATCAAGTATAAAAAGGTATTTAATCAAACAAATAGGCATAGACATATACTGTATTTGAAAATATACATATAAGAGCATTTTTTAAAGTAGAGCCAAAGGAAATTCATATGCAGGCACTTAGTGACTACAGAGATTAGTCTTTAAAAAATAAATATAAAAATGGCTTAAAGGTATAGTTTGATATTTTGGGGAAATGTGCTAATTCACTCTCATCAGCCAAATATGAAGCTAGAGCCAACAGGTGATAAGGTTAGGCAGGGAGAACAGGCTAGTCTGGCTCTCTCAAAAGTAAAAAAAAAAAATCTAAAGAATGTAAATCACAGGGAGTTACATCTTGCTTGGCAACCTCCATCACTGTGAGGTAGCCCGGCAACCAATGAAAACTCCTAGCAATAATAATTAGCATATTTCCCAAAATGCTAAACTACTGAAATAAATTACTTCAGATTTCCTGGGATGAAAATTCCATGAAATAAATCAACTCAGTCTAAGCACTGCTTTATTGGTATGACACAAGGACTCAGTGAACTATTGAAGTAAAAACAAGATGAATTTACATTCAGTTAGTTTAATTCCTTCAGCTGGAGATCATTTTCCTTCTTCGTGTTGCAAGCCTCTCACTTGTTCCTGTTTTAATGAGACCAAGAAACTACTTGTAACAACCTCCTTCTCTGTCTTAACCAGATGTTCTGCTAGTGACAAGGTAACCCAAGTTCGAGAAGCCACAATGGCACACGTCCACCTGGCTGAAGTGTCCGTGAATCACTGAATCCCTGCCCAATCCTTCTCCTATGACCCTAACCTTTGACCTCCCTGATGTTTCAAGTGGTGTGAGATCAATAGGGCTCTTACATCAGAACTATATGTGCCAGCAGCGCACTGAGGAGGCTACTGAGCAACACTAATGAGCCATAGACTCCCCCGGCTCCATTCGTATCATTGATTGCAGTGGTGTAAACCAAATCTGGATTAGTTTGCTCCTGGCAGTGCCTCTGGTCTGCGCCAACGCATGCAGCATAACCCATGGCATGGGCGACATAGCTCTGCTCATGAACGCCCTGGAAGAGGTGGGCCATGGGTCCACGGGCAAGCACTGCCACATCCTCTCCGCTGTGGGTGGCCGACTCTAAGGGCACCGCAGATAGCTGGATGTAGTCTTTAGTTTCTGAAAAAGATGTAAACATACATACATTTTTGTACTCTCACAATACATTACAATTGCACGCTTTGACTGCTATAATCCCTATTTTTATACTAATAATTTTAGTCTCTTTCAGCTCATTGTTTTGTTTTTTCTTCAGGCCACAAATTTACTGTTTTGGTTCACTCTCATTGCTCAACATTGGACTTAAATTTGTCAGGTGGCCAGAAACACAACTCTAAAGTAATGGTAATGTTGCTCTGTCTCTGCTGGATGTGTAAATAAGCCACTGTTTGCTAACAAGTTATCAGCTTAAAAGGTGATATGTCATTGTTGCTGCCCCCAAGTGTCCAAAAAAAATCAATTACTACAGCTTTAAATGGAGCGTGACTAACATATTTATTGCTAATGCTAATAAGCTGAAATTTTAATTATCCATGTGGGGTTGAGGATGAAGAGGAGCAGTTTTAATATATATTTATTACTTGAACAGCAACCCTCCCATCTATTGACCTTTGTTTATATACTTATCAATGGATTTCAGTCATATTACTCTAACTGAACTGTCATTTTCTTTCCCGGTTTATATAGACAGAGACGCAAATCAAATTTTAAAAAATGTCAGAGAAAGAGAGAGCATATGTGATTGTATTATAGGGAAAGGTTATACTGTATTAAACACAGAAGGGTAAAATGTAAAGGTCATTCTCAATCTGTGTTTTCAGCTTTTTCTGTCCTTAAACACACTCCAAATAAAGTAAAGCAAAAGGTTGAAGCATAACTGTTGTAACTGGTTGGGGAGTTTAGCTGATAAAGCTAGGAAAACTGAGCATTCAGCGTGTCTTACTGGTGTTGACATTGCGGATATCAGGACGCTTGCCGTTGATGATTTTGTGTCCAGGTCCGTTTCCGTACATGATGGTGGTGTAAGGTAGCATGTCTGTACCCCACAGTGGAGATTTACCTGGAAAATACAGAAAAAAACATCTACATTATCTTTGATTTATCTTCCTCGTTTTTCTGTTTCTCCTCCCTGCCTCAAAGTGTTAAACACTTGTGCACATGAATACACACACACACACACACACACACACACACACACAGAAGGGGTCTGCATCCCCAGGGTGCTGAAAGAGGTCTAGAGCTTGTTGTGTATCTCAGTGTTTCTCTCCAGATGAGCCATTAGCCTGGCGAGTCTCTCCGTTGATGAAGAGCTCAGAGTTTCACAAGCACATTAATCACTGCTGCAGCGCTGGGAGGAGGAGGAGGAGGAGGAGGAGGAAGAAGAGGAAGAGGAGGAGGAGGAGGGTAAAATAAGGATAGGACAGGAAAGAGAGAGTAGATAGGGTGGGAAGAGCACAACATAACACAAGTGCTCAATCAATAAAGGCTTCTGAAGGAGGATGATGATATATTTGTGGGGGGGATCTTAAAATGTGATTATTTCCATGCCAAAAAAAAAATAAGAAGTATGACCATGTTCCACAGGAATGTACTGTGGACGGAGTGGAAAAGCCTTTGAAATATCAGAGATAGTGAAACTCTAAAAATAAGCAGCTCTCAGTGGAAAATTGGCCCACCTCACTATAGAACTGGTTTGCAGAAAAGCCTTTTTTCCCATTTCCTTTTAGTTTTGCTTTAAGATGTTTTCCCCTGCCTCAATACATCTCAATACAATAGAGACATATGCTTTTCTGTGCTTGGAAATATGAACTATGATGATACTGCAGCTATTTCGCACAATTTTCCATTTTCCAAAGTAGGATAAAACTGTTTTTGGACCTCCAGTGTTTGAACAATCATTGTTGAAGCCTCAGGCTTCTGGGTGGGCATTTCCCATGGCAGCAACTGACTGACGTGTGACAGCCAGCGTTGCAAGGAGACATGCTGTCCACTACAGTAGTGCGCTAATGGAGAACTTAGAACCTGTGAAGCTTTCAGACGTTGATTGATTGACTAATACAAGCCATTTACCCCCCCTTTCTTTTTTCAACAAGCCCACATAGTTATGTGCCATTAACATTCTAAGACCTTAACCTTACCTTAACAACATTCAACATTTGAGAGGACTTATTGTGGTATGGAGTTTGTGTTCCACTCACTGGCTAACTACAGTGGGAGCTAGTTAGCTTAACTTGACAAAAACTTAACTTATTTCAACACCTGAAATTTCATCTTTATGTTAACAAAGCGGCATCGCCTGCATAAAGAAATACAGTGCAGGCAGACTTTAAATCAGAAATATAGAATAAAAAGAGTAATGGTCCCGAGACCTTCCCCTGAGGGACCCCACAAGTTATGGACAACAGAGCATTCCGTTAACATCCACCTTTCAAACATTTCCCTGTAAGATAGGGTTGAAGCCACGATAATATCTTCTATCTATTTAAATGTGGTAAATTCATCACAGGTTTTAAACCTCCAGGTAAAAGGAGAGAGAGCAGTGATGGAGAGGAGACAGAGAGTTAAAGGAATAGAGGGATAGAGTAAGTAAGGGTGATAGAGAAACACTCCGAAGGGAGATTAATGAAAGACTGAAAGACTGATAGATTCAGGAGAACTTAGAGAGAATAATGTAAGAGAGAAAGGCATCAATGTTGATGGTCAGAGGCAGGTAGAAGGAAGAGAGAGACGAGGAGAGAGTGAGGGACTGAAGTAGAAAGGCAAGGGAGAGAAAGGCTGCCGGCTATATGTGTTTACCTGGTCTGTAATTGCAGAGGAGAGAAAGCAGAGGAAATGTCAAGCTGCTGGTGGCAGAGGTGCACTGACGCTGAGAGGAAGCAGGCAGTGCTCAGAGAGGCATCACACACACACACACACAGAAAATACAAAATGCCACCTTAGGTGTCTATTGTCATTGGGTATAAACACACCTGTGGGGAGGTGGTGGGGTTGGTGCGAAGGCTAGAGGGAAGAAAGGTGGAAGATTTCTCCTCTCCCAAAAGAGAGAAACTCTCTTGTCATATGGAAAAAGTGACTGAGCAAATTGACCCTCGCTATATGTACAGTACCAAATCAACTCAATACAATGAAAAAACGATAAGGCAAAGTCCCTGCATTTACAGTTTAACAGAATTTTAAAAGAACTGAATACATAAAGTCAGTTTATAATTACCCAGAATGCTCTGCCCTCGAAATGGATATCCATTGAAGGTAAAAGGGTGGGAGTGGTCAGCCATCACTACAGTGAGAGTCTCCTCCTCTTTGGTGAGTTCAAGGCCCTTGGCAATGGCATAGTCGAAAGCAACAGCCTCGTGGAGCGCCATGTACGCCCGGCCTTTGTGGTGAGCCTGGTCAATACGACCACCTGACCGCAGAAGGAGTGAGGGGATAAAGAGGAAAGATGGTGAGGTAATGACTCCAGGTTCTTTTTTGATAATTAAAGTGATGGAGAGGACTGCTGATTCTTTTCCTCAAAAATGTGAAAAAGTTTGTTTAAACTGCTGTTCGATTTTCTCACCTCTCCTTATTTGATAATATAGACTCTTTTTTTTCATGGAGTTAAAACATTCATAAAGATGACAGAAAACATCATCATCATGTGGTTGTGATGTGAGGTTCATGTATGTGGTGCAAAATAAAAGGAGCAGAGCTGTAGATTTGAAATGTGAGAGGTGGACTTCATTCTGACATAAGTTACAACAATGAATAGATGAGATGTGATTTGGATTTGACTCTTGTGAAACTTGACTTACATGAGAAATGACTTGACTTCAGTTTTAAAAGAAAAAAACATCTCAAGTTTGGACCTGGCAATATTCAGAAAGAATTATCTAAGCAGAGACTCTGACTCCCCTAGAATAACTTTAGACATGACTTGGACTTGTCTCAAATGACTTGAGATTTGGCTCAAACGTGTCTTAAATGACTCCAGATTTGATTTTTGTTATTTGGTATTATTTGATATTTGTCTTGGCTGATTTTGGACTTGACTCTGACTTGTCTCAAATGATTTGACACTTCACTTAAACTTATCTATCTCAGATCATTTGACTTGAATGACTTGAGACTTGAGTCGAACTTGTCACTATGATGACTTCAGACTTGCTCAAAATACTTAAAAACAACTCCTAGAGGTAATATCTACTTTACAGAACATTCGGAAAACAGCCAAGAAAGTGTGTTAAAATCATTGCAGGGGATAGTGAATTGAAATTTTAATGAGCTATCCAGTGCATATGTATACACACAGTAAATGTGATATGCATTTACATTGTTAGAGGTGAGTACACAACTTATTTCATATAGAAGCAAGTCTGAAATAAAATTATTGGAATGAAATGTAACACACTTTCTCCGGCAGTGAATCAAAGTTGAATTTTAGAGCACCCTCCTTGCTGGGAGATCAAGCTCTTCTTCTTTTTTTTTTTTTTTTAACTTAAGCCCATTTCTCTCGCTCCTGTCCCCTCCACTAGCCATATTGGAAAGTGAAGTAGACTCCGGTTAATAAGTTGAGGTCTCGGTGAGCTGTCAGTGATTGGGTACACCATATGCCTGCTTCTATTAATATATTTGCCTGTTATTTTAAAGTCATTGTGAAGACACTCAGTAGCACCATGGAGTTCCCAGGCGGAGGTAGGGTGCCTCAGATTAAAGGATGAGATGGATGAGGAGGCCGGTGAGGCAGCCGTGTGGAACAGAAACACGTCATCCGGCCACACTCCGCTAGCACACACTGCGGCAAACTCATTGAGCTGTATGCAGAATCAATGTCAAGTCACTGGATACACACTGTTCTCTAATACGATGTATTCTGGAGGTTGTCGCTACAGCGGAAACCATGAGGGTGGCCTCAAACTAACTATAATATCAGTTCTGAAGTTGCTGCTATAGAAATGCAAACAGATATCGATATTTTAGCAAACAACACCAAATATCGTAATGTTGTTGTTTAATTGCTACCAGGACTCCCTTTGTGACTATTACAGGATCAATGATTCAATTGATCCGCCTGGACCAAACACATGCTTTTGTCCTATTTTTAGCCAACCTTTGATTGATAGATTAAGTGACGGGGAGTGTGTGGGAGGGCGACGAAGATCTTGTCCTCACCCTCCACTAGCAGGAAGAAGCCTTTAGGGTTTTTCTGAAGGATGCGGATGGCCTTTTCTGTGGTCTCGACGATGGATGGGTCCAAGCTCGGGTCCCTCTCTGTTTCGAAGTGCAGATCACCAGGTTCAAACAGAGCTGAGGGAAAAGAGAGAAAGACCGAATTACACCATGCAACAGTTTTGTGTAAAAATACAGTATGTTCAGCCTACAGTGGGGCTGCAGCAGAGGGATCCTATCCTCCTCCTCCTCCCTCTATTTTCAGCTCACAGGAAGTGAATAATCACAGTGTGAGGACAGAACCCAAAAGTCTCCTTAGCAGCAAAGTGAGCACAAAGCCTAGAAAAAGCACAACGGCTCAATATCCTCATATATCAATATCTATATATCTCCTCCACACCACCATACAGCATGAAGAAGACTGACATCATGCCGTTCCACCGTCCAGAGTAGCTTCAATGCTTTTCCAAAAGATATTCCCTCATTTGGTGTTTTGATGGAGCATTTTCCTTATAGTAAATCTCATGACTGATTTATTTAGGTTTTTCTTTTCATTTATCACCTGTCTGTTTTCACTTAACGACACTTTTAGCTGCTAAACTCCAAAGTTCTCTGTTGCAGCCTTAACTTTTGGAAATAAGGACTGACCTGTGACATTTAATCAAATGTGATGGAGACAGGAGGAAACTGAAATGACTCTCTGGACAGTACATGAGACACCATTTCAGCTGAGTTTAGAATTGTCTTTGTTACAGATATGAGATAATATCTGGATTGGACCCTTGGTGAGGTCATAGTTCCGGTTTGTCAAAACAGGAAAAACACAGATGTTATTAACGTCATTATATACCAGCTCCAGGGTTATGCGGTTGTGCTATAGCCCACTGACACGGCTCACCGGTGCACTTGAATTGAATAGAGCCATATTAATGTTATTACTGTGCTTTTTCTGCTATGAAAAGGTCAAAATGTCCTGAAAAAAAAGGAGTCTATAGTGAACACAGTGGAGGCAAAGTGGCAGAGGAAATGCCTCGAGCACTTTGGGGAGTATTGTCGTATTTATAGCACGGCTTTTGGCGGTCAGTTTATCGGGTTAAGTGTTGTTTCACAAAGAAAAGTTAAAGAAATAGTCAACATTTTGGGTAACACACTTATTGACTTTTTTGCCCCAGATTAGATGGGAAGTTGGATACCATTCTCATATCTGTATTTGTTGTATGTTTGATATAGTCAGTTATCATTGCATTGTATTAACAATGTTATAATTAACATGTTATTTAAAATTAGAATACTGTGGATACTGCTCACATTCATATGTTAAAGGTTACAGTCTACACACCTCACTATAATATACCATGAATATAATAATCATAATATGAAAATCAAAGCGGAATATTGATATCATCATTTCTGGTTTATAGTAAACAAAGCTGATCAGAGATTACATAAAAGCATCGCACTGATTGTTTTTGCACCTTGAAAACATAACGTAGGTCAGATTCAGTAGTTTCAAGTGAAGATGAGTCACGTATTCAAGACTCACATCAAGTCATAAAAGATGAAATGAGTAAGCTGGTCAGTGGACCAAGGACACTACAGGCCTATTGATGTTGTGTTCCTGATGGGAACGCTTTGTCTTCACGTACTGCTCTGCTCAATAGCATGGAGGTATAAAAAAAAAAAAACTCACCCATGAGGTAGTCTGTGTTTTCAGGGTCGACAGCATCGAAATCGGTTTTATTCCACACGTAGTGGGCTACCTGCGTGACACACAGGACATCAACATTCACACATGGTGTGGGAGGAAGATAGTAAAAGTCTTTGTGCTTGTTTGGAGTCACTGAAAGAGCTTTTCTTTGCTGCATGAGTCACTTTCTATCACATACCGTCCTTTGTGTGTGTTTGTTGACAAGCTTGGAATTTAAGTGCAGAATTTTAAAAATCCATGTTGCATTATTATCAAATTAGAAACAAAATGATAAGTTACATTATATGAGCAATTGCCACTGTTTCAGGTTATAGTAGTGGTATATTTTATCTGTGCCTAAATGTCTATGAAGTGTATGAATTATTAAAGAGTGTCAAAGCATAAAATCTCTCTAGTGATTAAAATCCCAAACAGTTCATATCATCAAGTGTTTGCATGTAAACAAATGTGTGACTCCTGAAAGACATTTCTCTACCAGTGACTTTGTAACATTTTTCATTTGGAGTTAAGTAACCATATGCCATTTCCCAGGAAGCAATAATATCCTTCAATCAGCACCTTTCCTGCTCTAAATGTCACAATTTAGTGATATAAAGTCATGAAAAAACTCAAATATATCACCATAATAATCAGTCATTTAAACTGTTTGGTAGTCATCTACTCTGCATATTAAAAACAACTGCAGACATTGTGTGGTTTCCATGCTTTTGAGAAGGATCAATAACAAACCAATAACTATTGATACCTCAGTGTGCTGTCGCATCGCTATCTGGGTAGGACCAAAATGAGCAGAACGATGAAAGGTTCAAACACTAGATGGCAGCAGAAATAGAGCTCTTACACTGTGTGTAGTTACTCTTTGAAGAACTAAAGATCCTGACGTTTAAAAAGATGTGCTCAACCTTCAGCAGCTGAAATGTGTAGTTTTACTGAGCAGTTTAACCCAGCAGGATATCATCGTATATAATTTTATGATTTGTAATCGTTAAAGAATAAAGAACTTTCTATGTCAGGCTTACTTTAATAGAAAACTGCAACAGAATTCCAAGTACTCTGTACTTTCATATATTGAAAGCATCGGGAAGAGGAGGCCTACGAGAGGAAGAGCGCGTATGAGGACCTGGTTTGCGAGTGCTGAGGCAAGGATGGTGGGTGCAGTGCGTACCTATTGAGGACGGCTGCAGATGCTTTGCTGTCTCTCTACAGGGCCCTCAAGCTCCTGGGCATCCCAGGGCTGCACAGTAAAAAAAAAAAAAAAAACATCTAAAACACCGTCAAGGCTGCAGAGAGGGCATGAAGAAGGCTTATGGATCAAGAGGAATCCATGGCCACTTGGACAGAAGCTAGGGCTCTAGCCATGATAAGGGAAAGGCTCAATAAAGTCCTCTGTTTGCTGTTGTTTGTTTTCTGTTCTATTAGTCACCATTACATTAAAATGCACTTGCTCTTGGTTGAGTTCTGATTTCACACCTGGCTGCCTTCTGTTATTTACAGGCTTATTTTCATCTGAGACTCCTTCCTGAAGCTACTGCTATGAATAATAGGAGTTATTAATAGGCAAAATAAAACTGCTATCTTGGTCACTTGTGTCTGGTGAAACAGAAGTGTTACCTTTCCCACTTTCATGCTCTGCCATTCTTTGATGAGGTCGCGTCCGTCTTGTCTTTTGCCCCTCGAGCCAAAGTCCCGGGGGTATTCTGGGTCCTTGGTGCCCTTAGGGGTCATGTACTTTCTACCACCACCAATGATCACCTGGAAACACACACATAGACAAAAACACACATTTTACATGCAATTTAACAGAATATCATTCAAAAAGCATCAAACATGAATACAATATGAGCGATGGAGAACCTTACATCTATGTCTGTGTTATTGAGGAGCTGAGAGGAGATGTCGGTGCAGCCGTCCTTCTTGGCAGAAGCGGGCATGTCAGCGTCACTGTACCACTTCCTGCTGGCGCTGTGGGCGTAGGTGGTTGCTGGGGTGGCATGTTGCACCCGCGTGGTTGTGACAATGCCGACAGACTTGCCTGAAAGATGTACAGTTTCCATGCTTAATGCACGGAAGATGTAATGTCGACCTACACGTACAGAATATCAGCTGTCTGCTGTGTGTTTGTGTAAGTTTTGCTCTAAAATGTATGTTTTTAAAGCTGAAAGTCTGAGCAGCTGGCCAGGAGATGATCAACCATTAATCAACAACTTTCTCAACCCCCTGTAGACATTGTAAATGATGATTATGCTGTGGTATGAGGTAGTAAATACACTTATTGTCCTTTTAATCACCTTGATGCCCTAAAATTCCTTTTTAAAACCAGCAAAAATTTCCCTATGATTGTCTCATTTTCCTGCAAACATACAGTATGTTTTATGTATATCATATTTTGATGGCTGCAACATTACATCAAATTAAAATTCTGTTGCAAATTATACATATATTTGGTAACTTAAGAAACCCTGGATGTTATCAAGGATTTAGAATAAAGACATGTGAGTTTGCAACCTTCTTGACTTTTGGTCCTTTATTGCAATGCTTACTGAAAACACCCCTTCACATTTTGAATTGAGCTGTGAGCAGTTCAACAAAGGAGTGAAATTTCATCTTAATAGTTTTTAGTCTCCAAAGAAATAAACTCTTAATTTATTCTTAATAAAAAAAAGGGAAAGTTTTGAGATAAGCCAGAAAAAACAAACATGACTTTGTGAAGCAGAAATGTTTTTCTTCTTCTTTCAAATCTAATTATTCATCTTATGAAACCTCAAATGTATCCTGTGATCTCTCAGGGAGTCCACAGGTCAGGAACGAATTGTTGAAATCTTCCTTTATGGCAAAATAAAAGGTGTTTGTAAACTCTTTTCAGTACTTGTATATAAGGAACATTTCTAAAATGTAGTTTTAAGGGAGCAAATAAGGATCTCCTCTGGTTAAAGATGAAAAAACCTAATTGTAGGTGTCAGTTTCCTGTGCTGTGCTGGGGTCAGGGCCATGACACTCTACATGTTATGAGATATTTATGGCTGTTGATAACGCGGGAACATGATAAGAGTCAAGGTGCTTCCCTGTGCAGCGCATTATTCTGCAGCGTAACCTGTGGCCGCAGGCTGCTGTTCCTCTGGGCTCCCTGGTGGCCCGGTAATACCGCTCTGACAGGGCAATGCGGCTCACAGCAGAGCGCTCAGCTGTAAAATCGGGTTTTGCTGAGGCTGTATAAGACCCGAGGGATTTTCTTTTGTCAGGAGCCAGAAGTAAAGTGTGACACGGCAAGGCTGTGTCAGGTATCTGCCTCCTCCTTGACAAAGAGACACAAAATCCAATTTGTTGCTTCAAACACAGCACCTTCTAAAGACACCTGCATTATATTTCCTTCAGCATTACCAGTCATGCCAGTATAAGTTATATTTTTTCATGGGTTTGTTTATATTTGCAGGAAATCACCACTTTTGTTGGTGTAACAGATGTTCATCCCTTTTTCACCGGATTTTATAAGTTTGGCATTTAGTATAATAGACCCACTGCTCAAATAATGAATTAATGGATTCGTTTTCTCCCTGGAGTCTGAGTAAAATATTGATCACGGTGACTGTGCTTCAGCAGCCCAGGCTCACCTTTAAATCATTCATTTAAACTGAAAGCAACCTTTTCTTTCAGCCTCCCCTGTTAGGCTTTTACAAGCAGTGTATAAACAATTCACACTTTATAATGTAGTTGTAGGAAGAGGTGAGGGCATTTATTTGTGCTTCTCAATGTATTTTGGTAATATCTATAAGTCCTCCTGTGAAGCATCTGTAACTTCAAACAGCTGACATGTCAGTGAATGTCTAAGTGGTAAAAGTAGTAGTAGTTGAAGTGGAAGAACTGAAGAGAGTTCTAGTGTGTGCACTCCGAGCAATAGAAATAGTAGTTGAAGTGTAACATCCGAGCTGCCGGTTGACTAATAAAAATCTGCTCAAGTTTGTTGACATGTAGTTGGTGAAAGCAGTTGAAGTGTCAGAGAAGGTGTATGTAAATCTCCCGCTTTGCTTTGTGCTGTAGTGCTGGGGCCTACAGTGATGTATGATGTCACACACATAGTTTTTAAAGATTCCAAACAATATATCTTGAAAATGTGAATAAGGTCTAAAAAGACAAACGAGCATAAAACCTTAACTGCAATTATGTTTTTTTGTTTCTTTAAGTTTTAATGAAGGATTAATTAAATGTATAATGCATGTATTTACTCTATTACACTGCCCTGTGCTGATCTTACCAGCATCTTTGGCCCACTTCAGGATGGATGTGACCTCGTTGCCCTTCTGAGTCTTGCAGGCACCGTTGCGAGCAGCTGCACTGACTCCGACAGTGTTCAGGTTGGTTTTCACTCCACACAGATACGCAGTAGCTGTGGCAGCACTGTCTGGAATCTGGAAGTCCACACTGTAGGTCTGCATGATACACACACACACACACGCACACAGAGAAAGAGAGAGAAAGACAAAGAGAGATAAAGAAAGAACCTTAAATAAAATATACTGTTCGACAAAATAAACTTTAATGACCACTGTGTGGAAAAAATGGTCTTCTCGCAGAGGAAAATAAATAATACCAGACATGAAAAATAGGATATAATAAGAAAACAGCAAATGGGGCATTAAGCGTAACATAAGCAACAATTACAGCACTGCAATCTATCAAGTAAATGGAACCATAACAATGCACAGTAAATTAATCTTTTAAATATCGACTTATTTTTTTTCTTTCTTTCTGTAGCACTTCTTCTGTAGGACTTCATTTCTTCCCCTTAAATGATTGTTGAATGTATAATTTATTTTACTATAAGGGTTTCATTGTGTGTTTTGTCTTTGTAAAACATTTGACATATTCTTATTGAAGAGCTGCAATAAAACTGAAATACATTTAAAGTATGTAAATCATTATTTGTATATATAGCATATAACACAAAAAGGTAAAGAGAATTATGGAAATATAGAGAGGGGGAAAACATCAAGACACATGTATGATTTAATAGAAAAGTGAAATTTGACTAATATCTATCATATCTGCATTATACTCTGCAAAGATAGGGAGCAGAGTAACTATAGAGGCAGTGAGGGTGAAAAGAAGGGTTGAAGGTTTTCAGGTTGGCCATAGAAACAACACCCTACCTAAAAACATAGATGCTGCACTCTGCCTTTAAAAAAAAAACTTTATTTATTTATTTGCAGTTACAGCAAATAATAAATGAATACACCATTTGCGCATTCATTTGCCACCTGGCACTCTAAAGATATGTTGTACAGACTGTAAACCCCTCTGAGACAAAAGTGTAATTTTTTGGCTATATAAATAAAATTCTCTTGATTATATGAATAATAATAGTAGTAGCTAGAACGGCAAACATGCTATTCTTTTCTTGGATTATTGTAATGGATGAATGCAAGGAAACAACCGGGCATTTACATATTTGTGTTTGTACTTCTGTGCGAGTATGTGTACATATGTCCATTTGAGTCTCTATGTGTTTGTGTGTGTGTGTGTGTGTGTGTGTGTGTGTGTGTGTGTGTGTGTGTACCTTAGCCAAGCCCACATTGGGGAAGGTGTCCATGGTCATCACCGTCTCCTCTCCTGTCTTGTTCTGCAGCTGTCCCTTGAGGATACGAGCTGCTGTGTAGGTTGTGATTCCCATACCTAATGCACACACACACACACACACACACATACATTTTCTATTCATACCATCCTTGGTACAATCATAACCTACTCTGTTATAATTGAGATGTCTCTCTGTATTGTTTTTCTGCTGTAAAGATCAAAGTCTTTATTTCTTGTTCATTCGCTGTACACAGCCGCATCTTGTTTTCTCTGTCTGTTTGTTTTGGTGAAACTGAGACAGGAAACAAGGGAGACAAGTGCCAAAATTATTCTAAAAAAGTGGGTCACACAGTAATTCATGATTCTGCTCTTCTTACAGACTCAGCGAGGCAAAGACTGTACGGTGTTATTACTGTGAGGAAATGACCATGTGTAACCTACCATCTCCAAGGAAGAACAGGATGTTCTTGGCCACGTTGGTGTTCAGCTTCCTGTCCAACGCTGCTTGTAAAGTCTTCCGGGCCTGTGACCTCCAGAACTCCGGGTTCTCCTCCTCGGCTGCCGGCAAACACACAGATCAGACAGAAATATTTGGAACTTTGATATAAATTATAGTATCGGTTATGAAAAGTCAGATCAGTGTATCTGCGCTGTAGGTTTTACAACGTAACGGGCAAAAGATAAGCATTTGCAGCACAAAAGCTTCAGATTAAAGCACAACATGTGCTTTTTGGGAATCACAGCTCACAGTACAAATGTAACTTTGTGCTTTGAACAAACTTCTACTGACTACTGACAGATAAAGAGCTGTTCTGTGCATCCTGCAGAGATCAGTGACAGCAGAATTAAAAACCGGATACACTGCTCTTTGTTCAGGCTTTAGGGACTTGAATGTGCGTGTTGGTATGTTTGTTTTTTATCAACAGCTGTCACACCTCACTCTCATGCTCTCTTATCTACTACAGTACATCTTTCTGCACTGATAACAGGATAAAATATAATAAAGTAATCCACCGATACAGAGTGAATATTGATAGAAGCCAGTTGTACAACTCCACGAGTGCCAGATGTGCTGATTTGACAAGTTTGGAAGCCCCTTACAGAAATGAACGGGTAAGAAAGTGCGCAGAGAAAGTAAATGATTGTGAAGGATGAAAGGAAAGGTGGAAGCTGAGGAATCATTAAGGAGAAAAAAGGGAGATTGAAATGAGGGCAGAAACAGAGCACAAAGCGAGAGGAGAAAGCAAGTCTCAAATGGCAGATGATTAAGTTTCACAAGAACACACAGAAAAACTGAAAGAAATCTGACTCTGAGGTAAAAAGGTGAGGATCAAGTTCAACATTTTTAGACTGTCGTGAATGAAAAACATCAAGGTTTGTGTGAAAGCAAGAGAAGGAAGGAGAAAAGGCTTCATTTTAAAGGAAATCTATGCATGCTTGCTGCAGAAAATTTTCAGTTGAAACATTTGAAATGGTAGATGGACTGCCTTATATATCTCTAACAGACAAAGCACTTTACTTTACACACCATGCAAGGCACTGGTCTGTTTATCGGAAGCAACTTGGTGCTCAGTGTCTTTTGCTAGACCTACACCTCTTGAGCCACAGTCGTCCAATACTGACAGAGTTGATGTTGTAGTGGCGGTTTGAAATACAAATACTGAAAGAAGTTGAAATAGCAGTTCGCATAGACACGGAGAAAGTTGAAGTGTCAGCTGAAGTGTCAGCACTGAAAACAGTTGGACTATATTGTTGTATGAGCAGTGAAGGATGTTGGATTGAAGAGTTGTTCAAAAGTGAAAATCCAAGACTTTAGAGGGTTTGAAGTGTGAATTGAGGCGTAAAGCAAGGGGTCAGCAGTAGTCCAACTGTAGACGCCTACAGCATCCAGCCACACCAGCTGTCAGTTTATGGTTAAAAGTTGCATTTCACCCATTAATATCACCTCAATGTTAAAAGTATTCATTGCCCCTGATAAGGTCACATTGTCACATGTTTACATTTTTTCATTTACTTCACAGAGTGACATAGGGCCCAAGACACATTTATATAACTTATATCCAGGTAACTAATAATATTTAGATTTGTCTCATTACCGAAAAGAAGACTGCCACTGTGCAATTGCAGTGAAGGCTAACAGCTTAGCCAGATGTGTATGACAAGCAAGAAGTCTTGTCTTTTTTCAACTTCCTTAATGTTGTTTTCACTGTCAAAAATTCAACAATTTCCAACACCATCTGAAACCTGTAGTATAAACACAAGAAGCCAATCACAGTTCTATTTCCACAAAGCTGCTGTAGGTACAATGAAGCCCTTCAATGCAGAAGTACAGCTATGAAAGGTGTTGAACTGTCAGTTAAAGAGAGAGATGAAAGTGGTTGAAATGTCAGTTAAGGAATAAGTGGTAAAATAGTTGAAGTGGAAGCTCTGAAGACAGTTCATGTGTGAACTGTAAGCAGTTGAAATGGAGATTTAAGTGTAAGATCGGAAAGTAGCTGAACTGTCTGTTGAGAATAATCAATGTCAGTTAATAAATGACAAGTGAAAGCAGTTGAAGTGTCAGTTTAAGTGTAAGTGATGAAAGCTTGAAATATGTGGGGGAAAAAAGTTAATAAAAGTAAAGTGTAAGTTAATGAGATGGCTCCTGCTTATGCAGTGAGTGTGATGTCTCATTATGTGCAATACACAATGGCAAAAACCATAACCACAAAAAATATGAAAGATGAAAAAACTGAACTAATATGATAAAGTAAAAAGAGTGGATAAATTATGAAATTTGGGTGACTTTACTAGTTCAAAGTATGAATGAGTGTGAAGGGGTTGAAGAGGAGATGAAAAGGTTCAAAGATGGGTGGAAGTGTAGTATCCAAAGCAGCAAGAAGGTTATTTAAAAGTTTACCATAAAAAGTATGAAAAATATCCGAAATATGGATAGAAACACGGATCCTAAATGAGTTGACCATGTTCAAGTTTGAATGAAGAAATTGTAAGGAAGTTGGAACTTCCCCTCCCAAAAAGGTATCCAGAAGAAGAGGTGGAAGAAGTGGTCTTCTCTTACCTTTGGCATCAGATGATCCACATGCCACCAGCACTAAGAGCACTAAGATGGACACTCTTGTCAACTCCATGGCCATGTTCAGGCTGAAGACCTGCTCCTCTAACCTTCCTTGTCTAAAATAATGCTTGTCTCCCACCACACTGGCTGTCAATTATATTTAACAGCATGTCATAAAGGCCTTTGGCAAATTGATAACCTCTGAACAATGATTCCAAAGAAATAAAAAAAAAAAAAAGATAAAGAAATGCAGACATAACACACACAAAGTTTCCGTTTCAGTTCTTCATTTCAAATAAAAGTGTATCTGACAAACGAACATTAATTATTGACAGCGGTTAAAGCTTTAATGCCATCATTTAATGATAGCATTTATTTGGGCATTATTTATGATGCTGTACTAAAGATCAAGGGAACAGCAGTGAATGTTCCAAACAGCTATGGAAGGACTGAGTGTGTGTGTGTGTGTGTGTGTGTGTGTGTGTGTGTGTGTGTGTGTGTGATTTCTAATTATCAGTGGACGGTATCTGACAGATAATGCAGCAGGGGATACAGTTATGTAAGAGAGAGAGGCAGAGTCCACTGGGACCGAGCTGAAAGGCACAAACACTGAGCCGTCCATTTTCCAATGAATACATTAGTAAAAGAAGAATATTTGTATTGGCCATCGTGTTCTGTTTGATTGCTTGTCCAAAAATTCCCTGTCACTGACAATGATTGAGGAGGTAGCATAGCAACTGATGGAAAAGTGTGTTTTACGTCTTATTCAACAGGTGCCATGCGTCACAACAATAATGGAACATTTATCAGTACTAATTTGATCACCTAATGTTCCTAATGAGTTCACTGATTAGCCTTGCAAATGTGAATGGACTACTGATGATGAGGACTGAAGTAATTTGTTGATATGAAAAATGGATTAAACACCATCAATTAGTTGGAGCTTGTGCTTTCCTTTTCTTACCACTGTAAATGCACGTAGGCAGAGCTACATATGGATGGGGGATATTATACAATGTACATGGGCATCAGTTAGGTGTGACCCTCATTCAACATTAAAAAAAAGGAAGGGAAAGAATTTTAAAGACATAAAAAGACAAGTGTTCACAACTGGTGTCGACGTTGCTGCAATAAATATTTGTTTTTCTTAAGTTTTTCTCTAAAAAGTTTCAGGTCAATATAATACCTGAGATGTGTATCTTGGGTATATGTGTGTCAAGTTATAGCAGGTAATGTTGAGATTTCCTGTTTGGTTTCACGGTGGCACAGTTATGTCAGTGAATAACAAACAAAGACAAAAGGAGGAAGAAATCTGTTTATGTTAGCTTACTGTCAGAATAACATGATGGCGCAGCACTAGCTCTGCAGTGTACCTGACACAGTTTGGATGAATAGAATAGAGACATGCCTAAAGCAACTGACGATGAGAATTGTATTTTAGCACCGAGCGATGAATCAGATCCTTCAGCAGCAGAATGTGAGCATGAGGACGTGAAAAACACTTTGTTTCCAGTAAGCACAACAAATGTTGCAACAAGCACAAGAGAGGGACTTTGATTTGTGATTACAATGCTGACTATGTTGTGTTTGATAAGGAGCACGCAGCCTATTTGTAACACAGAATCATATGTATGTAAACATCAAATATCATATTGAAACCTTACTCATATTTTTAGCATCTGTTAGTGATGGAAAAATGTGTTTTATGTGGTTTATTATTGTATTAATATGTGTTCTGAAAAGTTTTGTTAAAGCTGAATGGGTTGCTGCGGTACACTGCGTGGTGAGCTGCGTGGTCTGACATTCTGTTGTAAACACGGCGATGATTGTTGGTGAAGTGGAACTATGATGATCCCTGAGGGGAAAAAAAAAAAACTGGTTGTGGCAGCAATTAGTCGATTAGAGCAAAGAAAAACATAACAAACAGAACAAAATGGAAAATTAAATGTTATAAGAGCATGTAGGTGGAAAAGCATGGCTGTAATGTGAAAAATAAGTATGAAAAATTAATTAAATGAACAGGATACTTCAACATTTTGGGAAATTCTAACGTACACATAAGATGTTGGAAAGCAAATTCGTTGCTACAGGATTTAAAGGTCTGATGTGGTGCGTTTTTTTTTAATATTTAAATCTGATAAATGATCATTCTGTGCATGTCTTTGAGCCTGTGTGCTCTAAACCCCCCTGTTTGCCTGAAAATAGCTTTTAGTGATGTCAAGGAGGTATGGTATGGAGAGGTCATAGCAATCACATCGTCATTTAAACCCTCCATAGTTGACTGATTGGTCCACCTCTCAGCTGCCAGGTTCAGTACACTCTCATGTTTTCCCTCCGTTCTGCAACAACAAGAAGTCTTGGCCTCATTTGTGTTGGAGGACTAGCACTCTCTACTTGTTTTGTGCTATAAAATAACCATAGTTTGGCTGGATGAAATATGGCTGCCAAGCAAAGAAATGAAGTTCCGATTTTCTCTGAAGCAGCAGCAGCAGTAATGTCCTCCTCCTCCACCTCATGTTTTTCCTTCTCCACCACTATTGTTTGCTTCCATCATTGTCAGCCACAAAGTTCCCTCTGGTTAGGGTTAGAAGGTGCATTAAGACATTGATATTTAAAATAACACACGTGTGTATTTATTTAGTTTCAAGAATCTAAAGTAAGTCAAGTCGCTTTTAGCTGAGCACTTCTTATAGATATACCATGACCTGGATGACCCTGGTGCTGTCTCACTTCCCTGCTTTCAGTGTCTCATGATCCCGTAACTGATCATCTTTACAGGCAAAGATTAATTAGTGTAATGAGGTGCAGCTGGGGAGGCAGCAGGAGGGCTGATGAGGGAATCAGCAACAGGTGCGCAGAGCAGGAAGGCATGCTGAGGGTGCCTGGGGGACAGGTGAGGAATGGCAGGTAACAAAACACACAAGAATTGCAGACATGGGAGACAGAAATATTAGACAGGCACACAAATAACATACTAATATCATATTTATCTGAAGAAGTGACATGAGTGAACTGGAGTGTTGTGTTTGCTCACTCACTCAAAGGCTGAGAAGGTTCTAGCACAATTCAATTAAATCTGATGCAACAGAAACATGTGACACAGTATTTCCTTTGTGTTGGTGGTGGTGGTGATTTCAATGTGCAGGCTGTCATAAAAAATCTATTTCAACAGTATACTGAATGTGAGTAGTATGTATACAGTGCACCAGCTCCCTCTAGTGACTGCAGGGTGGCAAACACTGAAGCTCAACTCAAAAGTTGAGTTGCTGTTTTAGCAACCTGGGAGGTGCTCACTGCAAATGTACAAGTTTGTGTGACAACTTTTAGACTGACAAAAATTTGGAAGAGGGCTTTGAAACAATATTTAGACCAACCAAACAAATTAAGAGCTTTCTTTTTTTTGTCCCTAGATTACATTACATTCGGGGAATTGGACTTGGAGCATTTTAAAAATCCTGACCTGAATAGTCAGTCAAGCTGGAATGCCACTGTCAATTACACTTTACAAAAAGAAACCAAAATGTCTATTTAAATATTTAACACCTTTTTTCATGTGTTCCCAGAGCTCTTCAAGCAGCACTCATAATTTGTCCATTTACTTCACTTACTAACAACACACTCAATAATGAAAGGTTTTTCTCTGAATGTTTTTAATGTTGCAACTTTTCCAAGGGGGAGCACACGTATGCAAGCCCTGTTAGAGTTGTGGAATTGGGACACGGGTAAAGAACACACCTAGTAGTGTGTGGGAGTTTTGGATTTACCTGCCTCAAACAAATACAAAGTCCTGAAAACACTCAACAAACACACACCAGATGTGCACAGAGACGTGTTCTATAAACCATTAAAAATCCATTAGCAGGCAGCAGATGCAGATAACCAGCTGTGAAGAAATGTATTTAAAAACCTTATGGGTGTAAACACTGTTCCTGTAAAATCTGCAAAACCATCAAGCAGATGTAAGTAAATACCAAACCAAACTAGAATCTCCTCTCCACACAAAGCTCCTGCTCAGCCAGTCTGATCTGTGTTTATCCATCACCACTGCACAGGAGACTATTTCTTTAGGAAATGTAGCTTAGAAATGATTTAAACCTGTGCATTGTTCACCAGATTAACTTTTTCTTGACACATATAGATCCAAATGGAAAAAGCAGAATATCTGCTAGTATGGATACAATATCAGTAAGCTGTCTTAGGATTTTCCCTCTGTTGAGTCTCAACTATAAGAACCTGAGGTGCACAGCACCCGCCTGGCCGCTTACCTAGTCACAATACCCTGAGCAAATACACTTTGGAAGGATTACATGGAAAGGGAATGATAGGTCCGTGGCTTTACAGGCCAGCCCTGACGCAACAGTGTGAAAATGTCATCTGAAAAGCGGGTCCAGCTGACTGTGATACTGCAGCCAAGTAAAAGCAGGTTAAAGATAAGGTGATTCCCCCAAGGCTGAGCTTGTCAGCAGGGAGAGAGCAGGTCTTGTAACAAGTGAGATAAGCTGATAAGGGCAGTTTAAAATGACGGCCTGACTCTGGGTAAGGTTACATTGAGGTTGAATTCACAGCACACAAAGGTTTCTGATGTATCTATTGTGCAAAGCGCTGCTGAAGAGAGAGCTTTGGTCAAAAGGGAAACTGCTGAGAGGAAGATGTGACTCCAGAGTCAAATGTTGAGAGTAAAAATGTGGGAATGCTGAGGTGCATTTATTGTTTGCCTAAGCAAAGTTTGCTGAGCATACACACTCTTCTGGATCAAGATGCATTTAGGAGCTTTCCAGCACAACCACAGTTTCTATTTCTGGCCTGTGTTCAGGCTGAGAGCCAGAGATCTGTGCCCACTCCCCCCCATCAGCACTGGCATTTCTGCACAGTCTGGAGATTTGAACTGGCGACCTTCTCCCAGTATGTTTGCCTGCCTACCACAAGTAAAGTGTACAGTACGGGCTTACTCACAGACGCTACTCTTCTGACAAAACAAGACAGTGATACACAGAGAAGCTTTTTGAAAACTCTGTTTGGCGACAGTCCCAAACTCAGTGGTGAGAGTTTGCAGCTAACCTGACCCGCATGTCTTTGGACTGAGAGAGGAAACCGGAGCATCCTGAACACATATGGATGCAAGACTGAACACTGGATATTCTTTCTCTTCCCTGTTTTAATTCAGACACATGCTGTGTGAGTGCATGTCAGTGTGTTTGGAGTAACACTGATTGAAACCAGTCATGTCTCAAAATCTTTGATTTTTTTTTTTTGCCACTACATTACTGCAGTGAAGGATAAAATCTAAATGTATTCCAACCTAAAACCAGCGAACCTCTGGTCTCTACTCCGTCAGTGGAGAAACTGATGCTCTTGGCTGTGGTGTTGGACTGGACCCTGTTTAGACTGGCTGCTGCTGCATGTCAGTAATACTTCCTTCTCTGAAGAAAAAGGATTAAAAATTTAAGAAGTTTAAATTATATATTTCCAGGTTTTTCTCTGGTTCAACTCTTGTCCTTTGTTATTTATCAGTGGTGAACAAAGGTGTAACAAAATACAAGTGTTGTAGCCTACTTAAGTGCAGTTTTGAGGTGCTTGTACTGTACTTGAGTAGTTCCATTTTCTATTTTATACTTCACTGTCACTACATTTCAGATAAAATATTGTATTTTTTTTATCCACTACATTGAGAGTTCTACATTGCTGTTCCTAGGACTGCACTCTTCTGGACAGAAACCTCAGATGTTGTACCTGGAATCTGCTGGAGTCACTCTCCCAGTTTGCGCCTCACAGCCCCCAGTGCTCCGATTACCACTGGCACCACTGTTGCCTTTACTCCCCACATCTTTTCCAGCTCCTCTTTCAGCTCTTGATATTTTTTCGATCTTCTCGTGGTTCCTTCTTCCTGATGTTGCTGTCGCTTGGGTTTGCTACGTATATGACCACCGCCTTCTTCCGTTGTTTGTCAATCAACACGATGTCCGGTTGGTAAGCCATCATCAGCTTATCAGTCTGGATCTGGAAGTCCCACAAGATCTTAGCATGGCCATTCTCAATAATCGTAGAAGGTGTCTTCCATTCTGGCATCGGGACTTCCTGCCCATACTCACTTCAGATGTTCCTGTACACTAAGCCGGCCACTTGGTTATGGCGTTAACATATGCTATTATGGCACACTGACACCAGTTCCTATAATCTCAGTTAAAATGTGCTTCTGCACCTCAGTGTGTCCAAGTCTGCCTGCACACAGGTCTATTGTACTATATGTGTCCAAGTACATCCATTTTTGGGATCAAGGCCCCCTATGTGAGAGTAAAACCTGAAGAAAATGCAGCAATACAAATCAGATATGGACACTTTTTGGTTTTGTGGCAGAGGGTCAACTTATGATAGATTTAAAAAAAACTGCAGAGCTAAAAGGTTAAAATCAAAGCTGTGCAAATAAAAGGTATTTAATTGCACCCTGTGGTTATATAAAAACACTTTACTTGGAGAATACCCAGCAATGGAATCCAACGCCAGTCAAGGTCAAATCCCTGAGAAAACTTTAATGGAGGATGAAAAATGAAAATTGTTGTGTTTCTTGGCTGTTTGTCTGTCTTGAACACAGCCAACTGATCATGTAACCAAATATTGAAGGTTCAAGGATGGCCAAGTCTTATTTTCTGGAGTTTCCCGAGAAGTCCAGCACTGTGTTCAGCGTGCAGCCCAGTCTGTGGACAACCATAGAAACACGAGGATGACATCACAGACCCTTCATACATCTTTCTTCTACTGTCTGCTGTGCTCCCAGTTACATAATTTCTCCCAGTGACCGCACCCCTCTTCCTCATGCCCAGCTGAACAGCTTTAATGGGCTGTTTGTCCTGTGCTTCAGGGACTTTGAGCACCAAGTGATACATATTAACAACTACAGCTTGCATGAGTTTTAGACTCTAGTTTCTGGCTAACTTACTAACCAGTATATTGCAATACCTGTGCAGTCTAGAATATGGACAGAAAACCCAAATATCATGTTTCAGCTCCTCAGAGACGCTAATAAAAGAAACCCAGTATGAGAATGTGTGGATTGGAGGCTAGCTTCAAAAGAGGGACAGTGGCTAGTTATAGCTTCAACCGCAGACCAGCACAGGCCTTGTCTGCTCAACAGTCAATAATCATAAAACTTGGTTTATTTTCAGAGAAACTTGTCTACACAGAAAAATGCATCTTTCTGAGTAGACAAACTATTAAGAGCCATGCTAGCAGTTCTGTGAGGCTGTACTTGAGCTTTAAGAGAAATGCTAATATGCTCACCCTGTAAGATTTAAGTGTCAATGCTAACCAGCATGTTTAGCAGGTAAGTTTAACATTTCACCATGTTAGCATGCTAACATTTGCTAACTGGCACTAAACAGAGTACAGCTGATGTCGATGGCAATGTCTTTAAAGAACCAGTGTGTAAGACTTATTGGCAGTAATGGAATATAATATTCATAAGTATGTTTAAATTAGTGCAAAAAGTAACCCTTTATGTCTACATAGACAGCGGGTCCTCTTCCACGAAAGCCACCAGGTTGCACCGCCATGTTTCTATAGTAGCCCAGAATGGACAAACCAAATACTGGCTCTGGAGAGGGCCTGTTGTGTTTTTCGTGGCCACCACAGGTTCACTCTTGGAAGGGGAAGGGAGGTGTATTTGGTTGATTGCAATCTGCAACCTCACCACTAGATGTCACTAAATCCTAAACACTGGTCCTTTAAGGTTTGCAAGCATTTTGTCAAAACCCAAAGTATTGGACAAATTAAAATTTTTAATTGAGAAAAAAAAAATTCAGGCAATGATGTTAATGACAACTGAGTAAATGCACTCTGCTGCTGCCACTTAGAGCCCAATAAAAAGCTAGTAAGTGGATTAAAAGTTCTTTTTTGGTGTTTCTTCCCATCAAATCAAAAAGCTGTTGATGCAATGCCAGTAAACATTAGTTGACATTACAACTATGGTGTCCCAAGATGGCAGCTTTTGCAAAATCTGACTGTCCTTGGAGTTGGACTGTATAGAAAGAGGTCAGAGGCATCCCAAATACAAACACACACACACTGAATAGAACTACAGGTTCTGCACCAAGGCTTCATGTGTCAACAGAAGCTACCATGCCTTTGGAAAAAACAGTAGCATGTACAAAACACAATGAAAACCAAATCAGTACATTTCAAAGCTTTCTCTGAATGTTTGAGGAATACGAAGAGCAGGATCTACATCCTGTGCTGACAGTTCATGTACAGTAAAGGTGTTGCTGGGTGCAAGTGGCTTTCAGGATCATAGAGGTGAGTTTCACATTAAGCGGGATAACTGCCCTCTAAACTAGTGTCACAAAAGCACAAGTATGGGAGTTTTATTTGCAACAATCTTTATTATCTCTTCCAGTTTTGGACGTGAAAAGAGGCATTAATTTCTTTAATTAAATATCTTTTTAATAAAGTAAAGCAAAAAAGTATTTACAAATTTTCAATTAAATTGTAATCAATGACTTGGGTTGGATAATTGCAAGCACCTTCTGCCAGCTGAGGAGAGAAAATATAAATACAGGGGAAAACTGCCACTTTGTTTCAGAAGTGGGGAAAATTACATGGTATTACATTAGCATTTTTTCTTTGAAAAACAAAAACAAAACAAAATAAATCATCATATATGTACAGAACTCTCCTGAAATGCATTTCCACTGGAAGCAGAAAACACTTTAGGATCCGTACTGTTAAACTTTACTTTTTTAACTTTACTTTTTTTTTATCTTTTAAAAGTCCTTTTTCATTAAAGTGGATTTTTGTTTGTATACCTTTTTCAAGTTTCAATAATGATAATGTATCTTTTTAAAAATCCAACAACAGGTTTTTGTAGGAGGTTCAGCCATGTGCCCTCACTCTCGCTCTCCCTTTCTCAGTCCAGTTTCTTTTTTTTGAAGCGCAGGAAACAAGTTAAACAGACACATTGGAGGATAGGGAGGGGGAGGGGTTTTGGGGGTGGGGCGAGGGGCGTCAGGGAAATATTGTCACCCCCCCCAGCAGCAAAATGGTCAATGTTCATTGCCCCTCTCCTCAGTGACACCGTCCTCATAAAGTCTGCTTGAAGTCCTTGGGAGTCCATAACCGTTACTTAAACTCACGTCTGAAATGTCCGTTAGATAGCTCTTGCCACTTTTCTTTGTAGTTTTCTATTTTATTATAAAACACACACTCCAATCATCCAACACCGGAAAAAAAAGAGGAAAAAAAAAAAAAAAAAGCTAGCCGTCTACATAAGCGTGTCATGTAGATCAAACACCGTACATGTGACATGACAATGTTGCCTTGTCGTGTCAACATGATGAAGGATGAAGTCATCAAAAATATAGATGTGAACAGCCTCTTAAAGTTTTTGTCTTTTTTTTTTTTTTTCTTTTTTTTAAATCTGTCATTAAGCAAAGTGTCTTGGATAGTGTTGCCGTGGCAAGGGAAAGCCATTTGAAAACAGGAGATAAACCTCAAAAAAAAATACTGAAGGAAACAGCATTATCTCCCACGGCTTGTAACGCTTCTCTGTATACTCTTTCATATCTATTCTTTCTATTTAATCCTGTATTTTCATTTACTTCAAAAAAGACATTCGGTTGCGCAAGGAAAAACAAGAAATCCAAAACAAAAAAGAAAAAAAAAACAAACAAAAAAAAATAACATGATCGAACGCTCGATCCATAATACAATCTCTCCCAGTTGAAGAATTTTTTTCTTGCTTTTTTTTTCTGTTTATGCAGAAGGATTTTGCTGATTCAGACTTTTCTGAATCATCCACAGAACATTCGCTCTCCCCAAGAATCCTTTCTGAAATGCCACCAGTTCCCACGGCGATCCTCCGGAGGCCCTAGCTGTTGTCGGACTCGTCCTCGGCCTCGCGAAGCCAAGTGAAGAAGGCGGTGACGGACTTGAGGGCCACGCCCTTGCCCTGCTGCTCGGCGGGGTCTTTGCTGGACTCCCACTTGTAGAAGGCCTCCTCTTTGATCACGTCCTCGTCGTAAAGCGTGTCAAAGAACATCCGCAGCAGATCTGATGGAGGGAGGAAAGACAGGAAATATTCACATCTGTAGTGGGAAGTCACTTTAGACTGACACAATAAGGATGAGCAGAGGTTTCTAAGATATTTTATGATCATTTAAACAAACGGCTTCAAACAAAAAAAGCTTACCAAGAACAATTAATCAGATCATAATGCCAAAAAATAATGCATATATAGGACATCTGAATGTTGTGACTAACATCAAATATCAGTGGTAACAAAAGGATAACAGTAGTTTTGTGCTGGCTACTCACTGGCTGGTTGCTCCATCTGCACCATCAGGGCCTGCAGGGCATAGAGAGCCTGCAGCTCCTTCTGCTCATCCTTCAGGTATTTCTGAAGCAGCTTAGCCCTCTGTTTGATCTGCTCACCATCCACCTTGTAGGGGTTCTCACCTGCAGGAGGGAATTTCAGGAAAACGTCATCCAACAGGACTCTATCTGACTTATCATCCACATTTATACATTTCAGCAAACAGAAAGGGATCAACAACACTCTGCCACATCTACATCTGAGTCCACTATTAACGGTCTTTAACGAGGAATGTGAGGAGTGTGACTTACAGATGATCGCTGACTGACAGATGCAGGTCATCAGTGCTCTGACAAACATGTTGGAGGAGTTCTGCTGCTCATCCAGGTTGGCCTGCACAGAGACAAATTTAAGAAAACTAGAAGAAGAAAAACTAGAAGAAACGCTGGATAACAAACAAAAAGTTGGGAACCTGTAACCTGTAAAAATGCTTGCTGTGACTCAACCTCATTACATGTTTAATTAAAACCAGCAGCTGTTGTGAATTCTGTTTCTCAAAAAATGACTGAGAACAAACCGAGCAACTTTTTGACCCACGTGACAAATAAATGTACGGGCTTGAATTTCACTGCCTGTTCTGGATATCTTAAAACTCAAATGACGTCAAACAGACGTGGACTTGGATAAAAAAACAAAAACAAGTTGTTCTCCTGCATCGTTTTGGTCGCATACTTAGGTCTTATTACAAAATACCTTTTACTTTTACAGACAATACAATTAAAATGAAAATGAAAACGAGGTCATTTGGTTCTCATGACACAGGCAGGACCAAAGTCTCACTTTTAGTTGGTAAAGAATGTGAATCGCACCAAATCGGAAACAATTCTGGGAGTAAAATAATACAATTCAAACCTCAATCCAGTCAAAGATCCTCTGGTTGTCGGCCTTGTCCTGGATCAGTTTGTCCAGCTGTTTGGTCAGCTCTGCAGAGCTCAGCTCCTTCTTTTTGCTCTTCTCAGACTCATCGCCCAGTGTGAACTCCACATTCTGCTCAACACCATGGAGACAGAAACAGACTTCCTGCTCATCTTTTCCCAACAACACTCTTCATTTTATCTCTAACCATTCAATGAATTTGAATGGTTAAGTCTAGTTTGTTTGTGTTAAGTCTAGCTTTTTTTGTGTGAAAACTATACAGTAGCCAGTATAACAGATGATTCAAAGTTTAATATGGTGGGAATATTGCAGGAAATGAACTGGTGAGTGTCCTCTCACCTTTTCTGTCACAAACTTGTTGACATCTTCATCCTCAAGGAGGAAGTCCTTCCACCGGAGCCCCGCCTCCCTCCACATTGTTCCCGCCTTTTTATGACTCTAGAGGGGATAGAAACAGAAACACATTGACAATCACATTCATCACTGTAACACACATGTATTCACATGTTAAATAATGTCCAAAGAGGTTTTTTGGTCATGCTAAGAACACAACTGGTTTCTGTATGGAAATAGTTGAATTCAAAGACAGTGATTGGCATAAAACACAAGCTACTAGAACAAAAATATAGCAGTTAGCAATTTTAAAGAACCTTTAATGCACCCTAAAATATAATAGGTTGTGGATCAATGACAATACTGATGATAATCAGAGACAGTTCACTCACCATTCCTTTGCAGAGTAAAGTGAGGATGTGGACTAGCAGGACTCCGGCTTTGCCCAGAGGGATCAAAGGCTTTGAAATCTCCCTGTAGAGCAAACGGGTCAACGTGGGTCACACATCACAATCAACACATTAAAAACAATCACAGAGTCACTCGCAGATTTATAAAATACTGAGGTCTGAGACTAACCTGAACAGGTCTCCCATGGGAATGCCTCCCTCATGGAGCATAGGAGTGATCAGTTCTGCCAGGTACAGCCAGATGTGGGGGATGTCTATTGCCATGTCTTCAGCCACTTCCAGGATTTCCTGAAGCCTGAGGACAAAAACACAGTGTTCCAACTTCAAAGTTTATCCAAGAATTAAATAATAAAGAAAATGACTCAGTAGATGTGAAAAACAGCGACTGCTTAAAAAAAAAAAAAAAAAATCACTTAAACATAATCATTTACAAGTTTATACTGAAAGCTGCCAGCATGTCCTCTGTGGGATTAAATCATTCTGTTATAAACTTATTAAATCAACATTTAAAGCTCTGCATAGTCTGCTCCACCTATATTTGCTCTTGCTCTCCATATATTTACTTACTAAGTCTACTCTTGAATTCAAAAACATTTTACACATATTACACCATATTGCTTTGTTACCATGAACTAGACGACTACTGGGGGGCTCTGTACTCACCCTTTATAGTACTGCTGTGTTGGGAGGCTGCCGGTCTTAATGAGCTGGTGCAGCAGCAGGCCCATGTGCTCTCTGGCGATGGTGCTGCGCTCCAGCGTCGACTCCAGCCCGTTTCGTACAAACACAAACAGCAGCTGAGTGCTGTTCAACTCCTGCACACACTGCAGAGCCTCCTGTTGGCAGAGAGACGCCCGGATATGTAGCGAGTTAGGTGTGTTAGAAGATTCTAACGGCTATCAGCGTGTGTGCTGACGGATTTCTCATACTGTTTGAATCAGCAACTCTGTGAGCTTAACATTTTGTGTTGTGTGTCCTACGTAATTCCCTTTTCCTTCAAAAATGTTGCAACATTTTTATCATTGACATTGCTGAGAGCAAGACTGATTTTGTGACATGTGCACCCTGTAGTAATTGACTGTTAGTGTTTGATTTGGAGCGTCGGTGCAAACCTTCATGTCGTTGATATGGAGGTACTCCTCGATGATGGCTGTGGACTTCTTGTCCAGCTCCTCCTCGGTCAAGGCAGGCTTGGTGGGTGTCTGCGGAGGTGGTGGGGTGGCAACGGTCTCCCGCTTCACTGTTCACACACACACACACGTATAACACAATACGAGAAATTAGAAAACTATCTATGCTAGAAAACTGGATTCAGGTTAGCTACATTTTAAGTTACATTTTTTTGTCACCTACCGTTCTCTTTGCTCCTGGCTCGCTCTCTGCTGCCTCTGTCTCTGTCGTCCGTCATGCTTGCAACTCGGCGGACCGGATCCGCCGAACCGCGATGCTCTCTCTCCCGACTCCTCTCCTCCTTCTCCCGGCTGAAGCTGCGCTTGGTGACCTGCAGCCGGTTCCGGTCGCGGTCGTCCCGTCGGTCGAAGCCACGGTCGGAGCGGTCGAAGCGGTCACTGCGTTCCCGACTCGAGCTGTTTCTGTAGAGGGAGAGCAGAGCCAAGAGGAAGCCACGGTGAGGTTCAAACTAATTTTTTTTACACAATAAAAATAATCAACAATAGAAATGCAGTATTAGAACTTATATCTGCTCCTCACCTCTGAGGAACTCTTCTATCCGAGTCCAGTGAAGAGCCTGAAGGCTGCTGCAAGGCTGAGAACCTGTTCAGAGTGCTGGTGGCTGGACGGCCGCCTGACTCTGAGCCTGGGAAGGGAAAATACACACACATTGCACATGTTGAGTTTCAGCTCTGAGATGCTAAACTACATATTTATTAGACAAATGCCCAAAACAGTCTGGGAAACCTACCGGAATCTGCAGGTTTGGTGCTCGTGCCACCACTGCTACCCTTTCCCCAGCTTCCCCATGTGCCTTTTCCTCCCGGAGCGAGCAACTGATTGTTGAAGTCGAGAACAGGGGTCTGAAAAGAAGAAGAGACTGTTGGTTAAAACTAAACAAGCGGCTAAAAATGACAAAACAGGAAAACATAAATGGAAGTGTCTCGCCTTCTTTTTCAGTTTAAGTGATGAAAATGTGTACATGTTGTGATGTAAAAGTGTGAAAATGTAATTATTAGTAAGTGAGAAAGAATATGGCTAAATCCTGGCAGAACACGAAACTTGGCGTTAGCAGATGTAATGTGTGCAGTGACTCACTATGATGCATAACAGCACCAGATTAAAAAAAAAGGAGCCTCCCTCTCCTACCTTTGTGATTTTGCTAAGGCGTGATGTGTCGATGGGTCGGTTCTTAGAGATGGGCACCGTATTCCAGCCCTCGTCTTGGGGAGGAGCACCGCGGCCTGGGGTGTGAGGCCCCCCACGACCCCCGGGACCTCCTCCGCCACCCATCCTGCCTCCCGGACCGCCACCCGACTCCTTCTTGGAGATGAGGGCTTGCTGCACCTTCATATGCTCCCTGTGCTCCTCCAGTTCGGCCTCTTTGTGGATCTGGTCAATAGTCTTGGGGCCCTGGTCGCCTCGCCTGGGCACCCAGTTATTCTGGGATGGGGTGGGGGGTAGAAGTGGTGAGTACAGGGCAGTAGGTGCACAGTATGACACACACATCATTTTTGACATGTTTTGCCTTCACAGGGAAGTTTATGATTTTGAAATACACATATCTTCTTTGAAATAAGCAAGTAGAGCATAATATTAGGAGCAAATCACTTCTCAGCCAGAGAAAACAGGCGTTAACTTTTCAAACTTAACAAGCAGGTTCTGGAGACAAATTACGACAAGCCAAGTGTTCTCAGGTATTTCTTGTTTTGTCTAATGAAACAAAGCACGCAGAAGAGAGACTAGAAACTCAAAAGCGATCATGAGATCAACTGTGTCGTGACTCTTCAACTCTGCTCATGTTTGCCTAGAAAGGAAATAGCAAAGGATATGTGTTTTGCTGTTAAATTGGGGCCAATTTGCTGACTTGGAGCAGCTGATTTTGGCTTGTAAAAACACTGAAGACAGCAGGTTTTTTAACACTGTGTGGGCGGGACTGGAGCCTAACTACAGGACTGCAGCATTCCTTCAGAGAAATAAGCCTCAACACCACTAGAATGAACTGGCTTTAGCTCTGAAATAAGATGGTGGAACCAAAAAAAAAAAAATCACCATGAGACAGACAAATGCTTACACTAGATACTCTTCAATGAACTAGTGAAAGACAGCCAAAAGCAGAGTGAATTTAACATGCTACTGGGAGAGACGGAGTTGTTGTCTCAGCTTATGGCACAGAGCAGCTCTGTGTTTAGGAGCTGCCCTGCATTAAAGAGCTGAGGAAGACATTTCTTCTTAGCCCCCTCCAAGACTCGCACAGGCCAGGGCTGAAGGACCAGTGTGGGGCGTCTCTGGGGCTGCGAGCGGCACCGCATACAGTCTCAGACTACGTCCAACAATAAGGCACGTGGGCATGCGAAAAACAACAACTTTCCTCTGTACTCGTGTTTTAAGGTCGTTTTTAGAGAAGTTCTCTGCAAACAGGGGGGGGGGGGGGGGGGCCCGAAACAAGAGGAAAAAAGAGCAGCTAGTCAAAAGATGTGTGCTCAGTTTAGGCAGCTTATTGTAGACGTAGCCTAAAAACACAGTCACACACAAACAGAAACTAACATGGACATTTACTCTAAGTGCTAAAAAAAAAAGCACAAACGAGCAATAAATAACAAGCCAAACATGCCCATGCAAGAAAGCCCTGGAGCACTGATATGTTTGGATCATTTTTTACCCAGACATTTTGACAACACAGGTTTGGCAGTGACGGCTGTCCAAGTTGCTCCCCGTCAACCAGCTTTGGACCACTGTCAACTATTTCATGTGGTCCGGTTGGCTCCGCTCGCAGCCGCCGCTTTCCTTGAGTTGTCAGAGGATGCTAAAACTCTCCAAACCACGTAACGCAAAGTAGCAAACCGTAACGCGCGAGTGTTTGTGTTTATGATTTACCCGTCGAAGGTCCAGCACGTCCTGCAACATGAAGCGGATCCTAGAGGTGGTCTTCCTCTCCTTTATTATTTTCTCCATCTGATTGAAGTACTGGTCCATACGAGGCTAAAAGACAAAAAAAACAGTTCAGTGAGAGTGCGTCTCTGTGAATCCAAGTCACCACATTTGCAAAACTGATATATTGAAATCTATTAGATGTATGTGTCGCATCTGTCACACCGCTGTTCGTACCTTGGCCTTCTCAAAGTCTAGGTCCTTGCCGATGGTGGACAACAGTCTACACAGGCACTCCAGGGACTCTTCGTCGTGGTTTTTCAGCAGCTTTACAATGCAGTCGTGCATGATGACCTCCGTGAGCATCTTGAGCTTGAAAAGTTCACCGATGAACTTGATGTTACCCAGCGAGCGCCTCCTGGCCTTGTCTTTGCAGTCTTCTAGTTCCTCGTGGAGCCGCTGCTTCTCCTCCTCCTGTCAGGGGAAAAACGACACGTGAAGCGGATGAAGAGGAGAAAAATCGAAGAGGAAGCCAGGTCGGCTTACGAGGGGATATCCGTAGCACTTCTCGTAGATATTTACCACAAAATGTAATGTGAATCTATGATTAGGAAATTCTAACATAATGCCTTCCTCCCAAAAAGATACCCTCAAACTTCTAACCACACGCCAAACCTTCAACATGACTGCTTTTATTCAAAAAAAAAAAAAAAAAAGTATCATCTTATGAGGCAGTTAACATACCCCTGCAGCAGCCTCCATCTCTTTCTGCTTCTTCTCGAAGATCTCGTCGTCATCCTTGTCCTTCTCGAACTCCTTCTGGCATCGATTTAGTAGCAGCTTGCGGAAATTCACAGTGGCTCCCGGCTTATCTGTGGTTTGGACTTTAAGCTGAAAAAGAGCAGAGAAGAAGTGTATCAGCAAAGAGTTAGAAAAGTCATGGTGCAGGCTTATGTAGTGTAAAAAAGGCTCCTCAGTTCCTCAATCCCCATCACTTAGATCAGTGGCCCAGACACGTGGCACTAATTTAAGGTCATTACTAGAGCCTGGTAGTGGGTATGTGTTCGCTACCCACAGTGACTAAACAGAAAAACCAATCATGGGTGTCATTTTATTCCTTCTTTTATCACCTGTCACCTTATTGCCTCCCAGATTATCTATTCAAAAGTCTCTGTGAGGTGAAGACCTAATCTGAATTGTAAATGAACCATAGAAATAACACTTCCACTTTGTGTGTTGAATATCTCCCATCAAAAAACCAAAATACAGGTTTCATTTTGAACATTATAGAACATGACGGTTGTGTTCTTTCAGCAGCCTGACGCTGTCATTTCCTTCAGTCTATGATGCTGGCAACATATCTGTGATCGGTCTGGATGTAGTACTATAATCAATCAATTTACTTATCAAACACCCAGCTCATATGACCTTGTGGTGAAGGACCCCAGCAGTGATAAGATGCAAATAATAAATAACTGACCCAAAAAACACTTCAGAGATCAGGTGAAACAATTTACAGCTGAGAAGAAACTTGAGATCAAATGTTATTTTCTCCTCACCTCTATTACTGAATGAAGCTACAGTAACAGCTACAGTTTTGATCTAGACTGGAGATCATAATTCACATTATTTTTAGAAACACAAACTATGTCAAATGTAAACTTGGGCTTAAGTGCATTTAGTCTCTACAAACCTTAAAATCAGTGTGACATTTAACGAACTGTATCAAAGACAATCTAAACCCCCAACAGCCCCGGAGTAACCATTCAGGTTTACTGTATTCTACACATATTTCTAGATCGTGTGTGGCATCACTCACCCCCATAAGGCAGCGGCACATGTTGGCATAGGCCACCGAAAAGTCTGGCTCGGAGATGGCCTTTTCAAAGGTGAGGTCTATGACTCCTTTCAACCTCTCCTCAGTGTCAATAGTCAGTTCCGTCACCTGTTTCATTAGCTGTTGAAACTTTTGAGGGGTCAGTTTGTTGAGGATGCTGCGAACCCGTTTAAACAGCTCCTGGGTCTTGAGCTGCTCCGGCTCGTCGCCCGTCTCTTCTCCCGCGCGGTTGCGAACGACTTTCTTCACTGAAGGCTTCCATGCTTTCTCTGCCTTGTTCAGCTGCACGTCGTCGCTGAGCGACATGCTGGTGATGATTTTCCTAGGCTCTTTCCTCTGCATCTGCTGAGAGCGACGCGGACCGCCGACGCCCATGCCCATACCTGGAGGCTGAGGGAGATGAGAGGGGAGGAGACAATTAAGAGGATGAAACAATTTCAGGCCTGTGTCATTTAAGTCCTGGGCTGTGAGGAAGTGTGGAGGTGCTGGATCGCATTAACAAAGAGTTAACTTACTGGTCCTCTGCCTCCTCCTCCCATGCCAGGCCTGCCAAGGTTGGCGAAGGAGGGTGTGAAATCAGGGCCACAGTTCATCCCTGGTAGACGACTTGGGTCGAGTTGGCGCAGAGGGGTCTTATTAGCCTAGAACGGAGAGATGGATGATCACAAAAAATAAGTAAAACAAGATCTCAGACTCAGATGTAATGCTGCCATCATGTCTATCCATATTTCTAGTGACAACCTCCTCAATTATATCCCATCACTGAAAAACCTTGTAAGTTACTGACTCACAGGATGGCTATTCTTCACATACAGTATAATAAAGGGCCTGATTTCTAAGGCAGGGCAAACAAAGACAAAAATAACAACAGAGAAATAAAAATATGATTTGCAAATGATTCATGACCAAATATACGGTCATGTCTTATGTGTGAGTGTGTTCACCTTGTCCAGGACAACATCACTGATGGCTGGTAGACCCTCGGGCTTATTCATGCTGGCTGAGCTGAACTGGAAACCCAGAAGAAACTCCCTGTCATATTTCTTCTTGTCCTCCATGTTGATTGGCTTCCATTGCTCTGAAACGGGGACAAAATAAAGTAAAATAAATAAATTAATTAAAAAAAAATTGAAAATGACCACAATGTTCTGTAATGGAATTTAGAAGCACTGCTCCCTCCCTACACAACTGAGGAGTTCTGCAGACTAGAGGAGAGTAAGGCCGCGTTCAGACCAAATGCGGCAATGTGTGAAAAACAGCAGCCCTCCTGTTCATTTGAACGGGGGGCAGTGGTTTACGCTGCGAGAGTGGGAACCGCATAGGGCTCCAAAAAAGAAAAAAAAAATGCAGCAGCCTTTTGGCAAAAAGTTGAACTGGACTCAACTTTTGCCGTAAAGCAACTCAACATCACTCTGCGTTGGCCAGTCACGTGCATCAAACCTTCCTGGTGGATTACTTTGCCAACACCGTATTCAACTGTTTACCTCAAAGTAATTGAGACAAAGATAAAACAGTTGCCGCCCTGAAAAACTTCAAATCCAGTCTGTCAGTCTGTTTTGGCTGCTGATAAATCCTTAAATGCATTAATCTGTAACTCAAGCTCAACTTCTGTATTTCTTATCATATTTCATTGTCTCACTGGTACGTCAAACAATACACCCCCCCCACCACCGCCAATCCTTGTAGGATTCGGTCTGAATGCAGCCTAATGATCCTGGGTCAAACATGTCTGTAGATAAATCAAAAATGTCCACAAGGTGGCAGATACCAGACTGAAAAATGAACGGATGAACAAATTCAGAAAGAGCTGCTGAAATTATTACACATTCGCTTTCATTTTGAAGGCAGGATGTTCCCGTTCAGTTCTGTTTCTGCTGTGTCACATGTTATATCATCGTGTGGTGTATTGCTCAAATATTACGTCAATTACATTACAATACATTTCTATCATTATTCACTGAACAGACGCACAAGTCATGTAAGAATGCCCCTCCCTTATTTTCAGTCACGCAAACCAACCTCGTCACCTTGACATATCGCCAGCTCATGAATGTGAGAGAGATAAGGTCATTGTTCAAACTGAACTTCCAACGTGAGGAAGTGAAAAGTGTCAAGGTTCAGAGACCCACCGTCTTTGTATTGGTACTTCTTGTCGGTGGCTGTCGGCGAGGAAGGATCTGGCTGGATGTTTTCGGCATCCAGCTTGTCCTCTTTGTCCTCCCAGGTCAGGTCTGCCTCCTCCGGAGCAGGAGGGGAAGCGGCAGGGGGCTGGGTCTCTGGTGCCGGGGCTGGTTCAGGCTCTGGTGGGGCCACTACCTGCTCCTGGAGAAAGATATGAGTTATAATATCTCACTGGACTGTGATGATGAATGTTTGGTTTCATATCACACTGAGTAAAGGAGTTTCTGTCCTTGCCGGTGTTACAGTATGTTGCAACCACAGAATCATTAAAACAGGTAGGATAGCATGGAAGAGATGAATACATACATTAATGCACAGGCATGCTCACTCACCTCTTTAAAGGCATCCAGAAGGTCTCCCACTGCCTCCTTTTTGTTCAGATCCTTCATCTTCCTCTTTTTCTTTGGCACTGACACAGCAGCTACAGGGAAGAAGACAAAAAGATAAATGCAAAAATATCTGACAGAAGAGTCTTGGCAAGTCTTGGTAAGACATGATGCCAGGTTTATCACAACATGCAAGAATCTGAGAGGACACAAATCAAATATGTAAATGCCTGGTAAATGACTGACCTTGCATAGTAGTTTCTACAAGGGCGGGGGCGACAGTCTGGGGAGGAGGGGTGTCCTCCCTCTCCTCTGCTGCGGGAGCAGCGGGAGCGGGCACTGTTTCTGGGGCACTCTCAGCTATGGAAACCGTCTCCGCTGGAGATGGCGTCTCTTCCTTGGCGTCGGATTGGGGCACTGGGGTGTCTTCCTTGACGTCCAGGTTGACTGGAGGAACCATCTCTTGGACCTCGGGCTGGGGAGGCGCTGCCTGGACGACTGGTGCTTCCTGGACAACTGGTTCTGTGGGAACCTCCTGGACAACAGGTGCGGATGCAGACTGGTCAACAGGTGCAGGTGTGGCTTGGACGTCCGGTGTAGGCGCTGCCTGAGTGACGGCTGTGGAGGTCTGTGTGACATCAGGCTCAGCTATTGGGCTGTCATCATGTTCTGCCGTGCTCACAGCGGGGGCCTCTGGGTCTTGCGGGGCTGGGAGTGGCAGGCCGTTGGGGAGGCGGAGTTCCTCGGGCTGTGCAATGGGAGACTCCGGAGGGGCCTCCAGGTGGCTGGGTGGCGACGTGACCGACAACTTTTCTGGCTCCACCTCTGCCACACCGTTAGAAGTGGAGGAAGGAGCGAGGGGTGTGTCCGAAGAGGCAGCTGCCTCCTCTGCTTTACTCTCCTCCTCTTTTACCACCTCCTCCTTTGCCTCTGTGGCTTTCTTGTCTGTTTTGTCCTTTGCAGCAGAGGTGAGGACAGGGTCAGGGAGGGGTGCAGGGTAGGCAGGCACCTCAGGTGCTGATTGTGGAGGTGGAGTGGATTCCCTGGGAGGTGGTGGAGAATCCATCACGTCTGCAACAGCAGCGCTGGGTGAAAGGGTGGAAATAGTGTTGGGAGGGGTGTCCTCCGATTCTGCTTGTGATAGTAGAGGGAGTGCAGGGGGCTTAGTGTTCGTATCAGAGGAGGAAGCCTCTGTAGGGATGGGGTCTCCCTTAGTGAGTTCAGGGGTCTTTGACAGAGGTGGAGGCGAAGGTTTCCCTCTGTCATCTAGAGGGTCAAAAGTTAGAAAAGAAATTTTTATTAAGATTGCTGACAATTCATTTATAGACCTGAGATCACATTTACAATACATGTAAGACAGCTGTAGCTTCAAAAAGACTGATTTAGGTTAAATAAAATGTTATTTCCATGTCACACCAAATGTTTCGACCCCTAAATAGAGGTCAAATATTAACTTATCATCATAATCAGTTTTCTGATGTGCATCCCAGCCCTCTCCTACATTCCTCTGCCACATACCAAATTCAAGACATCCACTTAGCTTTGATCACATTGTATCACATAGCCCATGACCAGTTAAAGTGCTTACTGGGGCCAACAAGTTTTGTGACACTGAGCTTCAAACCACAGTAAACAGCATTAAATGTGAGAGTATATGGAGTAGAGCTTCTTAAGCAGTGATATTACTGTGATATAACCATAAGCTAACACCATACAACTTGGTTTTGTTGCTGCTGCATTACCTTTCGTCAGCACACGCGGTTGACGGAAGCTACAACATGCTTGATATTGACCAGGTTTAACTCATGAGTCCCTTAATTATCCAGAGGCTGCTGTGTGATATCATTTGGTCAGAATATCTGTACCTGCAGGCTGTGATTCATAATACCTTTATAATCACATAATCTAATTATTACGACATATAAGCTCACAAAACATGGCCTTGTTTTGTTAATTAGGTTCGCTCCCTTGTTGACCAATTACTGAAACATCACACGTAGCAACAGGATCATCCCCACCCCTCCTCTTAGCAGTGAATTAAGAGAGCGATCCATCAGCTGGGAATATTTTAGTGTCAAAATAAAAAAGCTTTTCAGAATACTGCTCATATAATTGGATTTAAGGACTTAAAGAAAGCCAAAATTAGCAAAAATGTTAATGATTTAACACATTTATTCTCTATCAATCCAGATATGCAGCACAAAAGAACCTTTCAATACCTTTAATATGAAAACGACATGATTTGTCTATGTGCAGGTATCTGTACACCAACGACAAAAGAAACGCTTGAAAGCAAGTAAAGTCATTTCTTCTCCCGATTGCCTTGACGTTTTGTTTTTCCACGCTTATCAGCATAGTAGCTTAGTCAGTGCAGCCAGAGGAGGTGCCCTGACTGAGACTGTACTTTATATCTTTGTGTGATGTGGCGCTCACCTGGTCTAACCAGTGCTGGTGCGGCTACAGCTGTGACACTCTCACCGTTGGCCTGGGCCACTGCTGTACTTTCTGATCCAGATATGGCTGTCTGTTGGAAGACATAAACACAGCAAATATGAGGTAGTGGGGAGGAGATTTTCCACATTAGCGCCTGGTTGATAAACTCAGCCAACCTGTCAGAACTCCGACAGCAAATCAAATATCGGTTTGAATCTGATAGGTTGTAGTGCGTCACATGATATAGGATAGGATTCTATAGGATTCCCCATGAAGTAGTAAACATGGACAGTGTGTCTATATGTAAGCGTTGTATTGAAGTAAGCAGACATTTAGACTTGAGAGATTTCAAGAAAGAAAGACTTGATGTAAACAAGCACTGAACACATAAATAGAATTTCATGACTGCTGGTAAACCGCAGATGTTCACACCAGTGGCACTTATCTAATCACTGTTCTGCAAGTTCTATATTTTTTTTTTGCAAAACAATGTAACTAAATGTTGAAATGGCTGTCTGAACTGTGAGCGTAACAGTGTGTTAGCATAGCTGCTGGCTTAACAGTGTATGGCACGGGATCATATTGCGATAGCTCACCTGTGGTGGGGTTGGGGTAGAGCCACTACGGCCCCCTGACATAATCTCCTCTGTAATGTCTCGACCTCCTTGGTTTGGGTCTCTTATTCTGATCTACGAAAGAGAGAGAGAGGAGATCAGCTGTCATGTCGAGAAGTGCGTAGAACAAGTGAGGACAGAAAGGAAGGAGAAAATAAATCTGCATGTGATAGAAAGACTTGTAGAATAAAATAAAATAAAACAAACAGGTTGATAAAAAAAAAGAGGAAGAGGAAGGAGAAAAGTTAATGTTCCAGTGTGAGGACAGCTGCACTGAAGAGTTGAAAAGAAAAGTTGCCTTCCCATGATGCAACACCTACAGTCGTCAGCCCTTTCTGCATCCTCCCCTCTCGCTACGACTCGCTAGCTGCCTCTCATTCAATGAAAGCTACATTTCTCACATTCTGAACACGGAGGCACACCAAATCCAAACACTAACTGCCATGCAAATTCCTACGCTGCACAACTCAACGTGTTTCAGCCTCTCAAAACGCCAGCAAAGCCGTCTGACTGACTGACTGACTGACTGACTGACTGAGAGTCAAGTTAACCAACTTTTAAAAACCAAATTGTCAAAGCGAATTCCAACTGTTGGCTTAGGGGTGTTGTGAAAATGCCTGACACTCATGCAGGCAAAGCACAATCAGACTTGACAACAGATAACTTTCCTGTGTACACACATAACACTGCTGCTCTGCTGCTGTAAAAGAAGGGAGGAAAAAACGGAGTGAAAATCTGATCACTCATTCACAAGGAGTGCCCATACATTGCAAACACGTGTTTTCTATTCAGCACTCTTTTTTTTTTTTGCTCTCTCACTCATACTCTATATACTTACAGTAGGAAGTCAGAGCTGTCATGAAACTGGTACAAACCAGAATGCTGCTAAATAAAGTGACGCACACAGTCACTAGACTTGGATTAAACTGTAAAAGTTCACACAGAGCACGTCAAACACTGTCGGTTATCTGTCTACTTTTGACTTTAAGAACAACAATATTTGCTTGCAGCTACTGAACTTTACCTGGTTCAGTCCGTTGGCAGCTACTCTCCTGGAGCATTATACAAACCCTAGTGGGCCTCTCTCATCCTGGGGCTGGAGTAGTCGTCCCAGCGGGCTCAGGGTTGGACTTTAAACCCCACAAAGCAGAACGGTAGGTGGACGTAGCCAGCGTATTTTTTTTTTTTACCACCTCAGTTTAACTGACACACATCCAGGCTGAGGTAGAGAGCTACACGCCGGCAGAACAGGACAGAGCAGGGCTGGGCCTGACTGTCAGTAAGCTAGCTAGCAACTTGACTCACTCTCTCCCTCTCTCATACGCTGAACAGAACAGGGAGGAGGGAAAAAAAAAAAGGATAAAGTGACTGGCCTTGTAAAGCTATGGTATTGGAATGCGCCCCCCCCCCTCCTCCCCACCCCCGCCCACAGAAACTAACAGACAGTTAAAGGGGCCGGAGAGGGAAGGAGGGGCAGGGTAGGGGGGAGAATGGGAGGGTTTCCAGGGGAGAAAAAAAAAGTTATCGTTATCAAATGAGCTTCAGCTAGCAGAAGTAACTCCCCCTTGTCCTCATTCTCTCGCTCTCTGCTCTGTCATCCTGCACACTCAAGTCGCTCTTCTGATTTTTTTTTTTTTTTTTTTCAAGCTCACCCCTTCTGTGAGCAAAAGGAAACCAGCACAGGAGGAGGGGGGAGGGGGAGGGGGAGGGGGTGGGAGTGTGGTGGAGGGGCACAGCAGCAGAGGAAGGCTGCCTGGTTAGCCCTTCCGGCTCAGAAGGGGGAGGAGACCAGTGGCCACGTGGAGCTGAGCTATGTGCTGACATGTCCTTCACCCCCCTCCCCTCTGGCTTTTCTCTTTGACACACAGCGAGAGAGAGAGAGCAAGGGACTATGAAAGTAGGGGAAAAAAAGGAAAATTGCATGTCACCAGGTATATGGTGGCAGTTGTGAAACACCCATCTCCAAAACATGACTATCACGAGATAAAATACTCATATTAAAATCCAGAAAGTTAAAACACACACACAGACGAGTTGTGCACCTTTATGTATTTGCAAAATTGCTTTTCAGTTCGACAAACACAGTTGTGTAAATGGAAAGTTTGCTTCTGCTGAGGTGTCATTTAGAGGACACTAAATCTCTACCTGCTCTCTTAAAACTCATCACTCCCCAAAACCGAGAATGCAAAGCTTGTGGTGCGCTTATGCACACACAAGTACCTCGTGTCTGAAGCACTAACACCGCTCACTCAATCAGATTTGTGCTGTAATTTTTTCGAATGACTCCATCCGATGACCCACATGAGAAAGGGCCAAAGTCCACCCCGAGCGACCTCAGTCACTGATAAGCAGCCAAGTTCCCCAGTGAGAGGGACCCAGACATCACGCAAGTCTTGTGGAAAAAGACCTGAGCTTCATGCTAACAGCAATCAAGACTAGTGATACATGAATTGATTCATACAACACTAAGCTGTAACATATAAAGGGTTTTATATAGGAATACAAAGTAAAAGTGATGCAATCATTTTTTTTTCTCCAACACAACATATATTTAAGTTTAAACAAAGGAAGACAAACAGAGAGAAATGCTTAAGTGAAACAAACTTTGGTCAGTCAGGCAAAAAATTAACCACAGACCCAGACAACCTGATGAAAAATTCAAACTAGACATCTAGTTTCAAGACCCTGGCAGCTGATGAACATAGCGAGACGAAAAAGCATGCAAATAAAGCCCCTAGATACTCTAAACCTTCACATGCTGTATCTCTGCTTTGTGCCTCTCATGTAATCATCATTTTTACATGAAGCTTTAGTACCTGATGATTCAGCCCATATGCCAATGTTTTTTTCTGAAAGAAAACTCGGAAAACACCGTTATTCTAACATACACTCTTCTATATATGTCAATATATTAAAATACTAGGAAAAAAATAGATAAATGAACCTGATAATAAAACCGTCCCCCGTTTTAGTTCTGGTGATGCATTATACATGATGATCAAGGAGATTCAGTGTGTCGTTTTCTCCTGCAGTCTTCTGGACTGGAATGTAACCAAGACTGCAGAAGTCTCAAATGTAAAAACGAGGATTACTGAGAGGCACAAACTGGGGCTACAGTTCACAGCGAGCTACCACATACCAGGCAAGGGCCATCTTAGAGAGGAGAGGAAACACTAGACATACTGTAGAACTGGAGAATATGTCTTACAGCAGCTTAGTCTTACAGCACACCACGTTAAGGTCAAGATGACAACTATCCATTTCACTCGGTAAACTGAACTCCGTGTCCAGACTCAAGAATGAGTCTAGAATCATCTTTAGAGAGATTGCATAATACCTTTTAGCTAAGCTATACTATCTGAAAAACCACTGGGTTGTTTGATTGCTTTGGAAAATGGTATTAATCCAGTATAAGGTAATTGGAATGTAACAACAAAACATTCATCTGATCAACTTCTTTCTCTCTCAAGTCGCAGCACTCAGAAAATCATACATGTACTCATTCCTTTATTGTGAATATAGAAAAGGTGCTACATAAATACACCTTACTCAATTCTGCTTCTTGAATGAATGTTTAGGGAATATTGTTCAAAATACACAACTTTATAAATAACTATAAACCCTCATGTGAGATGAAATAATGGTGAAGTTTGTTTAGAGCTCTCATTAAATCATTTAGTCAAAGCAGCTTGTAGAGTATAGTATGTTCATATATTTGACCTCAGTTAAATTTCCCCCATACACAAAACTGTACAATGATCTTAAAGAAGAGACATGTTGCCTTCATGTGCTCCTTTGAGATCCCGCTTCCCAGATGGAATTCATAAGTATGGTATGTGTCACCTTCAAGCATTTTTTTTACTTGGATATAACAAACGTAGCTGGTGAGTATGGTATTAGTTTCTATAAGAGAATGATGGGAATATTCGCATCTATTTTGTAATTGATATTTTCAGTTAAGTGCCTTAGCTAGTGGCCTCTCTTCATATTTTAGAGGAAGGCTGACACGCAGCTATAGCTGTGCGACGTAGAGAACGACAAAATGTAGAAAAAATAAACTTCAGCTGTGTTTATACTGGCTTGAGGGGGGCGAATTGTCAATTCCTGTATTCTGAAAGATTACTTATAACACACATCCGAAATTTATCTACTCCTCATTGTTCAGGTGATTGTGCATGTTGTAGCAAACAGATAAGGGTGAGCATTATCACAAAATACAGTACGTAGCAGTTACCAAACTTTTTTTTTTCCATCGCTCAAGAGCCAAAAATGTCGCTCTTAGTCTGCAATATCACAGAGATGTATGTGCAGATAGGTCTGACATTATCATAGGAACCTTGAGTTTATCTCACTGTAGCTGTTTGAGGCTGGAATGTTCTCATGAGTACAGACACAGATGTGATGTATTCAGATGGAATCAACATACAATAATAGTACAAGTTTAAGTACCTGACCTGCCCTGATAAACAGATCTTGTCTAAATAGGGCTGATAAGAAAATTTCCATTTTAGGGGAACATTTGCTTAACACTACTAGCGGTCGCTTCTCATAAGCAGGTAATATGGAAATCCTGAAGCAGATATGAATTCTCAAAGCCACACTATCCCGTGTTCAAAGTGTTCAATTAAGTAGAACAGTGAATAAGTACCTGTTTACGTTCCCGTTTGGTGGGGATGTGTTGGGGAGGCTGAGGTGGCGGCGGCTGCTGTTGAGGGGCAGGATTCATAATGACGGGTGCCGCCTGCACTGAGGGAGTGAACTGAGGCTGGGCAGGATAGTAGGCCCCTGCTGTGGATCAGACAGAGAGAAGAATGTAAACCAACACACACTGGCTTAATCCTATATCCATAACTTGACAAAAACAGCCTGATGCACACAGACACACACACATTAAACAGCATATAGCCTGTGTTTACACAATGATGTCCAACATCACCCCCTCCTGTTGTTGAGTCAGTTAGCAAAGCTGCATCACAAAGTTTTGAAGGTTTTATTTCTTGTGGATTTGCAGTGCAACAGCTGCAGTTTAATGTCCATGGTAAAGTTATAATGTTACTACAGTGAGGTAATTGCACTTTGAAAGTACTTAAGTCCTCTCACTGCCAAATGAGGATGTGTTAGGCTTACATTGACATTTTAGGAATATACTTCATGCTCTAGTAAAGAACAATGTACAGTGTACACACACCTAAATTAAACTTAAATTCCTAGATTACTAAAGTAATCCGTGGCAAGTTTGGGCTTTAGTGTCCTGATAATATTCCTATGACCAGTAAAGTATCTTTCAGACAGATGGAAATGTTTGAATAAGAGCTTTGCTTCCTATTAAAGTAGACTTTCAAGGTTACAACTCTTTGCTAAATATGGTCAGGCTATTCTCAAAGAATAAAGTTTATGATGAATGAGTAAATAAATAAGAGAAGAAATTAATTAATACAAAGTTAGAAACTTACAAAAATAATCTATTAATCTATTAAAAGGAAGAAATCTCTGTATGTCTGTCTGTATGTATGTATGTCCTTTGTGTATCTCTTGAACCGTTCGCCCGATCAACTTCACACTTGGTGGGTGTATGGCTAGGGACCCAAGGGAGTGCAGTGTCGAATTTGGTGCAATTTAGACACGCGATATGTTTAATATTAATAAACATTCGAATAAACCAGCGATCAGCAAGCTGCTCTGCGCAGGAGCAGGATGGAGCTTCAGGACTCTGCCAACTGACTCCAGCATGTTAAGGAGAGACCAGAAACGAGGTGTGACATGAGTCAGAGAAAATAGCTATATAAAGAGAAAAGTAGACTGCAAAAACAGAGCTTTTAATCAAGAATGGACACTCTTAACCCATGTCTAGACAGAATGTGGAGCATTAGCAGCATGTTTAGCAAATCATCAGCAGCATTGGGAGGCGTTCAGGTACATTGCTGAGTGTAGGTTTTGGAAGTGCTCAGAGCCCAATACACAATGACTTTACATATGCACATAAAATGGAGCAAATACTTCAAAACCAGTTTGTCTCATATGTTCAGACCGTGAAACACCACTACAGACAAAGCACAAATCTTTGGAGCAAACATACCCATTCAAATCCAAACTGAAGGCAGAGAAAATAGGAATGATCTAAGAGCCCCAATATGATTGATCCACTTTATTTTAGGATGCACATTACTTTATTTTTAAATGCAGCCCTTATTTGACCTGAAATGAGAAAAGAACATTTATTTACTATTAGAGTAACCTACCTATGATATATATATCTATATATCATCTGTGTATAATAGAATGTTAGTGTCTTTCATGTTGTTAGTGTATATACTTATTCACACCTCACATCAACTGTATTATTTTTTCTATGCGTTTAAGAAGCAGCCAGAGGCCAAGCAATTAACCCACTCCAAACAGGTACATTTTGAATGGGCACTGCACTAGTAATTAAGAATAACTAACATATCATAAAGATATTCAAACCAATTAATTGTATTAGTTTGAGTAAATACACTTTTGTTTAAGTACTAAGTACTAAAACTAGAGTGAAAATACAACAACTAGTGGTTTTACGGAGGGTTATGTACTGCACTATTTCTTGGTCAAGCATTGACACTTAATACACTCTCTGCTAGTTGCCTAGCAACCTCAGCGATTCGCTTAGCTTAGCAGATGGACCAGGAAAAAGGAAACAGCTAGCCATTCCAGAGTTTTAAAAAATCCACTTACCTGCACCTCTAAAGCTCACTAATTAAAATGTAATACATCTCCTTTCTTTAATCTGTATAAAACCATACAGTATGTAGAAGTCCAATATTGGTTGGAAAATTGCCTGAATTAGTTTTCAGTGGTTTTACAACTTTTTTCAACTATTTCTTGGCCAGGTGCAGTGACTTCCCGGAGTCCTGTTGACACCGTGAGGTTGCCAGGCAACTAGCGACTCTAGAAAGTCGTTGTGCTCAGCCAAGAAATAGTGCAACACACAACCCCCATAAAAATCACACTTGCTGTTATTACACTTCAGTTTTGACACAGATTAAACAAACAAACTATGCCAAGTGAATAAGTGAGCTTAAAAGGTGCTGGACAGTGGATTTTGTTGGCAGCAGCTTCATATTTATCATGCAGACAGTAGTATCAATCTTCTCATGTACAAAAAGCAAATTTCCACAAATGTCCGACTGCTCCTTTTAATAACAGGTCAAAAGTTTTGTAATCATATTCCATATTCCATGCCATGAGTATTATTCACTGGTATTGTTAACAATCAGAAACATGATGTTGATTCTGTAATTAGCCAGCCTGTTAAGACATTTCAAGTCACATAAAGCCTTTCATTAAGCACATACAACTGTGCAGCTGCTTTCATGCTGGTATTTGCAGCTTTCTTCCTTTTTTTTTGGTCTCGCTTCACAGGAGCAAAGTTGAGTACTTGTGTGTTGTTGAAGCCCATGTTTACATGCATTCTACGTAATGTAATCACACATCAGGTGATTGTAATTAAGTTTCTTGAGAAATGACCAAAAAACACAAACTGCACATGTATTTTCTACCAGTTCCTTTTCTTAAATGCTCCTCCCTCTGAACATTACTGTAGTGCAGTAATACAACCCGCAACTACCATCTTATTCTCAATCACAGTTAATTACAGCAACTAGTGGGAATCCACATCAATGCCTCAAATCTGTTTGTCTTTCTACTGACTTTGTATACTTTTGTGCTATCTTAACATCTCACTTCTTGTTGTGTCTGACTTCTGAATGCATCAGTTACCACAAGGAGACATAGCACCTTGAAAGCCCTATGCAGGTAGGCCTTCAGACCATGACACAGCAGTCTCTCCCTCTCTCCTGCACTGCATTGGGGTCCCTTATTTCTTAAAGGCCATGGATATTGGTCGTGTTCACAAATTTATCAAGATAACTCCTGCCAACGTGACTAAGGAAAAAAAAAAAACGTTCAAACAATCTCTATTAGCTTACCCAGTCAATAATGTCAACAAGACACGTACAGTACCGGTCAAAAGTTTGGGCACACTTTCTCGAATGGGGAAGTGTGTCCAAACTTTTGACTGGAACTGTAGCTCTTCAGTGATATTACCTGGTCTTCTAACCGGCCTCAGTTACAGTTCAGAAACAAAAACACCCTCTCTCTCACACTCAGATGCAAGGAAGGACTGAGGTAAAAAAAAAAAAAAAAAAAAAAATCCTCAGATTGAAGAGGCCTCTTTCAGCCTGGCAGTGGCTAGCTCTCACTCTGCCTCTCTCCCCCTCTGCATGCATTTCAGTCTAACTCACATTACTGAGTCTGCATTGTTGACCAGGAGCAGCACAGCCTAAATATAGTCAAAAACCCACACCGGCTGGGGGAAGAGAGCACACAAGAGGGAGAGGGAGGGAAGACAGAAAGAGAGAAGGACAGAGAGAGAGGGAGAAGGGGAGCATGTTCGAAACCAGAAAGGCAGAATGAGACTTTTGTTGGATAACGTCCCAAAACTGTAAAAATAAGAGGCTTGAGATATGACTCACAAAGTACAGGAGAATGAGAGAGAGCAATGGTAAGAGGGGAGGTGGGCTGCAAAAAGACACATAGTCAAGACAACACCTACCCTGAGAGTCCTCCTGTTCTTGAGACCCACGATTTCCCATGGCTGAATGCCTGCTGACTGCAAAACTGCGTCTGGACAGTAAAAATGGAGAGGGGGCTTCTCTTCAAACCCCCTCTCTTACTTCTTCCTGTCCTCTCTACAGGTGCCCTCTCAGAATGACTCCTTTTAACGCTAAGCCCTCCTTCTTCCAGCGTGTCTTCGTTTTGCTCCTCCCTCTGACCTTCCTGATTCCTCTCTGCCTTTCACTTTTTTTTCACCTCCCTCCCTTTCCCCCTCCCTTTGTGCTGGCAGGCAAACTAAACTGTTAGTGGATGTTCAGACCAAAAGCAGCCCTGCGTTAAAACAACGCAAGAGTCTGTGCGAGTGGGGGGTGTGTTTTCTTTCCAGGTACCAGTGAGACATGAAATAGGATCCAGGAAGTCCAGTTTGAGTAATAGATTTATGAGTTTAAAAGGCTTATAAGACACTAAAACATGGTACAACAGTTTATAATCATCTGATTTATAACACTGGAACCTGTTTTCTAGAAGTGTCTCAAAGCTAAAATGATTTCAGTCCCATTGTAAATCTATGTGCTAAAATCATCCTCGTACTTTTGGGAAAGTCAGAACGGCAAATATTTCATCTTTCGCAGTGAAGATCGAGAGATTAACAGTAGAAAAGTAACCGTGCATGTATTTGACTGGCTAACACATTACCATGCTGGAGGACATGGCGTAGTTCGGCAAAAAGTTGAACCAGGTTCAACTTTTGCTGCGACACGGTGTTTTTTTTCAGTGAACCCTCAGTGTTGGCATGCAGGCCCTAGGTAAGTGATCTGATCTGTGCTGGCAAAGACATCACAGCCTACTACAAAGCGAGTGGAGGTTGTTCATATAAAATGAGTTAAGCAAATCACACAACTTGGAGGGGGTGGGAGTCTTAAAAATATCCTGTTACCATGCTCTGTCAAAACACCACAATATGTGTGTGTGTTTACCTGACGGCTACAAAACATCTGAGAAAGACTGTACCACTTAGAGGATTGGGCGGGGGGGTAGGGGGGGTGGGGGGGTGTTAGACTGACATTCTGGGGTCTTTTTTATTTTTTTTTTGAAGGTTAAGGCTCATTATCGCCTCTGTGACATTGTGGATACCTACAACAGCCCTGAATGTCTCTGCAGCACCACACTCTCAAAGCAAATATATAATGGTCAAGCCAGTCAATCAGACACCAGAGTTTGAGAGCCATAACTCACTGTCACATGACCTGTTATTTAGGATCATGTGGCACCCTGATGTCATGACATGTGACTCGCAGAATGACCAATGTGACAAACAACTTCAAGCAAACAGGTGGGACATTATGTCTCGGATGGTGAAATAAATATCTAGCGTACATAGCCATGTGGCTCTGATACTACCAGTAATCTGTTACTGTTGAATTAGCACACCACACCAATAAACATGACAGACACACAGTGTGAGACATACTGTGTGTCTCTGGTGTGTTGCTATTAGAGGAAAAAGGGGGAAACCATTTCAAAGATGATTACTTTTTTTTTTTTTTTTTTTTTTTTTTTTACACATTGTGAAATTGACCTGTGATGGGTTTTCAAGAATACTTTTTTTAACCCATTTTCATTCCAAATAATACAAAAATATGTAGAATCAGGTTTTCGCTAGAATAAGAACATTCAGATCCTAATGTTGCATTACGGATATATTTGCAACTAACTGTTTAGTTCTATTCCTTCCAAAGTCAGAGTCATTACCTCTGTACTTCACATCACTTGGAAAAACTCAAGCGTGCATTAAGCAGAGACCAACTGAGAATATGGGACTCTGAGGTGCAGGATTAGTAAGAAGTCCAACAATAGATACAGTGTCTAGTATAGAGGGCAGAGAAAGTTTGGGAAAAATCCTGAATCCTGTACATTACATCGGAATGATTTCTCAGTGGAAAAACCCACTGTATCCTCTAAACATAGGACTATTTCTCTGCTATTTCATGTCCACTGGTTGTTTGGCAACCTTACACTGACAAGACAGCAGGAAGTCCTTGATCCCAGCCAAGAAATGGTCTTTTCTAGCGTTTTAGCAGCGTTTTAAAGAGTAAACTGAATATAAGCTGATTAAATTCCTGCTTCCTTTAGCAAACCCCAATTGCCAGAGGACAATGTCAACCAACTGAGTCTGCAACCACAAAATTATAGAATTACTTTATATTCTAACAAAAGAATGATTTACACTGCATCTACCAAGAACAACAAAAAAACCCCACAGATCTTATCTTTTATTGCTGGTTGTAGGTACAAAATGTGCAGAGGCATCGTTTATGTACATCATACAGCAGTGAAGTGCAAAGAGCATGACGTGGAAAACCTAATGGGAAGAATTGTGTTTTTAGCAGGCCTGTATTCAAGCCTGAGCATCCTATTGCTGATGAGCTACAGTTTAAACAAAGACAACACATAGCTCAGATGCCTGCCAGTGGGGGGTCAGCAAGTTTGTTTTCAGGGCATCATCAGTTCTTGCGGTGCACCGACACTCGGCCGCCTCTAGAGGGTGTAAGCACACATGGAATGGACTGCAACAATGTCTGCAGTGCTACCGTGTTTCACTAGATGAGAAGTTATGTAAATTTAAGATAAAAGAGGATGACTGGAGTGAATTACCACAGAAGTTAAAAACCTCAGAAAATGTCCACGTGTATGAGCTGATTTTGTGATAGTTATAATCTGTGAGTCTAACTATCACATTGTTATAAACAGGACATTTGTAATGTTCCATTGCAGATGTTATTATGCTGACATACTTTACTTTTCTGGTGTATCCATTTCACTCAACCTGCTTTGACTATGACAGCCAGAGACTTCTGACATTTTCCAGAATGCGGCCACACCCTTTGCTGACAACAGCTCGTCTAGTAGCTGCATTTCATTATGCTCATATGGTTTATGTTGGTTGAGGAGAAAGAAAAAAAAAAAGCAACCGTAGCTGATTTCTCCATATGCGATTGCTGAATGTCACTGCACAAATCTGAGTTTAGAGATATGTAGCTGCTCTTTGATCCTGAGGGACTTATGACAAGACCTTTTGCTTTAAAAAAAAAAAAAAAACACATGCTTTGCTACATGCTACAACATGATTTAATGTATGTGAAGTTGAGTTGCCCCAAGGATCTATTCTGCTATATAATAAATGACTCTTAGCAGGTGCAATGGAGTTTTGTTCTGTGCTCTAAACCAGCTGGTCTGTTACTTCTCATTTCTTATTAAACTGAAACGCCGTGAGCAAAAAGAAGTGTTGTAAGCACTGACAAGACTTTTGGGTTCAGATGAAGGTAACCACAACTAATAGCAGCAAGATAAGTATGTGCTTTATTAAAAGGGAGACCAGTGCTTTTCTGCTAATATTGATATAAAAAGAATAGAAAACAAACTGGGAGGCTCTCAAACAAAAGCTTAGGTGTAGGCCAAAGTAGGGCAGCAGATGAATAAAGCCCACAGACGACCTGAAAAACATGAAGACTGCATAAACAAAAGGAAAAGTGAAGTTGAGGGGTAAAATCATACTGATGATACGGGTACGTTTTTACATATGCCTCCATTTGTTAGTGTGCCATACTCCATACCTGCACTCAAATCAAATATACCTGTTGTGCTACTTCAGAATCTCCGCCCCTCCCCCCCAAAAAAAATTCATGGACACGCATCGCCAGGGCAACGACCAAAAGAGAAATATGGCAGAATTTGGAGCGATCTATCAGCTGTAGAGTCACTTCTGTTCCTCTCACACATTATCACGTGTGAGAAAAATATTTCATTGCATGCGAGCACAACAGTTCATCCTCCTCTCTGCAGGCACCTCTCGCTCAACCTGTGTTCAGCATCTCTGTCCACAGATACAACCATCAGCTGCATCTCCAGCAGCCAGACAGACTGCCTTCACCAGGATGACTGACGGCAGAAATTTACTGAACCAAAATAGTTTACATGTCAGCTCCACGGGAAGAAATCGACAGCGTTTGTGTTTATTGATTCATTGATACGGTTAATATGATGAAAACACACATACAGCGTATTTGCGTGATTTAAACAGCTGGCTGCTCAGATTATACTTCACTGAACATGACAGAAACAGACTCAGAGTGTAAAAAAACACAGGGGGGGGGGGTCCTCTGTGAGACTGTCTCAGACTCAGTGTGGAATGATACATTTAATAAAACGGAACTGTATCTGTTCCCTGAGAAAACACTTTCTATGTCAAGTGGCCACAGTCATCATTTAACGGGTGCTGAAGATGGGAGACTGTCGTGTCCTAACACAGACAGCTGCTCTGATGACTTCTCCCTGTCTGAGCATGAGCATGAACGCCCCCTGCTGCTGATTGGCTGGAGTAGTGTTATGTGGCTTGCTCCCAGTCACTGCGTTTACATGCCCATTTACAGTGCCAGTGCTGTGTTTTTTTTTTGTCAGCGGGGACACAAAACAGACAGCTAGCAGACCATGAGGAGATATTCACTAAATTTGACAAAAAGTCTATTGGGGCAGAGTCACTGACTTTCACCTTTAAGAATGTTATGCTCTGTGTCTGTTCTCTAACTGATGAAGTTCTTGGACAAGTGCTTGCTTATTGATTCTGCTGTGTGTCTCTGTGTGCGAGTGTCAGGTGAGGCCCCGGGTAGAGCCTCTTACCATAAGTACCATATTCAGCCGGACTGGTGCCTGGGTAGAAGCCTGGAGTGCCTGTTGGTACGGGGTATTGCTGGGGCGTGGCCACATAGGTTGTTGAGCGGTACTATGGAAACAAACAAGCGGGAGCATGAGAGATAAGACAGGAAGAGAGGAAGAAGAAGAGGAAAGAAAAAATCATTAGATACAGTCATAATGGCAATATAAATAATGATCTTCCTTATCTGCTTCAGGAGTGTCAATCTTTAAATTATGAGCACACACAGGCCTGCACCAGATGACACTTATTTTCACCATAACACAGCTTAAGTCCAGTTTGAACTAAACTGGATTTTATGGATAAAATGTTTAAGTATAAGAAAATCTTTGACAAGTTCCTTCATTATCATGGACATGGGCACATCTGCCAATCCCACATACAATGTCCTGCTACCATAAATACTTGCTGAGGCTTTAATTAATGTAACCTTTTAAAAAAATGAATGTATATATATTAGTGAACCATTTACACAGATTTACATCCTCAATAAGAACAAATGGGCTTGTGGTTGAGCGCTACAGATAGGCAGAGGAAGTTAGAAAGACAAAGACATTGTTAGTTTTGGTCTTTTCACAGCATTTGTGAAAATGATAAAAATATGGAATATCACCTGCCTTATCCTAAAACTTTTTTTTTCTTTTCAAGTACTACATTTCCCTGTTGTCATAAGATGTCACTAGAATCTATGCTAATCTAGATGCAAATCATTTAAGTCCAACATGCCCAGTGTGTTATACACTCGGAATCTCTGACTATTGCTCACCATCAACAGACGCAGAGGCTCCCAAGACAGAAAGAAATTGCTCATGGACTATTAAAAATTCACAGAGTGGGTCTGCACCCTCCATTCGACAAGGTTGTATATGTATTTTGTTCCACTTCTGTTTCACTCCAATTAATTTAGAAATGTTTTTTCTGTCCAAACATAAATACAGAGCATGGAAAACTAAACATCTACTTTGTGCATCAGTGGTATGCTGTTTCAGCTCTCTACCATCTGGCTACCACGACTTCAACACATGTTGGGGTTTTTTTTTTTTTTGCCTCCTACCTGTCCCGGTATGAAGTAGGTAGGTCCCTGCGGTGAGCTTGGGAAGGGCAACTGTTGGCCAGGGATCATCATCATTTGGGATCCAGGGCCCGGCTGGTAGACATGGGTTGGCGTCACAGGCCGAGGGGCGCTGCTGGGTGGGACACCCCGGGGCCCACTGCTGGGAGGCAGGCTGGCCCTGTTGGTGTAGTAGGGCTAGAGAAGAGGCAGGGAAGGAAGCCAAGGTGGAGTGTGGAGGGAGTGTATACGATGAGAAAAGAGGGGTAAAAAGGTGGTGACAGAGCAAAGCAAGGTGAGGAGGAAGGAGGCATTGAAAGGACAGAGAATAGATGTAGATAGGAGGAGCGAGACAAAAAGAGAAGCCACAGGAAAATGTTGACAGAAGAATAGAATGGAAACAAGGGAAGGAGAAAGACAGAGAGAAATGAAGGAATTAGTTACCTTTCTGAAACCTCTGACATAAAAACCATCTCCCATGCCCTCGTATGATTTTATCTCTTGGACCAAGTGGAGCTAGCTTGTCCAGCCTAATGGCTAGGCTCATAGTTTGTCCATGAATCTGTGGCTAGACTCCAACTGGAAACATATTGGCCCTGCCTGCCAGAAGAGATAAAGCAGCTAATGCTGGTTCATTCAGAGCCTCCTCATTGACATTCTGCTGCTGGCCTGGGAGCTAACCACCGTAGCCAGCAAAATGACATCAAGCCAACAAAGTACAACACTGCCAAATATTAGACACAGACACACATATGCACTCCTCAAGAGGATGTGGAAAAAAAAAAAAAAAAAGGACAGAAAAAAATTGGAAGAAAGAGGAAATTGAGTTACCTGTAGCGATCTGAAGCTTCCCTTCAGCAGCGCAAACACAGATCACACACAGAGACACATCAAATGGAAGCAAGAAGAGGGTGGGAGAGGAAGGGTTTGGGAAAAAAAAAAGAAAGAGAGAGAGCACCACAATCAGTTAGAGCAAAGCGCCCAGAAACCATCCGTTCTGAGCCAAGCACTGAATTAACAAGCAGCATGCAGAGAATAGGCAGAACAGTGAATCCCAATAAACAAGGACTAGTTTCTAATAAGATGCAGACTAAAACTCAGAAACTATCACCGTAAGATGAAGCATTAATCACCTCAGTGTTTACTCGTTTAAACAAAGACAGAGACCGCTGTTGGGGTGTTTATTTCTTCAACCTGACCTATTGCTTTCTCATAACATTTTAATGAAGGCTTGTGAAACACCTGTTTTCAGGTATTCCTTTACAATCACTTTCTAAGTGTTCACCTGCACAGGCAGCGAAATGTCCACACTAGTGTTGACTGTCAGCTTTTAAAACACAGCAGGATGAGGTAGACAAAATACAGTAGAGTAGCTAAGATATTGGCATTTGATCTGGTTTGTTTTAGCAGACACGGATCTATTAAAATATCACTTGTAATTCATATTCAGATTAAAGACACATTTTTTTATGTCTTTATAATAGCTCAGTGGATCAATCATAGCTCAGTGGATCAATCAATGCAAGTATCCTAAATATTCATGTATAAATATTTTCATAAAAGCAAAGATCACTCCTAAAGCATTATCACATTATTGATTTTGGTCAACAACGTCTAAAGTTAGTGTGGCTCTTTGACTCAGAAGGAGGGATCAATGTCCATAGTCCTGTTTTTAATCCATAAAATCAATACATAAAATCAAACCCCCCCCCTCCCTCCCACCCCCCCAGTCAGGTGAGTCAGTTGTGCTGTTAGTACCTGTTGATGTATAGGCCGGGGCCCTGGAGCAAACTAGAGGAGGAGAGGCAGACAGGACAGAGGTTAAAGACAAAAAAAGCACAAGATCCATGCTTCACTCTCAGACAGGCTCCTTCCAGTTCTGCACCATAAAAAACACACGCAATTTATTAACATTGTGACAAGATTCTTGTTATTTTAACATGATTAACCTGCTCAATTCAGTAGACTTCAGTGGAAATGATAAATAATAAATAAGACTGCATAATGATGATATTTAAAACTTGAATACAGAAACCAAGGATTAAAGCAAGAAAAAACTTTAAGCTCTAAATAACAGTTTAAATAATGTATATATTAACACGCAGCTTCCATAACAGAATGGAGTTAAGGCCAGTGTGTGAGCATATTGCACACTAAGCTGTGAGACTATGTCAAGTATGAAGGACAGGATAACATCGACTTTTTTAAAAAAAAAATGGTGCAGAACTGGTGAGAAGTAGGCAAACACACATGCAGGCATTTTAAGAAATTCACAGATGCAGTCAGGAGGCTGTACACAATGTTCTCCATCGGGAAGATTTCAGATAGCGACAGGTAGCAGCAATTACGCCCAACATGCAGACACTGTGACATTTGCAGTGGGAAGGAAAGACCTGAAAGATGTAAGTTTAGCTCAATTTTGTTTTAATAATATGACACTTCTTCTGGAATACAGCAGAGTCCACCTATGTAGGAGTCGTAGTTGTGCTTGCGGGGTGGGTGAGCGGTGGGCAGGCCTACCTGTCGGGGCTGTGGTGTTGGGTTCATTTGTGGAGGCTGTGGGGTGGCAAACACAACAGAAGGGGGCTGCCCGGGGGGGAATGAGGGCTGCAAGAGACAGGAAGTGATATCAACAGGAGAAGAGTGGGATGCCGGAGGAAGAGGGAGAGTGGAAAAAGCAAGAACGTACAGTAGACAAGTGGTCAACAGCATCTTATTTTTAACGAGGACCAAACCGAGGTATCAACCGCACTTTTTTTTTTGTGGCCTGGATAATTACAAAAGATGAAGCAGGCCAAGTTGAGCTGACGTTGTGAGAGTAAGGCAGGAAATGGGACACGCTAGCAGCAGTAAACATGGATGAAGTTATTATCGCTATTATCACCAGTACAACAATTGTGTGTTGGGTTGGGAGTTGTAACCAAAGAACAGCTGCAGCAAGTCTCCTCCAGAGAAAATATATTGATCTGCTTTTCATTATCTGCAAAAAAAAGCCCTGTTAGCGCAGCCCCCCTTCTACTGGGAGAAACTGAGCGCGATAGTGCAAACACACCCTAAAAAGAGCCGATAAAGAGAGAGAAGTAGCGGGGGTTCCTTACCTGTGAAAGGCCAGGGGAGGGGGCAGGGTGGGGGGTGGAGGGGGGTCCTGTTATAGGCTGTGGTGCTTTATTCATTTCATGGAGTTCTGCATGGGGAGGCGGATCTGGACCTGTGTACAAATCTGTAGAAAAAGAAAATGGGTGCGGGGGGGTTAAATGGGTCTTTTGCTTAGAAAATTGCAAGCCATTACAGAAGTCATCGTCACATTCAGCGCTACATGTCACATCTGTGTAAAGAGTTTAAGTTAGATTTATATCAAGGGTTAAACGCAAAAAACCATTTCCATTTCCTTGTTGATAATTCTCTGTATACTCACATTTATGAATCCTTTAGGTCCTAAGTGTGGTTACACTGAGGAACAGTTTGTCCTAAGAGACAGACAGAGAGAAAAACATTGATATCAGAGAGCACTGGCTGATAAAAAAAACAGAAATTTAGTATAAAGGCTCATGTAAGATTGAGTAGAACATATAACAGATAGTTTCCGATGATAGGAGTCTGCAATTTCCTGCTCCTATACGTTATAATAACGATCATCTTAAAAGGCGACAAAATTTTCACACCATACATTTCTGGTGAGCTACAGTTTGAAATAACTGAAATGTTCAGAGGTGCTTTTTCTACAAGAACATTACCAGCAACATGTTTTGGTAAGTCAATTTGTATGGGATGAATGAACCAACAGTGTTAACAGACATTTTTCACAGCAGAAACTTGAATACGTCATTCCAGGACAAGCCCAGCCTTTAATTAATAACATCAATCATGGTTGCATTACATTCATGTGTGCTCGAATTGTTCGTGTTGCCTCACTGGCTGGAACGGAGTCATGGTTAATGTTATTATAATGGTGTATGTTATAATACACCTGTGCTTTTTCTGCTATGACAAGTCATATCTGCTCTGAAAAAGATCCGTTCAAGTCGGTCTTATTACCGAACACCACCGAAGCCGCGCGCCTTCTTTAACGACACTCATCCTGCTAGATTGTAGTTTATCAAGTGAAAAATAAAAGCCACATTGGCAGCGCATGAGCCGGTGGATGCAATAGTGGTAGCTTACATTACTTTTTGCTAATACGTACAGTATAGGACTGTGTATTATCAAAAATCAGCTCCTATCCATTAGTCTAGCCAAGATACTTGTCAGTCTTACACATCCCAGAGATACACCTTGTCTTCTTGGAACGGATCTGAATTATTGGTAGACCAACTTCACTTTTTTTTTTTTTTAGGCTGTAGTTAGTATGGGGGAGGGAGGGAAGGAGAGTGCTGGCTTGTCAGAGGAGATGAAGGAAATTGACAAAGAAACACATTTATCTCAGTATGTCTCCAAACCATGATATTGATCTAATATGTGTCCATCATCAATCCAGTGGGTAATTGAGAGAGACTAGCCATTGAGGTTTTCCTTCTCAATCCAATCACATCCGCAAAACAATCCATGTCCAATATCAACAGCATCACAGTGTCTGCGACCTAACATCATGACATGTGTTAGCGTCACATTAAATGCTAAACATGTGTTTGCAAAAACTATCATTCATGTCCTGCTCTATGATGGACGGTTCTTTGTTGCTGAAGTACAAAATAACTGACTCGCTAACACACTGAGACATTCTCCTTTGTAGAAGTTGAATTCATTGATCTATATGTATTCATCATGTGTACAGTGACATGAACCGCACATTAATTATCTACAAGTGGAGATCTTCACATGCTAAAACTTTTCTTGTTCTTGTTCTAGAAGATTTATAAACTTGTGCTGTTACAGCGTCACGATGACAGTGACTCTGCATCTGTGTTTTATCTGGCTGATCCATTTAATTAGGTCAGTACTGGCAAAGATATCGTTTCAATGGTTTAGATCAGTGCATCTAATCAAAGTCCGATTGTTTTCGACTTCAGTGTCTTTTTCTCATTTCACAGCTTCTGAAGCAACTCTTTGTTTATTTGTGTCCGCTGGTGTGTTTCAATTTACTATTCATGCAATTTGGCCGCCTTTAAAAATTTGCTTTGTATTCAGCCTGAACACACCTTGATATAAGAAACCCACCTTTCATAATGCAGCTTGAGTCAGTGCATCCCCCCCCACCACCACCACCACCCCTCCAACTGAGTCGAGAGCTACTGATTCCTGTGTAATCATGCTCCTCAGGTTATACAGCCCTCACAATAGTGACACATTTGGTATTTATAGCTGAAGCCTACATTAACTCTGGCAGTGACACACACATACACCTCTTTCCCTGACACACACACACACACACACACTCACACATACAGCAGCAGCGTAAAAAGCCTGAGTCATGATGAATCAGGGTGTTTTTTCCTTTTTTTTTTTTTTTTTTCAAAGAAGAGGAAATCACGCTGCAGAAATGGTTCTAATCACCACTGTTGCCATGACTATGTCAACATACAAATAAAAAAAAGGACAAAAAGACAATGGATTTAAACCGAGCCAAGGTTCCCATACAGGCATATTAAAATCCCCAGCTCAGAAAAAAAAAAAAAAAACATTGACTGCCATCAATGGTAAACTCATCCAAACTGGATCCTCACAACGTACAGAATGTCGGCAGTAAAAGTTAGTGTAACTAAAGACTGTAGAGGGTAGAGGGGTGACGGGCAGCAGTTGAAAAGGTTCATCCACAGACAGGAAGATTGTCTCACTGAGTGGGGCAGCCTGGGAGATGAAATGCTGAGTAAACAACCTCAGGGCTAAAAAGAGGGTCTCAGACTAACCCACACTGCCTCAAAGGCTCTACTCCACTCACTCGGAGACACACCGAAAAAACCTTTAGGTGTTTTAGGGAATGCTTTTCACCTAAAAGTACTGAAACATTGGCCTGCTTCTTACATAACCACAGCACCAGTCACACTTCATCTTCTGCACCACACAGGTCAGTCTGCGGAATCTATGAAAAAAAAAAAATATGAGTAACGAACATGAATCCTGCAAAATAGTCTGCAGTGCTGCAAAACTAGCGACGAGGGGCTACCCGCGAGGCCCCACCCAATCCCCTAATCGCACACAGTCCAGTCATCCGAGCCCGGTCTGACATGCAGCGCCGTGGAGATCCAGCCACCGGCACCACCGCTGGTGAAACATGCTCCTTCAACTGTTGCATAAGCTCTCTGCATGCACTCCCATGACCCGCGAAGGAGGAGAGGGGGCGGGGGAGGGGGGGGGGGGGGGACATTTGCTAAAGTTTGCTTAAGAAGTTGGCTATCATGTCACCTCTGGAGGGTGTAGCCCCTGTGTGTTTTCCACTGTCTGTGCACAAATGATCTACATTCACTGTACACTGTGCAGCTTTGTTGTTAAATTACTGCTTACTGGAAATGAGCTTTTACCGGTGCTGCCCGTGCTAAAAAACTGAGGTGTAACTGAGTAACTCCTCTGTATATACAGTCCACTGGCCTGCAGGCTCTAATGGCAGCACATACCTGCCACAGAGTCCCTGTGTATTTGGTGGTAGTAACATAGTGACACGAACAGCTCCAGTGGTGGAAGGCTTTTCAAGCTCAGCTAGATCACTTTTACTGTGGAAAACTATAGCTTACATTTAGACCACAGGCCACAAAAATGGGAGCATCATGGCAGTTTTTGTATAAAAGAGCAGTACTTTTGGTCCAACATTTATAGACAAAAACCAAGAAATTTCTAACAAATTAGGGTTCACTAACCTAACCAGAAAGAAGTCAAAAGTTAACTATGCTTGCTGATGTCAGGTTTCTGTAATACCAAGTTGTTTCTCAACAAAAAAGTAAGAACAGATCAAACAAGCATAACAGAATTAAACAAAAGACAAAACAGAACAAACCCATAATAAATCCCACACTGACATTGGTCAATATTTGACAACAAAGTTTGGTTTTGAATGCTCATATTTCCAACCATAACATGTCAGTGATAAGTACTTAACAATAACTGTGTGGCTTCACAGTCAGACATTTCAAGCTGGGAAGGATGTACAGACAGTGAAAGTTAAGCTCCAATGACACAGCATCACACCAGCACAGCCTGTTCTACCCAACCCAACCCCCCCCCCCTTCCTCCATGTCTCTCTGGTTAAAACCCACACATGCCCAGACTCTGAGCTTTCAAGTTTCACAACAGGAAGCTCAGTAGTGTCCTTATGTCAGGCAAACTGTGACAGCCTGGCTTTGACACATTTGTCCTGCAATTGAACTTCACTCTTTCTGGCTGGGGCACATCACCGATCGCTGCATGATATTCTCCTGTACTGCATGAATTATAAACAAGGTTTGACAGGCGACGACGACAACGTGGGAGACAGGTCTGTCTTTATTATTAGCTTTAGGGTTTCTTATGTGAAATGTAGAGGAAACAGCATCTATTTTGGACCCATTATTCTAAGCTGAGGTCACATGCCTGCTGTCCTCAACATCAGCCTCATGTCTGCAGCAGCATGTAGGGGTGAAGTGATCAACAAACTGGCTTATGCTGGAACATACCAGCCATGCTGCCTTCTAAACAAACATTCTGACACAATGTCAGTGTCAAGACACAGCTGCCACGCTCACACCAAGCTGTGGTCAAACACCGGTGTCTCGTCAGCTTAAACTGCGGGACACTTTTGCTGTGAGACAGGGGCGTGTCTGCCTGTCTATACATACAGACTTACATACACGCACGCACACCTCACACACAAACATACAAACACGACAAAAACAGATATTTGAATGGGTTTATATTTAAAAAAACACACACACACGCCCATCAAACGCTCGGCCTTGCTAAAAGACCTCAAAAATATTGGTGCGAAGACGTGCTGCTGTGTGTTATGCTGTTAGCCATGCTGCTAGCTTTCCTAGGCCCAACCTGGATTTACCACGTGGTTTCCCCTGCTATTGGCGCGATGCACATCCCAGCTGCCGGCTTCATGCCAGCCACACCTCATGCTGGCTATATGATGACAACATATCTACTCTACGTAAAAACATGAACCATACCAAACAAACGGAGGCGTCAGAGAGGAATGAATGGGAACACTGCCTAGACAATTAACTGCTTAGCTAGCTCGCATAATCATATATTCAAAAGGCTCAATATATTTGACAGCTTTAGCTTGTGGCGATGTCATTGATGTCGTGACAATAATGATGAACGTTACTGTAACTAGTCCCAATGAGTCACCTCCGTTTCATTTCGCAGCCAAGCATTAATATCTCGCTAAGCTCGCTCAGCAACATCACAGTGATTCATCTCAAGATGATGCGGTTGCTGTAGGGTGATGTTGCCGCGAAAAAAAACAAAAAACCATGTTCACCAACATTTTTCTGCAGCACATCTCCGGTTGTGGCTGCTGACATCTTGAAGGCGACCTGTCAGCTCACTCATAAAGGTGTCAGTGCCTATAGGTTCAAAACAGCTGCCCTGTCAAGTCAGCCTCCGACACCTCTGCTCCTCCTGCGTCTCATACTACTGTTGTGTTTGTTACAACCTACACTGTGTCAAGAACACTGAGACCCTCACTGCTGCATGAGCAGAGTGACTGTACACAACCAGATCTTTCACCCACCTTTTACACACTTTTAGCGCCTAAAGCAAACGGGTTTTCAGAGACGTGACATCTCCATCACATGGTTTCAGGTATCAGGTTATCAGTCAATTTACAATGACAACTGTCAGCAGCAATCTCTTTATATGAAGCTCGGCTGGCAAATAAGAACACACAAACTCCACAGCATTATGTTGGGTGGCAGATAACCTTACAGAGCAAATCACGGCTTCGACATAACCACAGATTTAACCTACTGCTACCTGCCTAGCCTAATGTGTAGCTAACTAGCAGCTAACAGCATAAATTACGTTAACCGACCACAACAACAACATTGAGATGCGACAGTTCCTTTGTCGCTTGCCTTATACGATACACTACACACATACTATAAGATGTTTGTAACCGTCACCTGAGTAAGAGCTAATCTTGGCTTTTTATCGCAGTGTTAGCTGGCTAGCTGGACTAGCTAAAGTGAAGAAAGAACACCCACGTCGTGTTAGCATGGAAAGCTAGCGAGCTAATCCCTGAAAACACAGCAGGAGCCACTGAAGAAAGTCACCACAGCAATGTATATGCGGAGACTAAAAGGTGAAACGCGCTGTTGAATGTCCTTCCCAAGTGTCCATGTAACAGTGACTTGTCACCTGTCTGAAAAATTGAGCATTTTCATAAAGCATTTTCCTCGGGACCGCAGCGTTACCTTTCTCTCCTTGAGTCCGCAGAGCCGGACGGACGGAAAATCTTCCCGGAAGCCGGTAGCGAGGTAATTCCGGCAAAATCCCAATCACGTGAAACTTTTCCCAGTAACCAGCCATTCAATTAAAGATCCCCTCCAGACATGTTTTAAGATGTATATAAAATACTCTGCTTTGAATAATATTTTATGTCTGTTATGGGTGTACTACAAAAAAGTTAAATTGTATTGTTAAAATCCTTGAAATTACATCTACTCATTCTCCCTCATTAAAAATTCCAGAGTCTATATATATGCGAATATATTTCATTTCAGAAGTTTGCGCGACACAACATCACTGTGAAGTCCAGTCTCAGAGTTTGAGCACTGGAGGCTTCAAGTTTCCACATCACACTTGTGCAAGTTGAATGATGGACCAGGATCTGCTTCTAAACTATTTGTGATGTCACAAATCATGCTCATATACCCACCTTTTAAAATGAGATGTTTAAAAAGCACAAACCTGCCACTTTCAGCAGATGAATGTGAAAACAGCTCCTAGTGTTAAGCTCTGCACATCCATCATTCTGCACAGTGAAGTTCAAACATCCGACTGTAGGAACAAGATGAAAAACAGATTTTTGAGTGGAGGGGGACTTGAAGCTGGAAGCCAAGGATGTAATACTATACAATGAAAACAAAAAATAGAAAGTTCAATGACTGTCAGTTTATTTATTTTACTGGGAAAATTTCACATCCATAAATCCAAGTTCTCCAGGTCTCACCCATTGTTTGAACTTTTCATGGTTGAATTTAGAAAGTATTTTGAAACTCAACTCTTCAGATCCAACTTTTAAACAATAAGAAATGTGCACATACAGTTAGTATGCCCCGATAATCTGATTTTAATACCAACCATTTCTAATATTTTATATTATTACTTTTGCCATGTGTCCTGTCACCATGTTCAATATATCAATCATTTGAAAGTGAAGTCATTAGTTATTGTGTTAATGTCTCTGCTGTAAGTGATCCTGAGAAAAGCCATACATATACATTATATTGCATGATGGTCAGCACAGCCGCAGCAGTGCATGACCTGCTTTGCAAAGGTCAATAATTTAACTCTGTGACACACGAGGCCAAGGACATAGTGTTACACATAAAACCAGGACCCAGAGGCCCCAATAGGAACACAAATAAGTATAAGTAACTTAGCAATGTAGGCTCCCCAAGTCTTTGAAACTAAATATTTGAACTAACTAACTACATTTCATATGTTAATTGGTAGATTTTTAAGTTCTCAACAGGAGAAAATTATCAGGCTCACTTGTGTGATGGTCAAGTGCCTGACTAGTGTTATACCAAGTTCATAGATGTTCAGAGACCAGATGATACATCTCTAAAACAATCATAGAATGGTCGTATTTAGTATCCACTGGATGTTAGTGTGACACAACAATGTTACAGGGTATTAAATATTTCAGATAACAGGTTTATCACATAAAAATCACAGAAACCACCCCCACATTTTGCTATTAATTTCCTTCAGATATACAAGTGTATATTTGTGTGTGCAGTGTGTAACATATATGTACGAACACGTGTGTAAGTATTCATGACTTCATTTCCCTAAGGTAGGGCTGGTAGGCATCTGTAAAACCGATACCACTGTGTGGGGAACCTGCAACCAGCTTAATTTGAATGACTGTACTTTTGAGTTTCAGTGAATTATAAAGCTGTTCCATGACATGCTTTGCACCTGATCAACACAACAACACAGAGCCATCACATTTCCACCAAGTGGATCTCAGTTTTTAATTTTGATTCAACCTTTTACAGTACTGTAACAAAAAACCAAAAAAAAAAAAATAAGAAGAAAAACGTGATGAAGAACACATACCCTTAAAAGCTGTAATTACAAAAAAATGACTGGGGATATAAAGGGGGGAAAAAACATGAAGCACTGATGTGAACTGAGCAGTTATTCATCTACTGATGACTGAAACATATAGAGGAGGAGGGTGGTGAACAGTTCCCACTTTTGAACTGCTCAGTCAAACAGCTGGTTCGGTACGTGTGTGGATCAAAATTAGAGCAATGAGGAAACCATCTATGTAGAGTAGATGAGGTCCCAGTTTACCCTCCCTGTGTCATAGCAGTCCAATTAACCAGACCCCAACCATCCATTTTTAATGACTGCTGGAGCTGGGCCACAGACAACAGTGAGGAAGAAGGATAGGCCTGCATTTCTCTTTTCAGTCATGCAATAAACAACTAAATATAAACGACTGCAACGAGCCATGCAGGGCTACCCTTCCAAACACAGGGAGAGGCCGGTGAGAATGGAGGTTTTTTTTTTTTTGAGGGGGAGGGGGGGGTCTAAGTTTCATAGTTGGGGTTTTTGCGGAGGATAACAAATCCCTCTAGGATGGGAGTGACGGGGAGGTACTCCTCTGTTGCCAGCTCGGCTCTCTCTCCATGAGCCAGCAACACCGGCGTGGTGTGGGTCTGGAAACCTGTGATGGCTTTGGGCTTGCCTGCCTGGCCCACGACATCCACTGCCTGCAGACAGATCATATAAACAAACTCGTGAGATAAAAGAGACTTTTTTTCTTTTCTTTCAGCCACTCTTTCATAATTTTCTTTGTTTTAAGTCCATGAAAACTGTTTATTTTCATGATCTTTTAAGGCCAAAAATATTCTGCTTATTTTCGTGATCTTTCAATACACAATCATTGAAGAATTGCAGATGTTCCAAAAAAACATGTCTATTCATTGTACTTTACCTGTCCAACTCTGACAGATACTGGCAGTGGTCGTAGCTCCTCATCGAAGGTGACCAGCATGCGTGGCTGCATGGCTGCTACCAGGCCGTAAAGAATGTAGTGAGATTTCCCCAGGATTACTGTAACGCACACAATGAACACCAGGGGGAATATTAACACAAGGAAATCTCTGATGGATGATTACAAAAGAGAAAACCAGACAATGGTAAATGTGTGTGTGGAAGCAAATAGCGAAGGCGGAGGCAACAGGAGGAGAATAAACTCACTGTTCTTGACATCGAGGAAGGAAACGAGTACGGTGAGCAGTCCGGCCACAGCGACCTGACTCATCAGCTGCCTGTCGCTATGGTAGGGACAGAGTGTCAGTGTGCCTTTGCCCAGGTGAGTCAGACCCTACGGAGGCACAAACAGCAGAGAGTCAATAGTTACTTCATACACACACAGACAGTTTCCCCATTAGTTCATCTGTGTCTGGTGCAGAGTGTTTTGTGTTTTTTTTTTTGTGTTGCCACCCACCTGAGCCAGTCGGACCATGAAGAGGTTGTTAGGGTCTTTGGCGTGATACTGTGCCAGCTGCCGCAGCATGGCGGCCAGACGGGCGTTATTTGTGCCTAAGGAAATGAAAAGAAAGGAGAGCCTGTTGAATTGGTGGCACTTCCTTAGGAGGCAGCATTATGGATAATTGAAAATGACAAAAACATATTTCTAGTGAAAAATATCAGTGAGGTCACCTTTTATTATTGTGATATTTTTAGTTTTGACACATAAAAGCTTTAAGATTTGTTGAATTTCAAACCTTCAGCAGCTTTTATATCAAATATATGATCAGAACGCAATGGAAACAGCAATTGTGACATTACTAAATGTTAAGCAATGAAACAGTATTAGTGCATGATCATGATTTGAACACAGCTCTGATAGAATCTTCTCTATTCTAACTTTTCCTCATCTTTATACACTTATTGTTTTTGAGGGTTTTTGAGTGGGAGGTAATTTAATATTGAATAGAGTGAGTTTAGTTTATAATGCTTTATATCATATTTCTCTTCATGCAAGTTTGAAAGTATGTAGCATTTAATCAAGATAAGAGTTTCACCTCAAACAGGAAAGAACAATGTGACATAGTTCCAAAGAAGAAATGAGAGGTGATGAAGAAAGTAAACAGAACTTAACTACACAATTAACTCAATGGCACTACTGGTCAAATGTCAAAACATTCATTTATTTATTATGCTTTATTTTATATTTTCCCTTTTTGAAATCTATGTTTCTAATCTTCGTTTTGTCAATTTAACAGCAAAAAACTTTCTAAGCCAAAATATGCAAGTCATTATACTACTGCTGCTACCATGAGCAAAGATTCCATTACAAATTAACTATTCATGTAGTCCATTTAAAATCAGGCTACTGCACATCATAGAAGTGAAACATTTTGAGACAACACTTACAGAGGTTGGGTAAGCTTGGCAACAATCACCACATAATCATCATTATTATTCCATGTACATAATGCCCAGAGTCTGACTTACCACTGCCCACCATGCCCATGGCAAAGATGGAGTTGTGGGAGACCTCGGGGTCAGCGTCATGGGAAAACTTGCTGAGGGTGTCCAAGATGTTCAGACGAGGGTTGGACACCGAAATGAGAGCCAGAGCGAGGGGCACCGCTCGCCTCAGGGTGGGCTCACCATAACGCAGCTGATGAAAAGAATGTGGAGAAATGATTTAACTACTTAATTCAGCAGTTACGACCAAGCATGCTTAATTAACACATGACAGAAATGACAGAATTATTTATGCTACCATGTTCTGATTCATTAAGAAATTCAGAATAAAGAGAGAGGGAGGTGCACAGAGACATAAATAACAGATCACAGAAGAGTATATACAGATGAGAAGCAGGATGAAAAGGATTGATGATGTGATGTGGATCAAAGAATGTGAAAATGGCAGATGTGAAAATATGAAAGCAACCTTTTAGTACAGACAATATCAATACCACAGGAAGGAAGAGTGTGATGTAGATTCAAATCTTCAAAATATGAGGTGAGATAACAAGAGTTGAGATAACTAGAGAGTATTCACTAAAGGAAATGAGATAAGAGATAAAATAAAAAAACAGAAAGCAGGCGATGTAAAGAGCTACTGACCAGATGTCCAAATGTTCGCAGTGCCATTTCAGAACCAATCTCCTCCCCCATGGCAATGAGGGCAATACCAAGAACAGCCACACCCTGAGAGGAAAAACATGAAAATTAATACATACAAAGAGATAATAAACATCTAGAATATAGCTGATAACAGAACAACTGATCATGGAGAATCATGGTAATAACTCTGCCCATACCTGGTGGGAGCCCATGTCTGCAGTCTCCTTCTTGTCTTTGTCCTTCTTATCCTTCTTGTCTTTGTCCTCCTCTTTTTCCTTCTCCTTGGCCTCGTAGTGCTCACTGCAGATATGGAGCAGCTGCTGCACCTTCAGCACGTTGCCGGAACCTTGGGTGGTGGGTGAGGCAAATCGTGACAAAGAAAGTTAGAACAGTGCTGGTAAATGGAAGATTAAAATCAGCAGATTGAATGACAGATAGCCGCACATGTGCAAACAACAACAAAAAGTCACTGGGACGGCTGAATGACTGTACTGTGATGCTGACCTGCGTATGCACAGATATCCACTAGTGTGTTGGCAAAGCTGCGGAAGGGTTCGGGAACGACCTGTAGAGCTGCCAGGGTTGTCTCGATTGCTTCTCCTTTACCTGAGGACAGAGAACAATGCAGAGTTAGAGCAGCTATATCACGAAGAGAAGGGAGAAAAAGATGCAGCAGTAATGTCATTTCTGCTTTGACCACCTTTCCATCCTTTTTGCACACTTTCTCTCAAGTTATTATTATTTCTTCACCTTTGGCCACCCATACTTACCCAGGTGGTTGAGTCCCAAGCCTAGAGGCAGCCAGCGGGCATATGTGTCCTTCAGCTCCTGTTCGTTCTTCTCCATGATAGTCTGTACGATGGTGGAGGTCACGTCACCGTTACAAGACCCCACGGCGATCATACCGCATGCCAGCGCTGTCACTCCGACCACCTGGAGATTAAAACACACGCTGTAATGTTGCTGAACTTAACATGTGTAAAGGAAGAAGGGCGCTTAGAAACAAAAGACACATATATATACCTCCATGCTGGATTTGGAGTCTCCCATGACGGGGAGAAGCAGAGAAAGCACATCTTCCCTGTTGGAACCAGCATAGGCCAGACCCAATCTGAAAACGAGATGACGACCGTCAAGACACACAGTCATGATGTATTGTAAAAATAACACATTACTGAGAGATTTAAATGTTACAGAAGCACAAAACACAGAGTTTTGACAGAAAGTTGACATAAAAAAACTTTACAAACTATAACAATTTCTCTGATTTAGCCTTCTACACATGAACATTCTGCTCACCCAAAGATGGCTCCTATCCTCATGACATTGCTGTTGTGGAGGACATAGTCAGAGAGCAGGGCGAGGGCAGGGTCACATTCATTCCTCACACCTGAGTTTACAATGCCACAGGCCAGGAGAGCACCAGACTGCACACAAACGGAGGACACGGATGTGAGAACAGAACCTCAAGTGCTTCATTTTTAATAGCTTTTCCTCCCAAGTAATACGCTTATGTATGTTCAGAGAGTCAAATTCACAATTCACTAAGGAAATAATCCTAACAGTTGTAATCCAGTCAATGCAATGAATTCTGTAGCTGGAGCTAAAGCATCTTTGGGATACGCTTTTCATAGCTCACCTGTCAACAAAGACTGTTCTATTGGCAACAATGTGAAAGGAATATGTTCTAGCAGAATGTTTACCTTGATGTAGTCCTCAGAAGAATAGAGATATTTGTCAATCTGTGTCAGGCCGCCATCCACATCCCACAGCAGGATCATACCCAGAGAGGCTGCGGCACTCAACATGCCTGAGGAGATTTAGATCATATTTAGTCACAGAACAATAGAATGAAACATATTGAAATAATAAAAAAAAAAGTGCAAACTCACCGTGGTCCTTGTTCTTGTACAACCATTTGTTGCCATCGTCTGTGAGCAGCTTGTCTTGTCCAAAGGCTGCGTTGACGAAGCCGTTCACGAAGGAAGACGCCAAGTTCATACGAGCGGAGTCCACCTGAGAGCCACTGCCTCCAAACCCTGTCACACAGAAAAATCATTTTTAAAAATCACTTTCCACAGAGACAGCAACCTTTATGTTACAATAGGTGAAGACCTTATCTAGACAGATGAAAATACATCCATCACCAGACTAATAAATGACCTAACTGCACACACACACATCCTCCAAATATGCACTCACTGTTGTTTTCCAGGTGTGTTTTGTAGATGTCATCTGGGACTTTGGGTTCCATGATGTCCAGCTGAGGAGGACAGGATGAGTGTGTTGAGTCATTGTGAGAAACAAGAAGCCATTTGATAGTGGTATTAAACTGACATTATAATCTTCCATTGAACAACATTATTCTTTCACTCCTCCATATTGTTTAAAAAAATAAGAAAATATTTTCCTTCCCACAGTTTCCAGTGATGACATCAGCCTTTCATTCATCACTGGCCATCATCCACTTGCTGCTTCCTCTATTGGTACTTTTTTCCCCACAGCTGTACATTTATTCTGCCTCTTATCCTCTGCAAACTATTCAACTCCTTCCCTTAAAATCCCCCCAAAACCTCTTTAGTGTTTTGACAATCATAAATTATATAAAAAGACAACTCTCTTTTCTATTTACTCTAATAATTGGCTGAAACCTTTCTGCAAAAATCCAACACCTCGTATGCTCTGCTACTTTTTTTGTCCCTTTTTAGGAGTAAAGCTTCAGGGTTCTGGCAGTTTTCCTTTCATCACATTTAGTACCATTTTTATAACATCCATGACTGTTTCTATGTAAAACTGTTTTGTCCATTTGAATATTTACAGCCAGTTGCAATCACCAATAATAGCTTTATATGGACTCAGTGCAGCACTGTGCAGTATGGAGGAAAAGATGTGATATGGTTGATTTGTTAATATAGTGATGGTGATATACCAGCTCTAAACATACAGCTCTTGGATGCCCTCTCTCTTACCTCTCTGGCCAGGGCCAAGAAGTTGCTGTTGAGCTGCACGTTGGACATGATCTCTGTCAGGTCCTCATAGTCCTCTACGTCCTCGTTAAGCTCCAAGAACATGCCATGGCGGCCCAGCATGAACGCCATCTGCTTCTGGATAACTCTGTGAGGCACAGAGATGCAGGGAGATTGCATTTAATATTCACCATCAACTATGACAAAGTGGGACTTGTGTTTCAAAAAGTGTGATTACAAAAATACATCAAAGCACAGAGTCAATTAAAGTACAGTGTACATATCACAATTTCAATTTTAAATATTTCTGCTGGCTTTGTTTAAAAGTTACACATCATTAATTATTATCAAAATCGTCTTCTACCTTCTATACATACATAGTATTTTTAAAGTCCTTACATGTCTTTGCAGGATGTGAAGATGTTTTCTACGAGCTCCACATCGTTGAGCATCAAGGCCAGTCTGAGGGCCTCTGGGTAACGGTTGAACTTCCTGAAGATGTTCAAGGCACATCGCAGCAGCGCCGAGTTTTCTGGCTCAGGAACGTAACTCACACAGCTGGAGGAGTGATGCAGAAAATTAAAAGAGATGAAGTGTGCACATTTCAGTGACAAATAAGTCAACGAGACCTATTTGGACTGTTAAACATGCAAAAGAAGAAAAAAAAAAAGAGAGAGTGTAAAACATGAGCGTACCTGGTGAGGTAGAGGCAGACCTTGCCATAGGCGTTTTCATCAATGTAGTCCTCCAGCATGTCCAGCCTCTCAATCTCCATCAGCAGGTCGCATGCCTCGTGCTCGGCATTGTGCGCCATGTTGTAGGGCACAATCTCCTTCACTAGCTTCAGCAGAGTCTCCTGCTGCGTCTTGTCACTCTCCTCCACCTCCTGCCATTCCTTTGCCACCTCACCTGCCAGGTGCCTGAAAAATGGTGGACAGTTATTACTAAGGAATGAAGCAAACAGCAGATAAACCAGCAAGTGTCAAATGATGTGAAAGTTTCCCATTTTCAATCAAAGAAAAAAAAAAAAAATCTCATCCTCATCTGCCCAGTTTTGGTATAAACTAGGGCTGCAGTCTGCTGGTCAACTAGTCGATTAGTTGGTCGATGTGCTCTCATCCAACTAAATTCTCATTGGTTGAATAATCTCTGTGTTACTTTTATAAGGAGAAAAGTGCTACATCAGTAGCTTTCCGGGATTAATCCATTATTTCCTGCGATGGGAGGGACAGACTAACAAATTACCCGTGTTTTAACAACTTTGAACTCACCCAAACTAACAGAGTCTTCTGGGTCTAACTGTACTCAACAATTACTGAGCGTTTACTAAACGTTCTGAACATTTACTGAAATATCCACTCATTGGGAAATATGACGGTGGATATGAGTGGAGCAGAGCAAAGGGTTAGCAGTAAGTTGTTAGTCTGGCAGTAAGTGTACAGTACAGACTACAGTATCAGTTAAATGCTAAAAAGTCACGTCTGTTGTTTCTCCAAGTACAATTGTACAATGTAAGTCGACCAAGATTTTCTTTGGTTGACTACAGCCCTAGTATTAACGCGTTTCCTTAACATCAGTCATGTACTTCAATAACTTCATTTTTCTGAGTCTGACCTTTATAACATACTCTGAACACAATATGTCTTACAGCTACATTGTTCTGAGGGTCACTGGAGAAAATGGAATCAGTCAATACAATAAATATGCTGTGACATAATTGATCAGCAGCTCTACTAATAGCCCAAGTACCACCTCAGCTTCTGTCCTGTTAGTTTTCACTGCTCATTGTAACTATTATTTTTATTATCATTGTTATGGCTGGAAGAACTGAAACCATTTATTTCTGACACTGAACCAAATCATAAAATAGATAAAATAAAGATAAAATAAAAACCATTGAACAATCTCTGCATTTCCAAAAACCACAAGAGCGTTACATGTAGTTAGTTAATAATGCCACCTCATTTTGACATGTCTTACCTGACGTATTCATGTCCCCAGGAGGCCAGCTCTTCCTGGGAGCCCAGCAGACGGTACTTGAGACATTCCCTCTCACCGCTCATGGTCATGGCCAGCACTGACACCACATCAGCACAGAAACGCTGCAAATACAAAAACACAGCCTGCGGTTTGAACTCGATTCAGATAGTCAAATCATTTTCTGTGTTTATGTTAATGTCAGTGATTAAAAAGTACAACAGGGTTAATATTTATAGTGACACATTACGCAAATATTAAATAATAATGACATTATGATGCAATTTCTATAGTTACATATTTACAACTGAACCACTGTTTTAATCTAATTCTAATACTGGAGTTTCATTCAACTCCATGCGAGCAGACACAAATACCATAAACCTCATTTTTATTCTAAGAAAACAGAACAAGTCATTTCTTGTCTCGCCTCGCTGCTTCATTTACATATTTCTGCATTGACCTTTAAAATATATATATCTATATATGTAACCAGTGTGGAGACAGAACAGCCACACATTCCCTCGTGAAATGTCAAATATGCTATAAAACATGAAATTTCTGCTCTCATGTCACACCTGCAGAATTTTTTCACATTGTGGATCTACTGAAAAGTCTGAAAAACATGCACGTGCATGAATTTCACAATTTTTTCGCAGGACAGTAAAGACTCACCTTGTTCTCTCCAGGGGCCATGCCATCATAGATCTCTTTGAGCTTGCCGTAATGTGGGCGCAGGAATTTGAGGGGCTTGGGTACCGAGGTCATGGAGGTGGTTGAGGAGCGGATTAGTCTGCGCAGCTCTTCCAATGCAGCACGGTACAGCTCTGTGTTCTTCTCCTGCCAACGCGAAGGACAATATGGAATTAAGAGTTGTTTATCTTATGTTGGCTTATACACCTGAAAACATGCACCTGTAGTTACATGTCAAAATGTTTCTTTGAATACTCACACTCAGTCTCTCCACCATCATCTCCAAGTCCTCCTGTAACTGCTTGTCTTCCTCTGACTGAAAATAAGTGAAAGAAACACATTTAATTATCTGTTATGTGTCTATACTGCCATAGTAAATAAGTAAGTAAGAGGGATGACAATAGTTGTTTATATGATAATGTAGTGATGATATTTTCTAAACCCACTACTTTACACAGAGAACAACCAGACTACTGCCAGTGCTGCTCAGCAGTGTAATGCACTGTAGTGGTGTTATGAATAGATGCAATAAGCCCAATTATGTGCATAAACAAATCAGGATGAGACATGATATTAGTAGCCACTGTCTACTCTGTAGTTATATATCATCAGCACTGTTTGTATCATGTGTTAACTTGTCTACACGATTAGATTAGAAAATGAAAACCAGCCACTATTGAAAATGCTATTAAATTTGAACTGTGATGTGTTTTCTTCTCAACCAGCTAATTTGGAAAGTAACCGTGTAAAAGTCCTATTATATCTTTCATGAAGCTGTCAATAATAACTGTAACTGTCTGAAACATTTAGAGCCACCTATGGCTCAGAAATGTGAATGTCTTCAAAGCATTTCATTTAAAAAAAAAAAAAAAATTATGTCAACGTTTGATATCAGTTTAATCCACTCCTTAAACACACTAGAAGTATTTGAGTGCAACAGCATTCTATCAGTGATATGTTCATCACATCTAAATGTTGAAATATGACATAACGTATGGACTAACGTTAGACAATAGATATCAATGTTTGAACTGAGGTTTAACGTTACATGGATATTCACTGATTATCCAAATCATAAGTCTCACAAGTGACAGTTAGCTCAATCTATTCATGAGGTAGACTAGTGTTACAAGCTAAGCAGCCTGCTGTGAGTTAGGGTAATGCAGAGTCATTATTATTATATAGCGTTACTTTAACTAACTTTAAGTTAGCTGCTGTGTCACACAGTAGCTAACTTACCCTTAGCTAACTGAATGCTAGCAGTTTGGGAGCAAAGCTAACGGTAGCTTACCGGCTGAGTTAGGCTAGGCTAAAGCTAGCTAATTGAATGAGTTTATGTGCAGACCTTTAAAATGACCAAAAGACATTAATAAGTCAGAATAGGGATATTTCATACGAGAAATAACCACAAGGTAAATTAAAGTTTATTGGTCGTCTTATCTTGAATGGTAGGTCCTTCGGCCTGCTCAGCGGCAGTGACTCAGGCGAAATAACAACGTTACTGGACCTAGCACATATAAAACATGCCAATTTACCAATTCTTGCTCCTCTTTCTTGTCTTTGTCCTTCCCTGAGGGCTGCGCCCCCTTTTCCTTGTCTTTTTCCTTCTCATCAGTCTTTTCGGACTGCTTATTCTCTTTGTTTTTTGCTTCCTCCATGGTAGCGGCTCTATGAACTGTCGACTAGCAAACGAAACAGAGCGCTTCTTCTTCACTGTGGAAAAGCTGCTGCGCTTTTTCTTTACCGCCCCTGCTGGTGGTGAGTTATTACGGTTTTTTCTGTGTGGATACTTCAAGTCCTGCAAAACACAGGAACATGTTGTTCCTGTGTTTTGCGTGGTGAAACGATAGGAAACTGTCAGCTCTGAACTATTTAAAACTGCCATTTGAAGTTGCTGTTTCACAGTATTTTCACACATCAAATGAGTGATACTTTTGCGACTATATTTTACAGCTGAGAGACAGTCACATTTAAACAGTTAACACAATGTGTGTCCATATATTTTAAAGAATTTTAATTAGAGAAAAATAATTCCATAAACTAGAAAAAATACTCAAAATGATCAACTAAATTCACTAAAAATGATACATGGTAAGAATTACATGGTAAGAAGATTTACCTGCGTGATTCGGAATTACGCATGAAACCCATATCTCCCATTTTTTTGCAGGTAATTTAATGTAGCAGAAAAGAAGAAGTCACATGACCACATGCAATCACATGCCCCAGACTGTTTCCCCTGTTTGTGTCAACATGGCTTTCCAACAGATGTACGGGTCACCTATGTGTAAAGCAACCTTATGTTTTCTGTTTACTCTCTTTGTTTTGGGAGAGGGGCAGTATAAGGGCTTCAGGAAGTTTAAAGGACTGCAGGACACCAGACAGAGAGATGAGTTGAAGGAACAGTGGTTCATTCAGAAACTGGATCACTTCAATGGTGCAGACAGCAGAGTGTGGAAGCAAGTAAGTCTGATTATGTGTTATATGTATATGTATGTGTCTTCTCAAGGATTAAATATATATATTTTTTCAAAAGTGATCAGATCATGCTAGTCCTGTACCTTGCCATATGTTAAGAAATGTACATTTTGGCTCATTGTAAAGACTAGAGTGATGGAAAAACTGGCCCATGATATTTCCTTGTCTGTATAACCCTCCCTCCCTTTTTCCTTTCTCAGAGGTACTTTGTGAATGAAGCCTTCTACAAGCCAGGTGGCCCGGTGTTTCTGATGATAGGTGGAGAGGGCCCGGCCAATCCAGCATGGATGCAGTCTGGCACCTGGCTCACCTATGCTGAGAAACTGGGAGCTCTTTGCTTGATGTTGGAACATCGCTTCTATGGGAAGAGTCACCCGACAGAGTATGTTTGACCTTGTTGGTTCAGTTCTTGTATGAGGGTGCGTTCACTCCAAGCTTGTTTTAGAACAGTTTATTAAAAGTCTGAACAGCGTGAACACCAGAGAAAGTTAGTTTTGGTAGCACAAGTGTTAGTAACTAAAAATACTGTTTTTTTTTTTACCAGTACGAACATTTAAAAAGTCAACCATGGCAGCAAAGTAGAGAAAAAGCATCATTATTTAATAGTTTGATGACTGATATCAGGTTTGGTTTTCTCATTGTCAGTTTCGCTTTCACTGTTTTCATTCATGTGGCTTCACTGTGAGCGGAAATAAGCTAAATGCAAATAAATTTTGTCACAAAAGAAAGCAAACTATAGGTGTAAAAACTGTATGGTCATATCTCAAGGTTCAGAGATTTTATTCAAAGGTTTTATTTAACATACAGGGTTGTACAGTGATGTACGGTTTTGCAGTGAAATGACACATTTCCTCCAAAGACTGCAATATTAGATAACATCAGAAGAGACAAGAAAAATTAGAAGGGGAGGGCCGTAGGGGATTATAAAGATATAAAAAGGAAAGATTTAAACACAAACATAGATTTAGACACAAACATATAAAAATGTATGAATAAGCATTAAAAGATAAATAGACAAATGTACACTTCATGTATAGTATAGTTAGCAGCAGGTGAGCAAGTGAATGTGCAACAGTAAAGACAACAGTATATTTGCCACATATACACTATATGCACTGTACACCATATTTGCTACATTTGCTTATTAACAGCCTGAGGATAAAAACGTTTCCTCAGCCTCTCTGTACAAGCTTTAAGGCTGCTGAAGCGTCTGCCAGACTTCAGCAGTGTAAACAGTCTGTTACTGGGGTGAGAGGAGTCAAACTTCTGAGCTTCTGTTGTTAGAAATATGGTTTTTCAACCGATCGTCAGACCACCAGTGTGTGTTATGATGAAATGTTCAAGCGCAACACACATAAATGACTGCAAAGGTTTCTGAATTCTGCTTATCCATTACTTTCAGAGAGGTTGCTTCAAAGACAGAAGATTTGGCTTCAGTTCATTCATCCCAGCTATTCAGCTTCTTACACTGTAATGTTGCCACGTGCTATAGAACGAAGTTAAATGAAATCAGTCCATTAGTTTCCTAGTGGAAATACCACTTTACAGTATGACCTGTGCTAAATAGCAGCTGCCTAAATCACCCTCATGTGTTCACAGCAGATTGAAAGCTTTCAATTCTCTGGTTGCACAATAATATGTGATCAACAAAAGGACATTCAAACCACCAGCTTCATGTTCCTGGTGCATGCAGTAGATTGTTTGTTTGATCTGTTGTACCACTAGATGGCAGCTTTGCATTCAGATAAGGACAGTCCTCCCCATGGCTCAGATAGTATATTGTATAGAATAAATGACACACATTCCCTCTTCTCTCCATTTAGAGACCTGAGTACGGACAACCTGCGCTTCCTCAGTAGTCGTCAGGCGTTGGCTGACCTGGCTCACTTCCGCACTGTGATGGGGGACAGCAAAGGACTGAGCAACAGGAAGTGGGTGGCGTTCGGTGGGTCGTACCCGGGTTCTCTTGCTGCTTGGTTCAGGCTGAAGTACCCTCACCTGGTCCATGCTTCTGTGGCCACCAGCGCACCTGTTCAAGCCACTGTCAACTTCCCAGGTACAAAGAGACATTGCAAAATATGACACACACACACACATACTTATAAGTGCCCTAAGATTGCTTGTGTTATGATTTGGCGCTATATAAATAAAATTGGATTGATTTGAATATCAGTTTCGTCTTATAAAGTATAGCCTTGATACATGCATCCCCTTTTGGAGGTTTATGTTAAACTCTATTTAAAAAATCAGGGAATTTAAGATAGATTTGCCACCAGGAAACCAAATAAATACCACATGAAAGAGGTTATTTAATTGTATGTTTCACAGCTCTTCAACAGCTCTTATTCATTGATTTTGCCTGGAATTCCTAGAGGATGCTACAGTACCAACAACTCTGTAGAACACATCAAGAGTTAATATGAAATTCACAGCATTTTTCCAGTTTTGCTCACTGTTTTGGAAGTAAGAGTCCCAGACAGATCAAAGATGGGGAATGGTTCATTCTCTATCTGTGTCTGTGTTGTGTTTGGCTGAGCTCATTGTTTTCCTCCGGAAGACGGCAGGCTGGAATCAAGGTCAAAGGCTTTGAACATGGACCTGTGCTGTTCCACCCACACGCTCATGCTATCTTGAAGACACTATCGCACACAGTTGAGCCATATTCCCTTTGACTGTAAGAGAAAAATCAGATACAAAACACACGGAGAAAAGTCTACATGGTGTACTGACGTCAGCTATCTTTTTATCCCCCGGCTCATCGCACCACACGGTTATTATTTCCCAAAACAACAGCAGTTAGTCAGCATTATTACCAGTAAGAGCTTGGCTTTCACCCCAAGTGGAAATATTCCAAGATTTTGTAATGTGAAGTTTCTCCTCGCTGTTATTAGTGTGTTGTAAACTGTGAAGACTCATCATTTCATTTTCAGCCTTACCCAAAACCTTTTCAAATAAATACTTTCTCAAGCACTTGAATAGACATTGATTCACGCGTTCTTTGAAGACGAATTAGTGCTTTTGCAGTTACTCAAAATAGTCCTGTATGTTTAACTGCGTTTTTGTGTATTATTGTGGTCTTTTTATAGCAGCCCAGGTTTAAGTATCCACCTCTCCCTCTGTCTGCATATTTTACCAGAGTACTTGGAGGTTGTGTGGCGTTCGCTGGCCTCAGAAAACGCAGAGTGCCCAATACTGGTGAAAAAGGCTTCAGATACCCTAATGGAACTCCTCAAAGACCCCAAGGCCTACAGCAACATCACCAAAGATTTCAAGTACAGTGCCTATACTCTTTGTAATCATATTTTCTCTATCAAGTAATGTACAATGGAAGGTGAGCTTGACAAGTCTTGGGATGATGTATGTCATCCTAAAAGATGTGGAAGTAAAAATAGCATTACAAGATTTCTTTCAAATATTAAACTGTATTTAAGTTCATAAATGTAATCTCAACTAGATAACCAGCCAAACATAATCTCTCTCTTGAGTAAGCTGGTATGAGATGGGGATGTAAGGGGATATGTTGCCAATTCAATCATAAGTTAATAAGATAATCATCTGTAATACTATATTATGATATTTATGATATGGTATAATTATACTATATATTTACTCCATTGGGAAGAACTCTTATTGCATAATATGTTAATATTACTATTAGTGTTTTTATACACTTAAGTTTCTATCACAGTTTCTAGCCGTATTGTTGCATTTATTCAATATTTTCTTTGTTTTTACATGATAGGATTTCAATTCCATAAATCGTTACATAAAACAACCAAATATCTTGTACTGGATTCAGTACTGCCTGGGATAATTGGTTCTTAAACTGCACAGTTCACTACACCTGAACGCAGTACAGTGACTTTACTTTGCTTGATTAGAGCTCTTGTCAGGATTGTGTGGGCATCTCCCTCACTCTCCTGTTAGCTTTTTAGCAAATTTTAGGGCAGGACAAATTAGACTTCCACTAATGTCATTTGTAAAGGAAATTTGATGACCTCAGTAAACTCCCAGCATTGTTCCACCAACTGTCAACCTGAGCAGACATCTGATCAGACAGAATACTGACAACACCTGTGGACCTTTTCCTCAATCTTTTAAACTTGTCAAAGCAGAAAAGCTTCACCTAAATGTGAAAATATCTGCTGTGTTAAAGGTCTATAGAATGTCTTTGCTGTCAAATCACAGAAAAGAGCATGGAGCATGTGATGAAAGCTATAGCTTTCATAGCTAGTTGTCCTGCATAAATTTGTACAGGAATGGTTGTTGAAGTTTTGGGTCAATCACAAAATTACATTATGTGCATAATGTGTTGCCCTCATTTTGGCAGGAGTTACTGTCCTAAAGCTTGAGCGCCAGACTTTTGTCTCCCCCCTCTGGCAGTGAGAGTAATTGCAAAACCATGGTTGACGCATGCTTACGCCCTAGGCTCCACCGTAGCCTACTCTTTTGCTACTGTTGCCACTGTAAAGTGGTGGATAAATTGTTTTGAGCATCACACAACCCCCACAAAGTGACTTGTTTCACAATCAGAATTTGATCCATTCGGTCCGATAACATTTAGAAAGTCTAGAAGAGCGCACAATTAAATTATTTTATCCCTATTCAAGTTATTACAGGGCTAACCAGAAGTTAGCCGGCTCAACTGGCAGAAGTCTTTTGGTGTGCATTCAAACAGCCATCTGACATTAGATTTAAAAACTCGGCATACTGTGAAATACAGAGAGATTTATCTGGTGGTTATAGGCTTAATTAGTATTGTGTGAACTGTTTTAGGGGCTTGAATGTAAATGTTCATTTATGTGCAAAAGTTCTGCGCTGCAGGTTGAAAATAATTGTTTGACATTTTGGGAAATCTGGTTATATACTTTCTTGCCTAGAGTTAGGGGAAAAGATTGATATCATTCTTGTGTCTGTTTCTTAAATATGAAGCTACAGCCAGGCGATATTTAGCTTAACTTAGCATACAGCCTCGAAACAGGGAGAAACAGCAAGCCACGCTCTATGCAGAAGTAACAAAATACACCTACGAAGATCCTAAAGCTCACTAATTAACACTTTTTTCTGCTTTGTTCAATCTGTACAAAACAGAGCAATTTATATCTGTATAAGGGCTGGACTATATCTTGGCGGGGTGCAGTGAATTCCTGGAATTACTGGTTGCCTGGAAAACTCAGTGACAAATCTCCAGGAAATCACTGCATCGGCCAAGAAATAGTTGCACACATAGCCACGTGTAAAACCACAAGTTGTTGGAACCAGGCTAGCTTTTTCCCTTAGTTTCCAGTCTTTATGCTAAGCTAAGCTAACTGGCTTCTGGCTGTTGCCTCATCTTTAACAGACAAATATGAGAGTGATATCAATTTTCTAATGTAACTCTTGGTATAGAAAGCAAATAAGCATATCGCCCAAAATAATGAAATATGACAATGATCAGTGCGTGAGAAACAACACAGTTATATGAGAGCAGGTATAGGGTTAGTCTGAGATCAGGTGGACTGTAGTGACAGCTGGAGCTATGTAGTTCAAAGAGCAGCGGGGGTTGTATTGGGTCCTGGTTTGAGTCAGGTCCTGTTACAGCGTGATGAGCGTCCTCGAGGCCTTTTGGACTGAGCCTGGGACTCTGGAATGTCGGACCAGCTCCAGAGAGGGTCTAATTTAGTCTCAGACTCATCTGTTTGTAATACAGTGGGCAGATATCCGAATTAAGAGTATGAGTCAGTCAGCCAGTGTCATCCACTCTTGATAGGATGGCTATGATGCAGATTTGATCATTTGTGTCACAACACTACATTGATTTTCTATGGCAAGTTTTCAGTAGCTACTTATCAAAGGGTGTTAAAAAAAACACATCATTTGTCATGTATCTCTATTGGCATCCTGTCATGCAGATAGTTTTGATATTAACTGCCAAGATTTTGAGATAATCGTACCTGAGATTTCTGCCTTCAACCTGATGCAATGGAGATGCAGGAGATGGAGATAGAATGTTAGTAGTGTCACAAAAGTTCACAGTGAGGTCTGTGGATTATTCTAAGTAACTAGGACATTGGTTGTGGATTAGGTCCACAAGAGGTACTGATATTGAAAATTTTAAAGATGCACTTAACTTTTTTTTATACACTGCATTAAATAACTATGTGTACTGTAAAATAGGTTCCTTGTAGTGGTGTCACCCATCAGCTGCACAGAGCTTTATTGCTATCTTTTAGCTAATTTAGCTCATTAGATCATTAGGTTTTCTGGCCAGTGAGCTTAACTCTCACCAACCTCGGTTCCAGATGCAGCAGGTAGCTTTTTTAATTAAAAAGCAAACAAAAAAAAATCTCTCTGATACCAGCACTTTAAGCTACCTGCCCAGCACCAAACCTCAGACCAACAAAGTTACCAACTAGATGGTGAACGCATTGGTGTGTTTAGCTGTACCAATAAGACCCATAAGGCCATTTGTCAGTTTACCAGAATTATACCTCCAAGTGAATGCTAATGTTGCCTTGTGTCTGCTGGAGGTGTTAGTAGGAAACTGTTTGCCTTGTAACAATTTTGTAAGTGATAATTTGTCAGGGCGTGTTTTTTCACCCCATGTGAAAAAACATCTTTTTAATGCAGCTTTAACAGTTTTAAATGTAATAAAAAAAATATGCTTCCCATAAAAACTTAAGCTTAAGGTTTTAATATGTTAGTGTTGTTTTTTCAGCTTCTTCTGTGAATGCACCTTTTTAAATTCTAAAAATTAAATAAACACCACAACCAAAATTTATATTTGTTGGGATTGTGCTGAGGTAATGTCAGAAATCTCAGAGATGCATGCCTCCAGAACCCGGGCACAAAAACAAAATGATCTGCATGGCTGCAAGGAAAGTGAGAAAATATGTTTTTGTTACTTATTTGGGTGAACCGACCCTTTAAAAAGCCTTCTAGCCTCTGTTTAACCAAATTTAACTTACACCAGCATTTATCTTTGACATTTTCTCATTCTCTCATTACGTTATTTCTTTTTCAGTGTCTTTCATTGTTTTGTTTCAACACTGTAAGCATGAAGTTATTCTTAGCATGTTGGTGCTATGTCTGTAGTCATTATGGGCTGTCTCTGGTGTTATTTTATATTTGCGTATTTTAGGTTGTTATAGTGACTGTATGGTCGGTCAGCATGATGAATTACAAGGCTTAAATGGCTTTTATAATGGCATGGCTTGTCTGAAAGAAGTAATGCTGTCATGGAGAACACTTGTCTTTGTGTCTGCACTGTCCCGACCACATTGGACATTTTTTATTTTCTCGCAGATCATGCATAACGTAGATGCAGACATGTTCTCATGCAGGCACAAACACACAAAGGTCACAAAAGGTGGTTTCGAGGCTTGTCCAGCTTCCAAACCACAGTGCCTCAGAGAATACAGTACTTGCGTCATGATTTCATCATGAAGGAAGCATCTTTCACCGCACAGACACACAGATGAGTTGTTTCTAAAATCAGCATGTTACTATAATTTGCCAGAGCGAGAGTATGAGTGATAAATCTGTTGAGGAAGCCATCATTTTGCCACCTCAATCTTTTTTATAGGCAGTGACTCATGCACGTCTTCATCTATACACACAGACTCTTGGTTAAATTATAACAAACACTATCATTTCCAATTTGACACCGCACCTCATTACTGCCATCTTGATAGACGACCCTAATCAGTATCTGTGTATTCACTTTTAATGAATCGCTGTTCCACTCAGAAGTAAAATTAACTACTCAGACTTCTTATGGAAAAGGTTTTTTTTTTCACTCAGCACAGTCTGATTTGTTTTAGATTTCAGATTGCTTTAGCAATTATCCATGGTGGTCGCTGCTCTAAAGAAGCGCAATATTTTGGAGGTTGTGATGGGTAGTAACACTTGTTGGTGTACATTTAGTGAGTTTTTTTTCCTGAGGACAGGAAAAGAGCACATGTTAACAGGTTCTGGACTAACATTCCTCTCATTTTATCTCTCCCCAATTCCTCCACCTTCATTGTCCCCTATTTTTCCTCCTCCATCCTCTTCTTCTCCTTTCTCTTTTTTCCCTGCTCCCTTGCTTCCTTTCCTCTGCCTTCTGCCCTCCTCTTTTGTCCTTTATTCTACCCATGTAACCTCCTCTTTCTTTTTTCCTCTCTCTCCTCTCTACTCTCTCCTCCTCCTCCTCCTCCTCCTCTCCCGTCCAGATTGTGTTCCCAACTGCAGATTCAGACAGAGATGGACTCAGCCTACTTCCTGGAAACGCTGGCTGGCAACTTTATGGATGTGGTCCAGTATAATGAAGACAACAGGGGGTTTGAGGTGAGAGAGAAGAGACACAGGCCAAATAACACAACACCAGTAAAACATCAGTAAAACACTCATTTTGGAAGTAGACACAGCTGCGTTTTGGGTTGAAGCAACCAAAAGCTTATAATATGTGCCAACAGTTGGTGTCTTTTAAATGGGCACTCCACTGACTTAGTACTGCACTCCCATAAACTTGGAGGACATCCAAGTGACAGATTTAAAGAAGAATGTTCAAAATTGGTGCAAAAGAGGTAGTTTTCCTGACTTTTAGCCCCTAGGATAGATCAACTTCCAAAAACACTGGATCCTACACTGCTTAATATGCAACTGAATATTGCGATATATAAATGTGGTGGAGTGCACCTTTTAAAGGAATATTTTGACATTTTGGTAAATACATACATATGCCTTTTTGCAGAGAGTGATATGAGAAAACTGATACTAGTCTCATGTTTGTTTCTCATAACGTTACAACTAGCAGCTTTTTAGTTCAGCTTAGCGTAAAGACATAAGACATAGGGGAAAACCGCTTTCCTGACTAACCTGTTGTATCTTGTTCTTTCAATCTGTACCGAAACCAAAGTGTAAAATTACAGTTCTAAAAGATAACCAGCGTAGGGAATGATAGAAAGTCACTGCACACGAACACAAAATGGTTTGAGAGCTAAACAAATAGGTTTATTTTTGCAAAATGTTGAATTAGTCCAATAATTTTGTCATTTTTATGTCAAAATAAGTATTCTTTGCATCCCAAAAGACTAACATTTAAGGGTTAAAGCTAAAGAGATTATCTGTTTAAAAGATAATCTAGATCCTGATCTTGCTGACTGATCCTACCCACATTTACCACATTTTCAGCAGTTGCATCATTATAGGTATATTTTCAGCTTGATGCCAGTATTGTCCTAATGTGTCTAAGACAACTAAAATATAATTTCACTCAAAAATCAACCACTAAAATCCCTCATTTACAATTTGTGACATATTTGATATATTGATGATATGAACAGTACCATGGGAAAAATTCCACATTGAAATAAGACAGAGGAGACCTTTTCGGTGGCTTGCCTTTTTTATTGAGTGATCAGGGAAAAAATCAATTCTGTCAGAGGTTGGACCCATAGTGAGGTTGGGCACCTGATATAAAAACAATGCATCAGATGTGACATGATTTATGCGAAGTTGACCTGATTCAGAAAAAGGGGACAATAAAGGAGAATTTGTTGTGAACTTTTGTCCAGTCTTGGTTGAGTGGAAGGCAGCTATGAGGTGAAGGAGGGTTGCAGACAGCCCAAGCAGTATACTGAAACATAATAAACCCTCCATTGTTTAACAATGAGAGGCCCAGAGATACTGTCATGCAAGAGGGTCTCCAGTGTTGTTCTGGGGCTCGTTGCTTGCTTATGTCTCTATCTCTATAAGAAAAGTGATGCTCCTTTTTTAATTTATATTTAGGTGGCTTGAGATTCAGTAGGGTAAAATGAGTAAGATAACATTGGACAGTGGGAAGTATGGTTAGACTTGTATGTTTATGAAGATTGTCAGAAAACTTGATATTGATATTCTTATAGTAGAAAAACGTGTGTAACACAATAGTGGCATCCTCCAATGAAACCCAGGTAATGACAATAATACTGTTGAGAATAATAATCGAGAATGAAATTTGAAAATGGTGCATGATAATCAATTTAGAAAAGTGGTTTCAACATGAACAACCAGTGTATCACTGATTATTTCTGCAGTCAATCAACCTACATTATGTTATTTAATGGTATATTGAGTGTGGACACTGACTGCTGATATCACATGTTTAACAATACTGGACTTGTGCAGATAGTTTATCAAAACTCAGTGTGCAAAGGAGTCCTGAATGAGATGCATGACCAGAAGACATTTTTCATATTTTCTGTTATATATCATCATATGGAAATGCAAATGGCAAGGTGTTCAGGTGATTTCCATCACACTGACTGCATAGTAATGGAAAAATTAAACTTCAGTTATCGTGGTTAAAGGAATACATTGACATTTGGGGAAATATGGTTATTTACTTTTCGCTGAGAGCAAAATGAGAAGCTACAGCTAACAAAGGGTTAGCTTAGCTTAGCATGAAGACTGGAAACGGGGAAACAGCTAGCTTGTCTCTATCCAAAAGCAACAACATCCACCGACTGGTACCTGTAGTCATATTGTCACCATGAGGTTGGCAGGCAAACAGCAGAGGGTCCAGGAAATCACTGCATCCGACCAAGAAATAGTCCGGCACATAACTCCTCATAAAACCACAACTTGCCCTCTTTACACTCTGATTTTTGTATAGATTAAAAAAAAGAAGGTATACCTTGTTAATTAGTGAACTTTAGGCATTTTGTTACATTTGTACAGACACAGGCTAACAGTTTCCTCTGTCTTCAGCTAAGCTAAGCTAACCAGTTTCTGACTGTAGCTTTATATTTAGCATACAGACATGGGAGTGGTATCAGTCTTCATTTAACTCTTGATAAGAACACAAATAAGTGTATTTTCCAATATGTCAAAGTATTTCTTTAAATGATTTGAAAAACATACCGGGAGAAGTACGACTCTTTCTCTGACTTATTTTTTGCATTGTTTGGACAATAAAACTGAGTCACAATCCACAATATTAAAACAATCCTGTAACACAATTATATTGATGGACAATAAATGGTAGATATTGATATATTGCCCAGCCCTAATCTCAAACATGTGGGAAATCTTAAAGCTGTTTCACAAACTCCCCATTGACTCATATACTGTATACTTCCCAAATGTAGTGCAATTATTCTCTCCTTTTTCTTATTATCTGTAACATCTGTCACCTTTCTTTTTCCCTCTCGGTGCCCATTTTTACAAATTACCCTCCTTTTCCCCTCCTCTTTCTTCATCCCATCCCCTCTCTGTCCCCCCTGGTGCCTTGAGGAGACGTGAGTCCGGTTACCAATAAGCTGATGTGAAAAAGTAACAAAAGACTCTTTGGTCTCTCTGGTTTCCTGTCGCCCCGAGCAAAAGAGACGCTTATAAAAGAACCGAGAAGAGCGGTGGGCCACAGAGTCCACAGCGCTTGTAGACAAACACAGCCAACAGCTGCCTCTCTGACACAAAGGGCTGGGTATAGAGCAAACTACCAGGTTTTAGGTACCGCTGAGGAATTTGTGTACGAACCAGGAGTGAGGTGTAACTCAATCAGAAGAGTCAGAGCAGTGGCTTTGCAGTCGAGGGGTTATCAATGGGGTGCTTTATAAAATAGAGAAGTATATTATGTAACACTACAGCTTGCAGAACAAGTACTAACAGTTCTTCTTTTTACTCAGAATGAAAGATGTAGAGAGATACATGATGGGGTAGTACTGCAGAGTCATTTATAGGCAACAGCCACTGCCAACTGTTTACTTCTGCAACCCTCATTCCAACAACATATTTTGTTTCAGGGCAAGTTTATACCTGGAATAATGTTAGACTGATGACACTGAGTCGCCATGGTACTTTTTGAGGGGCATTGCGCGTAGGTACAGAGAGAGGGGATCACTACAGATATCAAACACTTCCCATGAACTGTCGTGTCTAATTGTTGAGCTAACCCTTTTTTATTCATACAAAGATAGTTTTGTTCTATATAGAGCTTGAGCACTGTATATTCCCATGCCTATTGATTATGGCCAGAAAGCCTTTGGCATTATGATTATTATGTAGCATTATTCATGTCTTCACAAAGAACTTTTTCAAGGATTCTGACTAATGTTTATATGCTTCAATTGGCAGTTTACCATTTGTTCGTTTTTTGTTTCTATGTTGCTTATGTAGCATCTTGGCCACTTGAGGGGAAAAATCAGTCAGGTTTTCCTAATCAAATAAAGGTTAAAGTTAGAAAATAAATCAATGAAATATCTTAGCCATAAATTTCAAGTATTTACTTAAATACTGAGATTTAAGAGTTAATCTCATGGACATTTATTGTTGTTTAATTAACAATAACAGAAAGCACCTGGGGCTGGCATTAACCCAATACTATCGTAACCACTCTTCACCATCTCCATGAAATGTGTTTTAAGTACATGATTAGGAAGAAAATTATTTGCAGTTAAGTTTAGCATGTAGAGAAAACTGGAATTACCACAGGCATAATACTGCATGATGAAACTTGAGCTCATCGTGGTACATCCATTTAGCTGATTATGCACGTAATTGCTCTCTCATCTCTTGCAGTATCGCCATTGTTGATAGTTTTATGTGCCCATGTTTTAGCACATTGGCCGCTCTAAATCTAAGCAAACTGATCCTTTAAGCAGTTGCAGGCAACAATGTGTTGGGTGACAGTGTACGAAAATGAGAACATTTCTGGTTGGAGGCCCGTATGTGGAAAAACACTCAGTTATTTCCAGTGTAAGATAGCCAGGTAAACAAACACACCTGCTCCTCAGGCTGTGGGAGCGGCTGTGGATTAGCAGGTAGAGCGGTCCACTAAGCAAAGCGTCTGGGGCTTGATGTCCGACTCCTCCTGTCCACATGTCAAAGTGTCGTTGGGCAAGATACGGAACTCCAAATTGCTTCATCAGTGTGTGAGTGTGTGTTTGAATGAATGAATAAGCAGCAGAAACAATGTAAAGCACCTTAGATAAAAACACTATATAAATGTTAGAATATGATAAATACTTATCCCTTGGAGTCTTTCATGTTTTCTTGTTTTACAGTATCAAATCACAGTATATTTAGGTCATTTCCTTAATATTTTTCCCATTTCAAAGGGAAAATTGCTGCACTGCCTGTCATATTTTCACAAAAATTTGTGGAGGAAGTAAATTTGGGACATTAGTTAAACATATTCTACACTATTATCTGAGCAGCAGATAGTTTGTAGCTCAAGGACACTTATGATGTGAAATCTCTAGTAATAAACTTATATTGTTTTTTTTTTTATCTCATTACTTGTAAATCATCTCCCTTGAGGAACTCCATGTTTACGCCTCTTTTATTTCTTTGTTATCCTATATTGTTCTTGTTCAAAGTCATCCTCTCTTAGCTGTAAAATTAGGATAACTTGATGATGTGTACACTTGTCTGAATTATCTGGGAAACTTGAGTTCATGTCTCTTGTTCTGGTCGTCCTTTCAGTCAGAGTTGAGGGAATACACTCATCCAATTTGGAGCTAATCAGAAATTGAGTTCATCTGATATATTTACGAGGTGATAAGAAAAGGCAGGTCACCTTAACTAATTCGATTTTTTTCCTTTACTTTTTGGCATGGCGATGTTGTGTCAATGTAGGGCGTGATGGGCACCAACATCACCATCCAGGTGCTGTGTGGGGTGATGAGTGACACTTCACTGGGAGAGCCTTATGCCCGATATGCTGCTGTGGCCAGTCTTATGTTGGAAACCTTCTCATTAACATGTCTGGATGCCAGCTTCAGTAACAACCTCAGAGTCATGACTAATACATCCTGGGATGGGCCGGCTGCAGGGGGAGGTGGGTATGAACATCTCGTACTTGGAAATGGTATATTTGTGTGTGTAAATACGGTTATTTCGGTCTGTTGGTTAAAAATTCAACCTCAATAACTTTTTAAAAACTATTTTTATACAGCTTGTATTTCTGGGTCCATTTTATTGTTAGGTTGTCAGGTGGTATGTTTTTGTCCTTGTGACAGAGGATAACTGGCAAAGACAGTGTGATGTCACATTGAAATTTTCCACTGTCACCCAAAAATAATACTGGAGCAATCAACTGTAACACCAATTTCTCCACCATCAGTGGTCTCAGGAAACCAGAATATAACACAGCCACAAGAACAGTTGTGTGTTGAGTATGGGATGTGGTTACAATCATGACCCAGCAAACCCATTTTTGGGTGTTGTTGAAAGGCTTTTTTGGAAAAAGTGGGTTATTACTCACTATAGAAGAAATAAAAGAGGCAGGGACTGGTAAAGTGGGTGCACCAAAATATATTTAAATACTGAATAGCTCCTAGAATGACGTAAACAACCCAAAGTAATGTCTATAGGATTGGGGGGTGGATTTTAAGCCACCTAAATACTGTATGTGGTCATTATCTTGGGGCAGTTTTACAGAACAAAGTGGGCTATTCTGAGACCAGGGGTGGTCTATTTGTTAAGTATGTTGAAGCACTCAGTGTTGAGTAAAAACTCTGCTGTTCAACAAAACTAATTGGTTCTCTATATTCCACATTGGAGCCTTATCCTAGGCATGGATCAGCTTCAGTTTCATGAGTGGGAGGACTGGAGGGGGATCACTGGAACAGGAAGTCGTCTTAAGCCACTGAGATACATCTGCATAAAATCCCCCAAACACCCCCCTAGTCTTGTGGATTTCAGTTGCACTATTTACCTCTCTTAATAAGAACTGAAAAACTGAATGTGAATTATTTTTTGTGGAGAAAAGCCATTTTAAACTGGTTGTATTTAGCTTGACCTGCCCTGTGTTGTCAGTGCTTTGATTTCTACGGACCTAATGAATATGTTGGCCATGGGTAAATTGTGTGTATGTGTGTGTGTGTGTGTGTTGTCAGGGAGACAGTGGGTCTACCAGACCTGCACTGAATTTGGATTTTACCAAAGCACCGATTCGCCCAACCAGCCATTCGCTGGCTTCCCTCTTCCGTGAGTACACTGAACACTGTGTCTCTTGAATAAACTCATAATTATCTATTCCTTCACTGTCCCCTTCTTGTACATCATCACCTCCACATCATGCCTTGGCCATTTTATTTCTCCTATCCTTATTCTAATTATATTCTCTCATCCAGGTATCATGTGAAACAGTGTGCAGACTACTATAATGTCAGTGCTGAGGAGCTGGCGGAGGCCGTAGCCCAGACCAATGAGTATTATGGCGGCTATAATATCCGCTCCACCAGAATAGTTTTCCCCAACGGGTCCATTGACCCCTGGCATGCATTGGGGATCACCCAGGACATCACGGCTGACCTCCCTGCTGTTTTCATCAAAGGTGAGAAAGAATAGCACTGACCTTGTGCTGACAGCTCAAAAGAAATGTGATGTTATACTGTCGAAAATAAGATTGTAAAAATTGATGTTATGATTCAGTCTGTGACCAGACTAGCTTGGTAGAAATGACTTTTTAGCTGGTTACAATACTAACTTAATAAATTTGTTAATTTATTCTCAATAAGTATGTATTTGGTGATTTTCTGATGAAAATTCATTTACAAATCCAGGTTTAAACAGGACTGAATTTTGTTAAAAAAAATAAGTTAAACTTTTTTTTTTTTTTTTTTTCAAAAGCAAAATTTGTAGCTATGTATTGAAATAGAGTCAAGTTTTACTTAATATTTTGATAAAGATGTTATTCCCAATTGGCCAGTTTTCCATTAGACAAAGTTAGAATTTGTACAGTATGATTGAAAACATAACATGGAGTGCAAAACTCAAGCTAAAATCATTCAAGCCATACATGTAAGTACAATAAATCCAGTTTTGTCAGATCTTGTTTATGGATAGAGTTACAACAGGTGCCTTTTAGGTAGACCTCTCCTTTGACCGGAGTTCATCATTAACTTTTTCAATTATTGTATTTCCAGGTGTGTGTTGAGTTGCACAAGTTTCACACAAGAATTTTGTTTGTATTTGCTTTGCATTACAGAAGCCAAACAACTGTTTCAGAATAGAACAATGACGTACTTGTTCCACTCTAATTTTATTAAGGGGGATAATTGTTCTTGTAATTCAGAAAATCTCAGTTTTACAATTTTGCTCTTTTTTTCTCTGATGCAGGAACAGCCCACTGTGCCAACATGTACCCTGCCAGGTCCCAAGATCTCCTCGAATTGGCTCTAGCCCGCGACCACATCTTCTTACTCCTCCAGCAGTGGTTGAAGCAATAACCAACAGCTGAACAGGCCAATCAGTGGCTTTGCAAAGCCAACTAATTACTCTTTTGTCCAGATCGTTGAAGTTGGTATGAGATTTCCTATTTTACTGCCGCATTTATGACTGTTTGAAAAGGCACTTTACGCAAACAGCGTTCCAAAGTTCAGGTATTTTGAATGAGTGAGGCAATTTTAAACTGATGAATAAAGATGATTTTTTTTATGACTGTCGGTGCTGTTTTCTCTCTGCATTTTTTAGTTTCATTCTGAGTTTACACTGCAAGAACATTATATGTAATTAGGACTACTCTATGAACTTGTTTTCTGGACAGGGTATAAATTACATAAGGAGTAGGCCATAGTCTAAATAACCCTAGCTTTCTGAAGGATGTATTGAGACAGTTTCCCAGGCAGGGATTAAGCCGAATTCAAGACTAATGTTGCCCTTTAGACCAGATTAACCTGGTAAAATTAAACTTTCATAAAGGCAGGTTAAACTACAGATTAATGCTGGGTTTTTTTTTTGTTTTTTTTTAGAAGAGTGACATTGATTGTTGTAACTATTTCAATGAAAAACAAAAGTAACACTGTCCACTTATATCTACTGATAAGAGAAACTCACTCAATCATTTTGATTGCACCATTTTTTGAGAACATTTTCCTTCCCCAAAAAAGCTTGTGCAAGTACGTGAAACAGAGCAGAACATTTACTTTTGAGTACAATACACAATGTTGCTGCCTTTTGTCATAAGGTATTGACCAAGTCTGCCTGCATACAGAAGACTTTGTGCAGCCAAGTCTTGACAAATGCATTTCATATTGAGAAAATCTATCTTCAACAGCAGCCTTTTGAAATTTCAAAACCATGGTTATCAGTAAGTCCATCAATATTATGAATGCACAGTTTAAAAAGGAACATTACACCTTCACTGTAGCATTTGATGGTTGCAAAACACCCAAAAAATCATGTTTACACAGGTAGCAATAAAACATAACAGAAACTTTTCAGCAAAGAATTTGTCCATAAAGCAACGGCTTCACTTGCATGCGTTTGCATGGGATATGTGTTGCACAAACATGCACACATCTGGTCTTGTTCAGCACAAGTTTCGTCTTGTTTGGTGATGTAACTTAAAATTTTGTCTTGGCTGCTCCACAGGGGCATGATGATATCTCCAGTGGGACCCTGAGATTGGTGTATCAGTCATACCTGCAAGCTTTTGGAAGTGATGTCATTTGGATACATGCCGTTCACAGGTTGTGTCCGGGAGAAAAGTGCCCTTGCATGGCATGATTATAGTACACAGATGTGTGTTCATTCAGTACCTCCTCAAAATCCTCAAAACACACACAATGACCTGCCCCACTTCCTCTTAGTGTTTATTTTCACAACAGTCCCATCTCTGTGCCCCAGCTGGATATGCAAGACCCCCGCACTCCTTCCACAACCACACACCCACAAAGACTGTAGACCAAAATCCTCCACTGAATCCAGCCTCACTATGGGTATCCCATGCTATGGCATTGAATTCTTAAAGCCTCCATCTTCAGTCGGAGGCTGCGTGAACTGAATCTGTGAGAGCCAATGTTCAGCCCACAAAATATACATGTGAAATGTATATTATTATGACAGGCCACAATCCAGTCTTTGTTGAGATAAACATTTACGATGGATTTAGTTATAATTGCCTATACACTCATTTAATCCCCTGTAATTCAAACCCCAATGCACCTACTCATAATCCTCTCTTTGGCAGCCAGAGGGATGTAATTGAGCCTCAGCCTCCTTTCAGGTATGTGTGTGTGAGAGAGAGAGAGAGAAAGAATGAGTTGGTCCCTGTTGAATTGGCGTCAGTTGCGTCAAGTTAAGCCAAAATTTCCCTGTGCACCTTTTCATCACTTGGAGGTTATGTAGCCTACATATAACATCACATCAGAATTGGAAGTCCAAACTCCTCTATAACATAACATGGTGAATGTAGCAAACTGACCTGTTGATCTTTTATCTTCTCATCTTCGTTCTGTTTAGAAAATACTTTATGTTACACTGTTATATTAAAGGTAAACAAGACAATTTTACTTTCTAATGAGAGACTTTGGCCTGGTGTCTATTTTTTTTTTCTTGTGCAGACACGTGAATGCATCTAGGTGATTTTGAGCCGTTCAACTATTTTCCATTTCATATGACAAAAACATGAGCAAGATGATTGCGCTTACATGTTGTTTCAAAACATTCTCCGGCACTGTCACTTCCTGTTGTAAACAACCGAAGTTTTAAGGTGCATCAAGTTAGCCAGAGTTAGCCAAGACATTACCGGAAGTAAAGAAAATAGACATAAACATGAAACTTAACTTTTGTGCCTCAGTATATGAGCGGCTACTTGGCAACATAAATATATCAAAATATTATGGAGAGAGTTATATTATAAGGGGTGAAACTGTGATTCAGTAATGGGTAGTCACGATGTATGGTTATTTATGTGGTTTTATTTTGAGGTTTTACCGGATGTTAGTGCTCTGTAATGTTGACCTTGACACCAAGACTGATACACACTTCATGCTGCCGTTGGGTTTGAAGGCGGAGTTCAGTCCATTAAAGTCCTCATTGAAACCTCACTGGAGTCAGTAGTAGCTCTCGCTTTCACTGGAATAAAGAGGGTATTTTTTTACACTTTCGTCAGAGTACAAGCCAGAGTTTCTCGTTTGGACTTCAGTGGAAAGCGGACTGTTTTTCACGTGCGGTAACAGACGAACTAACGTCTTGGCGTGATAGGTAAGTTAAGGACCGCCGTGTTTCTCCTGCAGCGCAATTAACAAAATATATTACCAAACGACTCAACTTAACTTGTTTAACGTCGTTTATCACCACCTGCGAGCCTGAATTCTGTCGCAAGAAGCTCCTTTGTAGCAACTTGCATATAATATCAATTAATGTAGCTTTCATGTCAGGTGGGTTTCTTTTGACACCCTAATTAGCTTAAATAAAAATAGCTTTAATTGTTTCTGAATGCGTAGGTCACACCGACGTCACTTAAAATAGTTTGTTTCATTTCCAGCAGTCTTCACAGTTTTGAGTGAGTGCTCTTTTAAAATATATATATATATGGTCAAGGATGCGTTTTAGCCAAATGTTTTCTGGACATTTGACAGCGGCACAAATAATGAAATCTATGGAGAAAAAAAAATTGTATTTTTTTTTTCTGGCAAACATAAAATGTGCATAGCAAGAAGAACATTCTCATTAATAATCCCTCATTTGGCATTAGGTCATATTTTAACAGCATACTCATTTTTATTATGCGGTCAAGTATTATTTCTATATTTTTCAAAATAATGTGCTGTTTTTAACCTAACCTTGGGGAACAAATGTAGAAGTTGCTATTTTATAGAAATGAATGCTGATCGGTCAGTCATTCTGTTTAGAGAATATCAAGTTGCCAGGTTTTTGCAACTGATGTGTGATTTACCATAAAATAAACTTGCTTCTCACTGGCTTTTCCAGTCTTTCTCAACTTTGACTGCAAATCTGACCAAGTGTATAAACCAAATTCCCTCCTCCCCCTACAACTCATCCACAGGAAAAAATACATCATGATTAAGCCCATGTACAGTTAATCACCCCATTTCACAAAGATGTTATGTGTCCCTCCAAGCAAGCAAGCCTTCAGGCACTCTGGCTGGCTCTTGTGGCTACATTCATTCTGCCTCAGTGAGTGGGGCACAGGCTGATTTATTTTCCTAAAATGGTCTGAAAGATTTAATTTAGTCTAAAATGAAAGAAGGGATCAGTTTGAGGAGGCTGGTGAAACTGCAATATTTAGACAGAGTGAGTAAGAGTCAGTCAGACCCTGCAGCGCTGGATTAAAGGTTTTGTTTCCGAAGGAAGCAAAGGTGCATGTAGTAATTACAGTTAACCTTGATGCGTCATACGAAAAGGAGATCTCACTTTCTCGGAATTGTTTATAGTTCTGCATTGACTGGCAGTCATGTTTTCGTAAATCTATAAATCTACAGCTGCTCAGATGGTCGATAACATTCCACTGATGCTCATTCTTTCTTTCTTTCTTACCAGGTGCTGTAGAAATCAAAAATGAAGCACCTGTCATTATTGTGCCTGTGTGCGCTGGTGACCTTGTATAGCCATAAGGGTGTATTGTCCCAGACTCCCTCCTATGGTGAGCGGGGCTCAGATCTTGGCATACAGGTGTTTCAGCAAGTAGTCCGCTCCAAACCCCTGGAAAATGTGGTCTGTTCACCCCATGGAGTGGCTTCCATCCTTGGCATGCTGCTACCAGGAGCACATGGAGAAACCCGGAAACAGGTCCTCAACGCACTCCGTTACAAGAAAAATGGTATGGACCATTTCTGACTCTAGTGCAGAAACTTTTCCAAGTTCCTCTGATAAACATCTTCTAAGCATATTTTTCGTCAATTAGCTCTCAGCATGAACTGATTTAAATATGTGTTGAATATTTAAACCCTTAGCATCTGTTGAGTCATAATTCAAACATTACTTTGTCTGCACAGGCCCTTACAAGATGCTGAAGAAGCTGCACAAGACCTTGACGGCAAAGTCCAACCAGGATGTTGTTTTAATTGCCAATGCCATGTTCACCCAGAAGGGTTTCCCCATGGAGGAAGCCTTTGTAGCCACCAATAAAGCCAACTTCCAATGTGAGAGCAGGAGCCTGGACTTCGGTAACCCCCATGGGGCAGCAGATGAAATCAACGCATGGGTCAACAATAAGACCAAAGGTAGGAGATGTGGAAGTACTTCACTGCTGTCTTTGAAACAGTTACGCAATCTGTAACAAAACCTTCACATTCCCTAGGCTTTTCAAATACGCCTATATACCATTGAACTTTTTCACAATCCCCAGTAGGAAGCCTTTTTTTTTTTTTTTTTCTCTTCTGTGATGTAGTTAATTTTCTGTTGCGGAGGTTGGCGTGTCCTGGATATGATGTTTCATTATTACTTCCTCATGTCCTCTGCTGAACTGCATACAGTGGTTTTTATCAAACCTTACTGACTGAATAATGATCCCGTGTTGCATATTTGTCCAGGTCACATCCCCAGCCTGATCAAAGCAGACATGCTGGACCCGACTCTGACCCGTCTGGTCACTGTCAACTCAATCTACTTCAAAGGCTTATGGAAGTCCCGCTTCCAGCCTGAGAACACCAAGATGAGGCCCTTCACCGGTGGCAACGGGGATGTTTATAAGGTCCCAACAATGTCCCAGCTATCTGTCTTCAACATCGGTGAGTGGTCATGATTTTGCTTTTAAGTCATATGCGTACTTGGACACATTTTTATATTTTAGATGCATCGTGAAAGCTAATAAGAGACATTTTCTTGCTCTTTGGTGGAGAATTGTAATATTGGATTCTGACTGGGTGAAATGAGGTAAACATTTAGAAATGAGCCTGCTGGGAAGGTTGTTTGTCAGTGAAGAGAGCCAGTCAAGACATGTCGCACAAAATCACATTTAAACAATGCCTGTGTTTTAAGATCTTAGATAATCTGTAAATGTAAATCCAGAGAAATTTTGATTTAAAAAAATGTAATTTTAGATATGCTGGTTTAGTTGGTAGAGGTTGTTTAGTCATAATTCCATACATGGTTAGGTAAAAGCTGAGTGAGGTTTTCTATATAGTGCTATGTAAGTAGCGCCAGACAGAAGCCCTTTTACACAGCCTATTCAAAGTTTACAAAAGGTATAGACACAGAGTGGGGGAGCAGAGTTGCTCCTCTAAAAAGCCGACTACAGAGGTAGTCACGGAACCGGATCAACGTCTGTGTAAAAGGGATAGCTGGCACGGCAGGACAGGGAGCTGACACTGTGTTACACATCACACCTCTGAAAATAGAGCGCTAGCATGCTATGTAAAAGCACACATGGGGGCGGCAGCTTGATGACGGTTCTTCTTTACAGGTATAATGCAGGAGCTCTGTATAAAAGAGCCTAATAACTCAAAATGAACTCAGTCAAGTTGATATGCATTTCTTTGAGTAATTACTGGATAATATTTTAACTGTCATGATATGGTTAATACTTCATCAATGGAGGTTCAGATAAATGGCAAACAGGCAGCTATTATACTTCAGCCAAAAAAAACATTGCAACATAAACACAGTTTTTAAATAGTTTATTTTCATGGTGTAGTCTCATTCAGTGCCAGTTTACATTCCATTACATTCATTTGGCAGATGCTTTTGTCCAAAACTGCTTACAATACATGCACTCAAACTCGATATGAACCAGAGCTAGACGTCATCAAAAACGTTTGATTAGGATTTGATGATTCATAGGTCAGGTTGTGTTTTGTTGTAAAGAAATGCTGGCTTAGTCATAACATCTCTGCTGGATAATATTTAGACCCGTGTGAAATGAAGTGATATAGCAGTCAGCGGTCTATATTTAGATGAGTTGAGGCTATCAGAGTCGTGTTAGCACAGTGAGTACTGTGAACGGATTCTCATACGGTGCCGCAATTAAACTAAGATGGTGTTAAGCTGCGTGGGACAGATGTTAGTGTGATGATGTTAGTGTAGATAGTGGGTGACTTGTTGCTTGGATTGTTGTTCCCCAGATTACCACACTTGAGTCATAAAAAAAAAAAACTACACAAAAAATATGCCAAGTTTATAACGGCACTAAATCACCTGACTGTGGCTTTATATGGTCATGTTTTATGAATGTAATTCAATTTACACATACTTGGTTTAATGACTAAATAACATAATGTGCTGTGATTTTGTTTAATGGCCGAATAAAGCATGTCAGACTGAATGCTTGTGGTATGAGGCTGGGACTGCAGGGACTTTTATCTGCTTTTCTTAGCCAACTATCACTTTCACATCTGAGGGGTACAGTACATTTGTCATTCTTATTTCACAGCTAATTTCCTTACTAGAACAAAAGTATCATTGCTTAAAATGTCAGTAGGCTTATATACAGGACAGCACACTCCAACTGTCTAATGCATCTTAGATGGAATAATACAGGTCCAAATACATAGCAGCCTAATGTAAATGAAAAGTAATCATCCTTATATTAGTTTTGCTACTTCCCCTTGTGGATTGATATTTTAAATATTGTTCCAGTGAGTCTTTTGCATTTGCTGTCCTTAACATCTGCTGCTCTGGTGGGTCTTTTTTGTGGAAGAGCCTGCTTGCTCTCAGGAAATGAGGCTTTTTCCGTTTCCAGTTTGTTTAGACTAAATAAAATTACTTTGCTGCGATAACCATCATGGTCAAAGAAAATATTGTCACCCACAGAAACTTCTTCAACAGAAAATCCTGGCAAAACGCATTGTTGGAGAGCAACCAAAAGAAGGGAAAAAAAAAAAAAAAAGGCCTTCTCATTTATTCTTGTTGCAGCCCAAACAAGCATAATAAATCGGTACTACAGACTCAAATACTGAGAAAAGTAGTGTAGATTTGTAGAGAACTGTATTCTTTAGTCATATTTAGCAAAGTTAGTGTCATATCTACTGAGGGAACGATCAATCCTGCATGTCCTCTCAAAACGTTTAGATACAAGAAGGATTTTGTAAGAAACATATATATATAAGCATGAATCAAGCTTCATCCTTACTGTCACCTTGACCTTTTGAAACTATTGACCCATAACCTCTCCTCTCCTGCCAGGCATGGCCTCCACGCCTCAGGGACTGAAATACAAGGTCATTGAGTTGCCCTATCACGGCAACACCATCAGCATGCTGATTGTCCTCCCCACTGATGAGGACACACCTCTGTCCAGTGTGATCCCACACATCAGCACAGCCACGGTGCAGAGTTGGACCAAACTGATGCACATGAGGAAAGTCCGCCTGCTCATCCCCAAGTAAGATACACAAAGACGCACCTATGTAACAGCTGTTCTTCAAACTTATTTGGCCAGAAATCATTAACATTATTTATGTATGTGTGTGTTGTCTGTAGGTTTACTGCCAACGCAGAGGTAGATTTGAAAACTTCCCTTGAAGCACTGGGAATAACGGACATGTTCAGTGCGGGGAAAGCTGACTTCAGACACCTGTGTGAGTGAAAGCACAGTTGAAACCCCAAAGTGACGCAATGCCTCTGAGTGTTCAGAACACATTTATTTGGATACGACTGAGGTTTGAATTGTTGGCTGTTTACTGTGAGAGCCAGTAAGACGTATGAAATGGGTCTGGCTGTCCAGTGTGACAAACTGAATCACTCCTGTTCTGTTTCTTTCCGTTGGCTTCTCCCTGAGTTCCCAGAGCACTATTGAATGAAGTGTTCTAGTGCCACCATGTGGTGTAAACCAGGCTGATGTTACATTTTTGTATTGAGAATCAGAGGCTGATTATCATTTTTTCATCAGAGAAAACTCCCTCAAAATGTTAATGCAAATCACAAGATTCATTCTTTCCATTTTCCTATTGAAATCCAGCATACTATGTCATTTACCTATGTCGTAACTGTGCGCAGTCCAGTTAAAACACTAATTTCTTGGCATTATTCAATGTACCAGCAGATTGAAAGAGATGTTTTCTTGGTGCTTTCCATTTGGCTGACGTGCCTTCTCACTTCCCTCGTTCACATCTCTTCCTCACATCTCAGCTCCTCCCTGTGGAGATGCAAGAGAGAGATGTGAGGATGAAGGAGCTGCATTTACCAAACAGGACATTCTCACTCACTCCAGTGTCTTTTGGGATGGTAGCTGTCAGTGATGCACCGTCCTCTAACTTGTTGTAATAATTTTAAAGAAAAACATTTGATGCCTAATAAGTGGTGCTATAATTATACTAATCATGGATTTGTTGTGACATCAGGGTGTCACAGAGTATGACATACATAAACATAACAGCAATTGACTGATTTTTTTTTTTTTTTTTAATTGTTTTATTATTGAAAGAAGACAACAAACAGGAGGGAGCAATGATAAACTGCTATAAATGTTATGAGTAAAATCTATAATTTGTTTGTGTGATGCAGCAGATACAGTAAATCTGTTCTTTCCAGGCTCAGCCTGATGTTACAGGACTAATAATAATGTGAAAACCCGAGCAGGTTATATTTGGACCTAGATGTTCTTGATAGGCAGCACTCTGAACTGAGATTATAAAAAAGAAGAACATCCTTTTGGCTGATGAGGAGTGCTTTTTTGATACATCTGTGATTCAGTGATCAACACACATCTAATTTTATTTTAAGATTAAAGATGAATAATATTAGATGTTATTGCTGTCTCCTCAGTTGGTTTGCCTAACTGACAGTTATGCAATCATGCAACATGATTAATATTACAGTAAGGCTGTTTCCACAGGAGCCGTCTTTTTACTTTCCCATCAAATCAGCAGAAGAAAACAGATACTAGTGTTGCTATCTGGTTGAAAACATTTTACATAAGCTACATCTGTAGTTCATCTCTCATCTCCTCCAAGACACATTTAAGGGATTGAATGATGATGACTGGCCTTGATTGATTTTTGGGAGAGGGCTAGAGGATGGAGAAGCGAGAGCGAGAGGAAGCATACGTAGCTGAATGGAATGCACACATGTCCACATAGTCAGGAATAATCAGGCTGTATGGTGAACCGTGGGCATGTAGAGCCTTTAAGGATTTTTCATAAGTAGATTGTTTAGTTTGGTTCAGTAATACTGTTGGCTGAGCAATATCAGATTGGTAATAATAATAATCCGTAAACTAACAGAGTGTATTTGCTAGAATTAACAGTTCTCGTTTTCACAGGTGCCCAGCAAGTCTATGTATCCAAAGCACTCCAGAAAGCCAAAATAGAGGTGAATGAAGATGGAACAAAAGCAGCAGCTGCCACTAGTGAGTGTTTTGTTCAGTGAAAAAGTCACTGTAACCTACACTGTTAGAATCTTTCTAATGTGTCTTCTTTTGTATTTAGCTGCTATTTTGCTGGCTCGGTCCTCTCCACCTTGGGTCTCAGTGGACAGACCTTTCCTCTTCCTCGTCCGACATAACCCAACAGGTAAACATGCCTTCTATTTGCATCTGGTTTTACTCACTGTTAAAGGTGTATTTATGGTAATGAAAGTATTTATTTATTTGTAATTGAACTCAAAGACATAACATTGCTGCATCTGCATGTGAAATGAGCAAATATAGCCATATGAAATATGCCAATTTAACCAGATAATGGTGCTATTCAGTATAAACACTGTCTGGTTCCCTTCAAAAGCAGATGGTACTTGTATAAAAGTTGGACGGTCTAGCGATAATCAAGTAAACAAATGAACCGCACTCATGCCTTATAGCCAAACAATTGTATTTGGCATAACAAATATGTCATGACCGAAGACCGAAGTAGAAATAAAAAAAAATATGCTTTGTTTAAAATTCCACTTATAGTAGAAATTTTGAAAGAATATTTGATATAAAAGGTTGGTGATGTAATGTGATGAAATCTTGAGGTTCAATAATGAATGTTCCTTTGCGATGTGCAATGGATTTGTCTTGAGCCAAGGGCGGATCAGGAGTTAGAGGCCAAAACATTCTGTTAAATCTAACCATAGTTTCCCAGGGTTATCAACACTTTTTTATCTCCTGTGTTGATGTTGCATCTGATGGGCTGACTCCTTCCATGTAAGCATGCTTAAAGCTGGTTCAGCAAATGCAGGGTTAAGAGCCAGTTCATAACCAGCTTTGAGATCCTGCAAAGTTACGAATTGAGATTGGTAGGTTATCCAGTTATCTTTGGGCTTAGCTCGGTTTTTTTCTGGTATCAAGAAACTGGCTGACTTTTAACCGGGTTACATCACCAGGTCAACTTCAGAGGCTTACATCAACACTCAGTCATTATTCCCATTTCCTATTGGATCCAGACATGGACACAAGTACAGAGTTTATATTAAAGTCACAATTCAGAGAGATATTTTTTTGATGAGTAAAATCACTTTACTGTTCCAGCCTTTCTATGTTCACTCTGGATTTGAAACAAAGCCTCTAACAGATTAGTTTACTTATTAAATACCTATGAATGGTGATCATAGTTGCATTTGAATCGTGCTAAATTTCTTCCATTTTCAACAAGATTCCTGACAGTGTAGATGCTTTGTGATAATTCAAAATAAAAAAGTATACCCACTGTTGTCTTTTATTAGAAAACAAATACCACAACAATCGAATCAGTCATTGTTTTATATCGTACATTGAGTACTGCACTGATGATATTGCTTGTAATTAAGAACTTCCCATGTACATGCACACTCACAGCTGGATAGGAAAACCCAGAGTTAACTGAGCCGGTTGATAACCAGTTTTGTGATAATAGTTCTCCAGGATCGCCAGTGTTAGGCTCAGTGAAGCCAGGTTAACCCAGAGATACCAAAATGCAAATAATTGAACTGAACTTTAATCTTGACCGTCTTGTTAATATTCTTGGTGAACTATAGTCTACCCTCTAGCTTGGGGTTGAAGGCTTAGCCTGAAGAAAGCTGTGCTTGATGATGATGAGTACTCTCTGTCTCTGTCCCCAGGTACCGTTCTCTTCATGGGCCAGATCAACCAGCCTTGAGTCCAGCCATCACCGGCCAGTCCCCGGTAGTGTCGTAGGCCAGCACAGGAAACGCTTATACACTGCCATGCATGAACACATGAAAACACGAACACACATCCACACCGACACACACACTTTGCTGTAGACTTATGTACAATGTGGACATATGATATTATTTGTTTTAAGTATTGCTTTTTATGTTACCCATTTCCTGTAATGCATAACATGCTTTATAAAATGTTTTGCAGACTAAATTTTCCAGCTATTTTAATTTTTTGTACTTTTTTTGAATTTATTATGTTTTTAAAAGACTTTGAATGTCAATTGTGTATTTTCTGAACTCTGGAGTGGGATAATCAGTTTATTTATCATGTCACTTTTTCAGTTTAAACGTTCTCCATCTCAAGTCATGCCATTCCAGTCTTTTTTCAGTTTCTTCAAATTATGGCAATGTACATCCCATCTTGAATGCCTTGCATTCAACTGTTTTAAGATGATTGTTTCCCTCACTGAGGAGGTCTTCTGTTGTCATATTTGCTGCATGTTTGATAAAATAAATACACATATTTATAACATCAATGATTTAGCCCTGATTATTTTTGGTAATGGTATTTCTGACTATATTTTTTTGATTTGACATTCTGTGGTTTGTTTATATTTTTGCATTATAATGGAGCAGCAGTGCTTTGAGACTATATGCTAGCAAATCTTAATGTCTTAGCACATTGACATTTACTAATCGGCAGTGAACACAAGCCGCTGCTGAGACTTTACTAATCAAATAGATATGAATGGGACATTGCCCTCTTGAAGCCCTTTCCTTTGTGTACAGTCTTTGTTTTGTAGAGAGAACATAAAGAGGAATTAATGAGTTGAAGATTTAATTTCCAACATTGAAACATGTCATATTATACTCTGATGTTAGCATTATTATAATTATTATTAGTGTATAATTGGTTTGTTAGTAGACAGGGGCGGTTTTGCCTATTTGTATTTGTATAAGCGACTGCAATGGGCCCCCCAACCACCAGGGGTGCCCCTATGGGATCTTTTTTTGTTTTGTTTTGTTTTGTTTTGCTTTTATTCACAGACAGGGGGCCTTCTTAAATGACTATATTTTATACAGCACTGCTATCCAAAGCACTTAACAAGGTTTTGCTGCTCATTCACCTAGTCATGCACATACCATAAATTATCAAGTGATTTGATTAAAGCCGATTTGATTAAAACAGTTGTTATATGATGAAAACTGAATCAGGTTTCATCATTTTCCCCGTCATACATTTATCATTCACCATTCACAACAAAAAATTGCAATTTATCATTTAAGAAAAGTTGCCTAAACAGTGGGAGTAACAAAAAACAAGTTAGAGTGATGAATTACCAATTGATTTGATAAACTTGATTGACATTTTATTTGAAACAGTGTTTCTTTGATAATTGACTGGGCAATGTTCATCATTCACAATACCCAACTGCCATTTGTAGTTTTTTGGCTCCCAACTTGCAGGCCTGGCCTTCTGGTGAGCTTAGATATAGAAACCAGGGGAGAGCCAAATCTGAATATGGTATTCAAAAAAACACAAATAATTGGGTTTTCACGGATGTGAAGGTCGGGACTTGTAGCATTGTGAGGCTACATTGCTGCTTCTGTCTCTCTCTATAAATAGTGGCTGAGTGGTCAGGGCAGTTGACAGTAGGTTGGGAGACTAGGGTTTGAGACCCAGTGTGTGAAGCCTCCTTTGCAAAGTAGATTTTTGAAGAACACTATTTAAACACTTTAATATCCTAAAATTAGAAATGTAATAAAAACAAAAACAGAATTGTTACGCCCATTTCCACTTTTATTCAAATACAAATACAATGAATTTTGCTGCCTCAACAAATACAGATACAAATACAAATACCGGGTTCTGTGCACATCCCCCACAATACAAACGTAGATACCATGTTCCGTTCATGATTTAGATAACAGCATCAGCTAAATTTGGGCTCATATGTTGGAGCACTTAGCTGTAATTCATGTCGAACAATTGATAAGTTCTTTCAAATCATGTTTGAATTAAGTAAGCGCTGTTGCTGTCACGGTTATGCAGGCAAGTGGACCCAAGTGCAGGAACAACAAGCAAGCAACAGGAATTGAAGAAAATAATTAGTTTATTTACTGGACTCTGGTTACTGGCAGATAAACACAAAAACAGAACTGGCTGATTTGAAACATGAGAGAAAAACAATAACAGCTGTAAACACCAGGATACATTGACCACAAACTGACAAAGAACAGACAGGTATAAATACACAAGGAACTAATCACAGGACAGAGGGAAACAGCTTGAGCAGGACTAGGAGACATGAGAAACTGTTTGATTATGTTGTAACCCTGGTTCTCTGAGTGAAGAGACTTACATATGTAACGGAGTGGAGAGATAGTCTTGATATGATAAAGAGACAAGGTTACAAACTGTCCAGAATAAAACCAAAGCAAGGCAGAGACACAAATGGCAAACGCTGTTATCACACATAATCCATGACAGCTGATCATAATGATGCTGCTATGAGTAATAAGTTTGAAGATGATGATTAGTGTTGTTATTGTTGTGTTATCTTGTTATTGCTGGTAATATTAACATTAATATTGTAGTGACACTGTTTATCATTTCCACAAAGATGCCGGCTATATACAGAAAAATGACAAATGAATCAAAACAAGTCAAATGGCTCCTACAATATACATCATATTAGTATTACACAGTAATTTATGTTACCCAGTCATTTAATGATACGTTTTTTGGCTGGACCGCCACCGACCAACCCTATAACAATGGTTGTCTGTGAATTAATGAGTAAGTGATTAAATTACACCATCGGTCGACCGGCCAAGTTTTGGAGTTTCTCCATTGGCCATTGCTCTTTTAAAATGAAATGGTGTAAAATGATGGAAACCTTAGGACAGCAGTGCAACGCAGTGCAACGCAGAGCAACGCAGAGCAACAGTGTTTCAAAGCCTCCTGAAAATGCATCCAAAATGCATCCAAAAATCCAAAATTTCAATTACAATTTCCATCGCAGCCTCCATGATCATGAACCAGGAAAGAGTAATTAGAATAGTTATAATTAGAATTCTATCAATGGATTTGTATTGTTCTTGCAACTGCATTTACCCTCTTTACCCTCATAACCTCTATTTTTTTACTCAAAGGTAGCTTAACCATGTCATGTGATATGCTACTTTGGTGCACTTAAACAACAAATATTATGGGGACCACTAAAGAAAATGGCCATTTCATGTACAGGAAGCTTGTAAATGGAGAGAAGATCAAACGAAGCTGGCTTACTTACCCCAGAGAGAATAACAGTCGCCTGTTTTTGCTGCAAATAATTTCCCCAAAAGACATAAAATTAACAAAAGAAGGAATCACTCATTGGAGAAACATCTGCAATTTACTGAAAAGCCATGAGAACAACCAAGAACACACCACAAATAGCTAAGGGAAGATCTCTGCTGGGAGCCAAAAGACAAAGTTGGCAAGATGTAATTACAAGATTGATTGCTATTATACAATTGCTAGCTAGGACAAACATAGCTTTGAGGGGCTCTATATTCCAGCCTTAACGAAGAACACAATGAAAATTTTATGAAGGAGGTGAAGGTCCTTGCAAGGTTTGATCCAGTCATGAAAGAGCACATTCATTGTGTTGAAAGTGGACAGTTCAGCCAAAGCAGCTACCCAGGCAACATGATTCAAAATGGATCAATCAGTTTGAAAATGCAGGACAGAGTAGTGGCAGAAATAAAAAGATCAAAGTACTTCTTGCTCATCTTGGACTGCACTCTAGATATTAGCGACCAAGAACAGATATCAGTCATCATTTGATCTGTGAAAATGGGACCATCACTGGAGGTTCAAGAGTACTTCCTGGGGTTTTTTGCTGTCTCTGAAACAACAGGTCATGGATTGTCTATCTTGATACTGAAGAAGTTGGAGGACTTAAACATTTCATTTGAAGACTGTAGGGGACAATCTTACAACAATGACGCAAACATGAAAGGAAAAAAAATCAAAATGTTCAAGAAAGGCTCCTGGAACAAAATCCCTTTGTGCTGTATGTTTCCTGTGGGGCTCAAACATTAAATCTAGTGACGGCTGATGCTGCAAAATCATCCACAGATGCAATCAGCTACTTTGACTATGTGCAGAAGCTGTACAATCTCTTCTCAGCAGCACCACAGACATGGGAAGTTCTGAAGCGACGGGTAAATATAACCCTGAAGTCACAGAGTGAGACCAGATGGGAGAGTCGGATAAACAGTGTGGAGCCTGTGAGATACCAAAGCCCAGATATCCGAGAGGCCCTTATACAGATTAGGAACAAAATCAAAACAGCCAGCTCTGAAGGTAGGAATGGAAGGTATGGTGAATATTGATCTACATGCCTAGGAGCTACATGCTAGGGGCTGATACCAAAGGCCCTGCCTGGCTTGCCAGAGAGTTTTATTAAGAACATCTCCTTGCTCTCTTTTTCCATTCTTCTACAGCCTCTGTGAGGACACAACCAACCTGTGCAGCTGCAAGCTAAGTAAGTGTTTAATTCATTCTTCCAAGAGGAAGCTAATGGATATAAATACACTTAGCTTTATTAGGTGTCTTTTTCTATTTGTCAATTTTTGTGTGTGACACTAACTTACTGTGGCTCTTCCTCCTCATTCAGCTGCTGCTCCAGCTCTCTCTGGAAGCAATCTACTGTGGTTGCCAACAGGCCGGCAGGCAGCCCAGCACTCCTCCACACATACTCCTCTGACCACATCCATTCAGCCCTTTGCTGTTCACATCCCTCCTGTTTCCATGTCAGGTGCAACACCACAGGGGCCTGAAGAGCAGTTGGTAAGTAGATTATTAATTAGATAAAATAGTACACAGTAGTGTGGAAAACAATACAAACTGCTTGGCACTCAAGTATCACTAACACCCTTTGCACTTTTTTATTGTTTTAGTCTGTGGCTGAACATTACATGCAACAACAAACAGGTCTCTCTTATGACCAGCAGTGTGTGATCTTTGCTGCTTGCTGTCAGGACAGGCTGACTACAGGGAGATTCAGAAAAGAAGAGTGTCTGCTCTGGTGAAAGTATGTCAGAAGGCAGCGTCTTTGGTTGGTCTCCTCCTATGCCTGTGGCTACTGGGCCTCACACAGAAACTCATGAATAATAATAAAATGCTAAAAACTTGATTACATTAAAAAAGACGGATATGTTAATTAAAAGCTAACTTGAAAAGATAAGTTTTAGCTGGTTTTTAAAAGTTACTACTGAGGGTGCCTGTTTGATGTCTGCTGATAAGCTGTTTTAGGGGCATAAATACTAATTTAGTCAGCAGTATTGAGCTTTACCGCAAAGCTTTGAATAATCACTCAAGGGTCTAGTTCTTTTCAATGGACAAAATGTGATGGTGGATAAGTACAGCCAAGTTCAATCAGCATTCACTCAGGGTCTTTGGATGATGCTACAAATAGGCTGGACTGGGTTAGATACTGAAGGCTAGAGAGGTTGTCTTTTTAACTCTCTGCTTCAGGCTCCCTGCTTGTGTTTCTCTTGACCCTGTTGCTACAGTGTTATTTTTGCCTCCTAGCTTTGCAGAGTGCTTCAGTGAATACAAATAATATTGTTGGTTAGTAGAAAGCAGTAACCTTGTAACTGCCTGTTAACTTCCAGCTTACACTGTCACCTGGTCAACCTGGTGGCATAAGAGGAGAAGTCAGCAATGTCAAGCTATACTCACCAAAGTCAAAGGGATTCTTCATATGAGGACAGTGAATGGCTTTGCAAAATGTCTTAATGTCATAAGTCTGGATTAAAAAGGGTGGACAAACAGCCAGACAGACAGTCCAAAAGACAGACTGATGTTGTAGCTGCCCGCTCTTGTTGGATAAGCCCAGGAGTGTGATTGCTCATGAAATGATGGAGTTTGCAGTTTCAAACACAGACTGCTTTATTTGTTTGATGTGCCACATTGAGCACCACTCTGTCCAAATCTAATTCATTAGTCTCTGTGCTGATACCAGGCTGTAGTGCTGTGCAAACACTATGCCCTTTGGGCTCTTAATGGTTTAGACAGCTGACCCTCTTGTAATGTGGGTAATATAACATCTGGTGTAACAGAAGTCTTACTGATACTCCAGCTGTAGAGAAGATTTATTGTTTGAGATACTACAGTTATTATTCAGAATTTACCAAATATGATTGTCTGTTAGTTTTGTGTAGGTCCTTGCTCATATTGGAATCAATGGGAATGAGAGGGTGGATAAAGCAGCAAAAATGGCTTTGAGGAGTGGCAGTCGTCACATTAATGAAAATAATGAATGCCAGTTAGAAGCTAAAGTAGTGATTAGGGGACTAATCAAAGACAAGTGGCAGAATGAACAGAACAAAGAATGTAAAGGAAGATAATAATAATAAATGAATTTCCCTTCGGGGATTGATAAAGTATCTATCTATCTATCTATCTATCTATCTATCTATCTATCTATCTATCTATCTATCTATCTATCTATCTATCTATCTATCTATTAGTTGGGAGAGCAGGGTCTGGAGGACGAAATAGGAAAGAGGAGAGTTATAACAAGATTAAAGAATGGTCATACTGGTCTGGACAGTTCTCTCTATGTGATTGGAAAGCATAATAATAGAAAGAAGCAGGAAGAAACAGTAGGCTATGTTTTATTGTATTGCCAGAAGTATGTTTCAAAAAGAGATATTTTAAAGGATGCACTAAAAAAGATTGGAGAGCATAATAACAGTAATATTCTAAAAAAAATCTTTGGTGTTCCAGTAAATATCCAGTGTTGGAAACTCATACTAGAGTATTTAAGATCAGCAAGAATCTGAGAAATATTAGTATTATTTATTTTATTTTCATTTGGTTGCCTTTTATTTATTTAATTATGACTGTTTTGTTCATTGTTTTGATTGGAATTCTTTGTTTGGTAGAAATATTAGAGAGAGGGTTGTTCTTTAGTCTACACTCTAGAACAGTAGGTGGCGGTAATGCGCCCGAAAGCTGTTTGCCAGCCGCCAATAATACCAAACGAAGAAGAAGAAGAAGCCCGTCTCACTCGATGCTCATGTCCCATTATTCAGACTGAATTCGTTGGGCGCATTGTAGCCGTCATTACGGTAACGCTGACAGCGGCTCTGGGTGTCAGCTGATCCTCAGTAGGAAAATCAGCTGCAGGAAAACACTGCTGGAGAGTTCAAACCATGGCTGCGGAGATACACTCGAGGCCCCAGACCGCCCGACCGGTACTTCTGAACAAGATCGAGGGACACTCAGACGCCATCAATGCAGCTGTTTTAATACCAAAAGAAGATGGAGTGATCACGGTCAGCGAGGACAGGTGAGCTCGCCAAGCAGGCTAAGCGGTCGGAAACCCAACAGCAGGAGCTAGCGGGCTCGGGCTATTTGCTGGTCGTTATATCAATATTTCTTGGTACTGTTTTAATAAGGACACAACAAACAGTTATTAATTCCCCACGTTATTAATTTAGCTATAGATATCAATTTTCTTTAGTTGGGATGTCCCATATGGAGCCAAGGAGCTAAGGTTAGCCTAGGCGAGTGTAGGGTTTGGCATTTAACACATTCATTTACCAAGAATGAGTCGTTTCCATAAAATATCCGCAACCTAGCTTATCATGGCAGTACACTTGGAGATAACATTTGTTTTTTTATCTTGTAAAGCTGGTTTTACGACTCTGCTTTACTGTGCGTAACAGTTGTGTTAGGTTTTTAGTTAAGCTACCTAGCTACAACACATTAGTTTCAAATAACTGACATGCTACCTTTAAGTGCTCCTAGTCATCTTTATCACAGAAGCAATAACATGTAATAAACTTATTATTTTACTTGCTGTTAAAAAAATATTATTGCTGTGGCGTTCACGAGTAGTTAAAACATCAAATCAACAACATATGTTTAAGGAATCGTGAAGGCTGTAACTGAATGGACTTCTTCACTTGCTCTCACTTTAACAGCTGCCAGATAATCACAGCTGTGAAGGTGGTAAACATAGCCCTATCCATAGATCACATTCACCGGGTGAGGGTGAAGAACTGTAACTGTTATCTGGGCTGTCATGCTTGGTTTAAAGTGTGAAGAAGCAACATCCTCATTTAAAGAGAAGAAGGGAACTTCTTTGCTGTGAAGAGATGTGATGCAGTTTCCATCTCACACGCAGATGAACCATTTGATAAGCAGAAGGGAAGTTGTGGGACGATGGTGTGGCCTTCTTATATTCAGGTTCCTTGATGAAACATCTCATTTCCTTTTTAAAAAAGGTAGAAAGAGGCTTGTTTTAAAAGCACTTTGACAGCACATATAACACGATTCTGGTAAACAGAAAATGACAGTACATACAGTATGATCTGTGCAAAGTTGTCCAGTTTTGTGTGCTGTTATCAAGAGGCCTTTAAATTGTGTAGTATATAAACTGACCAGAGCTAAAGTGTTAAAATGCTGCGAAGCATAAACGCCTAATTTACGGTGTGTATATACAACAAACTCTGAGGAGTTGGTAAAGGCCAACGTAAGAACTCTTTCAGTTGTGGTTCAGGATTGTATCATCTCTTTTTTAATTCAGTCTCGACAGTATTGTTCACAACATTTGTGTGCGGACTGAGGTGTCATTCAGATAGCAACAAAATGTAACATCACCAACTGAAATTAGTTAAAACACATTTTTAGTAAATATGGTACTCTGCTAGTTTCAGCGCTTTTTTGTGTACAGAGTCAAGCATTGCGGAGAGAATTAGGGACTGCTTTCCCAGATGAGGATTAAACCCAGCTGTACAGTAGATGTGAGCAGTCTTCAGTCAATATATCCGTCGAGTATTTCCACTGAAACGTGCCTCACTCTCACATCACTTTGGTATTTTTTTTTTTTTTTTTTTTTTTAGGCACATGCATAAATGAAATATCAGCAATGCATTTAAAGTTGAGATCCCATTTGTCCAAAATTGATCTTCATAACAGAAAGTAGACAGGATGACCCACAAGTGGCCTTTGCGCCAGTAACATAAGACACAGGAGAGTGCTCCGATTATGCTTGATTATACATTCTGACATTTATCCTCAGAACCATCCGGGTTTGGCTGAAGAGAGACAGCGGTCAGTACTGGCCAAGCATCTACCACACAGTCTCCTGTAAGTAAGATTGCATTATCTCAGTGGAATAATAAATGTGTGGAGAAAATTTGGAGAAAAAAAAAAAAAGAATCATTTTAGACCACTACAGCAACTCAATACACATTCTGCAACGTGGCGTACTGTATTTTACTGCTTGTGTTGACTATCACACTCTGTTTCCCCCGTAGCTCCATGCTCTTGCATGTCGTACCACCATGACAGCAGACGCATCTTCATAGGCCAGGACAATGGCGCTGTTGTGGTAAGTAAGGCTAACTCAAACAAATGGACTCATATTCTTGCTCCAGGCTTGCTCTTTTGAATGGTCAAACAATCTAGTTATTAAAAACCTGCATATCTGGTTCAGATAGGCCGCTTCTGAATACCTGTGGGGGCAAGATGGTTATTTGATTTAAAACTAGTTTTTTTTTTTTTTTTTGCTTGCCTTCTAGGAGTTTCTCATCTCTGAAGATTTCAACAAGATGAACCACGTCAAAACATATCCAGGTGAGATCTGAAGATGAGAACACATTACATACAGCTGTCACATCCAGTTCAGAAGTTGCTACCCAGGACAGTCCCATTGTCACACTGTAATGTGTTGTTACTGTTTGACTGACAGACTCAAATTCCCCTTGATCGCAGTATGACATATGATGCCTCTTGCCAAGTGGTTTCAAAGATTATTAAAATGACAAACTATACAGTATTCACAGTCCACCCATAGATTTAAAAAAAAAAAAAAAAGTCTGAATGAACCCTTTCTTATGGATTATTCCAAGCAAATCCCAGGCTGCTGCAAACGTTATGGACTGTAAGTTGGTTTATGAATTAAAATATCCACAGAAAACACTTTCTGGCTAGAATAAGTATATCATGAAACTGCATTCTTCAGTCTTATTCTCTACCGTAGTGTATTAAAGTTTCTGATGTTTATGAAGCTGAGTAAAAGACATAAACTAAGCCATCAGAGACTCAATCTGAAGGCATGTTTTCATTGGTGACATGTCCACTATGGGTATTTGTACTTGAGTTATATGGCTTTATACTGTAATTCTGAATACAGTATATGTAGATCTCTGGTGTGACTTTGATCTGTGTATGTGAGTTAAGTGTTTCAGTGGTGGTGTGTGTACTGTCAGCTGCCCCTCCCTGTCCCAGGAGACATCAGGAGGCTGTCAAGGCACAGCTACGTTGAGCATGAGTGACATAGCTGAAAGCACCAGTGAACTTCTCAGTACTTGCATTGTTTTGTGCTGCCAGACCAAGCGGAATGAGCGGACAGTTACGCAAAATAACTGCCTAACAAAAGTCTCCTTTTCACATCAAAGTGGATAACCCCATGATATATACTGTGTGAATATAATTGATTAGAATTATTAGTTAAAGCTGATGTTTTCCCACTTCTCTAATGAACATTAAATTTAATTGAACACATAAACATAAATAAACTTTAAATTAACTGGAAGTGCACTGTGTTTTAATAGATTATCACATTGTATATGCTCAGGTAGAACTGCCCTTAAAGGTGACCTGTTGAATGCATTTCTTCCTCATAAAACATTCGCAAAGCTAATTTTTGGAATATTTTAAATCGTGCGTTGTTTACATCCATGTTTGCTAGCTTACAGTCATTTTCTTCTTTCTTGATCAGAAGTATGGTAATAGTGTTAAACTGGTGGAAGGGCTGTGTATTGCGTTGCTTGTGCACTGAGTTTGAGCCAGTTTCTGGTTTTGCTTGTCCGGTCGGGTGTAGAAGTTTTAACCGGTTTGATTTTATGCAAATCGACTGAACCGACAGTTGTCATTATGAGAATTCTGGTGATGCAGACACACACGAGTCCGGTGAGGATGCTTCTGGATGCACCGGACCACTGAACACACGTTTGGTTTTTGCTCTGCCATTTTCAACATGGCAACCGCATTATGAACAATCTCATTTTCCAGCTGAACAGTATACTAAAGTATGTTTGCTTGGAGTAGTCTGAGATTAGTTTGTGTTTTGAAAAACAAAGGGACGCGACGGATCATTTTATCAGCTTGCATGGCAGCTGGCACCTAGCAGCTAGTTAGCATGGCTAGCATCGTTAGCATAGCATAGCTGTGCTTTGTGTAGCCGTGGTGTTTCCAGCAAACCAGAAACACTGCAGCTACACACAGCACCCTAGCACAAGAAAAAAAATAGATAAATGGTTGTTGTGAGAAATAAAAACATGATGTGTCACTCAGTTGTTCTGACTGTGGTACATTCTGTGGTACCTATATTCACATTAATGGGGTCTCATAATGTTCCACTCTGGAGTGGCTGAGTCATGTGCGACACCTGGTGGCAAAATTCGGTACTACCGTTCCGGTCCAGTATTTGGCTTAATATCATACTGGTTTGAAATTTTTTACATTGGTCCAACCCTAGTGTGTATGATACCAACGAAACAAGGATCTACTCATGAAAGTGTTGCACTATAGTGCTACTATGGGGCCAAAAACTCAGGATACCATTTAAACTGTACCAATAGATTAGTAGTATAAGAAGTATAAGACATGAAATGTTGTAGTCCTGTAGTATATTATTATTATTATTATTATTATTATTACCTAGTTTTTGCTTATTGACATTGACAACAAAGAAGTCATAGCCCTCATGTAGCAAGTAGTCATTTACAGCCTTTACATCTTGACCCCATCTCAAAGTGGCGTAATTTGTTGGTTATGAACAGAACACTTCCAATGACTGTATCAGCAGCCATTTAGCCTCCTCAGTGGAAAACAAGGGAAAACAGCCGGCCTGTTGCTTTAGAGAGGAAACACCACATGTCACCACTGGAATGCTCCATCTGGTTTCTACCACTTGTAGCAAAATCAAACAGCAAAAATATGACTCACAGCCAGATCAAATGGGCATTAGATTGTGTCTGTGCACTTCAAAGATATGCAGGGATCAAAATCACCATTTGGCTTTTGGCAGTCAGCGTTACTTTCCTCAGAGCTGCAGACAAAGGAGTCTTGATTTCTTTCTTTTTTTTTTCCAAGGGATTTTGGAAAATGCTTTTCTCTGTGTAGTTCAGATTAATTACTTCAGATATTCTGTAATCATGGTCATGGTGGCTTCATGCAAACAATCTTGTGAACACACTGCACAAGGAACAAACATTGTTGCTCCATCAGACACGAGACAGCAACAGTTTACAGAAAATACAATAGTATGTTAAATAGATTTAGGTGATAAAAATGTTTCCAAAGTGACTGTTACTTCAAGAAATGCCAGGAAGAAAGAAGTCTTTTCAGAAAAGTAGAGTAGCAGAGGATAAAGGGGAGAAAGAAGATCAAAGTTTCAGCCTCAGTGACTTGACCACAGTTTGGTCATGAGGCAGTAAATTGCACAAGGACAAATATACCAAAAAATGTTCGTATTGATTAAAAGTAGAAGTATATCAGTCAATCATATTAATTTGTCACATGGTATCTTATAAAGTATAATCACAGTGAAATGTAGTCCCACCAGTTCCTTCAATTTGTGCATTTAAATAGAATAGAAATAGTAAATATATGTGTATGATTGGAGAGAAAACAATAAAGACAAGACTCTTTTTCAAGCTATCATATTTCTTACTTGATGTACCGTTTTCCTTATAGGCTAGAGGTTACTAGCACATGGTCCCCAGTGGAGGACAGTCTTTATGACTGCTTTATTCAACTTTATGGAGGATGTTCTTGTCTGGGACTGTCTGAAAAACCTTACCCATGACCCAGTTGCATGGGGGAGGGGGGCAGGCTGTCTTAGGCAGTCACCTCCATTTAGGATGCTAGTGGCCTGAGGGAAGAAGCTCTTCCTGAGCCTCTCAGTGCTGGCCTGGTGTATCTGGTACCTTCTTTCCAACTGCAGCAGGGAGAAAAGGCCCTTATCTGGGTGGTTGGGATCCTTAATGATTCTCCTAGCCTTATTCTTGCAGCACCTGGTGTAAATACCCTTTAGGCAGGGTAGAGCAATGCCTGTTGTATGTTCAGCTGAACAAACCACCCTTTGAAGGGCCCTGTGGTCCTATTCGCTGCTGTTTCTGTACCAGGCAATGATGTTCCCCGTCAGGATGCTCTTGATGGTGCAGGACTAGAAATTCTTCAGTATTTGAGGGGATACCCAGAGTTTCCTCAAGTGTCTGAGGTGAACAGTCTCTGCCTTGCCTTTCTCATAACTGAGTCAGTATGCAGCGGCCAGTTCAGGCCCTCGCTGATGTGGACTTGAAACTGTCCACCCTCTCCACCAAGGACCTGTTGATAATAAGGGGGGCATAGTTCCTTACCCGCTTCTTCCCCAAGTCCACTTCCAGCTCCTTAGTCTTGCTGACATTCAGGAGTAGTTTGTTCTCCTGACAACAGCGGGTCAGGTCCTCCACTTCCTTCATGTAGGCCTTTCCATTGTTATCTGTGATCTGGCCCTGCACAGCTGTGTCATCAGCAAACTTGATGATGGTGTTGAAGTTGAAAGTGGCTACACAGTCGTATGTGTGTACAGGGAGTACAAGAGGAGACTCAAAACACAGCCCTGGGGTGCTCCAGTGATACAGATGAAGGTAAAAGAGGTGTGTCAGCCTACCCTCACATGATGACTGATGTTAATTCCCTTGGTAGAAAGTGTGTTTTGCATTTGATTGACAATCATTCCAGATCAGGTGAGCAGAATGGGATAGCATTTTAACATTCCCACTGTCACACCAATCCTTATTCGCCATAAAGCTCATGCCTCTTTCTTTTTTCTTGCCAGAGTCCTCCACTATGTCAGATTGGTATGCAGAAAAAGGGTCACCTGGTTGAATGCCTAGTATTCCAGGATTAAGTCAAGTTTCAGAGCAATAAAAGGACATCACAGTTCCTAATATCCCATTGGAAACTGATGCAGGCATGGAGGTCATCCAGTTTATTATCCAACACCTTGGCTAACAGGATATTTGGCAGAGAAGATCCATGTGGCCAAGATCACAGCCGGTCTTTAATCCCTCCACATTTATCTCAGCGTTTCCTTTTAATATCGAGGTGGATGCAGAGATGGTCTTGCTTGTCTGTGTAGTCAGGATCATAGCTGGAGTTTCTCCCCTCCACCTTTCCCTCAATGTTTACTCTGACGTTTACATTTGAAATCCTTGACCAGCCCGGTAGTATAGTTGGCAGGAGTTAACAATGGTGAGTTGACCATTTCCCTATCCTGATGGGTGACTTGTAGTCATATGTTATTTTTGTCAAATATTATTCTCAAAAAATACAACTAATAGGGTAAAAATAAATGTAAAAGAGCAGTGCTAGAGGGGACTGGATTAGTTCACGCCTTCTATAACCAATAATATGTGTTTATGTAGCATAAATTGGACATGATTTCAGGCTTATCATTGTCTCAATTCTAATAGTTAATCTTACTTTCTTGTGCACTAAAAGAAGAGATAAATTATTCATTTTAACTTGTCATGTGAGAGATGCACAGCCATACAAACCTGATTTACCCAATATAGCATTTCTCATTTAAATGTAATAGAAGGCCTGTCCATATTTCATGCACAGTAATGTGATTTGTTACACCCTGCATCAATGGTTGTAGCCTATCGAACCCTGACTTTTCCTTTAAATTCTCCCTTATATATCTTTGAAGCTGGAAAAAAATATGGGGAAAATATTTTCCACATGCTTTGATGGTTCCATGACAGCAATGTTCTCTCTCTGAATCTACATGCAATATTTCCACAACAGATGCCATTGTTTTATAGCTGCAGTGTTGCATTAAATGGAAATAATTAAGGGCTCTCATTAACTTCTTGTAGTTCAACATGACATAGGATTTTGTATCTTTAGAAACTTTGGGATCTTATAATATAAAAAGATAAACATAAATAATGATAAACATTTGTGATGATAGACCAACTGGAGGTCCATTTGAGGATATATTTTGGGATGTAAAATTGTTTGATTGTACTGGTGAAATTGGGGCTGGGTGATAAAGCAAAAAATAAAAAAATCTTTACTCGTGACGGCCACTCCAGCTGTAGCCCTGCTAACGTTAGCATTAACATAGCCTCGTCTGCGGATGCGGCTGAGTTTGTCCCTCTTCACCAGCCTGGGTTCACTTTTTACCTGGGGACAGACTCCAACATAGAGACTAATCTGAAGGTGCTGTGGTATCATCATATCAATTTCATGCCCCTCGGTTCCACTTGTTTTTTTTTTCCCAAAAAAACTGCAGACTGACTGGCTGTTGTCATGTTTATTTCTGCTATGTGATAGTTTGTTAGATCTATCCATCGAGTTAAAAAATGCCCAAAGATTATCATCGTTATCGACATAACTTTTATTGCGATCCTGTATCGAGATTGTTTTATCGTCCAGCCCTAGTGGAAATATACTTTATATCAGCAAATACTATATGTTGTGTATCAGCATGGTTTCTGTATTTACCCTTTCTTTTATATTGGCGACAGTTTCAAAAAGGCTTGAAAAACTGCCATCTATAAAACCATAGATGTTGAATACAGAAATTTGACAACAAAAGTGTGCACCTTAGAGGTGATTCCCAGATGGACTATTAACTCTGATAGGAGTACAGTCGGCTGAAGGGATTTGTCTGACTTAGTCTGGATTACTGCGCCAGTAAGCAGAGCCTCTGATGGGATCAGCACTCGGAAAAGGCAAATTAGTCTTACATGGTACTCATCCATGACAGTTTGGAGAAACAGCCCACTGGAATAGATGATGATCTTGTCTGATGTTTATCCAACATGCATTGTGCCTGTTTAAAATGTTATGTATGTGTGTTTTGCAGCCCACCAGAACCGTGTGTCAGATATGGTGTTTTCCCTGGAGAGTGAGTGGGTAGTGAGTACCGGCCATGACAAGAGTGTGAGCTGGATGTGCACTCAGAGTGGCAGCATGCTGGGGAGACACTACTTCACTGCCTGGGCCTCCTGCCTACAGTATCCTTCATTCACTCACTATGTGTGCAGCACTTACTGTGGGAGTATTTCTCAGTTGAGTTGTTAACATGTCGCGCCTGTTTAAACCCTGACCCCCCGCTCAGATACGATCACGAGACACAGCATGCCTTCGTTGGCGATTACTCAGGGCAGATCACGCTGCTGAAACTGGAGAAGCAGACGTATTCCACCATCACCACACTGAAAGGACATGAAGGTAAAGACACACACATGCTGCGTACACACCTGCCCACATATGAGGAATCATGTTTATCATTGACACAGCTATTCGTCATTGACAAGACTACTGTTTTTGAAATATTAGATGACCCAGATTCTTCCACATGACTCCATTATGAAAGAAAATGAAGCCAATGATAAAAATAAAATAAATCTTATAGGAGAGGTCAAGAAGCCACAGACTTATACAGTGGACCTCCACTTAACTAAAAGGAAAGAAATACAAACTAATAAAAACAGCAGAATTCATCAAAATTCAAAGAAAATCAAAAATAACAATAGGAAACAGACAAAATGAACAGAAGAGTCCATCGATCAGGAGACAACAGCACTTTAAAAACAAAGAAATACACATATGAAAGAAAATAAAACAAACATTTAGACATCAAGAATTAGACATGAATGAAATGTGATGACAATTTTTTTTTTTTTAATTTTCAAAAAATAGCAAGTTCTTGTTGTTAGGAAGGAAGAAGATGATGGATCTGTCTGGTGTTTGAATATGAGAATCACATTTTTAAAACCTTTCTAAAAGATAATTGGAGAATAACTTATATATTTATATAGAAACACACACATAGCTGATGAATGTTTATGTCACATACTGAAAGAATGTGAAGTTTTCTGAACAAGGGGACAGAGGTCTCCTTAGAGTTTGAGAGAGTTGCCAAACTTACAGATCTGTCTTTGCAGCACATGAAGCTTATGGAGATCAGAGGGATATGTATCGGCCAAAACAACACTACCATAAATCAAATAGGGATGAATCATGCAGTAATATAGTTAATAAAAATGTTAATCAAACTTCTCAGTTTGTTGCAGTTTTGGTACAAATTAAATGAATATATTTTGTTATAATGTAATTTCTCATCAACTAAAATGCTAAAGAAACAATCCAAAATCCATCTATTCATTACATGCTGCTCATCTGGGTCCATTCATTTAATTAAATATATCATTAGGAATTTTTGCTGTACAACATTGGAAAAAAAAAATTGTAAATAATTCTAGGCCATACTATCCCTACTGGTTTTCCGTGATATTTTCATATTTCATACATGATTGTGAAACAACTGTTCTATTCAAGTCTATATCTACCCTGCAGAAAACCTGAGACTAGACTTTTGAGCCTCAGCAACAGCTTTTACACACTTGGAACATTATTTTCCGAGTATTGTGTCCAGACAGGATGTGACACTACTGAAAAGAAATCCAATCTTTTGGCTTTGGATGACGGCGATTGGGAAATACTGTTTCATACTGCTGGAGAAATTCCCATAACTGTTAGTTTAGGCTGAGATCTGGTAACTCTGCTGTTCGTTTGGTGACCACTCAAGACCTTTTGGATGCGAGTACTGTCATTCTGGGAACTTTTCATCTAAACACGACGGCTTCATCAGAGGGCTAGCATTACTCAGATGATGGTTTATATTCTGTAGTGTTTACTTTACCTTTTGAAGGCATTCAATGTTCTTGTAGCTGTGCCAAGGAAATGGACCTCACAACAAAAACAAACTGCCAGGACACTCCACTGAGTGAAACAAACCATTCCTTATGCTCTTCTTTGGGGATTTATAACAGATGAGCTCATGAGTTTGTGGAGAATAGAGCGAGCGATGACTCATCTAAATGCCTATCTCATCTCTCCAAATGCCTATTTTTTTTACCACAACCATATTGCTTAACTTTTGTCCAAAACATTCTCTTTATCAAATATTACCATATGTTAGTATACAGTCACAAAATAGAAATGTATTTCCTGCCTCTCTTTTATCTGGAAATTGACTGCAGTACTTGTATAATACATTTTAATTGGACTGATGCTAATACATATTAAAGGGTGTGGCTTGGGCTCAAGCTGTGTACAAGCTGGAGTTCCATCCAAATATTTAATGGAAATTATGATTAATCAAATTTGGAAAACAGAATGAAAAGGTCAGACTTTGCCTTAGTCACATCAGGGCTTTTACTTTCACTTTTTTGCCAAACTGAGTTGCTTATTGCAACTATATTGCATATGAGTTTGCTTAGAGTTTGTGTGACTGACAGACTCATAGTTGATGATAAAGGAAAAGTCAATGAAGGAGTCAATAAAGGAGCTATAAATGGCTTGGCTCCCTACTGCGTGCTGCATGTGGCTTAATGAGAATACTGTGTAAAAGCTGAAGTATCTAAGAAAGCTTTGATAAGCGATTGGATGACAGGATTCTATGGTTGTAAAATGCTGTGTGGGTCATGTAGCTACAGTTACTGCCGGCATAATCAGTCCTCCACCACCTGCCACAGACTATAAATTATTCATCATATGACTGGAGTGGATCTGACTTCAAGAGCTTTATTGTTTGTCCCACAGTTCAGTTCCTGTTCGATGCTCAAAACAGTCGCAGTGGAAAACATGAAAAGAATGATGTCTTTGCGAGTCGGCTTGTGTGGAAAATCAGTGATACAACAAAATCAGAAATGCTATTTAAGCATTTTACGTCACCAAAACTTCGGTTCAAGCAGCTTCTGTTTTGTACTTTACCAACATTCTGTTTGGTACACAGACAGAAGGACAGTGAAAGCATGTGTGATGTGCTCTACCCTCTCAGAAGAATGGGCAGATGGTGTGCGTTGTGTAGCTGATCAGCTGAATGCAACTGTTCTCCGCTTAATCAGAGCCAAGGGCACGACAAAAAGGCTGAGCCAGAACAAAGCCATAAAATATGCTTATACTGTAATTCCACAAACTATTTACAATGAAATCTGTGGCCATCCGTTGTCAGACTATTGGCAACAGCTGTTAGACTGCTGTCTCCTTTTTTTTTTTTTTTTCAGTTTCAAGGAAAACAATTTGGCAAGTAGCTTTAGTTTCTCATTGGTTAGTTAGCTTCTTGCTAGCTGCACAGGCTAACTCCTGGAATCTAATACCAATAGACAAACAGATTTTTATAAACATAATTTTTATTGTAGAGTTAGATAAACGAGAAATTAAGTTAGATTTATGTTGGCAGCATAACTATTATTGGACAGTGCTGAGCTTTTCTTGCTTTTCCAGCAATTTTCCAGTTAGATGTTAGTTATGTTTTCTTAATCAGCTGCTTACTATAACAGATGTAGTCTTTACAGGAGCAGAAAATACTCTGCTTTGAATAATAAGTTATGTCTGATGTGTTTTTTCCACAAAGAAATTCAATGACCTAGTAAGACATTCTTAAAATTACATCTACATCTTTGGAAAATCCAGAATCTCTGAATATGCAAGTTCAGTTCTCAGCGTCTGCACACTGGAGACTTCAAGTTTCCACATCACACTATTTATATCTCAAATCATCCTCGCACATCCTCATCTTCAATTCGGATTTTAAGGTGCGATGAAACTCCCCCCCTTCAGCAGATGGATGTGAAAACAGCCTTCTAGTGTCAAACTCTGCACATACATCATTCTGTACTGTGAAGCTCAAACGTTCAGCCGAAGGGACAGGAAAATGAAGCACAGTTTTGAGAAAAGGAGGACGTTTTGACAGTCAGTCGTCAGGGGCTTTAAGTTTATAGCATTGTAGCCTAGAGGAGTGCCACGCTCCTCCTGGTAAGCAAGACATTACAACAAGTAGCGTTATGCTGAAACAATTAATGAGATCTTGGTAGGATCAACTCAGTGTGGAGTACATTAATAGAAAAACAGGGCTCATCCAAAGATTTATGCCTTTTTTTTTTTTTTAAATGAGAAGGCCCTCCAGCTCTAGACTGAATAGCGTTTGGTTGGAGCTGCCTGTAGTTCTTCCACCAGACACTGGGTGGAGCCAACAAGTCAGACCATAACACTGTCCTTCCACAGGCTCTTGCACTGCACATGTAACAAGTGTGTTTGCCTTCCTCTCTGCGATTTTGCTTCCCAGGTAGTATAGGAGTCCTGTGGTGGGACCCCGTCCAGAGGCTGCTGTTCTCAGGGGCCTCCGACCACAGCGTCATCATGTGGGACATCGGGGGCCGCAAAGGACGAACGCTACTGTTGCAGGGACACCAGTAAGTCCTGCAGCTTTCGAATATGTACATGTAGCTTAAATTATAAACCAGGGGACATGGGCTCTGACGAATGACATGTAGTCGTGTCACTTATTTCTCAGAAGGAAATAAAAAAACACCTTTTTTTCTTTTGCTTCTCACAACAGTGTCTATCTCTCTGTCACAGTTATCTCCACACTCTCTTGTCAAAGGCAGGTCTCAGTGGTGTCAGTAACAGCTGTCCCCAGGCACTTACTCTGTTTTTATCTCCACTTCTCAGTGTTCATACATATTTCACCACCCTTTATCCCCTCCCTCCCTCCCCCTGTTACAGGAGTCAACGCAAAGCCCATGTACTGTGTGGCAGACTAGGGCCAATTACAGCAGGATTTACAGAGGTTTAGTTCTCAGACACCCATAAAAATGAGAATTGTAATGCTCTTGTGGTTCTGACGGGTCCTAAATCCTGTTTGACCCGGTCCTCATCTCTTTTCAACCCTCTCTGTGTCCTTGTAGCCTTTTTTCCCCTCCTCTCCTCCATCTTACTAATATATTTAATAGACTTCCTTTTTATGGGATATAACATTTATATGACATTGGTGGTATGGCAGTTGAGAAGATATGATCAGAGAATTAATGAAAGTTTTAGTTTTAAAATTCAGTCTGTGTATTATGTTATTGTGTTGTTTAACCTCTTACTCTCCTCTTCATACTTGTGGTATTATGTGTAAAAGCTGCAGTCATTCATTTTTGGCCACTAGGGGACAGAAAAACATCAAAATAAGCTGACACAGTTTATCATACTGGTCTGTTATGCTCATATGTTTGCACACAGTTGACTATGAGCAAGAAAAAATGTCTCTTTTAGCTGTGAAAGTCTCTTCTGTGACTGGGCGGCGGGTTTTATCAGTTGCTCTGCAGTAACTGTGATACCAAAAATTACTCAAACGATGAGCTGAAAGAGATTAAACATATCAGCAGAACAGCAGAGTTTGGTGTTGATTCTGTGATATCTCATTGAAAATGTCACTTAATTCAGGTTTAAATCAGGATGCGGTTTTGTTTTGACTGTAATCATTGAAACTCTCCTCTCTGTTCTCTCCCCTCAGCGAGCGTGTCCAGGCCCTGCGTTACCTCCAGTTGACCAGGCAGTTGGTTTCGTGCTCAGCCGATGGAGGCATCGCAGTGTGGAACATGGACACACCCAGAGAAGAGGTTTGCATCACTGTTACAGCTGCTGTAAAAAAAAATAAATAAATAAAAAAAAAAAAGGGTGTAATATTGTCAACCCACAGTTTTGTACTATTCAAGATGCACAGTTGATAGTTCGATACCCTTTTTTTAGACCATTATTTTCAGATTTTGATTTAGTTTTTCACATCGATGCTATTGTAAGCTGTAAAGTAATAGAATCTCTTACACGCAAATATAATCCAACATGTTTTACAAGCAGATGTTTATACACATATAAATAAGTAACAAAGTCATGTTCTAACTGACTATAATGCAAGCAGCATACAGTAGCTGCCATGGAACGTGTGGTAGTTTAGAGGGATGTTTTGGGCTCAGTTTTGGTTTGAATGTTTTAAAATAATGTTCATAGAAGCACTAGAAATGATTTTAGTAGTATTTCCTTTGCATTTTGGTGTTGTTGAATGTTTAATGGCAGTCTTCACCTCTACGTGTCTCTGCAGGCGCCCCAGTGGTTAGACAGCGACTCGTGCCAGAAGTGTGAGCAGCCTTTTTTCTGGAACATAAAGCAGATGTGGGACACTAAGACCCTGGGGCTCCGACAGGTAGGAGAGCGATGTCCTTACCGAAGCGCACCTGTATCAGTTTTTCTGGACCATTGTTAGGCTCCTGCTCAGCTTTCCTTTGTCAGTAGTTTATTGGTGTATTTCCTGTGTGCAGCACCACTGCAGGAAGTGCGGCAAAGCTGTGTGTGGGAAATGTAGTTCTAAACGCTCCACGTTCCCAATCATGGGCTTCGAGTTCCCGGTGCGGGTGTGCGACGCCTGCTTTGACACCATCAAAGAAGAAGAGTGAGTAAAAGGGGTTGTGTAAATAATTGTAACCGATTGGTCACCACTATATCTTTTTCTTTTTTATTATATTCCTGTTTTCAGAGACAACCCTGATGAAATGCTGTCATTGTTTGTGTGTGTGTGTGTGTTGTAGTCGAACACCGTTGGCCACATTCCACGAGGGGAAACACAACATCGCCCACATGGACATGGATCCATCTAGAGGCCTGATGGTCACATGTGGAAGCGACCGCATTGTTAAGGTCAGCAATAGTTCTTTTATAGCAGATACAGTAATTCTTGCATGTGATCAGTCTGTGTCAAACACAGGTGCTTTTGAATCAGAACTGAAACAAATCAAACATTCCAATTAGTGTTATTTTACAAAGCTGTTATTTTAGATTCAGATTCCTGGTATGAAATTAGACTGTCTGCAGGTGGTTATTCAGAGAGGCAACTTATCTTTAATCTAAAGTCAAGCATCAAACACTTGACCCCTGGTAGTTGTTGAGACACTTACACACATAATTGCATGCCTGTAAAAGGCAATGAAGCACCTGAGTGGTGGTGTGCTGCATGTCAGGATGACCACAGACAGTTTTGAAGGAGACTAGTACATCTTGTCCAGAATTACCCATGTTTATATGACGTTTCCCGCTGATGCTGCTTTTTTCTGCAATAATCTTATTTTATATTGTCCAAGAGCATGTTTTTAAAGAAGGATAATATTCCAGTGACAGCCAGAGAGCTGAGGTGATTTGGCTCTGATCTGCCCCCTTGTGGATGTATATTTTAATCCATGTACACACAAAGCATGCAGGCCAACGCTTGCATTGTTATAAAACAACTACACTCTTTTAAAACAGTCACTCTAGTCAACTTGAATTCATGTCAGTTTCAATTTACACTATTTTCACTGTGGTAAAAAGTATCAAAAGTGTCATACTCACTTCATAAACCACCACCATGACGCTAGTGCAGCATTATCTATCTCTCTGGTAACACTCTATTTTAAATTCCCCTGTTTAGCATTAATAGGCAGCATATAATCAGTTAATAAATTGCTCACTACACTATAATGCAACAGATATGTGTGTTTATTAATGTATAACACCTGTGGGCAGCCATAAGTAGACACTGGTGTATATAAAGATAATGAATGACAATGTAGTAAAAATCAACACAAGTCTTCACAGGAGAATTTAGAATTGCTGATAAATACTATACATTAATAAACACTTTAACATATATAACTGCTTATAACTATATAATTTGTCAAACCATGTATCAACTGTTTATATACCACTTATAAATGATAAATAGGAGGACATTACATGGATTACATAATAGGGAGAAATATGTTTAGATGTTCCTTCACCTTTTCAAGCCTTGAGGGAGATTATTATTGAAAACAGTTTTTTTTTTCTCAGTTAAGAGCTCACATCAGTCATGAATTCTTGCACTGTTGTTTTCATGTTCATATTTATTTCAGCTGCATAACTGCTGTCAGCTACCGCAAAAATGAAAGTCTTAAATCTAGCTTGTTGACAGAAAAACTGTCACAGAGCTGCAGCTGTAGATGATCTGCTTTATCGTTTACATCCCGTTCACGAGTGTTCTCAGCTTTGCACCACCTCTCCTGTCATCATCATTGGCTGTTTGTCTCCACAGATCTGGGATATGACGCAGGTGGTTGGCTGTAGCTTAGCAACAGGCTTCTCTCCGCGCTGATTGGTCCAGCCGACTACACGGTCCCCCTACTCTCCCCCCCTCCCTCCTCCCCGTCACCCCCCTCCACCTCTCTCTCTCTCTCCAAGCTCCGCCCACTCTTCCAATGTCATGGAAACCCCTCTGTACAGTATATCTCCCCATCACGCCTGGGCTCTTCAGCTACAACCAGGCCTGCTCTTGGTGTGTGTGTGTGTGTGTGTGTAAGTGTGTGAGTGCTGATGGTGCAGGTCTCCACATTCCTTTTGCTTCTCATAAACAAACTATCCTTTAATTTCACTACTCCTCAGTCCTACATGAAAGTGTGTGCGACTGATTTTTTTTTTTTTTTTTACTTTTTGCTCTGACCCGAAACAGAACCCTAAGCACAACAATTGTGTGTAAGTGTGCGTACATGTGTGCATGTATCGTAATTATTCCTCCTATGGGAGGAATGGTATTGATATTAGTGTTTACATTTAATATTTCTGATGCTTCTTTTGACAAAGGTCATTTTTTTTATTACCTTTGCACTGTAACATTGGGTTTCACTAAATCGCTGACCTGCCAGTCCTGCAAAAAAAAACAAAAAAAACATACACTAGCTTCTCCCGCTTATTATTGTGGCCCACTAACTGCATATTACTCAGTCACTGTAACATGTATAAAAACCTAAAAGGCATCTGTATATACCCCTGCATTATGTTTATAGTAGAGATACTTGCTTGAAATGACTCTTTTTCTTCTTTTTTTTCCTCTCTCTTATTGATTTCATGTTTTCTCTTTCACTAGTTGGCCTTAAATCACTCTCAGGAGGTTTTACATCAGTAGGTCGTCGCTGGGCGGGGCTCTTCATGTCAAGTCGTAAACCATCCCTAACGTGTAATCATTCGAGCATTGTAAGAGAATCAATAGAGCAACCACTTGTTGATAGATGATTAAAATCTCTTTGGTACATTTGAAAACGCTGTCGGAGAAATTTGCCGCAGTTGTCAGACGTTTGCTTGACAACGCTGACGCGCATCCCCTCACCTTATGAACCCAAACGAGGCATGGAAAATTGGAATATGTTGCCGTAGAAACAAGTCATGTTTGAGTGTCATGCACTGACCGCAGCATCATCAAACATATTGTTGCAGCCATCCTGAGATGAAACATTCGATCTTGATCAGTTCAAGATTTAATCTTGTGGTCTCCACCAACTTAATTTTTGGTAAACAAGTCTTAAAAAAAAAAACAATAAAAAAAAAAAAGCAAATCGTTAGCATTTATCACTCTCTTAAGAAATGTGTGTGTAGGTAGATGCGACACATGGCACTGATGGTGTAAACCCAAGACTCTTAATGCCTTGTGAGAATTACTTGTCATCTGTAATGAAAAAGAAACAATGTATCTAGAAGTTATATTGTGGTGCAAAATTGAACTAACTTTTACCAGAAAGGCACTTAGGTACTGGACAGGTACTCTAAACTTAATGTAGCAAATGCTGGCGTGTTGAAGTCATTGCCAGCTGAATCAGGGCTGCCTGTGTTCCTTCAAAAGCCTTAAAGAGAGAAGGACACACTCACAAAGCCTTTTCAGTAGTTCGTCGGTGCTTACGACTGTTCGCTCATTCGCTCTCATGCACTCACCATGTTATAAAGCTCTGGATGTCTCGTTTGCGTTCCTTTCAACCTGTTTCTTTCTTTTTTCCTTCATTTTCTGTTCTGAACACTCCTACACTAACACCCCCCTCCCCGCCTCCTTTACCCCCTCACAACCCCCCCCCTACACATACACACATCTATGCTATCTAGGATGTCTCATAGCGCTCTCACCACTGCACTGAATTGCACAACTCGTGGTCTTTGTTGTTGACTTAAAACATTTTTGCAAGTTCTGATCTGGGAGAGATAATAGCTGGATTAGATGTAGCGTCCTTGTAAATAGTGGCTAATATCTTTAATGTTAGACTAACGCTTGCCTTATTGTAAGTGGAAAAATGAGCATTATACTGTCGGAGTTCCTGATTTTCAAATGTAGTTACATTCCAGTTTTTTGATTATTTAGTGTATATTTATATTTGTAGTAAAGTATTTATCTATTATCACTGTAAATGGTTGTTTACTTTTCTTTGTGCCCATCTAGTAGTCTTTATTTCCTCGTGATAGCAAACTAAAACATGTTCAGCAAATGAAACCCATGCAAACTCTAATGACGAGATGAAATGAAATGTCAGATCATGCAGTATTTTACATCCTAACAAGGACAGACTGGTTGGTTAATCAAGTCACAGCAGTGGTTGTCATATGACCGCTATTGTTTCCCATCATCAATGTCCAGATCAATAAATAGAGAGAGAGATATTTAGATGTCACGATATAATACTTGGGGTTACACTTAACGTTGAAACAGATAAAATTTGTCGGTAGTCAATATCAGGATGACATCAGTGGACATGTCTGATTTCTGGATGCTCTGGGATAAAATATGCATTAAATTGTTAAACGTAATTATCACAAAAATTGGACAAAATGTGTCATTAAAGCTGCATTAACAGTTTTTGGCCACTTGAATACTGAAAAACACTATAAATATATGGTGAAAGTATAATCAAAAAGTTGACATAGAGCAACGTTAGCATTCATTTAGGGGTCTGTCTTCTATCTGAGGAATATAAGTCCAATAGTCACTCTTGACTGTTCACTTTTAGCTCTGTTTTAGCCTCCACCAACTCCTGAGGAAAATATCTGTCTGTTTAGCTGCTTAATACTCCACCAGGGGCCAGGAAAACATAACAAATGACCGATTTTCACATTACATATAATCATATGATCCATTGGTAATTAAAAAAATATTGGTGCAGCTTTAAACAGTCACTTTAAACTGCCGTATTAGTAATGGATGTTTGCTGGCTGATTAAGACTTTTTAGTCAGTTCCCAAATTTTGGAAACTGATCAGTTAGTCTAACCCCAAGTATTATAAGAACTCACGTCACAAAGCGTCATCAGGGATCTACAGGGTTATTGACGATGCTACCGTACAATCAGGAGTCAAAGCTCTCCTTTCCTATTTCAGTTAACTCAACATTGAAAATTCTTCTTTTAATCCTGTCCTGGTAACAGATTGTGTTTGGAGATTTAAAAAAAAAAAAAAAAAGGTTGTCTGCTCAAACACTGACTCTGGGGTCTTAACTGCACAGCAGATGGACTAGATGTTAAAGGTTTGATGAATAGCAGGATTGGTTGTTTGCTGAAAAAGCTAATGAAATAGATCTTCAGATTACCAGACTGTCACAGGAAGGAAGGAATAGATTTTGTCATGTCATAAATGTCATGGTTTATTTATAAGAGTCATTTTGGTTTTTTTTTAGTCATCTTTAGTTCATTAAACACTAGAATGGTCAGCCTTCATGTTTATGACAGGCCACATTAACACATTCTCCACAACACCAGGGCCCATATCTCTGTAAATTGATTTCTGTTTGACTTTTTCCTCTTCTAACTGCTTGTTAAAGACACTTGCTGTCCCAAAAATGATGTTGTTAATGTATATCTCAAAATAATTGTATTTTTAAATACTTTTGTTGACAATACAGTACTGACTTTGGTCTCCCTGAGGTCTCAAACCAGGTCACAGAGAGAAAAGAATCAATGCTTAATAAAGATATTCTGATATGTTTATTTGACTGTTTTTTCTTCTTCTGGAGTTTCAAGAATAAGAAAAGTAATTTGGAGGCACAATGAGACACCAATAATCAGTTTTTTTTTTTTTTTATTCAAGCAGGCATTTACAAGATAAACTCCAGCCAAAGTCACAGTCAGTAAAAAGCTTGTTTTTTTTTTTTTAAAGGTGCCGGGCAGATATTACCAAGTACCAAGTCATAAATACGTGGGTTTTATTGCACATAAAGTGATGCTGCTGCGGTGCATTTAAGGCACGCGGCTCATAGAGAGAACACTTCACCTCCAGCCAGAGTTCAACCTGTTCATTACAGTGACTGCACTACAACATAACAAATACACTTAACATAGCTGTTAAATACACATCAGCAGGTTGGTACGTTTAAGTTATCGAGACACAACAAGGAGACTGAACACATAACTGGTGCTGTGTGAATGCAGACTGGGCGTCGTGTCCGTGACTTTGGTCACATCAGATTCCCATCTGATTGACACCTCTTATAAAGTCACAGTAAAAGACTTGGAATGTTTGTGTGTGTATGCATGTGTGTGTGTGTGTGTATGTGGCTCATGAAGCTGCTCTCTCTATCAGCAAGAAAACATTTGAAAACTCATTAAATATCAAACATTTTTACACAATAAAAGATTTAGTTCTTATAAATTTGAGCATATAAATAAGAAAAATAGTTATAAAATAGTTACAAAGCATTGCACATCTAGCTAATCCCTCACTTACAGGTGAGTTAATCTGGCGTTGTGAGGCTCATTTCCCAAACACATCTTAAAACTTAAAGAACAGCTTCATAGGTGTTTGAAGCGAATGTTAATTCTCCAAGTGTTTTGGGTAAAACAGACCCAGATGTATTCCTTCCCCCTCTCCTGGAGTGTATGTTCAATAGGGGGATGAAATACTGAGCGCAGCCTCAGTCAGTATGAGCTGGTGGTGTTAGTGGTGAGTTGTACTGGTACCCAGTTCCTGCTGTTGTCTCAGTGTGGCTGGAACGTCTTGGCCAAGTCATCCAGCAGAGACATTAACTTCTGCTCCTCCAGGGAGGAGCTGTGGGTCCAGGCCAGCGGCAGGTGTGTGGACACCATCCTTCGGTCTGCACATAAACACACACACAACATACTTGTACTATTCATTGATTTACATGTATTCCCTCGTCTGGTTCTGATGTTAAAGAAATATTGATTTTTCGCAAGGTGTCAGGGGAAATACAGTATGAGAGTTCAGTGATAGAAAGCCAATAAGGAGCAAACACGTAGTTTTGAAGGTGATTGGTTGCAGAAATGCAATAGCAGGAGTCATTTTCAACCCTCATCCCAAATGGCAACAGATTCAAACAGCTTGCACATATTTCAGTGGGATATTTGTACATTTCACTGTTCATGACTGTTTGGTTCCTACAAGGAACGACAATGAAATGGCCTCAAAGTGTTACAGGTGTTCAATTTAGTTCTAAAATAAGCAAAACATTGAACCTCCTCTCTTGTAGTGTATATATAATATAATATAATATAATTTATGATATTCATTCAAAATGGTTTGTTTTCAGCTACAAAGTAAGTTAGACACACACACACAAAAAAATGAATGTTCTTAAGTGAAGCCAGTGGTAAAGGTGGAATTTTCATTGAGGTTAAGTATCTGAAATAAGATTTTCCCTTACTTATGTGATGAACGTGATGCCCAACCAGAAAACTCTGTAGATTCATGACTAAAACTGTGCATACACACGAAGCAAGCCATGCATATGCATTATTCTGTTTTATAAATCTCAATCACCATGGACCTGAGCGTGCATGCACAAGCCTCATTTCCACTCTCACAATTAACTATAAATGGATGAAAACACGCCCTTAATCAGCTGTTGTCATATCAACAAGCCGCTCCATCAGTCTTTAGACTTATCAGTGAAACAAACAGGACAGAGATAGTGCACTTTCACTGACTGTGTTGCATCGGCGAGGTTCTCCAACAGCCAGAGCTGTTGTTATGCATCACCATTACAGCTGTGGCTATTTATAGCGCCTATATCATTATTTCATTACATCACAGTCATATCTCAATTATTATTAAACATCAGAAATATGCAGTGCTCATATCGAAACATAAAGGAAACCCAACAATAGTGTCTCTTATTACATAAGATGCAATGAAATGTGCTTTTTTCTATTAGGCCACAGCATCTTTCTTCAAGGCCACAGACGTCATTGTGTGTATGTGTGTGTACATCAGCGTGCAGTCATTTGTGTGTGTGTGTGTGTGTGAGTTCAGAGAGGCACTGTACTCTCTGGCAGTATCTGGCACCAAAAGCAGCCCACTCCAGCTGCAATGGACACAGGCCAAAGTTACACACACACACACACACCCCAATGCCCCCCATCCCACCCCACAACTGACAAACACATAATTCAGTCAGCGGTCTTCTCTTCTTTTCTCCCCCTTGTTTTTTTTCCCCAACACCCAAATCCCTAAAAGATAAAAAGGTGTTTTCTTTAGTTTTACCCTGATAGAAGCGTCCGCTGGGGTTTGTGATCGCAGCCTCAGAGATAGCCAGCCACACCACGGTGTCGGCCCCCTGATCCGGGGTCCGCAGGCTTTCCTTCATAGAGCTGTGGAAGTCTGGCATGGCATTAGCCACCGCTGGCACAAGTAGACACAGATAGAAAGGAAGAGAAACAAAAAATAAGCACCCAGTGTTTATAACGCAGAGTAAATTGATACTGTTTAAAATTTTGAATTTATATAAAAATGTGTCCCAAAAGTGGCTGCTATGAATTCTTAGCGGATGTGACATGTGGAAGATACCTGGAGTGTCCACCCAGCCAGGATGCATGACGGAGAAGTGGATGTTAGTGTGAGTCTTGGCCAGCTGCTCTGTCATCACTACCTGCTGCCTCTGGAACACACACACACACACACACACACACACACATGCATGCATGTATGAACATGTTTTCAAAAGATGAGGTGCTGTGTGGTGAGGAAGTTTTAGGCTGTATGCAGGTGATTCTCATGTTGTCTTTGACATGGTCAGTCAAACCAAACATCTTGATACTTCTCATTGAAATGATCAATGCATCATACCAAGGCTGATACTCATATTTTTAGATGTTAATAACTTTGTTCTACGTGCTATAAAATGAAATACATTATAAACATGCGGTTAAATATCTTAACATTTGCCTTTCTAACACAAAACCAAACAAAACCAAAACTTACTACAACATATTCATGCAGATTTATATTGAACTGGATCAATTAATTCATCATCAGACACAATTCAGGCTCAGTTAAACTCAATGGGTTCAATGTAGTACTGATTCAATTCATATAAGATCAAAAATACTGCATCATATACACTATTCCGTATCCTAATGATCAACAAAAGGCCCATATTAGCTCATTATATTATTATTATACTTTTTTAATCATTCTACTACTTTTATATCGTGTCTTAATGCCTTTTTATGTTAAGCACTTTACAAATATCTGTCACTATGACACATATTCACACAAAGATTAATCACACCATTGTAGTTTTTTTTTTCTTTCTTTTATACAATTTGCATGGAAAAACAAAGCCCAGCAGTCTGTCAGTTACGACCGTTGTGATGTTTTAACTCACTGATCAGTGACTTCCTACCTTGTGTTGGGCATAGACCATGGTGCCGTCATAGCGGCCTCTCTCAGACTGCAGGTTTCCTGTTCTGAGCTTCTGCACCAACATCCCCCCTGATGACACTGTGATCTGAACACAGAGGATTGCAAACAGGGATGAGGGATGGGAGACGGAGCTGAGGTTTTAGAGAGCATGACATAAGATTCAATTTCATATCAGTTGTACACAGTGTTGTAATGTATGATCCACCTCAGGCATAAAAATGCTGACTATACATTTTGCATTGATATAATAACAATAATCCAATATTATACTATGAAATAACACTGACACTGTTTACATAATGAGTACCTTTTTTGATATTTTTCCTAATATATGCTACCTTTTAACATGTGATCTGGTATTTTTGCATTGTGGTTTGACTTCCTTTAAAGTTTAGACATTACTTAAATGATTTTTCCTACACTGACTGTTCCTACAGTATCCCCTTTTAAATTAAAATAATAAACACATTGAAATTTTAAGGGTCATAACTTTCTGTCAGTCTCACAAAAAATCTCTATACTTGTGTGCTTGTTTTTTTTTTTTTTTTTTTACCAAAAAGGAGCATGTGTTATGGGTGTGACTGGCAGTTAACCATTACATAGCCACAACCCAGTAGCCCACACCCATTAACTGTTCATTAAAATGATGGATCATACTGAGAAAAGTTGCTCTTTGAACACTTAATGAAGTTTTTTAACTGAAGGAGGAGTTTCTGACTTGTGTCTGTCAGACTCACCACTCTGGGATCTGCGCTCTTCTCCAGCAAGGGGATAAGACTCTTTGTGAGAATGTAAATCCCTAGAGGACAGAAAAGAATGGAAAAAAAACACTTTTCTCAACTACCCCTGTTTTTTTTCCCCCTCCCATCGCTTTCTTCAAACCTCACCCCTGACCTGTGACTCACCCAGGACATTTGTGGCGAAGCTCTTCTCAAGCCCCTCGGCGTTCACATCCCTCTGACTCATAATAGAGCCCGCGTTATTGATCTGCACAGATTACAACACATCAGACGATCATTCACTGCGGTCAAAAAAAAACAGAGATCTGAGAGATGTGACATTATGATGTATCTTTTTTCTTTTATTGTACCAAAACATTAAAATATATGAGAAAACTGAAGTGAGTACCAGGAAAAAGCAATAAAAGCAACACTGAGCGAGTGATTGACAGTAAGATGGAGATAATAATCTGATAACACATTGTCATTTATTTTCCAATATAAAAATAGATTGCTCATGTCACTCACCAGTACATTGAGAGCCTTGTACTTCCTCTTGAAGGCCTCTGCAAACTCCCAGACCTTCTTGGTCTCAGACAGGTCCAGGATGTGGACGTACACCTCCTGCAATGACAGGAACCATTGAATGAATAATATCACGTCTGGAGAAACAGACTCTGTCCCCTTGTTTTTTCAAAATATCTGTTGAGAAGTGAGACACACTCTTACTTTATTTCCTGTCTCCTTGATGATATCAGCCCTAGCCTCCTCAGCCTTGTCTTTGTTCCTGCACACCATGTGGATCGCTCCACCTGTGACAAGGACAGAATAAACATCATTATTTACCAGCGGGGAAAATTGTATCAGGATGCATTTTCAAGAGGAAAAGACAGCAGGATTTATCTTCACCTTCCTGTGATGAGTCCAACTCTATATGATGGCTGGCTGAGATAAGATATAGTGCTCTATGAATATTTACCAGCTTTTGTTCCCACTTGTTTCCAACCAGTTTATGAAGATAAAAGATACACAGCACACAGAATACAAAAAATATTAGAGGGATGTTTTTCACTTTATATAAAACTTTCACACCATTCACAACAAAGCCTTCTGAGTTAATGCTTCCAAAACGGTTAATGAAGCGTGGCTACGATGTTTTAAGGTTGAGTTTTGTTCAGTAACATCAGCTCAGTGTGCAGGCAACGTCTTCTAAAGTTGATTTGCCTTTCTTTCAAATATCTGATTGATTATTGGGAAGTGCATACACTAGATTGTAGATTTTATTAACAGATTTAATAAAAGAAATACATAAGGATTTTTACATGGATGCACTCATCTGTGTGCTTTATGAAAGATTTATCATCATTACGTGGTGTTTAATCATTTTAAGTATTGTATTACTAAAGTCTAATGTTACCTGACCCATTCAAAAATTTTCGGAATTGGACATTTGTATGATTGGGAAAGTGTTAAAAGTTATAAAATTATAATTACTAACATTTTCTTCTTATTTTATGTGCAATATGTACAATTACAATTCCATCAGTGTTTGGTAGCTGGGCTTACATGCAAACTAGCATAACTATTCTCCTATTACTCATATTACTTATTATATAATATGTATGTGTATGTGAGAGAATGTAACACCTGTAGAATCTGTAGATTGTTTCATATACACTGAGACATGCAGTGCTAGTTATAGTATAACTACCTGGTACTGTGTGTACATATGTACATATAAGCAGGTCTTTGTGTGTTTATAAATATATGTGTATATATGTGTATCCTTAATTTATATAATTATAAATGTAAAGGTGGTTCCTACATAACTGTGGCTTGCATGGTATAAGTGTAGTGCATAGATTACTACATTTTACACCACTCCACCTCCTTCCCTTTTTTATTTTTTAAAATTTTATTCAATTTCTTTCTTTTTTTATCTTTAACAGCTTTACATATGTATCTATGTATGTACATAAAATACAGCATATGAGTATCTGTATATGTATGTATATACAGTATGTGCACATGTGCATACATATTTTTTCTTTATTTCCCTTTTTTCTAATATATACTATATCTATATCAATGTTTCTAACCTAAGTTATTGTGTAAATATAAATCACAAAAAAAGTTACTGATAAATTTCTGTGACCAATAGAAACTCATAGATACAGCTGTAACTCCTGGTAATAACACTAGAAACTTCCACAGTACAGTATCAGTGTGGATGTGTGTTTTGTTGTCTTCAGGTACGAGCTGATCTGCTGACAAACATGGTAGTAGGGTTGGTACCTCTCTTAGCGATGGCCATGGCGGTGGCTTTCCCGATGCCACTGTTGGCTCCTGTTATCATGAAGGAGCGTCCGGCCATGGACACCTCCAGGTCCTTCTCCACAAACCGTTTGGAGGTTGACAGGAAGGCATTCCTGCAGAGCATAAACATTTATGAATGATTTCTCCATCAGCAGCCTGTTTATCTGCACATCTGTACTGTATCTGAATCTCCGCCTAAGGGCTCAGCCCAGTGGATGCTGGGATGAGACTTTAGAGAGGTCAGAAGGTTCACTGCAGAAGGACGGCGATGAGATAAAATCAGGTTGGCACTTACGATGCCGTAACAAAACTCAGCTGCACGCATCCGATCCTGAGACAGAAAGTGTGTGTATGCGTGCGTGTGTGTGTGTATGTGGGTGTGTGTGTGTTTAGGTCAGAGAGGGTCAGTGTTTGAGGTCAGCCTGCTTACTGTACAGTGCATCTCTTCACGGCATTACTGTACAGATACAATGAAAGAGAGAGCGTGCCTGGCATTGTCTCTGATGAGAAGACTTGTGAGGGGTGAGGAGGGGGCATCCGAGACTACCGATGGTGACAACAGGATCACTGTATGTGTGTATGTGAGTGTGTGTGGCACCAAGGACCTCAATTCCACCCTTTGTCTTGGATGCCATTGTTGCGGGCGGCTGAAGGGGGGGAGATGAAGGGATACAGGGACAGGGGGGTAGTAGTGAGGCTAAATGCCTGCTCTGTTCGATGGTGTCATGCAGAGAGCTATTAGTGAAGGGTCAGAGCGGTTTGCCAGGCAGCTCTCTAAGAGAAAAGATAACACAGAACAAAGGGGAGAAGGGAAACAATCACAAAAGCACCTCTTCAGATAACTTGGCTTGCTTTATACTGATGAGGAAAGGCACTTTAGGGCTGCAACAGATCAGATCAGACTGTTGGACATTTAGAGCCCTGTTGGTTGGACAAGTGACTTATAACCTTACATGACTCCTGCTGAGTCACTAGAAACTGTGCTTGAATCATAAATCGGTGATATTGGTGGGTCCCAAACCTTTCTTTCCTCACTGTTCAGTGAAATAGCGTGACTCACACGGTAAAACCAGCTGTCAGTGATCAGCATCCATCCCTTCTAAAGATCCAGTCCTCATGTAACATTTCACCTAACCCAGTTTCTTGTTATTCATTTGGGGTGTTAACTTTTATCAAGACTACTTATATCAGCCTATTATTTTGAAGAAAGTCTTAAATGAAAAGACATGAAAGCAATTTGGGTTTTCCAGCTTTTCTACTATGCTAGAGCTGCAATGATGAGTCGATCATCAGCAAATTAATTGCAAACTATTTTGATAATTGATTCATCTTTTTGAGTCATTTTTAAAAGCCATTATCTGGTTCCAGCTTCTTAAATGTGAACATTTTCTGGTTTCTTTAGTCCTCTATGATGATAAAGTGAATATCTTTGGGTTGGGTACAAAACAACACATTTTAGGTTGTATGTTGGGAGACGTTGGTCGATATTTTTCACCGTTTTCTGATATTTTAAAGATCTACAGCTAATTGATTAATTGAGAAAATAGTCAAGAGATGAATTGATAATGAATATAATTATTCTAGTCTATTTTATTCTATTCCATTCTATTCTACATTATCTAAGCTGGTTGGGAAATGGAGTGGCCCAAACCCATCCCATCTCATAGGATCTATTCATGTAGACAACCATAATGATGCGTACATTTTTAATTCCAAATGGACAGAAACTAAATTTATAAAGCAGCAAATTTATATCAAATTTTATATCCCAGAAAATTTAACTCAGTTTAAGCATGTGGTAAAAATTTCACATCAGGTGATGCCTGTAAAAGTTGATTATGAGAACACATTAACTAAAGTGCACTGGGAAGTTTAGGTCCATTAGAATCAGGAAAAAGTACCTTATAACCATAAAGGATTATAAAAGAAAATGACAGTTTAATATTAAACATATTAACACATTGAATCTTTACATTTTCTCTCATTTGGAGTTTCTTGATTGCCTATAAATGATGAGTGTCAGCTTGTTCCCTCTCACACACATACACACACACTCACTGCAGCTCCTACAACACTGAAGTGATGTCTCAGCTGTATAGAGAGTAGAGATAGAGCATAAAGCCATCTTACCTGGTGAACTCAGTCACTCCCTTCAGGAACCAGGCGGAGTTGCGGTACAGAGACATGGCGCTGCTCTGGAAGCCTCTCGCTCCGCTGAGCTCTCTCCTCCGCTTTTACTCTGGATCCAAACCACGTGTGACTCCACTGAATTAACATCAGAGGACCACCCAGCGGCAGATAGCTCTCAAAGCTGTATTGACAGTGAGCTACAGCCTGCGTTATGAGAGCACATCACTCCTCCTGTAATGTACACAGAAGTTTATTAGGCTGTGTGAGGTTTAGTAACATTTTCTATATTACATTTCTACATTTATCATTTTCCCGAGACATTTGCTTACATGGTTGTGGCTCTTTAGTTCAGCTAACTAAATGTTACTACAGGCACCTTTAAAACCCAACAACATAAGTGAACCGGTATATCTGGTTTGTTTAATACTTACAAAACGACATTTAACGTGGGGTTTTGTGCCTACATGACATATTTGTTAACTTGCAGGAAGCCACACTGTCTAAAACCTTCAGGTAGCGTTAAAGTAACATTAATTAGTATTTAAAACGTTAGTGAAATGACGTTAAAATGCAGTGAAGAGGTATAAAGTAGTATGAAATGGAAATACTTTAGTAAATGTTCTTCCAGCACTGTATTCACTAAGGATGAATGTAACTGCAGCCTGTATCCAGCAGCTGCATTGGTCTAATCATGGACTGCGTGTACAGTGGTTCTGACCTACCTGTGTGCGTGTGTGTGCGTGCGTGTGTGTGTGTGCAGCTTTGCGCCGTGTCTCCTCGCAGCCAATCAGTCGCTGGAGCGCAGCAGGGCGCGGCACTGACTGGAGAAGGTGTAAGCGCACTGATTTCTGGGAAGATCAATAATGTCGCCGCATCTGGAAATCATGGTGAAAACGCACGAATAGGAGAGGAGGATTAGGATTAGAGGATTAGGGGTGGGCTTTAATATAAGGCTGGAGGATTTCAATTTGACTGATTTCTGTCGGACAGCTGAGACAAAATGGTGAGTATCCGAGCTCGCTTCTATAGTTGGATACTAAGATTTGTCCATATACCTGCAGGTGATACTGCACCGTAAACCTATCAGTAGTTCATTCATTCTGTTGTGCGTCCAAATAACTTTTTTTAAAGTGAAAACTCAGCTGGTAGAAGGGTGATTATTGTACCTTGTTCTAGCTTCATTTTATTAGAAGGACTTCCTTGTTCAAAGGTCATGTTATTGATAGTGGAGTTGGAAGACAGAATAGATATTCCTAAAACTTCTTTAATACGTGGAAATTACTGTGTAAACAAGCAGAATGTGCCACAATTAATCAGATTTTCACCTTTGAATGAAGAAATCTAAGCACAGAGTGAAAGACTTGGAAAGGATGGACACTTGCAGGATAACAACTATGTTGTATCTGACAGGCAAATGACTCTGTGATCTTGTGTTCAGTGAGCTATTTTTTTGAGATTTATTTTAACAACACATTAAATGTGATCATGCAGATTCACAGAAAACCATCACACAGCATTAAAATAATCCCGCAGACAGTTGTGTTATAGTTACACTCCTGACCTTCTTTAGTCCACATGTAATGGTTTTGTTGCAGGCAGATGCACTGCTGCTTGCAACTGCACCTCGGGGCAAAGTACTCTCATTAATCACCTTTGTGCAACACAAACATTGTATTTACTGTTTTATTACACTCAGAGGTGAGTGCAAGGTGAGTTATGTTTCCCTGGTGATCTTCATTCACATTTCTAGTTGGGGAAATCTAATTGCAGTTTGGTTCAAACGCCGTCACGACTTGTGAGTGGTTTCATTTTAGCTACAGGAGATAGTATTGTGTTGTTTGCACACGCAGGTGTATGGATGAGTGCTTTTTTGTATGTCAGTGTTTGGTTTCTATATTTAATATGTATAACACAGGATGTGGCTTCTCTCACAAAACAGTGTTTGATTATTTTACAACCCTTTTGTGCAGTCATTCTTGCTACTGCCCAGTTTACACAAAAATTTGACTTATGTTACGTAAGTCTTAGGCACCACATTGCATATGACTCCTAGTTTCTGCCCACCAGATGCGCTTCTTGTTGCTGTTCAGTCGGCAGGGGAAGCTGCGGCTGCAGAAATGGTTCACACCGTTGACGGACCGGGAGAAGAAGAAGGTGATCCGGGACATGATGATGTTGGTGTTGGCCCGTTCACCGCGCTCCTGCAACTTCCTCCAATGGAGGGACCTCAAGATTGTTTACAAAAGGTGGATGCAAGAGACACAGCTGCTCTTTCGTTTCTCTTAACATTGTCTGTTAGATTTTCTTTTTTTTTTAATGTTTCATCATCAGCAGTATGTGCCTGGCAGGTACAGACTTGGTACCACATGGGTATCGAGCAGTAAAGAGAAACCACTCATAACTCTGCAGATGCTTGATGGTTGTGCTCTCTTGACTAAAGCTTCAAAATACACACAAACACGCCCTTTCCCAACAATGGGTTAACAAGACCACTCGGAGTAAAGGTCTACTTAAACACACAGAGCATGACTGAGATCACTGGCAGGACTATGTTAGTGGTGGTGCAACACAGTACTTGTTCTCTCATGACCTTTCATCTCATGTTCTCACGGTAACAACCTTGTAATAAAACTAGAGTTAATGGAAGCAGAAAAATAACAGGAACACTTTACAATGTGATAATCTAGTATAATAACCATGTAAAACTTTAAAAAGTGCAATCCATTGCACTTTTATGACACTTTATTGATTTGCTTTGCATGTTTCTTCAGATTCTTGACAACATTGTGGCAATCATTGCTGTGACATTTGACCTTTCTCCTCTTCAAATGCAGGTATGCCAGCCTGTATTTCTGTACTGGTCTGGATGACCAGGATAATGAGCTGCTGAGCCTTGAAGTGCTCCACAGATATGTGGAGTTGCTGGATAGATACTTTGGCAACGTAAGTAGAGCTGAAATGTTTTTGCTCAAGCAGATTCTGTTTGGTCATTAACAATCTGTTGTGTTAGTTAGGCCCACACAGACATGCAGGAGGTTTCAATCACTCTGGCTGATTAGACATCTGCTCAGGCTGACATTTGGCATCATTAGGCATCGCTGTAATCTGGATTACATAAAACCACCAAATTCCATGTACGAAGTCTAATTTTTCCCTCCTCATCAGCTGCAACAAAACTAACAGGAGAGTGAGATAGAAGTCAGTGAAGTTCAGTCTACACAGTCCTCACACAGTCCTGAGAAAAGGTCTAATCAGGCAAAGTGAAAACACCTATGTTGATGGACGGTAGCTGTGTAGAGTGTTAAACATCCGCTCTCAAACTGTTTATTTTCCAAGAATCTTTTTAGATTATCTAAAACTTATATTTAATTAATTAATTCTGAGCAAGAGTCATTTTACAGGGGGAAATTTATCCAAAATATTTAGATTTTTTAAATGCTACTGCTACAGCTATTCACACAATGACTAATATAAAACAAAGATTTGATATTGTCTATCAGACAATATAGTTCTCAGTCATCTGGAGATCATAAACCCAGGCCCATTGAAATCATTGTGAAGTCACTTCAAAGAACAGATATTATGAAAACTAAAAATAGAAATGAATACAAACACCACTAAAGGAAAGAGGAAAATAGAAAAAAGGAGGTGCCACTGGAACACAACACCACAAAGCAGCTCTAAATACATATTGTACATGGGTGAACTGTATTAATGATGCCAGAGGGCTAACTCGTTATTTGATAAAGTTTTATTGCAAACCAATATGTTAAAGATTTCCTTTCATGTTTTAAAGGTGGCGGGTTATTTTGAAAGACTTTATGTCACCTTTGACTCTGTGATCACTTGTCTTGCGGTACATAACACAATGATTTGTTCTGCTGGCTGCAGAAATTTGCTCTCATTCAGTCACAAGAGCATTAGTGAGGTCGGGCACTGATGTTGGGTGATGAGGTTTGGCTCGCTGTCAGCATTCCAGATCATCCCAAAGATGTTAGATGGGGTTGAGGTCAGGACTCAACATCAGTTTGATCCATGCTTATAATTATACAGGTCAAACACTGAACTACAGTGACTCCTGCTTTACATTATGCAGGAGTTTAGTAAAATGTCCCTTCCTTCCCTCCCGAGTCTGCACATGGATATTTTACTGCGCTTTTTACCAGTCAGACTCCCCCTGGTGTCCACAAGGTGCCTCTGCTCCAAAACCACTTTTAGATGGACCCTGCTTGTTTTGATCTACAGGCGGAGAGCCACAACTGCTTATTAACAAAAACCTCAAACAACGAAAATGAGGAGAGCAAGAGGAAAAGAGCAAATAGAGAGGGGGGAGAGTGAATGAAAATGAGGCAGTTCAAGACATGTATTATACAGGTGCATTTTTTCACTTAGTCTTTCTAATATTTAATTAAGACCCGATCTTAAAACTTAATCTCAAATCTAGTGGACTGTATATTCTTTCTTCCTCTGTTAGGTGTGTGAGTTGGACATCATTTTCAATTTTGAGAAGGCTTACTTCATCCTGGATGAATTCCTGATGGGAGGAGAAGTCCTAGAAACTTCCAAAGTAGATGTGGGTGTAGCCATAGAGGAATCTGACACACTCCAAGAGGTGCAGTATGGTTTCACAGACCCTCATTGAACATAATGTGGATTTCATTGAAAAGATGAGTGAAATGTGTTTGCGTATCTCTTCTCTTTATCACAGACAATGGAGGAATACATGAGCAAACCTGCCTACTGAGCCAAGAGAAGACAAGGATGAAAGGTTTATTACTGTGTTGTATGTTGACTAAACGACTACCAAATAATTCAGCCTAATTTTTCATGTTTTCACTTAAGTTGGAAGAATTACATTCTTCTAAATGTCTCCCACTCTCATTAAAAACCATTTCATGTTCTAATGCAGCTAAAAACCAAGAATGTTTATCTCTGAAAATCTGATATTTAAAATATATTTCAGAGTAATGATTAAATTCAATATAATTTTTGTTGAAAAGCTTTCAGGATCATTTCAATCACATTAGCATTTATAAGTGCCTTTTAAGCCTTATATTTATTAATCTCAGGGTTTTATGACAGGAAATATGACTGAAAACATATTCTCTGTGTGACAGCATTGTCTCATATTTCAATATATCCAAATGTCCTTTTAAAAATATTTTTCAATGTTTTTTGTAATGCTCTGAATGATGCTGAATAATTGAAGAAACACTACACAGTAAGGAAAAATAAAGTCAATGCTTTATTAACCTCAGGTATGTCACATATGACCACATTTAAGAAATAATTACCAAAAAACACAAGTAAATCTAAGGGATCCAACACTGATTTGGTCGTGTGCGTTGAAATGTAAGGCTGGTGAGTCACATGTACTGGTTGTAAGTGTTGTTGAAACTCAAATGAATGTCTGAACACTCACATTTCTGCTAATAAATAAGAACATTTGTAAACCTACACAATAACTACAGCTGACTGCATGTTTTATCTTTCAAAATACTTTATTTTGACCCTCTCCCTCCACCAAAACAATATATATATATATGTATATGTATCTACAGCCTTATTTATATTCCTGGGGCAGTTTTGGCATCAGTATCACTTTCTTCAGTTTCTGGATTCAGATAGCTCAACAATTTCATCACTGCCTCATTATCAAAGCCTTGCATTTGCATATTGCCGCCCCTCTCATCGTGCTCAGACTGTCTCTTTTCATCCATGCTTTTATCTGAGTCCATTTGATCAAAATAATTCTGTATTGCCTGCTCAAAAGAACCCGTCATGCTGTGTCCCACTTCATCCCTCTTTTGGCTCGCTTTGTTGTTCCTGTATGCTGAGTTGGGATACTGTGCCAGCATCTGAGCTGCTAGATACGCTGCCAGCTCATCCTCGTCCACGGTGTCATCGTAGTCGTCCTTTAATTTGCTGGGAAGGCGCCGTTGCGTGGGAGCGGATTCCCCCGAAAGCCCCGCAGGCAGACTGTGAAGTCGTGACAGTGAGCTTTTGTACTGCTTCTGCTTCCTGACAGGAGCTTGATCTTTATTCTCTGTGCCCCCTAACCCCAAAATGTTGAGGATTTCCTCTGTCCGCAGGTCTTCTGGGGTCTTTTGTCTATCAGGAAGTCGTCTGTTGTAGAATTTAGCTTCAGAACTCTTGTGTGTCTTCTTTGAGGATATCTGAGAGAACTTGTTTTGTGCTCTGGCTAATTCATTGCTCTTTTGTGACTTGTCTTGGTTTATTGTTTCACCAGTCTTGAGCATGTCCATCAGGTCTTCAGGTGGAATCTGGTATTTCTGGGAGATTTGAATGAGCTGGTAGATGGCTTGCGGGTCTATGTTATCTCTGTACTGCATTTGAGCCACTCTCCTCTCAGCCCTCTGTTTCTCCTCTTCCTCTATCGCCCGTTTCTGCTCTTCCTCTTCTGTTTTCTCCAGCACTTTGAGAAGGTAATAGTCCACCAGGTTGGTCACATCATCTGGATCCTGTGACCTCTTGACTGGGTAGCTTTCATCATCTTCCTCTTCGCCGTCGTCGTCGGTTTCTTCGTCCTCGTCGTCGACATAATCGAGGCCTCGGTCAAACTCATGTTTGTTGTCCCTCTCCTCCTCCTCCTCGTCTTCCTCCTCCTGATCTTGTAGTGGACCCCAGTCTGCGAGATCCTCGTCCACATCATCGTACGCCACGTTCCTCACATTGAACACATCATCACCGTCTTCCTCCTCCATGGCATCCTCTTCATCTTGCCGTTTCTGCATGGACTTCACGTTCGTTAGCTTGTCCAGTTCGTCAAACACGGACTGCAGCGTGGCCAGGTTCTGAGGTGTGTACTTCTCCTCCACATTCTCATTGGTGCGCTTGAAGGGGCTCTCGTGCTCCAGGTCTGGCCCTTCCTCATCCTCATCCTCATCTTCCTGCTCATCTCCTTCACCTTCTTCCTCGTCCTCAAACATTAACGGCAGCTTCTTGTGAGGCATGATGCCATGTTGCTTCTGCTGCACCCTGGGGTACATGCTGTCCTTACTGGCTGCTCCTTCACTTAAGCCCAGGGAGGAGGGACGAAGCAAGGCTTGCTTGGAAGCCTTTTCTGTCTGCTGGAGGGTGCTGAGAACAGCCTGGAGCAGCTCTTCACTCTTATCCTCCCTCCCTTCCTCCTCCTCTTCCTCCTCTTCCTCCTCCTCATTTTTGGTTTGCGTAGGGTTAGAAGCCAGTCTCAGCATGGCACGCAGCTTCTCAGCGTCATCCATGCGGCTGGCATCGTGCCCTGCAGTGAGAGGGGCATGCTGCTGGGAGTTTGTGCCGGTTCTCTGGCGGAGGCTCTCGATGTACTCCAAGGCTTTGAGCATGTCAGCATTGGGAGCCTGGAGGACATTTCCTCTCTGTGGGTCTGATTCACTTCCTCGCAGTCTGTGGTCTCTGAGAGAAGCCCCGTGAACGCCAGAGGAGCTGAGGAAGAGGAGGATTAGGAGGAGGCTGGCAAAACAGACGAGGTAAGGTTTGCCTGTTGTAGAGGTATTGGGGAGTGACGGCATGGTGACGCCTAGAGAGAGAGAAGACAAAGAGGCACATGTCAGGACTGACCTTTACACATTAAGCTAACAGGTTCGCAACGGTTACCACTCTGGCATTTCTTAAATGTCTTTTGCTCTTATCATCACTTCAAATGTCTGATGATAACACCACAGACCATGGACACATCTGTATTGATTCAGAGGCAGTACTTTGAAATATATAAAGTCTTGATCCATAACTTTTGCGCTGGTGTAAACTGGGTCAAACACCTCAATTTATTCTTATAGTATACATTTTTTAAGTGGCTATTTTATGCCTGTATTGACAGTCGATAGAGAGATGACAGGAAACAATGGGAGAGAGACATGACTCACAAGTAAATAAAGCCTAAAGCCTAAAATGCATTCATTTGGATTTTATTTTACCTGAGCACATAATTATTCTGTTTACATTTCTGTAATTCTGTTGTTTTTGTATTTGATTAAATTTTTTTCATTATCCTTAAGTCATGTTTTATGTAGCACTAACAATCATGTTTGCATCAAAAAGATGAAGGGCTGTAGCAGCAAAATATGTATACGTTATACGATTGTATGTCAGACGCCATCTAGCGGCCGTAGCAATTATGCCAAGTTACAGTTCCAATGATGTCTATACGGGTGACTTCCTTATTAAGTGGTGGGTTGGTTGAATGGCTAGATAGATTAGTTAATTTAAAATTAGTTTTAAGATTAGTTTTAAAATGGATTTAGCTGCTGGAGACTGCAGTTCGCTTCGGGACATTAAAAAAAAAACAAAAACAAAAAAACGGAAGTAGTGACCATGTTTCCAAATTTTAATGCAAATCATTATCTTTCCCTAACCACAACACCACAAACCCTAACAAGTGGTTTTGTGCCTAAACCTAACCATAATCACCATAATCAGAGTATTGTCACATCATAAAACATTACTATTATTATTATTATTATTTGGTTATTATTTTTTAAAGTGATTTGTAACAGTTTTGTAAAGCGACATGTTACGCTCCAATAGATCGTTTAATCGTTTAATTTAGAGGACTTGTCGATTTAGTAATAGTGGTAGCAGTAGTAGTATCAATAATAATAATAACAGTGTTTGTATCTCTCCTCCATTTTCCTGCCTGTTGCTGGTTTTTGAGGATCATACTGGAATCCCGCCGCCTGTTTGCCAGCAGCAGCAATAGCAGCGGCATTCAGCTCCCGTGCAAATCTCATTAGTCGTCAAATTGCTCCTCTCAGTGAGTCACTGCCCCGTTGTCAAGGTAACCCGGTAAGGCTGATCTTCTCATGGAACCTCTCCTTTAACCGCAGAAAACCTTTTAAGTCAAATTATGACTGTTTATCAAGCTCTAACTCCACTTAAACACTGTTGCGTTGAAACACATTATCGGTGGGATAAATTCTGCCCACATGGGCTTAGCCAATATCAAACAAGCATGCGAAATGAATTCAAATGTTTATTGTGGATGCAAATGCTTTAAATAATAAAGGTTAATGTTTTTTGAGATAGGAACTTTTTTCTCAAAGGAGCCAAATAAGAAAAAGGCATGACAGAAACAACGACGCATAAGCAATTATTTGCTGTCATTTCTCCTTGTTTACTTTTTTCTTATTTTTTCCAAACAGAATTTAAACGGCTAAACGTCGCTTTGTCATTTACAGCATATTTTTTTACTTGTGGTGAAAAGAAAAGTAGCATTTAAAACGAGTAACAGAGCGCAAAGAATTTTGAATAATCTGAAGCGAAATGAGAACAAAGACTGCGGGCGACACAACGCAACATCTTCGCCTCAACATCTGTGGCGGTGCATCAGGTTGGTAAACAGCTCCTGTAACTGAAGCTGGCTCAAGTAAGGAAAAAAAAAGTCTAAGGTTATGACGGGTGATAGGAAACATATTTAGAGTAAGTTTTAGTGTAATGTGGGTCTATCATGCTATTAACAACAACGAAGTCTTACCTTTCTTATTAGTTTCTGTCGAGGGTCGTGAGTGAACTGAGCATCTCTCTGTCTCGCAGTGTGAGTCTGATTTCAGCACCGCGGACAGCTCCTCATGCTATTAGAGGGACCACCTGACTCGTGCGTCAGAGAGCTGGGAGATACGCAACACGGGCGCGCGCGGACACACACACACACACACACACACACACACACACACACACACACACACACGGACAGACTCACGCGCGTGCGTATTAATTTGAGTCAGCCAAACAAAACTGCTTCTCTCTTTAAACATGGACTGAAAGTAGTTTTGACCCAGTATATCTCAGTGGCGGCATAACGGCTTATGTCGCAGTTTATGGTGAAATGAATACATCCATAATGGGTCTATATTTAGGACCACTGCCTTACTGAAGGGCTGATATGACCGTCTTGTAGCTGATTGAACCTGTTCACATTAACACACGTTATAGGCGTTTTAATAGGTTAATAAAGATTACAAGTCATCACATCATACTGCTGAGCTGAAACTTCTCACCGTTTGAAGGTCTGTTTCTGCATTAATTTGCTAAGTAAATTGTGTCAAATTGTTTATAATGACTTAACAACGATTTTGTTATGATTTATTTACTTTTCTTAATACTGACTTTATCTAATTGGCTATTAAACCGTTCGTAGTGATTGTTAAATGGTTGTTGTCATTGACAGCTGTTGTGTCTCTGCTGCAGCACTGAGGGACAGAGACAGTTAAAGTCCACCGATGACTCACATACGGACTCCGCCAAAGCCGGAGACGGGCGGGGTGACAGAGGGACTGCAGAGGAGTGTGTGCATATGTGTGTGTGTGTGTGTGTGAGTGTATTTGTGTGTGTGTAAAAGAGAGAGAGAGCAAGAGAGAGAGAGAGAGAGAGAGAGAGAGAGAGAGGAAGAAGGGGAGAGAGAGCCCTTTAGTTGTAAGCCAGCACGCACTGTGGTCTCTATTTCTGGCTGCCTGTCAAATCTTGTCTAGTATGGATCAGTGTGTGTATGTGTGCCTGTGTGTTTGTGTTGCTTGCAGTTTCATTCATAAATCCCCCTTGCTGCTCTGTTTGGTGTGAGCTCAGGCTATCCTCCACTGACCTGCTTGTCTCATATTCAGTGAAGCTTACTTTGTTTTCAGCTTTGTCACAGTTGCAGTACAAAAATAGTCCTCTGTATACAGAAAAGGCAGAGTTTTTTTTCTTCACATATTTAGGTTTGTGTTACTACCCACAATGACTCACAAACCCTCTGACTGATGAAATACAATGTTAACATTTGAATCTCAATAAACAAACTGTGTTTAGCAAAATTACTGTCCGTATTTCTGGTATGCAACGTTTAGAACCGTAGTTGTCTTTCATGAAATATTCTCTTTGATGCTAGAAAATATACTTTCATACAACAAGCCAAAAGAATCATTTTTCAGGTGCTTTAAAGGACCCTTGAGTTGGGAATGGGGGGGGGGGGGGGGGGGGGGGGGGGGGGGGGACACTGATGATTCATATACAAGAGGATCCTTTCAAACTTGAAGCATTCAGTCATGTCACATTCACAATTCTATGGATTCATTTCAAGTTACATAGCATTTTTCTGTTTACTCTGCAATTGAGAGTAACCTTCACTTAAAGTCTACCTCTCTGATGTGGTCATACTAGAAGTTTCAGTACCAGGAGACCAAAAGAAACCAGGACAAAAGAGCTGATTTTAATCTCATGTCTCCCTCAGCCTAATTACACTCTCCCTCGTGACTAACACGCACACACACACACACACACACACACACACACACACACACACACACACCTGCATTTAGTGCCAGTTTTGTTCTGATAAAGTCTGAGCTGTCTGGCTAATTGCTTGTGGTTGTGTCTGTGGCAGGATTACTGGTAAACAGAAACCAATTACAGCTCAACTCCACCCCCATTTCCACTGCATGTCCACTAAAAAACACACACACATATGGCTCTTGTCAGGTCAAATGAGAAATTTCTTTTATTATAATTTTACCTTCCAAAATTTATTCATACAGCAGTGTAGTGTGACTGTTTGGGGTCACACAAGGTGGCAGATCTTTTATCTAGCACCATAAGTGGTACATTTATTGTCACCTCAGCTCATTATACAATACAGGGAATGGATGGTGTGACTTTGTTTGGGTCTCTGTCTTTTCAGACAATACTAATACTGGTTTATCCCTCATTGGAAACAGAAAAAAGCTAATGCTAAATAAAAAGATGTTCCAATTTACCTCCTTTCTTTTACCTTGAATGAAGTGTCTTCAGATTATAATTAATTACTATAGTTATCTTATATCGTTAAAAAGGGCATTTTACCAATTTTACAAATAAAGGTCAGTTGACATGTCAGCATGTGTCATGTCTTCTGTGGCTTTGGAGGAAGCTTTCTTACATCTGAGAAAATGACCCCGATGATGTCATCAGGGTTATCTGGCGTTAGGATTGAGACCTCAGATCTTTGACTAACAACTTGCATTATAAACTGGGGGCCTGGAGATTGACGAATGAAGGATTTAAAAGAAACTAAACCTAAAAAGACCCTAAATATATAATTTTAATTAATTTTAAATGAATACATTTCTAAAAATATGTGTGGGGTTCCAGGCCCATCAAAGCACATGAAAATTTGTAACTATGAGTGCCTTCTACACATTCACACTCACCTCTTCTGGGCGAGAGCATCATCCCTCTCTTTACCTTTGCTCTCTGTGTGTTTGTCCCCTGGCGACTGACCGGCTGCTGCCCATTCATTAAAGCCAGGTCTGACAGCCAATAATTCTGCTCCTTAACTCAGGTTGTCAGAAGCTTGGCAGGCACAATGTAGAGAGAGAGAGAGAGAGAGAGAGAGAGAGAGAGAGAGAGAGAGAGAGAGAGAGAGAGAGAGAGAGAGCAAGGGAGAGGTTGTGAATGGGTCTACAGGGTTTGACGTCAGCCTCTTTTTTCTGGTCGATTATGTGTGTGTATGTGTGTGTGTGTGTGTGTGTGTGTGTGTGCGTGTGTCTGGGAATAGGTGTGATGCATCAATTTTTGCTCTTTTGTGAAATGTGAGATGTGGCACCAGATTGACTCTCCGAGTCATTCACAGCCTAAAAGGGCAGATATACAAAATGTTCCCCACCACATATATCACTTTTACCTGAAATGATGAAAACTATGAAGCCATTCCGTTTCAGAAAACTGCATGCTTCCAGGCCTCACGTCTGTCTGGGAGGTTCATACATGACTACAAGGACACTCAATGTGTGCTACTGAAAGAGAGAATGAGACTAAAGAGAACGCAAAGAGCCTGACATTTTCAAAATATTGCTTTTGTGAAACAACCATTAAAAGACCCTGGAGTGCAAATTTTGAAGTGCTTCATCCAAAAACACCATTTATGTAACTGTACTCAAATCCATTTTCGTGTCGTGTTTGTTTTGCTAATGAAAAGAAGAAGCCCTGTGCAGGTAAAAATGATTTGTGTATCCACATGAGCATGAGTCATTGTGTTTACTGATGCTTTTATGAGGAGAATACAGCAGATACAATCAGACCACTCTGTTTATGGAAATGAAATTCGGAGGATCTGTTAGCACATATGGTAAAATAAGACGGGAAGCAGATGATGCAGGAGGGACTTTAAACAGATTTTAGAGGTGAAAGTCAGATCTGTGTCATTACACAGATAATAACACTGTTTAAAGCTCCAGTACTAATCATTTATTAATCACCAAATGTTTTAACAAGCTTGATTATGAGCTTGATGTTCAATTTTAAATAAATAATACATTATAATATAGATAGTCACATGAATAAATTGTGTAAAATACCTTTTATTTTATGGTGTCACCTTTTATGATAATGAGATTGTCACCGGTCACTGCCCTCTCACCTCTCGGCCAATCACATGCCTCCAGCTTCAGTTAGCTCCTGCTAGCTACAGTAGTGGTTCCATAATGTTTTTGCGTTTTAACTCCTTAAAACAAAACAATGCTTATTTTTTACCTCCTCGCCACTGATTTCATATCTCAACCACTTGTGACCAGTTCAGCTTTCAGTTTTTTCCAATTTAAGTAGACATAGAGAGGAAAAATTATTCAGTAATTTGCAAAAAAAAATTGAGGGATTAGAGGGAAGTCGACAGGATAAGCATAACTTTGTGTAGCATAAACATGTTTTTCTGCTCTCCTATTTTGTTAACCCATCCATTGTGGGGAGCAACTCATTCTGAATCAATCAGCTAGATTGTACAGCCACAGTAACTAACCCCTGCTTTTATTTAGTTAAGCTGCACATGCCACTTACCTATCCCACTAACTAGCTAGACTGGGTTGTGTGATTGGATTTTTACTCTTATGTTAGCAGTGTTATCTAGCTCCTGTTGGGTAAAGACACCCAAGAGAAAGTCTGTCATTTTGGTCTTCACAGAGCTATACGTCTGTCAGAAGAATAATGTCCGGCAAAAGAAGTTGAACCTGGCTCAACTTTTGCTGCAACACAGCGTGACATCATCAGGCAAGGTGCAGCATTGCCCAATCACATACATACAAATTTTTTTACGCATTTTATTCATGTGATTATTTCATAATTACTTTACTGAATTGATATTGAACAAACTGAGGCTCTACATCTTATTGGATCAGTGCTATTATTCTATCATAACCAAAGATGAGTTTGTTTCTGAAGTTAACTTCTCCAAACCTTTATAGAAGAAAATGTCTCATGCTTTCTATAAAATTATGTTCTCTTTTGTTCACCACCTACTCAATTGTGTCTATTCTCGGCCACTCTTTATCAGTGTTGTGACAATGCAGCATACAGCAACAAGGCTTTACTACGCTAATGGTACAATAGTGCATGATCTCTCTTCTCTGATGTATTCCATATCTCTCTGTTCCCTCATATTTTCTTGCCTAAGGCAGCTGATGAGACCCAGAAAGAGAGGGAAGATTAAGAAAAATAGTTGTCTGAAGGGATCATAAAGAAGGGGGCACATTCTCTTTCTTTCCTGGGTTTAAAGACCTCTGCATCTTAAAGTATTAGGATGTTTTTTTCATAGTATTGTTGCCAAGTTACATTGTTAGTTTCACTGAATTTTATTTGAAGGATATAAAAAATGTCCTCACTTGGTTGCTTATGAAGCGTCTTGATGCCTTTTCATGGTCCTGAGCTTTGATGTTACTGTCTTTGAATCTGGCCTCTGCTTCATTCCTCCATCTTAAAGTCACAGAGCAGATGTTGTGTTGTTGGCACATAAGGGAATATTTGTTGTTTACCTCCTTGTGAAAGACAAAAATAAACCTACCCCTCCCTCCTCTGATACCCCACCGGCTTTTCTGAAAAACAGACTTTTTTCTGCCGCGACACATCAGCAAACAGTGGGGACACTTGTCAAGGAGCATGAGGCTAAACAAGGTTTCTGAAATAAACCATATTGCATTACTATTTTACATTTATAGAACACAGAACGTGGAGATAGAGAGCAGAGGTTGAGCCTTTTTTTCGTTACCACAGAGGATTTGATACTTGACTGTGTAGTGTATCTGCAGGGATAAAACCAAAGCCCCAGTTTGAGCTCCCTGGCTTCACAGTCCACATACAGGGAACTTACCCTAGGCTCCAGGCCTGGAGTCACATGGATACCAGGGGAACCCACAATGTAATGTCACTGGAAAACCATTTGTGACATAACATTTGTGACATAAATGGATGATATCATGACAGAACAGATGCTGTTGTTTTTGCAGTTATATTTGCACTATAATCCAAGGTCAACAATCATGTCAAACAGTAATGTAGTACCTAGTCGCTTGCTATCTGAGGACAGGCATTTCCATATGCTTGCAAGAGGATTTATGAGAAGCACATTTTCACTTGTCTCCTGTCTTATTTCTTATGTTATCTCTTCATTTCCATATTGGTTGGTCAATCTGTCTGTCTGTCAGCCAGTCATCCACTTTGGTCCAGACTAAAATATTTCAACAACAGACATTCATGGTTCCCAAACTTTGTATCGAAATAGCTTTGATGATCCATCTCGTTCCACCAGCATGTAGACACTTTTGGTTCTGAGGGAAATATACACAGCTGCTGTAAGGATCTAATATTTGGTACAGTCACTAAAGTTCCCAAAAGGATGAATCCCCTGGCTTGTCCTCTTGCGCCATCAGCAGGTAAACAACTGTTTGCTTAGTGCTTATTAGCAAATGTTATCATGCAAGATTGATGAAAGTGGTAACCATTTCCTGAAACATTGAGACGAGTATTTCTTTGCTTGAGACCCATGATATGCATAACCAACCACATCCATACCTGCTCTCAACACAAACAAAGTTGCCTTCATACTGGGCGAGGAACTCCAACATTTTCTGTTGATTCTGACAAAAACAACAAGCCAACCAAAGGCCTTTAAAAAGTCATCATGATAATCACTATACCAGGGAACAATAGTACTAGATGACCAGTCACAATCATGATTTTCAATCCCCCCTGCAGATTTAACTGAATTCTGATGTTAACTCCTTAAGTATCTTATCTAATAAAAGGAGATTGTTGCACATTGCTCTTACCTTCAAAGCATTTGTTGAATCAGTACATCAAACTAAAATTTCCCTCACTACAGACTCTCTCCAGAGTTTGAGTACTTTGTTAAAATGACATGGATTAGACAGAATATCACTAAAGCATCTCAGCTGAATTCACTGTTAGGTGCTACAGTGAGCAGCTAAAGGCAAAAGTAACACATCAATCGATACAAAATATAAAAAAATATTCACGTGCTGCACCAAAACTTGTATCTATCTATTTATTTAAAGGTATTCAGTTTGTAGACTGACAAAAAGAAATCTTCAGTGTAAACAGCACAATAGGAGGTGGAGGCCAGGTGGAGGAGCTGATTCTCTGTACTCTGACCTGACAAAGGAAATAGCTGATAATAAATGATTCAAGAGATCTGTGCAGTGGGAGCTCTGGGATCAGGAGGAGAATCAATAACCAGAACCAAGACACAGATTCAGACACCAGACACCAGATACGAGTAAATTTATGAAATGGAATAAAAAGGGAATGTTCTAGAAACTGAAGGTCAAAAAGTGCAATGTAGACTTTCAGTGATGATGTAACGAGGAGCAGTTCCTTGCTGAAGAGTCAGAGATGCATCAACTGTATTTGTTAAATAATATTCATCATATTTATTATTTTATGTTCACAGAGTTGTCTAAGAGATAGAACTCATCAGCAAAACAAAAAACTCAAACCCAAAAATCAACCAAGTACTTTCGACACAGCCTTGGGATAGCAAAGAAAATAGTAGCAAAGCTAGCAGTGAAGATATAGTGAGCAGGTGGGAGACAACTCTGACATACTGAACAAAATGTTCAACATGAATCAAGATCTGCAACAGACAATATATAAAGTGGGAGATGCCGTGACAGGGATCAAAGATAATTTGGACTCACAAGAAATCAGACGTGGCTAAACTAGACTCCAGAACCAGCAAGGCCAAGGGCAGAATCTCACAGTTGGAAGATGAGAATACTTGCCTGATGAACCTATTGCAGATTGTGGATAGCAAGATTACACAGCTCAAGGCTTGTCTTGAGTAGCAGGAAAACTACTGTAGAAGAAGCAACATTCAGATTAAAGGAGCACCAACAAATTCACAGAGGTCAGATACATATGCATGAAACAGGAACTGCAATACTCAATGCAACATCCAGCAGTGTTTTGGGTTACAATCGGTGAAAGGAGACATTGTTTTGAGGACACAGCAGCAGCGATGAAGTGTGCCGATAACCACCACCTGGCTGAGGGAGCTGAATAGACCTGAGCTAACATGGACTTTAGTATTTAGTATTGTATCACACTTTGTAGCCTGTGCTAGTAAATGTGAAACAGGGACACTTTGTAAATACAATGTTGCATTGGGCTGCACACATCCTTACATGATGTGGTTTACGTGGAAATATTTAGCTGCTGTTACATACCTCCCCCCTTCCTCTACTGGATGGGATATGTATAACCTGATATTCTATTGACCCTTTGTTTGTGCGCTCTCCCAGGCAGCAGCAGTTTTGTACCTGTGTTTGTTCTGTTATGTTATAGTTTGGCCTTTGTTGGTTTTCTGGTTTGGTTGGTGAGTCCAGTAGTCTTCTTTTGACGGTTTTATTTCTGTTAGGTTTAGTTATGTGGATTTAGGTTAGAGGGGAGAGCCCAGATCCTACGGCCCTTTGTGGGTTGGTCTGGGTGTCTCCTCTTCTCTTTGTTCTTTTTGGCTGGCTCACCAGCTTTTGTTATTTGGTTGTTGTTTCTTTGCAAATAAATTTGTTTAATCATTGCGGAAAATCCTGATTCTTAATTATGTTGGGCCTTCTGTGGGCGAGCTGTTTTTAGAGGGTTGCAACACTGCAGAAGCAGTTTGTTTAGTTCTATACTGAGTATGCTACTCCAACTTGTATGCCCTATTTTCATGTATATTGGAGCTTGCCGTATTTCATACTGGTAGGCCAAACATTTAACTTTGCAGTTTGATTTCTGCAGTCTTATGATTGTATGCTTTCTTTTCTATTAGATCATTTTCTGTACTACTAGGCCATTCTCTTAGGCCATAAATATGGTGGTCAGTATATCCTTATAACTAAGTTGGAACGTGCGAGAGAAAAAATGTTCATTTGTTAAGAAGAGATGGTCAATGTTCAATTTATGAGCTAAGTCTGCAGGGCCTGACTCTGACCTCCAAGGTCTCACACAAGAGATGTTTTAGCTTCACAGAGCCAGGCAGGGAGATAAGGTGGTAGCCTTGGATGGGTAACAACAGCTGCCTGTTTTATTTTCCAATTAGGTTACTCTGCCAACATGTGTCCTTGGTTCTCCCCTCCCTTGTGGCGTGACCTGAGCAACTCTATAAGAGGTGATTGTTTTCCTGTTTTTGGTATGACAGTATCTATGTATACACTGTGCCAAAGGTTTCTCTGATATTACATATTTTTTCTCAATACACTTTCATATACTCAAGTAAGCATCAACTGGAGCCTGTGGACCTCTTCAACATTTTTTCAACAAATACAAGACTTTCCCTATATCAGAGCGACATCACTCAGAAGACACACCATGTGAACCATGGTTCTGTTGGTTGGGGAGAGGGGTAAAAAAAAAACAATTAAAAATCTCTAACTTAAAAGGCTGGAAAAGGAAGACCGGGAAAATCCTAACAATTCATGCCTAGCCAGTCTAGTTAAGGCTAATAACAACAAATAATGACAAAGCTACTAAATTGCTAGCCAGGCAATTGAAAGCCAGAGGAGCTTCTTGTCAAATTGGGGGGATTAGAGACAAAAAAGGGAATCTGGTCACCAATCATAAAGAAATTACCAACTTGTTTAGAGAGTTTTATGAGGGACTTTACAGATCAGTGGGTCCGATGGACATAATCAAAGCAAGAGACTTCAAGTTTTCAGGGGAGAGCAGGAGGGGTCTAGAGTCCAATTACTATTGAGGAGCTGAATAAAACAATTAAACTGTTGCCTAGTGGGAAGACCCCAGGTATAGATGGAATACCTAACAAATTCTGTAAGAAGTTTGCAGAGGAGCCTAGTCCTGAGATTTTAAGACACAGGGCAACGGCCATGACAGTGAATAATCACCCCTGTGCTGTGATGGAAAGCTGTTTTCAAAGCATTTTGCAATGAGAGCAGATAATGTAATAACAACAATTATACATCCAGACCAGGTGGAGTGTGTCAAGGTCAGGACCTCCTCTGACAGTCTCAGACACCTTTTGCATTTAAATGTGGAAGACTAAGGACCTTGACACCCCAACATCTGTTTTGTCTCTAGATGTGGAAAAAGCATTTTAAATCATTTTCACTCTAAAAGAATTTGGATCATTTAAAGCGTATTTACAATCAGCCTAAATCTATCGTAACAACTAATGGTTTATGGTCATCTGCTTTCTCTGCAGGACAAGGGACAAAGCAGAGTGATCCACTCTCACTCTCTCTCCACTCTCTAAATGAATCTGTTAGGGCTATTACAATGGGTGGTCAGGAAAACAGAATGCACATCTTTGCTGATGACATTCTAGTTTTGATGTCAGACAGGGGTCTGTGCCCCCAGCGTTGGATTTGGTTAACTTATTTTCAGATATCTTATTTTTGGAGAAGGTATCACACTACAGTACTCCATGTTACTGGTATTTATTGTGGAGAAATTCAAAGCTTGATAGGCCTTCTATGCCTAGATACAGTCACTTAGCTATGATTGGATAACTGTTGTGTAGTTTAGTGAACGGTCAACTGTACTCTATTAGTTCATCTAACTTTGACTGTGTGGATGTACATTGAAACTCTGGCGCGAACAACCCAGCGCTGTTTTCCTTTTAACATTAGAATCTAATTATCCTCATTTGAGTCAAAAAGAATAAAGCAGCAGTCAGGGACCTCACAACAACAACACTAACCTCATGAAGGTCAAAATGTCACCTTTAGTAAGCACAGCTTTTGCTGTTTACCCCTCAGGCTGGCAGGTGTGTTTTGCCACCTAAAAGACCCAAATATCTTTTGTCAACATTCTCACCTCTGCTGGTGTTTTATCTCCCAGCTTCTCCTCAGTCTTCAACACCTCACAGGTAAATAAGGTAGTCAACAAATAGTTGGGCAATATCCTGCAGCAGCAGAATGTACTGTTACCAAGGTTCTTAAAACTATACACACTAACAAAGCAAATGTACTGGACTCCAAGCAGTTTGTTTAGTTCTGCCTGGCTTACAGACTGTGCAGACAAATTCTTGGGTTTAAAATCGAGTCTTGGCTGTTTGGATGGAGTGGCTCAACAGTCAGCAGAGCTACCATTGAGGTCTTTTGCGATTAGCTTTGTAGAAGCGTGTTGTTTTACTAGGTGCTTCAGAGGATTAGAATTACTATTCTTTGATGAGGATAAAGTTCTCACACCTGTAAATAGACTACAACCTGCCAGTATATTTTTGTCCTTGATCTTGAGGAGGGAAAAATAATGACCCTATTTCTAGGACAGCAAGCTCACATTGCCTGACCTGACAGCCAGTGTGTGGGTTAAGTTAGTCTAATGCTGAGTGATTGACTTACTTGCACCACTATAAGGTTGGGTGATGTTAAATTATAAACCAGAAAATCCAGGGAATATGCTGTGTTTGTCTACTATCCTATACTATAAGACAAAAGTAAGGACTAGTGCACTCATTTAAATTTCAGCAATTGTAAGTTGTTTCATTTTTTAATTTGGAAAAGTAATTAGTTTCATTTCTAGCTACCGTCAAAAGTACTGAAATTATAAACAAATTCACAGGGTGCATTAATTCACCCTTCTTGTTTGCTCTGTACACAAATTATTGTGTCAGCTCCCAATCTAATCAATCAATTTAAATTGAAATTCTCAGGTGACACTGTCTTCCTCAATTTATTCACAAGTAACTCCAGCATTGCCAGCTATAAAGCTTCACTGGTCAGGTTCATGGATTGGTGAGAGATTAGCTTTCAGATCAATGGAGAGCAGAGTTCTGTTGCCATACATGGCCATGACATTAGACAGGTCACTTCTTACAAATGTTAAAGGGTCTACATCAATGGTAAGCTTTACTGGCACACACATGTTGGAAGTGTCTCGGTATTACCTGCTGGTTTGGAAACCTAAGTCAAATATTTAGTCTGGTTAAAATGGCAGGCATGAGCTATAGGAACACCCACACCATTCACTCCCCAAGACATTTTTGAGCAGTCCACTATTTGGCAGGCCAACAGGATTTTATCTGACCTTTCCCATGTGTTGAACTTTTGAGTATGTGCTAATGAACTCTGGAGGGAGGTAAAGAGTCCCTTTGTGTAAGCACAACTGTTACAAACGTTCATTCATCCCTCTGTCAGTCAAACTTATTAATGGGCAACTCCTGGAGGACAGACAGAGCAGGAGGGTCTAAGATAATTGCAGGTTCTATGAATCTAAGTGTATGTTCTGAGAAGTAAACCTTCAAATCTTTATGAGTTATTTTTTGATCATATTAGATGATCTTCCTTTGCTCAACTGTCATGCAATTATAGTTGTTCAAATTTCCATTTTTTCTGAGTACTGAGAAAATGATGTGGGCCGATTTGCAAAACTATGAGAGTGGTCATAACTTTTTTTTTTTCAAACTAAATGTTCACAGAGTGTCCTTGTAGCCTATTGATGAAGATGCATACCATGTAATCACAACTCCCCCTGCTTATTTCTAGTTGTGGACTTTTGTTGCATGTCATCCCTTCTTTCTTTCTCTCAAGGTTCCCTTTCTGTCTCTACTTTTAACTATCAAGTAAAGGCAAACATGTCAAATACATTAATAGCAGAAAAAGTTTAAATGGTTGCTAGATCTCTCTGAATGCAGCTTCCATGCTGATAGACACATCCTGAAGTTCTCCAGTGATATAGTCCTCCCTCTGGACTTGGCTAGGACCAACAATCTGCCATATCATATTATGTTCACAGCTATGACACTTCCTGTTTGGAACTCAGCGTCCGAAATGTGCTCTGTTGTCATATGGGAATAAAAGCTGCATTGACTTGACATGTTCAGGCTAATTTAAATGCAGTGACTCAGTCCACTCAAAGGAAAGCTTTTGCACGTTTTGATACACATGTATTTTACTTTATAGAGAGCAGCATACAAGTTGATGACATCCAAATACAGCTATTAAAACATTCATGCTATGTATTGTTGGACCAGTAACCACATGTCCCTTCTGGAGGGATCCAACTCTCTAATAAATGCAAAAACTACCATTTAAATATTCTTTGGCATTAATAAAGGCATTTAAAAAATGACACTGACTTGTATATGGACTTCTAGAACCCACACCATGCTGATACATTTGTAAGTGATTTTCCCACAGGCATGCATAGAAGTGCCTTTCTCTTTTTAACTCGCAGTCAGCATTAACCTGACCGCAGATGATCAATTCAGGAAAGAGATTGACCAGTTTCAAATTCCCATAAAGCCATGAGTCATTCCGAACAAAATGTGTGCTGGATTTAATTCTAACTAAACACTCTCACAGCTGATTTCACACATTAGTCCTTCCCGTCTGGCTGGAAGTGTGATTGATTAATTGAATACTGCTAGCAATCAGTATTTGTGTGATTTTTCAAAGCTTTTGTTTAGGTTTATCCAGTCCTGCATCCTCTCTCTAGTGATGGTAAGTGATGACGGATCGCTCCTTTAATTGCCAGTTAAACTCGGCCTGAGCCTAGCGGTTGCTAAGTGCCCAGAGAGAGACAGGAAGCAGCATTAAGACTGCGGCTGTCTGCTGCATCCATCTGTGACATCCAGTGGGTTAGAGAGAGAGGGAGGGAGAGATAGAGAAAGAGAGAGAGGGAGAGAGAGAGAGAGAGAGAGAGAGAGAGAGAGAGAGAGGGGGGCGTCTGGAAGTACAGCCAGAATGACTCATAGGTCACATTTGTGTAAGTGAATGAGAAAGTGTATGTGTGTGTTTTTGTGTGAGCGCATGTACGAATCACATCTCTGTATTTGCAAGTTGTGCCTCTGTGTTAATTTGTTTCTGAGGGAGAGCAGAAAGCATGCAGGTCCATCTGCCTGCAGTCTGTGAATCATTCACTGTCTGCGATTCTACAACACATCAAAGTGATATTTCCCTTTGATGGAACATTTACTTTTTCTAACACGTGTACTTTGAGTGTGCAGTGTGCAGTCTGCATCCGCTTCATTCACACTCTCATTGCAAGCAATTTACACAGAGAGAGTGAGCACGCTTCACTGTAATGCTCGGGGATATTTCAACAGGACATGCGGCTTTTGCTTGTGAGACAGTCTCTGCTATTACTGAGCACCCTGATTACACTAATTTACTGCTAGCATGTTGTAATTTACAAGACCCTGACTTGGTAATAGGAAAGGTTATGACAGGAGCAAAGATCAAAATAGGTCATTGGCTCTGATGCTGTGTGTGCTATGCTCAGTGATACCTAGAAAAGACCTGGTTTCCTTTAAGCAATGATGTACTCAGTGTTCCCAATATTCACAAGACACGTTTTGTTGTCTTAAGTAGAACTAACAAGACTAAGGGGAAAGTTGTGCTCCAATCAAAATGCTTGTCAGATGATCAAACAATGCCAGAAACTGACGTCAGAACTGGAGTGGCAGCATCCAGCAATTTCTGTAATTTTCCAAAAATGACAATCTGATATTCACAGCCACTTCACGTAGGAGATTAGAATATAGCAGGGTTTGAATTTCTCTCTCAAGCTCTGTTTTCATTCCTTACCTAACTATTTGTAGAACTTTTTTACAATTAAGTGCAACACTATGAATGACTTCCAGGAAAGCCTGAAGCAGAGTATGTGCCATTATCCACCAAAGCTCAACAATTATTTGCATCTTGTCCATTTTGAAGATGACTTTTCACCTCATCTTTGAGTGTGGCCATACAGAATAGCCTATGTAATGATGACATCATTTTTTTATTGACATACATAAATAACGTGGGTAGGTGTGCCAGCCAGTGATACCATACAATAAATTATACAATAAATTAAGATAATAAATAAATAGAGAATGACAATATTTACAGTACGGATATTTATACAATATTATAGTTATTTGGAATTCATCTTTAATCCTATTTCATATGTGAAAATCTGCCTGCAGTATTCCATAAATCCACCTATTCTTCTATCAAAATTTCCCACCTTCTTCTTTAAAAGTGGAAGAAGAAAAATAAAAGTCCTTACTCAAAGTAAGGTACATGTACTGCTCCTCTAGGTGACTGACAGCTCTAAAATGTTTAAACCACAATCCAGTGGCTTCAATTCATTATCCATTTACCATATTATAGTAACGTGAACACTTGGACCATCTTTTTTTAAATAGTTTCAAGTTCCCTTTGATTTTATCACAAGTAAGTATTCCATCTGATATATTTGTTGAACTGTGTCTCTCCATTTCTTAGAGGACATGTTTTTTGGAGCCAGTTTCTTGTTATCTGTTTCAGTGCTATTATACACAGTATAGTATCCTTCACAAACATTTTCATTTTGTATTTTGTCTACTGTTTTCCCCAACAGCACAAAATCTGTATTCAAATGCACAACACATTTCTAAAATAGTATTGATTTCTTTCTGTATATTGTTCCAAAACAATTGTAATGATGGGAAAAACCAAAAGATATGACTAAAGTTGGCCACAATCCCTCCAGCAGCTTGATAATATTTTACACTAGTTTTAGCAGCCAAAGTTAAGATTAATAGAATCTTTACCCCAAATACAATGACCTCCACAACACAAATTCAATACATTAGCTTTTCAGGTATTCGGTCGGTATTCGGTCATAAATATATATATATATATAAAGTTCAGATCACTGAACTAGCACTGTTATACTTTATCCTTAAGGAAGCATGAAGTAGCAGTGGAGTGGAGCCTGCCAACTTATCCAAGCTACTCTGCTAAAGTGATGAAACAAATTCAATGTGCAAAGAGTTCAAGAGAGCTCAGGGAGAATCACACTGGACATCTGAGCTCTGACTCTGACCTATGTCACGACTGGTTGAACACCTTGTCAGTTAGCTGGGTGTGTTTGCACCTTGACAGAGCAGACAGGGCAGCTTCTGCAGCTGAGTGTGGCCGCTAATCTGGGAAAGCTGCAAAGATTTAACCACTTTAAATCGTCTTTCAATACAGGAGATTGATAAAAAAAAAAAAAAAAAACAGATCAATGAAATAAAGAAGAAATAATAAAAAAAACTGACTTTGATTTAAAACAGACACCTACTAAACCAGCATGCTGATTCCTGAACTGTCTGTTCTCTTTTTGTTTTTCTAATCTCTCTCCTCATGAAGTCCGGTGCAGTTGGGAAATCATTTAGCCAACAAACCACCGCTGGCAGACCAACAAATTAGTTCTTTCTTGGCTGTCAGGGTGAACACAGACCAGTTTCCTCTCCCTTGTCACACATCAGATGGCTGTCAGGCCAGAACATTTGAAATACGCAGTTTATATCTCTTCATTAGCTGTTTCATCTTTTCATTTTATGTCTCCTTTTCCCTGAACAGCATCACTGCCAGAACTCTCTCTCTCACACACACACACACACACACACACACTTATTTTTGGTTTAAGGAATTCATTGTGGAAAGTGTCAAAACAACTGGATTATCTGAGGTATGTTGACAGAGGTTCATTGTGAATTCAATTAGCTCCCTTGGCACCAGAGAATGAGAACTGAGACCCTGTATTTTTCGTGTCATGTCATGTTGATGCCCACGCAAAGAGTTCGATTACTGAGAGAGAAAAATGGCTGCAATTATAGCGAGTCACTGGAGAGGAAGAGGGATACTGGGAGGGGGAAAGTGCAAAAGAAGTATGTGTGTGTGTGTGTGTGTGTGTGTGTGTGTGTGTGTGTGTGTGTGTATGTGTGTGCACGTGCACTCATGTTCTATAGGGGCATGTTCCTTTGAACATACAGTGTTTTACTGTTACACAGTCATGATAAAAGTTAGTGATAAAGCTGCCAGCTGCATGTGACAGAAACACACACACACACACACGCACACACTTGCTGATCTCATGTAACATCTCCAGGCTCTCTTTCACAGTCCTCTAACAATGAATTCAACTTTGCTCAGGTGCATAGCTGGTATCCATGGAGACCAAAGATGGTGCCTCTCTGGATGGATACCCTCCTGAGGAGCAACTACTATGTAATGTCACTGGATTGGCTGTGAGACTCAAGGGAGACACAAGACACAAACATGCAGACATGCAGACACACACACACACACAAATCAAAGACCAGATGTCTTCACACTCCTAAAGGTGTGTAAAAGTATGTTTATGATATTTATATCAGTGAATTATGATTTTACATCAAATCAGACATATTACTTCAGTGTTCTGGCTGTCTAATGTACAATCAACATCTATTAGAACACTATAAGAACAGAAATAATGAATTACATAATGTACAATTACTTTGAATATGATCAAAAATGTTGATTGGTTTTTGATGAATTAATAGTTCATTTTCCCTACAAAATTGATTTAAGGCCATCTGTTAGATATTATTAATGTTTTATCCAACTAAAAGGTAAACTTGTCATTTGCACATTAAGTCTTTTTAAATTTACATTCGCTCTATCTTCATTCTTGTGTGATGCAGAACATTAACACAGACAGATGTTTTGCTGCAGCCTTCATCAGTGGGGAAGTGTGACTGCACTACATTTTTTGCTCAGGAAGTTGTTGTCAACCTGTTTCAACCAGATATTTTGAAAATAACCAAACTTATATATATGTATATTAGAACGCCAAAATTATAGGTAAGGATTAAAATTGGAGCTACATATCAGTTCAAATAGGCCAGAGTGATGTCTGGAAATTTGTGGAAAAGCATTAAAAAGAATTGACTTTCATATGACTATCTTTTTCTTTTCTTTTCTTTTTACCAACAATATTACCAACAACCAAAGGGCAGGTGTGAAAAGCATTACAAGATCAAGTGTTTTACTTATTTTTAAAACTGTTTCCAGGATGTTACAGTTATTCTGTGTACATGGATCCCTTGTGACTTGTAAGATGTGTGTCAAATGTAGTAACAAAAAACCTCACATGGCTGCTATATTGCTTCTACAGAATTGTATTATGTTGACACTTCACTTGAAGCACTGCAGTTATGTAACGGTTATTGTATAGCTAGCCTTGTCACTTGGCTTTATAAAAAAAAAAAAAGCATTTTCCTGTGAATGCCACTAAAGTTATGAAGTGATAAAACTGTGAGAGAGACACAGGTGGAGAATAGAACTTCTGCTGTGCACTGAGGATCAAACACGGAAATGTCAAGGGCGGTTGCAATAAAAGACATCTCATAAAAGGCCATTATTGATGTAGAGATCCACTCTCATTGACTGTGTGTGTGAGGTGGGAACAAATGATCACACTTTAAAAACTTTGGCTTTGTTTGTGAATGTGGCTGTAAAACTCTGAAACCTTTCTGTAACTGAGGAGGTGAAGGGAAGACATTGCCTATTCTCAATAATTGTGATTTCAGATGGGGTTGCACTGTTGCAGGTAGGTATAACAAGAACTTTGAGATAGTCTACTCTTTAAGTGTTGAGGGGATGCAGCTGAGAGAGCTGGTAGCTGGAGGGTCAGACCAAATCCATGTTGGCAGAGGTTACTGCAGACAGTAAATTCCTCCGGGAGTGAGTGGAGGTGGATTGGATTGGTTGTCCAATACTGGAAATGATCAGGTTACCACGGTCAACACGTATTGTGGGATGTGATTTTCAGGGTTATATGCTGTGATCCATTCATTACCTGTACTCAAAAAGCTTTAAAGTTCTTCAATCAAAATCTTTTGAGCTTCAAACATTCACCCATAGAGGACTTCAAAGGTGACTTTAAAGGACCAGTTCACACATAACAAATGATATTTCCTCACTTACTCCAGGTGTTACCTACCCTTGCTGATAGTGCCACTTCTGAGACTTCGGACACCACCCCAACTCAACAGATGAAAGGAATTTCATACATGATCAGCATGGAAAATTACATTTGAAGAACTCAACAGGAACATTTCTTCCCAGGAGTGATGTCCATTTACCCTGGATATTCCCCAGACCAACCTGGATTCATGGCAAGCCCAATGGATCCCAAATGTGACCCAGTCTCACGGGGAAAACAGAATCAGAATGTCCATAGAAAAGACATTTAACCTAATGTGTGCAATATAAGTGCCTTCATGCTGAACTGGAACTGCCTTATTTTAGAGAGGATATGAATGTTTGAATGTCCCCAATGGTATCCACTGCAACTGCTGTGAATTCATGCTAGCTACAACCATTGCCCTCTGTGCTAGAGTAGACGACACACTTTTGGGAATCGGATTCCATCAAGAATGCTCCTGGACAAGATTTTGTGGCACAGCTGAGATCCCATTTGTGTGGGTGACATCATCACCCTTGCTTCCTTAGACAATGACCTCCATGTTTATTAGAGATGATTTGGCCTTGATCTGTTCCTAGCAACAAAAAGTATGCAGACACATAGGTGATCAGTGCCGCTCACGTCACAGCTGCTTGTCACGTAAAACATAATGGCGAGAAGAAAGTATGTCATAAGCCTTAAAGGGGAGGATGGAGTAAATGGTTAGGCATGCAAAGCATCCAACATTGACACTGGAGACCAAATATCATCTCCCACCTCCAGTCAACATTTCTTTATTTTAACCATGACCACAATCTTTAGCCATAAACAAGTAGTTACACCTCAGACAATGCTCATATGAATCATTTTTGTAATGGTCCAAACACAGCTTGTTTTGTTGTTTAGAGCGGAGGACTTGTTGCTTTTTCTCTTCAGTTTAATTAAGCTCCAATCTGCAGGGCTATTGATGTTTGAATGAGCACAGTTACCATTTTGCAATGACGTCACTGCCTTGTGATCACTGCTGCGTTTTGTCCCCTTATCTATAAATACCCTGAGTGGATGAGTCATAATTCAGTAGGCCTATTTTCATTCAATCCTGCATCTCTCCCTGTCTGTGTCCTGCAACATAGAAACACTAATAGAGACTCTCTGACCAAACTAATGCTGTAAACAAAAAGTTTAATCCAAAAAAAAAAACATGCTCGTGTTATCCGCAACAATATAATAAGGATTCAGTTTCTACTTCTCCAAATTCTCTGGCCTTAACTCTCTTCCCATGATGAAAGTTGTCACTCATCTCATTTTGTGTTATCCTCCAAAGCACAGACGCACAGAGAATAACAGCACTGGTTACTGATCAATTTTCTGTTCAGACAGATGAAGGCAGTCATTTGGGAATCTGCTTGAGACCTGAGCAGTATGGAGACTGATGAAGCCCTGAGGTAGCCCAAACATACAGCTGCATGTAAAGTAGGGTTCAACTGAGAAAGGTTTTTCATCACCAATATTAACACTCAGGAATTTAATACATTATGTTTAATGGTTAATAATTACTATTTTAATACATGTTGATATGATATACTGTGCTATAATATCATATTATTCGAATGCTTGCTTGGGCTGATATAGCACTTGATATTGACCTCTAGAGTACTTTTTGACAAAGGTGATATACAGTATATCATACCTTGTTTTAGCTAATATTTGGTATTTTTAAAGCTGTATTAATTGATTTTTTCTTTGGTCATTTGAGGGCAGTAGAACAAGCCAAAAACACAACACTGATATATTATCACCTTATAAAGTTTCTATAGTAAACTTGACCTAAAATAAGGAAAATGCTCTATAGAGCTAAAGGGGATTCATTAGTATGAGTGACACCTTTCATATTACACAAGTCCATTTGATGCAAGCATGTAAATATCACAAATATTGAGCACAGAAAATTAAGTAAAAATAAAGTTGAAGTGCAACTTTAAATTGGAGAATTTTCATGTTAACTAACTCCAAAAAATCTAATTAATAGTGTTATTTTCCAGATTTCTTCTCATGTCAGGGTAAAAACATCTCTGCAATACTAACACTGGACAGGTAGGAAAAGAAGAGGAAGAAAAAAATAATGCATAATTGGGAGTCAGCATGCAAACAACTCAGCTCCTTTGTTGTCTTCTTCACAGTGGAGGGGCAGATTGATGAATTTCTAGTTCGATTTACACAGTTCAGCTGAATTAATCACTCTCTGTGTACGTGTGGCAGCAGTTCAATGAAGGGGCTGGTTTGTACTCTTTCTTTTTAATGTTCCATGTCTTTAGGTTACAGTCTTTACTTTTTCCTTCACCCTCTCAGCCTGACTCTCTCCATCTTTTTCTTCTTTTTTTCTGTCACCCTCCCTCGCCCTCCCCACATACACCTCTGCACAGACCTTGGTCATTAGTATAAATAAGTGCTCTGTAGACCCATCCAGTCACATAAACAGTCTGCCTCCACTCAGCCACCATACACACTGTTGTTATGCAGTTAGTTCCCAAACAGAGTAGCTCACTGTTGAAGGCTGCTACCTGCTTGGTGGTAATTAGGCAGATGATAATGTTACAAGATCTTGGTCTTAATTAGAATTGTTGATTAACAGTTAGACTGGATTCAACCCACTGGTTCACACTCATATCATTTAAGTGATGAAATACTGTATATTAAAACACACATCTCTGAACACAGTGTGTGTGCCTGTCATTATAAAAACTTGTGCATATTTGGAAAAGTTCTCAGCAATTATACTCCAAAGAGTTAACTTAGGAGAAAGAAGTTTTTCTCTAAAAATGAAGGATAAAAGAAATTTGTCAAGTGAATCAATACAGTTTAGTCCAGCAGTAACCATAAAAACATTCCTTTGGTTAAATGCTTATATCAGTACGCTAATATACTCACAATGACAAGGCTAACATACTGATATAACATGTCAGTATGTCAGCAAATATTTACCAAGTTCACCATCTTAGTTTAGTGTGTTAGCAAGCTAAAATTTGCCGATTAACACTAAACACAATTCCTACATGTTCGGTCAAAGTCTTAACATGTTCGGCACAAACTCTTATTAGTTGAAAGAAATGTTCTACTAGCTAAGCTATAAACTGTGTTTACTATATATATTTTTAATGCTGTTTGCACATTAAGTGTATTATGTTCTTTGAAGAATGTTTTGAATCTCTCTCTCACACACCAGATCCTTTAAGTCTGTTGTTCCATCCATTGCATTTTGAAGATCCCACAGCTGTTCAGAGCTGAGGTTATTGAGCAGTTCAGTCCTTGCTCGTTCCAGGTCTTCAGTGTTTGCTTGTAACTGGGTGAGCTGTATGCCATGTCTTGCCAAGCCAGCTTCCAGATTTTCTTGACTATAAGGGTAATCTCCAAAGATGTTCAGAGCTGTTGACTCCTGCTCACTGTTGGTTAACATGCCCTCCATCCAAATTTGTGTTGATGTACAGTTCTTAGCTGATCTGACTATGGTTGTTCCAAGCATGTCTAAATAAATCTAGTTGTTTTTGGATTTCTGGCTTATACACTACTTGTAGCGCCATTTTTTTGAGCATAATGTTCAGGGTTCAGTGTTTGTTTATCTTCAAACGAATAGAAAAGCATGTAGAAATAGTGCACAACCCGCTGGAAGACATCTCTCCAAAGTCGTTCAATACGTTGGTTGTGTACAGAGTGGCCTGTAATGTGCCTTGTGTGTCTTTGTCCCTGCAGGAGGTTTATTAAAAGAGCAACCAGAGTGTTCTCCCCTCCGTGGTCCGATCTCACTCTGGAGGGTAACATACAGACGATACAGACAGGTGGCTCGAACAAAATAAGTCAACACCGTCAAAGCTGTGCTGTCTGTGCTGCAGTTGACGTAAGTTATTAGTCTGGAGTTCCCATCAATACCAACATGCGTCACAGACCCCCAATCTGAACAAACAGTATGTTCTCCTAGCCACAGTCTGGCTCCATCTCTGGGCTGCAACAGTTGGATCAATGCGGTTCAGGGTCTCTGGAACTCTTCTCCTTGGTACTACAGTCCCTTCAGCATGCAGGTACGCCCTCATCATCTGAAAGGAGTTCATAAAAAAAAGTTCAGTTCCCTCGTCTTCCTAAAATATATAAATAAGACAATTAAGAATTAAATGAATATTAAGAATAATAGGTTAATACAAAGTACAAGGAAGTACAAAGAAAACATCAACTGAACGGGTTATTTTAAAAAGATAGTCCTATAAAGCCCTGTGCATTAATTACCTAATGCAGACGTGCTATGTGGAAACCAACACGTACTGCATCGGGAACTGAGGGCGCAGTGATGAAACTTCAAGATCTATGAGACTCTGGACTATATCCCGCATCGCCTCGGCGCTAATACTGTCTTCAACTCTTCTCAAGTTAGCAATAGAGATGTCGATATCACGCACTTCTCACGCACAGCTGTCTGAGAATTAGTTATAAGTTATATTTTCCCGGACCTGTACAGTAAACTAACGTCACGGTCTTAATTTCATTCAGGACATTTATATTATGATACTTAAACCGACCATCCGTCAACACAGTTTAAACCTCAATATATGAAACATGTACATTTGTCCCCCCTTTAACTGTAATTGAGTGACTATCAGAAGCCGAAAGAAAGCTGATTGTTCTCCTCAGTATTCAGAGTTAAACGCCGCTAGGGGTCTCTCAATCAAAACAATAACAAAAGACGCAGTGTGATGACAGTGTGAAGTAGCAAGGGATCATGGGAGTTGTTGTCTCTGTTGTTAAATAATCAGCTTCACTTAGCTTTCCGGTGTTCATGGTTCAGGATGTTTTTACTGGGAGCCGAATTACCTGCAGAGGTCTCCTCCTCTCCAGAACAAATGGACCCGGCGATTACAGGTAAAAACACTGAATAAAGCTGTTTCATCTAAAGGATCAGCGTTCTCTGACGATGTATGGCGACCCATGGAGGTCAAATACGGGTCGTTAGCTGAGCTGCTGCTAACACTTGTTCGGTTAATTTCTCTTTTAACTTTAGATTCAGATGTTAATCCGGTTTCTCCTGGGAGCCGAATTATCAGCAGAAGTCTCATTTTCTCCGAAAACAAACATACGCGCAGATTAAAATCGTTAAAAATGCTACTTAAAGCTGTTTCACCTAAAAATATCAATATTTCTCCTGCGATGTTTGGTGGCCACCGGACTTCCTGGAGGGGCTGTTAGCCGAGCTGCTGCTAATGTTTGACCAGTTAGATACAGTTAAAAAATGACCTAAATTTATCATGAAAATGTGGCTTAGAACTGAATAAAAGTCAATTTATAACAGTTTGCGTTGAACAACACTGATGTATGATCTTGTATGTGTGTAAGTCGTGTAAGTTAATCTTTGGTAGACGCCATTGTAGCGTACAAACCAGCGCCGCCTGTATGCATCTCGTGCGTGCAGGAGGTATGACGCCATTGACGTGCGACTAAAGGAAACAGTCCATTACTTTGATTGAATTACAGATTTCTATGGGTTTGAAAATTGTTGGAAACATTTGGGATAATATAAGTACGCAATTCAACAACATATATAACATAAGTTTAGTTGTTTTTAGGCATTTTAATGTGGAATAATTACATATTATAGCTTTAAACACGTAGGATGATAAAAACACAACACTCAGCAACATTCAGTATCATGCGGATCTTGGTTGCCTGAAAAGGAGTGATAGTGATGACACCAGCACCTTTCTGAAAAATTCAGAGATTTTAAGTTAGAAGTGCTCAGGGTGGCTGAATAAAAAAAAAAAAAAATCAGGGTGCTCTGAAAAAGACACTGGGTGCAGTAATTTTTCCTCTAGTTTCTGGCTCTATGCTGCTGCATATGCTCTCCCTTCATTGAGAACAATTGAAAATGATATTGGCGCTTAGAAAAAATGCAATATGGACACAAGCTCTTAATGGTTTGGGTTAACACCATGAGTTAAATCTCCCCAGGGTGTATTTTGTTTCTTGTTTTCAGTATTTTGGGCCCATTCTCTTTTGATGTAAGCTTGTTTGGGTCTTTTACTGTGGGTGTAAGTGTGTAGTAAAAGGTATGAGGTGACAGGTTGTACTTCACTTGCAATAATTTCAATATATGTCATCAAACTAAACCTACTGAGTTGGTCTCATTAATCGTCCATCCTGTTCCAGAATTCAAACTTTGGTATTTGGTCCAGCATTCAACTAAATATTGAAATTTGTATTCTACCTATTTGAATTGGCTGTTACACACTGTTCATGGAGCCTATTGTAAATCCCCCAACTTTATGGAAAAGCAATGCTACGTTCTTTAATATCTGCAGTGGCAATTAACACATTAACAATAAGTAGCCTCCAACCACAGGGATGTAATTATAAGAGAGTGTGAACAAAATGACAATCCAACGGGAGCAGGGAGGAAAGTCTGCTGCTGGAACAGGAGATAGATCAATAAAAAATATGAGAGAGAGAGACTGTTATTAATATCAGTGTGTAAATGCAAAAACCCATCCTGTTTGGGAGATGTTTGGAGAGAGAGAGAACGGCTTGCCAGAAAGCAGCAGCTGGAATTTGTAACATATAAATACATAATTCTGAATTATACATATTGCTTCAGAAAATGAATGATGATGCTAAATTACACAGTATTCCCAGCATAAAGTTATTTTTCTTAAAAGTAAAAGTAAACAATTGTTTCTTTTATCTTTTACCGCTATTTGATACATTTATTGTGCAGACTGCTACTTATCTGTGAAATCTTACTGTACATTTAACAGAACACCTTCAATTCAACCGACACAGAAAGTTCCTAATGAAAACCCAAGATGCAATGAACACCAGATAATGTAATAACTCCTCAAAATGTAATTAAATCGTCTCACTAAATTGGTTGGCACTGGTGTAACATATTTTCGGCTAATAAAATGCTAATCACCCTCTGATAAAATAATGTGGTGTTATTATGAGCATCGCTCAGGATGTTGCCGCATTAATGAGCTTTATCACATTTCCAACACATACAGAAAGAAGTTTTAGTTTATAATTACTTTTATTACGTGACAGTTAATACACAATTAGCTTCCTCGTACTCCAGACTTAAATACAGAGGTGTAACAGAGAACTGATTGATGGGGCTACCACAGAGGTATCAGATGCATTAAATCCCTGCACAGCTAAAACATTTCCTGCATGTGTCAGCTATCGGCATACTTCGTACAAGCGTGCACCACAAACTTAGACTCTTCACTTCAGTGGAGACACACCTCACCAGTCACAGGATCTAACCTCCGTTCAGTCCATAGCCTGTATAAAAGGTTCAGTCACACAGAGTGCAGACCAGAAGAGGGACTGTTTTTTTCTTATTTAAAGCAGTCGTGTTTATTAGTGACAGTAACAAAGTTAGCTTTCATGTTGATAATGATGGCGACTCTTGCATCAGCGTACAGGTTGTCACGGTAACAAGCCTATAGGGGACAGCTCTTTGAGTGCATAATTAACCAGTGTGGCTCAATTTGCCATTCATTAGACAGGTGTGTTTAAACAGCTTGTAGATATCCATGTCTTCTGCTCGCTCTGTGTGCCATCAAAGCGAAGGACTGTAGCGTGCGGCTACATGGGCCAGATTTGGTCCAGTGAATGTCTGAGAGAAATATTGGGAGACTTTGCTGTTCTTCACCTTGACAGTGAACTATGACTGCGCTCATTAGTAGCAATCCAGGCTGAACTGGCAGGAAGGAGCGACACCTCCCACTAACTTAATGAAGCTTCACACACGCCGCTAACAAAGCCGTGACCAAGTATTCTCAAAGCCGGGTAAGACGCCTGGCTTGATGTCACACGTTTGACCATGTCCTCACACCCCCGACGTTTCACATTAGTCAGACTCTTTTATAAACGGGACAGCTCATGCAGTGGGTGACATGATATTTCAAAGAAGGACATCACATCTTTCTTGGACTTCTGAGAAGAATGTGTTGTTTTGGAACAATTATAAATGACAAAAGGCAGAAGTTGAGTGGAAAATACTTCAACATACCAACAATTTAACCAATACCTTAATGTTGATATAATAATAATCATCATAATATGTCTAATAATACTTTTTCATAAACTGGCATTAACTAATTGATTGTTTGGGTAATTGGTGGCAGCAAAACAATTTGAGACACAAATTAACATGAATGCAGAAGTTTTATCTGATCGACTTCGGTGTTGACCCCAATGATTAGATAGATGTATAGGACATATAACTATAAATATCAGCCAATCAGAGGTCCCCCTAGAGAGCAGGGGATGGGGCCTTGACACTGGTAGTGGAGGGGCAAAGCAGCATGGACTGCAATGAAAGCAGAGAGAGAAAAAAACAGGTGAGGTAGTTTAAATATTCATCAGCTGAGATGATTATTGGATGATAGGAAGGACCGCTGTGCACAGAACCCAGTAAAAATCATCGGAAAACAGTTGAGAGGTGGAGCCTGACTGTGGTGACAAAATAGGCTGACAGTGGTCTTCAAGCTTGAATTTAAGCTAAAACCTTCATTTCATATCGTAAGGAGACACAGATTAACATTCATTTTGAGTCATGTTTTGGCCACTCGATTTTCACCAGCTCCGGAAAGAAACATCTGGCTATTTAGCTGCTAAATGCTCCATTGTGTTCAGCAGCTAGTAGTTTTGTATTGTTGAAAACAGCTGCCTGCAGGTGCTGGAAACAATGTGCTGATGAGAGCCGAAAGACTCTGTAGTCGAGTGATAATTCTCTGTGGGTTCGTCACAACAATTTCACATTACATATAGTCATTTGGTCCATTGTTAACATAAAAATGTTGATTGGAACAGCTCTAAGAATCAGTTTGGATAAAGGTCTTCTTACACCATATGCAGCCACAGTAATCTTTTTTTGGGCAAATTTGGCTTTAGCTGAAAGGTGAGGAGAGATATGTATTCAAAAACTTTAGATCTTATACATCAGATAGTTTATGTATATCACTGACTGCATGATATAGAATTTTCAATAAAAGACAGGTAAAAACCAGAACTCAAAGCCAACAGATGAATTAATCTTTCGACTGATTTCCCATTGTCACTCCTCCAGTTTAAAATAGAATTAACATAAGAATGAAAGGATCAGTATGTCTCTCTGTAGATTCATTTACATTATCGAAGTGATTCATCGTCTTTTCCGAGACTTCAATACTTTAGAAGCGCTCCTCTTTCTCGACTTGTAACGGTGATCCCTGCGGACCAGCAACACAGATGCAAATTAGCCTTTGGCTTACGTTTCCATGGTAACACTCATTAGGTAAAAGGTTGACTGTTGACTGCTGTTTGTGTACAGGAAAACAAGGCTATCCGCAGTCTGAAAGAAACACATTTTGTTTGCAGACAAGCAAACATCTGAGCGTGTTTGCTCTTTCCTCAGGCTTTGTTGACAGCTGACTGAAAGAACGACGGTTTATTCAAAGAGGAGGAGGTCAGCACACGCTTAGATCCGAAATCTCATTAATTCAGTCGAGGTTAAGTCTCACAACAGACAGTGATTCTGGCAATTGTGTGAGAAAGTTATTATTATATGTTGATGAGCGTAGGACGCTAAACAAACGAAGCTTTCTATGAATAGCCACTAATGGTCTCTGAGATGAAGATCAGAAGGTCAGAGCCGATATGAGAACTCCAGAGAAAGTTGTGATTCTTATAATAAGCTCATCAGCAGAGCCTCGTATTCTCCAGTACTTCTGCTTCCAAAGGTCATGTTATTACTTTTGTAAAGAGGCAGCATACACTACAGCTATAGTGTTTACAGTGAGTGGGATTTAGGGTGACTCACTGAAATGTCTTGACAGCAGCAGACTGATGGAGCTCAGACGAGGAATGAGTGAGGAGGAATGAATCAGGTGAGAAAGGATGCTGATACAAAGGTAAGTCAAAAACGTAAGACTATTTTTAAACATGGAAAGGCATGGGAAGGCAGCTATAAATTAAATAACCAAAAATAGAACACCACAAATTTTTTTAATTATTTGAGACAGTTAAAACTGGATTTAAAGCATAATATCCTTCATTAAACTTTATGAACCCGCTGTTAAACTGTCAGTAATCTGGAGTGCATCTGGCTCTTTGTCAGGCAGGCTCACTGTAGTTTAACAAAGTGAAGTTACTTCTTGCAGAGATCTTCACATTGTTCCCTAATAATAACTGTGAGAGCCTGAGTGACGCAAACCTGCTCCATCACTGTAATTGCTTTGATTCCATATTACAATCGGCTCAGTGTCCATGACCCAGAAAAGGTCTTGTAATTTATCACAGCTGAAGCAGGCTTGCATATCAGCAGAAAATCAGATGAGACCTGAGAGGCTTTTATCAGGTGAAGTGATTCAAACTGCTTCACTATGGATAAACCGGTGGAGAACGACTGAAAGCTCACGAGGTGATGCAAGCTTTATTTTCTTCCTGATATTGAGACAAATAACAAGTAGCTGCAAATTCAATTTATCATGCCCACATATCTTAGGAACTGTGCTCATTTAACAATGTAGGAGATCAAAATTTAAATTAAAAAAAAAAGTATTGTAATACATTTCTGGCCACTTAATGATAGAAATCCAAAACAAGATGGCCTTAAAAAGTAGATCTGGCTAACATGTTAGCAGACTAGTGCATACTTGCAAATCCAGCAGACATGGAGAAACATCAGCTTTCATTTAAAGTCATGTTCGTGGTCACCTGGCAGATATATGTCCAACATTCACTGTGTTTTGCTCGCCACCAACTCCTGATAAAAATATGTGACTGTTTGGCTACTAGAGGCTCCACCTCTTTGTTATTAATTAGCTGAGAGGAACTGTAGAGTCAGGTGATAATTCTCTGTGGGTTTGTCACTACAAAGGAAACCTTCCAACATAGATTAGCGCAGCTTTAAAGCCGCATCATTTCTTTTTTGTCCACTTGGGGGCAGTAGGTTACTCTGCGGTAAGCTATTATGACCTTATGAAGTTGATATTGCTAACGTGTTAGACATGGAGCAACTTTAGCATTTATTTGGAGTTGTGTTTCCTGTGTCCTAATAAATGTAATTCCAATATTTTCCCTCTCTTTTAGTCCCATATATAATTATGTCTTTAACTCGCTAATTTCACTATTGTCACCAGCTAGCTGCTAATTTTTTTAATTTTTAATTTTATTTATTTTTTTGTCGTTTGGTGCTGGGTGGATGGCGCACATCTTATCAGAGTTTTTTTTGCTCAAAATAGCTTCATTCTGCTGTTTGAAAATGAGATTGGAGAGAATAGTGAGAGAGGCCGTAACACTAAAACAACAGGCTACAACAAGATATAAAGTCTCAGAGAGCTGGCTGGGGTTGTAGTGTTAGGTGATAATTGTCTGTGGGTTCGTCACCATGTGGGATCCTTCCCTTTCACATTACACACAGTCATGTGACCAGTTATTCATGTAGAAAACTGACCAGTGCAGCCTTAAACTTAAATTTGATCAATTTTTATGCCAAATCATAAAACATTAAAAGCATTCAAGAGTCTCCCCAAAGCTTATCAATGGCATTGTGCAAGTTGTACCAATATTAATACTAGTGGTACTGTTCTGATGGATTCTGATCTGAAAAAGTAGTCCCACTGAAAAACCAGTGCAGCGTATATAGATCAATTATGTATACTCACATTACAAAACTCCTTATTTTTCTGGTGAAATCTCAACTTAATAAAAAAAGAAGTTTAATGAGGAGATACAAGAGAGGACAGGAAGAGGGAGGGGTCAGAATGGAAACAGGGAGAAAGATGGTTGGGTTTCAAAGTGACTCATTTCCAGACTCATTAATGGTGTGTATGTGTGAGGCCGGCCTGAGGCAGAACACAGGCCCCACCATCGACTCCCACAGGGGGACACTAATGACAAACATCCTGCTTCACGGTGCAGGAGGCGCTCCGTGCATCACATCTGCTTTTTATTCTCACCCTGCTTACTCTTACTCACTCTATTTTGTGAGAAAAACTCCCTTGCTCTCTCTCTCTTTCTCTCCCTCCCTTTCTCGTTCACACACACACTCGCACTGACAGCTGTTGTTGTACCATAAGAGAGGACTTGGCAGCTTGCACATATTTTTCCTGCTCGTTGCTAAAGATGCAGCAGTGCATCACCCTCAACTTCCTCGTTGATGATAATAAATGAATGGTTCAGTGTGGCTGTGTGTGTTTGCTGTCCATGATTTATTCAGTGGTGTTTATGTTGTGTATGAAATAAGATTTCGAACACTTCAACAAGTCTGTATCTGTGTCAAGCTGTCAGGAAAATAGGAAGACTGAGACAGAGAGATACAGAAATCCTTGTTTCCCTCTTTTTTGCTTTTTTGACACCAACAGAAAAAAAGATCTTTACACATTGATCTAAATGAATGACAAATATAAGAAATATCTGTAGTATTTACCTCATTTAATATAACACCAAAATCATCACTGGTGCAGGTAGTTCCTTTTAGAAGTTGCATGATTAGTTAAATGGAAATCACCTTTGTGTTTCAGTTGATTGTGGTATAAATCCACCTGTATCTGGAAGGTCCAGGTTTTGCGGCGAGTCATTAATGTGACAAAACCTTAACAATTAAGACAAAAGAACAATCCAAAAGGTGATTGAAAAGTACAAAGTCAGGGAACAATGACTTGGGGAAGTCCAAGTCATCGAACTAAATCATTCATTATTGTATTATAAGAGAATAGTAGTGCTGTAAATCTGCCTAGAGTGGACCACTCACAAAAACTGAGTGAGGGAGCAATGAGATGAATTACAAGCTTCAGAGGCTCAGATTGGAGAGACAGTCGGGAATTTGCTTCACTAGTCGCAATTTTATTGGTGCGTCGAAGAGAAAAAGAAGCAAAAAAACTAAAGAAAACCTCACATTACATCTCAACTATAGCTTGACAGAAGGCATGTGGGAGACTCTGAAGTCAGCTGGAAGAAGGTTTATATTTGTAATGAATTTGGATCACTTTGTAGATAGCAGTTTTCACTTTGAAATGAAAAGGCATTTTCTGTTGCTCGGAGTCAGAGGAGACAAATAAAATCTCCTTTGATTCAATGTTACAAGACAATAGAACCTGAAAACTTCAAAGCGAGGGGAATATGTTCCAAAGAGTAAGAAGCTTCTCTTGTTCGGAGCTAAATGTCAAAAATCCAATCCAATCCAATCCTATCAAGCTTATCTTTAAAAAATGTGAAATTTAAAGTGTGCCTGATAGAAAGCATTTTTTCTAGCTGAGCAGAGTCATGCTAGGATAACTCATAAACAAATATTTTTTAACAATCTGTCTGTTTTTCTGGCAGCTGTTGTGCCTAATGATGCTCAGAGCCCATTAATTCACAAAGATTTATTTACAGATGCCTTCAGGCCTATCAGGGCTATTACACTGTCAATACATGTACGTCATAAAATCTGTGTGTACTCCCTCTGGACATTATTCTTGTTTATGCTGGTGTGGTGAGCTGTCATTGCTGTGAGTTGTGGGACTGAGAGCCCGCAGGGATGCTGATAGCCTGTGTGTGTGTGTGTGTGCGTGCGTGCGTGCGTGTGTGTGTGTGTGTGAGTGTGTGTGTGTGAGGCAGGATTGAGTGACGCAGCACAGAGAAAACAAAAGAGCTTCGCCGTAGAGGAACGGAAAACCTGTAGCTGTCTCCTGGTCTTGCTGCCTGTTTTTTATCATCATATAAGGAAAACTGTTCATGGACAGAGGAGACAAAAGCCTCAGTGACCTTCTATGTCATTCAACATGTGATAATTTAGTCTGATTGGTCTTTAAATGGAGCTCAGGATCCTCCCACACCAACGGAAAATTACCGGCAAATGAAAAAGTAAACAGTTTTTTTTGGTTTCAAGCTCCTTAATTTGGCACCAAAGGTTGAAATGTTGTCAGTTTTAGATGTTGGATCATAATTGGGATATTTGGGACAGCCTGCTGCCTGTGAAAAATAGAGTTAGAGACAGATTTAACTGAAGATATGAGCTATAAAAAAAAAAAAAGTTACGGTGCATTGGTGCTACTGATTCAGTAATTATCTGTCCTATTCTGGATTATTCTAATGATCTACTGTAGGCTATCTAAAAATAACACGATAATAATAGAGTCACTCATTTCTTCACCAACCAACTCTTTAACTACTACAAGACTGCCCTCTGCTGGTGAAAGGTCATATTACAACAAAGAAGCTTGCATCAACATTGAGCATTTATATATATATATATTTTTTATTCTGAGACACTACAAAGATTCCATCTTAAATTAAGCCCTTACAGAGTGACAAATACCAACAATATGTACAGTGCATCGCTTTCATCAAGTAAACCTACATCATTGACCGCGTGCGGACAGTGTGTCGATCACGAAGCTACAACAAAAGACATTTGAGTTGCAGAGAAACGAGCCTAACATCTTTCAAGTAGGTTCCAGGTGCGTTTCATTTCTCTAGACCCGAGAGGCGAGAGAAAAGTCAAGTTCAGTCCAAAAAGCTTCTACTCAGTCCCCCTGCAGGGTGAGTCATCAGCCCAAACCAGAGGGAGGTTCTCAGTGTGGCGTGTGGAGGGGGCTCCAGCAGGGAGGGGTCACCACCAAAATGAGGCATGAGTATAATAATCTAGTACAACATAGCAGAAAGTCTGTTTTATTTCTATTGAGTGTAGCCCAGTGTCATTTTAATATAAGATTGACTACAGAGGAGTTATCTCAAATGCTGAATGCATTAAAAATAAACAAAACAAACAAAAAAGCCCCCCCACTGTATTCATGTGTTTCACTCTCACTATAGTCTTCAGTCTACAGTACTCAACATTTTTCCATAAGGGGTCCATATCAGCAGCTACAGGGAAAGGTTTGGCACTTGAGTTAAATTTGTTTTCACTTTTATAAAAATGTGGAGCAGTGATCACACAAAAGTGCTCGAAACAAAGATGATTTGTGGCCAAAATTTCCTCTAAGCAGCTCTTTTTGACCCAAAGGTCTCCATCACAGTGATTACATGATGATATTTTTTTTTTTAGAATGATTTAATTGTTTGACCCTTTTATGGATATAGTGTGTTGGATATGTAGTTAGGGAGAGTTTTAATGGCAAATAGATGATTAGCCATTGCTGGTGTTTGGGCCACTGTGATATGAAGACGCCTGAGAACCTGCTGGTCTTTTTTCTCCAGGTGACGTTCTTCCTCTTTTGAACGTTTTGTCACACAGTGTTTCTGGGTGGAGTTCAGCCTGAATCATCTCCGCTGTTCTCGGACCCTCCCTTCAGGTTCTCCTCCGGTCCCTCCGCAGTGCCGCTGTCGGACTCCTCCTCCTCAATGGCGATGCGCGTGTCCGCGGAGGAGCACAGGGAGCTGATGCTGCTTTGCTCCGTGCACAGCGCGCACGCCAGCGGTGAGTGCAGCGCACCGTCGAGGTGGAGATGTCCAAAGTGGTTGTCGTGGTTACCGCAGAAAGGCAGGGACACCTGCACCGAGCGCAGTCCCGACACAGCAGCGGGAAAGGTGAGGCTGTGCTTCTTGGGAAACGCGCCCCACTCCCGCTGCTCCTCCTCGTGTACCAGGCGCGTGAAAATGTTGATCCTCCTCTTCTCCCGCCTCTTGGAACGGAAGTAGCCCAGCATTATACCACAGAGGAAGACTCCGTAGAAAGACATGACTATTAATATGTACAGGTACGCGTTCCCGTCGCTTTTGTCCGCCTGGGAGCCAGTGACACCCTGAGGGTTCGGAAAGAGGCCCTTGGAGGATTCTGTTGAGTTTTCCATTTCTTCAGTGTAGCCTAGGTAGATGGTTTAGAGAATGCGCTGAAAAAAAGATAAAGTATAACCATAAATATGACGTCTTTTCACGGTTACGCACGCTTTACGCAAAATTTACGCACAAGGTTCGAATGACTAGTTAGTGAAGTATTGCTATAAAAGTTTTTTACATATTATTGAAAGACATTGAAAAATGTGTCATCATACAGTCATTATACATAACAACAATGTCATGACACACAAAACATGTTTCCAGCCTCTTTATGCTTAACTGATGATGAAATATTTTCACAAGCATCATTTGGGGAGAGCAAAACGTAAAACTTGCAATGGAAAGCAATAAATGAACAAATAAACAAATAAAAAAAGTTACATCTAGGCCACTGTTCATTTCATTTGTGACGGTTTGGTGGCATCAAGGCGACCTCATCACACTGACAAAGTATTCCTCACTGATTCACTTTGCTAGAAAGTTTTGCAAATGTGCACACAGTTTAGCATTTATTGCAAGTATAAGTTTCCATCTGGATACTTGATTTTGATTTGATCTCATTCTCTGACATTTATATAAAAAAACACATTCTTGACTTTTCTTTAAAGTTATAGCATCCTTCAGTTCCATGTATAGATCTAAGGGCATCTTTATACTTTTTGTCTTAAAGAAAACACTTTCCAGTAGTTTGTAAAAAGTTACTAAATATTTGCATAAAATGATTTAGTGAATATAAAAGAGCAATTTATAAACAATATATATATATATATATAACTTTGTCAGGATTTATCAACTCACCAAACTGAAGAGCTAAGTCTCTTGTGAAGCTTGTATCTTCTTGCGGCTCTTCTGGAGTTTGCCAGAACTTCTAAACGGCTGAAGATATTTATATAGAGACTCAGGAATGTCATGAGTCATGTGACGGGGCCTGATTGTAAGATGAGCCCAATGTCTAAGGAAGTCCTGAAGGCAAAGAAACCGAGCATCTTTTAACATTTATCACAGCTCTTGGGGATTATTACAAAGTCCTAAAGTTCACATGAGTATATTAGATTCACTAAACTTCTAAAAAATTGTTGGGTTTTTTTGTGTCATGTTAAAAAGAAATAAGTCCTTAGGGGATGTGATGGAAAAACACATTTGAGAAGAAACTACAACAGTTTAGAAAGTGGTTTTAGAAAAACCCCAACAGTAACTTTCCATCAGCTAATGTTATCATATTTTGCGTGAGACTGAGATAAGACGAACCACAGTCTAGTATCCGCTTAACCTGCAAGATCCAGATTATTACATGAATATCAGTTGTTTTTTTTCAGCCCTCCACACAAAGACGGGCACACATACACAATGATTCCATGAAGGAAAATACATCCTTCTGGTAGATATTGTGCTCATTTTGTTTAGTCTGAGGGGATTTAATCTATTGAATCTCGGGGATTTAGAAACATCAAAAAAAGAGCTAAAAATCCTCCAGCTGTTTAATACATGGAACACTAACTTTCTGATGCCCTTTTTCCCTGGGATTACAGAAAACTAAGCTAATTTCAATGTAAAAAAAATTTCATCTAATTCACATGCATGCTCTTTAATTTACATTGACATTAGCATTTGATTTAACTGCTCACATGTTTTCTGTCACTCTAAAAGGCTGTTTTTCTTTTAAAAAATGTGATCTAACTGATTTAATAAGATGACAGTCTGACTGAACTCTTCCCTTTTCACCAGCTGAGGAGCAGTCGCTCAGCACTGGGAATTCACACCTCAAGTCCGTAACGAATGGCGAGCGCTGACGATTGAACAGGATTAAATTGCAGTCAGTCATTGTTATTGAATCAGTGAGAGATGATTTCACTCATTTCCTCCGCTACAGCTGGGAAGTTCGGACACAAATAAACATCATTATCGTCTTTCTGTCTTTTGGTCACGTCAGTTTTCACACCCCAATGAGGCACTGATATCCTGGATACCAAAACAATTATTAATAACAAATTGATCAGAGTGTTGCAGAGAGAAGTCCAATAAAATACTTAGACCAAACACAATCTTTATTTACTTCATTCGAGTATTTTCCAAAAGCAAATTACAAATAAATAGTCGGATGTGCTTATGTTACAAGGCAGGGTCTCCATTTAGAGAGAGAGAGTTGATCTCCAAAATTGGTCTATGATAATAGATATAGTTAAATATAATTAAAATAAAGGCTTTACATTTGCTTCATGAACTGATCACAGCTCCACATACATGTATGTACAAGTCAAGATCAAATCAGCCAGGAATTAGAAAAGGCATGACTCAAGAATCACAAGAAAAGGCAACAAGTGTCACATTGTGAGGGATGCTGGGACCATGGTTGTGTTGTGTATAGATAAGAAGAGTCACACACTCAGTCATACTCATACAGATGCCAAAAAAATTATGCAACAAAGCATTAAACTGATGATGACAGTCCTGCAAAGTAAATTTTAAACACGCACACATACACACACACACATGTGCAAAAGTTTGCCAATTCTTCAATCAGTGCATCCACGCACATTGAAAAAGCTTTATTTAAATCCTATCTGTAATCAACTGCCTTATGTGGACAGGAATGATACATTTTCATATTGCACTATGATTTATCAAATATGACATTGATGACACAGTAATTTCATCTGCAATACAAGCAAGTAAATGTGCATTTTTGTGCACTCTGTGGTCTGCACTGGTAATAGAAGAGTATGTTCTATCACTGTACGAAAATTGACTAGACTAAACAACAATGCATCTTTGTTTTTTTTATCTTTTTAAATAAGTCTATTAGGTGCATCTTCCTAAAAAGGGAGCAACAGTCTCACTGTGGACCGTGAAAAGATAAAAACTGTTAGAACAGATATGACCTCAGCAGTCTTACCAACCTGCTTGCATTTGCCCTCAAATGACTTTGTGCTTTTGGAATCAAGATGTGCTGATGTTAGAGACGTCCCACGAGCCTGGGAGTCAGAGTCTGACTGTGGGTGGGAAATAAAATAAACCATTCACAGAACTCAAAACATGTGAGGAAAAAAAAAAGCTTAACAATCTCCTGACCTGCAGGAAAGACAACTTAAGAAAGAAGATTTTAAGGGATGTATGTAATCAATCTGGAGTTTCGTGGATGGGCGCAAAGCAACAAGGCAACAATCCTGTCTAGCTGACCTGAGCTTCTGCTGTGGCACTCAGGCAAGAGTTCAACAGACATCAGCAAAACACACGATCTGTTTCATAACTCACATCTGGAACAATAAAGATCTCCACAAAGAGGTCACACACCTAGACGAAAAAAAAAGGGAAAAGGCAGCAATAAAAAGGGATCTTCTGGTTTTTCCTTAATATTTCTCCACTTAAGCATTTTTTTTCTGTCTGTTTATGGTTACAAATTCAAGTAAAAAGCCGTTTCCATGGTGGAATTGTTTAATATGTGCACAGTAAAGGGAGATATTGCAACCCAGCTTTTTCTGTTGATGGGACAGAAGAAAGGGGAGGAAGGAGTGAGAGAGTATTGGGAGTGTTTCAGAGTCAAGTGTTGGTCTGGTCTGTGCTTTGACAATGAACAATGCTGTGCTGGTCTTTGTCATTATTTCCCACCGTACATTCTCTCTATGTCGTTCTGGTAATGTGTTTTTAGCTCTTTGCGCTTGAGCTTGAACGCGTCAGTCACTAATCCTGTCTCGGGAGTCCATGGGTCTGGACTCAGACGGATCTTGCGAGGGATCTCAAAGCGCTCTAGCTGGGCTGTAACAGAAGAGGAAACATGATGAGCTTGTAACTCAACCCTGAAAAGTAGCAACAATGTAAAATCTGAACCTACACCATTTCTAGAGCTCTTCCTACCTGCCAGAGCAGCCTCAGTGATGACCTTGAGGACCAGCTCCTCCATGGCCTTGCTGTTGCACAGCTCCTCCCATGAGCCTCGGATACCATACTGGTTAGCCAGGGCCATGAAATGCTTCTGATTGGGCACCACAAAGCCGATCACGTATGTCTCATCACTGCAGAGCATGAGGAGATGATGAAATGGGTGTGAAAGGGAAAGACAAACATAGTGTGGTCTTGTGTGTTCATTCTAACCGCTGAATGTTGGGCCAAATAAGGTAATCGAGCAAGAATGTGCAGTAAATTTAAGAAACCATTTGTCAGCTCTTCACCATTTGACACACTTGCCCATATAAGGATACTTAAACAATACTGGAACTGAATGAAGCATGAAGAGATTGCAAACCCCAATATGACATTAAATATGAATGCACATTTCAGGCTGCAGCAAGATGTTCAGATTCTGTGTCACAAAGGTCAAACGTGTAAGATATTCATTCCACAACTTTCAAAATGAGTCATGATGTATGTACATATACATAAACCTCAGGGTTCATCAAAGTCTGATACTATTTGCATTTTTAAGGCAACTGCTCAATAAATTAATTAAATTAGAAGTTGAAAAGACAAAGTTGCATTAATTGATAGTTTAAGTCACTAGGGGGCAGAGGAATTACACAAGCTGACTGACAGTATAATCACCTTGTAAAGTTGATATGGTGATCATCATTAAACAGTAGGCTATTTACATAAGCAGCAGACACAGAACAACGTTAGTACACATTCCTTTTACATTAAGTATCCTTTTAGTTCTTGTTTGGTCTCCACCAGCTCCTGATAAAAAACATGTCAGGGCTTTTATGTCCACAGTTGCTAAAATAAATAAAACCGTCACAGTGACAAATGCAGACTGTGGACGCAAAAGCGTGATTCACACTGTCAGAAACTAAAGTAAAGTAGTGGTCAATTTGCTGTAAAGTCAGAGTGATAAAAAAGCTTTGCAGAGCTGGATGATGAATTTTTGTGTTATTACGAGCAACTCTTCAGATGATATGTATTAATTTGGTTTATTGTTAATATGATAAATACTGATTAGAGCTTTAACATTTATTAAAGTGGCAGAGTAAGAAACCGATATTTTGGGGATTTTCTACCTTTTTACACCCATCTCAACTGAAAACAAGTGTTAGCAACAATACAATACAAATGTCAAACAGATAATTCCAGCTGTATTTTAGCTGCTTTCATGACACAAATGTGATACATACAATATAATCATATGTAGTGTTTGCACTTGATGCACTGAAACAAACCTGCTGGCATAGGCACAGATGTTGTCGACCAGCGGGCAATTCTTCAACATGGCCTCCACCTTTCCCAGGGAGACGTACTCTCCTGCCTGCAGCTTCACCAAGTCTTTCTTTCGATCTGGAACCACAGGGGAGATAGCTGCTTATAACAACATGTGTGTGTCCACGTGTGCTTCTCTAAGTGTAGATAGTGTGTGTGTAGAGCATATCTTCAAAAGAAGGGAGGACACCGGGGGAGGGAAAGACTGAACTGTGTCTGACTAGTGTACATAAAAAGACAAAAGTTGGGGCATTCTGGCTGACTGAAGTAAACAGGACTGTGTAGTAATTCTGGGAAGTGAACTAAAATCTGATTTGTTAAAAGGTTCCTGCCAGACTGATGGATGGAAGTGGAGCAGAGGGTTTGTCTGGCAGAAATCCAAGAATGTGGGGCAAAATGTTGATATTTGAGCTTTTGATGCAGTAGTATCCAAACCAGCATAGATTACCCAAAGTGGAAATCTGCGTCTCACCCACTTCTCCATCATCCCTCCATCCACGTCTCCTCACCAATTATCTTGAGGCACCCGTCCTCGTGAAACTCCCCGATGTCCCCTGTACAGAACCACCGCTGGCCGTTCTCATCGACGAAGAAATCTTCTTGGTTTTTAGCCTCGTTCTTGTAGTATCCCATGGTTACGTTGGGTCCGCCAATCAGAATCTCTCCTCGCGGATGAGGTTTGTCTGTGCTACGATAACCACCTGTAAGCAGAGTTTTAATGTCAGTCTGTTGCAAGCAGAAAACTGCAATAAAAAAACCTTTCATTCTCCTTCTACATCATTTTGTGGAGATAAAAACTTGACAGCGTGTTTACTTTGAATTCTATTTCTGCTCTGGAAGCCAAGCAAGCAATAAACTCAACTTGATAAGTATCAAGATTTAACAGAGTGTAATGAAAATGAATTATGATCCCTTACGTAGAAAGATGGAGTACAGGAGTGGAGAGAAAAGTGGTTTGCTTTCCTTAAAAGGTTAAGGACCGGCTACAGATATCACTCTTTTAATGACGACATTCTCACTAGCCTGGAAAATGGATTGGTAAACTGAAAAAAGTGTGTATATATATGTGTGTGTGTGTGTGCTCTGTGCATCAGATGTAAGAAAGAAAGAAAAGCAACAAGGACTGATGCATGTCCATGTGACTCAGTGTATCATTTTATCATGCAGTTTATGTGTGTATGGCTCCTCTCCCAATCTCACTCACCCTCCACCCAGTCTTTGAGCTTGATCTCACAGCAAACCAGCGGCCCTCCCACTCTCCCAGTGCTGTAATCCCACACTGGAACAGACAACACATACACATACACGATCAGAAAGCACACTAGCATCAAGGCATGAAATTTATTACCATAGCAACACGACCCCACTTGCTCCCTCGCCATGGAAACCCCATCCCAAAGGAATGTCCACAAACCAGTGTTTTCCTGGCTCGAATGACCACAGTGGAGAATGATGGACAGCGAGCCGCTCTGTTGGTTTAGTCTGCTTGGGAAAGGCTGGGAACATTTCCATTTTCTAACAAATGTGTTGGCAGTGAAAGCAAAAAGATAAGCTAAGTTCAGAACAGATTATTGGGACAACCAATAATGAGTGGCATTCTTTTTACGCACTATATGTAGAGAAAAAAAAAAAAAGATTTCCCGTCTTACGAGAAATTGTGTCTGTGAGGGTCTGAGATTTTTTTTTTAAGGAGACATTCATTGGTATTTACTTCGTCTAAAAACAAACGTGTTCACATCCCCTTGTTTAAGAGTTGAACGACAGGCCAATTCCTTGCAACTAAGTGGGGTCCTCAGTGTGCCAGGACTTGTGGCTCATGTTGATTTTTCCGCAATATATCTTCCTTTTCAAAACATTAACCTACTCCGTTCTCTGCTCACTACAACCCACTCATAATATATCTACTAATCATTTTCCTCTCATCCATTTTCCCATCCCCGCTGTAAAAGCCTCATTCCCTCATGTCCTCCCACTGCTTTTTATCTCAGCTTGCAGGTTGCGGAATCTTTTTCTCTGAACTTCCCAAAGTTGTTTAATAATGTGCTACGTTCCCAGTTAACAGCTTGTCACGCAAAAAAAAAAGATTTTTCCTCATTATTGCTGTCTTCTCATGTAGAGCTACTGCAGAAAAACAAGACATTAAATAAGTCTACAGTCATGCTAGCAGGTCTGGAGTTTAATGTTAATGTCAGCATGCTAACATGCTCACAATAACAATGCTGACAGGCTGACGTTTAGCAGGTGTATAATGTTGCTCATGGTTATCTTAGTTTAGCATCATGTTAGCATACTAATATATCCTAACCAGCAGCAAACACAAAGTACAGGTCAGGCTGGACTATACTTTGTATCAAAATTTCATGACACTCCATCCAGCGGTTGCTTAGATATTTCAGTCTGGGCCAAAGCTGTGGCCCGGCTGACATTGCCATCCCCAGAGCCACACCACTCACATGGCTAAAAAGTCTTACCCTCCTCCTCATGTTTGGTTTCCATGATGGTTTGTACTGATATCAAATTGAGCTGACTCAGATATCTTGATTTTTCAATTTACACTCTCTGGTCCAAGTCTCTAATGCTGTTTGCAACTGTAATTTTTTGTCTTTTTTTCCAGTGAAAATCAAGTAATTCTGTCATCTAAAAAAAACATCTATGAAGTGGTATTGCCTTGTAGGCCAGTGAGCTACAACGCAACATCACATTCACTCGCTATTGAGACATATAAACAGAGAGATCCACTCTCAGTGTTTTGGAGAGTTCTACTTTAATGAACACCAGATATGGTGGAAATATGTGGAAAATAGTGGAGATTTCATACCATTTCCAGCAGTCTTCCAGGTTTCATAGGACTGTAGTTACATAAGTAAGAGCGGTTTGGAGTTGTAATATGAAAAGAGATTGAGAGTATGTAACTAACAGTAGTTGGATCACAGTTACACGAGTGAAAAAGCATGATACAGTCTGATGTTAATGCACCCGTGTGGTCTGGTTTTTCCCCCTTTCTCTATCTGTGATTTATTGGATATTTCTAAGTATCTGTATGACTCTCACTGTTGCTTACGTTCGCTAATCGTTCCAGCGCCGCAAGTCTCCGTCAGGCCGTATCCCTGACCCACTGGGCAGCAGAAACACACGTTCATGAAGCGTTGCGTGGCGGCAGAGAGCGGTGCTCCACCTGATAACAAGACCCGTGTCTGACCACCGAGGAGAGAGCGAACTTTCCTGAAGACCAACCTAAATGGATAAATTGAGGGAGATTACAAATATTTTAGAATTACAAGCTCTACTGGTTGAAGAACTTCTAAAAATGAATCAATCATGTTATTATCGCTCATGAAAATAACACTGGAGTTACTTATGTACATACTTGTCACATAGAGGTGTGCTATATCCTTTGGCGAGCTGATCCAGTTTGTAGTTGTATGCCAGAATGAAGAGTGTTCGCTGGACACAGTTCATCTCCTCGACCTTTGTCATCACGTTCTTATAGATACGATCCATGATCTCCTGCAGGAAGGGGGACAGGGACAGAGGTGAGATATGTGATGAGATACATAGACTGAGACATAAAAAAATAATGACAGAAAGCAGTCAAAACAGTAGAGACAATAAGACTGATGCAGAAGAACCAAAATGTTGTAGATAAGATAAAATGGAAATACAGAGAGACAGCCAGACAGTATAAGTATAAGATAATATGACTTACTGACCAACATTTATCATGTTTTGGACTTATCCACCCAGTGAAAAGGTATATATTTGAGCAATAAGAAGCGCAGCACAGCTGCTTTGCCATAATATGGCACCCAGCCAGAGCTGTGACATCCTCAAGTGGAGAGTGTGTTATAGACTCCGATAAAACCAAAGCAAAGATACACTAGAGACCTCCACCACAGTCAGAGTGATCTAAAGTAAGCACACATACTTGATTAGGTCAAAACCAATATAGTATATTTGATATTCAGAGCTTCTTTGTCATTAGCATAGCTTTGTTTTAATGGGGATGGTAAAATTTGAAAGGGAAATGACAGGAAGCTGAAATGAGGTCTCGGCTATGGAGCTATTTACTATGACCCCATCTAAATGCACAAAACATCATATATGACTATTATTTTGTGTTTATGTTTGGTGGTCTAGGGGAAAAAACAAACAAACTTGTAAATAACCAAAGAACATTCTCTAGTCCAGAGGAACAAATTAGGACAACATGGAACATATGTGTTTTTGTACAGTTTGGTTGCATAACAGTAAACACTGCCCAACGGACAACACAACAAATGACCTAGAAAACCAGAGGAAATCCAAAGCAATCCACAAGGATGGATCTCTATCTGGGTTAAGTGAGAAACAAAAGAGAACAGCAGTTAAATTCTTCCACCTGTTACAGTGAGTGAAGCCTGTGCATGAAACTTCAGATAACTGATCTAAAATGTTTAGTCTGAGGTTAAGGTAGATATGATTTGTGAATGTATGGATTGGTTTCACACTTGTAAAACTCTACAACAAAATGCAAAATTTAGCAAAATTGGAAAAAGATGAAATGAGAAAAAAAGTAATGCAAAAAAAACTTAAAGCTGCAATCATCAACTTTTGTTCTCTTGGGGGCAGAAAACAGCTGACGCCGGAACACAAAGACACACAACCACCACATATCTCTAGCTTATGCCTAAAATGTTACTAACTAACAACTAACTACAAACTATTGCCTACTTTAACAACAAGAAGACACAGAGCGACATTTGTGTTCATCCAAGCTCATATTCACTTCTCTTTTTGATCTGTTCTATCAAATTCAAAGAAAATTTTTTTTCTCTTTTGTAGCTAGATGCTCAGAGATTTTCACCAGCCACTTCTGATGTTTTTCTTCTGGAGCTTTTCTGTTTGAAATTGCACACTGCAGGTTGATGACTGTGGCTCAATCATACCTGAAATACATAAAGATTAGAAGGCTACGGAGTTGGCTGACAATTCAAAGTGATTTAAGCACTATGACCTTACATGCATTAATGCAATGAGTTTGACCATTTAGGTCAGATGATAAACTGGATAAAATTGGTGATAGGAAGAGAATGGGACTGGGAACATGACTGTCAATTAAATTATTTGATGTTATTTTATACCCTGGTTATAACCCAGTCAAGGGGACAGCAGTGGTTGGGGAAACCCACTGACCAAGAACACTTCATCATTCAATTCATCAGATGATCTTCAAAAGCTGGACTCACAGTGAAATGGGGGAAAGGGCACAAACAAAAAACAATAAAAACCAGCTGGTCCCTGTGGGTGTGTACGCTGTGTGTTTGTGTGTGTGAAGCTAAGGCAGTGAGAGAGGAAGTCAACACAGGATTCATGCAGCAGCCTGTTGTCATATCACAGCAAACAATTTGTATATGTGTGTATGTGTGTGTGTGCATGAGTGTGTTTCGTGGGGATAACCACATGGGGCTTTCTCACGTTCCGTTTACAGCTGTGAATGGTTCCAGACACTGGGGCCCTCTGCCCTTTACGCTATGACCACTGGGAGATGGGGGTGGGGGTGTGGTGGGGCTGTGCTTATGGTGAGAGAGAGAGAGAGAGACAGAGAGAGAGAGAGAGAGAGAGAGAGAGAATACAGCCAGAAGGGCGTATTGTCTTGAGCTAGTCGGTGTACAGCAATGGAATTGTAATTTGTTGAATTACAATTTGTCAATGTCAAATTTTTCCATGTCAGTGCTTAAAGTTTCAACATATCTATGTATAATTAATTAAAGATATCACATTACACATCTTTGGGGTTTTGAAATTGTCATGGGTTTGGACAGCAGTCATACAACATAACTATATGCTTTCATTGGACAAGAGGTTTTGTTTCAATTACTTTTTTTTTTTTTTTAAAGTTAGCCTTGGCATTAATGGATGAGTGGTAACAAAAGCCACTCATGTGATAGAAAAAAACAGAAACATACTTTAAAGATAGCTCCACTTTGAATCAAAGGTAGGAACAGTGTCATCTAAGCCGAGTCAGGATTTCACAATTTATGAGCCCTGATTCTGAGTTAAAACAGCTTGAAAATATTGATTGATACGATAATGTATGGAGGAAAGTATCGGCGGACTCAGGGGTGCACTGCTGCCCCTGAGGTTAAAAAAATACAACACTTCCTGTGTGCCGCCACAGTATGATCAAATTCCCCCAGAAGTGAGAAAAAATATGACGTGGCCTTTAAATGAAGAGGATGTAATGCAGTGTCCCTGTGGGGTGAGGTATATGGGTGCCCTTCTAGGGAGCAAAAAACTAAAAACAAAAAAAACCCAACAGTACTACTCACTAGCCATCTCTAAACTAAATATTTGGTACAAACTGGAAATCAACTTTGTGATGTTGTAAATCTTTAAGGAAATCGTTTGAGTATTATTCATTAAGAATGCTTTTACAGCCCTTAAGCTTGGATTACACTTGTAGAGAGGGAGATTAGCACCGAGTTATCCTACGGAATGCCAAGACAGACAATTGAAGATGATGCAAACGGATCAGCAAAGGAAGGAGATGAGAGAGATAAAGGTACATTTGCATTAGCCATTAGCAATTAGAGCCTATGCAAGTTTTAAAATGTATCCTGTCATGAAACTGTTCATCTTAATTGGGGATAAAGATTTTTACCAAACATGCACTGTTGTTCTCTGCTGATGGAAATATTTGAATAACTAGCTAGATAACTAGTGCTAGCTGAGTAGCTACAGTAGAACTTACACATTTGACCTGCACTGACAGGTTTTTTGGTCATTTAAGAACAACCAAAACAATGAGCTGAAAGATGCTGAAACACTCCATACAGCATCAGAGTGGGGTGATAATTTTCTATTTTTGTTGCTATGAGCAACCCATTTCACATACACATTGTCATTTGATAAACAGCTTTAATCCTTGAATATTTGAGTGCAGTAATCTATCAACCACACTGATGGCCGTGTGAACACTAAATCAGAGCACATTACTAGTTACACCCTGATTGCAACCTTCTATTTATCAGCTCACAACGTATGTCCTACTTTTTTCCCTAAACTGGAAATTCCTTGTAAAACAAATAAAAGTACTTATTACGGGTAGGACACCCACTTTTGCTCTGTTGTTGGAATGTTGCCATAGATAAAATAAATACAGCCATGCAAGGATTTGAGTAAAAACCATCCTGGCGTCATCTGGCTGCTGAACTGGATTAATCACTTCAAAGATGAGCAGAGCTTTCCAGCCTTATAATATACCTTTTTATCCCCTGGGTGCCTAACTTTCCAGTTTTTAATTCTTAAGTGACAGTGCAGCATCATGCAGTGATGCTAGGCAGAGAGTATTTACGTCACAGTCAGTGCAGAGACACAACCAGTAGATCAAGGCCTGCTGGACTCCGTCAATGCTCCTCCACAGTTGGAGAACGAACAAAGACAGACTGAAACCTGATCAACTGCCGGATAAGCCCAAAGCTCAGCCAAGAGCGTTTTTTGAAACTGATTTAAGGAAAGGAAAGGTACCATGTCTCAGTAAGATGAACAGTAAATGTTCCACAGACATTATATACAGTATAATGCAGTATAGTGTTGTGCTGAGTGTACTGTCATACTGGCACAGCTGCCATCAGAGTGGGCTGTAGGAGGCTGGTGTCTCCTTTGCTTCCTTTCTTGATCTTGGTTGACTATGGATGGGGAAAAAGAGACAACATCACAATAATTATTAGACACTTCATATTTCCAGTATCTAATTTGCATTTACATTAGATTAAAAATATTATTTCCAACTGTTTGTTCATCATTGAATTATGTATAATCAAAGAAATGCATTCATTTGATTTAACAGATACAATGAAATATTTGTTGTTGTTCAGGCTATTATTATATATTTAGTGTGAAAGGTTATTTGTACCTCCAAATAGAACGTAAAAAAAACTGTGATGGTCAATGCATACTAAATGTCAGCAATGCACACATTTTTATAACGAGTGACTTTAATTGGAATCAAACCACTGATGCTGACAGTAGCATTATATTCCCTTTGAGCTAAACATAAAGGACTGAGATTCTTTTGTTTTGTTTTAATTATTTAAGTGAGCCAAAATTTTAAAACCTGTAGCCACAAGAAGTTTGCCTAAAAATGGTATAAAAGCCTACAAGTTATGGTTTGACACAAAGTTATGATTTATTGCAGCTTTTGATACAGTTTTCCATAATTGGATCTACGGACACATTGTGGTTGCTACTTAAAGCATTGAGGCTTGATAACCAGCCCTAACTATACAATATGAACATACTGTATGTCAAGAGCAATGTAATATGCCAAAAGAGCTCATCTGGCAAAAAATTGTACTGAGTAGATTAAGTTTATGATGAAATAAATAAAGATTCCTGTTTGAGTCTTACTGTACCTGGTCAGCGAGAGTCTGAGGTGAAGAATATCCGATTCTGCAGCCATGAGAAACACAGACAAGCTCTGCGCTCAGCTCCAGTACATGGGCCAGAGGCAGATAGCCGATGTAGGTGTCCTCCTCGCTGTAAACACAAAGAAACTTACATACAGCTCTCAAAGTAATCAATGCCTCCTCAGTCAAGCATCAGGTCTGATTCATTTCTTCAGGTTAAAATAATGAATTGATCTGCTGAATAATTAGTTTTAATACAAACTGTCATGATCACAATGAAAGTTGTGCAAAGCAACTGACTTAAATATGATTTACTGGCTACATATTTATCTGAATAAAAGCACTTCTGGATCATCCAAATTCTGGGAAATCACATTTTAAAGGACATTTTAGAAATTCTGGGTGCAAATACAGCAGGGAGGAGGTTTACACAAAGGAAATCCAACAGCCATATCAAACCTCTAACCTCCATCCTTCTCACCCTGACTCCCATCCTCCCTGTTTTTTCCCTCCATCCGCCGCTCCCTCCCTCCTACATTTCCTCTCATCCCTGTCTCGTTCCCTAGAGAGAGGGGGTTGATTTTTATTTGAATGTAAACACTTCTGTTATATGATGGTACTAGCTGGCTGACTCATACCTCTGCACGTGCTCAGTTGACACTGAGGCCCTGACCAGGAAGTTAGCCCAATAGATCTTTTGGCATTTGTCCTTAAATACAGTGTAATCAGATAACCTTATAGCCAACAGCATAAGGCCCCTGACAGCAGAGATTAGTTGAAGAGGAGAGTTGGAAACAGCTGATAAGAAGAAGCTCATGTCCTTAGTGTGCTGTTATCAGAAACACTAAGGAGACTTTCTCATGCATAAATGTATTTAGGCACATACAGCCTGTTCACTGTGGGCAAACAGTTATAGTAATAGAAATGAAAAGATGATGATGTATAATTCAGCTCACAACGCTAGTAATGTAAAAAGTACAAAAAATACAACTTTCTAGCCCTGAACTGAGTCATGGAAATAGGCAGTCCATCTCCTGCAAAGAGTTCCACCAATCATAGCTTGAATTGGTAAAGGAATAGCTTCAAACAGCTAGAGCTAGCCTTGCTTTGTCCAAAGGTAACGAAATCTGCCTACACAGGTCAACTAGTAAACACCTTATATTTAATTTGTTTAATCGGTACGAACAAAAAATTGTGATTATAGAGGGGTTTATGGGTTTTATTAGAAAGCTTCCACACAACGTGCTGGCGCAACCAGGGTTCAGTATCTTGCCCAAGAACACTCTGACATGCGGGCAGGAGGAGTTAGGGATCAAACCACCAACCTTCTAGTTAGTGGACGACTCACTCTGCCTCGTGACCCACAGTCGCCCCACAACTTCAGAGCTTCGTGAGCTTTAGTCTGGCGGGTAGGTGGTTTTTGTTATCTTTGGACAGGTTTCCAGTCTTTATGCTAAGCTAAGCTGTCTGGCTGGTGGCTGAGGCTTCCTTGATTGTTTTATTCTATTCTAATTAAAAATATTTAAATATTTGTTAATACATTGTCTGTGTGAGTAGTGTGGAGGAGGCTACAACTGAATTTCATTGGGGAATGAAAATGATATTGAACCTTGAAATTCTTCTTGTTTACTATAAATCTCAACAAGAAACTTCCCAGAAGGTCATCTATTCCTTTAAAGATGTTTGAACCAGTGCCAGTATCTTATCTATTTTGGCACCGATATGAAAATAATATTTATTTCAATGCCTTGCCTTGAGGAATACAACATGTTCTGTCGTATAATACAATCAGCCATACAGAAACTTTGCCTAAACATATACAATTTAAAATTTACAAAATTATGAACAGGAACTATCAGATCAAGGAATAATTAAACTAAATTAAAAATCCGACCAGACATTGATGGAAATGTGCTGCATGTATTAATGTAGTGCCTACCACAGGTTGGGTATTCGCTCAGCCATTCCAGTGATGCCAGCAATAATGTTGCTATGGGAGATCATGACGCCTTTTGGGATACCTGTTGATCCGCTGGTGTACATGATGACTGCAATGTCTGAAGGCAGTGGCTGCTTACGCTCACGTGTTGCTGTATTATGAACAGAAACACACACACATTTACGAACAAACACACATGATGAATACTACAGAATCACATTATTGTAATGGCCTGCAACATGGCACTGTGATGTTGTCTTTATACATAAACTGACCATACACGTGACACACATAGACTAAATTTTAACAGCCATGTGCAAAGGTGCATCCATGTTAAATGTAAAAGTAATTGCTTCTGTAAAACTACTAATAAGTGGTGTATATGTTGCATGTGCACAGGATAAAGAGAGACAAAAGAAGATGCTTTAGGCGTCAAAGGCCAAACAAATATTTAACAGTGTCTGTAATTCAATGGAGACTGTGAAGAAGTTTAAACACAGGGATGGAAAATTGTCAGCTGTGATATTAAAAACAATCAGGGCCCTCTTGGCACAATGGGAAGTTTATGTCTGACTGCGTTAGCCAAAAACACCATTTCCCCTCCTCTACTCATCTCTCCACTTATGCTGCTCTTCCTCTCTCTCCCTTGAACTTGTTTCTTTGCTCTGCTTTCCCCCCTCGTCTTTGTTCTTTAAACTATTCTTTTAACCAAACTGACCGAGAAGCAATCCCTTTCTTCTGCAACTGCGCTGTGCAAGTAGGGGTTAAACATCCACAGTCCTCATCCTCTGCAAAAATGCATTCTTTCGCTGAGCCAAAACTATTAGAAGGCTTCAGCAGTCTGAGTTAGCTGAGTAGTGTGTATTTTTATTCTGGTATTCACTTGTAGGTTTACTGCTGATGTTTGTCCTGGCAAACAAACCTCTGCCATGGCTCAGCGAGAAACACAAAGTTGGTATTTTGAACTAAAGAAGACGGTTACTTGCAAGATACCCACTTAATTTGATTCACTCAGACAGTTGAAGCCTCATATTAGCTTCAGGTGAACATTAGAAAGCATGAATGTAACTATGACTATGAATTGTGTCCACTATCTCTTCTACTGTGGTCAAACTAGGAGGGATCGCTTCACAAGGTCAAGCAAGCAATTTGTCCTTACAATTGGTAATCCATGCAGGTTGAAATGCTTAGAATTATTTCCATTTGCAATGTTGCCCAGCGCTTGTTATCAGTTTTTCATATCAATAAAATGATGTTTTCCAGCTCAAATATAATAAATATGCAGCAGCAGTTGGATAATATATTATTCTGTGGTGTCCTTGGATGCATACAGATTTCAAGGCCAGGGTGTGCTTGAAATGTACTAGTTCATAGGATGTGTCCACGTCTGAAAAAGTGTTCATCTGTGTTCTGAAAGGCCAGTTGAAGGCTAACAAGCCTGCTGTCATAGACAGCGGCCAGATAGAATAATCATTCAAATGGGTATGGTGGTGTACACTTCACAGAGTCTTTCCTCAGAGGCATTCATGTTGTTGCCTTTGTTTGTCCACTGGAAAAGTTGATGGAAACAGATGTGTGAAGAATGAAAAAATAACTCGAGATAGAAGACTGCTTTCTGACATCTACACACCTGGCCAGTCGCTGTGTGAAGTACATGTGCTAGTCTGATTGCCGGTTTCGGAAAGTTACAAAAGTTGTCAGATGTTACCCCTGCAATTCTGATGTCGGAAGGTGTGGGAGGAGGGGGTTCCAGATACCATCCTACAAGCACTATGGTTGAAGCACATCTTGGGATGGCTTCCCTTATTTGCTTTGGCCTAACCTACAACTCCCATGATTCCTTTTTCTGTTGTTGCACCACGTTGTGCAGTGGGTGGACTCTTTTTGCATCATTGTCTGCCAGTAAACAAGGTTCAGTCAAGACCAAACAAGGATGTGGTGCATGTTTTTTGAAATGAATGGATACATAACTAGAAGGTAGTTGGAAAGACATCGACATGTATAGACAACAGGGCGCAGAGTGATAAGACTCCTGCCTTCTGATCCTTCTCTGGGACTCCTACTGTCCTCAAACAAGAAACAAAAACTAATCGGTGGCTTGCTAGGCTATCTGCACTTTTCATGTGGAAAATGAGTCTGGTCTTGTTTTTCCTCTCGGTTCAGCATTGTGTGGAACACAAACAGAATTAAGACATCCGAGCACAGCGGGGCCCTGAAAACCAAACAGAGGATGGAGGGAGCCATGAAGGAGAAGAAAAGAGAGTAAAGTAGATTACAGTCACAAGGGGAGGGCCTCTCTCCTCCTTCTTACTCCGATACAAGACGTGTAGGAGTGTGTGCTCTGAGGGTTAATGTCATGTGAAGTTAACAGAACTGTGTATAAACATGACCCTCCCCTATATTCTTGTGTTCTATCCTCCCTTTCTGAACTTACTTCCTTCCCTCTTTATCTGCACAGGATAGTACCAGCTTCTCTTGTTTTGGGTCAGCCAGTTCAAGGGGCCACAAAAAAAGCCAAAAGGATCTTTCCTTATCCATCCAATCTACTAACTGAATAAGCATCATATCGACCTTAATCTGACACAGATGCGAGCACTTCCTCATTCACATGACCTAATGGGACTTATACCAATCCTCCCCCACACCCTGCTGCAAGGAAAAAACCCCATTTAGAGTGGGGCTATATCAGTTTTAAGATCAATCTTCATGTGCCTCATGGTAATTCTTCATTCAACATGATTCGCTAAAGTACTCCATGGTGGAGTTTCCAGCACAGTATTTATGAGACGGAGATGGGGATATTCCACAATTTTTGGAACTTTCCAAAACCAACAATCTGACATTCACACCTACTTACTCAATGCAGCGATTGGCCAGATGTGTGGAAGTGAGAAATACTATATATGCACGTACATTCTCTCTAAAGCGCTCTTGTTTCATTCTTCACACAACTACTTTCATCACTTTTTCTTTTGTACAAACACCATGAATGCCTTTGAGGAGAAACTCTCCAAAAGTGTTCTCTGTTATCCATATATGAGCAATAATTGCTTCTTGCCCCTCTTTATGACGACAGGCTTTATGCCTCGCATTTTAATGTAGCAATTCAGAACAGGTGCTTGCTCTTTTTTTTTAACTTGCTTTTGTTGAATTATATTGCTTCAAGATAAAACACAATAGTTAATCAGTGACTCATTCGGCGATGAAAAAATGGGGTTAAGAACTGTTTTGTTAAAATATGGCTAATACCTTGCTTTTGTGTCAAACTGTTTCCTTCTTTTCACCATAAGTATAAAAACCTGCAGCTTTTTGCGAGGAGCATTTGTCTAAAATGCAAGAATCCATGCATTTCTTCATTTTGAGTAAAAAGTGCCTTGGTTTTACCTTTGTTTGTCACTGCAATTTCATTTGTGAACACACACACAGACACATATATATACATGCTAATAATAAGGAACTGTATAAATAAAGTGCGCAAATATATATTTTTTTCTTTTAGGACATAAACATACACAAAGGCCTACCATTCTCTGGCCTGGCTCCCAGCTTCTGAACAGCAGCCATGTTGTGGACGCTGATGCCACGCGGGTAGCCGGGCCACGAGGTTGGCGTGTTGTCCACGACTATGATATGTTGCAGCCTCGGAACTTCAATGAGGATAGGCTGGCACACACATAAAACAGTAAGAGCGTGCACAGTTGTCACAAGCATACACATGTATACACCAGCACGCGATGGAAATCAGGATTCTTCTTTGACAACGGACTACAAATCACATGAACATCATCCTCAATATTTGGGCTAAGAGAGGATTAACAGGATAATGTGTGAGATTGAGCAGAGGAGCTGTGTTTATGCTACCTTGATAAAAGGGGAAATGAAATGCAAGAGCATAATTTGTCTTTTGAGATAAACATCCAGCATGTGCACTTCTTATTTTTAAGTCTCTATGGTGGCACACCACTCTTCTCCTCCTCAGTCGCACTGCCTCTAATGCTAACTCTTAAGATTCCGCGGGATGATTGAATATATGTAGACATTTATCAATCATCCGATTTCCAGTGTGCGTGCGAGAGAGTGAATATTTTCTAACCTTGAGTCTGGTCTCCAGGAGCTCTCTGCTGGTGACGATGTGAGTGACCTGAGCCTCATTCAGCCCGTGAGCAATGGCTGGACCCCCCAGTGTAGAGTAGAGAGTGACCACTGCAACACAAACACACATAAAAAAAACACTATGATCAAAAATTAATCCAAAATATTCTAAAATAAACAAAACTGTATGACTGGACATTTTTTTTGCTAATTTCTATAACTATATTGGCCTTATTTCTTCACTGTATTTACATGATAGTCCTGTAGCACAGTAAACCATTTCTAAACATATTATAACAGGCTCTGGTGACGACAATGTAACAAGAGGCACATATCTTTAAGGTAAATGCAAGAAAGAACTGCAAAGTTGACTTTACTTAGTGATACAGAGCTTTGGTCCCTTTGGTGATGGATGTTAAAATCATATTGATTTAAAGATATAATCCTTAAGATTTTCATGAAATCAAACCCCAATCTTTTATACTATGTAAGGTCGACATTCAGTAATGATCTCTTTATATGGTAGTTTTCATTGTTAATGGTGAGGTACACCATTCTCATGCTAGATTCAAATTACCTTCACACGCAAGGGATTCAAGGGAAACCACACAACATATAATCCATTTGTAATTATATCTCTATTGATATCATCTTTTTTGTTCACCAGCCTAAATGTATCAGAGCTGTGTTAGATGACTGTTGTTGCAAATCGAACATTTTCTACTGCTGCTGCTTCACTTTGATAGCGTTCAACTAGAAAAAACTTGTGGTGGCTTTGATTGTGAAGCAGCCACAGGGAACACAAATGTATTGGCCACAGATGTTAGTGCTGAGCATGATCGTCCATCTAAAACACATCAACAAAACAAGATTCCAAGTCGTTTTCTAGCATTTTTTGACAGCAGGTTGGTTTCAACAGTTGTAGTGAGTAATGCAACAAGAACTCCAAGCAACAGGTTGCACATCACCAACTCCTCAGCAAGGTAATCAGCTTTACAGTGCCCTGCTGTTGTGTGGAAAACAGCTTGTGTAGCACAAAATCATATTGCGGTTACAATCATTTTTGACTGACTTCTTTATGTCGGTTTAACTGCATTGTAAGCAGATATACCAGTTGCTCTTCTGTTGTATTTCTGACAGAAATAGCTGCTCAATTACTGTTTGCTGTGGTATTAAATTGCACTTACTGTTCTCTCCACAGTATCGCCAAATCAACCAGGATTCAGATATTGAGGATTATCATTTTAAAAGGCTGCTTTCTCTCGGTGAGTTCAGACTTGTTCATGAAGCATCTAGTAGCAGAGGCATTGTCAAAATTCAAAGAAGCTTAAATTAGGCTACTGTGAGATTTCTGTTTTTTCATAATGCTGTACATTTTCTAGGCTGCAACCACCATGTCAAAAAGAGATATAAATCAATGGGACCATGGTAATTTTGACTAAATAACACTGACCCTTTCATGGAAGAACACTGTTTACTGGTGACGACTTTTCCTGAATACTAGCCAGATGTCTCAGCTAAGTTCAAGGGAACTGCCTGACTAACTAAGATTAAACAGCGCTACCGGTAATGTAATCATTGCAGTATAAGTGGCCATTCCGGTATGAAGAAAGCTTTTTCTAATGCATTTTAGGCCTTTGATATACATGCTTGACCACGCAGTCAGTAAATTGCTTAAAATCTCCTCTGTAGTTCTCCACTGGTGGAACGAGTTACCAAACTCTGTTCGGTCCGCAGAGTCCCCCTCTCAGTCTTTAAGAAAAGACTAAAGACCCAGCTCTTTCGCAAACACCCATGCACTTAATGGACTGTAGGAGAAAGAAAAAAAAAGTCTTCTATGCACTCTTATCATTGACTTGTTGTACTGCCTGTTGGCATCTACGTCCTATTGGGCTCAAACTTAAACTTTATGGCACTTACTCGTGTTGTTGTTTCCTGACTAGATCCCTGCTTGTGATGTATCAGACTCATATGTACGTCGCTTTGGAGAGAAGCATCTGCTAAATGAAAAATGTAATGTAAATGTAAAAATAAAAACATTTATTTTTTAAATGCTCAGTTTTTTTATAGCAGTAAATGTTTGTGTGTGGATTGTATTTAAGATATGTTTTGAAGCTGTACTTTGTAATGTCGTATGTGTGTGTGTGTGTGTATGTGTATATAGAGTCATCATCTAGACAATAAAGCACGTGTGAAGATGGACAATGTACGTGCACTCTGTCGACATAGCTCAGCGGTTGTGCTTTGGCCCCTCCCATACTGGTGACATCATCAGGCACCTCCAGAGGCCTCAGCAGAGCCTCTCAGCCAATGGGACGCCAGCTCTCACTGCTTTATAATCACTCTTTGGGGGATATAAACAGTAGTGGTATGTGAGGGGGTGTGTGTGTGTTACAACTGAGTGCATGTATCTGACGGAGTGCTGGTATGTGTCCTTGCATACATGAGTCCACAAGGGAGAGTCAGTAGTTAGAGCTATCAAAGGTTAATGTTTGAATCCTTTTTTTATTAAAATCACTGTCTTCCCCCATCTGATGTGATGAATATGATACAGTTTGATTACATCATTATCATCATACAATAATTACATTTTATGCCAGACTGTGTTTTCTTTCGGAAGATCTTCACAATACTAGCCAAAAGAAGGTGGACTGGGCTCTCTACATACTTTTCTGTGTGGTTTTAGTATCAGGCTGTTTTTCATAGTTTGACCTAGATCACCTAGCTCAAATATAGCGAAGCCTTAGTGCTGCAGCATACAGATTTTAGACTAGTGTCTCCATCTTTGTGGAAACAGTTTGAGGAAGACCCTTTCCTGTCTCATTATGACTGTTCAAGCTATTTTTTTGTGTTGGTTGCAAATATTCACAATTTTTTAATTTATTGAGATGATGTAATTTTTTTTTCTTTTGACTTATGATGCCAGCTTAATATTTAGAGCAGTTCTCTCTGGATTTCTTGTGGTTAATGGAGTGAAGATGATGAGCTGTGATAGAAGGAGGGGGCGGGACTGAGTCTGAGTCTTCTTCAGCTAAAACGTAGACATGACGTTAGACTAAGAAATGTTTTTTTTTTGTTTGTTTTGTTTGTTAAAAGTGAGAAAAAAATCTGCCAAATAAAGGCAACAGAATCACAGTCTTATGATTTGGACTGTTTAACATGTCAAGGTGGAACAGTTTAAAAGAATACAAAGACATTTAAAAGACCAGGCCACGACAATGACAGTGGTTTTCTCGGTGTGGAAGAACTTGACAAGCAAAGCCCTTCACTACTTTGTGAACCATTAGGAGCAATCCCCTACAGCCAAGTATCAAAATATTAGCAGCATAATTTAGGAATACGAAATATGGGTGTAATTCTCTGGTGTCCACATACTTTTGGCCATGTAGTGTACGTGCATAGAAAGATTCAGTTGAAATGCACTACAGTACTGCATGTACAGCTTGTGTGCATGTGTGTGTGTGTGTGCGTACATTGTGGTTGTGAAGAGATCAGAGCAACAGTAGCAAACAGCTTTCAGGTCAACACCCCAATTCCCCAGTTGCAGAAAATATGGACAGAGGAAGAGCAAAGGGATGAGAGGGGAAGAGAAGGAGTGAAAGGTGAGACAAGGAATAACAGTAGAGAGGGAGTGAGAAAGAGAGGGGAGGGAGAGAGGTAGGCTAACACAGAGTAACCATGCGTCCCTACACTGACACAGATATGGGGTTTATGGGACGGGGCTTCGTGACATCACATTCTTGCGTCACAGAGGTCCAATACTTCCTGCTCTGTGGCTGTGTGTGTGGATGAGGGCCATGACACCTCCAGCCGTGAGATCTAAACATGGAATTAGGCCCCAGAGTAGTGACACGCATGAACCCACTGTACTCTCTACAACTCATTTTAATACAGAAAACCTAGCAAACATCCTCTCTCCACTAGCAACCCATATGTACACAAATTCACGTTTCTAAAATTGTTCTGTTTTCGGATGAAATTCTTGATGTCAAACGATGTCTTGAAAGAGCCCCAAGAGACAAGTTTCCTCAACCACACAGAGTGCTGTGAAACCTTTCAGCTGACAATACGACATAAAAAGCACTCAAAACTGGAGTTATGAGGTTCCCATATGTCAATAACATTATTTGGAGAATGAATGCAGTGTAATTGCTGCTTGTTGTATCTTGTCTGTTTAACTCATGTACTATATCGTGACAAGTGCAGAGAACTCAGAAATGATGAGCACGTTTGCCTTTTGACAAAGAGCCAATATACAGCGAATATACAATGTACATACACACACACACAAATACACACACACACAAAGTGTTTGAGTTCACTGGGGGCCTTTGGCTGACTCCTTGATGCCTCTGTCAACATCAGATGCTCACGTAGACTCTCTCACCCCTCCACTGACGCCATCACCCCTCACTTCTCTCTATCTCTCTCTCTCTTTCCTCCCCTCTGTCTCTTCCTCTGTCCTCTTTAACTCCCCTCTACCCCCCGCGTTATGTGTTATCCACGGCCCCCGGGCTTTCCACTTTCCTACTGTTTGTGTTTGCAAGAGAGAAAGATGCTTTATAAAGTGCTTTATTGCCTTGTACTCGCAGCGTATTTTCAAAGCATGACAGTTTAATGGAGCACATACTAGAGTGCACAGAGAAAATGAAGGGTTCTTTAAGGACAATCAAAAAGATTTAATGAACTTAAAGTGCTGTGGTGAATGCTCATAATAGAGAAAGTACTCTTTGGTACATAACCTAATAAAGAGTAAATCAGTGTTTAATCCTTCAAGGCAGAAAGTTGCTGCTGTACTGCTCTCTATAAGTTGAAAGTGCAACATATGTGAGAATTTTCAACCTTCTCTGTGGTTTTTATTGTTGACAAATGCTTTAACACAAACATATATTACTTCTCATAGAAGTGGCATGTAGTCTAATGACCACAATACATATAATATACTCTGTTCAACTAGGGATGCAAACCAGTAGAACCTTACACTTCTGATCAGTTTTTCCATTATGGCTACTGTGATACAAGCTGAAGGGCCCTTTTTTGTATTGTATACAAAAAAAATGTTTTGTTGTGAGTATTTGAGCGTGTTTTCATCACAAAAATTTGAAACGGATGGAGGGGAGACAAGAGGAACAAGAAGAAATGGGACACTTATGTAACAGCGAAACAGAAGGGACAAATTGACCTTCTCAGCTGGGCTCTGTGTGTTACAAGTTGTACACTGTAACACACACACACACACACACACGCACACACACACAAACAGAAATGATTATAAATCAGCAGCCAAATTCTGACACTTTTGGAAGACTGTGGGGACATCCCAAATGGGAACATCCCAAATGATGAAGTGTTGCCTTAAAAGTTGGAGTACAGGACAATCTAAACTGAAAGTACACTGTAAAGTTCAGATTTACTTCTTTGCTGGTGTCATGAATGCAGATTAATAGTGTGATCTTAAAACTAAGAGTCTGCAGCCATCATAGCAGCTCTGTGAGGCTGTACTTGAGCACATCAGTGCTTCAAGCTAAATGCTAATGTCAGTGTGCTAACATACAACAACAATGCTAACATGCTGATGTTAGTTTAGCATGTTAGCATACTAGTATTTGCTAATTAGCACTACACATTTTTCGATAAAGTAAAATTTTGACCTTATGATGGTGCTAGATCAAAAATTAGGGCTTCACCAAAGTGATTACCAATCATTAAGTGGGGGGCATGAATATCTGTACCATGGCAATGTGTCCAATGCTTATGAGACATTTCACTCAAAACCACAATTGTGAGCCTCATGGTGGCACTAGAGGAAAAGTCAGGGGATCACCACAGTAATTAGGATACATCATCTGTGGACCATAAATGTCTGTATAAAATTTCACGACAAGCCATCGAATACTTGTTTAGATATTTCAGCCTGGACCAAAGTGGCAACCGATAATCCCTTGGCTAAAAACTTAAGCTTTTTTAAGTTTTAAAAAAATAATGAACAGAGTTCAAGCAGTAACAGTAACATGTAACATATCCTTACAGATTAAGAAATGGCAGGTGAAAGGTTGACACTGATATGTAATTTGGTACCACCCACCTTTAATCCGGTGTTTGTAATAGAAATAAAGTTATTTCACACTTTAGGTCCTTCTCACTATTTAATCCATCTCTATCCTTCTGTTGAAATATTTACAGACCACTTACATGGGAAATTGTACATGAAGCAGGCCTGGGCAGCTATGATCCACTCGGCTCGAGTCTCACAGAAGATGGCGATGTTGTTTTTTGGTCGCTGCCCCAGTGCTGCAAGACCACTGCCAAGCTGGGACGCTGCAGAGAGGGTCTCCTCATAAGACATCCAGAGGTACTCGCCGAGAACCACCTGCAGCGGGAGGAAGAGGAAGGTGTGAGAGAGAAGTACATTAAAGTTAAAAGAAGTATTGTATTGTCCATAACCATAAAAGAGCAAAGGACAGCTGAGGATAAGTCAGTTTATTGTGTGTTGGAGGGAACACTGCTAGTTACATCCCACAGTCACATGTTTGGCCTGTTTCATATTAAAAAGTCACAGGGAAGGGAGCAACAGGTCACTATTGCCAAACACAACTACTTCCTCATCTGCTGTCATTCTCATGCTGCAGTGTTTCATGTTCATCGCCAGCATGAGAAGATAAACATAGGCTTCTGGATATACTCTGCAACACTCATCCACTGATGACATACACAGACACACACACTCATAGGAGCTTCCTGTACATGCATTTGTGAGGTTAGAGTGGCTTCTATTGGTTAATAAGTGGTAGTGCACACAAAGTAATGATGACTGTACAATACTGTTTTCCACTGGTTGGAAACAATGGCTAAGAGCTAAAGAGCTAAGACATGTTCTTTTGCAGTAATATGTGTTTCAACAGTGGGGTTTAAATGGATTAGAAGGATCAGGCTTTTGGGATTAGTGTGGTAATGTAACTGCACATCATAGTTGGCTCATTCCTGACTGTGCAGGCACCATGCATACCTCAAACATACAGATCATATTGCCTCACAGCGTTCTGCTTGGGTAAATTATGAGGTACATTGTTTTGAATCTATGAATGTAGGTGTTTGTCTAAATCAGCATATTTTCTGAAAGCAAAATCCAAAACAAAATGCTAGTGGCTTACATGTGAGCACCAAAACCGCCTTGGAACTGTCATCCTCTCTCAGCCGCATTTTTATTCCTTTCCCATACACCCACTCCTGACTGCTGTCTCCATCCTGCGTCCTCTTTTAATTCAGTATTCTTACTTCTCTCTCCTCTCTGCCCCCTCACAACATTTGTAAGGTCAAAGGAATTTAGGGTGTCTAGCAGACTAACAACCTGTCTGCCAAAGGAGAGAACAATGATGGTAATTTTGAATATATTACACGTGGTTTGTCTAGACAGCTGAAAAAAAAACCCAATCACAGAAGAACATTTGAAGGGTGACATATTGAAATTCTAATAGGAGTTAACTTACAGCTGGTTTTGCTCCCTAGTTAAAATGACCACTTAAAACAATCCCATTGTCATTTTCAGCACAATGTGACAAATGCAGAAAAAAAAACATTCAAAATCGGTTGAAGCAGCCTCCACTTCTCTACACCTCACACTCTCTGTACTTCTTATTATCTCTCCACAGCTGTCTGTCCTTGACACCTTTTCTCCTTCACTCCTCCACACTCTATTCCTTCTACTCCTTCTTCTTTTTCTATTCTTTGTGAAGCTTCTTTAAATTCATTGACATCACTGTCTAACCCAGCATGTGCAATCTCATGTGCATCACTTTTCCATTCAGCCAACCTTGTACCCTGCAGACACAAAATAAAAGATAAATCTGGTAATATATAATATATAGTAAAATAATAATAATAATAATAATAATAATAATAATAATAATAATAATAATAATAATAATAATAATAATGATAATAAATGATCCAACTAATAAGTATGTGTAGCCAAAGCCAAATATTTCTCTGAGAGAGCTCCATTATTGTCCAAAAACAATTAAAAACACATCAGTGAGCCACACTTGCTCTGGGTGACATGTTTCTTCATTACCATGAACAAGGGCTCTTCTGCATATTTTGAGTCAATCCGCATATACCATCCTGCAGCTGTAAATATTCATTAGCAGAAAAAATATGCAGCTGAAAATGCACTCATTGCAACATTGTTAGTTTTGGTCTTTTCATGCTATTTGCTGACAATAAAAAATGTAGAGAATATCGCCAACTTAATCTTTTAAGGCCCCAACAACTCCTCCAAGTTTTATCCCATGGAGCCATACTGATGGGTTTTCATATATAGTAATATCTATACTGTATGCACTGTGTGGGAGATAGTATTAGTGACAACTAAACCCCTTTAATTAGACTAATCATTCTCATACTGTAAAATGTAATTAGTACAATTACAAGTGAATGAAAAAATGATGAAATAACAGTATTCCTAACTTTGCTGGGGGATTTCTTGGATGCACTCTAAAGCTCCATGTGGAGAAATAATCCATCCAAACTAAATTGTGTTCCTTTTTTTCCATGTTGCTTCCCTCACACCACTTTAAACTTCATCCCTTCAGACTCTATAGTCATACAATCTCATCTTCAGTTTCTGCTCTTACAAACAAGGCAGTTAATTCATTTATACACATATACTAACCATGTTATCTTCATTTTTTTATGTGTATTTATATTGGACATTTTATTAATATCTTGTATAGGGATAACCCGAATGCTTTTTCTCATTTTAAAGCCTTCCTCTCATCTTGTCTACCCATGAAACCTTGCTTGCTCAAAACAACATCATAGGACATGTACTATAGCTTTGGCAAGATATCAAAAAAGTCTGCAAGCATGTTGAATAACTTCCAAATATGTGACCCCCAAAAAGTTATGTGCCAAATATGCCAAAAGACTTTTATTTGCAATTAAGCTATGGCTAATGCTAGCACAACTTGCTAACAACTTGTTATGTTACCTGCTGTTTCACCTGATGTTACATTACCAACCATGGCTAACTGTTATCTGTTATTGTATTTGCATCGACTGAAAATGCATGTCACAAAAAACACTTGACTCAATGATGAAGATATACAGTAGTGTCTAAGTCTAAGGCAGTACTTTATCATTCAATTTCATTCCCACCCCATCCCACTCTTGTCGTAGCGAAGCTTCAAATAAATTCCAATAATTGCTGATGAAGCTTCGAAGCCCAAAAAAAGGTTACAGACTTTGCATTTTTAAAGTACTTCTTATGTTGTGTTAATGCTCTTTATTCATTCTACATTAACTTTTATGTGATTTCTTCACTTGCTGTACTCTGCTGCTTTGACAATAACACTTTCTGCATCACTCTTTACCTTCTTGAACACTTTCCCGTTACTTTGTCTCTCATCCTCCTCGCTGATCACCTCCCTTGTACCAAGACAGTCTCTATGTGGGAACCTGGTGGCTGCGTACTCAAACATCTTATCCAGGGTGTCCACTCCCGGGTGTAGCGATGTCACCAGTCTCTTGGTGGCGCTCACAGCTCTGTAGGGTCCCTCCGGACGCCCCAGCACCGAGCGGGCCTTCTCTCTCTTGGCTCGCTCCTCCTCAGAGCCGTAGAAGACCCCGTCAGGTCGGGAAACCCAACAGAGGATGTAGGAGGGCAGGAAGGTGATGAAGGTGTAGATCCACACCATGAGGTGGAAGAGGAGCAGCAGCATGGGGTTCAGGTCCTCCTTCAGCTTCATCTTGGTGAAGCTGTGAAGTAACTGAAGAGTAGTGAGGAGAGAGTGTGGAGGAAGGCGAGTTGTGAGAAAAAGTTTTGGCTCCTGCAACTGCGGTCGGTCCCTCTCTGCTTCAGTGCCCCACTCCTTCTTCCTTCTGTCTTTCTTAGAGGTCTTGACTCCACACTTGTCTTTGTTTGTAATAAAATGGCCTCAGGTCCAAATTAGGCCTGAAAAATGAAAAGAAAATGAAAAGAGAGAACTGACATTAATTTTTATATTGTTAAAATAGTTTCAAAATGAGATCATGCTCATAACTATAACAATCCTGAGCTCCTGTAGCCTTAGAGTTTACGAATCTCAACACACTCAGAAACTGAAACAAAACAATGGCTCACATTTTTTCAAGCATTCAGCAAAAAGCAGAGAAAAGATTTTTGTTTTTAGCAAACCATGGCTCTGTGTTTTAAAATGTTCCTTTACCTCCCTACGACTTCTGTATCCAGCACACCCCACAAAGAACACAGCACAACCGACTGTCAGCATCACTCAGTGTTAGTGTCACGGAAAGTGAGCAAAAGAAGGAAAGCAAGGAGGGAAAGAGAAAGAGGAACAAAGAAAAAAAAATTGGGAAGTGAGGAAAGTAGAAGAGAAAGTGAAAAAAAAAATGGAAATGGAAAAAGGCCGTCTCTCACGGACATGAGCGACACTAAGAGTGACCCGGTGTGTAAGAGGTTTTCTGACTGAGCGTAAGTGAGTGTGTGTGACAAGGTACAAGCCACTAGACAGAAGGAGATAGCCAAGAGGGGAGCAGATAAGTAGTAGCTCCGGTGTGTGTACTGCCAAGTAGCAGATCCACTTGCCACGCTGTGCCCATTACACTCCATGACGTAAGATTTAGAGAGTGTAATGGAGTTTTACTCTGCTGCACTGTCTGTCACACATCTCCTCTGGGAGAAACGTGTGTGTCCTCGATGTGTGCATTTTTCACATTCATCTCCCTTGCCTGCCAGTTTTGATTCTAACAATGCCTTTGAACACACCTTCTAAGGTGGTGATGGAGACTGTAACATACTGTATGTATTGTAGGTGCTGGCAGAATTTGGGAGCTGTCCAGAGTTCTGAACAGAGATCAGTGTTTAGGTTATCTCATCACCACACCTGACATGTTTCCTGTCATCACTCGCTCTCTATACTCTAACATATGTATGCCCACTCTGTTCTTAGCCTTCAAGATGAATTAAGTAACATTGTTAAATAGTTCTGGACACATACCAAAACATTGCTTTTTTTTGTTCAAAATCTCAATGTACACGTGGAAGTATAAACATGCATTTCTATAAAACCCTCTCGTATGTTAACACAAGCAGCTAATGCGATCATTTTACAGAAACAGTCTATGTTGGGTGTGACAGTTTAGTTTGGCTAGGTAGTGAACTCTTTTTCTTTTCTCAACAGAGCCATTCCTATGACAACTGAGCAAACTCCATCTGCCCCATGAAGAACATAAAATGCGGTATCAAGCTTTAGAAAAATGTAAATAAGTGGACCTTGATTTATGATTATTTTGTCCAAAAAGTAGTCTAAAGTTTGACCTCAGAAAGTGACCAAAGAATGAGTTAAGAAGAAAATGTGTCTGATGTGAATTTAATGGCAGTTTTGTGTGTTTTTTCCAACACATTTAACGTACATTTCTCTTGGTAGCTCACTTATGATTTGTTTTCCCTGATTAGTACAGTATGGACTTGTGGTAATATGTTACTGACGGTGGTAACTATTCTCATCCCAAATATAAAGCAGAGAACTGGAACAATTGATTGATTGATTGGTTAACAAGAGCAGTCGTCAGCTATTTTGGTAATCGATTCATCGTTTCAGTCGTTTCATCATTTTTAAAGCAAAACTGTAACATTTTCCAGTTCCAACCAGTCATTTGTGAGAATTTGCTTCTTTTTTTGGTCTTATGTGATAGTAAATTTAATACTGTTGGATTTTGGACTGTTGTTTGGACAAACCAGGAAATCTGAGGACATTCCCTGCGTTTTTTGTCGTAACTGATAATGAAAATAATCATTAATTGCAGCTCTATATGGATTTCACACATTGTATTTATTAAAGGTTGGTGTAAGTATACACACATACACAGCCTGGAGTCTCCCAACAGTCTATTTTAGCAGCAGCAATTCATTATTCATATGAGGGTGAGGCTCATCTTGCTCTGTTGAAGCACCACACCCTTCACCCTACTTCTCCAAAAACTGACCACTGACACACGCGCACACACACCGTATCCACTTCCCTTCTGAATACACTCATCCCTCAAATGTCCTTTTGAGACTCATAAATAAATCAAAGATTCTACCAACAGTGTTCTCCCAGACTACCATCTGTTCCTGTGGGACGCTGGCTCCTTTCTCTACGGCGCTGTTGTTCTACTGGTGTCTTGTTACGCAGCCAGAACTCCTCGCTTCATAACAGGATGCTACAGCTTACCAAAACGGATGTTTCACCCCGAAGCCTGCTATCCTCCACTGTTAGTTTGCTTTTCTGACTTTCTCTTGTAATTCATATTTTTATGCGGGAAGTCAAGGTCGATGGCATGAAGGCCACAGTGGAGTACTGTGGTCATCTGGCATAAACAAACTATCAGACTGGAGGAAAAGAATAAACAGAGCAGGATGCTGGCAGACTTCAACTTGTTCCACTGATATTTGGACAGCAGTTTTAAGTCTTAAGAAAAGCTTTAAATGCAACCAACTTTTCAATTACCAGTGCAGGTAATAATGTGAAAACACATTTTCTTGATGAACAGCTCGGTGACTGGGTTTCTCAACTATGAATTTTCTCATGCGAGCTACTAAAGCGTTTCATTTTTGTCTCATAAAACTGCAGTAAGCTAAAAATCTATTTGCCACCATCATATTCTAATTCCCTCACCGAGGTCACTGATAACTCATTCATTTTAGTGCAATTGTCTGCTGTTCTAATCAAACTGTTAAGTTACAAGATCTTGACTTGGAAGAAAAAGGTCTACCTCCAGTAAATAGAATGGGTGTGGTCCGATCTGTCAGTTGCTTTTTGATGAATTGAGTCATCGTTTAAATAGTGAATCATGCTGATAACAATTAGCCACATTACCCAGAGAAAATCAGTTTACACTGATTTAAAACTGAGAAAAGCAAAGAATCTTCACATTTTAGATGCTGGAACCATTAAATGGCTTTTCTGCTTGATAAATGTCTTAAATAATCAATTATCAAAACTGCTGTTGGTTAATTCTCGGTTGAATAATCGTCTAATCATTTCAGCACTACGCCTGATTACGTGACACAACATTCATTACGGAGTGCTACTGTGTGCAGTGCCAGGTACGGCTAGTACGATTACAAAAGAGCAGAGAGATAAGGTGAAGCAGTCACAGATCAGAAAGGAGAAAATCTTTGACTGACATTTTATATAAAAAAGGCATTTTGCAGACATTGTGCCACTTTTAACATGCATCTGTGCGAGTAGAGCATCAGTCATGCAGCATCACCTGCGATTTCTTCCGTGCATTACCTCCAGCCCTGCTTAGACACTTACCACAACCAGAAGAACAAGTCCAGCCCCCCTGGTGGTTTCAGACAAACAGGCTGGGTCTGGAGCTTTCTGAGAAATCCATACACACACACACACAACCTGATTTACAAGTCCAACTCCTCTCCGTCTCTGCAAAAGATCAAGAACCTAATTTCCAACACAGCAACACACAAGAAAGCTTAACTCTAATCTCCTACCTTTAAAAGCCAGAAATGGTTAGTGGCAATATGTAGTTGCTCAATGAGCAGCTTTATACAACAAGCAGGCGCTTTGCAGGCAGCCTCCACTTACTGGATTAATTGAGCAATATTGTGACATGGTCTACGTAGTGGTGGGGTGAGCAGGCATGTGTGTGTCTGTGTGTGTGTGTGTGTGTGTGTGTGTGTGTGTGTGAGCGAATCATTGCTTCCTCAAGAGATTGTGTGAATGGGGTCTTTTGTGTGCCGACGTCATCGTGCCTTCACCCACTCAGCTAAGCAGGCAGGCTGAATTCTTGCAGAAACTTCAACGTGGCCATTGTGGCGAAACGACGCAACAGCACACGACAAGGTCTCAGAGGTCAGACTATGTGTGTGTGTGTGTGTGTGTGTGTGTGTGGGTACAGAGCAGATAGGCGCACATTAAGTGCATTTGCCCATTTGAAAATAATGACATAATCAAAAGCTTGCAAAAGAAGTAAGGAGTTTTACGTCCGATTTCGCTGAGAGAGGGTGTAAGCACAAAACACAATCGGTTGGATTATGTGGATCAGACTGCAGCTTTTCTCTGCTTCTGTGTGCACGCGGTGACACAAACTGCTGGTGAACATGTCAGTCACCAACCTAGTCCTTTCTCCACTGTAAAGCTCTCTTAATTCTCCTGAATTTGGAGTGTGGTTATTTATACAGCAGATAAACAAATCAGTGGCATCTGGTAAAATATATATAGTATAAGCATAGAAATAAAAGGGAGGGAAACATGAACTTTCACTCAAAAGACTCCCGAGTTCAATATATTTAGTTCAAATATGTTTTATAACACAATAATAATAAGACTAGTGTCCTCCTCTTGCACTTCTCAGAAAACTTGTTTCCATGGAGGAGGAGGAGTGTGTGTTTGTGTTTTTTTTTTTTTTTTTCAAATAACATCGGACCATCCCTGCAAGACAATAGCATCTCTGTCTGTAGGTACAGGAGCGCTCTAATGGACCTGCATGATTTGATAACCATTGCCACAGGCCAGCTCACTTCAGCTGAGCAAACAGATACTAAAAGTAGAAAGCAGCTTGAGGTTGTAAAAGTTAAGGAGTCAAAGACTTTCATTACTGGGCTTTGTTTAAAACACAGGATGTTATAAAATGTGTTCTTCTTTTTTGCATTTCATAAATGTGCCTTACAAGGAATCTAAAAATGTGTGCTGGTGTTTATGATAGTTCACTCCAACTATAAATATTCACTTTGTTGCGCATATTACTGCAAGTGAGAATCACATGTTCTGCATGAAAAACCGTGACAGTTGATGATAATTCCTCATTAAAGTGTCTCACTGAGCACAAAAGACACAAATATCACAATATGGAGTTTAGATATCATCATGAGTACAGTGGTCTCAGCAACGAGACATAGATGGTCAAGCTGCAACATCCAAACAGACTTACCGGTGTCAAGCCCACCATTATGTCTAAGTAACTTCCGGTTTCCAACTTCAAAACAAAACACCTCGAAATGTCTTGCATTTAAATTCATGGAAAACACCGTTTAAGACACGGGAGGTAATATATCCCAACTGCAACAACACATAGCTGTAATTGCAGCTATGTTGTAATTCGAGCAGCACACGTTCATAACCTCAACTCTCATGTAAGGAGAGAAGTCGTGAATTAGCCAACCCCACAACATTTTGATAGGCTGCTCTTTCTAATATGGCTTAATGATAACATTGACTAGCGAGGGAGTAACCGTAAAAAGCTACATTCGTAATAACATGAAACCAGCGAAGCAATATGTGTCAGAAACGAGACTCCTGTTTTATTTTTTAAACGAATAAGCTTCCAGGTTGGTTCCTGTCTGTTTCGAGCAGCTTGACGCAGCTGCAGCATCCCGCACATCTGGGTATTAACGCGCAGCGCTAAACTGTAGCTAAACAGCGATGAGACGTACCTGTGAATGTGTCCGCCTCAGTTTATCAGGTTACAAACAGACAGAGCCGAGTTCCAGCCTCGCAACGTTCAAGCTCCGCAGGTGAATTCATCTATCTCTTCATATTGTGCTTTACAATATGAGCCCGGAAGTGTCACGCGCGTCGTGTTGTGTGTTGGGAGAGTGGTGGGGAGGGAGGAGGGGGGGTGACGATCCCAGCGTTATTCCAGCGTTATGATTGGACTCGTGGAGGTGGCGCGTGCTGGGGGCCGGGCCGCGACTGTATGGGTTACTGACGGTCAGATGCAGCTAGAGCCCACGCGCACGGCGCTCACATACCATACCATACTCCAGTGTTTTCAACCTGGGGTCGGGACCCTCACAAGGGGTCGCTGAATGAATCAAAGAGGTGATGAGGAGATGATAGGACAGGAGAGGATACAAAATAACAACAATGTATTCTGTGTTATTTGTATCTGTTTAATCAAGAGGGCGTTTTAATTGGAAACACTCCATTCAGAAACGTGTTTTTCTCGTTCAGTCAGTTGGGTGTTTGAGCTTGACTGTTCTCACATTCATCTGCTGAAGTTTCTCACAGCTCACATTAAATATGAGGTAAAAGGGTGTGTGTATAAGCACAGTTTGTTTGTGACATCACAGCTAGTTTGATGCCAAGTATGCAACTCACACAAGTGAAATGTGGAAACGTGACGCTTGTGAAGACATTTTGCAGCAGTTAAACGTTTGAAATAAAAACATATTGCATATTCATTTAAATTCTGTCTGATTTTTTATATGTTCTGGTGGGATCTTGAAGGGGATGATAGGTTGACATTTTCTCAAGTCTGAATTAAACACTCACATTGGTGCTGCACAAATTAATTAATTAATCGATTAGAGTTTTAGTCACTTTTTTAAAGAAAAAAATACAAACATTCTCTTGTTCCAGCTTCTTAAATATGAATATTTTCTGATTTCTTTAGTCATCTATGATAGTAAACTGAATATCTTTTGGTTATGGACTGGTGATCAAGACAAAACAACATATTTTATAGACCAAACACTAATCAATTCATCTAGGAAATAATCAACAGATGAATCAAAAATGAAAATAATTGTTAGTTGCAACCTTTTTTGGTCGCTGTAATCAAATCATCTGGCCATGTTTGCAATCAGGTAATGATGCAGTTCTGTGGATCTAAATTTTTGATTAGAATCAGAATTAATCATTTATTGCCAAATAGGTTTTTCACATACAAGGAATTTGCCTTTTGTGGTGTTGTAAGGCATAACAGTCAAAAATGTGCACAAAATTAAGTAATCCTAAATAATATAAAAAAAGAAAAGATTTCATAAAAAAAAGAGTAAAATATATTCCAAGTGAAAAGAGCTTCTACAGGGTTAAATTTTAAATATTAAATAGAAGAGAATGAGATGAAATGTACAAAATATTGACCAGGAATAAACAGTACATGCAGTGTGCAATTAATTATAGTAACAGCAACAATAATAATTATCATCATCATCATCATGCCATAGCCTATTAGATCAAAGATCACAGATGCGCAAGTGTGAGGTTATGGGCTCGGGAAGAAACTGTTCTAGTGGTGTGAGGTTCTGATCTTGACTGACTTCACCCTCTGGCTGGAAGGGAGTGTTTCAAAAAGTTAGCGTCTGGGTGGGAGAGGTCGTCGTGATCTTTCCTGCTGGCCTCAGGGTCCTGGAGGCGTGGAGGTCCTGGAGGGACGGCTGATTGGAGCTGATGACCTTTTCGGCATAGCAGATGATTCACTGCAGTCTGCTATTGTTCTTGGCAGCTACAGCAGCTAACCAGATTCTGATTCTGATTCTGATTCTGAAATAGGCCTACAATTTATCTGGTTAGAAATTACTGTTATCATTACTGAATGTTTGTGTGTGTGTGTGTGTGTGTGTGTGTGTGTGCGTGTGTGCGTGTGTGTGTGTGTGTGTGTCTGTGTGTGTCTGTGTGTGTCTGTGTCTGTGTGCCACTGGCAGTGTGATGACTCAGTCTTGCAGTGTCATGCAGTGGCAGTGTTATATATTACAGAAAGACAAGCAGATGGCAGATTCACTGACAAACTTGTTACTGGAAAAATGAAACAGTGAAATGAGGCTCACTGCCCACTGTCTCCAAGTCATAATGATACTGTAATCCATCATTATTACCACTACATTATCTGATCACTAATGGGAGAATATGATTAATGCATCATATCATGACTTGAATGGCTCTATCGTCAGTTTTAACCACTAAGCATCCAGTCAGACGACTCAAAAACATTTCAGTTGTATAATCTGAACAACATCTGTTTTCTTCACCCGTTCTGCAGAAAGACTTTATTTACTCCCATTTGACTATGAGTATGACTGAAAGTATTTATCATACAATGAAAATATTAGATGTAACGTTGTTCTTTTAGCAAATATCTAAATGGAAATCTTGATAGTCCTGTCTTTTTTCTATTTCTCTTATGCAGATGTCATCTATACTGTACCACACAAAGAGATCTTTGACGCTGCTCAGAAAGGTTTGTCATCATGAATAACTCCTTTGATACTGTCTGCATCATTATTTCAAGCACATTCAGCTTCTGATCCCTTACTTTCACACAACTCTACGTCCATCTCCAATTCTGTCCCATGAAACGTGGTCTCTAGGCAACCTTTAGATGTGCTAGATAATAGCAATACATTTTTGTAAACTCGAGTCTGGCTTTTACCAGAAACACTGTCCTGAGATTGTTCTCCTCAGGCTCACAAACAATGCCTGGTGACTCTGATGAGAGTGCTGTTTATTTTTCAAACAGGAAAATGAAACTTTAGTTTTTTTTAAAAAAGAAAATGTTTCCTTTTGAAATGCAGGACGCCCCTGGTCAATGCTTTTGTCCTCACAGTACACAATCATGACTGTGAGTGTAGAGTGTCACAACAGTTTGTATGAGCTGTACAATAGGATGTCATATTTAACAAGTAACATCATGAAAAATAACAAACCTGCATGTGTAATATGACAACAGTATGGTTTTTTTGGTTGAAGTTAGGAAACGTTGTTTCAGTTGAGGTTGTGGTTTACATTTAATTTGAATGATATCAAGGTATGTAATATTATTTTTTTGTAATTATAATGTCCTTTAGAACAGGCTCATATGCTTTTTCTCATTTGGAGTTATAGGGCAGCACGGCCAATTAGATTAAGAGTTGATGTTAAACATACAATGAGAACAGATGTGTATACTTGTCACATAACTGGAAAGCAATTTGTAATTGATTGTTTTTAAAGATGATAAATAGTTATATTACATATATATGCACATTAAAATAATAAATTAATAATTACAGTATATTAATGTATTAATATTCTATAGGCTATAAATTGTCCTTTGACGATAAATAAATTAATAATACAGGTTAAATATGTATGGGTTCAACATCATTTTATACAGCAAGGTAGAAAAAAATACTATAAACCAGGAACAATGAGAGATTGTCACTTCTTTGTGGCTGAGACAAGAGCTGTAATTTCGGATGGGGTGAGTTATATTTGTCACAAACTGATATCAATGTATCCGCAAACGATTGGAGGTGGATACATTATTTCTAATACGAAGTACTGGAAGTGATAAGCATGGTTTTCAGTCAGGCACTGCTCCGGACAGCCTACAGCCGGCTGGTGGGGTCCTTTTCCACAGGGCTGAGGAGGATTAGCAGCAAACATGCCGACTGTCGGTGTCAAAAGGGATCTTCTGTTCAAAGCTTTGGGCAGAACATACAGTGAGTCATATTTATTACATATTTAAGAGGCGGACAAACTGTCTGTGTCGTTATGAAATAACATTTTGGCTTTAAAGTACAACAGCTGCTCACGAGTGGCTAACTTTACCTAGCTGGCTAGCTAGCTAGCTGGCTTCGCTTGATCCTGTTTGAATGAGAAAATTAAATGTTTGATGGCATGTCAGGCAGAAATAATAACTTTGATTTCTATGTTTTTCATGGTGTGTGTGGTGATAAGGAAATAATGGAAATGAGTGCACATGTGTGGCATCTCTGTATTGGATGTCAACGTGATTGCATCATATCTCTGCTCAATCTCAACAGGCGGCTGTTCACGAACAGTGAAGGAGAGTTTGTGCTGTTGGAGAAATAACTTAACACTATATATTAACACCTGTTTTAACAGTGACTGTGTTCCTCTTGTTTCAGCTGATGAGGAGTTTGACGAGCTGTGCTTCGAATTTGGACTGGAGTTAGATGAAATCGTAAGTTTAAAGAAATGAATTGTTAAGTGTCATTTTTCATTATCGCAATCAACCTTTTCATGGTGTACGTTTGACTTGCCATATCAGGAAAATAACACATTTACACCTTTGTTTGATAAGTCACAAACTGTTCTCTTCTGGAGAGGACATTTGTACATTTGTCTCAAAAAATGCAGATTTAAATGACAGGTTTACATGTATGTCTTAAAACAACAGTAAGGTGTCCATATGAACACTGGACGAGGTTTACTTTGCTGTAATCATTCCTCCTGTTCATACGGTTTATTAAAAGATCTTCTTCAAATGTGCTTTCCATCTAAGTGATGGGGACCAAAATCTGCAGTGTGTTCACACAGTCTTTTTTTTTTTTTTTTGCAAAAATGCATTAAAAAGTTGATGTGAAGCTTCTATGAGGCTTCAGCAGTCAGTGAGTGAGTAAGTCATATCAAGTGGATATCTGCCACATTTACAGTCTGTCTAGCATCAAATTCCTGTTTCCTCAGACAGTGTTTCCCTGTTGAGCTGTGGTGCAAGTATAGTAACAAAAAGAGGAACTTAAAATTGTAACTAGGACATTGAAAGATGTCTACTTGATTTGACTTGATTTGGATGCTGAAGCTTCATATTAGCTTCAGATACAATACAATACATTTTTGCACAGGACGAGGATTTTGTGGATTTTGTCCTCCATCACTTCCATTGTAAGTGCATTATCTAATGATCTTCTAATGGTCAGTATGAACGGGATGAATCATTTTGGAAAGAAAAACCTATTCCAATATTCGTTTGGTTACCTGACTGTTGTTTTAAGACAGAATAGAAAAATCGTGAACACGTCTTTTTGATTTAACTCTTTGTCGTGACCCCAATTCAGACCTCAGAGAAGGAGATCATCAGCAGGGAGCAGGGTGACTCCAAGGCGGCAGGAGCATCTGATGTCATCCTGTACAAGATCGATGTACCAGCTAACCGCTATGACCTGCTGTGTCTGGAAGGTCTGGTCCGTGGACTGCAGGTCTTCAAGAATAAGTGAGTGCTACACTGTTTCATAGAATGGAGCATACCATATAAAGCCCTGTTGAACTTGCTAGGTCTTAATCAGAGTGATCATTAAGTTCATGCTACCACTGACCACTTGTATCCAGTGCTGACACAACACATGAACTTAACAGCGTAATTCAGATCTCTTCCTTATGATGGCATTAACACTTATCTATCATGAGTGTGGTGCATGCTGACTTGCTTTACTGTTACTACAGAGATGGTATTTCTGTTTCAGGTTGGAGGCCCCTCGCTACAGACGTGTCAGCCCAGCCAGCGGGGATCCTCAGAAGCTGATCATCACTAAGGAGGTGGGTGGTAACATTCACTATTTTTAATGACAAACAAATAGTTTGTGACTTGAAGTCTGTCATCAGTTTGGTTTACTGATCAAATAAATCTGTACTCATCGGTACTGGGGTAGTTTTTTTTTTTTTTTTTTTTTTTTAAACCAATATGTTTGTTCTGTGCAGACAGCGGCAGTGCGACCCCACGCTGTGGCAGCAGTGTTGAGGAACATCACCTTCACACAGGAGCGTTATGACAGCTTCATCGAGCTGCAGGAGAAACTACATCAGAACATCTGCAGGTGAGAGAACCAGCTGTCACACTAACATCATACCTGGAATACTTTCTGTGACCTTCTCCTGTGTGTAGCAGCATCGTACACACACAGCTGACTTATACAACCTCAATTTGTTTCTAGCACTTGGCTGAAAATATGCTTTAAAGAGTTTGGTGGAAACAACATACAGATGCTACCACATCAGCCTCATATTCAAGTTCCTTTACTAGCATTTTACTGACACAGTATTTCATTGAAAATTACAACTGGGTGTCTGTCTGTGCAGCTGCTGCAGCTGCCACGTTTTAATTAATGGAAACAAAGAGTTGAATTAGTTATGTGACCAATTAACAGTAGTCAACAGTTTTTTCTATAAGGTTCCTGTTATGGAAACAGATGCTGTGATCCTGACATATTAGAGTAGTAGTAGTGGAGTAATATATTGCTATTTTAAAGCACAAAGCCTGTTAGTTTTCTAATTCTTTTTGTATCTAGACTGTTACATTGGGTGTTGGATTCTTTCATTACAATAAACATACCATTAGGGCAGCAACTAATGATTATTTTTACTATTGATAATCTTTTTTTTTCTATAAAATGACAGAAAATAATTTCTTGGAACCCAAGGTGATGTCCTCAAATGTCTAGAATCTAAAGATATTCTGTTTACTATCATGTATGAGATATTTGACAAGCTACAACCAACCAATATTTGGTATTTTTGCTTTAAAAATGACTAAAATAGTTGCCAATTAATTTTCAATCAATCGACTAATCTAATAAATCAACTAATTGTTGTAGTAGTGTAAACTGCTCATGTCAGGCCACACAAACACACCACCTTGATTCTTTTCAAATAAGTTGCTGATAAAAATCACCATCATTTAAATAACATTGAACCGTTCACTATATTCGTGCAGGAAGAGGAGCCTGGTGGCGATCGGGACCCATGACCTGGACACTATCTCAGGTCCTTTCACGTTCACTGCCAAACCTCCCGCAGACATCAGCTTCAAACCCCTCAACCAGACCAAAGAGTACACAGCCGCCCAGCTCATGAGCCTCTACAAGGTGAGCAGCTAATTGGCTGGACGTTGGTTGGATGACAAAGTTGTGTCTTGAGCTTTGCTAACCTGTTTTTGTTGTTGCTGTTCTCTTATCTCATACAGACAGACAGCCACCTGAGGCACTACCTTCACATTATTGAAGACAAGCCTGTGTATCCCGTCATCTACGACAGCAACGGCATCGTCTTGTCCATGCCTCCCATCATCAACGGTGAGCACTGCCTCTGTTTTCACTTCTGGCTTCATTTTATGTCCTTTTCTTAAATTGTGAGCTTGGAAACATCTGATATACAGAAGTATCAGAGATCTCAACATACCAACATGAAAATATGTAGTTTCAGTTTTTCTGAACCTCAAAGACATTTCAAAATATTCAAATATCATGACTTAAAATATGTAAGAAAATAGTAAAAATCCACTTTTTAAGATAGTATTATACCTTCTGTTTTTTAATGGCAAATATTAATTTCCTTTTTCTAGGGGACCACTCAAAAATCACGCTAAAGACTAAGAACGTCTTCATCGAGTGCACGGCCACAGACGTGACCAAGGTACGACTGAGAGGAGAAAAATCCCCATAAAAAGCTCTTCTATCAATGTTAACATGAACATTTGACTAAACTCGACCGTGTTTCTGCAGGCAAAGATCGTGTTGGACATGATGGTAACCATGTTCTGCGAGTATTGTTCACAGCCTTTCACGTAAGTCCCGTATTTGTGTCATATACTGGTTTCTCCTCTCTCTCTCTCTGGAGACGGGACAGTAACTGGGATTCCAACTCAGCATGTTGGAGGTGCAACACGATGAAAACATCTGATTGTTGTGAATCATTTTGAAACATGCCTCGGGGCAGAAAATGGTTTTGCTGAAAGAGAAGAGCAAATGGAAATGTGTTTGATTAGTCTGGCTTGGTTTAGTTGCCCACTGCTGGCCCCGCCCAGCTCCAGCTGCTCTCCATCAGCTGTCAGCTGGACCTGCTTAAAAGCCTTTTTTTTTACCACAGTTGAATACACCCTTCAGATTGTAAGATTTGCCCCCCATTTTTTCAATGCACTATAATTAATTTATCAACTTCCTGTTGGTTTTGTCTTAGCTGAGCTCTGACATCAGCTGTTTTGGGTGTGGCCACCACGATATCTCAGTGATGTTTCTCCTGTGTAAATAAAGTGCCAAGTGCATGTTTTGCATCTTCAAACATCATGAACTCTTGCTAGCATTAGCCAACACTCAATAACAATAATCACTATTAATAATGTCATATGCTAATCCGCTCTTCAGATACTCTCTTTCTCTTCTCTTTATTATAGATACTGATGTATTCTCTTCAAATGAACTAATAATCTCCTTCATAAAAGTTCAATAAATGACTGGAGGACAATAGTGAGGGTGATATTTTCTTCTCTCTTGCTCTTTCAGGGTGGAGGAGGCTGAAGTGGTGTATCCAGATGGCAAGACCTGCATCTACCCAGTACTGTATTCACTACAGTCATGTCTTTTTTCTTTTTTTTTTTAATGTGGCATAAAATTTCTCCTAATTCTCTGCTTTCATTTCATGGTTTGTATTTTAGGAGCTGGCTTACAGGAAGGAGAAGCTGTCCAGCGAGTTTGTCAACCGCAAAGTTGGCATCAAGTAAGTCATTCAGTTGGTCAAATTATCAACTTGGGAGTAAGAATGTAAAGTGCTTGCTGGGTGGACATGGGTTGAGATGATTGCATCACCATATCAAGGGATATAATAGAATTACTGTTTTCATTAGGCAGACCTGTACAGTCCTACACAATTGAGTCCTGCAACTAATGATACACTTTATTAATGTCTAGGGCTAAACTAAAGCCTATTTTACAGCACCATTAAAAGAACACACACACACACACACACACACACACACACACTCACACACACACACCCATTTATCCATTCACTGTTTTAGGATTCATTCTGTATTCTCTTTTTTTTTCATTTAAGATTTTGCTTCTGTGCTCTTCTTCTTGTTACACACAGTCACACTTTTCAGCTTTTCTCTCTTCCAGCTAGTTTCTAACTTTTAAGGGTAGCAAGATGGAGCTGTTTGTGCTCTTAGCTATAATTTACATGTGGTATTTAGCAGCACTTGGCCTTGTTTATATTTCTGAAGTTATTCCTATCTAATAATATTCTCACTTCTCATCCACTGCATCGCATTTTACTTGGAAAAGCGCTTCCTGTTCCACAGTTCCGTGGCATCAGTGCATCGTCAGAAACATGACAAGTCATACTGTATAACGAACAGTGTTTGTTCTGTTTTCTCCTGGCAGTGAGTCAACTGAGAAAATTGCCCAGCTGCTCACCAGGATGTGCCTGCGCTCCCAGGCCACAGGTAACGGCGACGAGATCGAGGTCGAGATCCCGCCCACGCGCTCCGACGTCATCCACGCCTGCGACATCATGGAGGACGCAGCCATGGCGTACGGTTTCAACAACATCACCCGCACCACCCCACGCACCTACACTGTAGCCAACCAGGTACCTGGGTTTGCTTCTGTGTGTGTGCATGTTTGATGTGTGTCTAACCAAGCAGCATCGTATCTCATCAAATATGATGTGTGTATTTGTCTTTATTTGTCCATAGTTTCCACTGAATAAACTGACAGAGCTGTTGAGACAAGACCTGGCAGCTGCTGGATTCACAGAGGCTCTCAACTTTGCCCTGGTAAGAAAGAGAGGCAAAAAACAAACAAACAACAAAAATAAATGTTTCTTCCCACGAAAATGCCATGGAAACGTTTTTTTTTTTTTCTCTCCCTTCTATTCCTGTAGTGTTCTCAAGAAGATATAGCAGACAAGCTTGGGAAGAAGATATCAGAGACGAAGGCAGTTCACATCTCCAACCCCAAGACAGCAGAGTTCCAGGTAATTTAGAGTATTCCATCAATAAAACTGGACTGTTCCAAGAGTTTAGATGTAGATGTACAACAGTGTTGTTATCGCTAGAACATTGCTTTAAACAAACAACAAAAAAAAAACAACATTGGAAAGTCAAATATTAAACAGAAACAAAGTCATGGATGTTCCACTCTCATAAGTTGTAACGTTATTTTTCCACAAGAGGGCACTCTCCTCGTCTCTAACAGACTTCAGCTATGTATCTAACCAAACTACCGTATCTCTCCACCAGGTGGCACGCACCACCTTGCTGCCAGGCCTGCTGAAAACCATAGCTGCCAACAGGAAGATGCCCCTTCCCCTCAAATTGTTTGAGATATCTGACGTGGTGCTGAAGGACGAGACCAAAGGTAGGCATCTGCGTGTGTGAAATGACGGAGAAGATCATTTTTCTATAACATATCATGGACACACTGTGTCTAACACAACCTTAAAATTGGGTATGAAATCCAGTTTCCATACTGATACATTTTAACAGAAGCAGATAATAGTTTTTTTTACTCCAATGTGAAATATCAAGTTTTCATTTATGATGTTTGATGCTAAAAACTGTGTTTGAATTATTGCTTTCAATAAAAGAGGAAGCTGACCCAAGTGTCACATTATGATCTATTTAGGTTACCATAGACAACCAGCTGATTAATCTGCCAGAAATATGACAATTCTAAATTAAAAATAAATTATATAATAATCATTATATAATAATCATTTTCATCATTTCACAAGACAAATGGCATACATTGACTCAATATATCACTAAGTCATTGGTTTCTATATGTCCCCCCCCCCCGCCCCTCATCCCACCAACCAGATGTCGGGGCGAGGAACAGCCGGCGTTTCTGTGCTGTGTACTACAACAAAAGTCCAGGCTTCGAGGTGATCCATGGCCTGCTGGACCGGACCATGCAGCTGCTGGAGGTGAAGTCAGCCCGAGGAGACGGCTACCACATCCAGGCTGCAGACGGTAAAGCTCGGGGAGGGAGAGGGGTGGAAACCAACGAGCAGTTCTTTAGGAATGTTCTGGTACTAAAGAGCTAGCTCCGGTGGTAAATATCTTAAGACTGGATTCATGCAGTGAAGAGAAAATCCCAGTGACAGATTTTTAGCTCCTTTGATCTGAAACTTGTTTATTTACTTGCCAAGCTGGTGAACAGATGAATCGTGGTCACGTGAGGTTAATAGGAAGGTTTTGTTGGGATTATGTAAATCCAGTCTATGACTAGCAGCGTCTGTGCATTGTAGTGCTTGTTACCAAGGCATCATGTACCCAATTTTATTGAGGGGGACACAGTTTCCATGGCAGTGACATGCACAATTTTGCTTCAATTCAGAATGTGCTTGCAACATGGGTGGTTAGTTTAGTTTAGGTCTATGGAGAGGCTGGTTAAAGAATTTGGCATACAAGGGAAAACATCTAATATTGATCTCTGTGGTGGAGACAGTTAACAGTTAACATTAAAGGCATGTTCAAAAAATTAGATTAGATTTAAATTTGACTGTTGGATATTGAGCATTCGAGTCATAACAATCAAATTTCTAAGTTTTGATGTAATGTTGGGAAACCATTGTTCTATATATATGCAATATAGTTACTGAACCCATAACGTGTCTGGATATTTCATTCCAGAGTCAACTTTTACACCCCGTCATAAACACTATATGAATACATTTCCTGTACATCCTTATGACAGAATGATTCGAATGAGAAATGTTCCCTTTCTTCCCCTCTTGACCTCTTCCATCTGCTCTCATCTGTAGTTTTCTGCTAATATTTCTCCGAAATCCAGACAAATATGGGCAATGAATATATGGCATATTGTTAAAACTACAGATGCTAACACAGCTAACAGTGATGCTAACCTCACTTTAGCATGAGGATGTTATTTCTGAAGTTCTAAATAACTTACCAATATTTTATAATTTTTATAGTGTGACTTGACATTGTTCATTCATTTTCCACCTAGTTTTTTTAAAATTGATAACAAAAGTACTTAAAGGTACCCTGTAGAGTTTTTGACCACTAGTAGTCCTATGAAGCAATGACTTTAAGAGTAGGTCCCTGTTTCATGCACACATGCAAGTGTCACTGCACACATTCCTGTTGCTAGTTTTACGTATTCTGCGACACCTGTTCAAAGTAGCATAGCAATGCACCAACAAAGGCAGATAAGCAGGACGCCACGAGTTAGCAAACGTGGATGTAAACATTTTATGAGGAAAATGAGAAACATTGTATTTTATATAAGTAGCTTCTCACTAGCTGTCTAGCCAGCTGACTAGCTGGCACCAGGTTACCAGGGTAACCTCTAAAGCCATCAGATGACAATGCACATCTTCAAGTTGAATATGCACAATGGCATTGCAAGTTACTTAAATAAAATAGTAGTTTTTCTTTTTTTAATTTACTGTAATAGCTGCAGCTTTCCATGGTTCCAGCTGGCCATAACAGTTGTTGAACACTGAGTCTTTTATAGTCCAGACAGGAGACGACAGGGAAATAAACAAATAGGCAACTTTCATGGGTTTTAGTAGAATGTGTGTATATAACTTACTGCACACAGTGATGGCATTTGATAGTTTTAAACCCATTTAAAATAGAAACCACTTCAGAAAACTGACAACAAAGTAAGCAGAAACAGGTGTTATTTTTTTTCTTTATAAACTCTCTGAAAGTAATTTAACATCTGTGGTAAAACTGGCTTATTAGTCTTTCTGAGCCACAATTCACTCTATGCCATTTAATTTGTCTTCTGTTGTACCTCCAAAATCAGCAAAGGCCTCGCCTTCCCTAATGAATCAGGGTAATGCCGCTCTCTCTCCTTCAGATTATGAAGGGGAAACCAAATAGCGTTGACGTACAATGTTCCTGTCATCATTTTGCTCAATAAAAATCAAAGGTGTCATATCAGCACTTGCGGTTTGTAGGTTATGGGCCAAGTGCTCATTTCAGACAACTTCACGGTGTCTCTAATAATGCAATGCATCTGAGTTAAAAGCACACATTTCCAAGTTTTTAAAGGTTTTCTCTCTTAAGTCATCATGAACGAGATGGCTGCATGAGTCATGTTGCATCAGCACTCTCCTGAGAGACTCGATGAGCTTCACTCTGATAGGCCGTCGAACACACCACACGAGTTAATTTTATTTCTCACAGTCCAGTGACATTAACCCGTGCTGACATATGACTGGCACAATAATGCTCGCAATGAAGTTACATTTAAATGGAACTACAATGTGATGGCTGTCATGTCCTGTTGTTGGATGGCAGATAGCGGTGTGACTCAGTGAGGTTTCATCTTCCCAGAAAGGCTGATGTGTTCCTGTGAGATCAGTTAATCAGAAAAGGTTCTGCTGGAGGATCCGAAGCGCTTGCACGGGCCAATCCGTATGAATTTTGATTCCCGTTTTTCCCAGAGAGACTCTCATACATCATTTTGAGTTTTGGATTCCTCTCTTAGTGCTTCCTCTTTCCATACTTTCTCCCTCCCTCCTCCCTCCTCCCCTCCCTTCCTATCCTTGGCTTGCATGCTCCAAGGTCACACTGCAGGATATCCACTCTGGCTCTGCTGGCCCATTCAGACTGCAAATCAATGGGCTCAAGTATCAGTGAATGAGAGCAGCGAGGAAGGGGGACGGCAGACAGGGGAGCGGAAGAAGACATGATATGAGACTAGAGAGTGCAGGAAAAAAAAAGAGGAGAGGGTGGGGAGGGGAGGGGGTGGTGACAAGGAGAGCGACAGAGCGACGGCTGGAGGCGTAAGCAAGAAAATGCTATGGGGAGCTAGTGAAGTCTGCAGTGTGGGAGAGTGCATGGGAGTCACGTCACCCACTGCAGTGCTGGCCGGCGAGACAGACTGGGACATATAACACCCACCCATGGGTGCTTAGACTGTCCATCTAACAGGCACACACACACGCGCTTAAAAGGAAGCTGAAATGGACATGCTCTCACAGTAATGCAAAACACACTGGAGATGCACACACACACACACCCACACACAGTCCTCTCTGCCGTTTTTTTTCCACACTTCAGGCACCATTAGTCTAATCCTCCACAGCATAGGTCAGCATGTCCTCAACCCCATTACAAGGTCTTGACCCAGTTTAAGAGCTCACCTGACACACACCCTCAAGATGCGTCCATCACCAGGGTGAAACGGCACTACAGCTAACTCACCATCACTCCCAGTACAGCGAGAGTGAGTGGCTCACATGCCCGCAAAGGGAATACATGTCAGCTGAGTTTCCTCCGGTTCAGCAGGGAGAAAAGCATGAAATAACGAGTAAGGGGATCACAAGTGGAGGAAGGAACCACTTAAGAGACAGATGCCAGTGTTTCACTTAACAACTGTGTCCAATCCCAGGTCTTGGACCATACATCCTTTGTTAGGAAAGAGCCTGCGTTCATGTGACTCTTCTTTCTTCAGTAATTGACCTCAAGTGTTCAGCCTATTTGTATTTTTGAAGGTTGGTACTGTTGTTTAGTGATTGAAGGCTTCAGTTAGCTGCTGTTTTTAAGATTGTTTAAAGGATAATTCTGCTTATTTACAACGTAAGTCTTAAGTTTCAAGTATGTTACAATGAAATTCTACTGGCAATTGTACTGAGATCTGGTAGGTGATGTTACTAAAAAAGAAGTCAGAAACATGAGCTGACAGTAGACAGGTGTTAGATAACGAGTGAAGATGAAAGAGAGCGGTAATGTTACCCGAACTGTCTGCTGTAAACATACATCACAGCTTTACAGACCGGCCTCATTGTTCAGTCTACTGAACTTGGCGTAGTTGTGTGTGCACACAGTTTTCTTGTACAATGAGGGATTATTACCAACATTTCAAGAGCACTTAGTGTCAGGTTTACCTCCAAACAAGTTAAGCTAAATTGTTGTTAAAGCATAAAACTGGTGATATTCTATATTTTTCTTATTGTCAAATCCTATTAAATGACCAAAATCAACAATAAACTGAACCTACTAACAAGTATTGTCTGTGTAGCCAAACCTTGCAGCCGGAAATGCTTGCTAGAACACCAAATGTGTATTAACCTGCAGCTGAAAATAGTCCCCTGCAAACACTCTGTTAACTTCTGTTGGGTATTGTTTGCTAGAAATGATGTTGCCCAGCTAGTCTTTTTAAAAAAAAAAATGAATGTATGAATTCTGGACCTGTCAAAATGTATTAAAAGACAGACTAGCACATTGTTGGTTTTGGTCTTTCTGTGGGATTTGTTGACAATAATTATAGATTATTGCCAGCCTTTATTCTTGAACATTGTCACTGCTTGTGTTCTTTTACCCATCTGACTTGTTTTAGATGTGTCACTGAATTCAGATAACTCAGCAGTTACCTAAGTGAACACAATGTGATGAAAACTCAAAAGAAATGGACAAAACCACAAAATCAAGACCTGGAATTAAACTGGATAGTGTTTTAGATGTGATGATTTTCAACACATTCCAGTTTTATTTCAAGAAACATATTCTCTGCATTGAAAAGTCTTGAAAATGGCAAACAAAATGTCAAAGCTCAACACTGAAATCCCTTGAAAGTCAACATTACTAGTAATCATTTGGCTGTCTTAGCAGTAGGCGATCAACAGAAAACTAGTTGGTAACAGAAGTGATTTTTTTTTTTTTTCTCCTCATGAAAATGCCAATGACCATCTGGGTCCAGCTTCTCAGATGTGCGGAATTTTTGCTTCTCTCTTTCTTGTCTCATATTTATATCATTGTAAACTGAATATCTTTGGGTGTTTTGACATTGGCATTTGGCTCTTGGAAATTGTGATGTACATATTTATTTTCACCATTTTTTAGACATTTTATTGACAAAATAATTATTCTAGAGAAATAATTGTCAGATTAAATGATAAAGAAAAGAATCATTAGTTGCAGTCCTACTTAGCAGCTCCTTAAAGGTATACTATGCTGGATTTGTCAGTTGGTGTTCGTAAACACACAGCATTCATAGTTGCCCCTCCTCCCCGGTTCAACAAGTGGCAAGAGAAAGAGAGAGAGCAGTGATGGCTGAGCGAGCTAGAGAGTGAATGAAGAGAACGAATGATGTTGGCAAGAAGATAGCTGTGAATCAAATAAATAAAATGTTATTTTCTGATTATTTCATTGCCTACAGAAAGGTGCCACATTGCTGGATTTTGTGTGAATGCAGACCTGTATCTGTCCACTGTGGCCTTTGTGCTCCGCGTGTGTGTAGCTCAGCCCCGCCCTTCGAGCTCCTTATACATCAACTAGTGCAGTGCCTGTTCAAAACAGGCTGATTGCTTGGCCTCCAGCTGCTACTTCAAGGCATAAAAAAGTTAATACAGTTAATGTGACTATATACAGCAAACCACATGAAAGAAACTAACATTCTATTATTATGCAGATTATGTTATAAATAATAAGTACTCCGATCATAAATGTTCTTTTCTCATTTCAAGTAAAATAAGGGTTGCATTTCAAAATAAAATAATGTGCATCCTAAAATAAAATGGATTGATCATTGTGGGCTCTTAGATCATTCCTATTTTCTGTGCCTTCAGTTTGGATTTGAGTGAGCATGTTTTGCTCTGAAGATCTGTGCTTTGTCTGTAGTGGTGCTTCACAATTGCCACAGTCTCGGAGGATATGAGACGAACTGCGGAGTGGCTCACAGATTGCTGGTTTATTCAAAGTTTATTGATATTAAATGTATTGCATGTCGACACTGCACTCCCTTGGGTCCCCAGCCATACACCCACCAAGTGTGAAGTCGATCAGATCCACAGTTCAAGAGATACGTGAAGGACATACAAACATATGTACAGAAATTTCTTCCTTTAGTAGATAGATGACACAGAGAGCTGAGTGGAGTAGAGGTGAGAGATAGAGACGGCTATGTAACCTGGTCGCTATGCTACAAGTCCTGACCTCACACCCTGTGCGCTGTTGTTGGCCGGGAGCTACACACCCACTGCCCAAAGGTTGACTCAGAGGCATCCTGAACACAGAAAAATAGTGATAAAATACAGGCAGAGGGCAAGGTCTCTGCAGATAAATACACCACCACACACTTCTGTGATTTTTGATGTGATCACCGAGAAGGATTATTTTTGTATGAATATATACATTGTTTTGTTTTGAAAAATCCTGCACAGTATACCTTAAGTGCAGGACGAGTGAGCAGGTTTTCCTAGGTCCAGTAAGAACCTGTGTGATTTCTCTGCTCAATTGACTAAATGATTATGAAACCTATAATAACAATATCCACCAGTTCTAGTGGCCATCTGATGCATTGGTCTAACTCTCCATTCTGCTGAAAGCTTTGCTGAAAGTTGGAGGCGAGTGGGTGGAAAGTGGCCTGGCTCAAGTGTAGGATTTTCATTGACTGATTGGTTATTTAAGATGTACCAGAGCTATTTATATAGTTGCCATGGCATCCCGCTTATGGTACAAGTAGATGACGTGTGAACCGACGCAAGCACATTCCACCGATTTAATACACCTAACAGACACAGCAAAGGCAAGTGAAATAAATGGTTGAATTTCCCTTCTTCAGCTGCCTCCTCACGCATGCGCACACACATACATACACACACACACACACACACACACACAGTCTGTCTGTTTTGTAAGCCTTCATCCATAGTGATGAGTTAACATCTAAGCAGTGGGATCTGGAACCCATTAGCAAGGCAGCGTGGGAAGAAGCGATGCACTATGGGAGAATGCCATGTCTCTGCGTGTGGGGCTGTTGTCATAGCAACCCCTGTATCTCTGTTTAATCTCTGACAAGTCTGTCTTTCTGTCTGTTTGCATGTCAGTATTTTTTGAACAAAGTGAGCAAACGCCTCTCATGTCAACAAGTGAGTGTTTTCATCTCATTACTGATGGAGGCTTTTTATTCCATCCGGACCGATGTGTTTGTCTCAGTGGCCTTTACTCATGAGTGTGACATATACATACTGGACTGTCAGATTTTAATCAGAAGGAGGAATCTGTATGAAAGTAACCCAGACAGAAAATCCAATTATGGTCACATTGCCTCTGGAGGTGGCTGCTTTAGAGTAATGACCTGTGACATTTTCACATAAACGGTGTTCATTTTGCTGCTCTGTCAATGATTGATGTTAAACTGTAGACATCCAGCTTAATACCTGGTCCAGGATTGTCTGGAAGGACCTCTGTGGTGCACAGGAAGGAATGCCTTTCAGGTGTTGGGTTTGTTTGAAATAAATTGATCGGGGTGAACAAATGACTTATCAAGAGAAAATCAAGGAAGCACAAACAAGAAGGGCAGCACAGTACCTTTGACCTGTGACTGACTCATGATCTTTGTAAAGCTGAGCACTTGACACTAAGGATGTTATTGATCCTTAAAGAAAGAAAATCTGAAGAACCATTGCTTCAGCAATAAACTGCAAACAAACCTCAACTATTCACAGAACAACTATGTGAAGTGGCATAAAAATGATCCAAGAAACACCCTAACCAAACAGACGGCATGTTGGATAGTAACACGCTGTTCAAAAATAGTTTGTTTGGATTACAAACAAGTTATTCGAGGTGATAATTGTTGCTTTGATATGATGTTAATATCACAACAGGATGTAATGTGGGTTTAAGTGAGAGAAGTCAATGCTAGGTGTAGGTGTAGTCCGCTTAATCACATGAACCTAATATTAGTTTGGTGGAAATGAAGCCAAAATCCACTGGGAACAGTCCTCTCACTGATTCATTTTATATATATTTTTTTTTGTTTGTTTATTCTTCTTTCAGATTGCACCTTCTTCCCCGGGCGCTGCGCAGAGGTCTTTGTCCACGGAAAGAGCGTTGGGCGTCTCGGGGTCCTCCACCCAGATGTTATCAACCGCTTCGAGCTGACCATGCCCTGCTCCGCCCTGGAGATGGACCTCGAGCCTTTCCTGTGATTTCACCTTCTTAAACTTAAACCGCTATTACAGAGCAGTTTATGTTCTCAAAACAGAAAGCAATTAGATTGATAAAGATAATATACAGGCTTGAAATTTGTTATAAAGATAGTGGATGTTTCATGATGTGGTTGAAGTGTGCTGCAGATGATCTGCTTAGCTGGTGCATGAGAAAACTAACGGACCTATCTGGACTATATATCAGGAATGAGGCTGGTTTTTTTTTTACTAAAGTCAGAGGAATTAAAAAATAATAAGACTCCATTGTGTTCTTGATGTGAATGCTGTGCATCTGTGTGTGGGCTTGTACATGCATGCCTGGTCTTAATTTAGGTTACTTGTGCCTTGGGGTTAGTGCATGGTAATTAAGTTCCATGACTCATTACCTGTTGCTTTGTTGCCTTGGTTCTTCCAGTGGCCACACTGCTGAAATCCCCCTCACACACGACGTCCCCATGCAGGAAGTCGCCAAGCACAAGTTCCCCACGCAAGATGTATCCCTAGAGGCCCCGGTTTCCCGCCCAACTACCACAAAAACTGTGTTTGGTGACATGAGCACACCAGCAGGTCTCAAAGCCCTCAATGACTTCCTGGCAGACAAAAGCTACGTCGAGGGCTTTGCGGCATCCCAGGCTGACACAGCAGTGTTTGACACCATCCCCTCTGCTCCCTCGCAGACCTTCTGCCACCTCCTGCGCTGGTACAATCACATCAAGTCTTTCCAGAGGGAAAGAGTCAACCTCCCGTTAGCTAAGGGTCAGTTCACCCTGCCAGCCTCACCCCCCGCCTCGACGAACAACGCCAGCGATGACGACATCGACCTATTTGGCTCGGACGACGAGGCCGAGAGCGCCGAGGCAGCTAGAATCAAGGAGCAACGCCTCGCAGAGTACGCCGCCAAGAAGTCTAAGAAGCCAGCTCTCATCGCCAAGTCCTCCATCCTGCTTGACGTTAAGCCCTGGGACGACGAGACGGACATGGCCAAGCTGGAGGAGTGCGTCCGTAGCGTCATCATGGACGGGCTGCTGTGGGGGCAGTCCAAGCTGGTCCCAGTGGGCTACGGCATCAAGAAGCTCCAGATAGGATGCGTGGTGGAGGATGATAAAGTGGGCACAGATCTGCTGGAGGAAGCCATCACCGCCTTCGAGGAATATGTTCAGTCTGTGGATGTGGCTGCCTTCAATAAGATCTGAATCACAGACGCACTGCTATAAATTCATTGAATGGTACCATCTGATGTTGGCTTAAGATAGGTGATGTAGTATGAAACACAATGTTCAACCACTATTCAAACGTCCATGTTAAACAATAACCAAAACTCAGGTCCTTCATTTGAAAAGACTACAAAAGATTCTTGCTTTCTAACGTCCAATAAAGCCATTCTAACTTTTGACACAGTGCTTTGAATCTTTTTTTTTTTTTTTTTTTTTTTTTTAAATCATCAGGCACACAGACGTCCACATATATACTGTATCTGTTGATGCTTTAAGATCTTTTGCTCTACTGCCAATTCAGAGGGAGGTTGTTGCAGCCAGTAGCCTCCCATATGAAAGTGAGCCGGGCAGATAGCAAGCCGTCTTGTAAATGAAGTCTGACAGGTGCTCCGGCATTCCTTCAAACTCTACTGTAGCAAAAGGAGGTTAACCCTTTCATTCCCGTGCTGTCGGCCTTCCACATAACCAGAATATGGTGTAGCAGATGGCCTGTTGAAACCCGCCAAGTGATATGCCTCAAAGGGCAAAGCCATGTGCCATTGAAATGGAAGTTTCAGTCAAACTGGTTTTGATCTGATAGTCCTGACTGGTACATGCTTGTCTGGCCCAAATTGGTGTTCTCCTTTGGAGTAAGTGTGCAGACTTTACCTTTTTTTTTAATTATGCTGTTTTCCTCATAGCCTCACATTTTTCAGCATGTTTGAGGTTGCTTCAAGAACTTTGCAATGAGGAAGTGTGGGAAAAAATGCTTCAGAGCAATTTAAAAAAATGAGAACTGAGAATAGAGTCATAAAAACTTTATTACTAAATGAATACTTTGCTTACAGGTCAGTCACAAGTACCCTCCTGTGAATCATTCCCAGTGGGAGCTCCTTGTATAAGAACTTTGACACATATAAAAGATCATTTGAAATAAATATGAGGTACATTTTTTTCATTGCAAATTCAGATTATTGTACATCAGTCTTGTTTTAATAGGTCATAGTAGCCCCAGTAGAATGAAGACCCTATTGACCAGTATAGAATTAACAAGTCCAACAGCTATATATGTGGCAAACTTTGACGGCACTTCAATCTCTTTCCTCCTCCTGGCACTCTCGTCTTTTTTTGGCACTTTGTACCACGAATACAACACTTGCAGGCTCACTGATTTCACCACCTGCCGAGTTCCCACTAATGCTAAGACTCCCAAAAGGAAGCGGGTGGTGCCTAATGCCAGTGCATTTACTGTCAGTGTGGGTAGGGGTACAGGCAACACCCCTTGGGGCTCAAAAGTCTGCCCCACCTGCTGGTTTACCCAGTATCCAACAGAGCACCCGGCCCCTACGCCTAGGATAGTGGTGGTGTCTGCCCGGGTGGTGCTGTAATGGTCCAGCTCTGGGTATGTGTAGCTGAGGAAGAGGGGCAGTACAAACGCCAGGATGGGGGAGATGTGGCTGGTGAGCTGGAAATGGTCAAAACTTTCCCAATAGGGGTATGTGAGAAATATAAGGACGGCTGAGATCAAAGCGCCGCAGATCACATCCTGAAAGCAGAATGATGATATTTCATTAGGAACAGTTAAAGCAATAGTTAAACATTTTTAGGAAATATGCTTATTTTATTACTTTCTTGCTAAAAGTTTGATGAGAGAATCGATACAACTCTAATATTTGTCTATTCAATTATAAACAACTGTAAAACGGTAACAGAATCCACCTTGAAATGCCTAATGAAGGTAAAACATTAATACATTATAGTTTGTTTAAAATGTAAAATAAAAGGGTAAAACTGCAGGTGGGTTTTTTTCACAGTTTATGTGCTAGACTATTTCTTCACCAGGCGCAGTGAAGTTGTTGAAGTGTGGTCACCGTGCATGATGCCTTTTGTGTTTTATCATAAGAGGTTTCCCAATCTGAGAGATTATTTTGTTAAGAAATAGTTTTTTTCCCATTAATGGAACACATTTACACATCCATGTGTTTAAATTCTAAGGTGTCCATGCAATTTCACTTATGTTGGTAAAACCAAAAGGGCAGTAGAAACAACAATTTGTTTACATAAATGTGCTATTCACAACATGGACATGAAATCTCCAGTTAGCATTTTATGGGCATAGAAGTGGTTAATATGCCAGAACATGGAGGGAATAGAAACAGACTGTTGCTCCAGTGGAAGCTTTTTAGATTGATTTTTTTGCATATTCTTACCATTTAAACCATGGATTAATTTTGTAAAGATTCACAGGGAAACTTTGGATTTCCTTGTGTGGGATTTTTTTAAGGGCTGTTCCTGGTCCTACTGGTTTCATACACCAGATGTATTTTGTTAGCTAATCCAACTAATGTCTACATATGACACCACCTGTGTGTATTTAACAATAACCATGCTGAGGAAGGGCTCATCCCAAAATGTTCTGTGGCTATATATCATCTTTCCTGCATAAATCATGGTCAGTTTGTCTCATAAAGCAGTATTTAATGGTGAAGCTCTCCTGATAAACGTGTGCTTCAACAAAATTAATTAGAAGTAACTGTCACTATTATGGTGTCAGGAATTTCCAATGAAAGCAAGAGCAGCATAAAGTGCCTGCTGAATCAAGACTCCTGGGTCAAAGCCTCCACCAGACAGTTTAACTAGACGCAGATATGAATAATGAATCCTGCATTGAGCTTGAATGTTTTATGCTGTAATGTGTGTGTGTGTGTGTATGTGTATGTGTGTAGGGTCTAGCTCACCAAAACTGAATGCATGCCAGTGTAAAGGCGGCTCAGACACACCAAAGACGACAGCGTCACAGCCAACAGCAGACCCACCTCGAACTGGAACTGAGACACAAAAACATACTTTTGATCAATGACTGATACGTAAGTACTTCACACAGACACACACACACAATGACAAACACCCCTCCCTGATTAAGTGATAAAAAGATGAACTCTGTGAAAGTGGAATGCTGTATGTCACATGTGCCTCAAATTCCTAACATTCCTTCATGCAGGCACAACAACAGTCACCCTCTTCTTTTATTTTTTTCTAACCTTCTTTCACCTATCCTTCTCCTTTTCCTGTAAGTTTGTGATCAAATTATCCATTCGTCAATCCTCTTAAAAAGGCGACGTGTAAGTCTTCTCTCTGCCAGTTGTCCATTCTGGCAGCTTGACGTACTGCCCGTCATCAAGTCATTGCTCCTTTATTCTTCTACTGTCTCTCCATCCTCTCTCCCCTCCCTCCTTTACCTATGGCCGCAGGTTTTGTTCCCCCCTCCATTTCAATAACAGTGAGAAGAGAGGCCTTGTGTATTCATTCACCTCCTCCACCCTCCCCTCCTGTGCCACCCCCCTGCCTTTTTTCCTGTGTCTTTTCCTGTCTTTTGCAGCTGGAAGCCTATTCACTGGTAGTTCATGAAGAGAGGTTTTTTTTGAATGGCCACAAAGGATGCTGGGGACAGGAGGGGGTCACTCTGTGATTGACTGTCGTGACCTCTGACCTGCTCCGGGAACCGGGCGAGTTGCCCCGAGGCCTTGTGGCTATTCAGGACACTCTGCAAAACAGCCCACTACTCATCTGTAGCTATGCGTGCTCTTTTCTTTCAAGGGAATCCTTGAGGAATTTCAGGCCAAATGTAAGTGCTCTACTGTACACGGATGTCTCGGGCTGTTGAGATGATTTCTCTGATCTTGAGAAGAGCACTGGAAGAAAATGTGACAGCAAATAGCTGAAATGATCCGACCACAAATCAGCCTGACAACTGCAGAGCCCATAAACTACTGACTGAAGGATTCACCATTCACTCAGTTCTTCATTAAAACACAGAGCTTGATTAAGACAGCCTATGATTGAGCCACTGATTGTTTTATTGACTTGGCACTAGAGTGGGAGACATGAAGTCGGGAGGAGGAGGAGGAGGAGAAGGAGGAGGAGGGAGGTGGAGACGTGGACTGACAGTCATTGACTCAGTTGAGTCCATCAGAAGACCAAACAGCAGCTCAACGGGTATGGCTGATGGTGACTGATGGTGACTGCTGGCCCCGCCCCTCCCTGCCCATTGTCCAACAGCTCAGTCAGGACTCAGTGATGGACAGCGGGGCCACTCCCCTCTTCCCACTCAGCTACCAGTGAGCAAGCTGCCATCCACAAGCTCCAAGTATTATTTCGATTTGAGAGAAGCTGCTCAATTGGCTTGACCAAGTTAACATGGATTGGTGCCCTGCTAATCTAAAGGAATCAATAAAATCCAATGGCAGTTTAATAGCACCACTAATGAGATACCCAGTGTCAGAATTATAGTTCGACATCCACTTAGCCTCAGAAGGCTGAAGCTCTAATGAGGGAGAGGTACATCATTTGCAGTTAGTGATGGTGGTAATATAATTTTCATAGTAATGAGCAGTGTAACCAATTACTGTTACAATTTCAGCAATAAAATTAGAGTTACTCATCAAGAACAAGTGTGAGTACAGCTGCTTGATCTAATTTTCATGACAGGTATGAGCTTACTTAGATTGACCTGGCTTAAAGTGGGGTGATGTTACTCATCATATTTCTATGTCTGCAAATATTCCACCAAGCTGTATTATTATTATTATCATTATTATTATTAATGAGCAAAATCACACAAATGACACAGGAGTAAGTGTCTATAGCCATGCCGGTGGCTCTGTGATGCAAAGATTTGCCTTTATTTAAATGCAGTATGCTAATATGCTCACAATAACAATATTATTGTACCTGTTTAGCAGATATAATGCTCCACCACTTTACTTTAGCAGGTTAGCATTTGCTAATCAGAACTAAACACAAAGTACAGCTGCGGTTGATGGGAATGTCATTAGTTTTGCAGACAATTAAAATTTTGACCTGATGAAGGCATGAGATTAAAAGTTGGGACATCACCAAACTCATTACAGTTGGAAATGGATGCTTATACCAAATTTCATGGGAATCCATCCACTAGTCGAGACATTTCAAATCAAAACCACAAATGCCAACTTCATGGAGGCGTCCTCAGATAAGACATCTGTCATCAGTCATTAGGATACAGTTAATTCTTTGGCAACCATGAATGTCTGTGCTAATCAATTTAGTAGATAACATTTTTCAAAGGATAAGTGAACACTTTGACCTGCTGGTGGACCATGGGAATGTCTGTACAAGATTTCATGGCAATCCGTGCAACAGTTGTTGAAACATTTCAGTCTGTACTGGACTGACTGACAGACCAACAGACTGACGTTAGCATTCATAAAGCCGCACTGCTACCGTTGCTTATAATCTAACCTCAAACGTTCCACTGACTTTCTTTTCTGATTTTCAAATGTATTTTACCGTCTACTTTAGCAAATCAAGCAGGTTCAGGTGGCATCACGAGACCTATGTATGAGACTTTGGTCACCTGATCACAGGCTCCCAACAGCAAAGAATTTAATCACAGCTATAAGTGATGCTCACCTGTATCCTGGAGGGGGCGCTTAGCAAAAATGTGAAAGAGATGGCGGTGGCGGCCATGGCGTGGGTGGAGGGCAGCCCGTATTCAGCATCGACACGCGTCTCCAGCTTGACCACAGGAGGTGAGCAAGGGCGAGGTAGCTTTAGCACATCTTTCATTACCTGGCCGATGTACATCACCAACTGAGGAAAGAGAAAAGATATATGCCTATTTAACAACAGTCTTTTTTTGTATGGTAACTCTCTGGTGCAACATTGAGCCTTGATTAAAGAATATAAGAAAAAGAATATAGAGGATTTAAATGGAAGAACAAATCTATGACTAGGAACTAGATCTATCTGACCTGGCACTTTAAAGGTAAAGCATCTGAGAGATTCTGACTAAGTAATTTAACCATCTCAGTGGGACATTTTCTTGTTTCTCAATATAGTTGGCTTCATACAGTATTAATCTATCATATATACAGCGATAAAAACCAGTCTACAGTGTCATTACAATTATATAATAAAAATGGAAACAGAAGAGTAGAGTGCAGCAAAAAGCAGAAATTAGAGATGGAAGAAGATGATAATAAAATAATGAGTAGAGGAAGTAAAATCCTGGTTAAGCTATGTTCTAAAACTAACCACACACTCTTATGAATAAGTAATAACCATTCCCACTCAATAAAAAAATAAGAAAAAAATATGCACAAGAGTGGAGACCCACCCTGGTATAAAGTGCAGATTCTGCAGTCGTACGGTAACAGAATCTATTGTAAGAAACCGAGGATTGAAGAAGGCAGGGTTCGCTGACACAGCGTCTTCAGTTGGATAGAGGGCTCTTGACACAATGACACAGTCAGTGTAAGGTGTGCGTATGGGGTGGTGTATAGGTATGAGGGTGTGTGTGTGTGTCCTGCCAAATGTGCTGCCTATTCTCTTTCATGAGATCCCCAGCGACCCTCGGCAGGGGCAGCCTGCTCCAGCTCCAGGTTTATTTAAAGCTCTGCCTTGTATATTTAATGAATGGCTGTCTTAGCAAAGAGCAAAGAGGCAGTGCAGAGAGAGAGAGCAGGACACTAATGTGTGTGTTTAAGGGAGAGAATAGAGAGGTTGTTATTACCATCTCTACTGACACTGCAATCAGGAAATGCTTGTTTCCATGGCAAATGAGATATAAAAGTAGGTCCACTGACCCACTCTTAGTGCAGCAACTTGTAGAAAGAGAGACAGAGAGGCTCGGAGACAGCGAGAGACAGAGGAAAGTGACAGAGGCATAAATTGAAATTCAAGCCCAAAAGCATGGAGACACCTGAACATGAAACATGTACAGAACTATGGACTCAACTCCTGGTTTCAGGATCTCCACAAGAGTTTGGAACATGGCTGCAGAGATTTGTTCCCCTTCAGCCACAATAGTATTAGTGAGGTCAGGCAGTGATGGGCAATAAGGCCTGGCTCCCAAACATGTTGCATGATGGGGTTGAGGCCAAGGCTGTGTGTTCTGCCTAAAATATCATCATCTGTTAAAGCATTAAGATTTCCCCAATAGGAACAGTTTGACATTTTCAGAAATTTGCTATTTGTGCTCTTGCCAAGAGTTATTAAAAGATTGTTAAGCCTTCCACTCTCATGTCAGTGCATACAGAGCTGAAGCACAAACACTTAGAACAACAAAAACAGTTAACAGCAGCTCTAAAGTTCATATCCATTGTATTTTGTTTGTTTCATCTATATTTCATGAATTTCCCTTGGGATAAATAAGATAAGTATCTTATTACATACATAAACAGAAACATAACAACTAGCTAGTCTACAGCCATGCTAGCGGCTTTATGAGGCTGCAGTTTGAACTAAATGCTAAAGTCAGCATACTAACATGTTCACAATGACAATGCTAACCTATTGAGTTTTAGCAGATAGAAGTTCAACAACAATAGTGTGTTAGCATTCTAAATAAAGCTGAGGTTGATTGTAATCTCAGTTTTTGCATGTACACCATTTGTTTAACCAAATTATCGTAGGCTACAATTTAAATTTTTGACCTGAACTACTTCTTAGAAACCTAGTCGCCACTGTTAGCCTGGTAACCTCACAATGACGTTGACTCCTGGAAGTTACTGTGCCCTGCTACTGTTCAAAGAAATAGTTATAACATGTAGCTCCCTGTAAAACCAAAATTTTGATTTTATATTTCTGTTTGTGTATATGGCTTTAACAAACAGTGAGTTAATTTGTGAACTTAGAGGAGCTAGAAGGTGAATTTAACATCATTGACCAGGCTAGCTGTTTCCATCTGCTTCCAGCCTTTTTGCTAATCTAAGCTAATCAACTCCCTGCTCTAGCTCTATACCTTTACATAAGAGCAGTATTAATCATCCTTATATTACCTTGGAAATAAGGTGCCTAAATAGCCCCAAACCAAATGTCCACATTATTTGGCTAGTGTAGGAAGATGATGAAAAACGAAGAGAATGAGTTTTTTTCTTTTCCACAATAAATGCCTTGTTCATTCCAAAAACTAAGCCTCTCTTTTCCACCTCACCAATGTAACACTTATTACTCAAATATCTGCATCTACCTACACTACACTGTACCTACACACAAACACAGAGAATAATTGGTACCATGAAGTGGACAATAAACAGATGACACACAATGCTGAACCCATTAAGCACGCCTGACCCCATCCATTCACCACAACTGTGTATTCATACAACAAGCCATACTGTGTGTGCATCATCTACTATGTTCCATCCTCTGCCTTCGAACAATGAAGCTGCCCACCAGCTCAAGTGCTTGCATGATATGATACCCCCACCCTGTCCCCCCCTTGCACTCACCATTAACACAAACATCATATTCAACTGCCTCTAGTAGAGCCACTGCGCCAGCCTCTCATTGGTGTCTTTGTACCAGTTACATCAAAGGCCAGGCCCAGGGACAGTCTGGTCACATTAAGGGAAGAGTTAAAGTCAGGTCAACACACACATACACACACCCACTGGAGTGTGTATGTGTGTGTGTGTGTGTGTTTTCTTATGAATAAGTGTATTGATCCCAGGCTAGTGTGGCCTTGGACTTTGATCTGTCAACATGTGGATCATGTGGAGTGAGCGAATGTGTGTGTACGAAAAAGGGGCTATTGCACTGGTCACGGTTTGTGTGGAGTACACACACTCACACTTTTGTTTTTTGCCTATAGTGACATGATATGGTTTGATTACTAGTTCATATTTGTGACCCCCCCCCCCCCCCCAAATAATAAGAACTGAGTGAGCACTAAGCGATTAAAAAATAGAGTTAGAATTCTACTCTCATTGTTGATAATATTTTACACATTAAAAGGACTATTTTGCCCTTAACACATAAATTACAGAGCAACTACTTTAATTTTCGTGACTGTGGAACTCATCAACAGCAAATGGGTATTTTGGGAGTCATACTGCCGCCAGCCCTGCTAAACCAAGAAGTTCCTCCATAATATAAGTGTTAAGCCAATATCCCAAATCCCCACGGCATAGCTTCTGCAATTTACTGAGATAGCCTTAATTAGGCAGCTGAATCTCTTGTTCTTCTGGGCCCAGTTTTAAAGTTGTGCACAGTCTTTTCTGACCTGCTCATTGACTTACAATCCTCTCGTGTTCTTTTACAGAGGTTTTTTTTTTTTCCCCCAGAATAATGACACACACTCATTCACATACACACACTCTTTTTGTACAGGTTCTGTTTTCCTGAGTGGAACAGCTTTTTCTGATTAATACAGTCTTTCGTCTAATTTATAGTCTAAGCTTTGATAATGTTTTTTGTTCTGCTTATTTGAAAGTATTACGAGCATGTAGCATAATAAGGCTAAATTCTGCAGAACTCTGTTTCATGTTATCCCTTTCTCAACCTATGCAAAAATATCAAAAAATACATTCAATAAATATTGTTATCGCGCCAGTAAAACTTGACAGGTACCCCAGTTCATTTGTACCAACCCAGTGCTTAGTTTCACACTTGACATTTTCCAAATATCCATCTCTAAGTGTATGACCTATGTTTCATTATGTAAAAGTATAACCTGAGAGTCCTGATATTCCAAACAGCACAGGTAGGTGTATGATTAGCATAACACTGCGCTACAGTAATACCATATAACACGGCAATGTAATTCATGACCATATGGTTAATGACAGTCATTGTTTTCTAAGTCAACCAAAGTCACTTTGCAAGTAAAGCCAACAGAGGGTAGTGAAGGACACAAGGGTAAGTGTGTGTATGTGTGTATGTGTCATTCATGGGCCTGTAATGCGTTTGCTCATGCATACAAGTCTTAATTTGCATGGGTGCCCTTCAATCGTTGGCGTGAGTTTTGTGTGTGTGTGTGTGTGTGCGTGCGAGAAAGATAGACAGGAGAGAGGAAAGAGCCCCCCATGAACCTTAGATAACTCCAGCAGGACAATGGCAGGGTGCTGTTGGAAGTTAGAAGTGCAGGGTGATGAGCCCCGAGGGCTGACAGACCAAATGGCTGGTCCAGAGAGAGAAAGCTCAGAGTGCTGATGAGGCCAATAAAACACTCTGCTGGTAGACTAGGGGGAGGAGAACATGGGGTAAAGCTGGTAATGTCTAACTGGAGGGAGGAGAATGAGTGTGTTTAGCAGGCGAAATGGGGAGTGCGTGCATGTGTGTGTGTTGGTGTTTATGTGTGTTTGAGAGGAGTTCACACAGGGGCCTGGTGTAGCCAAGATGCCAGAAGAATGCTATCTCTACCCCTGGGGGAGCCAAACAAGGGGTTCAGACACAGGGCACCCACCAAGCGCTCGGGGCGGGGACACAAAGGGCACAAAAACAAACTGCCCGTCACACACTCTGCAGGAGTGAGGGCTTATGGCTGTCTGTGTCTGTCTGTGTGTCTCTGGAAGTGTCAAATACACTCGTTCTGGGAACAAGTTTGACATGTTTTGAGGGTCTCTTGTATTGCGCTAGATTCTGTCAGAACAAACATCTAAAAAGAGAGATCCAAGCAGTCTTTTTCCACTGATGTGTCCTTATGTGTGGCCTCTCACCATGTCAGGGGCCCCGGTCAGCCTGGCCCCGGTGGCCCCAGGCCTGGGGATATATGGACATGGCGGTGTCATAGACAGGTCACTGGAGGGAGTGAAGGATGAAAGGAGGTTGAAAGGTGAAGAGAGAGACGGAACTGCAGAGAGAAGAGAGGTGGCATTGTGTAACTGACAGACATTAGACCGGAGTCTGGCGCAAGAGCATGCTGAGGTGGTCTGACTGACATGTACGTACACACACACAGACACACACACTCACACACAGTCATTTTCTCTGTAGCTGTGACTCACAGTCCACATGTTGACAAGGCGACGGCAGAGGAAGGGGTCCAGGTTCCAGTGAATGCAGGGCAGACAGGTGATGTAGAAGACTTCATGCCCCAGTCCAGCCGAGAACAGGAAGAGGAAGTGCAGCAGCCAGTTCCTTACCTCATACTGAGGTCTGCTGCTGCCCTGTACAGAATAAACATCTATGAACACGAGATACAGTATATAACAAAACTGAGTACACCCCTGGTCAATTTTTATTTGTCTTTAGATAATTCCCAAGAAGAATTAAGCCAATTCACTTGAAAAACAGAATGTTTGATTTATTCAACTATAATGAAAGGTCCATATTTAAGAACTGCAACAAAAGTCAGCACACTTTCCATTAGTAAGAAAATACTCTAAAGGTTTTCTATTGGGTTCAGGTCAGGGGACATACTTGGCCAGGTCATAGTTTTCAATCTCTTTTTTTCCTCGTGTGATTTTTGCAGTGTGTTTGGGATCTTGCCAACCTTCTTGACCAACCTATTCATTAAGTATTTGGGTATACGAACTTGCATTCATAGTGCCATCTATAAATGTTATCTCCTCTACACCTTTTGCACTCATGCTGCCACATATGAGCACACTCCCACCTCCATGATTCATGGTGCTGTCACACTATGCAGTCACTCTGGTAGTCCTGGCCAGGTCCACGCCAAACACACTGGACCCCATCTGATCCAATCCATCATCTGACCGAAGAATGTGCCGCCAATATTCAACAGGCTTCTTTTCATGTTCTTTGGCAAAGTTTAATCTTGCAGTTTTTGTGCCCTTTTGTGAGCAATGGTTTCTTTTTGGACGTCGTCCGTAGAGGTTGACTTCATGGAACGTCCTTCGCACTGTCTGAGCAGTTACTGAAACACTAATTACCACACATAATCCTTGGGCCAAGCCAGAAGCTCATGCCCATTTGTTATTCAGTGCAAGGTTGCATAAATAGTGAATTGTGTGTACTTTCATTTTTTGCGGACGGCCACTGCGCTTTCTGTTATTGGTAGTATGGGTCTAGTTCTTACTTGTTCAGGCAGTTCCTTACCATATGGAGCCATGTTGCATTAGACACAACCCAGGTCTAAATGGAGAAAGTTGTTGTGTTGACAGGTTATTTTATAACCTTGTTCAGGCTATCTAATCTGTTTGTTTCTAATTACAAATAAGATGAAATACCCTACACTTCACCCTAATAAATATAAATGCTACAATAATTATAAGATGATACACTGTGAATCAATTAACATTTTATTGATATTGTAAAAAGGGGTGTACTCAGTTTTGCAACCATGGTATCAGGTATCATTTAGAACTCCCGACTAATCTCACAGTCACACCCCATGTTGCCGACACACCCAGATCTTCTTTACAGCTCTTTTCTTACATTTTGAGTCTGCAACTCAAAATCTACAGTTTGTCTTTACTCAGCCGATTTAAGCCCATAAACAAATACAAAATAACTACTGTTGGTCATTGTCTTTGTTAAGCGTCAAGGTCCGACTTTAAAGGAGTAGTCAAGCAATTTAGTAGTGCACTTTGATGAAGTTATGGGACTAAGAAGAGGCACTTAAAAAGAAGAAAATCGATGCAGCAGAGGTCAAATTTAATACATGATCTTTCATAATAATCAGAAGTTCCTAAGACATAAATAACGCGACTGTGATCCTCATCACTTTAATAGTCAGTCAAGAAAAGAGAAACAGAGAAGAATGTAAACTACTTGTCATTTGTATAAATGAGGATCTGGGGGCTGACACAAACAGCAAGACAAACGGGAAAAGCCAGTCAGAGTTTGCTTTGCACAATCTAGAAGAAATCTAAACCTTCATTTTTTTTTGAGTAAATTCTCAAATCTAGAGCACCTTTTGTGTGGTTAACTCTTACTTCCCATTTTTAAAACGGCAGTGTCATATCTAAAAAAAAAAAAAAAGGCAAACGTGGGCTTTTATATAAAAAATATTGTCTTTTTTATTATTGTGTATAATATTAATTTCTCTAAACTATTCACTAATGTTGTAGGAATCAAATGCAAACAGGCTTTCTCACTCCAGCAAACATGTTGGTTTCTTATTTGGATTAAATTTTATTTTAAGTTTCAGTTCACTTACTGAGATAACCTTTTTTTTTCCTGTTTCGTTGTTGTTGTTGTTGTTGTTGTTGTTGTTGTTTTGCAGTAAAACACTTACACCAGCGGTGCATCCATTTCCCTTGTATTCATAGTTTGAATTGCTGTCCTGGTGGTCCCATCTTGTCTTCAGCTGTCCACATGGTTTGTCAGAATGGTCTGTGGTTTCCACGCGCGTCATCCCTTGGCTGTGATGCGCGGCTTCGACAAGGAAGAGTCCGCATCGTCTCTGGAACCCGGCCACAAGCTCCGGGTCATGGAGGTAAGCCAGCAGCTCCAGCATGTCAGGTGAGTGAAGCAGCAGTGCAGCCTGATGTGGATTTTTGTAAGCAGGAGAGCTAATGTAAGGTGATATCCAGGCAGGGCGCATCACAGGGGAAGGCTGCAGAGCAGGTGCGGCTACTGTGTGTCACAGGTGAAGGCGACGGGGCGGGGCTAGAAAGGGCAGGACTAATAATCTTCAGTAGTAGAGAACGTTTGCCCGACCTTTATACTGAAATGGTTCACAGAAGTATTTTTAGCAACCGCGAGGAAGATTTATTGAATGGGCCATCCATGGTATCAGGGGACTTTTGTCGAGTTTGTATCTTTACATAGCTGAGAACTGAACTCAGTCATATAAAAGAAGATCTATAAGTAGACAGTCCAGTGGTCCAAAACCAGTTTGATGTGGAATTAAAACAGGAGAAAGATATATGATGATAAATGACACAATAGAGCCAAATAAGGCTGAAAGGTTGCGAGCGGTCTGGGAAGCAATAGGAGGCTATAAAATGTTAACATTTTGAACATGATTTTTTTTTCTCTCAAATCATGTATAATAGCCCTCTGATTCAATAATTTGTTGTTCCCCATTTGCTGGCCGATCAGTTGCCAAAATACAGTACATGCATGGGAAAGACTTCATGTCCATACATATGTGTGTATGTGGATGAGAGAGAAATAGAGCATGCTGGGATTTAGATTTTTTTATTTTTATTCCATTTATTTCATTTTATTAGCTTGTTCACATATATATATAGGTACATGTTTCAGGTAAAATAGGAGATGTATGATCCTCCCTCATCATCATCAGCTGGATGTCACAGGCTTTAGGCTTGTTCCTGTTGTTACAGAGCCGTTATCAATCTCCCACTGACAGAGATCCAGTAATTGTTTGCTAATTGCTTAAAGTAATTTCAAAGCTGCAACACTTAGATGACTATTCCTGAGCAGACATACAGTAAATGTAGATCTACTTAAAGCTCTCTCTAGTCATCATTCAGACTAGTGATCCTCAAAGTGGAGTCTTTCAGCACGTCTTGAATGCGCTGGAAAAAATGAGACACAAATTGCCCAAATTAGCCAGTATATAACAATGACAACACAGGGATCCTCTCCCACCACTATTATGCCTCCCAGACAGTTATATAAACATAATTCCATAAAAGGTCAAGTTTCCTGCCTGGGTTTCTGGCATGTGATGCTTTATGTGCATGGGAACTGTGATGTGACCCCCTGATTCAGAACTATATTTCCCTCCACTGTAGTCTCTCTCCAGGGCCTGAAATGAACTATTGATCCACTCAGCACTTGACATGTCAGCAAGCATCGATATATCAAGCTGGGGGTTTAACTGTAAAGAAATGAATCACAGGACATTTATCATAACATGTAAGCAAATGATAATATGTATTATAGCTGTGTAGCTTTTATTACTGACTATTACAAAAAATGTTCCATAGCTCAGTCTCAATGATTTAATGAACTTGATGTAAAAACTTAAAGTGAAAATATTTTAGATAACCTGAAGGCAGCAATGAAACAACAAAAACAAGTAAGAAATAGAAGATTGTCAAAATATAAACCTCCATGAAATATATGTTTTTCACCATGCTGAGATGTCTGGAGCCTCCGCAGTCTTACATGGTTGAGAGGGCAAAGCTTCCATTATCAAAATTTTATAATAGTTTACTGTCACTGTTCTGTTCTTTCCCTTGTAATGCAAGACAAAACATGTTTGAAAGGAAGTTTTGGTGGCACATTGTCTGAGTTAAGATGCACTCTGTTACAGGAAACACTGAATTGACGCCCCCAGTTGACCAAATTAGCGCATTCTATTGTCTGGCATTGTGTAGGCTATGTAATTGCGTGGCTGTCATAGCTGGTCCCTGCACAGCCAGAGGACTGAAAACAACAACAACAGCAACACACACACACACTGAGTCATGTCTCCATCACTTCAGATGACATTATTACGTTGCCCACATTCATTTCCTGAACATTTATCTTAACCTTAACCACCACATGCCTAACCCTAACCTTAAAGGGGACCTATTATGCTTTTCCTTATTTTCAGTCATGTATATATAATGTTATAATGTCAGATGTTCATACTGAATGTAGCCAAAGTGTCAAAGAATGACGTAAATATATGTAGAAGTAACCCCGGTGAGCATAAATCACCAGCTTCAGACTGCTCTGAATGCTCAGTTTCCAGTGATTTTTTTTCTACTTTCAGCCTGAGCCAATGTCAGCTGGTGACGGATGTCTTTATATGCTCATCTACTCCATGCACAGTGCACAAATTCACATTATGGCATTTTCCATTGTTTTGGGGCTAGTCATGCTGAGCCATGACTCAAGTCAAGTTGGCACGCTGTGAATGTTTTTCTATTCCACAGCAGGGCAAAAAAAAAAAAAAAAGTTGTTTACCTGTTGGAGATGTGCTGGTCGTCTGCAGCTCTTCATCAAACATCATCATCACTTTGGCGGTTTCTACTTGTACTTTTCCTCCCTGCGTTATTTCTAACTGACCTGCTGAACAAAGAGCTCCAGATATCTCCATTCCTTGTTGTGTCCACTGTTTTTTAGTGCTGCTAACGAAGTGTTGCTAATTCAGTTATGCACATGTTTAATTTCCTGTACATTCATCACAATAAAACTCTCCTGTTATTTAGTCGTTTAAAAGCTTTTGATGTGAAGCAGTAAAGCAGGAAATGTTGAGTTTGAATCCTCAGAATCTTAACAACGACTCTGATACAGCTGCCCAATCAGAACAGAGTGGGCTCATCTGGAGGTTGAGCTGAGACTACCTGTTAAGAGACAGAGGCTGAACTGAGGGGCTTATTATATGGCAAGTATAAGATCATTTTTTCTGTGAATCATGTAAAGCTACTCTACAGGAGTCCCAGAATCAAAATATAGAACTGGTCATGAGCATAATAGGTCTCCTTTAACATAACTCTAAGTTACATTAGCTTCAAACCTAGCCTTCGCCCTAAAATGAATGATGTACGTTAAGGGGACTTGCTTTTTGTTCCTATAAGAAAGGCGAGTCCCCACAACATGACTGTATAAACAGATTTATGTCCCCACAACATAAGCAATATCTGGACCACACACACACACCTACACACACATTCTCTCCCTTTCTCTTTAACTGGACTTTAAGGCGACACACCGCCGCCTCTCTCTCTCTCTCTCTCTCTCTCTCTCTCTCTCTCTCCCTCTCTCTCTCGCTGTTTGTGGGATGCTCGGACTCTCTGGATGGATGAGCCCTAGCATCGGAGTCACCACCATTACATCATCCGTTCCCACACAGCCGAACACGAAACAAGAGCTTTTTAATATTTAACCGGGATCCCGATCATTTCAGACCGAGAAGCAAGCGCCCCGCTCTTCATAAAGGACGCTGTGGGGATTATAAAAAAAAACAAAAAAAACACATCAACATTGTCTGCGGGGATGATGGCGTTTCAATGAACAAGGAGGAGAGGAGGGGGCGAGGAGGAGAGACGTGCGCCGTCATCAGCATCTGTCCGCCAGCTCCCTTTGTGTTCACCGGAGAATGTGAATGGCGAAAGATGACATGGCAGAGGTAGATTTGGCATCAAACGGAGCGGAACCCCCCGGCGAGGCCTCCTCGGCGTTTCCCTACGAGGAGTACGAATGCAAAATCTGCTACAATTATTTCGACCTTGACCGCAGGGCTCCTAAGATCCTAGAGTGCCTGCACACGTTCTGCGAGGAGTGCCTGAACACGCTTCACCTCCGGGAGGAGCGGCCATGGCGCATCAGCTGCCCCGTCTGTCGCCACCGGACTCCGGTGCCGGATTATCGGATACAGAACCTGCCCAACAACACCAAGGTGACGGAGGATTTTCCGCTCTACATCGACTCGGACCCCCTGCCTCAGGACGCTTTGCCGCCGTACCCTCCCCCGCTACACCCGGCTCTCGTCGCCCTCCGCCGGGAGGAGGCGTCGGGGACGTCCAGCACCAGCCAAGCGACTCCGTCCACCACCGTGTCTACAGCCACAACCCTCTCCCAGGACTCAGTGCGCTACGACAGCTGTCAGAGCTGCAAGAGAGTGGCGCTGACCACCGGCTGCGTGTGCGTGATCTTCTCCTTTCTGTCCATGCTGGTGTTGCTTTTCATGGGCCTGATCTTTGTGCACAGTCACAGCATTCCTCCCTCGCCCGCGGGACCCATTTGCTTGTCGGTAGCCAGCATCCTGGCCATGTTCTCGGTGGTCGTCACATGGTTGATCTGCTGGCTCAAATACAGACCAGACCATGAGACAGGCCGCTCATCCGCTACCAGTAACTCCCGGAGAAACGCCTGATAGACTGTTGGCTGTGACTATTGATGGAGATGTTGTACTGTGGGTGTGTGGTTATGTACATATAGCCTACTGGTAACTGATACTCCTGCTCCCTTTACTTTTTCTAGGAATAAATATCGTCCTAAATGGCCTTTTATCAGTATAGCAAACACCCAAAGGCCTTCCTGTTGTTTGGAGCAATAGGCCGACACCGATATGATCCTTGATAATCTTTTCCTCCACTTGAAAATTGCTGTGGGCCCAGTTGACTGGGTGTCCTGATGAGTGAACTTGTCCAAGACTTGGACCACTTGATGTTGGGTGAAGCTGTGGTCGGCTTGATGACTGAATGTGAAGTGCTTATTTCCAGGGTTTGACACCCTCTCCACCCTATCCTGATAAATGATATGCATATCCCACTCTGCAACTCACTGTATGATAACTGTCCATGATGATTCACTCTTATATCTCAACAAAGCACTATTGTATTGTACAGATATTTGGCAAGTGTTCACTTCTGAGTTTTCAGGTGATGGGCCTCCATTACAATTAAGTTGTGTCCACAGTCCAAACTGTAAATAGTCCACGAGTACTTAGAGAGCTGGTGAGTGGTGCAGGTTAGGTGTGATCAGCCTTTCTCGAAGACCTTCCTTATCCTTGTGCTTTAACTCGTCCTCCAGGATGTCACTGTTTCCTCTGTCACAATGAAAACTGCACCTCTTCCAGGTTTTTCTATCTGGCAAAGCTCATAGGGATACAAAGTGATAGCTTGTGATTTTGACCCTGTGTTTGGCTACTTTTGCGCATGTTAGGCTACTGAAAGGTCAAGGCCATGCTTTTTGTTTTCACCTTTTTTTTTTTTTTTTTTAAATTGAAGGAACAATGTGTCTCTTTGACTTGTGTGCCTCACCTCGTTGCTGAATGAAGCAAACGTCACTGCAATCATGATCAAAATCATGCACGGGCCCCCCCCTGCAACAGACAGCATCCAGCTGCGGTGTCGGCAGGGATTTCCTCTTTCTGTCACATCATTTACACGTCGGAAGTTGAAAACAGGGTTTCCAACATGGAGCTGCCTCCCGCCCGGCACCTTTTTATACTTATGAAAAATGTGGGTCTTTGCAACTGGCTTTGAAGAAAGGTTGGGAAAGATATGGGTGTCTAAATGTGTTTTAACAGGTAATCCGGGCTAAAGTCCACCTTCAGCTGCTTCCAAGTCCAAGTTAACTCTTCGGCTTCCTTCAAAAGCCACATGTGAGAATCTAATGTAACTGTATCTTGACAGGTCAGACACAGTGAACAACTCATAAAAGGATACATTTGGTGTCTTTCTGGCTCCTCTGAGATTGACAGGAGTGATAATTATCTCTGGAAAGAGCCCCGTCAGCTGTGTGGCTGAGATTACACTGATATACTCTACAGCCTGTACCTACACAATTCAAATATTCAAGTTTATTAAGCCAAACTTAATACGATTTGAATTATCTACATTGTGAGTCTGTATCAAAACAAACACTGAATTAACTTTACAGTGAAATCAGCTTCAGACAACACAAAACAATCAGAAAACCTGCAACTCAAGGGCCTATTCTGGGAAAAATGTAATATGAATATTACTGTGAACTGTTGGTGAATTCTGTATGTTTCATTGTTGCTACGATATATATAATTATTTATTTATGATACAACATTCTCGATTATGGCAAACCCTTTGCATTGACAAACGTGTTGTGGTCCATGGAGCATGTGAATTGCACTCCTGCGTTATGCTCTGGCTCCCTGACCCTCATGTCAGCATTTAGGTGTCGGACACCAAAGTGTGTGTGTGTTTTTTTTCTTTCTTAAATACAAGCACTTATTGCCCTTGCACACTCATAGTATCCCTACCTCACCGCTCATGGGGGGAAAACGCAAAAAAAAGAAAGAAAGAAAAAAAACCCCCAAACAGTTCAATATGATTCTTAAATATAACCCCACTCAATCTGATTCCCACGCTTGCTTCAATCATCCTACTCAGCCTTTTCCCAACTTTTAGATGATGCACTTTCACCCTCTTATTTGACACAAGTAACGGGGTACCTTTGACTAATGTAAGCCTATTGTATTTATTTCAGAGGACCTAGAAAATGTTGTTGGTTTTTATGAGAATCTGTGGGTGTTGTTAAAGTACCAAATGTATTTGCACAGAGAAATGGTCTTTATGTGTTATGCTGTTTTACATACATAAACACATTTCAGTAATAAAGGAAACGTGGATACCCAATGCATTTATTCACTGTCTCAGTACAGCTGATAGAATCGCCTGTTACCATGGCTGTGTTTTATCATGCTCAGTCTTACATAATGACTGGTAATAACTGAATATGATCCAACTTGACACATTTAGCATCCTGCTGTGCATCAAATGTGCCCCCTACTGGAAGACAAAGGATGCTACATGCTGTAAAAAAAAGAGTAATCCCACCCCCTCAGTGTCAGCTCTGTGTTTAGCTGCATTTCTCATGTAGGTCTAGCTGTGTAAACGTGTGGTGGCTAAAGCTTGATTAAAAGTAAATACTTTTTGCAGTATGTCCTGGATGCTGATGTACTCTTAATATCACAGAGTGAGATTTTTCAGAGTGTTTACCTGCTCATACAAGGCTCCCTTTTAGTTGACATAAATTAAGCTATTCAGCCACAAGATTTTTCCCCCCATAAAAATCTTTAAAAGATTTTTTTTTTGCCTGTCGGTTTACAGAATAGATATAAACACATGCTCACCATTCACCGTCTAATTAATGGTTCATCTTTAGAGCATACACTGTATGTATTAACTGAAACTTCCATGCCCCATAAATTTAAGCTGTCACACAGCCTCAGAAAATATACTTCCTTCCTCTCTTTCATACTTTCAGCATAAACAAGTAAACAAGTCTCAACTGATTGGTGGAAGTGGGACAACACTAAAGTCTATTGTATCTGTCAGCTTAACTGTATTTTTCAATTAGCCACAGTTACACTGATTACTGGGAAATAGTTTGAGGCAAGTGTGTGTTTGCAAATCAGCCATGACAAGAAAACAAAATCAGACTACATGTTTTTGTAAGAACGCTGGGCAGATTAATTGTAATGGACTTGATTAGACATTGAAGTGTATTACCAGTTATCTAGACTGGAAATATAAGGGGATGCTAGAAATTCACATTCTCTACTCTCGCGCAACATGACGTGACGTTGTCAATGAACAGCAAGGATTTGACAGTTCAATTCTCAGTAACAGATCAAAACTCTCAACACAACTTTTAAACATTTAAACTGTAAGTAGACAGTAAATCTTAATAACAATGTAGTAATAATTGTGTAATAAATTCATTTTTATATTTTAAAATATATAAACCATAACCTACATAGATGTTAGGATTTACTACTGATAAACAATGAAAAAATATATATTGAGTACAATAACACGTCACTATATACTCACTTTCTACCAAATAATATTACAGTGATATCTTTAAAATACAATAAACACTTCTGTTCTACAGACTCATGTATACAGTTGTGCTTTTTTCTTTAAATTGCGTTTGGCAAGTTCATCCAGTCGGTGGAAGAAGTATTAAGATCTTAAAAAGCAACAATGAAAAAGTATTTTTGAAAAAGTCCCCATTACAAGTAAAAGTCAAACATTCAAAAATGTCACTTAATTAAAATAGAAATATCAGCAGCAAAATGTTGGTAAAATATCAGAAGTAAAAGTATTCATTATGCAAAATGTCACTTTTCAGGCCTTTATTACTGCAGTATATTATTGCTGTGCCATCACCGTCTAAGCAGCATTTATACTGTCACGGTGGAGCTAATTTTACAGGCCTGTATTGTTGGTGAATCTATAACAGTGCATCACACTTCATAAACTGATCATATATTTCACATGCAAAGTCTTAATCTTCAGTGTAACCAGCTCCAGCAGTCGGGCAAATGGAGTGGAGTAAATAGTACAATATTTCTCTCTGAAATGTAGCAGAGTTGAAGTATAAAGCAGCACACACTTAAAACACTCATTCATCAAGAGAGTCCACCACTGCCTATCACTATATGAATTATTACCCCAACATGGTGCAATGGAAACTAATTGATTTGACAAATATGTGTTTGTAAATGCCCTCCACGCACAGCATGTGATGCAACTAATTTATTTCTCATCAAGCGAGATTTCTGACTTTGAATTTCATCCTCCGGTAATGGATTGGACACGGAGATTCAGTGTCGCTTTAAAAGAAAAGGGCCGAGGTATGCATCATGCCTCTCTCTGTTTTCCATTTGCCCCCTCTGTTTTCTAGGCTGTAATATCCAATTTCAGTAAGATCACTGATACTCCCAAATCGACACGTTCGTCTGCGTGAAGACTGATGGTTTCCCTCCTTTAGGAATTGCTCGGAACAAACATAACTCACATCTCATACAGTCCAACTATAAGTCAGCTTATTCTAAAATGTATTCTGTTACTCAAACTGATGAAAACATTTGAAAGTGTTAACTATTCATTTCATTCGCATCAAGTCGAGCAAAGGTTGAGAATAGCAGCACTCATCTGATGACAATTTGGCATGAATTATAGCTTGGAATTATGATCTACAACAATAGCAATTAAGCCATTCTCCAAGGCTTATCAGCTTCATTACAAATGTAAAATCAGTTAAAAAACAAAATCACAATTTCCACTCACTTTGAAGCCGTGTTATGACAACTTGCAGGACTCAATTATCTCTAAACATGATAAAAATCTTCTGCCTGCAGATAATGACAGTCTCCTTAGCAGGTGAAAGACCCCCGTTAGCGCTGCTTATTTTAAACCCAGCGTCCGGCCATTGTCCGCGCGCGTTTCTGACAGCAAAGACAACATTTGAAGTGCGTTTTGTCAAGAAGCCGCTCAAAGAGGTGAATGTTAATTGAAACTTACAGTACTTAAAGCCTGTGGGATTCCTCCTCCCTGCGTAAATTAAGGTGAATGATAGTGAGCCCGGTGGGGTCCCCCCCGTCGGGGCCCCCGTTATTGCTCCGTGGCCCATAGGTGAAGTGAGCTGAGACATGAAAGGACTGATCAGGTGCGTGGGGAGCTTTTCAGTTGGTGATGTTGTTTTGCATGAGTCACACGAAGGTTTCAAGGCTTTGCTTGGACAAATTCAGAGGTGGGAGAAAAAAAAATAGCTCCGACTGCCCTTCCATTCACGGAATATTTTTTTTCTATAGGCCCTATATGTGTTTTTTCATCATACATCTACATATTCACCATTTTGTTTATCGTCTTGAATTCAACCTTGGTTGCTTACTTAAAAGTCCACCTGGTCGACGTGAGGAAGGGTTGACCATGCTGCTGCTCTGCCATGTGTCCAAAATCAAAGAATTAAATTAAATTAACGAGAATTAAATTTGAATCAGGAGGCTTTGCAGCATGATTAAATTCAAAAACTTTTTTAAAAAACCCTCTTTCTTCTTCTCATGAGGACGGCTTTTCCTGCGGCTGAAGGACAGTGAAGTAAAACGAGCTTTTGTCTGATTTCAAAGCTCAGGAGCGGAACCTTTGCTTCAGTAATTGATTAGGGACTAAGGATGCTATGACCCACGGTACCCAGCTCCTAAAAGAGAAGAGCATGCTGAAACTTTGAAAGAAACAATTCCTCTCTTCACCATTCTCTTATTTTGCGGCGGTGACAATATTGATTATGGGACATTTGGGGATGAAAATACACATTGCCCTATTGTGGCACAGAGCTAGACTGGCTTTACGGCCGCCCTGGCGTCGTATCCTGCTGTGGCGCACGGCCCACTTCGGACTGTTCTCGGCTGGCTGGAGCTCAGTCTGAAAACCACAATAAATTCCTTGAGTTGCGCACACTTTAGCACCATTTGTGTCATATACGAGGGCATGGGGTGGAAACAAATTAGGGGCCGTGTGCGATAGCATTCATTCAACAGTTTGGAGATGATATAACGCACAGAGTGGTGACAAAAAATTGCAATAAATGAATCTCAGTGATTAATCTATTTTTGTTTTATCAACTAAAGATAAGAGTTACTCAGCTTGGTTTCTGCCTCATGAGAATGTAAGCTATATAGCTTACTGTACTATAGTTGAATAAGGTCAGAGTCTAGATGTGATCTTTGTTTAATTGATATTATGGAGAGCTGAGGCAAGCAAAATTCAGTGGAAACTGTAGAGCCGACAACAAAGTAATGCCAGGAACACTGTGCTGTGTGCATGTACAGTATGCCACATATGTGCAATAAAGTGACCAAATATGAGGAGTTTGTCAGTCAGTCAGTGAATTTGGTCAATTCGAATAATAGATACATAGCTGAAGTCAGGTGTTAAGTAAAAAAAATATATAAATAAAATATAATGCAACGAAATAATCCTAACGCAATGAAGCAGCCCAGCAGTAATTATATATTACTTTTCAGTTTTTGCTGTTTTTTTTTTATTATATTACTTTGAGGTCACTAGTGTATTGGACTGACACGTGTTTCTAATATTTTGTCTACCTCAGTCACATATATGAAAAAGTAAATATTGCACAAGTAAAAGTTATAGAAATATACTTATTATGTGTTATTGCATTGCATTCCACTTTGGAGTTTCTGTCAGTCAGAAGGCTAAATGAATTGAAACCAGGGTTACTATTAATCTATGAAGCCTACTAATTCCAATTCATATTAGTATTTTTTTTAATTCAAAAAGAAAGAGGGAAAATGATTCATCAACAGTAATTTACTTGAAGAAAACTCACATCAGTACCAGCTTGTGGGTCTTTGCAAAGTAGTTTGGTGACACACACAGTAACCAAATAATTAGGCTGAACCTCGTCAGTCATCATATGTTGCTCCACTTTCCTGCCTGTAGTTCACTCGACACATAAAGGGATTTTGCGAGTATTTGGTGGTTAAACAGTACATGCAGTGCCTCTCTGCCATTGCTTTTGCTTTGGTGAATTGACGCCCCTGTCCTGCCGGAGCAGAAATGTGACAGCGCCCGTGATTGGAGCAAAGTTTTCAGCTTCAGCCAATCACCGCACCCTGCCGCGTACCGGCTGTACCCACTCGACCAATCAGAGCCGGGAGCGCTGACTGGGAGAGAGAAGAGCTCCGCTACTTTTGACTGTCTCCTCTCACTTTGAACCGGTGTCAACAAACAACAACAACAATATTTTCGCCCTGGCTACACCGCCGTGGCAACTATATTTCCAAACCCCCCAAATACTGGTGGATAAAACTGGTGAAAACGAGAAACTGACTATTTTTTAACGTCCAACAATTCATTTTTCTTCTTTTGTTGTCGTAAGAATTGACTCCTCAGTGGGCTGTGGTAGTCCCGGGACACTGCTTGGTTTTAGCCCGGGTGCGGCTAACCCTAACCGAGCCTTGTCTTCCAGGAAGCTTCTAACGGCGGCAAAGCGGTTTCAACGACGTCTTAACTCCGTGTTGGAGCAGCAGCCTCTCCGTTAGGAGGAGGTATCTGTACTCACTGAGCTGGTGGAGGTATGACTGCGTTGGCGGGGTCAATACCCAGGATGATGCGACCCACGCTGGCTCAGAACTACCCCCGCAGTGGCTTCCCACTGGAAGGTAAAGCATCACATTGCCAAACGGACGGGTTACTGCCCTGGATGTTGATAGATAGATATCTGTGCTTCAGTGCAAGTCGGTCAAAAGTCACTGTTCACTCTCTTTTCATTAGGTTGCCATTCTCTTCTTCAATCTCTACACAGTTGTAGGAGTTTAAAGCTTAAATGACATTTCACTTGTTAGGAAGCTGAACTGAATATATTATTATATATTTTGCCTTGTATTCATTATTTTTATTGCTACTTTTGTAGTTTAATTTACTCTTTATTTCTCACAGTGTTTGGTATAACTTTAGCATCTTTTGGCAAACTTTTTGCAGGCTATATTAAATTATAGTTCATTCAATGTTTTTTTTAATTTTAATTTTAATAAATGTTGCCAGTGTTTCAGTTTACATGTATAGCTGCAAGGTAGGCTGTGGATTACAATTTTAATTGGTAAAATCTTTATTGTCATATTGCTATTTTGGAGAAGTTAAAGAGAACTAATTTCTATCTAAAATATCTTGTCATTTGTGTATTGAGTTTTATTTGGAGCCAGTTAAAACTGAACTTTCCCTCATCGTCTAGTTTTACAGCATGCACAGGCTCTGCTTGCTGACAACTTCTTCTCGTATTCTGATTAAATGTAGTGTCTACTCCGTTGGGTCAAGGCCGAGTGAACCAGCTCGGAGGAGTTTTCATAAATGGCAGACCTTTGCCCAACCACATCAGACACAAAATCGTGGAGATGGCCCACCACGGCATCAGGCCGTGCGTCATCTCCCGACAGCTCCGGGTCTCCCACGGCTGCGTGTCCAAAATCCTGTGCCGGTACCAGGAGACGGGCTCCATCAGACCCGGGGCCATCGGTGGCAGCAAACCCAAGGTAGGAACCAAAAGCTCCTGCGGGGATGATAGGATTTATAAAACTTTATGCATGCTAGAAGATACCAAATCTTACCTGTTGATTTTTAAAGTCATCATAGGCAATGCACTGTGACCCAAGGGCCACAATGAATAAACACTGTGACTTTTTTGACCTTTGAAGCAGGGAACGACGCCGGACGTAGAGAAGAGAATAGAAGAATACAAGCGGGAAAACCCGGGTATGTTTAGCTGGGAGATTCGGGATAAATTACTGAAGGATGGGATATGTGACCGCAACAACGTTCCTTCAGGTAAAAAAGGGCAGAAATGAAAGTTTTCACATGTATTACAATTACATTATTATTATTATTATTATTATTATTATTATTATTATTATTATTATTATTATTATTATTATTATATTTTAATAATAATAATTAGCCATAATATTCTAGAAACTTTAACCTCGACTACAACAGATTATCATAGATGACCATGTTTTATTCTAAATAAACAAACAACAAAAACACAATAAATAAGTGAAGTGAAAACAACTTTCCCTCCTGTAGTGTTCTCTGTTTTTTCTTTTTAATTTTTTAGAGAATTAATAGATTTTTCAAGGAACATGTATTTCAAATTAATAGTCTTGCACCATAATAGTTTATATCTATATATAAAATTATTACTATTATTTTTTTTTAATTGTAAATAATTTCTACTTTGTGAATAAACTTTTTGCAGTGAGCTCCATCAGTCGCATCATGCGGAGTAAGTTCGGGGGGAAAGGCGATGAAGAGGAGGATGAGGATGAAATCGAGAAGAAAGAGTTGGAGGACAACGAGCGCAGGGCCAAACACAGCATTGAAGGCATCTTAGGAGACAGATGTGAGTGAAACTCCTCTCCTTATTGTTGCTGATGTGGAAGTGAAGAGTTGGTTGTTAATTGTCGCTGGGGTTATCTTTGTCATATCAGCAGACACACATATTAGCAGTGGAGTCCTGTTAGATCAGATGTTGTCAGGGACTCTGTTTGTATAAATTGTTGATTTAAGCTGTACTTGGGGAAATATTCATGCTGAGGGTGAAAACTTTATAGTCTATATTCTCTAATTGGAGTAATTTCCACGAAATTAAATTATGGAGACGTTTAATTCAATTTTGCAGAGAAACCTCTAAGAAAAAAAATATATAAATAAATAAAAAAAAAAAAAAATACCCGAGGGATGTGAGAAACATAAGGCTCCACACCTGCTACCTGTTGATTGCCTTTGAGCTGGGTGTAAAAGGGAATGGTTTTATTTCGTCGTATAACTAGCTGCTATGTGAAATTTTAGCATGCTGTAAAGTTGTTGGATGGGGGTGGAGAGTGTGTGTCGTCCTTTGTTAGGAATTCTTTATCGACCATATCTCTCCTGCTAATGCTTTTCCCATGAGGCCATACCGTAAATCAAACAGCAGGTGATGGGTCTGTGCGGGAAAGGGAGAGTGTGCGTTTCAGTGTGTGTGTGTGTGCGTGTGCGTGTGTGTGTGTGGGGGTGTGTGTGTGCTCAGCGGTGTCTTAAAAGCAGATTGGTTGAATAGTCATGTTACAATGGGTCTGCATCTTACACATCTTTTAGAATTGCATATGTTTGTTGCACTGCCATTCTTGTAGATTATATAATGAATTAGATAATGCCAGATGCCTTAATAAATTATGAAATATAGTCTAGTAATGTCTTGGTCTCCGTGTTAGTAGGTTATTTGTTTATAGTTTGATCATTATTTTGTGTAACAAATCCGTTTATATTAGTGTTTCAAACTTTTGGGTCCACTGTAAAAAGTGACCACCTGTACAAGTCATCCAGGCCTAAAATCATATTTTTCGTAAATAAGTGAAAGTAATTAAACGACTTAGATAAATTAACTTGTTTTCAAAGCATTTCTGTCATTTTCCGGACTTTTCAAATGGACAAACGGACCAGACTAAGTTTTTCACGCGGAGAAAAAAAAGTGAATTTTTCTCATTTAATCGAAAGTTTTTTTTTCCTTCTTTTTTCTTTCTTGCTGTTGAACAAATTGAACAACGACTATTTTAAAGTTGGGCATTCTACACTATAGGCCCATGCCTACACTTTTTGATAAAAACTCTTTCATGTAAAACTCTAGCTATAAAGTGATGCAGGCCTCATCAAGTCACCAGACATGACATTTTTCTTAATTTCTCTCACAGACAGTAGCTTAATTGCGGATTTGAAAGTGGTTTGGGGCTCATTACTTTAAAGCAACATCAGACCTACTAGCCTGTTTTGAATGTCATTAGGTCTACATTACTTTTTTTTCTTCTTTTACCTACGTCATTAAACCTAGCGATTTGTCTATTTGTTTGTGATTCTTTCCAAATTATTATACAACCTCCATAATAGACACATGTATCCTGTCTTCTGAATCCGGGTACCAGTCTCCTCTCTGGTGAGCTTGTGTGGTTGATAGAAGAAACTAAACTGCGCTACTAATATGTTATGTGTAATGTCATCATTTTTCCTCGATGAAATATTTTTTTCACCCACCCCAAAGTTAAATGCACTTGCCTGACATAGTGCACAGGGTGGCTAATTCCAGGGGGAAGCAGTGGAAGTAATGGTTTCTGGGACAATTTAACCTCAGTCTAAATTTCGAACTGGCGATGATATTGTTTATAGACTAGCCACATATTTCATATTTCAACACTTAGTCATGAGCTAAGCTAATTATTTAATTAGCTATAGGTTAAGGCTATCCATCTACTTTTGGCACGAGAGACTGAATGTCACCCCAAGTTGTTCAAACATGTCCTCCACAGTTTCCACCCCTTCTCTCTCCACTTTGTAAAGTCATTTCAGCAGCGAAATGTCAACATTTAGCCCACCATTTCCCTGTAAGCACTTTTTTCGTCTTTGCGTCGGTAAAATAGGGGAGGAGAGATAAAGGACTCTAGTCTGAGGAGACAAAATGTCCCCCAGATGAGTTGATCAAACATTTGTTCAACGGTTTCCATCTCCTCACAAAGACACGCCTCGCGCGCACAACTGGACGCTCAAGGATGAACTTGGGAGACAAAGGCGCGAGAGTCTATTTGAGGCTCACGCTTGGGCTGCGCGCGGACAAAAGGCCAGCTTGGAAACAGCTTTGGCCGCCGCTAAAGAAGAAGGCGACCTGTTTATAATTCAGTCACAGAGAAAGAAGGGGAGAGGAGAACTTCTCCATAGAAAAAAAAGCCCGACAAAACACATTTTGAGGCCGCAATGAAGGATGAATTATTCAGGGAGCGCTCCGGCACGGTTTAGAGGCCCGTTCACCGAGAGAAAATGGCCGTTTTCACCTACAAAATGTTTCCTTTTGGGGTCGTCTAAAGAAGCCGACTGCCATTCAGAATGACAATTGAGGCTTCTGAAATCCACTCACGTACAGCCCAAGGATGCGTGCTCGCCCCCCAAACTAGCGCACACGCTGTGGCACGCAAGTACGCGCACAAGTACGCATTCAACACACTCGTTTTAATATGTGCCATTTTTCAAAGTAGGCTATCGAAATGTGGGATGACTCGCAATTAGGAAATGTTGATAATGGCGCATGCCTCCCGGACGCGAGCACACATGTTTGAGAGGAAGAGAAAGTTCCCAAATTGACTAGTCAACAAGAAACACTTTTATCCCACACAAGCTCTAATTTAGATTCTCTGCTGGGTCATTATACAACATAAATACATCCACTTTTTTTCTAGTCAGTAAACTGTGGATACATTTCTTCCTGTCCTGCTGCATTTGTAATTTCAACGCTTTAAAAAAAAAAGAAAAAGCAACATTGCCCGATCCACTCTGATGAATGCTGGATAATTGCTGTGTTTGTCATAATATTCAGACGTTAATTGGCCAACAAGACAAAGTGGCCTTCTCGCCTTGAAGGGTGACGGTATTTATACTCAGACGTCTCCAGTCTGTAACTCATGATCTATTATTGATTCTTTGATGAGTCCCGGCCTTGCCCCTTTCGAACATTAATAATGTCTTCTAAATGATGTCGATATTGTGCTATGTCACATTTAATGACGGAGGGAGTGTATTAAAGAGTGTTTTTGGTGAATGGGGACCAATGTTCTCCCCGGAGAGCCCCGGTCTGGCCCGGAGCGCCTCTTCACAATGGGGGCCCCGGCCACCCGTCCTGTGCTGCGCACAACTCCGAAAACTCACCCTCCTCCTCCTTCTCCTCCTCCACTTGCTCCCCAAATCTCTTCAAGCAGATTAAATCGACTCTTTTATTTCATCTCACTTTCATCTGGAGAGCAACACCGCCCCTCTCCCTCTGTTTCCTACTCTTTCTCTGTTTCTCTCAGCCTGCGGCGCACAGCTCGTTTAATATCGGGGCTCCATCCTCCGTAACGCAGGGCCCAAACAAAGAAAAAGTCAGTCCACTTCCATAACGTTTCTAATCATGTCCTTTATTTACCTTTTGCGGGTTGATTATTCATGTATCTTGTTACAGTTTCAAAATGTCACGGTTATAAATATAGCAGTAACTATTCATCAGATTAGTAGCTGAGTCCAAATGAAATATTTTTCATTTGTTAAGTTGGTCACTACCCACTGTTGCTGTAATTTTCAACACAAGCTATGTCAGATTAATACATCCTATCAGAAATATTAAACATAAGGCCAAAGATGTGTAGAAAATGTTAACCTTGTTTTTACAGGATAAAACTAACATTTAAAACACACAACAAAGACTTTCAATGACTGCTAACTGCAATAAGGCAATAATAATATAATATGCAAACCAAACCCTTTAGTTCTGCTTTTTTATCACCTGTTGGCTCTCTGGAGTTCTGGCTTAAGAACATTAATATTTACAGTTCTGAGAGAAGCACTGCACAGACGATCAGAAATGTGGGCCATTTAAAAAACAACTTGTTTCTCAGTTACACTGAATATTGAATGATTGAGTAACAAATCAACAATTATCTAATATTGAATATGAATTTAACTTAAAACACATTTTTCCTCTAAATCCCCAAGCAATAAGTAATAAATTCATACTCAAAATCCCCACCCTTCCTTCATTTTCTGTCAAATATTATGTATTTGGCAGTAAAAATTAACCCTCCAGGCCTGTAGCTGGGCTGTACCAAACTCCCAGCGTCATAGTAATTAACCCTGGAGACAAAGTTAATGATTAAAACAGTCACGGTGGCCCCGCCTCCCCCCCACACGCCCCCCCTCCTCCTGCTTCACATTTTCACAGTGTATCTTTTAGAGTCCATACTTCGTTAGGTGAAATTAGCCAGATAATACAGAGGAGCCTTGTTGAGGGCTGATACATTTCCATTTAGGCCAGCCGTGTGTGCGCACACACACACATACACACACAACCACATGCATACACACACACACACACACACATTCCACTCTGCAATGCAAACAGTCAAAGGGATAACTTTATTTGGTGAAAGGGGATCCTGGAAAGGGCTAATTGAATAAACCCGGGATCTTTGAAAAAACCCCTACCATGGTGAGCGCAGTCATCATGTCATAATTAGGTTTATTGAGGCGCATTCCTTCAATCTGCCTCCATTCTCCCGGGCTCATTGTATCCAGGGCCCAGGCCAATGGCCGGGGGACAAAAGGGAACCGTGAGCAGACAATACATGAAAGAGCCATAAAGATTTAGCTGGCTTTGTCACAGAAACGGAGCAGGACTTTGTTTGTGTAAATAATGCGAGTGAATGAAGAACTTGGATTTCTCTTGCCACTCGGGGTGAAGGATGGCGTGCTGCAAATGTAATATGTGGGCACAGACTGGATCAATGCCAGGGCAGAGGAGAAGGAGGAAAGCGAGGATTGTGGGAGTGATAGGAAGAAGCGAGGGGAGCAGAGGTGGAGGCAGAGAATGAGCCGGAGAGCACAGAAGGCACAGTGTGTTTTGTGTGTGATGATGGTGTTTGCAAAGGCTTTTAAGCATTAGCCCAGACTGACGTACATTATTTTGTTCCTTAGCTATTCACAGTTATCTGAAGATCAGTGAAACTGTAAGAACTGTGAAGTGTTCACTGATAAACCGATTTTTTTTCCCCCCCAAGATAAAAATCTAGAACGAGTGACTCTTCACATATGTTTTCAGTTTCACTTACAGCATTTTATTGAATGAAGCACCATTCTGCTATGCAGCGACTTTACTCTGGAGCACTCAAAAATGGCAAAAGGTGATTTTGGATTTTTTTGCCCACAGAATGAGCTATTAGACATGATCGCTTAAATCTGTTACCATGCTGTTTCTGTCTCGTCAAATCTGACAAAGACAGGACCAATAAGGTCTTGGTGGATCTTATAATAGCTATTGGCTATTACTGGCCTGAGCCAAGTGTCTGCTGAAGAGGGCTCTGTCTGTCCGTTGAAAGAATGAATGTGTCACTCAGTGAGTCCCTGGGCACGAGGGCAAAGGGGGGCACGAGGGCCAAGTGGCGAGCACCAAATCACTCTCCTCTACCCTGGGGCTCTCTCTGTCTCTCTGTCCCTCTCTCCTCATCCCGCACTCCTCCCTCTCTCGTGAGTTTTTTCTAATAAGCCCATGCATGATGACTATCCAAGCATGAAAACATAGTTATCTGCAAATGAATGGCTGCTCTATGCTTCATTAAAGCCTCTTTTTCCTTTCACACTCTTATTGTGACCCTCTGATATCAATTCAAAGGGCAATTAATGAATGCACACCAACTTTGAAGTCAGGCTGATTTTTGGGAGGGATGGGGGGCTTGTGCTTGTGTGTGTGTGTGTGTGTGCATGTGTGTGTGTGTGTGGAACTGGGAGGGGGCAGGGGGTATTTGGGGTATTCCCCCTTCAAGACCCGCTCTAGCGCCCCAGCCTTCACCCGTGATGGACTAGCCACATTGAGCTGAGAGTGAGCGAGCCCCAAAGACGGTTTGAAGGGAGTGAAAGAGTGAAAAGGCCCAGCGAAGGTCAAGTAGAATGGCTTGCCTTAGAATAAGGCCCCTCTTTATCTGCTGCAAGTATGCACTATAGGCACAACAGCTGGGGGGAAAGGGGGAAGAGAGGTTGTTTTTTAATGTGCATGTGTGTGTTTGTGTGTGTGTGTGTTTCTGAGAAAGTAAGGAAGAATGCGAGTGCGTGTGTGTTTTTTCCCTGTGCATGGCTTTCATGCATCTGTCTGCGTGTTTGTGTGCATGGCTGTTGGTTAATGTGTGTATGTGTATGTGCATGCGTGCGTGTTGGACTGTGCGGGGGTTAGGGGCTGAGTGTCAAAGTTTGCAGAGGCCAGCCAGAGGCCAGTAAATGCAGCATCTATGCTGCTGATGGGGGACAGGCAGCTGTCAATCACCTGACCGATGAAGCCTGACTTTCATTTGTTAACTAATTAGCCCACAAGCTTTTGTAATGCGTCGGGAAAGAGGCTTAAAATGTGTGTTTATGCCGTAGACTTGTCATGTGGGGATATCTTTTGTAATATAGAACTGAGGTTTTTTTTATCATTTCTGTTTTGACACTTGATCACATGGATGTTGGAGCTTTACAGTGTAAGCTCATGAAGGGTCTGATAAAAAATAATACACCCATATAATAATACATCAGGATTTATGAATGAATGAATGCACCACTCTGTAAAACATGATTACAGGTATCCCCTTGTTCAAATAGGTCTGCACTGCCAAACCATGAGTTCCTTAGTGATATTTACCATCTGAAAGTTGAGTTGGGTGAAGTGTTTTCAAGTAGGAAACTCAGGTCGGGCCTTACCCATATATCACATGAATGCAGCATTATACAGTATCCCACTACACGTCTAACTAGATCTGCTTATATTTACAGATTTTTTGGAGAAAGAGAAATCCATATGTGGATCAAACCCCTTACTTTTCAAAAGGCAGACACTGTTAAAGAACGATGTTGATTGAAAGGGGACAATACTTCACGTACAACTACATTAGGCTGTGCTTTTGTGTCATACGGAATGATTACATTCCCTCTGACATCCAGTATTAATGACCGCCGTAGTCACTGGGGGGCAGCCTGACAGCGGGAGGAAGAGAGACGAAACTGTCAAACATCCGTCTTGTCACCTAGAAAACTAAGAATGACAGTTAATGTGCGCACGGCTCACCTTGTTGGATCTCAACATGTTCCCCACTGACTTGAGTTGTGAGTCATTTTCAGAGTTAAAAGACAGAGAAGAAGTGCAGGGTCACAGGGCAGCGGAGGGTCACTCTCCCCCAGCGCTACACAGGAAACAGGGTTAGAAACACATTTAGCTACAAATGACAGGTAACCATTTCCTCATAACCTCCTACATCCCCCTTCAACTCCCATGATTCCTCCTTTAAACCCTCTGTCATGTCATTTTTTTTTTTGCAGCCTAACAAGGCTGTGATCGATGACAGTTTGCTTTTGCCGGGTCCACACACATCATTTTTGGTATTTTCACACACACGCACACGCGCACACATGCACACATGCAGTTCTGGCACACTCTCATTTACAGGGCAGCTGTGAAGATTGAAACTCCTCCTTAGCAAGTCAAGTGAGTTCACCCTCCACTCCCCCCCCCCTCCACCCCCCCAACCCCGACACATACAAAAATCCACTGGCACACACACACACACCATCTTTTTCTTAACCCAGCAGAAAGAGTCGCAGATGGGTCCATAAGCTGTCAGTAAAGCCATTATCCGGCCCAGCATCTGCCTGCCTTGACTTCTATATACTGTTTAATGCAGTCGGCCAGTCACTTAGTCCCCCAGCTCCTGAATAGGAGCAGCATGGTCGGCCCGCCCAAATAAATGCTGCGTTTGTCTCCTCTGCCTTTTGTTTTGTGTTTTTTGAGAAGAGTAGGTGGAGAGAAGGGGGGGGTGGGCAACGTGTCACAGCCTCAATTTACCCTCACTATTAACCAAAGCCCCAGAAGAGTTACTGGGATGTGCGAAGAGGGGTGCAAATAGCCCACATATGGTCAGTCAATTCCCCCAAGTCCCAAAATCCAAGTTGGACACATCCCCTTTTGCTCCCTCTCTCTCTCTCTGTGTCACGCACACATGCATACATACTCAAAGCGTACTGTCTCATGTCTCGGTGGACATATTTAAGCCTTTGTGTCCCCATTCGACTGCGCCCCCCCCCCTTTAAAAAAAAAAAAAAAATCAGCTGAATGCCGAAGTCTTTCCAACAGTCTGTTTCAGCTAAATCCTCTATTCTCCTCCTCCTTCTCCTCCTTGTTTTTCTCCTCTCTAGGATGGCGTTGCGTGGCGGGAGCCATTTTGGGGTTTCTTGGCTCTGGAGAGGTTGTTTTGGCTTGGAGTCCCATGCACTGTGTGCATCTCAGGGCTTCAGTTTGGTTAAATTAAACAGCTTTCTTTTCTCCTCTAAACCCTTCCACCCACCCCCTCCAACTGCTTCTCTCTTATTTTGCGGCTTAATGCTCCTCGGCTCCCGGGCGATCTTGCCGAGGCTGCTTTTCCAGGCCTTCTCCGCTCAGATAATTTTACCCTTTTAAGGCTCATATTTTCTCATATTTCGATGAACTGACAAGAGCCAGTACCACGTCTACAACCCCCCCCACCACCACCACTCCTTTAAGCTGAGGTAGAGCAAAAGTATACAGAGAGAAGTCAAGTGTTTACAGGGGCTATAAATACAGCATTTTAAGATATAGCATATGTATACAGGCAGGGAGCGATACGAGGGTTAAAGTGGATAATTTGATTGGCCAAGGCTATTTGACGGTGCCAAATCGATGTGATCAGATCTTGAGGATAGCGAGGCGATGACGGCAAATGGGGCACTCTGAAACCACAGGTTTACAAGGTTGGATAAGATCCGGGAAGCAGGGGAAAGGTTTCACCCACTTCTCCACATGTACTCTTCCTTCTCTTCCTCTTTGTCTCAGTAAGAGAGGTAATATATGACCTGGTGCTGGTTTGGCATTATATTTCATTGTTACAAAGATCATTTTGGAAAGTTTCGCGTGCCTGTGCTCAAACACTCTTATTGTTAACGGACGCCAAAGTGGGGACGCCTCAGGGCTGACAAGCTCGATTAATGTAGCCTTAAAATGCATGTAGGATCAGGGGAAGCCCAGCGCTGTGTACATGCATGTGGAAGGTCATATGCTTGGCGTACTGGCTCTCTCTCTCTCTCTTTCTCTCTATGTGTGTGTGTTTATGGGTGAGCTCCTGAGCCAAGCTGCAGGGAGTAGCAAGCTTCAGGGGTGATTGGGCGTTTGCCCTCTGTCTTGGCACAACTTTGCCAACCAAAAACTCTTTCTGCTGCCCATTTGTCACCCCATGAATCTTCATCACCTGCCACTTTAATTTACATTACATTATATTTCAGACTTGGAATGTGGTTGATGCTCTTGAGTGGACATGGGTGCAATGGAATTAACTTTAAATCACTGAAAGAAAATGAGGAGAACAAAGGTCAGAGATGTAATTAAAGAGAATAAGATTGTGCTCTTTAACTTCTTGCTTTACTGCAAACCAAACTGCAGAGTCCTCAAACACAGCAACACATACAGCAAGTATTTTATGTGTTCATCTGGCAATGTTTTTTTTTCAATCAGTAGTTGTGAAAATGTATAATTTCCTATCTGGTGAAAAAAATTTAGGATGTCGGAGAAACTGGAACCCAACACCAAAAGTAACTGCATTTAATAGAGAGCAACCATGAAAGGCACTTTCTGGTAGGGAGCTTATATGCAACGTGTCTCATGCAGAAGACTCATCACTTTTAGCTTTGTTTTTTTTTTTTGCTGGAGTAGCCACATTTTTATAAAGCACAAGATCGATTTTAATTGATTTTCACACAGATTATATGTCCACAAGTTGTTTTCAATTGTGAGACGCCACAGCACAGTAAGAAAAACCAACTTTCTGATGTGAACATCTTTTAAAAAACACAAAAACGAGGAGGTGCACAGGGATTCATGTAAAATCAGATTTTCACCTTTTTTTTTTTTTTTTAATATTCTCAATAAAAAAATACTATATTTTGCTGGACCAGCCATACTCATTTGATGGTTGATTTCTCACTTCCTTTTTGAGAATATTATTTTAAGAATGATTGGTATAATTTATTTCATATGGCCGTAGAGGAGCTGAAAAGAAATAAGAGAAGAAGTAAGCATAGAGACTGAGAGGATTTGGATCTTTTAGAGGAGGTAAAGAGAGAAGACGGGTTAACTCACTGGGAGGGACGTACTTCCTTTCTCCTCAACTAGTGTCCATGCACAAACCATGGATGTACTATGATTCTACCAACAACAAAAACAACAATAAAAACCAACACAGATGCCCAGAGAAACTATCCCCACGGGTACATTTACATCGCCAACAACAGCCCCCGTTGCCCCTCTCCACTGCCCTTCTCACCCCCTCAGGTGCTCTTACAGTTCCCTCTGGAGGAAGGGTTTTTTTTTGTAGGGGGGGGAAGGGGTAGAATGCCCCTGGCTGTGCCCCCATCTTCCCCACCTCCCCCCTAGCCCTCTGCGGAGCCTCTTTATGCCCCCCCTCCACCCCCAGACCCCCTCCTCCTCCTCCTCCTCCAGCTCCCCCGTGGGGCAGGTGACAGCCCTCTACTGTGAAGGGCCGAGGGAGCCATGACGGATTCCACAGATGGAGCGTGGAAATCGCCGGCAAAGACCTCAGCTCTCTGCAGCAACAAAGAGCCCGAGAGTCAGAGAGAGAAATATGGGTGGAAAAGAGAAAGATGGGGAGAAGGGAGACAAAGAGAGGCTGGAACAGGGAGAGAGAGAGAGAGAGAGAGGGGGTGAGAAGGAGGGAGAAAGAGAGAGAGAAGAGGGAGGAGTAAGTGGTAGTTGTTTAAGGAGGGTAGCATGTTGAAGAAGTGCAAAAAGTGCGTTTGTTGGTGCAAATGATGAGTTTGCTATCATTTGAATTGAAAATGTGCAAGTCTGGAGTTCTATCAGAACTTTTAAAAACATGCAGGAAGCCATTTTTTTTTTTTACCACCTAAGCACAAATATGTTTTTTTCTGTCAGTTGTAATTCGTTCGGCGCGACGCGTTGGCTCTCAGTATCATTACGTTGCATTGAATATGTGCTTCCTCACAGACACCATTATCATTTTTTCCCATCGTCTTATCTTGTTGTATCTTAACATCAAGTGATGTAGCTATCCAACGAAGCGAGTGAAACAAATGAGTCCTCTATAACGGATCTGATTCGGGATAGTATCACCACTACAATCTTGAGACTTTAGAGGTGCCACTCTGTCGCTTCTTTTGAAAAGTTCTCAAAACCCCGGTAGCAGTCATAACCGATAGGTAATTCCAAAGTGATTAAGGATTTTCCCGGCCGCCTCAGCTTTCCCAGGGCCCAAATCCCTGTGAAATGCTGAGGAACGTGCATGCTGCTAAAGTCGGGGGAAGCGAAAAAGCATTCCTAGCGGCCCTCCTCCAGGAACTGGAGGGGGAGGCTACAAAAGGCCTCATCTCTTGTTTTTCAGCCATCCTGTCCAAAACTCCAAAGCCCCACACTCCACACCCCAAATTCCTTCCCCACCACCTAAAACACAAGCCGTAGAACCACACCAGCCATATAAAACATCGGTGTGTTTGTCTGGTTGGCAGCGACCTGCGAGCTGGAAAGCTTTTGTTACCGTGGTGAAGAACAAGTTGTAAAAAATTCCAAAACAGTTGAATTTTGCCCACACGGTGGTCATTTTGAATTTTCTCTTCTTTTTCTCTGCGTCAGTCTGAGAAGACGAACGCCCTGTTCATTAGTGTAGTAGCGTGCCTGAAGTGATAAAATGCTGAACAAGTAGGTTGATAAAGAGCTAGCAATCTATGAGTGCAAAACTGCAAGATATTCAGCAGAGGCCTAAGGCAATGTCTCCATTTCTCTCGCTCCCCCTTTGAAAATATTTTACTTATTGCCTCCCTCATGCTTGAATGTTTCTTTACCAATTTGCTCCTAATGCATGTTAAGTTGACTCCCACTGCTATTGGTGTTGCGAGGAGAAAATCGCCGAAGGGGGAGAGAGGATCAGTTTCACATGAGGGGCCCTGAGCTATTTGGATTCTCTTGTATTTTATTGTTGCTTCTGAGGGGGAACTAATACAGTGTTGCACACAAAACTTCCCCTGTGCTGAGGGGGAATTAATTAAGTGTAACACAAAAAGTGGGCGCTTTGGCCTTGGTGAACTTAGAAGGGAGCCAATGGATTGTTTGAAGTGCTGAGTTAAAAACCGAGCTGCTGGCTTTATAGAACATAGTTCACAATAGTATTAATACTGATCTGAGACAGAGATGAAAAGTAGACGCACAAAAGCTGTCAGGACCAATAATATCGCTGCAGCTCAGTCAGCCTGAAGATCACACTTGATGAGTCAAAACAGTCACATGTGAAGTGTTTCTTGTATTTAGGATATTGAGTCATTTGGTGCTGAAAAGATTCCTTTAACTGATTCATGTGCAGATTTGCTGATTTTATCTGTTTAATACCGTTCTAAATTTAATAACTCTGGGTATTGGACTGACAAAATAAACAATTTGAAAACATCACCTTGGGCCCATTTTCCACAATTTTTCTAAAGTTTCAATGATGACTGATTAAATATAATAAATAATCGATGAAATGAAATGATGATATCTTAATTATCCTTTTAATTTAATGAACCTCTTGCGCGAGTCAGACACGAGGGCACAAGCAGAAACATCAAAACTTGACTTCATATATGAAGATAAGACTTCTCTGCAACAACTAGATGTTTGTTTTAGTTCAGCTATTAAATTAGTACCAACTGCTTATTTTCATGACATGGTTTCACACTTAAAATTGATGTAAGACTGAACTCGATATTCTCCGTTTAGACTGTGGAGTGAAACTAAAACGTGTCTGAAGACTTGATACCGACTTGGGACTTGATCACACTATGATATCTGATTATCACCTCCATCGCTGCTACAGACATCGTCTAGTCTGAAGTGTGAGTTCATACTTGAACTTGTGAGGAGATAGAGAGGAAAAGAAAGTTCTTTTAGATAAGGAAACCAGCATTCACGTGACTGAACAGACAGTTTGTTCTTCATCCAGCTAACTGGGCGCTTGGGCACACACACACACACACACACACACACACACACACACACACAAACACACATGCGTAAAGAATGGCCCCTGGATCCAAATTAGCCCTTTGTGTGGCTTTTAGTCCACTAGTCCCCCTGTGGTGCCCTGGGAATCTTGTCCAGTGGGATTATTCGGCTTGGAATATTCCTTCTGAATGGAGGTCTGTTTGGCCACAAGACCAAGAGGAAGACCATCGCCTGATGGTGTGTTTGTGTGTGAGAGTGTGTAAAGAAAAGGAAAAAAAAAACATCTTTTCATATGTGGTTTAAGTTGATGTCACAGCCAGCACCAATCACAAAAAAATACACAGAAAGTTCAGTCAGGTTTCAAAAGAAAGGTGGTCGCCTTAAACTGCTGAATAAAACTGTGTGTGTGTATGTGAATGTGTGTATGTGGGGTGATCAGGAAGAAAGTTTCATCACATCAGGTGATTAAACATCTCATATTCGTGACGCTGACAGTTTTCTTCTTTTTCTCTCTTCTGCGTTCGAACAGCGAGTCACTCAGACGAGGGTTCAGATGTGGAGTCGGAGCCCGATCTGCCGCTGAAAAGGAAACAGCGGCGCAGTCGGACCACCTTCACAGCAGAGCAGCTGGAGGAGCTGGAGAGGGCCTTCGAGAGAACCCACTACCCTGACATCTACACCAGGGAGGAGCTCGCCCAGAGGGCCAAACTCACCGAGGCCAGGGTGCAGGTACGAGAGGGCACATGCATACAGTGTATACACCAGTGTCAGTATCTACAGAGTGTGAGCTTTTTCAGGAACTGAAGAGAGATAAAAAACGGAGTTCAACTTGTTACAGGAAATTCATATGATGGATATTTGAAAAGTTTTTTATAAGCCTAAGGGTTGTAAATTTTACCACATAACCATGACATCCTTTAACAGAAGACAAAACATGAAAATGTTTACAAGATGGCAGCAATACTCTGCTCTACACATTTGCCCTGATCTGATTTAACACACCAACACACTATTGATGACCTGTCCTTACTGTGAGAACCCCCCCCGACACACACACACACACACACACACTTTAAGATGTAAATATTGTATCTTTACACACTGCCTTACCATTTAAAAACAACCTGCTGTTCGCTGTTTGCTCCATATAACAGCTTGAACACACACACACCCACACACACACACACACACAGACATCTCTCATCCTCTGCTCCCAGGGGCCCAATCCAGACTTTCCTATTTCTGATCTGGACTCCAGTAAATTCTCCTCCATATGGGAAGTGTAAGCAAACCCAGCATGAGCTCTGTCCATATGGACTCACTCACAATCTCCAACCATGACACACACATCACACACACACGCATGCACACACACGCACGCACACACACAGACACAGACACGCGCACATCTTTCTCTCACATTGTCTCTCACCTTCCTTTTGATTTTCAAACTGATAGAACTGTGAGAAAAGTCGTTTTTCAGCCAAATCAACTGTGTCAAATGTAACTTCTTAGTTGCTATTAATAGCTAGAGCTTCCTCAGTATAGATTGTTTAACTCTAAAAAGGCTGCTAGTATAATAGATTGGACTGCGATAGATCTCCATGATGTGCACATATAACACACAGACGTCATTGCCTTCTTCTATAGGTATGGTTCAGCAACAGGCGGGCAAGGTGGAGGAAGCAAGCAGGAGCCAATCAACTGATGGCATTTAATCACCTGATCCCAGGGGGTTTCCCACCCTCAGCCATGTCCAGCATCCCACCCTACCAGCTCTCTGACAGCGCCTACCCCCCCTCATCAATAGCACAAGGTAGGGACTCATATAATTAAAGCAGTGGTTGATGGTTCAGTGCTCAGAATTAATGATTAATGGTTAATTAGCCTTTAGGCTTTCAATGGGAAATGAAAGAAAGCTTTGTTCTAATGACAAAGCATTTTTCATTTTATCTAGTTGGTTTTCAGAAGTGTTCCAAAAACCCATTCGCGGTCGAAACAATTTGCAGAGACATGCAATCATTAATGTGAGGTTAGAAAATGGAATCACTAAAATTGGAGTTATAGAACTTTTGATGATGCTTTAGTCTCTTAAAACACATCTACTGTTAAAACAGCATGTGTGTGCAGGTCATAGAGGGAAGTTCTAAGTTAATGTCCTTGTTGTAAATAATAAGCATTTTTGTGCATGTTGTGAAGGTCTTACATAAATAAATAATTGTATATTGACTTACATATATTTGGACAGAAGTGTATCTCTTTATTTCTAACCATTCGTAACTTGTTCAAACAATATAATTTTGGATTTATTTATATAACTAAAATAGCTCAGCCTATTATTCAAGAATTATTTGTATTAAAACATATTTATTTTCTGTGCATTTTGAATATTTGACATAAAAAAAATCAAGTTTACATTCACTCCAACAGTTTTGCTTTTACATAAATTCAAAAATAAATAAGAATAAGAATAAGAATCTTAAATGTGTTCTAACTTCCTCTGTCATGCCTTCGGTAGTCTCAGAGCCCCCCAGCACGGTGCATCGGCCCCAGCCTCTCCCTCCATCCTCAGGCCACCAGGCCTCCAGCGGTGGAGGACAGGGAGATGGAGGCTCTGCCTACTGCCTCGCCTCTGGACGCCACTCCTTCTCAGGATATTCAGACAGCTTTGTGAGCCCCGGTGGACCGGCCAATCCCATGAACCCCGCTATAGGAAACGGACTCTCTCCACAGGTGAGGATATAAGCTTAAAATTTGTGTATTTGAGCTCAAAGTCAGCCATCAGACCAGACTGTGTGAATAATAAGATATATAATAAGACATTTAGTAAATATATTTAATTTTAAAACCTTTTTTCCATAAATAGAGTGAAACAAATCTATTAGCGAGACACTTTGCTCATTCATCAGTTTCATCTGTTACAAGAAAATCCGTTTCAATCACGTGACTTGATTCGATAAAAAATGTTGATTCATCCAGAATATTTTAAATTCTTTAAACAAATCAGTTTAATCCAAAAACTGATATTTGATTAATTTGTTTTAAGGAAGATACAAACTTAATAAGAGTCAGAAGATTTAACTTAGTGTTTTTTTGCTGTGTGCTGATTTGACAGGAGAAAGACTTGTGTGTTTGAAACAGAACACATTTCTGGAGACTAAAATAGTTTTACTTGCATGGATAATACCCATGACGTGCACAGCCACACTGGAGCTGGGCAGAATTAGATTTGAACATGATTTCAAAGAGTTGAACCCGGCTGATATAATCATGATTTATCCTGTCAGACACACAGCTTCACACAAGAAATCATGAGCTTATAAAAAGTCAAACACGCCTTTGTTTTTTATCCTATTCAAGTAATATTTCACCCAGGTGTGGAGTACGTAAATGCATAAACCTTACTCCTCACTGATTCAGTGACTCACCTTCTCTGCGCCGTAAACTTGCACGCTTTACAATCGCACACTTGTTGGCAAGACTAGAGGATAGTTCACTCACCGCTGGAGAAGAAAAGTGACATGACTCCAGAAGGACAAAGGACAATTGAGTGTGTGACAAATGAGAAGTGAAAAGACAATTACAGCCAATTATCCAGGCATGAAGTCCCAAGGTCTGTGCACCTACACAGAGGGTACGACAGAGGAGACAGAAGAGTTAGAGACCCTAACAGGCAGAAAATGAGATTTCAGCCTGGTGCAGCCTGACTCCTCAGAGAACAGTCCGCAGCAGTGTGAAGATGGGGCTGAGGTGGAGACACACACACACACACACACACACATGCTCAAAGGTCCACATAATTACAGTGACACACACACACACTGTAGATAATTGATCAACTCCATGACATTTTGAGGATCAGTTAAGGATTTTGCAACATCTTTTACACAAATATTACATGACATGGTTGAGCAGCATGGCTAAGTCAACTTTTCAACCTTCTGTTTAGATTGAAAGATTGATTACTGCATATTTTTTTATCATTTCAAATACAGCAGCAACATCGGGAACTGAAGTCATTTTACTCACAAATAAGTTCATAGTATGTTTTTTTGACTTTTGGTTGTTACGTTGCACAGGTTTTTGGCAGTAAGACTATATTGTTAGCTGATCCCTTCCCCTGAAAATACTGTTTGCAGAGTCTCATACATGCTGTCAAACGCAGAGCTACACTACTGCATGCGTTAATAATATTGTGCATACAGACAGCATCATCAAGGTCATGTGTATGCGCACAAACACTGCTACACGCTGGACGTTATACTATAGCCTCGAGGGGGAAGCTTCTTGTGATTGCATTCTTAAAATGTTTGCTTCAACATTCCTCTGCGAGAAAGCAAAGGTTCTAATTTATTTGTATATAGTTCATACAGCGGGGAAGGAATGTCCCGTCTCAGATGTTTTCCCCCGTCCCGACATTCTTCTCCGCTAACTCCTGGACGCTCCTGATTTAGGCCGCTGGCAAGGGCAGCGCTCCAATATGAAACACCCTGGATGGGCCAGCCAGCAGCCATCTCACGAGGCAGGGAGAGGCTCAGGAGAGAGAGAGAGAGAGAGAGGGGGATGATGAGTAGAGATAGGTAAAAGACAGGGGGGGAAAAAAAGCATAAAACTTACCAGACAAGAATCTAACAGTTTCAGAAGCAGTGTGTCCCTGCTCCCCGCGGCTTGTTTCACCAACAACGCATCCCCGCTCTCTTTCCTTTACAACCAAACCTTCAAAACGCAGGTTAATTTTTTAGGAAAATGTTACCGGGCATGAGAGGAAACACAACTCCCCTCTCCAAATCAACATGGACTCCTCCATTCACCTCCCCTACTTGGGAAATGATTTAAGTAGGACCATGTGTGTGTGTGGATGTAGAATAATATGTCACTTAGAGGGCCAAGAGGACCCAAAGAGCAGCATACCTGCTTCTTATTAGGACAACTGGAGGAGCCTTGAGGCCTTTTGCTCTGTTGAGAGGGAGGTGGGATATGATACATTTAGAGGTAGCAGGTTCAGTTAGAGTTACTTTCATAAGTGATAAAGCCAGCTTCAATTCCTTATTAACGGGTTACTGAGCACTTTGATGATGGACAGGTAAATTCAGCGAGCGTACGAGGGGGGTTGGTGGTATCGAGTCTGTTTTGAAACCAGTTGAAACACTTTGCCCCGCGGCTCTTTTCCGTCCTTTGCTGGCCAAGGAATATTCCCCCCCAAATTCGATTATCTGGTCGCTAATAAAGACCAGGTCAAGAGCTAACGCATTTCTCAAACTGCAAATCTATTCCGAAGCTGAACAGAGCTGAGCTCACAGAGACCTTTCTTTGGCGTTATCTTTGTCAGCATATCTTTCTCGGAGATAAGTTGTTATCTTGTGCCATGGGTTTTTGGAGCGGTGTCAAAAAGGAATTTTGGAATAAGTGGAGCCGTGGATCTGAGACAAATTACTTAATTCTTCCTTTCTGGTGCTATCTCTGTCTGGGACGGGCTTGCTGGGAGCCTTTTGATGTCCGCGACAGGGGGATTTCCTTAGTGTGTCTGACTGTGTGTGTGTGTGTCTGTCTCTGTGTCTTTGTTGATACATATAACACACACTCCTTTGCTTGTACGCTAAAAGTGAGAGATGTTCAAAGTATTATAGGGCCTTGTTAGAAACTAAAAAAGACAACTGAAAACATGTTCGGCACATATGATGCACCGCCCCTCTGGTCCTTTCTGTAACAAATATGTCCCCTTTTTTCTGGACGTAACTGTCCTGCAGTTGTATTATTTTTTTACAATAACCATCATTCCATGTTTTACGCATTTGTATCAACTGTAAGAATACAAAATCAATCCCAAAACTCATCACACATTCATTTTTCTCTCTCTCTCTCTGTTTCCATTTTTCCTCCTATCAGGTGATGGGCCTGCTGAACCCCGGTGGCGTGCCACATCAGCCTCAAAGCGACTACGCCATCTCTCCTCTGACGGGCGGTCTCGAGCCCCCTGCCGGCATGGCTGCCAGCTGCAGCCAGCGCATGGATCACATCAAGGGTCTGGAGGGTCTGACCAGCGTTCCCTCCATGTCAGCTCTGCCCTCCCTGCCCAGCTCCCAGTCCTACTGTCCCCCCTCCTACAGCTCACCGGGCTACACAGTCGACCACGTGGCGTCCTACCAGTACGGCCAGTACGGACAAAGTAAGGTCAATAGACATCTTTTTTATTCTCTCCTTTATTACTACACTCAATGCCCAGATTAGGCCTGTGATTGTTATAGCATAGTTTGAAATGCAAAGAAACGCAAAACTATTATTGTTATTATCTTTGCCTGCACATTTGCACTCTCAAAGAACAAATAACAAGAGCTTTATAGAGAAGAATCAAACACCAGCATCAACAGGAGTGAAAATAATGAGTTTATAAGTTTAAACTAAAATTAAAAATCAGGATTAAATTTAAGTAAGCCTATACAAATTCGTGTTTTATAAAATCACTACAAAATACATCCATATTCTATATTTTAAGACATCTGAAAACAAAGTCTGATATTTGACTTTTGGCCACCACTGTGACTCTGTCCTCACTGTGAGTGCAGTTGTATTGTATTAGTCTTTAGTTGATACATGCTTTTAAGATGGCATGAAACTCAACTACATACTGATGATTGGAGGCTGGTGAGTGTCCTGTACAGATCTTTTTTTTTTCCCCCCACGTAATTGCTGTCTGACCATTTTTGGGGTTCATAACAGATCGGAGAAGACATGTGTCAGTTTGACACTTTTTCATGCAAAAACTGATTTAAGTAAATTCACCCTGTTACCAAGATAGAAATGAAAATGGCGACACTGCAACACTGCAAGGTGAGGAAAAAGAGGGAGACACACTCGCTTGTTTTACAGACAGTATAAAGTTGTCATTTATTACACTGTTGTTGTTGCACACTGCAGCTTGACTCAGTAATGATTAGCATGATCTGTAATGATGTCAACGACGTAGCAAAGCATTACAGTAGTTGCAAAGACGTGCTTGGTGTAACTTCTGTAGTCAACTGCGGTATGTGTGTGTATACAGTTTTAAAGAGAATAATTTTGAAAAAAATCATGTGACCACACAACACTTGTTTTTTTTTTAAAAAAAAAAATCTGCTTCAGAAATTTGAGGAACTTTCCATTCCCTAGAGTAAAACACTGACTGGTCTTATGTTCTTTTTTTTTTTTTTTTATCTCTCACTTCAAATTGAAAATGTCTGAACCAAATCAGGCGATACAGTGTATGATCATCAAGCGTGCTGGTATTCCAGTGGTCGAGTCATACCCTGTAACCACAAATTACTCACAAGCTCTTGAACAAGCGGCTGACAACACACAGGTAGCCGCAGCGCTGCTTGTTAAGGCCGCTAACATTTCTCTGGATCCAGGCACGCGGTCTCGAGTGTTGGGGTTAATTGTGCAGATATGATTCCATCTGTGTGATACTGAGATCTGTGGTCAGGTATATTGTAGAGTCAGCTCCCATCAGGGTAAAGTTGTAGCTCCGGTAGTGTGTGATAGCCCTCCTCAGACTGTTTGCCCTCAGAGAATACCTACCTGTCCAGCCACGAGAGGGTCTTTTCACTTTACATTACCGTTAGCTAAAGGGTTACTCTCAACTTCAAACAAACCTCCGTCTAACTTTGGAAAGCAACGTCGTTTTCCGTCACAGCGTGATTGCAGCGGCCGCCGTTTCCAATTTTGGTCCGCAGGGGGTTGACCAATCAGGTTCATCCACTGACCCTGTGGCAACCTCGAGACAACCGGGCCCTTCAAAGAGCGTGGCAGCGGTCCAATGAGTCTGACTGCATGTAACTCTGTGGGGCGGCAGGTATCAAATGAATATCTAACTTAATATCCGAGAGCAGCAAATGTCTAATGAAATATCTCGGTGAAATATCTCAAAGTGGACAGAATAAAGAATTAGAGCGACACACATATGAACCACCTCTAGCATGTGGCACTGTGCATGTACACACACACACACAGGGACAAAGGCGAGCCACCAGGACAACACATGCGCTCACATACACCTCCACACCGTTACAAGCCGGAGCAGTCCATCTTGATGTGATTAATCAGTGCGACTGGATAGCCGGTGTGCGGTTGGGTTTGGGAGCTGCAGAGGAAAGGTCCTTTCTGGGGGTGGACGGATCCTAATAGCCTCTGGCAGGGCGGCTATTAGAAACAGGTGCTAGGACTGAGGTCAGCTGGGGAAGCAGTGTTGAACAGTGCTGCTCCAGGTTCCAGTGCAGCATAAGAGACCGTGGATTGATCCACACCGCGGTACATTTTGACTACATGTAGCTTTCGCTGGACAGCCTCACGGAAATAACAGTGGTAATCCATGAATTACTTGTTTGTTTTTATTTGGGTAAATGTCCTCTGTTGCTAAGCAGACATCGCATTTGTGCACTTCACTTTGCAGAGGTCACCTGTCAATCAGTTCTCCCAATACTGAGGAGTCTTTCTCTCCACATTTTCTGTTGTGGAAGTTTCTTTACCTGTTTGGCCATGGCGGCTTTCATTAATTACTCAAGATTTCCAGGAACCAGAGACATAATACACACAAATTCCTGAGCCATTTAGAGCAAAGACCTGTAACAACAATCAGTGACAGAGACCATAACATGCGTTTTTTTAATCATTACAATGTTATATTTTGGTCAGGATCAGGGTCGGGAGGACACGCAACGTGAAGGGAGTTACTTTCTATGGCAAAAAAAGAAGAAAAAAAACCATAATGAGTATTTTATTGGATGATTTCCATTTTTAGACTAGTACTTTTTTGATTTTACTAATTTAAGGCCAACCAATAAATAAATAAACTTTTTGAATTACCCCACCAGAATTTTATTGTTGGCAGTGTGCAGAAGACTTTAAAACCAGCATGTTGCAAATTAAAAACTTACCAAAAATCTAATTAAACAGTTAACTGAATGAATAAAATATGACTATGAATCCAAATAAATACTGACAGACTGTTTTTGGTGTCTGATCAAAATTCTCTGGATGTGGATGGTGGAAATTAAATACATAACTGCAGTATATTCAGTACTTTCTAAAAAATCTTGCATTTCGCCCTCTGAGTGAGAAACCTTGTAGCTGCATTTGTTAAGGGCGTCCTCATGCTTCTGTTCTCACATCTCCTGACCTTACACCCAAAACTACTGTTAGCACATGCTATGCTAACAATAGCCATATGTTTGCGGAATGGCATGCTAAAGCATATGCCCAAAATTTATTGCGACCGTAAATCTCTTTTATCCTCTTTTCACTTTGGTTTTTTAAAATCCCTTTTCACTGGTCATAACTTAACAACTGTCTCATCCTTTTGTTTCACAGGTGCCCTTTCTTATCTGAGGCCCGAAATCACCTGATCAGAAGCTTCAGACTTCACTGAGGGACATTTGCGTGTACAGCGGTGGAAATCATTCATTATCTGGACCAAAATTTTGCATTTACCAGGACATTCTCTACTGCAGGACATTTCATTATTCATTCTTGGTGGAGAAACGGACAAATAAAAGAAGGGACCACAAGAAGGAATATCAGACCAAAAACTGTTGATTTACTGTGAACGTTGCTGCATCAGTATTGCAGATGAACGGCAGAGATACCAGCGCTTAATTCGGTTGGTTCAGCGCACGTGGAGCTCCGACCATCTTCACTTTCCGCAGGCCGCGAGCGAATCCAGTGACCAAACACCAACCCTGGACTCTGTCTGTGAGGTCTTTGTTATGACAGCAAACCCAAATCTATCGTCACAGACTACCAGCCTATGAGCTGACGCTTGAAGGAACGTGTTTACATATCTTAGGGCCACATGAGTACATATGAAATTACATGTATCGCCAAATTAATCCCTAAATTGTATCTGCTGAAGGGGAAAAGAAAAGGGCTTTTGTTGATTTTTTTGGACATGGCATTTATTTGCGATTTCTGCATCCCACACATGGAGAAAAATTCCAGACGCAAAAGAAAACAAACGTGAGCGAATGAATCTGTGGGTTTTATTGTACCAGAAACTCTAATGTACACCACAGCTGTTCTGCAGAGAAAGTTCATTCAAACCTCCTCCCCCCTCTGTCTCTGTTCGCCTTTCTGTCCTACTCCCTCCGTCTCATTGATGTTTCGGACGGTGAGGCAGGGATCCCTACTCCTTTTGTAGTTTTAGAGAGGACTCGGTGGAGGTCAGGGGGTGACTTTAGGGAAAGTGACAGATGAGAGAGCAGTAGAAGAGGGCGGTGGCAGAGAAGTATCTTTAAAGGGGAGGGGATAGGCAAGATCGATCACAGGCTGAAAACCCTTTAAAGAGCCTCTCCCAGCGAGAGAAAGCCACCAGGTCACAAGTCATGACCGAGAGACACTTGAGAAACCGACAGACCAAGAGAGTTTAGACTAAAGACAGCCATTCTCCCAGCTGACCAGAAGTGCAATATCATGTATCTTAAGAGTCAACCTTACCATTCAAACAATAAAAAGAAAACGTGCCTCTGAAAGTCTTACAAAACCCTTCGGATTTAAACTCTGGATCTAGTTTGGGACTTAAAGGAGCAACACATGTGCCTTTGAAGGCTTTTGGGTCCAAAACAAATAGGAAACATTGTTAAAATTGCTGTACTAGCACACATGTCATGAGGAAAAGAATGAATGAAGGGAACGCCAACGTAAACAGCCAATTACCAGGAATGACAAAGCCAAAATTGTATTTTATTTTGTTGTGTTGCTTGGGACCTTTTTTTTTTTTTTTGTTTCCATTTTGCATAAGCAGGAAATATTGATTAGGTGTCTAATGCATTCCGGACATATTTATTGTCACAAGTGTAATTGTAAACCTTTCCACATTGTACAAGTGATGGGTGTGATAGAAATACTTTATCGATCTAATTCAGAATAACAGGTCGCCTTCATACAAGCACACTGTTGTTCTGTACATCTGTCTATGTTAGAATGAACCAGTCCTTTCAGTCCTTTGATATATTTTTTTGTATTATCTGACAAAGCGATATGACATAATGTCATGTGTACAAGCGCATTATCACTACTATTTATAATGAAATAAAAATTCTGAAAATAACTGCTGTTTTAGTCGGTTTGTTGTTCACCGAGTGGTAATCACTAAATGGAGCCTTTGTGTTTATTTTGGTCACGACTTGAGAAAAAAGAAAAGCGAGTGACTGTGATTCACTCTGTGGAAGAATACAAGTGCATTTGGAGACAAACATTTTGAAGGCGCTCATGTGAACCCTCCAACCAAAATAGGCTCAGCCAAATGGGGATCACCAGACATTCGATTTGACACTGAACACAACAGCCTTTCTTATGGATGGCTGTAAATGCTCAGACATCTGCATTGGTGTGTATTAATACCCCCGCTGACCCCCGCTACTGTAACAAACTGACTTTTGTTTAACAACCTCTCCGATGAAGAGAACAAGCCTTAAAGCGTTTTGGACAAACAGAACACCCAGCCCCTCCAAAAACCTCTGCAACCCATCCACCCTGCTTACACACACAGGGCCCCCTCTGTGTGTGTATGTGTGTGTGTTTGTGCACCACATGCATTCATACATTATGTTCATGTTCACATATAGTGTTGTTTCTGTGTGTGTGTGTGTGTGTGTGTGTGTGTGTGTGTGTGTGTGTGTGTGTGTTCATGCAGCCTGAGGGTATTAAGCCTAATTATAACATTCTTCTGATTAATCGTGTCTGCTCGCAGGCCTCGGAGGGGTGGCACTGTGTGCAGCTCGTGCAGCAGGACCACACACTCTATAAATAAAGTCTAAGTCAATAACAACGTTAAGGATCACTCATAGTCTTGTCAGCTCTGTTTGCTAAGCCTGAATAATTCATCCAATGAGAGGACACTGAGACACACACGCCAACAAACACACACCCACACACTCTGAAAAAGTACAAGCAGTGGCGCGCTAATCACCTGTGGTGCGCACAAACACTACTGCGGATACACACTTTGGCGTACAGATGTGCGCACGGTGCCTGTACATGTGGGTACCGCGGACACACACCTACACACACACGCACACACACACTGTGTTTGCTTTCTTAATCAGTCCATACCATTAAAGATGAAGACAAATCACACCTGCGAAATTCCAAAGCTAAGACATTACTTTTATTAATGAACCCTCCCCTGCACTGAAAAGGCTATTATTTCTTTAATACACCCCAGAGTGTAGTTAAATGAAACTATTTTAATGGCATTTCATACTGCCAGATAATGACAAATTTTTGGATTGTTGGCCATATGTCTGGCAGCAGAACTGCCAACAGATCATTTTGCTCCTCATACAGCTACATTCAAATAAATCCAAATTAAATAATCTGATTTTTTTTCTCTTAATTTCACATTGGAAAAATTCATATATCTTCCAAAATCACACAAAAAAAACTTTTTTTCTCTACCATTATTGGCACTGGTATTGTCACGTGTCAAATGTTAGTCTTGCAAAAGTATTACATGTACCTCATTTTGTTATTTTATTTATAATAATACCCAAAAGAGGAAGAAAATTCTTAATGGCTCCAAGTTTGATGTTAGCTCTATACTTCACAGTTTAATTCTTTAGCAAGGTGATAATTATTTTTTTATGCTCTTCATAGTGTGAGCTGATAGTTGTAGAGACACAGACACATTCATATCCTTGTGTAACCATGTGATCCAGTAACTCACATCTTAGACAACCCCCTGGGTTAAAGAATTTGTTTTTTTCCTCAGTGTTGTGATCTAACATGACCTCCAGATCACGCCAGCAGCTGCTTCTGTCATTCTCACAATGTGTGTGTGTGTTTGTGTGTGTGTGTGTGTGAACCCTAAATGTTCTTATTGTCTCTATGCCTACCATGTGCGCTGTGCCTCTTTGTTACATCCGATGAGCGCTCATAGTAAAAGAGTTTAAAATAAGAGAGAAATGCACTTAATCTCAATTTTTCCTACCTTTAACAGTTAAAGGTGGCACATTGGTTCAGTGATTAGCACAGTAGTAGTTCAAATCTGATGACCAGTTGGCTGGAGTTTGCTTGCGTGGGTTTGCCCCAGATGTTCTGGTTTCCTTCCCTAGTCCAAAGACTTACAGGTTAGGTAAAATGGAAACCTCTAAATTCCTTGTAGATGTGAATGTGTTTATCTGCCTTTATGTGTGTCAAGCATCATTTAATTGATTACTCTTTGCTCTACTTACATGTGTTACCCCTCAGAACACCACATCAGTAAGGTAAACGTCTGGAAGGAAGTGTTTCGGGGTGTCTCCTCTACCCCGGCTTGCCATACAACCCCCTGTACACACACTTAACCCCTGACACTACCCGGCGTTCACACACTCTGTCATCACAGATCCTGGCTGCTGCTGACCTGAGCACTAACACATGCTGGGAGAACTTAACCTCTGGACCTCTGAATGGAAAAACACATCGACGGAGGAGCAGTAGGACATCCGAGGAGGAGGAGGTGGCAGAGGAGGATGGTGTGTGCGTGACTAGTTGCCTACAGAAAACACACAACTGTAAACTGACACATTGCACTCATTTCTTCAATATTTTTTTTTATCTCTTGACATTTTTGTTTTGGCTTCCTATGGGGTTGACTGTTTTACTCTGGGGCTTAGGGAAACCTTTCAGAACCCATTAGATGAAAACAAAAACATGATGGTAAAGTTACAAACAACACTGTTTCACTGAGGTGACACTGAAAGAAGTTGGCATTTAGGGGTTACAAGGTTTTCATCCAACGACAGTAATATGTTTCATGTTTTGATCCGCTAGAGTTCCTCTTCTCCTTTTGAGTTGTACATTTTTAACTTCTATTCGGTGCATCCCTATCAATAAAGCCTCTTCATGATTTATAATTTTATTTGATCATAACTAAAAGAGGCACAAAAAACAAAATATTTCTATCATCTTGAGTATATGAGAAAAATGTTTTTACTGGACTGATCTTTATTAGGTCCCCTGAGAGAAATGGTACCCAAAGAACCTCACTTTTATTGGGGCCATCAGTGCAAAGTATGAAAAACAGGCTGTAAACATAATTACCACCTTTTAAGTTGATAAGAAGAACTTGTTAGCAAATAGTTGTTTATTTATACATGCAGCAGATATGGGGCAACATTATCAATCATTTTGTCCACTTGGTGAATGTCCAATATTCCCTCTACTTTAAGCTCTGTTTATGTTCTCCAGCAACTCCCGATAGAAATATCTGATTTTTTTACAGCAACATTTTTTACATTTAATTTTCATCATTTGGCAGATGCTTTTATCCAAATCGACTTACAAACAAGTTTAGGTAATTAAGCATTATAGGACAGTGACTAGAGACTACCCCGTGGTATAAATTCTCAAGTAGCTGAATGGGTACAAGTGCAATGAGATGATTTTTCTCCATCCATCCATCCATCCATCCATCCATCCATCCATCCATCCATTCAATCTTTGCCACTTATCCGTTACCGAGCATCAGACTGAGTAAGGGAACCCATACATCCTTCACCCTGGCAACACCCTCCAGCTCCTACTGGGGGATTCCAAGGTGTTGCCAGGCAAGAAGAAATATGTGATCCCTCCAGCATGTTTTGGGTCTACCCCGGGGTCTCCTTCCAGTTAGACGTGCCTGGAACACCTCCAGAGGGGTGATTTTTCTTTTCTTTAAATTAATGTAAGAAATAACTAGAAATAGACAAAGTGCATAAAAAATATCATGAACAACAAACAAAGAAGTTCACCAATCAACAAGGCCTCAAGTATTGAGATGTTCAGGGAAGAGTTGAGTTTTCAGGTGTTTCTTGAATTCACCAAGAGAGTCAGCAGACTGTACGGAGCAGGGCAGCTCATTCCACCATTGCGGAACCACAAATGAAAAGAGTCTGGATCGTGACTTCATACCAGGCTGAGACCGGTTGGAGTGGACTGAAACAGTAAAACCAAAAAAATGAGCTGAAAGGAGCTAAAACGCTCTGTAAAGCCGATGGGAACATCAGGCTCTGTAGGTTCATGCTATGAGTGACCCCTTCCACATAGAATAAAAGTGATTATGTGCTCCATTGTTAATATAAAAGTGTTGATAACAGCTGCTTTAAATACATTTACTTAAAGCATTTGACGATAAAGTATTCCTTCTCAAACTGGTGCCCATTAGGAAGCTCAATGTGCTGCTGGCAGCTGTAAATTTAGCCATATTGTGGCAAAACTATTGGTGTTTGAAACATGCTGAACACAGCAAATGGACAGTGGAGAAGCAAATTATACTGTAGTAATAGTTTGGAAAAGTGTCTAAAGATGTGAGATGAGAGCTTTTTTTTTCATCATGAAACCTCGTCAATGTTGGAATGAAATGCCCTGACCCTACGACCGCAGTTGCTGTTCTATGTAAAACCGCATACCTTTTACAGCCACTATTCAAGAGTTCGATACTCAAATGACTGATTTTGGGTGGAGTATCACTTTAAGGGTAAACCACAGCAGCCAAGAGACTGTTCTGACAGCGGTGGAGCCGAGCAAAAATACCAACAGAAAAGAGGAGCTGACTGATTCATTCTTTTTATGGAATCACATGATGAGAAAAGACATGACGTGAGAGAAGGAGAGAGAGCAGAGGATTGCAGACCACAATATGAACAGTGTTTTTTTTATGTGTGTCAGCGGAAGTGATATACAGTACGAGTTAGTGTGTGTGTGTGTTTGTGTGTGTGTGTGTATGTGTATGTGAGTGTGTCGCAGCTTGCATGTGTTTTTCTGTAAAGGCGAAAGACAATCGGCAGACAGTGACGCAGATCAGAGGGAAAGGGCTGGAAGAATGAAGTCAGACAGGAATTTCTAGGAAATGACGGCTAGCAAAACAAGAGCAACGTGACTGCATCAATACAACCGCTGTGCCACTCTTCAGCCATTCACTGGCACTGCTCTTATAGGGGCTTACATTGCCCAGAGAACATCACATGTCCTGAGTATGTGTGTGTGTGTTTGTGTGTGTGTGTGTCAGTGTTGTGGGTGCTCAAACTGTCAGAGGCTGGACAGTAGTGGCTTCAGGGCCTCCTGTGTACAGCATGACTCCTGACTTAGAGGAACAAAGTTAATATCATGATACAATAACATGCCATAAACAATTTTAATATGACTAATGTTATTGAGCGTTGATTGCAAACACAAACAGGAAAGCACTGAAAACATTAGAAGTTAAAACAGACTTCCTGGCAGGGCTCATTTCTTTATAATCTCTCTTGACAGTCATCTGGACTAACATAGAGACATCTGTCGGCAAACCCTCCTCATGTGAATTTACTTCTGCCTGAGAAGACTTTACCCACGGCTTCTACTTATGGACTTTTCACTCAACTTAAAACGAAAAATCAGCGACAATGCATATATGTGTGTTTTTTTTCTTCTTCATCTCCTACTGCCAATCACCGCTCAATACACAGATCATCTTTGTTTGTTAGTGGTAGGTCTTTCCTGGAAAAAAAAAAATCTGCTGGGTCACAGGAAGTGATGGATTTTATGACGGGGATTTGTTGGGATTGAACAGTAACAGTCACTGTGTTAAAGCAGACAGAGAGAAACTCTAAGGGTATCATCAGCAGCATCAAAGAACAGACAAATTAAATAGCCCTTTAGGTTGAAGTGTAGAGGAATTTAGACGACAACCACATAATTACAACAAATAAAAGAATCCAAAAATCTATTTCTTTAACTGGTAACCAGTGAATGGAGGCCAGTAACGGGGAGATACGGTTTCTCTGCTTCCTAACCGTGAGGAGCCTCGCTGCTGCATTTTGAACCACTTGTAGGTGAGATAAAGAGAGTAAAGAGAGTAGTTAAGACACAGCGATGAAAGCATGTAAGACGCTCCGCAGATCTCCGAAAAGAGAGAAAGAATTTTTTAAAAGAGGGAAAGAATTTTATTTTTGCTGCTGACCTGATGTGGAAAAAGCTACTACTAACAGTAGAGTGTAGAAATATTGAATAACCTTGCCCTACTTCCCACAATATAATCATCAAATACATTATATGATAATTCAAAGATTTAAGCCAATGCAGAATAAAAAACCATACTACTAATTACCCAAAATCTCATATTGTATAAGTGCTCAGAAATCAGTTGACACTTATGTTGGAGTGCTTAGAACTCATTTTCTGTTCCGGTTGTTTCCTTGCTCTCTGACATAGTGGATAACTGTATTGCATTTACTACAAATTTTGTCCCTAAATGGTAAATCATCCGTAAACTTACCTATATGCAAAAACAGAGTTTGGCTTGCAGGCTAAGCAGCAGCAGAAAATTCTGGTTATGAGATGGATACTGTCCCAGGAGCATAGTAATGGAAGCTTTCCCTTTACAAAGAAAAGAAACTTCTTTTAGAAAGCGATTGTATGTAAGTATTTAATTATGAAGTCTGCACTGCATATGAGTGCTTTCAAATCTCCTTGTCAGGTCTGTGTTCCCCTGCCAAACTAGATGGGAAAATGAAATGAATAAAAAACAATTGCACTGTAAAAAAGAAAAAGCTGAGATCATTTAAAAAATGCTTCACATAAGTTTTACCTTTAAGTTTGTCCAACTTAGAATTTTTTACTTCAGTTTAGTAACTTCAAGTTAAAATAACTTCAAATTTTACATGGTTACACTTTGTGCTAATTTACCCAAAGTTTACTCTAAATCTAACTCTGATCTGTAACTTTCAGTTTTTACTTAATTCAATTTTTGATGTTTTAATTTTCAGTTTCTGCTGGGTTTGTATTTGGCAGTAAAACAGTGCCAGCTTTGATCCATATTAAGACTGGTATCAGCCCTGATAAACATAATATTTTGGCTGTAATGCCTTTAAATACTACAGATAGAATGTGGGGGTTAGTTAAAATGGACACTGTCCTAGAGACAAATAACAAGCCTCCATCACTGTCTTCATTAGAAGTAAGAAGGCTTTCTGATCTGATCATTTAGATCCCCTCCAGACATGTTTTACCATGTATGTAAAATAGTCTAATAATTTTATATATTTTCTACAAAACATCTTTTAAATTATGATGAAAATTATGTGAAGACAAACTCTGCACATACATCATTCTGCACAGTGAAGCTCAGACATCCAACTGTAGGAACAAGAAGTAAAACATATTTTTGAGTGGAGGGTGACTTTAAATGAAAGCTGACCTGATGTGAAATGTTGTGACGTGAGTTCACAATAAAAAGGACTGTTTTGTTTTTTGTTTGTTTGTTTTTTTAAAATATAACTGAATATATGATTTAACAGTGTAGAAGAGTTTAAATTTAACACGGCGAGAAGTCTGAAAGTTTGTTTTCCTACACTCTACTACTAAAGAACCTTCTGATTTTGTGATGAATCACAACTTAAGACTGTAAGGTATCAGGACTCATCCACTCTTGTTGAAACACGAGGCTGTTTTCGTCTGTTGTCAAAACTTCCATTTTTACTTGAAATTATAATACTTAACATTTATAAATATTCGTTATAATCACCATCAATGATTATTTATGCCAAATAACACGACTTGCCAAGTGTAAATTGCATCAGCAGAAAATTACAGTTCAGTTACAGTACAAGTTATCTAGGAGATGCGGTGCAAAATAACTGCAACATTTTGAGAGTTTTGAGTTCAAAACAGTTCAGTGTTTACTGCATGTTACACATTGCACTCTCTGTGCAACAGGCCATAGATTGATGTACTGTCACATCAGGATATGAATCCAATCCAGTTGTCGAAATTCATTCATGTTTCATACTATTTTTTTTACCGTCGTCTTTTCATGGACTCTCTGGTGTTTTTGTATGACTGACAAGGAAACTGCTATGAGTGCATATCTGAGACTTTATGAGTGCCTCGTGGCTCTGGATTGTGCAACAGAATCGCCTACAAGTCACACAGCCAATGCAGTGAGGTTTGGCTCGGGAGTCTGAGGACAGACTGACAACCCTGTGTTTGTGGTTACGTCATGTTGGACAGTGTGAAAGCTGAAAAGACAAGAGAAAGAACATGAGTTATTAGGATGCAGAGTGAATTAAGAAGAAGAGAAAGGAGAAACAACAAACAGAGGATAGGCTTTTTGCACACACATGTTTCCACCATCGTATCGTATCAAGACTATCTCTCCACTCCGTTTCATACTTCATATGTACAGGGAATGATCCCCTGCTTCAAGGTACGTGGATATTTCTTTAAGATGCACTGGCTTGCTCGGTCACACCCTGCAGTTTACTTATAAGGCACCTGTGCTGGTGTGTAATCGCTGATTGTTTGATCTTCACCTGAGTCAATGTGCAGTGTGTGACAGTCTGCTTTGTAATTTTGAAAGAGAAGTGTGTGTGTGTGTGTGTGTTACAGCATTAAATCCATGTACCTAAATAAGTTGTAGTTTGGGCGTCTGTCTACATACAGCCTCCTTGTATTGCTGTTTCCCCTGCTCTATTTTTCTTTTCTTCTCTTGACAAAAAAGTTCTCTATACTAATGCATTGCTTGCAGCTTCTTCAGCTAACGTGCTTGGTGAGATGCATGCGAGTCGCAGTCTCCTGGTTATGGCAGCTGTGATTCTCTATACCAACATATTGCTTGCAGTTTTGTGAACTAATGTGCTCAGTGGGACCTGTGCAGAAAGCAAACATTTTAAGTCGGCTAACAGTGGATGGGAGGACTCGACCTTCCAGTCAAGCCGGCATCTCTCTGCCTCCAGTGCAAAATAAACCTGAGGTGGTTAGATGTTGGCGTGCTCCTGACTACCACTGAGCGCCTGACTACCACTGCTTACAGTCGGCCAGCTAAGGCGCTCAGTGGTAGTCCATGTTGAGCACACAGAACAGGTCAGCTAACAGCAGACATCTCTCTCTCTCCTCTTTGACAAGAAATAAAACACAAACGTATGGCTTGCAGAGCACCAGTTGATACGCCAAATAAACTCCACAAGGTTGCCAAGCTGGTTATATTAGCATGAAGCTAGTATTCCCATAGGGCTGGTGGTAAACAACGTGAGTGGAGCTTCTGGATTACTGCCAGTCCCTTCTGCTTGACAAAGAGTGGCAGTGCCGATATATCAAGTATCGCAAGCCACCAGGGACACTCTTGTGTGGGTTGTGGAGTGTCCGTGCCTTTGAAAGATTATCATGATGAGTATATGGTGTGTTTGGGACATCAGCATACAATATTGTCCAGGGAGAACCCACAGCTGTGAGCGGACTGTTTCATACTGCCTGCACATACCAGAGAGGCACGTTGTCACTTTTTTGAGTGTGGCAGAAGGTCCCCCTCTTTCTGATGTGCCTAAGGGGAAAATTGTGAAAATGGCTATATGGCTGAAGCCACAAAGGGAAAAGGGGAATGTTCAAGGCTCTGGCAGGTCACCCTGCCTTCTACTTGTCTTAGGCCTACAACAGGAGGCTGGCCTTATGCTAATCCCCTTACTCCCACAAATACAGTGTTAGAGGAGGAGGGAGAAGACTCAGAGGATGAGATGAGATATACAGACTATCTTCTCCTCTAAGGAAAATTGCACCGACTGTGTTGCACTGCTGAGGTCCTCCAACAGCCAGAATAGTTGTCATTACATGTGACTCTTAATACCATCTATGTCATTAATTAATCATCTCAGAAATGCAATCAATGATTAGTTTGTAACACATATTTAAACTGACTTTACAAGGTGTGTCACAACTAAGGATAAAATAAAAATAATGTTAACAGCAAAATAAAATGTTGACTCCTATGTAAATTAAAAGAATGATCAAATTAATCAAAAGTAGCTAATTAATCAATGTTACCTTAATAAATGTTCCTTTGGTTGACATTTTACTCATTAATCTCTGTGTATGCAAAAACGATCACACAATCAGTGCAGCTGGTTATCAACCTAAACAAACAATGTTTTACTCAAATATCCTTCTCTCACCTTATATTTCATCCTGTACTCACCACATCAACCTCATATCACTTTAGAAAAACATGTGTATGCCTGGTCTGAAGAATGTGTGAGGTGCGCACATTCTCACTGCACATTCTGTTTTTATAAATATCAGTTGCATATGAATGGTTTTTGTGCATATGCATCGTTTATGCATCTGGTCCCTGATGTGCAAACAATTTGATTCGCCAGCAGCTACACACAAGTGGTCTGCATCTTGTCAAAGTTTTTCGAACATGCATGACAGGGAGCAGGTTGCCTGTTTGTGCTCCCTCCCTGGATCAAGCCCTCTCTCCATTGATTTCTCCCTCCAGCTCCATGCTTAGCAAGACCACCTGCCCTAGTATAAATTGTAAGATTAGGATGGCCTGCTTGCTAAGCTGCACAGAGCTATGGCTACACAGACCTGTCTGGCTACTACTGGGGCCATTATGTCCCTTTACCTTCGTGACCTGTCCTGCCAGGTGCAGGAAGGCTCAAACTGTTACAAGGCAGCATGGTTGGCTTTGGGGGTGGACCCATGGGTTGTGTTCACCATGACCCATGGCTACTGCTTACTGTTTTCTTGCAAACCTTCTGTGACAAGGTCGGCCACTTCTACCACTGTGACCAACATTGTGGAGCACATTCAAAACCTGGGCCTGTACCTAAACTGCAATAAGAGCAAGCTCCAGCCTTCCTAGGTGACAACATTCCTGAGCATGGTTTTGGACTACAGGAGGGAAATCATCGTCCTGACTTTGGATAGGGAGCAGGTTTTCACAGCCTGCTTCAGTAACTTCCAGCTGCATTCTTGGGTTGACTGTGGGCTCTGCCCTCATCTCATGGGCCTAATGGCAGCCATGGTGCAAGTAGTCTCTCTTGCCCTCCTGGTCATGCAACCTGTCCAAAGGTGCCTGCTGAGTTTGGGCCTATGTCCTTTCCTATGTTGTTCCTACAACATAGGAAAGGGGAGTTCTCTAGGTTCAGTGGTCTATTGCCAACTGCCCTTCACAGACGCATCCCTGGTAGGCCTGGGCACTGTCCACAAAGGCTGTGGGGTTAACGAATGTTAGAGTGGCCATTGGATAACTTAGCACATAAATGTCCTGTAACTGAGAGCTAACTTCTTGCACAACAATTCAGAACAATTTCTGCCAAGATTGAGAGCCCACAATGTCATTGTCCAACAGCACAGTGACAGCAGCCTACATCAACAGACAGGGGGGCCTTGGGTGCCCCATCCTATGCAAGCTGGTAATCAAACCTTCTGCTCACCCCCTTCTACTCACTCAGAGCTGTGCTGGGGCCACTGAATACAGCAGTGGATATCATGTCTAGAGGAGGCCTGAACCCAGAAGAGTGGAGACTCCATCCTCAGGTGGTTGAGGAGACCTGGTGTCACTTTGACAGGGAAGAAGTGGTCTTCTTCCAGAGAGTTGGCATTGTCGATTTTTCTTCTTCCTGAGCAATGATGATCCACCCCTAGGGTGGGATGCTCTAGCACTCCTGTGGCATCAGGGTCTGCTCTATGCCTTCTCTCCTTTCAGTCTTCTCCGGCTTCTACTCTAGAGGATTCAGATGAAAGGAATGAGGCTCATTTTGATGATTCCTCTTTGGCCACATGCTGTGGTTCTCAGTGATTCTGCCTCTCTTTGATGGCACTCAGTGGGAGCTCCCTCTTTGGATGGACCTGCTGTCTCAGGGGAGAAGGACCCTGTTCCATCCTTCCTGGCAGGGCTAGAGAGAACTGTGGCGCCATCCACCTGGGCTGCCTATTTGTACCGTTGAGGGTTACTTACCACTTAGTGTGGGGCTCACCAGGTGGATCCCTACTCAGCCACAGCCCAGGACATCCTGTTTTTCTTGCAGTCTCAGCTGGAGGCTGGGAAGTCTGCTGTTACCATGCGAGGGATGGTGGTGGCAATCAAGGCAGTTTGTGTCTGCAAATGTGCATTGACTTCGGATGGCTGCTCCTTGATTTCCCTGTTCCTTAGAGGTGCCCAGAGGCTTACAGTTCACAGGACTAGACCTTCAATCCCTCCATGGGACTTGGATATAGTCCTTGGTGCACTTCAGCATCTCCCCTTTGACTTCCTTGGGGTTGCTGAAATGGCTTTCCCTTAAAACTGCAGTTCTAAAACTGCAGATAGTCATAACCTCTGCCAGGAGGATAAGCGAACTTCAAGCACTGTTGTTTCACAGTGACTGCTGTAGGTTCCTGCTGGTTAGGTCAGGGGTAGTCCTCCACCCCAACCTGGCATTCCTGCTTAAGGTTCTATCTGAGTTGCACCTGTCCCAGTTGGTTGAGCTGCAGTCACTCTCCTCTTCTGATGGAGGCTAGGAGGCTGAACAGCACCCGGCACATGCTGTGCCCTGTCAGGGCCTTAGCAGACAGATCCTCAGCATGCAGGCCCTCAGCAGGATAGATCAGATCTTCATTTGCTTTAACCATGGTCATTTGGGCAGACCCTTGTCAAAGCCTAGGCTGTCCCACTGGGTTGTGGACACCATTCAGCAGGCATATGTGTTCTTAGCTGTGACTGTCCCATCTGGGTTTTGGGCGCACTGGACTTGTGGTGTGGCTACCTGATGGGCCTTGTGGTGGGAAGTCTCTCTCACTACCATTTTAGCAGCAGCCACATTTCAGTCCACATTTTCACAATTCAACCATCTAAATGTAGCAGCCAACCCCTCTTTTGGGGAGCGGGTGCTGGGTGTGACTCATCAGTAGACGACTAGGCCATGCCTATTTTCCACCTTTTGTTGTCTCCTTTGGTCAGCTTAGTGACTTGTGGGCTGATCTGAATGGCCTCTCTGTTCATGGGTTTGGCCCAAGTCTTATGGGGCTTTTATCTGTTTCTCTTTGGATCAGTCTTGCATCTTTCAGACTAACCGTAGCAGTCTGACCGTTGCCTCTCAGGCTTGGCCATGCATCTTGCGGGGCTTTGACCTGCTTGGTATGTAAATAGTGTACATTTGCAAATAGTTTGGTTGTCACATATTGTAGTATTGTGGCTTGTGGGCTGCACTGTCATCTCATTCTCACTCTTAAACAGTTACCCAATACATGTGAAATTTTTAACAGAGTGGAAAGATAGTCTTGATATAATAAAGAATGTATGGTTACATTGTAATGTTGGTTCTTTGAGTGAAGAGACTATCTCTCCAGCTTTCAGGCTGCTTGGAGATATGTTTTGATCAAACTATCAATGATTACATGTTGGCACAGGTGCTTTATAGGTAAACTGTCGGGCGTGACTGGGCATGTTTCTTAAAGAAATATCCATATACCTTGACAGCAAGGTTATTTATATTAAATATGTAACAGAGTGGAAAGATAGCCTCTTCACTCAGAGACCCAAGGTTATAGTTTCTTCATTCAGAGAACCAAGGGTACAGTCTGTTCACTCAGAGAACGAAGGTTACAGTGTAACCAAATGTGGTGCAAAAGGTTTGTGGCATTCGAGGTAAAATCGGTAATCCCTCAGAGAAGGCAAAGGGAGCGGAAAAGACAAAGATGGCTTTTGCAGAGAAACTCCCAGATCGAGAACAAGCAGGGATTTCGTACAGCAGATGGACAGAGGCAGATGTAAATGAAGGATTCTACCTACACAGAGAAAAATAGCGTCTCTGCTAAGCCTGTCTGTCGGTGTGGGAGACATGGGAGAGCGGTGGGAGCTGGGAGGTATGCAGTGTTTTTTGGAGAGGTATGTGATGTAAAACAGTGGAAGTGGGATAGCAGCTGACGCTGTCCAGCGCTCATGAATCAGGCTGAGGCACCGTGAAGCAGCGGCCCTCATAGGAGCCAGATGGGCCCTTGGCTCGACACTGGCAGGGATGAAGGAACACACACACACACATAGGCAGGATGGGAACAAGCAGGCTCTTATGTGTGCTGCATATACAGATGCAAAAATGAAGAAAACACATGCATGCACATACACATTTGATATAAACAGTAGATTTATATGCATGAAGTGCATGTCAAACAGGCAATGTGACAGAACACACGCACAAGTGTTGATATTTATTTATTCATGTTAAAGACGGCACATATGGAATCCTAAAAGTAACAAAAGGCAGACACAACTATAACTGATTTCATCAATAAATAATACTTTTGGTTAAATGATTAAAATTGAGCGTAAGATAAGCTGTATATACAGTTTCACATTATCTCTCTATAAACTCTTGTAAAGCTAAAGCATTTTAGTCAGCAAGTTAGCTTAGTAATGCTACTTGGAAGTTTTTAGTTTAGTTTGGTTTTACAATATTAGAAAAGAGACATTAAACCACACTCATCTATATAATGTCAAGGATGACACAATTAAGTCCAAAGACCAAGACTTTTCCACTGTGGTCCTTTATGAAGATAAAGAGACATGTACTTGAAGATGAAGATGATGTTATAAAAAGAAGAGAATGGTGTCTGTAAACTTCTGTGTCTCATCTAACTTCCAGATTTGTTTTAACGCTTTTAACACAAAATTAAAAAATTAAAAGCTGACTAAAACGAAAAATGAACATATATTTTTAAACAGCAAAGAGTTAATAAGTTGGTTCACAGGAAACTTTTATAAAGAGGAGGAAAAACAACAACAACAAAGGAAAAAAATGTGGGCACAATGAGCTAACTGCAACAGATACTCTGCCCTCAGATCATTTGAGCAGGTCAGTGTTTCAATGGGGCCTGAAAAGTGTATGTTTGGTGCAATGAAAGGTTTCCTAAAGCCCATCATCCCTGTCTGCTTGACTTAAGTTAGACAGACTGTGACTGATTTCAACCCATAGTGAACCCATATGATCCTAGTTTTACAGGCCACAAAAGAGATGGGCCGAGGAAAAAGACCCGTGCTTTATGGACTTGGATAATTATCTAGCTTTATGTGATGGTCTTGCTGAGTCATTCTAGTAAAGAAAAACACATTTTAATGGTTGTTTATTTACAAGATATTTCTGGATTTGTTGTAGAGCAATTTTTAATCAATAAAAAACTTTTAAAAGTTGCAAAAACAGCTTAAATATTTAAAGAAATAAATTCTCTCTATGGCTATCGTAATAAAATCAGCCATTTCCACAGTCATTTCAAACAAATATGCAATAACAGTAATGTATACTGAATATATTTATAAATGACTGTATTTTTGTTATTATTTGGAAGGTGTTACTAAAAGACTTTTTCTGGGAGGTCTTTGAGATTCTGCATATCCGCACACTTTTTCATTTTCCTGAAAATAAACACACAAACTACACTGACCACAGTTTATATGAAAAAAATAATCTCTCCATAAACATCTGTGGCTGCTTGTGATCATGTTCATAAACATTTCCATGATTTTACCCGTTGACCAGGCCGCATATACCATTTGTAGGGCTGTCCAGAGCAGTGTGCAACAGTTTCATACACTGCGAGTGACTAATTCTAGTCTTGCAGAGGATAATCTGCTTTGAAATATGGCCTTAGTGACATCTATCAAATTACTGTGGCGGGATTTGGTTTTTGTGGTGTCATATATCCAATAAATCCAATCCTTGTGAACGCAGAACAAAGGGCGATAATTGTGAACAGATAGAAAACGAAACCTTTCAGATGGAAGAGGTTGGGTCGCACTGAACAGATGCTCAGCCTCCAAAATATCCACAATACATAAAACAAAAAGTCTGCAAACAAATTAAACCTCACAGATTCATGAAACACTTTAAGAGGGAGATTTATTATCAGCAACAGAAACAAAATATAAAAGTTATTTTAAGTTCAGCTCAGATATACCAAACAAAGATGCATTACAGATTGTGTGAAAACTTTCAATTCAATTTAATAAACAGAAACAAAACTTTTTAGATTCCCTGACTGAGATTTAGTCAGTTTACATTCAACTGTAAAGGTTTCATTCAGCATGTCTTTTCTCTTGTTTGGAAAGGAATTTCCATATTGTGCTGCCTTTGAGGACAGTTGGAAACATTACAATTTAAAGTGCAGTGCAGAAAAGTAACCCAACAAAGAAGTAAATGCAACCAGGAGAATGAGAATTGTCAGCAATGTTATTGATATGAGACAGTTAGGTGATGTAGAAGCCACGTAAAAACTAACTGAAGTAAGAAGTCTACCATTGTTTTCTTTCAGATTTGATGTGTCAGTGATTTTAAAATATAGTTTGAGATGACTAATATTGATGAGTACAGGTGTAATTTTCAAATGTAATTTGCACTAGTGGTATTTACATTTTTACATTTTATGTAAGAGTAGAACAGGAATTAATATGTTTTTGTTAAAACTATAAATACAGGTTTGACTGTATTTTAAAAGTGAACAATATCTGATGACTTCATTTTTTTTAGTGTATGTTCTGAAGGTGCCTCTGGGCACATATACCCATCTTTAATGTAATATGAATTGCCTAAGGGACCATAAACCTTTGCTTGGTAAATAAATAATTACGCCTATTTCCTAAATACTGCAAAGTAAACTCTTTTGCTGTGCAAAGGTCTTTGTGTCACTTGAACTGAGAAAAAAACAAAACACAGCTGCTCCAACTAAATGTCGACAATAAAAACTATCTCTATGGCATTTTTGATTCAAAATACAATGTTTCTTTCAAGACTTGGATCTGGAAAATCACAAGAAGCGCCTAAAAGCAGCATTATTCACACAGGCCTGTTTCCTGCTGCAGAGGCTTTTCTGCTCTGAAGAACATACACTGCTCAACACAGACCTCTGCTGGCTGCTTGTTGTAAACAGCACTGTAGTTCACTTAGATTCCCAGCATCACACATGACAGTTTGTAATTAAATATACTACATTTTTTGTTTTTTTTAAATGAATAAAGTACCTAACTGTATAACTGTCTAGGAGGTAATAGTGGTGAAATTGAAACCTGTAATTTAAATAATTCCCCAATTGTGGAAAATTTGCATTAATTTGAAGTTAAACTGCTCATTATTAGGTTTTCTTATGCACAATTAACTTCCATGAAGCAATGTTTGACATATCATCTGATGTACATGGCACTGATGTTAAAAGGGCTTTCTATAATGAATTTGCAGTCTCCAAACCTAAATTGATGACATCATCAGGATTACTTTCTTAGATTCGATAAAGCTGCTCCAGAGCCATGGAAGACAGTGTATTGCATTTGCAGGCTGAGTAGCACTAACCATGACAAGTAAACTCACCTCTACATGTAAAATCAGTGAAGTGCCCCTTTAAAGGATAAGCCTGGCCATTTTCAATATTTTTTTTTGTCAAAAAATCTCACGTGCAGAGCCAAACCACTAATGAACTCATCCCACTAAGTCTTGTGCGTGTATCCAAAGCCTGATATATCATATTTCTCTGTGCTGTAGGCCTCTGTTGTTGTCCAAAAACGATTAAAAACACATCAGTGAGTCATAGCACTGCACTGGGTGACATATTCCTTCATCCCTGAAGATGGCGGTTACCGTAGATTGTTTAAAAACTGGCAACAAATTAATAAAAACAGCATTAAGTCTTAATCTCTCTCAAAAGAATATCCAAACTTTCCATTTACAGAACTTTGTTATGTTGTTGTACTACATATCACAACTTCTTGACTTTGTACTACATTGTAAATTTCTCAAAGAATTTCAGAACAAAGTCAAGAGGTTGTGATATGTAGAACAACAAGCTAGCAAAGCACTGCAAATGGAACCGCGTTCCTGCACATGGCAGTGGTGTCTGACTTACAGGAAATGCTCCCCAAGAGAGATGAAAATTGCTATTTTTACTCTTTGAAGCCTTTTTTAAACAAACTACTGTAATCACACTCTTAAGGGGTCGAAGGAACATGTCATCCGGTGCAGCAGTGTGACTCATTGATGTGTTTTTAATAGTTTTTGGACAACAACGGAGGTCTGTGGTCTAGAGCAATAAGATATATCAGGCTTTGGATACAGTACACACAATATTTGTAAGAAGGATGAGTTCCTTGCTGGTTTGGCTCTGCACATGAGATTTGTTGGCAACAAGAGAAATACAGAAAATCGCCAGCCATATGATGTCATACGAAATAATGATCTAACATGAAGTTGTTGTGGATTCCATATACACCAAAGACACCACATTTTTTTTATGTAAGGTAAAGCTGAGATTCTTTTCAGCCACTGAGCCCACTATGTTCAGGCTTCCAAAGAGTCATGCTGTATATGAAGGAAATAAGTTATGACAGTGAAATCTTTAACTCCACTCAAATGTTGGTTTGGTAGCCAGTGCACTATATGCCTCTGGGCACAGATACCCATCTCAATTTCTGTTCTGCCAAAATTCTTATTATCCATCAGTGTGATGTTGTCTTGGCTGTCCGACACTACTAATCCATACTCCTGCCAGAATCCACCATCCTGTGTGAATAGTTGGAATTGTCAAAATGAAAAAAAAAAGGATTCTAGAATAGATTCAGATGGGTGAGAAACTGGTAAAAGTAAAGCTTCAGTGCTGCATAACATAGACTATCTAAATCTGTGGACGTCTGCTGGAGGGATGAACACCATTCTTCTAAAAATAACTCCCTCAGTTGGTGTTTTGATAATGGAGGTGGAGATTGTTAGTCAAATATCTCTTATAGTTATTCAACTGGGTTGATATCTGGCTGCTCACATCATTCTCATATTCAGTGACTCCTCATGCCCTGTATGTAAGAATCTGCATTCATTATATTGCATTACACAGCACACCTCACAGTGAACACTAGATAGCATGCATGTTCCTCCTACTGCACTGCATACATATCCAGACTATCCATTATCATAGTGTAGATTGTTACCCAATAAGCCCACTAGGTGGCAGTGGTAGCCTGCTGTTGACTTGAGGTGCATGAACCCATTAACCCCCACTTTCCACCCCAGAGTGAGAGAATCCTCATCCTCCCAGCACTGTAACACAGATATGAGCCCGTCTCATGCTGTTTTAACTCTGACATGGTTTGCTGCCTGACTGAGCTATGGGATGATTATGTATGTATGTGCGTGTGTGTGTGTGGGTATGTGACTGTAGGATAAAAGAAGTTGTCAAGGGTCCGTGTTGGTATCCGTTTCCCCTCCTTCACACCTCCTCTCTGCATAATGCTGGTTAGAGCTGCATGTATATGTGTGTTGCTGTGGTCTCCTGGGCGCTGCCACCCTGCCCAGACTACTAATGCCCTACCTGCTTCTCATTAGAATGTCCCATTCCAGTCCGGCCATCTGCACCAGCTGGTTAGCAAGCCTTTTGCCAACCGTTTGATGTCGACGAGGAGCTCAGCGACGAGCTCACGACGGTGTTCCAGCGCCAGACTTAAAAAGACCTCTTTGCTTTGTAGTTTTTTGAGAAGACTGAGAAAAGTCCTGATGTTTTCATCTAGGCTGGCAGGCTTGTAACGGACCTAGGTGGGTTTGGATGGCATCAGGCAAAGGTACTTCACCAAGGTTTGCACAGTTTGAGCAGCCTCAGATATACTGGATTTGTTTTGGCAGATGCTTAAACAGAAAGTGGAAGAGGGGATGTAGTGGTAAACAGAGAGGAAGGTAAACTAGACTGAATGTATAAAATGCCTTCCTGTTACTGGGTTGCGAAGTTATTTTGCAAAATCAACATCTCAAAATTTTCCATAGCTTCCTTTAGAGATTTAATCAGCTCTCACCTGGAATTACCTCATCAGTGTATTTACAGGATAGATAAGTCAGTACTTATGATTGTGTATATTTCTGAATAACATTAAGTGGTTGGTTCACCTGAAAAGCAAAGAAATATACAAATGATCTCATGTGCATGGGAATTTAGTAAGAGGCATGTATAAAGGGTTTGGAGGGCTTTATCTTTTTTTTTTTTTTTTTTTTTAGCTTTTCCAGAACCAAATATACAACAGCTAAAGTATAGAATGGATTTAGTAAGTATGTGTATCTGCTGTAATGTAAGGTGCAAGCGTTAGCATGTCCATCTAACTAGCTTACTTGCTACAGTAGTAACTAAGCTTTACTTCTAGGACCACATCATAAACTAACTACATTAGTTGGTGTGCTTACCGTCAAACATGGTAGCTTCTCTACTGTGTAATATTTCCCCACTGTGTGCGGAAGCTGCTTGTGGATGCTGTCAGAGTTGGCTAACATTAGCTGCTGTGTCCTGCTCTTCATTAAATTAGGAAAATTCACTTCAGCAACCCCAGATGAATATCACCTGAGATAGCGCTATGTTTACCAAACACACTGATCAGTTCTCATCCTAAAATACTTTTCCGGAAAGCTTTTGTATAGTTAAAAGTGAAAACATGGGCTTCTGCATAAAACATAACTTCAGCAACCAGAGTTACAATGATGTAACAATCTGACGTCACAAATATCCTTCTCATATTTATAATATTAGGACTAACAAGCTCCACTCAGCAAAAAAAGAACAATACTTCTTTATTTACAACAATATATGGATGATCAAGTGTGAAAGATGCTGACATTTGGCTTGGACATGTAGCTTCAGGCTCAGTCTTTTAGTCAAATCCATTAGTCAGTCTTTTAATCATGTAGCCAGCAAGTGCTTATTTAAGACCCTCTTAGAAGATTCTTGTAAAATGAGTCAGCTGGAAACATTAAAAGTCAGCCAGAGACTGCATCTTCAACCAACTCATGTAGCAAGCTATAGCTGATAAAATCTTCCAGTCGTCATTTAAATGTTTTTTTTTCTGGGATTAGAAATTAGCAGCCTTCTTTTATACTTACGTATATGTCTGAGATCGAGGACCCATTGTTAAAAAAAACATATATGATTTTTTAGAGGGACATCTGATATGTTGATTATCCAAAGTAACCAGGTTTGGGTAAACTGGCCTTTTAACATCTCACCAAAGTGACTTGTACTGGGTTTTACCTTCACTTAATCTCTGCCTGCAAAATAACAAATCAAGCCCTCATGTATTTTTACCACCTGTGTTTTGTATTGACTTCTTTGCTCAGAATAAAATAGTCAGTGACTGTTTTGGCCTGCTCTGATGTCACGCTAGCCTGTGGGGCAGGCAGAGCCATGTGAGGGAAATATGACGAGGTTCCCTTTGGATATCGGCGAGGCGGGTAAACATGTGTTCAGAGATACTGGATACGGGTAAATACACCCACAGGCACCGGCTGACACATGGCCGAACTAATCCTCCTCTCCATCTACCTCTCCCTCTCCCTCGACTCTCCTCCTTCATCGCTTCATTATCTCCCACACTTTGAAAACGTAAACAAAACTGCATAAACCCTAGGATCTAAATGAGAAATGAGCGAGAGGGGATGGGAGGAGGATGAGAGAAGTGTTTGGAGGCAACACTTTAAACATGGTAAAGGCTGACTCTCAATCATGTGGAGCCTCTTAGGGCCTGCAGCCTGCCAGACCCGTGCTGCGAGTGGCCCACCGAAACATAAAGATGAATTAATCATTGCCTTTCCTTCCGTGCTCCTCTTCACTCTTTGTTCCTCTTCTCCTCCATCCCTGCCCTTTCTCTCTTTGCCATTTGTTCTCTTTGTGTCAACATTGCATTTCACCCTTCCTTCTCTTTTTGCACTCTCTTACCTCTTCCCCATCACCCCCCTCTCTATCTCTCTCGCAGTTTAAATCCTCCCTTTCCTTCCCTCCGGCGTGTTGTACTGATGTGTAATGCTGACCCACTTTATCTGACGGGAAGCAGGGAAGAAGGAAGCAATGACTGAGGGAAAGGAAAGATGGAAGTAAGGAAGGAAGGACATCACAGCTCTCCTCCTCCCCCTCCTCCTCCTCCTCCTCCTCCTCCTCCTCTTCCTCCTCTACTGCTCATGTCCCACAGTGCTATGTTTAAGGTAAATATTTTTACAGCACCACTCATCACAAGGACTTCTGGGACGGCCCTCCCCACCTCTCCACCTACTCCCACCGCAAGATCAAATATTCATATACGCTCCCATCTTCTTTCCCCTCCATCCTTATCTCTACATTACCCAGTGTGTTTAACCCCCACATCATGTCATTTCTAGTTCTGTCACTCCCACTCATGCTTTTTCGCCTCCTCACATTTGATATTGCCATACTTCAACTCCCATATCTCTTTGTCTGTTTGCTCATCCTATGCTATAACTCACTGTACCAGTGTAAGGGTATACGTTTCATGCATGGATCACACTTCACGTACAATTTGCACATTGAGTGGGAGTGATATGTATCATGTTCAGTGAGGCTCCATAAAAAAAGATAAACAGCAAGGATAAGTGCAAGAATATAGATAGATTAGAAAATCAAAGCATCTGTTCAAAATGATTTAGATATGATTACAAAACAAACCTACATCATAAACTTCTATAAGAAATAAAGAAAAAAATATAATTATACCATGGGTGATAAAATGTACTATATTTGTGATAAAAAAAAATCCATGTAAATCCCATAGGAATATTATAAATATTATGTGAAAAGCACAATAGTACATTAGGATCACTATACTAAAAACTAGATTTTTTTTCTGCTTCACTTGGATGTTTGAGCTTCACTGTACAGAATGATATATGTGCAGTGTTTGACACTTGAAGGCTGTTTTCACATCCATCTGCTGAAGGAGGAAAGTTTTCCTGCACCCACCTTATAAATCTGAGTTTAAGACTAGTTGTGATGTCTTTAAATCATGTGTATGAACATTATATGAAGACACAACTAATCATTCATGGTCCAGTATGCAACATATACACGTATGATGTGGAAACTTTTCAGTGTCCACTAATAAATCTTTCAAAAATGAAAAATGTTATAATTAATGTGTCTTTCAACGCAAGAGAAGGACTATTTCTTTCATGTATTAACTAGGTAATTTAACAGTATTGTGGAAAAGCATATCAGACATAAATTATTATTCAAAACTGAGTAAGAGACTGAGATCCAGCTCTTTCATGAACACTTCTGCACTTGATGGACTAAAGGAAGAAAAAAAAAATCCAAAAATATAAAAATAGAAATTTGCTTCTATGAAATCTATGCATTGCCTGTGTGCTCTGCCTGTTGGCATCTACGTCCTATCGGACTCAAATTTAGCTTTCTAGCACTTACTTGTGATGTTCTGTCCTGATTAGATAAGTGCTTGTGTTGTATCAGCTCTCAGTCGATGTCACTTTGGATAAAAGCATCTGCTCAATGAAACTATAAATGAAATAAAATTGTAAAATAAATTGTAAATGAGTATTTTTATGTCTTAAAATGTATCCAGGGGATATCTTTAAGTATAATTTTGAGGTACTTTTTTTTTTTTTTTTTTTTTTTACATCTTTATAGCCTACTTGCAAAATAACATAATAAAATACCATAGATAAGAAGAAAAAAAATCCACTGATTGATAATTGTATTTTTTTTTTTACATTACATTATTACATTTTATTATTTTTTACATTACAGTATCTCTATTTTTCTTAAAGCTGCACTAACTAATGTTTTTATATTAATAATGGATGATATGAGTAGCTGTAATGTGAGAGGAATTGCTTGCAGTAACAAAACTATAGAGAGTTATCACCTGACTCATTTTCTACAGAGCACTTCAGTATATTTCAGCTCATTGTTTTAGTTTTATGACCCACTTAACTGTTTTGGTTCACTCTCATTGCTTATATTAATCATCAGTACTGGACTTACATTTGCCAGGTGGCCAGAAACACGACTCCAAATGAATGCTAATGTTACTCTGCATCTGCTGGATTCGTTAACAGGCAATTGTTTGCTAACACATTTGCCAATACAACTGTATATGGCCATGTTGTGATTACAGCATGTCCCATTGCCCACAAGTCAAAAAATATCAGTTAATACTACTTCAATGTGAGTAAAGGATCTGATTACTTCTGCCAAAAGCATGGCGTGGTGTAGCATAGACACATTTTAAGTCCCTATAGCAATATCATAGGAATATTTTAGCTCTGTTTCTTTCTCTGTGTCTTTGTTGTCTCTCTACTTTCCATCTCTTCCTATAAGAACATCCAGTTGATAACAGAGATTGAAATCTGGCTGTGGACAACAGCAAGGAATGAAAAGGAGGAGAGGGAGAGAGACAGAGAGCGATTTAAGGGGGCATTTGAAGAGAGGGATGTAAGTCAGATGGGTGGAGGACAGAAAAACACGTGGCAAACCTGCCTCTCCCTCTATGAATATTTGATGCAAGGGACTAAAACCAGCGCCATGAACTCTGAAAAAGTGTGACAGCTGAAAATGCTCGGAGGTGAGCGGCTTACAACAGCCATCTAGAAGCAAAATGCAGGGAGGGCTGCTACTCGGAGAGATGTAGGAGGCAGAGGTAGAGAGATAGCATGTGAGTGTGTAGAAGCATGGCAGGGTCAAGAGAGTGCTAAGTGTGACATTTATATAAAAGGTAAGAATAGAATTCACAAGATGAAAAGGAGAATAAAACTTTAAATGGATTCTTTTCTAAAAAATGTAGTCGATTTTTATGTTTAGCAGTAGCAGTCTGCTTTGTAAAAATCACATACAAGGTCGGGATTAACTGCCATTCCTTTTAACAGTACATCGCTGCTCTTGATTTATTCCTAATTCAAGCTCATTCCAATCCAACCCTTAATCTGACACCATATCCTAGCCACCTAGCCTCTTTAAAAAAGACAAAATTGCCACATTGTCCTAACTGTGGAGGATTTCCTCCTCTGTCTATCCTTGTGAGGACATTTGGTCATTCGAAAAAAAAAAAAAGAGTACAGGAACACACACGCACACACACATGGACGCTTGCGCACACTGACACACTGTGGGCAGGCAGGGCCATTGAAATATTGATGGAAGCTCTCTCCTTGCTTTAATGAAAAATCGTCTTCCGATAAATGTTTTATCCCTCCAGATGCATCACCTACCCATTTTTAACAGATGAGGCAATTCGCTGTAGAAACACAAACACTGGGAGAAATGGGTCTCGCCGCACTTTGTTGCCCTCAGCATACAACTGAGAGCGACAAACTGGAGGAAATTTTTAAAACAGAGAGAAAGTTGGGGAATGCTTTTAACATCACGCACTCTTCCTCGCTGATTTCGCTCACACTCTGTACATAAACAAAGGAGGATTAATGGAGGAGGATTAATAATTGTGTAGATGATAGTAGTAGTGTAATTACAATGCATTGTTGAGTATACTACTTTATTGACTTTTAAAAGGGATTTTTCTATAATGATGGTCTTGTAAGTTTTAGTTACTACTTTATTCCTGCGCACAAATTACGGGCTTAATGCTTATTTGTTGAGGCAAGTGCAAGCATGAAAGCATGTATCTATTAACTGAATTAAATGGAGGAGTAAAGATTTAGGGGCACTGATTTAGAGGAGGAGAAAAGAACACTAATAAAACAAGCTGCTGGCGGTGTTCTTTGCATTCCTGGATCGATGATGTTGTTGCTGCGGAGTCTGATAACAGAAAAGTTCATTTGTCTCAAACATCATCGCTAAATGTCAGCATATGGTACCAGTCAACAAATACTTTTCTAAACTATTCCATTGTGCGCACATGTTCAGTAGTGACACGGGGTAAAAATCCATTGTTGGAGAGTTACTCATTTTTCTACAACTAGGTGCAGCGCAGCCACAGACATACTGTGATCTGAATGGGAGGAGTGGCATTTTAGCATTTGGGCAAAATAGTTCTGACAGGCAAAATTACAGTACATCATTTAAAGGAAAAGTAGAGCAAGAGCAAGAGTTAGATGAAATGATTCATACCACTACATAAAGTATGGAGGCGGACCGGGAGGCATTATCTTAGCTTAGCATAGAGACTAGAAACACAGTGAAAGTGCTAGTCTGGCTCTGTCCATAGTTTAAAAATACACCTAACAAAAGCTCAGTAGCTCACTATTTAACACATTGTATCTGATTTGATTCATTTGTACACAAACAGAAATATAAAAATGACAAGTTGCTGAGTTATGTGCTGTAACTAGTGAACAACCGACTGCGTCTGTGGGAGTGTGCCTGTGGGTTTGTGTTCATACTCAGAACTCACCAGAGACTCCAGCTCTTTCTGTTATTTCCCTTCGGTCCCTCTCCTTTTTCCTCTCCTCTTTGTATGTTTATGAAGCACATTTATAAAGCTCTGGATATGGATGAATTTTTGACACATATTTGTGTCATTTGACACCATTCTAGGCAAATTTACATCTACTCACTCATTTGCATTGTCTGTATTTTAATTGTGCTGAGTCTGAATTTTGCTTCGCTCTTTGTCTGAACACACCTTTAGGAGTAGGCTATGCTATCGCTCCTTCACTGTCCAACTAGGCGCTCAAGTGATTAAGAACCAAAGTGAAAAAAAAAACAATTTGGCACAGAAATTCAGAGAGGATAGATTAAACTGTTGTTTGTCAAGAAATAGTTACAGCACACTCCCCCTAAAACCACTAATTGTTGTTTTTACTTTTCTGCTGATTAAACCAATGAGTGATAACATCTTAATCAGTGAGCTATAGAGGCGTTGATAGGTGTATTTATGAACTGTGGACAGAGCAAGGCTAGCTATTTTCCCCCTGTTTCCAGTCTTTATGCTAAGCTAAGCTAATTTTCTGCTGGCTCCAGCTCCATACATAACACACAGATATGAGAGTGGTTGATTTTCTAGTATGACTCTTTGCAAATAATTTAATATAATTTCCTTTAATCACAGAATAATCCATAAAATGCACAAATGCATACGTGATTATCCCAAACTGATCATGTCTACAATCAAAGAGACAGTTGTGACTTTAAAACAAGTGTCGCACTTTGATGATTGCTTTCCCCAATGCTTATCATCCCTAAGCATGCATATGAAGCTCCAGCTTACTGTATGTCCTTGCTGACAAGGCTTACACACAGGACTTGTCAGATGAGCCCCGGTGAGTCAGCAGGAAATTCAACCTTTCAAAACTGCAACAGCATCAGGGGAAAATGTTTTCATATCAAAGATGGCCCCAGAAAGTATGCAGTTTACTTAGGGGCAATATGTGTGTGATAATTTATTTGTCCCTTCATTTTTTAAAATGAAAAAGTTATATCCTTTCATATTCCAAAAAAGAATGCAAATAAAAGCACAAACTTTCTCTTTTGAGGGTTGGAATCCAGTGTTACCTTGAAGACTTGAATGCTATCCCACCATTGTATATGCATGTTTTATTACCCCTTGGGTGTTGTATGCTGACTCAATATCTGAGGGCTGAAGATAATAAATAAAATCTATACGAGCAGCTGGCATGTGTGAAAAGTATATGTTTCCTATCAGTGCAAGCCTCCAACCCACTAACCCACTTTATACCATACCAGCAGCTCATGGTTTGGCCATGCAGTGCAGCATCTGCTGTTCAGCTTACACCACCTGCTTGCCTATATTTGTACACTCTTCATGTACTATATATGTATCTTGCATGCCATGTGTCATAACCACCAAAGTACCTTGAGTTTGCACACAAGCTGTTTCAACTGTCCAACCACGGCAGCATCAATAATTGAATGTGCGTTCAAAAAGAATGCATGAATAGTTTCACTTGAGTCACAACAGCAATATGCACCCTCCCCTCTGTAAACACTCAATTCCACTGAAATGTAGGAATGATAGATTGTTCGAGGCCTGATATGTCACCCAAAGCATGAAAAATAACAAGACTGTTTTGATTGTTCCTGCACGGTGTAGCTGGGTGTGGCTGCTCTGGGTTATATTACAGTAGAGACTTGTTTGGGACATATTTCCCTCCCCAGCGACTGTAATTAGAAAAGGCTTTCTGCTCCTTTGCTCATACAGCAAACACGTACTGTAACTATAACTCCTCTGGGCTATTTTCCCAAACTCCTGCCAGACTGTAAATGACCGCAACTTGTTTGATTGGCAGTGCATGAGAGCTCTACATGGAAAGCCGGCTTATGTGCAAAACCAGTCGTATTAAAATGCATCCATCCTTATTAAGATTCAGAAAGGAGTGGCTGATTCTGTCTTTATGGTGCTCTCTGTCTCTTCATTGTTATTGAGCGAAAACCCATTAAAGCTGGGCTCAAACTTGGCAAGCTTGCAGGATGCTGCCAATACAACTCCGCTGACATTGTCTGTACCCTTGATACCTCAGCTATTCGCCGGTCTCATGCTGAATGATAGAAATATTGGAATTCAACTGATTTCCCCTGGCAAAGCAGAGACACTTTCCCAGCTGCAGTTAAACACAATGCAAGAGGTGAAACAGCTAAATTGAAATGATAAAACGGTTTCAGCAGGCATTTTTAGAGACAATAGTGCCAATCAGGAAGGGTCCTAAAGGCATATGGAAAGAGCAATGTCAATGAATTCACCCACAATATCCCTCTATGCTATGAGGCTGGGAAAGCTGGGAGGGTCATAGATGTAAAATGACTGAACAGCATTCCTGACAGCGCTGCAGCCATGCTTATCCTAATAATCTCTGTCACTGTTGGAAGGTCAATATTACCAGTACTCCAGGAAAGTACACATTTGACTGGCTTTACAAAGCAGAAGCCTTGAGCTCAACATGCTACGCTGTATTAGTGCTGTATTAGCAACCATATTGTTCTTGTACAGCTGCTACATTTTTAATGGTTAATTCAGTCACCTGCTCTTTGGCTGATCTCTGCAGTTGTGCTCCAACCCAAACGCATTTGTTGTAGTTCATTTAGGCCAGCGCTGGGCCATTTACCAAGACAAACATACTGATTAATGGTGGCAATGGTCCACTATCAGGCAGACTAATGGTCTGTTTAGGGTAAATTGGTTTGATTTTTGGCCCACAAAAACTAAGCCCTGACTGTTAAAACACCAACTGATAGTTACTGAGTATCAGTGACAAGTAATAACTTGTCAAAAACACTCAACTGAATGAATAAAAATAAAGTTTAAATGTTGTAATTTGTAAATAATATGCTTTTAATAGATTTTAACAGGTTATTATGACATATTTTTAAGTCATGATGTAAGTTTAGGGTTCATCAGTGGGTGTTATACAGTGGGTATTAAGTGACTTCTTGCTGCTTTAGGGAAGCAGAATTTACAATATTGACTTTATTTTCACCTGCTAAAGTTGATATGGCGAACACGTTAGCAAAAACTGCCTAGTTATACATGCACTATATAAATGAAATTGAATTGAACACTCAGCAAACATGGAGTGACATTAGTATTCATTTGAAGTTATGTCTCCAGCCATCTGGTGAATGTAAGTCAAATATTCAGTCTACTATTAGCTTCGTTTTTGTCTCCAAATCCTCACAAAAATATCTGACTTTTTAGCACCTAAGTGACCCATTGTGTTCACTGGAAAACTATCTGTCTGTAATTCTGTGATGTTTGTGTTTTTTAGAGGTCGCTGGAAATGGGAATCATAGTAGTGAGACCAACCAAAATCAGTTGAGTAACCCCCTAACCCTAACCCTGGAAGCTGGAAAACCAAAACAACAAACTATCTATCTATCTATCTATCTATCTATCTATCTATCTATCTATCTATCTATCTATCTATCTATCTATCTATCTATCTATCTATCTATTGTACCAATTTAGAAAGAAAAGTTACAGAAAGTGATACAATTACAATTTTTACAAATTTAGTCTTTCCTCTCTTGAAGGAGCCTTTACAGCTGACCAATTAGCGTGGCCTCAAGGTGGTGACAAATCACAGGTGACCAGAGTAGAGAGAATTAACAAGACAATAAACAAGAATTGAACAGCTGCCACTGGGCTGGGTGAACTGGAAGAAGATAAACTTTAGAAGTAATGGAAGAATGAGTCAGACCTGACCTGTTCAGGCTCCCATCATTTCCTGTTGTTGGAAGCTGAAAAGGAAAGTAATGGGGAAAAAAGGGGAATGACAGTAATAGTAATGTTAATGGGTTTGTATATATTGACTGTAGTGGTTACCGCTTATGAAGGAATTTTTGACAGTCTTCTTCAGTTTCTTCCATTGATCTTAAACTCCCAAATGCATTGTTGGAGTCTTTCCTATTTCATTTAAAATCACTTACTGAATCACAGTTACAGCATTAACTCTTCTGTAATAAACCATTCCAAGTAAAATCTATTGAAATGTCATATGCATCAGTATACTGTACATCTTCTAACTTTCCATTTTTCCATTTTAAGCATTAACTGTCCAATTAGCTGCAAACAAACTGAGTCAGTCTCTTCCTGTACACGTTGTTCATCGAGATGAATTGTACATGTATCCAATACTTCAGTGATACAATTTCATGCCTCAGCAAATGGAATGGTGTGGCTATATATTTAGTAAGAGGTTTACGCTTTCAGAGACTTTTAAAACTTCTGCATCTGTCAGTGAAATCGGGAAAGTAAGGGAATAAAACATCCTGCTCAGTCAGTTTCCATACTTACTGCACAAAGACAAATCTACATGATACAGCTTTTCATTGGTCACTCAAACAGAATGGATGGCACTGTCACTTTCTTCCTTTGATTTTCTGATGATTCAGGCTTGTAGGTGCCCATTTCTCAATCTGTTTATTGTGGTGGCTATCACTGCTAATGCTAATTATATAGATCTTACGAGTAACCGTTTTGTAAACCTTCTCCCTGAAAAACGATTATCCAATTATAGCTGTAAATAAGCATCGCAGGTCTGTGCATGGAGCTTCAGTAACAGAGATACTCAGTATGATAAGAGTTTGGAGGTTGGTGTCTTTTGTAAGCCTTTCCAAAACTAAAACCACAAGAGCAAAAGTGTAAGGATTGGATTAAACATTGTGTTTGTCTGCTCTAGCATACTGTAAACTGCAAATATTAACATACCCAGCTAACTAGCTTACTGTCTACAGTACTATAATAAGCTTTGTTCAAACAAAATTATAGTCTTTTCTTTATTTTTTCCTCATCATACTTACAGTACTACTAGGGATAACTAATCCTGCGATCACTGACCCTTTTCACGACAAACATTTTGACTTGTCAAAGCAGGAAAAGCACAAGTGGAATAAATAACATCAACAATGGCTGTATTTAATTAAGGTGAGTCCGTTCCACAGCTCTGGTATTTTGCATGCATACTCACTGACATGACTTAGTGGACAATTAATGGAATGCAGCTATTATTTATGTTGTTATTTGCACCTGTGCTTTTTCTGCTTTGACGAGTCAAAATGTCTGTTGGTAAAAGGGTCTATTCTCCATCTTTTCCATGCCTTATCAACTGGTGAGGAGGCTGATGTATTGCCAGTGTCATGTAGCTTTAGCCTTAGTCCATGATATAATGTACAGTACATCATTGTAGCCATCAAGTGCATATTAGACACCTTTATAGGAGACACAGTTTTAAACCAACTCATAGAGCTAACATTAGCTTAATCAGCTACAGCTGATTATAAAATCTACTAGTGGCAGTGGTCATTTCCAGCCGGTAAAATCAACGTTAACTGACAAAACTTTTTTTTTTTCTGTGTTTGAGTTCTTAAGTTATTAAAAGTTGTTAAAATTGATACCTGAATATTTGTTTCAGAGGGCAATGACTGTCATTCAATAGTACACAGGGTCAGAGGTCGTCACTAGGCAGAGTGTGTTTCCTTGACACAGCTGTGGGAGGTAAAGATATAGACCCAAATGTTCTGTGATTCAGTCTTTTGTTCTCTTCTTCTCACCTCCTTCCTGCACTCCCCTCTGTCCTCCAGCATCCTGCCTCTGGACAGCATGCAGGTCGTTACTAGTTGAGAGGGAGGAGGTTAACTGGTGTGATGTATGCTTGGCACTTTCTTGAAATGCTAAAAACACTTGCAACCACTGGGGAAAAAAAAAAACAGCAAGCGAAGTTTTAGTTTGCCTGTGAAGCAATATGGCCCTTTGAAAATCACTGCTGTGTAAGTCACACGGCTGAGATGATAGCCTTTTTAGATGAACCCTGTTGTTGCAACCTGCTTTTACTTTTGAATTACAGAAACAAACTGTATGAATAAAAATGCCAATCATGCAAATCTGACAATATCCCATCATTCCATTGTGCAATTCTCCATTCATGCGGCAGCTTGTTGGCAGGAAAATGAGAATGAATAATCACAGGTGGTTGGAACAGACATTGGCATTCCCAGAGGGCTCTCACAGCCTGAAAGCACTGTTGTGTGCCACTGCCTTGCAGCATCAGACAGCACCATGCATCATAACAATACAGCATTGGCACACTCAGGACATATTGACACAGCAGTATAGCCAGGTTGGCAATGTGGCAATCATGCCCACACACTGGTAGGCCTGGCAGAAACATGATCTGGAAGAGATGCCGATTGGGGCCTTGGGTATGGCTGTTGGCATGCCTTGGCATTTATAGTGCTGGTGTAATGAGTGTGTGATTGATTGGAACCACAATAGGGGCTCATGTACTCAGAGCGGTATACAGCACCCACCAGGCGGCTGGCACTCTTGGATTAGAGGCCCCCTGGGCTCACACCCAGATTAAAGGGTTACATTAAACTGCATGAATAAAAGATTGAAATTATTCTCTTTGGAGCGTACCCGCAGGAGAAAGGATTGGAGTGTGTTTACATTTGTGCCTGCTGGGAAGGATGTTTGGGATGAAGCTTTTACCATTTCCTGCTTCCCCTTGAAATACACATGCTTGCAGTGAATGTCTCTATCTGTAGCTTTGAGCATCCAAGGGCAAGCAGAATTTAAATATGTAATTACCAGCTACAAATTGTACAAATGGGACACCCACAACATGATTATGCCAATGTTAAAGGTTACCTCAGTCATTTGGATAATTACATTTACATGCTTGGGGCCAGGTTCTCCTTGAGAAAGGGGGGGGGGGGGGGGGGGGGGGGGGGGGGGGGCATGGAGGGAACAGGAGCACCACCTGAACTGTTTTGGAAGAGGCATCCAGGAGCTTAATGTTATCAGGCTTTAATGAGGACATTTGCACCCATGGTCAACATAATTTTACTTAAACCATAAGAAGAAGGATGGCTGCTTGTGCTTTTATGATTTTAATCTTTCTAATTGGCCCTATAGTTCATAAGCTAATGTAATGAAAGGAGGATGGGGCACCTTAATCAACCACAGGGAATGTGGGTAAGCCAGTGGGCAGCCAGGGGGCCTGGCATGGTCCGACTCCCACCCCCTGCTGCACTATTTCATCTTCAGCTCACTGATCACTTAACCAAATGAATAGGCTGCTCACATGTCGTCATGGTGATATTTCACACGTTTTTACCAGCATCATAAATATTACAGTCATTTCCCCCACTCTTCCTCACTGTGCTTTGCTAATTATTTATTTATAAACATTACAGCTTAAGCAGTGTTTACAGTTGTTGTGGTGGTTTTTTACAGCTGTTCATGCCCAGTCTTGCTAAAATTGAAGTAAAATATCCACTGTAGGACGTAAAAAAAAAAAAAAGCCTAGGTCCTATAAAAAAGTAAGATTTACCACTACATCAAGGGGAATTAGAAAATAAGATCCTGATTCTGTTGCATCCCATTTGGGGATTTATCGAACAGTTTCTATTGATTGGCAATTTATCATTCAATCCAGGCCAATGGGCTAACGCAAGCAGAACAAGAGTTGGCTCTGGCCTCAGATGATGACTCGCACATAATCAATGGCAGATAATACAGAAGCCTTCCAAATTATTGACGACAAGAGCAACTCTCCCCTCTGTTTTTCCTATTCATTCGGAAAGGGGTCAATTAAATAGCCGTCTCGGCCTCAGACTCGTCAGAACAGTTGGTTAGAGCAGGCTATGGTCCTAAGGGAGACAGAGGTGAAAGGGTGACAGACCCGGGGATTTATGGCCTAAAGGCAGAGAAAAAGACAGTTGCTGTTGCTTACCAAGGAGTGATAAGATGCTTGAAAGATTTACTTATCAGTCAGCTCATCAGCCAACAGCCGCAGAATCACAGGTGCAGCTTGGCATGGCATATAGTCACAAAATGAACAGTAACCCAAGGCAAGGTTTCAGCCTCCTGCTCCTATTCATTCTATTATTTCAATTTCTGCTTTATTTTTGTGTGTGATATTTGTGTGTAAACCCTTGTTAAACTGGAGAGTACTTAGTGGCTTGCGGTTAGTTTCCATTATGTTGCATTTAGTGTGCTGACAAAAGTCTTTCATCCATTCCAGACATTTCTCTGTTTCGGTTGTGAAAAACAACTGGAACATTGGCTGGAAAAACATCAACACACATCCTCAACTCTCTCCCACACACACTCACTGGGCCAGTAGGTGATGCTTGGTAGTAAATCAGGAAATTAGGTCTGGAGAGAGAGGGTGGTCTGATATGTCTCCATCCACAACACAACAGTGAAACAAATGTACCTCATAAAGCTGTGGGAGATTGAATTTACCTGACCACAACTTCCTACCTCCAACCCGCCCCACTCCAAATCCCAACTAAGCATCACAGCAGTTTGTGAAATAGTCACAAAATTGAATCTACAGATTTGTGTACATGGACACAAATATTCCATTTTTTTTCTTGACACTCAGCATGACTTTTAAACTAATGTATTTCCATTGGAAGTATGTTTTGTGCCAGCTCCACTTTTTTTTTTTTCTGTCAGTCAGGACTCAGGAGCACAGATGCTGTATTGTTTTTTTTTCAATTGTTATTGATTTTTTTCAAATATAACCGCTACATTACTCAGCGTTTAATCACAAGATTTTATCCTACTTTCTATTTCTTTATTCTAATTTTATCAGTTCAGTCAATGGTCCGTGTCAGGCCAGTGGGCGGACCGGATGAACCGCTGCCAGGAAATATTTTTTCTCACTGTCGATTTTATCCTCAACATTTCTCAACACAAAAGCACAAAAGCGTCCTTGATAACTCAACAATGATAGGTTCATGTTAATGTTTTAGTGTTGAGAAAAGATATCATTAAAAGATAACCTTATCATGGTGACAGTGGGGAAAATACTTCCGGGTGGCGGATCTTCCGGTCCGCCCATTGGACTTACATGTACCGCTCACTGTTCTGATAACATTAAAATAATAAAATAAAAAGAATGATACAATCCTGTGATTAAATGTTGAGTAATGTAGTCGTTATAGTCTCAAAAAAAAAAAAAAGAATAACAAGTGAGAAAAAACAATACAGCTTCTGTGCTCCCAAGTAAGAAGAAATGTGGTGCAGGCATGAAACATACTTCCAACTGAAATACATTAGTTTAAAATTCATGCTGAGTGTCAAAAAAAGGGGGAATTTGTGTCTATTCATACAAACCTGTAGATTATTGTGACTATTTCATGAACTGCTGTGATACTGGGTTACAAACATATCTGCCACCTCTTACCTCTCGACTTCTGCTGACCCGGTCCTCCACATATCTCCTTTCTGCAACAGGTGACCTTTGACCCATCTGTGCTGTCAGGTGATGTCATAATGGAACAATATTACCAAACCACCTAAATGAATGCAAGAGTCAAAACATGAATGACAGACACAGATCTGATCTGGAAACTTCATGGGCTGTCATAGGGGAAGCTCTGTTTGAACTCCATTTTCTTTAGCATGTAGGTGCTAGTCTATATGACAGGAAGATGTTTTTTTTAATTTGATAATAAATTCTGAAAAAGATTATGTAGATAAATCCTAAAAACTCACTTTTTCAAAAATGTTCATAGTTTTAGCTATGAATTCTATAGCTTATGATAACATTGTGCTCAGCAAAGTAATTGATGAGCTCTGGATCATAGCAACATCGCTGCTACAAAGTCCAACAAAGAAGAAACATGAGCAGTGAGACAATCAGGCAAGCTTTAAACAAGCCAGATTATGTAAGTCACTTTATTTAGATGGAAAACAGAAAGTAAGCACATGCAGTGTTTCTGTAATAATGCCTCATTGCACAAGAAAACTGTGTGCACACAACGTTTTCTCAGTCTGGTCCATGCTGTTCATATTGCTACAATTTGTATTGTTGTTTAATATATCAGTGCATTCTTAATACTGCTCGTGTGCTTTTGCATGCTCTCTGATCTTATTTTCTGTCAGTATTTGCTGCTGCAATCACAGAGTTTTACTTTGAGGTCCAATCTAATCGAATCTGCCATCCTTAATTATAAGGTGCTATCCTTTATTTAAATTTGATGTTCTCAGTGGTTTTCTAAGTGCACACGTCAGAAGGTAATTAATTTTTCTGGTAAGATGCATTTCATTACCATTTCAATGATTTACGCCAACTGGAGCTGTGATGTCACCCTTCTCATTTGACATGTCACTCAATTAACTCTTATTAAGAAGCGTAGGGTGCAGACAGAATGGCAGCGATCAATCTCTCCTCTGTAGTCCGAAGTGTAAATGTTTAGATGTACAGCGGTGTTACTTCCCATGTTAACACACACATCCATTAAAGAGAGCCAGCAGGTCTATCTAGACTCCCTCTGACCTGCTGGGCCTTTATCAGTGGGAGCCTCTGCACCTGGACACCAGACATTTGTGTGTGTGTGTGGGAGTGGATCAATGTGCAAAAGTGTGTGGAGATGTGTGTGTGTGTATGTGTGTTTGTATGAGAAGATGCGTGTGTGTGTATGTGTGTTTGTATGAGAAGATGCGTGCGTTTTATGTGTGTTACAGTGTGCATGGGAGCGCAGACAAATGTGTTAGAGATTTCATGAACCTGTGCACAAGTGTGACTTCCTGGGTTTTGTGAGTGTTTTTATGTCACAGGTCAGATTGGGAGAGACTGGGAGGTTGATGGGATCATGACATAACAGCCACAACATGCCCCCCCGACACACACACACACACACACTTGTCTCCCTCTCGTAAGGAATGCCATTTTTCAGCCCGAGTCTGACTTTCCTGTTTGAATTAGAGGTGCAAACATCAGCCTGCCTTGATAAATGGTGTTTATCCAGGGCCAAAGGATCAAGGAAACTGTAATGTGGTGTAAATTGATGAAGAAACAAGGAGGGGGAGAACAAAAGAGAGTGGAAAAAAACGATGAAGTCAACACTATAGTCATCTTGTGTGTGTGTGTGTGTGTGTGTGTGTGTGTGTGTGTGTGTCGGGGGCTGGCAAGAAGCGATGAGCAGCTGAATGTTAAGCAGAAATAAAGGGATAGATGGGTTTTAAGTCGGGGTAAAGAAGAGCAAGGCAGGGGGGCATCAAGAATGTCTGGAGGCCACTCTTATCTCTCTGAATGAACGGAATGCACACACACACAAATCTGTGTGATGTGTTCATGTGACTCTTTGTGTACATGTGCATAGGGGAGAGGGGTGGTGAGTTGGGGGGCGGGGGGGCACTCCATAGAATTACCCTATGTACTTTTAGCTGCAGGGGACTCGGGTGGGAACATACACCCACACACAACCTCAATCAACATCCTCCCCTTTTTCCTTCCACTCCTGCACCCCAACAATCCTGTCCACCCTACTGCCTGGAATCTCTTTAAGCGGAGTGAAAAGAGAGTGTGCGTGTGGGAGGGGGCTGTTTAATGACAAAGCAGCAGGGTGTCCTTAAGCCACCCATGAGTGTACCTGAAAGAGCGCTGCCCCTCTGAACGAGCCTTCAACTGTAGTGGCCGGCTCTGTTGTCAGTTTTGGCTGAGGGGGTTGGGAGGGGTAGCTGTATTGTTTTGTGTGGTAACATCACCACACCAAACTTCATTCTAAATTCTGTCTGTTTAATATTGTTTTATTTAATAAGAATCTGCGTGTTAAAGTAATTGGGTTTTGTCAGTCAGACAAAGGTGACTTTAATATAAATCAGGCATGGCAGGACGCTTATGGAAACAGTCACGGTGCTTGTACAATATTTGGTGCCTGGTGCACGAGAGGGAGCATGCAGTGTCGCTGCTGGAGAACTATGATTAATTGGAAATTAATTATATGAAGGAAAAACTGTTTTTTTTTGTCCTCCCACAGACTGTAGCACTGATGGATTTTAAAACTTATTTTGCTGTTGAAGCCTTTATTTATTAATGAACATTGTTAGTTTTTCTAGACTAAATCCTCTAATCTATTTTTCGCACTATAATTTTGTCATTTATTAGGTAGCTAATTCTGCTTTACATGACAAGACAGTAAGTCAGGACTTATTTAGTTCCTATTCGCTCACATGCTTTTTTGTAAAGATGGAAATATACTGTACGTGCTGGTCTGATTATTGTAGATTATAATTTCTTCTTTTACCTCTTTTGCCACGCAGTGCAAAGAAAAAAAAAACATTCATGGACTGATATGACATGAGAAAAATCATGTGAAATTGGCTCATCCATAGTAATTTGTGCTTTAGGAAATAATCACTAAGTGATTTTTCTCTTGCAGTGCTCTTAGAAGGCAGAGAGATTCTTTTTTTGTATCACTCTCTCCTTCTCTCTCTCTCTCTCTCTCTCTCTCTCTCTCTCTCTCTCTCTCTCTCTCTCCCTCTCTCTCTCTGTATTTAAATTTGTTCTGCTGCAGCCTTTAAGTTAATCTGACAGCATCCACTTCAGACTTGTGCCGTGCTGAAAGTGTTATGGAAATGTTAGGTCTGACCTAGTAAGATTGCCATTGTGACTTTTATGTAAATGTGACTTGGGAGCTCATGCAGACATGAGACCAACATGTAAAATAGCCATCACATTCTCACATTTAGTTTATTCTGTCAGAAGCTGATGGTACAAATAATAGCTGTGCGCCAATGACTGATAGAAGGTGGTAATGATGTGCCACCAGATATGTACTTTGCTGATTATTGAGTGTCTTATGAGCTCTGTAACTGTAAGATAGAATAGTACGCATTGAGTCAAGTGGGGGAAAAGTAAGTAAAGTGAATACCTCCTTTCCTTATTTTTGATTGACAGAATCACATTCTTTTAAAGGTACAGTAAAGTGCTTAATAGATTCACATCTATCCAAGGCTATCTAACTGACAGTTGCATTAAAAAATCTTATTATTACTTATCTTATTATTTTCATATTCTGTTTTATTTTTTTTTTTCTGTAGCAAACCAGTTTCCTTATTGATTAAAGTTTCAGTTTACAACATCTGAAAGCCAGATTTCAAGGCAAAAGATTTCTTGAACATTTGACTCTTTTATTCATCAAAAGGCTGTATTTCTGTGGTTTGCTGTGAAAAATTGCATTTCGTTACAAATTGAGGTCAGATGAAATCACATAACTTAGGTAAAGAATGCAGCAGATAGTGTCTGGTTTCATATATTCGGTTTGTGCAAATCTCGATTCTCTGACATTTGGGAAAACAGTGGAACAGAACGTCTTCAGAACGATTCGAGGAATCACTGAATCATTTGAATATGGAACAGGGTGTATCTTGGAATAAATGTGTGGATGTGAATAGAAAAAGAGCCATTTTCTTCCTCTTTCTCACTTTCTTTTTTCCCTTTCTCTGACACACATACACACACACCCTGGCTGACCTCTGTGTTTTGTCGTCATCCATTAGTAATTAGGAGCTGTTTCCTGAGTGTGTATCCAGAGGCTTGCTGAATAAAGGCTTTAGAGGGAATAATAATAAATAATAATCAGACTGACCAATTAAGACTGATTACCCGCTGCATCATGTTGGGTGCCTCACACTGCTTTGCTCTCATGCGCAGGTTTGTGCTGATGTGTTAAGTTATACACAGCCCTCCATGCTGCACACACACACACACACACACATAAATATTGCTGGGTTTCTTCCTAAATAAAGCCAATTCCATGCTCCAACACGTAATGTTGCGGTAATTGGGAATCCCTGAAACTTTTTATTCCTCACAGGGACTCAGTCTAACTCCAAGAGACTGGGCCTGTGCCTCTCAGAAAGGCTCTAAGCCCTTTTAAGCCTTAGTCTTAGCAGAAGACAAAGGCTATGTGGCTTGGGGAGGATTAGTAATATGGGAGGAGAGGGTCGACATCCCAAAACGTGATTAAGTGTTTGGTAAGTGACTGAAGCGGGCTCGTGAGACTTAAAGTAACGCACTGAAGACACCGGGTCCTTTCTGATGTTAAATAAGGTTGGGAGATTGGAGCTCAGTGGGGGACGTGACAGAAGTGAAGGAGACGCAGAAGACGTCAATAAGGAACGTTTGGCCTCTGACAAGGAAGATGTGGCTGCTTTTGTTTCTCTGATGTCCTAAGGGTGGACCATAAGGAGCTGTTATCACACACACACACACACACACATGTGCTCATGCACACTTTATCACACACACTTTCTCCAATCTGTGAGATAAATAAATATGTTATTGATAAGAAACATAAGTAAATGTTCCCTATCAGCAATAATACAGTATTGGTTATGACTTCCCTTTATTTTCTTCATTCTGACAAATAAAATGTTTTCCCATGAGTCCAACCAAAGAATTCCTAACACGCTCTTTTTGTCTTTTTATATTCTGCAATGCAAACTTTTCCCTTGGATATTAAAGATTCATGCTGTTGCAACCTCCATCTCCCTCCTTCAGCCTCTCAGTCAATGGGTTTTAATGGTGTGTAATTGTCATGAATCAGTGGCCCGTGGGCTCGTCCCCAACGGCTGGTTTGTGACTGACACCCACAGCCGCTCTCTAAAAAGTGCCATATGGCTACAGTTAACACTGACATATAGGACTGTAACACAGCCTCATGGGACAAGAGTGACAGGACTCAGTCAGTGCAATGTGTGTGAGAGCAAACACACAGTAACTGACTGGCTTTCTGCATTAGTGGGCTAAGAGAGTGGCTCTGATTTTTAGATTAAAACATTTTTAAATCAACACAGCGTGGGTTTAAATATCTAAATATATTTAAAATCATTGTTAGTGGAGTGTGGTTGGATATAATTATACTCAGCAGGAATAGTCCAATAGAAAGAATGTGTTATTGATGAAAAAATAATCAATAGTGTGGCATAGAGTAAAGAAGTTGGAATATTCTCTGATGAGGGGTAACAAAAACCCACCAAGGAACTCAATAGTTCCATCCACAGATGGCAAATTAGCCTGTGAATCTACTGCAATCTACATACAATTCTTTATGTAAATTAGAAACTCTCAAATGGTTGAGTCAAACAGAAGATAAATAAAAGTCCACAGCCATGCTAGCAGCTCCATGAGGCTGTACTTGGGCACAGCAATGCTTTAATTTAAATGCTATTATCAACATGCTACGATTCCCATGATGACAATGCTAAGATACTGATGTAAATCTACTGCAATATAATAATGTTCACCATATTCACCATCTTAGTTTAATATGTAAACACACTATTACTAATTAGCACTAAACATAAAGTATCATTTTACATCAACTATTTTTTTCAGACAAGTTCCATCATCTTCATATTTCTTCCCATTTGGGTCCAAGTGTTAAAACCAGAAGAAGCAGAAGTGGTGGACAGATGCCAAAAAAAATATCCAACTGAAAGGCACTGTCATTTAAAAAAAACCCATCTTAAGCAGAGATAAAACTTCTGTTGTTAAAATTTAAAGGAACACAAAGAAACTAGTGTGGGGAGTGTGTGGGGGTGTGGGGAAATATCTTTGTTTGTTTGCTTGCCTAGCATAAAGATGCAAGCAAGCTATCAACTTTTGACAAGTCAAACACATGCTAAAGTAACAATTACTCCATTCAGTTTAGGTGTACATGTGCGCATATTTGCTGGTTACTGTGAAGGGTTAAAGGCATGTAAAAATGGAACAGAGCCATTATTAATGTCATAGTGTTGTTCACTTTTGGCTAGGCTAACCATTTCCGTCCTTCTTCCAGTCTTTGTGCAGAACTAGACTAAACACATCCCTGATATGTCTCTGTAACTTTCAGGATGCACAGAGATGAAATTCATCACTACAAAAACAAAACCTCTTTTCCACTTGGTCAACAAAATAGCAAACCGTTTAGACATACCATATGGCTAATGTTAGCTCATAGTTCTAATTTGAAGTGTTGTGAAGACAGATAGCAATAAATCACTTTTTGTCTGCAGGCTGTTATTCCCCTTTAACAATAAAATGACCATCTTTTTGGAAGACTTAACTTCGTGCCAAAACATTAAAGCAAAACATTTTACAAGTGCTACTCCTGCAGTCACTGATCATGTACTGGAAAAGTATGTATGTACTGTATGTGTGACAGAGTATTCTGGCCTGAGTCATTTACCATTGGCTTAGTGTGATAAATATGACCTGTCTCTGCTACTCTAGGTTATGTGCCATTGAGGGATAGCGGCTGTGTTTTGTTACTGAGGAATGAGGCAGGAGAACAGGCCTAGTAAATGACTTTAACCCTGGCAGAGAGCTGGGTTATCATTAACAGAGGCGCAAAACCGTGGCACTGCTGTCAGAGCGCTAACCCGTGACACAGACATGACAAGGACATGAGATGTTGCGCTTCAGTTTTGACCTTGTGTCGTTTTTAGAGGGGCTGCATGTTTGGCGGCTCAGCCTTTTGGTTGGCTGGTTTTCTTATTTTTTTGTGCCTAGATTTATGTACCGTGCATGTCCGTGAGTTTCAGAACGTCCATGACTCTCAGTGCAAGAACAGACACACACACACACACACACACACATAAACATTTTCTCATTTGCTATTTGTCAGTTTTGGTTCTTGTTTTTCCCCCCCACCCTATTTTTAGAAAACTAAAATTCTTTTACACCTATCAGAGAATGGTTCTGCAAGTTTCTGTAGTGTAAACCTATTTGGTGCCACAAATCATGTATTAAAATATACACAATGATGCTCAAATAGTTACAAATACAAAGTCCTTTATTTATCCTCTAAAATCAACACTTTGAGAAGAATGCTAAGAACCGCATTTAGTTCTTTACCGTGACCCTTTTAAAACAAATTATACATTTCTTTCTGCTATTATCTTATTAACAACATACAACTACTGTCTTCGTCAAAGAAGCGCCGAAGAACCTTCCTTTTTGTGTTCATCCCTCACCTGTCTTCATTTCACATAAACCTCTGTCACCGCAGCTGTCTTCCTTTTCCTCCCATTCCTCTCTCTCTATCCCCTTCCCCAATCACATGTCAGTTCATCATTTTCTAAATAGGCTAAGGCAGCGCAGCATTGTTGATGATTTCATACATGTCATACGACACAATTACGTTAATGGCTCCATGAATGGATTTCACAGAGAGTCGGTGGGATTTGTTTGGGAGGCAGTTTAGAGACACAAAGAGGCTGTCATGTCTGTTTGGCCATCAGCTACAAAGCCCTTATTAGCAGATGAGAGATTTGACAGTCCCGCTACAAATGAAGTGATGATTTCTTTATAATTAACACATACAACAATTGTAAAAGATTAGTTCATAATCTTTACTTTTTTTTCCGTCTTTCTTTTTTATGCCAGATTGTATACGTCTTTAAAAACACAACAGGATTCGCAAATAAACTATATTTAGATAACTGTATTTAGGATGCTAAGCATTCATTCTGTGTATGTGAAGGTGTGGTTAGTTTGCTTGGTATGTGCAGTAAGCTTTAAGACTCACGCCACCTGTGTGCTTACAGAAAAGACCAGCAACATTTCTCCAGCAAAGAAGGGCTTCGAGCCAGCAGAAAAATGTATACACAGACTGCTGGTTTTGGGGTCTGGCCAGACTGGTGTGACCTCAGTGACCACTTAGTAAGAACTGGAGTGACCCTGGACTCCACTTACCAACACATCCTTTTCAATCAGCTGGTCCTTTAATATTTTGAAGCTGTTGAAGCTTCACTACCTTCCACCTGCAGACTCTGATTCTAGTCTTCCGTGGAGAAAAAAATGTTATTTTCACTACAAGTGTCGATTTAAGCATGCTGCTGGGAGTGATGTGGTTATAGATTTCATGTATTATATAAGCTACCAAAACAAAAATGTTTCTATATCCAGTATTTTTTATAGTACAATAACTTTAAAGATAAATGTTGTCTTTTGAATCTAAAAGATGTTTTTTTTTGTTCATGTTAAATGTGGCTTAGTTGAATTTTTCAGGTTATTCCATTAATTCAGCACCAACTCTAGTCTGTATGACTGATTGTGTTTATATTTGGCATGCAGTCTCTGTAATGTCCATAGATTGGAGGATAGATTGGAATGGTGTTTGCAAATGTCAGGGAGGTCAAAGAAAAAACATCATTTATGCTCTTAAAACAGGATAATATACTCTTGGTTTATTCAAAACACTTAAGAAATGTATTGTATCAGTTTATGTATATGAGAATGTTTAACTTAAGTCCAAGTTAACTTCCATGTATTTATTATAGAGAAGACTGCCTATAACATAAACGATACTTGGAACAAAGTTACATCTACATCTAGTGTATGATGTATTCTTTTGGAAGGACTACAGGGAGAGTTTGGCCAAGATTAGTTTTCCTCTCCTCAGAAGGACTCCCCACTACAGCTCTATCTGTTATAAGAGCTAAACTGCATTTCATATCGACTTTTTACTAAATACGCACAGTCAATACAAGTGATTGCTTCACATTTTATTTACATGTTATCAGAGTCACCGCAGATCTGTATGCTTGCGCCGCTGAGTTAATGCGCCTAAGACAGAGGCAGAGGCTGTGGCTGCTGATCTTTGTATCGCTACCTGGCTAGAAGCCACTGCAGCAGCAGCCCTGCTAGTCAGGATGTTCCAGAGGGGGAGCCTGGAGTATATATGCTTTTATTGCCCACCATGCCAACCAAAACTGAGTCACTGCGCCGAAGGGGATTTCAGAGTAGACTGTTAGTTTTTGTTGGATTGTGTTGCTGTCTGTTGCCAGTGCAGAGGAACTTCTGGTGTGTGCAAACAGTGGACAACTTGAAACTACTTTCTTCAAAGATAAAGGAACAACCTTATCTTACACGAAGAGGGCATCTAACTTATGTTACCTAATGCTATTACAGTGTCTGAAATCTCTCCTTCATTCACACACCATTTCCTTAGTGATAAACACTCAACAAATTGTCATGAATAGAAAGTTAAGAAAGTAGTTTCAAGTTAACCTTAAGCACAATGTATACTGACGCATGTAGGGGCTAGAACTTCTCTGTCAGTACTTGAGTGATCGACAAAGTGATTATTATATTGACTACCAAGATAGATGTCTACACAATAAGCTACAAAATCTTCCTTCATTGGCTCTGAGCCCAAGGTCTTTTTATCTCCCTTTCTCTCACTCTCTGCCTAAAATATATTTCTTCTTATTTTCTAAAAATGTTTCTGTACTTTACTACATATTTTATAATACAGTGACTTGAAAGAGAAATTTCTACTTTTGTATTTTGTAAACTGTATATTTTTTCATATTTTGGTATTTTTTTATGATTAATGTGGCTTACTGGAATTTGTGTGTGTGTGTGCAAACTTACCAGCCACTAAAACCAGTTCTGGATCTGTGGTAGGTGACTAATGTGGTTTGCATGGTGGTGGTGGTAGTGGTAGTGTGTGTGTGTGTGCGCGTGCGTGCAGCTGACAGGGTTTAGGGTCCCCCCCTCCTTTGAGATCCTCTGTAATTACTCTGTTGTCTCAGAGGCCAGATGCCCAAAGAGCCTTTCACCTCTCAGCATTAAACTCTGCAGGACCCAGCTGGGACAGTGAACAGGAGCGCACTGCAGTAAATTAGTGTGCATGGATGTGTGTTAACCTTAGTTGCATGGTGATGTAGGGATGTACTAGGGAGCAAAACCACCCACTGTTTTTTTTTTGCAAAATGTCACAAAGCTTCCTACATATTATACATTACCTTGTGTGTGTGTATATATATATATATCTATGCTTATACACTCAATGCATCAGTGAGCAGAGTATAGTCACTTTGACTACTATTGATGCATATGCCTGCTCCAACTCCGAACAATAACACTTCTTCAGTTGCTATTGTGTACCATATAAGTAAGCTGAACACATACATTACTGTCAACTGATGGTGTAAAAGGACAATATATTTTGGAAAACACAACTTATCACAGTTTACTTTTTTTTCCTTTAATGCTGATCTATCACTGAATGTTATACTTGTGCACTGTAATATTTACAACAAAGTCACATATGGTAATATGTTCATCATTAGCACAAAAATATTACATTTCCTGTCCAAGGAACATGGTGCAATTTGAAAAACTGTATCATACCTGTGCAGAGTCCTCGACATGGTTCATTATACTTAATGACTGTCTCCTAGCCTTGTGGATAAATGGTAGTGATAAAAGGTAGTGAAGCTGATTTTCCCTTACAAAAATGACTATTATGTTGGAAAAGGATGATAACAAAAAGTCATTCAGTACTCCTCGGTGTCCATATCCACACTCAATGTGATTGAAAATTGAAAATAAATTATTTCCATAAAGTAAGTAAAGTAACAAAATGTCGGTGTAACTCAATCTGTTTCCTCATCATGGAGACTAATCCATGGTGTGTGAAAATAGCATTCTGTGGCTTCAAGGGTAGGTTACATGAAAATAAACAAGAAAAAAAGATGAATGAGTGGGTAAGAAAAATTATAAATGAAATAGATTAGCTTGCAGTTTGAGTAAAACCTGAACAGAAGGAGACAGTACAGACACAAAGGGATGGAGACTATGTGTGTGTGTGTGTGTGTGTACTGGTCAAAGGTGGAGTTAGATGAAATTCTTGCATCTCTGGTGACCCCACTCCCATCCGTCATGGTAGGTAAACAGCCCTTTGACACCCGCTGACACTCCACCAGGACCCTTATCGCCCCAGTCTGCCAAGTTACGGGTGGGCTTCTGTGGATAGGGAGATCAAGTACACAAGCACACACAAACACACACACACACACACACACACACACACACACACACACACACACACACACACACACACAAACACACACACACACACACACGGAGGAAGAAGCATACATTAACACACTTCTTTCTATTATACCTTTTATTTCTCTCTCACACATAAAAAACAGGTAAAACAGAAAAAAAACAAACCTTCAGTGCTCTCTATTGAACACACACATACACACACACATGCACACAAAAACAGAAGTGGAGATCAACACACAAGCACACACACACTTCCTCCTCATTGGGGGGTCAGTGTGAGGTGCCTGGCAGTTTGTTGTCACATTCATGACAACGGTGACGGAGTCTTCCACCACCTGGCTTAGATTAGCACCCAATGCCAGATGTATCTTTTCTGCAACACACACACACAAGTTAAGACTGTCATGGACAGCCAGAGAGAGTGTATGCTGAAGAAATAGGGGTGGCAGTAGAGAGGTTGAGCTCGGCAGCCAGGGAGCGATCCGGGGCGTGACATGCATGATTGAATGAGCGAAGCATCTGCTCTCCTTCCCGTCCTCCTGCAATAACAAAGCCTGATTTGAAAATCCGCTGCCTTAGGCCCCGGTTTATGCTTCATATGTGGCTCGGTTCGCGGGATCCATACTTTGTTCATGCTTCCAATGCTTGGCTAAAAAACGCCGACATGTCAGTGACAGATGTGAGGGAACTGAGCTTTCTAGATGCTGCACCTTTTTTTTGGGGTTTATTTATTCAAAAGATTTGTGTTACAGGTCAGTGCAGAGTAAATGGAAAACTCTTTTCCAGACTGTTGACAATCTCACCTCAAGGTCAATTTAGGAGCTGTTCTGCAGCTTTCGATATGATCTTCAACGGCAGTTTGAGTTTGGTGAGTTGTAATGGAATTTTGTACGTGTTCAAATTTCCATTTTTTTTTCCGGAGCACTTTCACAGACTTCCATGTTTACTTGAAGAGCTTCTCGTTAATAAAGCTTAAAAAACTCCATCTGCATATGAAGATCATCGGATATGATCAAAATGTTTAAAAATAAACTTAAAACGTACCTTTTAAACATAATTTTCTAAAAGAAATATTTAAATACAATCCTAAATAAAATTTCTTTTATGCTCAGAACTCTCTATTTGTGTATTTGTAACACTGTTATACAGAAAAGGATCATATAAAGCAAATTAAACAGAACTGATGTAAAAACTGCTGGGAAAAGTGTGAAAATGGTAACTATTATATAAATCTACAAATATAAATATCACGAAGTCGAACAAGCCATTCTGAGCATTCTAACATCGTTCTTTGTGTTTCATTTTGTGGAACCATTTTGTGGTGATATATTTTTAGCGATGAATACAATATCTGCAATGAATTCTTGTTTAGTCTTTGTCTCAGAGAAACATATTCAAATCAGCAACACAGGAACCCAGAGAATATTCTGCATATTTAAAGCAGATACCAACCGAACAATGGAAAATCATGTTTCAGGCAAAATCTTCAACATTTGCATGTGCTGTTGTGAGCGCATAGTCAAATGAGGATAGCATGGAACAAAAAATTTATATGAAACCACATGTCTGTGTGTGTTCCACCCCCCCCTGCCATCTCTCAGCCTGCCTGCATGTGTGTATTTACACCAGAGCGAGAACAGCATCTTCAAATGATCGGCCCTCACCTGACAAACACATGAATGAGAAAGACAGTAAAAGAAGGAAGTGGTTAGAGGAGACGCAGCACATTCAGCAAGGGTCTTATGATTTATCTTTCAGTTAAAAGAAAAATAATAGGTTGATCTCATATAATGACCAACATACCTCTTGAGTAACAATCACTCAGCTGTACAGTATTCTAAAGGAAACATATTGTAATCTTGTGTATTTTCTTTGAGAATTCCTGAGTTATATATCACGCTTTAAAAGCATCTTTAAGGAAAGATGACACTTTAATGATCCCTCCAGGGAAACTAGGGCCATTGTACCAGCAAAGAAGGAGGTTATATTGTTTTTGAGTGGATAACAAATACATAATCGCATTGTTCCTTCAACACTTCGTATGGACAAAACACTGCATTAATGAAATTCTATTGAGAGTACATGTTGCAGTTGATTTTATCCTTCCTGTCTATAGTTGCGTTTCTTGGGGACACCAGGCCAACTTTACCCCCAGAAACAGTCTTAGATCAGCTGGATCCCTAACGACTCATCTCCCCCACCTCTGCTCTCACACCAGCTCCAATGCTCGACTCGTTATTAAGCCGTTAGTCCTCACTGATCTTCAAGAGCTTCTGTCTAAACCCACCCCTGCCTCCACTCACCCTCCAATAAACACTCCACTCATAGTAACTGGCAGTCAGACCTCAGGTCTGTTTGGGGTTTTGGAAGATGTTTGTTGAATCTGCTTAAGGTTGATATTTTCTGCTGAGCTTCAACACAGTTTAATGTGACATCATCCAATAGGTAATGTAGGTGTGGAATGATTAATTCTACAACAGGCATGTAATCAAAAAGCTTTATTAAAAAAGCCAATAATGATCAGATAAAACTGGCAAACTGATATCAGCCTGTAATGTTATGAAGAAAAGCTGCTATCAGGCCAGTTTAATGGCCTCATTTCACTCAATAAACATCCTCCAATCAGTCTAGCATGCTGTAGTTGTTTTGCTCGTAACCCTGGGAGATGCTAACAGCGAGACACAGGAAGACAATAGTGCAGGTAACACTAAAATGAGAGCGACTGTCAAAGAGAGTGAAAATTAGCAGGACGGACCAACAGGCTTTCTCTCACATACACACCACCATACGAAGACACTGCTCTGCCGTCGTTATCTGCAAATGAAGAGGGAGGTCTGGGAAAGGGAGGAGAGGGTGATAAATGACTGAGTTCTTGTTGACAGGTAGTTGCCCAATGGGCCAGACTCTGTCCGACAGGGCTGCCAGAGAAATAGTGTTGACGTGTCTTGTTCTTTGAAGAGACAGCTGGGTTCCCATGTTGTTGCCGTCGGTGTAGGAAGTAAATGAGCATCTCTTGTGATGCCGCAGTCGTGTCGCAGGAAGTTCTTGACGTGTTGTGATGTATCGCATTGTCCTCATGTAGACTGATCAGCAATACTGCACTCAAAAGCGGGAAAACAACATGTCATGCAATTTCCTGATTGTCAAAAGTGAACAAAACTGGGATAAATATCATAGGAAAACATAACCATATGGAGCCCAAACTCTGATCTCTGATGCAAGCTCGAAACATCTGCTGTGAAACCTTTTATGTTGTAATAATTCAAGTCAGTGAAGAGACAGGTTTTATATTTGAATTAGCATATGTGCTAAAAACCTAAATTTGCTTTTTTAATAAGATTGATTCACCAGCCGGTTTGCCACTTGGTAGAAACATTGCTCATCATCATTTAGCTATTTCTGCACTGCTACACAAATCTCACATTTATATAAACATACCGAGCTGACTCGTTTGTTCACTGCGTCTACAGACAGAGCGACCTTGAGTGTACGGTTGGTTGGTTTCTGCGCCGGCAATGACGGTCGGAGGCGCTCCGTGGGCTGCGGCACTGAAACCCAATAGGGGCTCCATATTAGCGGGCACTGAGTGAAACAGTCAACAGCAGTGTTTCAGAGAAGCAGTGGAGCTTTAACACCTACTGTAACGCTCTGCCCTACTTCCTGCTCTGGATTACATCTAATCTTACAGTATACCCAATGTCGCCCCCCCACCCCCATCCCCCCACCCCGCCCCTCCCTCCTCTCCTTTTCCCACCCACTCACATTCACATGGGGGTTATTGCACCTACTCATGCTCACATATGCAGGCACACACACATGAAATGATATCCAAGCTATTTCCTATCCCACTTAATACATACTTGTTATAATCTGTTTGTAAGTGTTACGTTAATGGATAAACAGCAAAACACTGCAAGTGGCTGAGCATTACTGATACAAACACACCATTCAGACCAGCTATGATTGGCTTTCACACACATACACATGCACGCACACACACACACACACACATCACATGCACCCTTTTGTTACATATTAGGGAACTGGTAATGGAAAGCCCCCTCCTATGAGTGCTGGCCTCATTTTAGTAATTACTGTGTGGAAGGTGTAATGGAAACCTACCCCCATGAGCAACACACAGTGACATGAAGGCAGATGTACTTACACACACACACACACACACACACACACACACACACACACACACACACACACACACACAAACACCTATCCATGTACAGTCACATTTGAGTCCATGTATTTCCCCTCTGTTCATCCTCACGGTCACATGCATAGTGCAGATTGGTCACATTCTTCACTAGCCACTCTGTCTGCCAAACACATATGTGCACACACACACACACACACACACACGGACACACACACACACATCTGTCAAAAGGCCAGTCCTATCTGTTATCAGCATGTCTTGGCCTGTCATACCTGCCTGTCGTCTGCAGCCTGTGTCCCAGAATGCTGACAGATAAGCCAGCGTGTTTGCGTGCGTGCGTGTGTGTGTGTGTACCAGTCCAAGCATCAGTGTGCACTTTTTGGATCTCACACTCATCCACTTTTAAGGCATTCTCATGTTCTATCTGTCCCCACTGGGCACGATTCGGCCAACCGCTGAGTCAGACCAACCAGACACACTCCATCATGAACAAAGAGTGCTGGTGTATAGCGCAGTGGAACAATCTCTAAGCAATGAAGTTGTGAGGCTCTAACACATCTACAAACAAACACATACCACCGGCTTATAAATTATAGCACAAAGACACATTGTAAGATGCACACTCAGTATGTAGAAATTGTTGAATCAGTGTCACTAAACCATGACCTATCACTTCAGTGCAGTGTTTGATGACATAAGTTAGCATGAAATAAGGCCCAAAAGTTCAAACTGCACATTCTTATAGTGCACGATGAAGACTGATTTTGGGCAGCATGCTTTTTGATGTCAATTCTGTGTCACTGAAATACAGGTGATAAGCAGTTTCAACCAAAAGTTCAAGCTACTTTGGAACCACAAAGAAACTATAAAAGAAGGAAGAGTCATTACAGCATAATAACGATGTTCTAATGATCTGCCTGGTGCCAGACTTTGGTGCCAGTTCTATTCAAGCCTCTATGGGAAAAGCACACTAAAACCCAACATATCTACGTCGTATGACCTGTGATGAAGAAATCTAGCAAATGAAAGAACAAACTTCAGGGAATACAGACTGATTACATACTTTACAGGCATCGAGTCAAATTAAAATGCTCACCATGGCAAATAAAATAAAAATAAAAATAGATGAACAAATATTGTTAATAAAATCTGTATTCTTCATTCCTTTGATCTGAGGCTGCTTTACGATGATTGACAGGGCTAATAATAGCTAATGTTATGGGATTTTACATATTCAAAAGAAATGTTTACAATGCTCTGATGATGAAGTGTGCATTTGTAGGCTATAAACTAACCCTTACCTATAAAACAACAAAGCCACACATCAGAAACTTTTAGAAAAACTTTAAACAATGAACTTGATTGTCAGAAATGATATACTCAACATAAAAAATAATAAACTTAACACCTGGGCTGTAATCACATTAGCCTGTCCACCTGGTCACCATATCAAAAACTGTAGATTACATTACATAACATTAGCTAACAGGCCCAGAGATCATTTAGTTATGCTATTATCACAGTTTAACTAATTTACTAACAGTCTTTTATTAACCTCAATCAAATATGCATAAATCTAATATAACATTAACGCAACGTGCATACAAATAACTTATTGAATTAACACACAAATCAAATGAAATATACCTTGAAAATCCATCAAACATTAGCTGAATAATAACACAACAAAATATCTCCATGACCCAGACTGATAACCTGTGAAACTGAGAGTGGGGAGATGAAATTTTGACCAATCAGCAACAGTTATTACTGCAAACCTGCCCCAAAAATACTTCTGGAAATTATTACCCCCAGCAAGGAATTCTGGAGGGGTAAAACAATTTCCCTGAAAATTCTTTTCCCCTTCATTTAGACCCTAGTCCCTCCAGTGGCGATGCAGGTAGTTGAACTGAGGTTCTTAGTCTCGCGGAAAAGTTCCTGTGGTGGGCAGTTGGCTATATGGTTCTATATCTTAATAGGGCATAGTTCTTGGGGGCCATCCCAATAGTCTTTGCTCTTGGGGTAGTGCTTTCTGATGGTCCAGGAACTATTGGGTGGGGTTTGCAGTGCTGAATGTCACTCACTAGGCCAATACAAACCTTTTGGCTGCACTTACTTGTGTACTGCTCACACAATGTATTCTGACTTCATGACAAGAAAAAGAAAGACTTTCTCTGTGAACCAGTCAGAGCATAAGCAAATGGAAGAATGAGGGAGCGCTGATTGAGAGCTGGTGTGTAATCAAGAGAAACAAGACTTTATTTACTCTTTGGTTCAATGAGGTTACGTTTTCAAGCTAAAATAAATCATCAGCAGATCATCTGCTTTGGAGAAAATAATCCGGATTTTTCAATCTCTTTTTGTTGCTGGTTTTTCAGCTGTTTCTCAGCTGTACTGGAGACATAAACAGAAATGCACAAAAGGGACTTTTTGTTTGTTTTGTCAAAAAGGCAGAATTGTGTATTATTTTTCACTATTTTATACACACATTATCCCATAATGCAACATAAAAAGTAGTAAACAGGCAATAGTCACTAGTTAAGCAACATCTACCACCATGCACCGCATGTAACTGGAGTAGGTTTTTGAACATACTATATTGACTTCTATACAGTATTCCTTATGTATTGAGTATGATATACAACCCAGTGTAAACAAAGCAACTCTCACTCTGTTCTCCTCTCTCTCAAACCCAAATCATAATACTGTACATACAGGGACACACACACACACACACACACACACACACACACACACACACACACACACACACACACACACACACACACACACACGGAGAGCAAACAGAAGCAGGCTAGAAGACATAGTGGTGCTTGGAGGTGGGTGGCACTCCTCAGCGACTCTCAGTAATAAAAGTCGAGCGCGATTTGAAAAGGCCCTATTGTGGCTTCATTCTGTTTTTCCACGAGGGTAGCATTCCTCCCAAATTGGACAAAAGAATTTTAATGGGGCGGCTAATGGACTGTGATTAGATAGGAGGAGAGGGAGAGAGAGAGAGAAGGAGAGCGAAAGAGAGAGAGAGAGGTGGGCCTTGTTGGGAGCGAGCAGGATGGGGGTCTAAACGCTACGATGGGGGGGCTTGAGTTTCATCCATCCAGAGAGAGGGGGCGATGGGCCAGGAGATTACCCCATTTACCTGCAACCTTTGAGGAGGAACTGGAGAGGAGGACAGGGGGGCTTATTGCGGAGGTTAGGTTGCAGGGGGGACACAGGGGACTCCACTCCAAAGGTATATCTGTACATATAGTGGTGGGATGGATAGAAGCCCACCTGCTTTTAGCTGTAAGTGGATTCAGTGTGGTTGAAGTGGCTTAATGCAGGGCTTACTCAGTGTTGTGCAAAGAGAGACTACAGGACTGTGTACACAGACAAGGATGCTAAAAATAGGACTGGGGTGTTAAACCTTTATTCCAAAATATGAGTGTAAATGTTGGAGTGACAGCCAGATAGCCAGGATGTAACTGAAGATAAGTTGATTCATTAAGTTCATTAAAAACTTGAACTTTATGGTAAAAGACATCTACCTCCACCATAACAACGTAGTGCTTTACAGTATACAATGTTTATCAGCTTTAAGTTTTAAAACTGTTGAAAATCATATAAACCTTTTCAAGTACAACTATTCACAGGTTTGGACTTGAATCACATGACTCAGTCTCAAGTCAGACCCAAGTGATGAATGTGATGACTTAAGACCTCAATGTTGTAGACTTAACTTTAAAAAAAAAAAAAAAGATATCAATGACTTGTAACTTTAACTGGACTTTTATGATTAAATTATGTTAAAGTGTCCGAGAATCAACGCTTCATTTTCCTGATGATAGATGAGTCAATCAGACAATCACACTTTCCACGAGCAGAAGGGAAAGTCCACTGTCAGTGCAGCCCTGCAGACAGACAACAGATAACAGATTGTCCCATTTGGATTAAAGACTGAACTGTGGTCAACGAAAAAATGGAAGCCAACATGTAAAACATTTGGCTCGAGATAAAGTATGCAGGATAATTTTGATTTTAAGTGTTATAAAGTTTATTTGAGATTAATAAATGAAAATTGTGAAAAGCATTCATCATTTGGGACTTGGGACTTTTTACTTCATAGCCAAGACTTTAGATTTGCAATACAACTTTTATATATAATATTTCTTCTTAATAGCTGTTACTTTATTAGGTCGTCTTACAGCACCATATATTTCGGGTTTTTTTGAAGAATGATGACAGTATAATAACCTTTACACTAGTTATAACATTCAAATACAACAGTTCACATCTCGAGTGAAATGCCTGTGAAAGGACTGTGAGATTTTCGGGTGAAAGTGTCATTTTTCTAGAACAACAGTTCATTTCCACGTCTGTGTAGAACTAGCTAATCATCAAGCTAACTGACAAATCAAATGTCATTGTAGAAATGTATTAGGCTTGCTCAGTGATGTCAGTCACATTATTCGTTAAGGCAGTACATGGTCACAGGGTCACGGCTGAGGTGATCATCCACCAGTATGAGCTGAGACAAACACGAGCCGGTCAATTATTAGATGGCTTCTGTTGACACGTATTAAAGCGTGGAAGGTTCTGGAAATCAGATTTTATTGGGAACTTTTGTTGCTTGTAGTTAATGCTATTCAGTACCTGTGTGACATATTAATGTTGTTTGCAAGGTAGATGGATCTTTTATTTTCCCTGCATCTATCATGACCTAAAATTCATACATTCATAAGTCTGTAAAAACATTGCTGTTATAATTTTGCACTTTCTAATATTTTTCAGATGTTGCAGATCTCATCTCGGAATAAGCTCTTTCCTCACAATTTCTCAAATCCAATCCTACCTAATAGTTTGAGGAGCACCTTTTCAGAATGTAAATTTCTCAATAACAAAACCAATTTCTATTGTAAATGTATGTATTTCTCTTCCATCCCTCTCTAGCATGATCTCTTCATCGCGTCTTGTCCGTCTTTCTGCCTGCCAATTCCACAATGAAATGACTTAAAATGCTGCCTGTCTTCACAAGTGCACACAGCACACACAACACATAAATACACACTCTGCTCTTACTTTCATCCCTATGCAGATGAACTATCCCGGCACACACACACACACACACACACACACATACTGCCATTCTTTCCCAAATTGGATAGAGACACTGCCTTGCGATATTTACATAAGTAATAACAGGCGGCTGCTCCAGGGGCCAGCAGCTCCTATCTCACAGCACAGAATGGGTAATTGCTATTTTGGCACAGAGGTGCTACCTGTGCTTACGTCTGACTGTGTGTATGTGCAAGGAGGGCTCATCTGAATGAGAATCAAAGCAAGAGTAGCGGATTTATTAGGGATTTATGTGTGCATGTGTGTAAACGTGCATGTTTGGTTTGTGACAGAATGAACCTCTTCTTCTCGTTTTATTTTCTGCACATGTCTCGATGACTGTTTGTGTTAGTTAAGGTCCAGTGGGAGACAGCAGGCTGCATCTGTAGCCCACAGCTTGATAGTTGGTGTCGGGCTGGCGCAGTTTGTTATCAGCACATATTGTCCCGCGCTGCAAGTGTGCTGCTGTGTGTTTTAGATGATTGGTGTGACTGCATCTCACTCACTCCCTCACTTGTTCTCTCTCTCTCTCTCTCTCTCTCTCTCTCTCTCTCTCCTCATCTGTGTTTGTGTGTGTGTGTGTTTGAATATTTCAAGCAAATATGTGGGCAGCTGTCAGTTGTCCTGGATGACTGTTTCTCAGTGAATAGGTTTTATTTTGAATGAGTTTGTTTTTGTCTCTGCATGTGTTTTTGGAACATGGAGTCTGTGTGTCTACTTCACCATTAGTGTGTCCATGCTTAGTGCAGTGAGTGTGTGTATGCAGACGAGTGTGGTTTAGTACTTCTGTTCTTATGAGAGCCTTTTTTTATTTTAGACATTTTTTAAGAAAAGATAAAACTTGCAAGGTTGTTTTTTTTCGCTGTCTGTTCTCTTTTCACTAATTCCTCTTTTACTCATTTAGGAGTTGGTTAAGATCAAATTTAATATTAGATTTAGGCTGAGGTTAAGGTGAAAAGTCGTGTCAGAGGTTTAATACAGCTAGAAGAAGGTCTTCACAGGTATAGTAAGGCAAACTGTGTTGTGTGTGTGTGAGTGTGTGTGTGTGTGTGTGTAATCCTCACTGCTCTCGACAGCTCGACGGCTCTCTCCTCCTCTGTGCAACTCAATAAGCTCTCGCTGCTGTCACTGTGCAGCAGCGGGACGCCATAGCAACCAGCCCACCTTAGGTGATTACCATGCTCAGCCCTACCTCACCCACCTCCTCCATCAACACCCATGGTGCAAATACAACCCGCCCCCGGGAGCAGAGGGAGGAGGAAGGGGAGAGACAAGGAGAGGAAAAGAATAGCTGGTCTGAACAAAATATTTTTTTTACCATAATGTCTCTCCATCTCTGCAGATTAGACAGACTCCCACATTGTGGTTTTTGCAGATATCTTGTCAGATTTGTGTGTTTCTTCTGCTTTCACTGGAGGATAGGTGAACTAAATATTGTTCAAGTGTATATGCTTTGCATCCTCACTGAGCCTGCATAGCAAAGGAATCAGACTGGAGTCGACCAATCGTTCACATGGCTTATATTGGAGAATAATATCTGAATTACAGGATTGCATGATAGGTGTCAAAAAATACTCTAATAAGACAGAAAATTGAAGTGTTTTAGATAGTAGCTCAGACGTAACTATTTTGAATATAACAAAGATTATTCAATACTGTATAATAGAACAGAATAATTTTATTGTCCACAAAAGTAGGAAACTGTTTTCGGCCCATCTGGCAGTTCATTAAAACGTAATCACATAACAACACAGACAGTATGAAGTAAAAAAGAACAAAACCAACACTGATTACTACTGAGTGTGTGCTGCTTGTGTAGCCAAAGCCTGATATATCTTATTCCTCAGTGCCACAGAGCTCCATTGTTGTCCAAAAATGATTAAAAATATATTACTGAGCCACACTGTTGCACTGGGTGACTTTCCCGCCGTTACCATGAACATGGCCAGACTTATTTTGAGTCAAAGATGCTGTAATATTTGTTGACTAACTGCTTTCAATAAGAAAGACGGAGATTAGCACCAGACTTATCCTTTAAGCTCTGCACGTAAGATTTCTCAATGAGCAGGCACACAACATTAAGTGCGGGGTGCAGATGATCTGTTGAAAATCACATACAGTTCTCTTCTAGTGGATGAATTATCGAGTATAAACGTCTCTGACTGATCACCAGCAGCTTGCGTGCAGCTTTCCACCGTGCAAACCTATTAAAGCTGAAATCTGTAACTTTCCACTTTGTGCCACTCTTCACAGCAGCAACAGGTTGACAGCAAATACTTGTGTGAAAGGCCATTCTTCATCTGAATCAGCCATGAAAATATCTGGAAAATTACCCAGTTAGCGATGCGTGATACTACTTGGTTTATGCTTCATTTTTGTTGCTTTGAAATACAGACGTGGTGTGAAATGTAGCGATCTCTTAAGTGTGCCGGCATGGTTTCGAACCGTTTTTACTGACAGCGAGGAGAGACGCCACCTGACAAACCATTCAAAGATGATCTACATGCAGATTGCACATTAAAGATACTCCACCACACAGGTACTACATATTAGTGATGTGATACCTATAGGGTAGCCAAAGGGAATCGCATATTTCTTTTCTTTTTTTTTTTTGTCATTTCATAATTTACTTAAATGCTAAATGCTGCTCTGAATAACAAAAAAGCACAGCTGTTAAACATACAACACAATCGCCAGAACAATGACCTAGATGAATGTTATTACTCACAATTACAACATTGTTGACGTAAAAAGATAGATACTCAGACATCACAACTAAACAAAAAGGGACCTTTTTTCCGTAAAACTTAAAAAATTAAACCATCAATTGCGTCAATCCCAATGTATTATAATGCTTCATAATGTTGTTGTATATATGAACTGTCTTTAACTTTTATCCATTACTGGCACCAATCTATGTCATAAATAAGCAGATTTATTAACTCATCCAATCAGCTTGAGACAGCCGAATATGTGCAGCCATTTAACATCAATAAATCATTACAACGTTGATTTTTCTGGCCTCTTGCCATTTCTTCATGTCACTTGTTGTGACACTGGGTTCTAGTGGGCAGTAAAATTTAATTGCTTTATGGTTGAAAACAGGAAGAGGAGGCTGTTCTTCCACCACCCACAGAGATAAAGTGTTACAGTTACAATAATCTTTGTAATCGGAACCCACTGGATAATATGGTCTTAATTTTGTAAATCATTAGTTTAACATCAGTAATACCGCTGGAATGAATTAAAGTCTATTGGGTGACTACAATCTGATTTGTTTGCAGTCATTATATAATGGCGGCACAGTTCTTCACATAGCACCTCTCATTTGTACCAGTTAGTCTCAGAGCAACAGCTGAAAGACCAAATGCTCATTGTGCGCTTAAAACCTCCCACTACCTTCTGTGCCTGCTCTTGAGTCTCACTAAGTTAGGGGATGACATCAGTTGAAACACGAATGCCATCACCGAATCACACCGCCGAGTTTGGTGGTTCAGCCAAGTGTCAGGTTGTGTGTTAGTGTTACGCCTGTGTCTGCATCTGTGCTCGCTGTAAACTCACAATTAAAACATCTTAGATTGAGAGAGAGAGAGAGAGAGAGAAAGAAAGAGAGAGAGAGAGAAAGTCTCTACATGTCTTTTATTAATGCAATGCGACGGGAATCTTTGCATTTATAAGTGCGTTAATAATCCATGCATACATTAGTACATGCTGTTACTAACATGCCAAGGCTTAGGGTAATGTCCCTTATGGAGGCACATACCTTCCATAACTTCCACATACATAGCTTCGCTGTCACTGCTCCACCTCCTTGTCTCCGTCTAAGTATGATGATTAGGAGGTGCTCCGAAGCGCCTGACACCACACCATAAAATAACTTAGAGACACCTTAAATCATCCCCCCCTTGAGTGTTTATTCCCTTTTGCGGCTGCCAAATGTCTTTTGTGTGTAATCTTTTACATGAAAATTCTAAAGCTGCCTAGAGTTCTAGTTGATTTGTAGCGTGTGTTGATGCTTTAAGCGTTGAGTGACTGTGCCGCCACAGACATCTAAATGCATCTAACGGCAGCAGCTTAGTCTGGCAGCCAGATGAGACTTTGCTGGATCGTTACCCAGCCTACTATAAACCAAAAATGATGTTTCTACAACAAAACAGTGGGATAAGTGGGTTTTCATGGGGTTACAAAGAGTAATTTGTGACTTTGATACAACTTTGCTACCTTTACACCTCATAAAACAAGACACGGCTACTTCTAAATCATATACCTCAGTTACAGCCTAAGAAATAAACCTTCCATAAAATGTGCATTTCTGTTGCTTCCATGCACTTTCTGTTTATTTTTTTATTTATTTTTTATCAGACTTGCCAGAGAAAGGCATGTAACCTCGATATGTCTTGATCAGGGAGGTTATACTACAGCGTGGCATTAGAGAAACTCTCAGTGTGAGCACACACCGCCTGCTGTCAGGTCTCAAACCAGTGGCATTTCCCAGAACAACAACTCAGGACTGGAAAATGAAGGGCGATAAACAACGGGGCAGACACAACAACGGTCCACTTTGAAAGCCCTCAGGTAATTCTGAAATGACACAAAGGATCTCTTGCCGCTCGGTTGCTATTCCGCAAGCACAGAGAGAGCTTGCACATGCTGGGCTCTACTGCTGGACCTGCCGTGATGCTTATCGACTGACACAATGCCGTCAGGGGGTAAAGAGCTGGGTGGCAGGGGCACGAATAGGTCAGATAACAGCCAGCAATGTGGCATGGGCCACGGGGATGGATGCTGCATGGTGAACAGCTTGTAAATGGTTTCAGAGTTAACATGACTGTGCTGAAAAATGCTTTTCCTTGTGAGTGGCGGTGATCTTTTTATTCAGTTGTATAACACTGGCGGGAATTTGCTCATATGGTGTCCTCATGTAAAACACAGTATTGCATCTGTAAATGGATAAATTGTTCCGAGTGCCAACTGACCATCAGCTAATAACTGTTTTCAAGTTTTGGAGCGTGGTTTCCAAAACCAAAATCACAAGAACAGGAGTGTAGAGAATGGATTAAACCATGTGTTTATCTGTTCTAGCTTAAGTTGCAAATGCTACACTGGCTAACAAGCTCACCAGGGGCGCCTTGACATTACTGTAGTGCATTGTGGTTGCTTGTAGTGATAGCAGCTGTTGAAAATACCAAGAAAACATGTAGGTGTCCTTGTGAATACCTTCATTTTTTGTTAATGAGATTTCAGTACATACTAATCTATGTTTTTTTTAAGATAACGATTTAGAAAGTGAAATTGTGTGCTGAGTCACAACATTCACCTCTCGTTATTTTTCATATGGGAAACAAAACATAAAGCTTAGCAGTGCGGCAGATTTTATACCATTATTTTCAGTCGAAGAAGTGACCTCCTCTGTTACTCTGGACTCATACTGTGCAGTAGCATATATTGTGTATAAATTGTGAGGTGCTTGCACATCCAGTAGCCACCAGATTTGACCAGCCTGTTTAACCTGTGACCATCAGTGTGGTATACTGCAACGAGATGCAGCATTTCCTCTAAAATAAGTAAACATTTAAAGAGATTCATTGCAGAAAAAAATAAGTGATGTTGCCTTAATGGAGCATATAAAAGACGTTGATAACATAGTCACATAGTTTGACAAATTGTGTATTAAATATAGGTCATTTGACTGACTGATACTCCGTAGAGGATGGTAGCCTAGATGTTTTTACACTGGCAATGTAATCTGTGACAGCTCCCACAAACTTTGATTCTAAAGTATCAAAGCCATGGACATTTTCTACTGACAGTCATGTCAAATCCTTCATAAAACACACGCAAACTAACTTTAAGACAGTCGAGCGCTTCTTGCTGGAGACACAGTTTCAATTACAAGCTCGGTAAGACAAAAATGTCTGATGAACGTTCATTAAACTTGTAATTAAAGTAAAATTAATAAGGAATTTGCAAGGACATCTATTCGTTCTCATGGTGTTCTCAACAGCTGCTGTGTTTTTTTGGTTTTTAAGCTCATGTCTCATGAGGCCGTTGGAGGCCTGGGGCACCACTGTAGCTCATTACATACAGTAGAAACCTAGTGTTATTTACAAAGGCAAGGACAAAGGCCATGTTATTAGATGAGTCATATTAAGTTTAATATGTTATGAAAAATACCTGTTCAGCCAAGCTGCTATTATATCAGGGTTTAAAGTTAGGTTAGCAGCTCTGTCCCACTTTTTATTTAGTTTGGGGAAGTTTACATTCCAGCAGCTTCAGCCAAACTTCTGTTAGATAGAGTTACATTGTAAAAGTAAAACACACTGTTAAAATACAAAATAAAAGCATAATGCTACACCACATCTAGAAAATCAAAGGGATATGTTAGAATAAATAACATTTTATTTACATTTTTGTCCATAATTTTGCACTGAGGCACTAGGAGTAACTAGCTCTACACTGTAATACACAAATGCTGCGCCTTCAGTTCTGTCTTCTACATGGATCATCAGCTGGTGAGGACACTGATTTGCTTGGTGTATGCAGCTCAGTCAGTTATGCTTACATCACTTTGTTTAGAAATGTCAAAGGAAGAAACTTTGGGTTGACAGCACTGGAAACTAAAGTGAGTCATATTATTTAAATATGTTGTTTTTTTTTGTTTTTTTTTAAAATCTTTTTAAAACAAAATCCAACAGGGACCGCAAGGAGAGCAGTCGATCTGATTGCTAGTTGTAATTGATGATGTTGTCTTAATCATGAATAGTAAGCAGATTGGTAAATCTCTCCGGGTGACAGTGTCCACCAAATGTCTTCCATTTAAATGTAAACATAAATAGAGACGGAAAGTGACTGGTCAAGCGGTGGTTTGGTAGATAAACACAGACATGATGTGAGTCAAACATTATGTTCTGAAAACACTTCCAAAAGCTGTCCTGAAGAGATAAAGAATAAACATTGGACGGTGCTGTAACTGTGAACTGTGAAACAATTGAGAGAGAGAGAGAGAGAGAGAGAGAGAGAGAGAGACTGCTTCAAAGAAAATGTTAGATATGTATTAGAGAAGAGAGTCTGGCTTAAAATAAATTTGTGTTGAAATGTAATCTGTATCATATCATGTATATTTCAGGCCACATATTACAATTTAATCACTGCACCTCAATGGCTTACATTATCTTGTTATCTTGCCGCAGCAGAGAATATAATATAGAAAGCACTGGGGATAATATAATAATTTATATGACAGATTTACAAGTTTGAAATGGGTCATCAAAAATTCATGTTATCATATGGTCTTCAAATGACGCAGCAGAATTATCAGGAGATTTATGTGAGTGCAGAATGACCGAAGGAGATTTGGATGATCATAAGCAAAGATAAAAACAAGTCTGTCACGATACAGAAAACAAGTGTATAAAGGTTATGCGCATGTGTGTTTTCATGTGTTTGTGTGAGCAATATATATATATATATATATTTCCAGTCCAGTGGGTTTCATCTCATCTCTGACATTCTGATTCAGAGCTGTTCTCCTGCTGCTCTTTGATCTCTTCTTCCTTTCTCCTCCGGTCTCCTAAGACTCCCACTCGCTCTGACCTCCGGGGACTGTCTCCCTGACTCTGGGCCCAAGGAACACCGCGTGAGGCTGGGGATCCGAAGGCGGTGGGCAGGGCCCGTAGCCTGGGGGGTCACGGGCCAGCAGGAGGGACTTAAGGGCTTTAGTTGAAACAATGGCCCAAACTGTATTCAGGGAAGTGGGACAAGATGAACAGGGGGAGGAGGGGTTGGATAATTTTGCTTGGTTGACAATAAAGGTGTGATGCACTTCCTGTAGAGATGTGAATGATTGAGCAAGGTTGCTGTGCGTTGGATTTTTTCTGATGGTTTTTTGAGGCCCAGTAACTCATAATTTGTGCTGATAATTGACCTGAGTATTAGCTTTGTGTTTTGATATAGGATTAAAATCTAAGATCTCTGGTGCAGTTAACTATACAGTTTTCTTCAGCTAGCTTACTTTGTGTTAAAGCAATAACTCATGTTTCGATCATGAAAGATTTTAAGAGCACTGATGCTTATCTCATCAGTATAATATATAATGATGCATGTTATTAAGTTATTAACTTTGGTTGCGATAAAGTGGTTATATGAGCATGTTACTGAAAATGAGTCAGTTCAACATGCAGTCAGCTGGGGTTAGTTGTTGAGGCAGTTAAACTAGCTGATTATGCCAATCTGATCGTTGATTGATTAGATAAACACAAATGCCAATGCAATCTGACTGCTCACCATTACTGTTTACTATAGTATCTAGCTAATAGTGCATCTCAGCTCTGTGCAGGAGCGCTGATCTAATTACCGCTGCTACAACTGCCTCTGTGGAAGACTCCTCCAGCAGCTATGGTGGTCTTTAATGTCATGCATTATAGTGTACAATTGGTCAAATATTTGCAAAAACGCAGGTGCAAGGTGGTCACACACAGCAAGATGCCAACTTACAAACATCCCCACTTCTGGAGTGGAGCGGTTCCTTGTTGCTGGGAAACATAAAGTGGATATTTTGAAAATTACTGTTGCCCAACACCTTTTTTCTAATTAGGAAGGAAGGTAGGAAGGAATGAAGGAACTTGATTGTCCACACTGCGGAAAATTATCTTTGGTTTTTACCACGCAGCGTAAAAAAAACAACACAAAACAGGACATGATGGAAAAGCTCTGAAAAAAACTAACATCCTGAGTGAATTATAACTTCCACAATGTTAGAGCTGGACGCGACTGATATCCATATTTGAACAAAGCTGATATCAGTCCAATATATCAGCAAATCGGTCTATAGCACATATTGTAACAAAGCATACACGTATAACACATGAGTTTATTTGAGTGAGCTGTGTGTGTGAGATTGTGTGTGTGTGTGTGTGTCCGCTCGAGAAAAGGATTTGGAGTCGGTGTGCATGATTGGCACACAATGCAGATGTGTGGGCAGCAGATGCCATCTGGAGAAAGCGGAGTGGGCTGTTAGATGGAGGGAAGGGAGGGGGTTGCTCCACTACTTCACCGCCCCCCCCCCACACTCCCGAAAAAAGGCACTGGTTTGACAGGAAGATAAAGGAAATGATGGGAGTGTAATCAATCAAAAACACTGTGACACAAATAAAGGAAGACAAGAGACACAACCATGCCCCTCGCACCCTGCCCCCTCGCACGCTGTCTCGACCACCGCCGCGGCTCCGCCTGTGCACCAGCGGACCTCCATCATTGTCGGTACATGAAACTTTGCCATCATTGGTCGAAAAGATCAAAAGCGCCCTTGCTCGGTCCCCCTCTGGCTTTTTAAGGTTGCAAGGCCCGTAGTCCGGGGAGAACAGGGGAAAGTGCCTTTCATCTGGGGATGTAGTTTTAGACAATCGATGTTCGGGGGTAAATTGGCCAATTTCATTGGAGCACCAGATGCTTTGTCTGTGTCATTACGCTGGACGAGATGCTTTTGCAGGAGAGACCATAACCCCATAAAAGCACAGCATGGCACCCCAAGAGACCCTCATAAACACCCTACACACACACCTCTCCTCTCCATTTCCAAATCAGCCAATTTCTTACTAACTCCATAGCTGTCCTCTCTTGATTGTAATGTATAAAAACACTATTCTCCCTCTTCATTTGAGTGGCATCTGTGAAGGGAAACAAAGCCACACTGTCTGCCAGAGTGTTTGAGACAAAGACAGGTCTATTCGCAGTGAGATCATCCATATGAGAAAACTCCTAGATGTTTCCTTGTATGGGCAGAAATAAATATATTGTAGCCAAATCTTGGAAGCCCGAGGTTGGTGTGACAGCTACAAAAAGGCATGGGAAATGGAACACTTGGGATCTGCCAAACGTGGATGCTAGAGGCTACAGACAATATTTCTACACAAAGACACATTCATACATGTATGATGAAGAAAACGGCATTCAGACACCTGCTCAGAGTGTGCAGGGAAATCTTCTTATAGCTATAGGCTGCACTGTTTCACCATCACAAACACAGATGAAGATGCCAAAACTAAAAAAAAAAAAAAAAAGCATCTCATTTCAAGTTTAAAGATAGTCAGTTTCATATAACAGAAAGAACAAAGTTGACATACTTTTTTGATTCATGTGATGAAATTCTGTTTTGGCTTCCCACCCTCAGAAGGGATCAGCAGTCCTAGAGCTGATAGGGATCCAGTGACTTGCCCAAGGACACTTCAGCAGGGTGAATCTTCCCCAGCTGAATAACTGTCTCTGTAATCTGTCGAGGCCAAATTCCCCTCTAAACGAGTCGCAGTACAGAACCAGATATTAAAAAAGTGTGCTGGTTGTGGATGTGGGGAAACCTATCTGTAGTCACTGACAGCAGTGTGAGGTGATGCAGAACGACCTAACCTGCCCACTCAGTGACAATAACCTCTGCAGATCACTGAAAGGTTGCCTGCCTCCCGCCGCAACGGGCACATCTCACGGGAGCAATAGAGGACCTGTGTAGGAGGACATAAAAGAATGAGAGCACCCTGGGCAAAACCCCAAACCTGGACACAGCTGCATGGCTTTTCTCAAACACCAACAATGCAGCCTTTGTTTGAAGAAAAAACGGCACAAGTAACATCATTTCCCCATCAATTCCTGCACATCATTCACCCCTGTAGTTTCACAACACCACGTCTGCTCTAACCTGTATACTGAGAGATGGATCTGTGCTCACGTTTCATCATAAATACCCATAAAGCCTTGATAATATTAGAATAATAGCAAGTGACAATAATCCAATACAGGCTCGAGACCGATCACAAAACGGGCATTGTCAATTCCACAAAGTGCAATACCATGTAATGTTAAGGAGGTCATGCTCATGCTTGTTCTTTAATCCAATTTTAGTGGCAGAACAGGCGTCAATATCTCCGCTAGGTGGCGACCTTGGTCTGATGCGGTTCACCTTGGACAGCGCTGCGCTTGACTGGAGCCAGACTACATGCAGGATCAGCACAGTGTGACTGCTGTGGAACACAGAGGACAAAAAAAACTGACGCATTGCATTTTAAACGTTAAAATATACAGCTGGTTTAAGAGCAAGTTTCTGTTTTCACGCATTCAGGGAGTTGTGATTTCTGTAGATTTCTTTTCTTGATCAGCCTCAGTGCCATATAAGCTATGGATGCGTGTGCAGCGCGCGCACACCTCCTATGCATCTTCACTGTTCACTGCACCCCCCCCCCCCCCCCTCCGCAGTTTATTCTTGTAATGTCAATCGGTGACTCATAGGGTCATTGGGAGTTTTACATCACCCTTGTACCTGCATGGCAAATGTGGAGAAATGCCATCTCACACCATCTCCATGTTGCCTTGTCTCCGTCTAGTGCCCACTGGTAAATGAGAGAGTGAGTTGTTTGGGGTGTGCGTGGGGGGATTAGGGGTGGAGGTGTGTGTGTGTGTGGGGGGGGATAGTTAATGATTATTTGCACCCCCTCATTCCACCCCCCCTCTGTCCACTATTCTTCCTATATGGATTGACGGGGTCCGCGTCAGAGCGCACGGAGTAGACCCGCCTCCTGGCTGTGGTGCGCTCGGTGCGTCTCTCTCCCCGTGTCCGCTTCAATCCCATATTCCACTGGGAAAGAGAGAGAGGGGAGAGAGAGAGGGAGTGAGAGAGAGAGAGAGCAGGACCTGGGAGAAGAGCAACGAGAGAAAAAGAGGAGAGAAAAACGGAACAACCACACAAATGGCACTCATGGCAGGGATTTTGTTCACGGCTACCTTTCTTATTTCTGGGATTTCTACATTGGTTTCTCCGGCACGGATATACCCCCCAAATGAAGGTAAGGTTGTTGGGAGAAAATAACTGCCGCGGACTTCTGACTTCATCCCCGCTCCGTCTCCGTGTGTGTTTTGCGCTGCGGAGCCCTACTTCGTGGCCCCCCCCAGTTGCGGGTGCGTGGAGCCGCAAAGAGTTGAATGGTAGAAAACACCGTCGGTCACCTTTACGCAGCGACTTTTGCGAGGTTTTGTTTAAACGGAGCTGAAATGAGAAGTGGCTTTCCAAAATGGGCATCGGCTGTTTCGGACTTGGATCGTGCCAGCCTGCCGAGAGCCTGAGCAGGAATACTTGTAGCCCCCGATACGGGCTGTTGTGTCTCTGTCAAGAGAGAAGGTCAAGCCGTAGTCAATCCAAAAGAGCAATTTAATGTTGAGCATAGCATCTCACCAAAATGGAGATGTCTTGTAGAACATACATTAAGTGCTTTTACAAATCAGTGGGAGACGCGCAAATCCTGCAACATCCAACTGACCGAGCAGCTCTTAATTGATCAATTTCAGTATTATTCACAGTGATCGCTCTCGCTGTCAGGGAGTGTTTTGGTGGAAGGTGATAAAGAGAATGACAGGAAAAAACCCCAAATTAAAAGTTGAAATGTTATCGAATCAAAGGCTGCTCGGTGCATTAGATATACGCCGATTTAAAGAATGGTTCCCAGAGATCCATAAAACATATTCGATGCTCTATCAGGTGCACGTTCTCTGAAAAGCGACCGAACATTTAAATGGCAGATGTATAGACTTGAGCACAGTGTGCCATACCCAGAGGTCGGGAAGGTTTTCGGGACTGGAGTTGCCTGCTGCCTGCTGCCTGCTCGGGGTCCCGGGGCGCAGTGTATCCAGTTCCAAAATTGTTAGGCCCAGTACAGACTGCAGCCTACTTCCCAGTGCAAACACTGATAAATTAAATAGTAGATATTATTTAAAAGAATCCCAGACTCCTGCTTCGAGTCTGTGTCCTGTAGATCCGTGTTTTCTGCTCGGCAGAGCAAAGCTGTTCGACTCAACAAGTTCAAAATGATGCATCGTGGGCTCCGTTTATTTAAATATGAAAACTGGTGTTTCAAATACAAAATGGATCCGTATTAATTGTACCTAATAATTTATACGATGACGGGCTTATTCATTATTTTTTTACTGAGCGGTTCATTAAGTATTTCAACCACGCCGAATTCAAAACAAGTGTAAAAATAGAAATAGCCTAGGTCTATCTACCAATTAATTATATCGAAAACATTTTTAATTTGCCTCACAGACCCGATGCTTTACTCTTTCTAGAGAAATGTAGAACTATTGTGTCAGCCTGCCTGTCTTGGGCATTTTCAACGCATTTGTTCTTCAACGACCAAGTTTAAGCAGTCGGCTCCGTAATTGATTCTGACCACATCAAACATGCTTTGAGCTGATGCTGAGCAAACTGAAAAATCATTATTTGAAAGACACGGGGGAGAATGCATTTGTCATTTGTAGAAAATATTTTTCTGAACGGAAATCAATCTAAACGACGTGCGTGAAGCACAGCAGGGAATTGCGCACAAAAAAAAAACATTACAAGTTTATCACTTTTAGGCTCATTAGCCTATTCTTTGTTCTTTCTGTGCGCTGACATTCATCTAAAGTATATTTTTCCGTTTGATAAATCGTTTTAACAGTTATTTGTATTCATTAAGCATTTTTTTGGAAGGAAATGGGAGCCCTTTTTTTTCTCCTCGGTGTGTTAGACATAAGTGGATTATACATGCCAGTGCTGATGTTGTATGTGGACGGACTGAGACTGCATGCTCACTTCACCCATTCTTGTTTTCCAGTCACGTTATTGGACTCCAGATCCGTACAGGGGGAGCTGGGATGGGTCGCCAACCCGACAGAAGGAGGGGTAAGTGCTGCAAAGAAGTGTCCCCTTGTTAGGACGCATGGTCCCCTATTGAGCAAAAATGGAAAGATATAATCCATTATTGGCAGGAACTCTGGAATGGACCGCCAAATAGATACACAGTCCTCTTTGATAGGATGTTTTCCTGGTGAGCCTTTTTATGGGAACATCTTTGTTGATGATTTATTGAATTGTTCAGCTGCCTGCACTGGACTCAGGGTGAGATCAAGGCACAATTTCTAGTCTCTTACAGTAAAATATGAAAAAAAATTCTAATTCACTATTTAGCTTGTACAGAGACCCTCTGGAACACCCTCAAGGGCCCCATGGGGTCCTCGGAATCCACTTTGAGAACCACCGGTCTACAGGCACCCCCCCCTCACCCACCCACCCACCCACAGCCCCTGCTCCCCTTTCTCCTCGCTCTCCTTCTCTCTAACCACTCTGTAATGGTCAGATGCTGGGGCCGATACTGCAGCGGGCGTCAGGTTTCCTGAATAGACGGTGGATTGAATCGGCCTTTGTGGAGAAACTTTATATCCCTTTCCACCATTGAGTTGAAGAGAGTGAGAGAGAGGGGGGGGGGGGGGGTAGAGAGAGAGAGAGAGAGGAACTTGGCAGCTGAGAGAGGGTCCTCTGGAATGGATGAATAAGGGGGAAAGTGCAGTGGGGTTCAGCTCTTGCCGCAGGAGCACTGAATCAGGCTATAAAGCAACAGGGAATAGGGTCAACCAAATGCATGATCCCTCAATCTAATTGGGATACCTACAGTGGCTCTGATAAGAGGAAGAATAGGGGCCACGCTAAGGGCCACCATTCCAGGGGCACTAAAAGGATAGGGCCAAGTCTTAAATCTGATCATAAAGAAATGGCCAGCAATGCATTTGAATGCCATTATTTTGAAAATCAGTGATAACCTACATTACACATTTTTCACATTAAACAAATAACAGTATTTTGTCAGTCAGCAGTCACTTCTCCATTTGTCCCACTCGTATAAATGATGATGATCACAAGTGAGCCTTTTAATGTTTTATGAAAATTAATACAGATTAGTAACAATCAAGGCGGCTAATGAATATGAACTCAGGGGACCAGAATTTCACCTTGTGCAGCTGTTGCAGGCTCTGCTTGCGAGCTTTTTCCAGTGAACTTGGCCAGTGCTGTGCTCAGGTCCTCCCCGCGGCCATTTTTTATCACAAACAAGTGATTGACAGGGTCCTGGCAGCCCCAGCAAGCCTGCATTCACCCTCTCATTACGACCAATTGGCCTTATCCCCCCTTTTCCATGCTATCGGGGGAAAGGTACGGCCTTATCTCAATGCCGCGTGATTTCCACAACAAAGAGGGGCGAAAGGAAGAGAGCAGGGTGGAATGGAACAGCAGGGAATGATAGACATTTTCTCAAATCATACAGCGGCAGCTATGTTTAGCATTATCCCGCCCTCCTCCGGGGAAATAAGTCTTTAAACCAGATTGTTTATGATAAGGCGTCAAATCAAATCTGGCAGCACAACCCATATTCTCACTGTTCCGTTATTATTTTTTTTTTCATACAGTTTTCTAAATGGTTGAAGCTACGGCAGCCAAAGGCCTGTCTGCTCTTGTTTACAGCCCGGCTCAGTCAAAGGCTCTATTTAAAACACACGGTGAAAAACTTAAGGGAACACAGCCTTTCAAGACATGCTTGTATTTGCTCAACAGTGCTCTGTCGAGAGGGGAACTTTATCATAAGTAAAACAAACATTCCCTCTCAGCAAAAATAAGCCAGGCCGCGCTGGATAACTTAATCCATGCGCCCCACGTCAGCACCCCTCCCCCCCCCCCTCCCCCCATGAGTTCATACTAACAACAGCAGCGAACATGTGTGCATCTGTCTCCCGGTCCCCATCACGTATGCAGACGTAAAGCAGGCACGCATTAGATCATTAGCATTGATTCAGAGACCTTTGGTTTCTGCAGCCCCATAATCCCCTGTTTTTCATTCTTTCCCTTCTCCTCTGAGCCATCCAGGTCTCTCACTGTGTGTGTGTGAAGAGGGTTTTGTAAACCACTCCCCAAGTAATTGAACTGTAGGCATTACTGAGGCATAGAACTAATTACAAATTTCCATTCTCACAGTTGAGGAGAAGCAATGAATATTAATATCTTTATGATTCTATATTAGGACCCAACAAGTCTATTAGGTGCCATTCATAAAATATGCATTAAGTTTAGCCATCAATTAATTGCTCTGCTGAGACTCAAATATTGACTAAGCTTTCACACATACTCTTTTGCATAGTATCTCTTGTTCTTGGCATAGAAGGGCTCACTGTTATATGTGACACTTGCATAGTCCATTTTCATTAGGAGAGAATTAAGTTCAGATATTTCTCAGATGTTCCTAATAAACCTTTAATAACACTGTCGTAGCATTTTCTCTAATCTAATTTTCCTTAAATACTCAACATACGTTTTGAACTCAACATGCTGTAGATCAAAAATAAGTAATTCCCGGATTGCAGAATAAAACTGCAAGAGGTTCAAGAATATCCTTTTAACATTTGAATGGTTGTGTCCTTTCCCCAGTGGGAGGAAGTAAGCATTATGGATGAGAAGAATATCCCCATCCGGACGTACCAGGTGTGTAACGTCATGGAGCCAAACCAGAACAACTGGCTCCGCACTGACTGGATCCCCCGTGGAGGTGCCCAGCGTGTCTACATTGAGATCAAGTTCACCCTCCGAGACTGCAACAGCCTCCCGGGGGTCATGGGAACCTGCAAGGAAACCTTCAATCTTTACTACTATGAGTCCAACAATGACAAAGAGCGCTACATTCGCGAGAACCAGTTCGGCAAGATTGATACCATCGCCGCGGACGAGAGCTTCACTCAGGTGGACATCGGCGACCGCATCATGAAGTTGAACACGGAGGTGCGGGATGTGGGCGCCTTGACCCGTAAGGGCTTCTATTTGGCCTTCCAGGACGTTGGAGCGTGCATTGCACTCGTGTCCGTCAGGGTCTTCTACAAGAAATGTCCTTTAGCGGTGCGTAACTTGGCCCAGTTCCCTGATACCATTACCGGAGCCGATACCTCCTCGCTTGTGGAAGTTCGAGGCTCATGCGTGGATAATTCAGAGGAGAAGGAGGTTCCCAAGATGTACTGTGGAGCTGACGGAGAGTGGCTGGTGCCCATTGGGAACTGCCTGTGCAACCCTGGATTTGAGGAACGCAATGCAGAATGCCAAGGTAAAGAACTAAGATTCGTCTGGTGTTTTTGGGTGGTGACTGCCTTTTTTTTTTGCCCCTTTCTCTATTTATAGATCATTCTCTCTCTTCAAGCTTTGTTTTTCCATACAGTATCCTACCTCTTTAATTTCCCTCATTCCTTGCGCTCTGTCTCTTTGTCTTTATCCCCCATGTTTCGCTCTCTTTGTCCTTCCCTTTCCTCCCTCCCTCGGATCACCCACCTCTCACTCTGTTGGATATTTTTCTCCCTCTCGCTCTCCCACTCTCTGCGTTCTTCTTTCCAGTGTCTGGTTGGGTGAGAGAAGCAATGATGATTGTAAATAGAGTAATTAGCAGGCCCACTGGGAGGTGTCGTGCAATGGGGTGCATCCCAGAGGAATTGGTGACACCAGGAGGAGGCTAGAGCTCCAACTGGTTTGCACTACCACAGTGTCTTTGACCCCCACCTGCTCTTTGTCTTAGCCCCGATGGGGCCCGAAGCTGGGAAAAAGAGATAGACAGCTTTAGAGGAAGGGAAGGAGAGAGGAAGAGTTTATCATTCCAAGCAGGTATGAGAGAAGTGAAAATACATAGCTGTGAGATGGGGTTGAAATAGTGCTATTTGGTAGGGGGGAATAGCCCTTTGTGGGCGATTATTCTAGTCCCTGTTCACCGTGATCCTATACCAGGCTGTTTGATGAGGTTTTAAGGTCAGTGCATAGTGCCTCCTTCCAGATTTTTTAAATCAGGAAAATGATAGAACTGTCAGCATGCTGGTGAATTCAAAAAACGGATTACCAACAAATCGATGCTTTCAGCCTTACAATTTCTGATGGTGTTTTGGCAACTACGTAGACTCCACACTAATTTAACTCGCTTGTTTCATTGCACACTTTAGGTTGTAGTATATGATGTACAAGTGCTGTATAGTGGATAGCATCTAGTTGTATTCAGCAGCTGTTTTGTGGATTATGTTCAGCATTTGCCAAGCCGAGGCGAAGCTGTCAGCTGGCCAGACGAGCGGATGCCAATTCTGCCACCATGGTTTATTGGTACACCCCAACCGCCACCCACTACCATCACACACAAAAAGCAGGGGGCCGCAGCAGTGAGGGGTCAGAGGCTGGGCACGGGTGATTAACAGGGGGACAGACCACTGCACCTCCACTAATTTACGAGGGAGCCCTTATCTTAGACGACTAATTGCATGATAAACAGGTCTGATGATTTAGAGGTACCACTGGCTGCTTGGGGAAGGAGAGGCAAAGAGGTACAAGTGGTCACAGATGGTTTTGTGTGTGCACTTGTGTGTGTATTTGTCCCCCCCCCCCAAAAAAAGTATCATTTGAGCTGTAAGAGTTCCCTTGGAATGTTGCCCATCTCCCCTGTCGCTGGGTTCAGATGGCTCAGGCCAGGTTTCTGTCCCCAGGGTCGGCTTCAAAGCAGCAGAGAGAAATAGAGGGTTGAGGGAAGGAGACCGGAGGGTAGTTAGTTACAGACTTTAGGTAAATCTCATCTGAATTGGCTTTCTATCTTGCAATTTTCTATAATAAACTCTTGTTTCAAATCAGAATGAGAACCCTGATCTCATACTGTGTATCGTAACTTTGCTTTGCCTGCAATATTGAAACAGACTCCTTATCTCTCCTCTTTAATTTCACTTGAGATAAATAGCTGTTACCCTCCAAAGAAGGCAACAAAGGATTTGGAAACCTTGACTTTATATGACTAATGCAGTCTCGAAGTGTCTGCCAGCCTCTGAGCTGGCAGTATTGCTTTTCAAGCCAATGTATCCATTTAGTTCACATATCACTGCATCTGCTTTAGTTTGTTTAAGTTTACAGTGCCAGCACATCCACTCCATTCACTTTTAGCTTCAGACACACTTCTCAAAAAGTTTTGTAACATTTCACTTCAAATGATTAACGCGCATAGGGTCTGACACTGCATGGCTGCCTGAGGCGTCAGCGTGGGTCAGTTCCAGTGACTGAAGGGTTAAAAGGTGCTGGCCACTGTCAGTCTTCAAGTGCACCGATGAGCTGGTTAATATTCTCCCGTGGGACAGGCTTTATGAGTGAGGGGCTCCGCTGCTCTATGACCGTATTGACCAAGGGGCTTCGATAGGATCTGGTTTTCAGGAGGGGGAAGGGAGGATATCTAGGGAGAGTTGTGGGGTAAAGTGTTTGTTAATAGTTTTTTTTTCTGACTTTTAACACATCTATGAGAGTGTGTCAGCCTATGCTTGCACCATGCGACTTGATTTGGTGAAAAACCTTCCTTTTTAAAGGTTTTCTATGGTGCACACAAGCCCAATTGTGTGTCTGCGAGTGTGTGGGTTCACAAACTTGTGTGTGTGTGCTTGTTTGTGTACGTGTGGGGTTACAAGGGCACCTTGGCCCCTGGTTCCCAGCTCAGGATGAATGGGCTCTCCTCCATCATTGTTTGGGGCAGCAGCAGAGCTGACTGAGGCTGGTGATGTTTCGGGGGGAAAAGAGGGGCACGTAGGAGTTGTATTCTCCACCCCTGGCAGAGGTCAGGGGTCATCCCCTTCTGCATCCATCTTACCGCTGCATCTGACAGGGTCGTGGATCCAGGATTGATTAAGACGTCAGGGTTTTGACAGCTGTGGAGGGTGTGTGTGTGTTTGTGTGTCAGTACTTAAGGTGGGCCAAGGGTGGCTGGGGTGTACACCCTGGGCTAAGGCGAGCGGGACAGCCAGGGCACTGAGGGCCAAGGGGCCCCAGATCCTAAAGAGGGGGCTCTGTCTGTTTGCATTTGGGATCCCTTTCCCTTGTTAACCACCTCCCCCACACCTCTGTTGGGGAAGGGTGGGGGTCAGGGTGTCCTCTCGCTTCTCATCTGGTGAGGGGTTCCCTACTGTTGGAGGGAAAGGGTGGGAGTATTGATGAGCTGGGGCTGGGTGGGGGTTAGTGAGAACTACGTATGTCATTATGGGGAAACAATAATCACAATTAGTCCCATCAGTGAGTGAGAGAAACTCTGGAAAGACAAAGGGCTCTGGCAGCAGTTTGGCTTCTGCAGAGCAATGATTTGTCTTTTCAGGAAAACTCAGCAGGTTTTCTGTTGTGTCTTCGGATTGCTTGTTGGTGTTTGTTGAAGATATATAGCTTGGTTGAGGTGTGAATGTGACGGGCACTGCAGAATGCTTGGCCCCACATTTTTACATTTTTTGTATTCCTATTTTTAATTCAGATTCATTTCTTCAGGATTTTTTGAATGTTCTGTTTTCCTCATTCTTTGTTCACGTCTCGAGCGTAGCTAACAGAGACAGAATTCACTTTTAACTTAATTTCCCACAAGCTCTGTATATGCTCACAACCTGTTTGCATGGCAGCGTATGTGTGTGCATAGCAGCTTAGGGATCCGACTGTGATGTCAGCGTGTGATCCGAGCATTTTCTCACCTGAGACCCCCCTCCCATGCCCCCCCCCCCCGATCCACTCCCTCGCTATTCCCAGCAGTCTTTGCTGAGCTGGAAACTCTCATTTATATTGGATTAAGAGGTTTTAAGGATGAAGTTTCTCTCCTGTGCTCCACTCATTGTGTGTGTGCATATCTAGGTCTCCCATTCTCTCTCTCCCCCTGTTGACAGTGTTAAATATGCGCTTGGGAGCATCATTCTAAATTCACCACGTAATTCTATTTAGCCCGCCGGTCCCCGATGGCTTTAAATACACAGACTCAGTCCTTCACTCTTGCTCTCCTGTTTTCCTCCTCCTCTTTCCTCTCTCTTGTATACACACAAATAAAGTTATTTGCATACTTACTTACCTTTTTGGTTACCTGCTTGGTTACTCGATTTTTCAAGTATTCAAGATTCAAGGATTTTCTCTCCTGTTGCTTTAATAGCTCTTTATAGGCTCTTTTTTTCTCTTTTGATCTCTTTCTCCCTTCTAATCTCCCTCCATTTTTATTGCTGAGTCTGTTAGTAATTTTCACCCATTCACACTTTTTTTTTTTTTTTTAACCCCCCCCCCCCCCAAGCTATCGAGGTGGTTAGTGTTCATCAGCCTGTCTCTGGTGGCAGCGGCAGGAAGTGGTCTGAATAATGAGATTACCTTCACTGTTGGGAGGGAGGAATGCAGCTAGGAGCAGCACATGGAACATCATCACTCCTCATTGTTCCTGCAAAACACACATGCAGAGAGTGTGTGTGTGAGTGTGTTTGCACACAAACCCGAATGACAAAAATCCAGGCACACGCAGGAAAGGATGTCTCAAGTGACACTCGCCAGTATGCGCACACGCATACACACACGCATACACACACGCATGCATTCACGCTCATACAGTTTATTTAAACTAACACCAAAATTAAGGCAATGGATTCAGGCAAAAGGACATGTTAAGAAATCATACTCAGAAACACGTTCATAAATATGTACAGCAGAAGCACACACGCAAGTTTTAGTATGCGCTAGCACACACACAGACACACACTCACAGCAGAGCGGAGCGCAGCAGAATGGAGGTGAATGTACTCATCACTCTCCCTGCCACCAGAGAGGCTCATTTTGTGCTCCTGAATAGAGACGAGGAATCTATTACCAACGGATAGCAGGAAAGAACAACAGATACAGAGAGACAGGACAAAATGAGCAATCCTCCGCCGCCCTCCCCCTTCCCGCTGAAATAATAGCTTAAAGCATTTTTAAAATTCTGTTCTTGTTTAGCTCTTCAAATGATGAAGGGAAAAAAAGGCCTCCTAACACACACAAATCCTCCATTGCCTTGTCAGAGGAGGGCTGGACGGGAGGGGAGGGGGGGGGGGGGGGGGTGGTTGGTGGTGGTAATTCAGCCGTCATTAGCTGAGGTGCTGAAATGTTTTTCCTGTTTGGGCTGCCGTCCTGCCCCAGCGTTTGTTCCTTTCGCAGTTCTTGACACTCATCACCCCTCTCTCTTTCTTCTGGCGGTGTCCTATTTAGGGCAGAAAGCCACCGGTGATCGAGCATGACCCATGCTGATGGCCATAGTGCTCAGCACAGCGCCAGCCACACCGCAGTGTGTAAGAACACGCTGCCACGAATATCCATCTTTAAGTCATTTAGCCCCTATTGAGTTCTAAAAGCTCATTTTTTCCCCCTATGAAAATCATGTTCCTTTTTTAGGAATTTTTCTGGATAGATGTGCTTTCTCCCACCTCATTTCAACGAACTGACAGTGAATTTAAAGAAAGTGCCAGAAGCATGACAGACTATATTTGAAACAAGTGGGATTTTCTTAGCCTCAATTGTCTTGTGGAAAATATGATTTCAATACATGATATGAAAGTTAATGGTATGTTAGGATGCAAAATTGCCAAAAACTGCCCACTAAAATGCTAACATATCAGACACAGTGTATAGAGCAAATGTGGTACTGCTTTACTCTGAGCTTCACTGCAAATATGGTCTTCTTATGTTCAGGATTTGTCTTGTTTTTGAGTTAAATAGCAACAGGTGTCATTTAAAGTCTTGAAACATTGTGAATGGGTCAAATTATCCCAAACTGAATAGTCGGCATCAGTCTTGAAAAAATAAACTAAAAAAAAAACAAAAAACATTCAAATCAAATCTTTCAACATAACAGCTTTTATTTATGTAGCTGATTCACGTCTGAAAAGTGACAAAGTATACCCAAAGATGTCACTGTAGACCTTTAACTGTGCTGTTGATGGCTAATGTTGTCATCCAGTGCAATGCACTAACACAATGAAACAATTAAAACAAAACAATGGGGAAATATTTATCTGATTCTGATGACCTCATAAGTTTGGCAGAGAATTTAAAGTTGCAGTCTGACTGTCATCCATTGGTGAATGTTCTTGTATCATTTCCTGTTAAAATACACTAAATTGCCAAAACACTATACAATGCAAATTAGTACATAATGTATATATCAATGGCTACATTACACTGTTGTAGTATATAATGTGCTATTAGGACAGTTTACATGATTAAGATGGATGCTTCCACAGCATCTAACATGGTTGTCAGCTGGCATCAGTAACATACTGTATATGCAGTGAAAATGTCAAAAGGGCGTTTAAAAGGATGAATTTATCTTCCTCTCCTCTCCTCTCCTCTCCTCTCCTCTCTGCTCCTCTCCTCTCCTCCTTTCCCTCATCTTTTTGAAAAGCATCCCCTCTTTGAAGCCCACGATGGGAAGAGGGAGCGATTAAAGCAGTCAGCTAGCAAATTAGCATGTCAAAAGGCCCTGAATCAATACCCCAGCTCTCTACCAACACAACCCTGTAGTCCTTTCACCCCCCACCGCCCCCCCCCCCCCATCCTTCCCTGTCGTTCCCCCATTCCTCCGGCTGTTTCCCTTCTTCTCCCTCCATTTTCTCCCGCACTCCTGCACACTCTCCCTCTTGCTCTCTTGCCCCCTCTCTTTCTCTTTAGCTCACTTTAAATTTTTTCTTCCCCCTCTTCCTCCAAACCTCCCTCAGCTAACAGACGTAGAGTAGAGAGGGGGGTTTGTAAGGAGAGTTGGACGGATGTATAGGCAGAGAAAGACGGACAGAGAGAGAGAGAAGTGGACAGCCATCAAGTGGGCATGGACTATTTCAGGGAGAGAGGTTATGAAAGAGAAAGAGGGCCTCTGCCACCTTCTTTGTGCTTGAAAGAGAGGCAGAACAGAACTTTCTCGCCAAGAAGAGTGGAGGAGATGGAGATGAGGACGCTGGGAGGGACGTAGAGAGAGAAAAAGAAACAAAAAACACGGGAGGAAGTGAAGTGGAAAGAGATTTAGTTCCAGTCTGGCAACCGTGCTTTTTCTACACTTCATCCGTCGGTTCACCATTGCACGGAAATCCCTTTGATCCTGGGCAATGTGTTACTGATCGCGAGGACTGGGTGTATGTGTAGACAGACAGAGAGTATGTGTGTGTGTGTGTGTCTGAGCCATTATCTGTCCTATATTTATTCTGTGCATCTGTCGCGGCAGGCATATCACATGCTGTATCATAAACTTCTATTAACGTTCCAATCGCGTTGTGCGATCTGAGCCCGGAGACAAAGCAGCACAGCAGCGCTTCAGATGGACGGCCAACTCTCTCTCTCAGTATCTGACAATGGGAGACTGATTGCAAACACCTTGAAAATGTTTTATCTTTCTCTCTCTCTTTCCCCCGCTGATTTCTATCTTAAGCTCCCTCCATCCTGCCGGGGTGATAGTAGGTGGTCTTTTCTTCTCTTTCGTTGTCATCCTTTTTCTCCAGGGCGCAGAGTTCAGTGGCCAAATCAAAGGCTGCTCCATGGCAATCAGTTAGGGGTTATGACAAAAAGCCTTGCAATAAAGGGCTGCTCTGTAATCTGATGGGCCCTGAGACTGGACGCAGTGCCCATTTTAATGAGCTGAGATCCCCCCTTTTATAGTCATGGCGGTGGAGGAAATGGCACACTGGTTCATTCTCCCTGGAAAAAGGCGCACACACTCAGATTATGTGATTTCTATGTAGGAAGAAGAATAAGGAATACATGCAGGTTGTTCCGTGGTCAGACAAAAATCTGTCAATGTGATATGGTTGTGAAATGGGCTGAGTTACGTTGTATTTTGGTTGTCCAGGGTTGCGGAAGTCAATATCCTGCTCATTTTCTCCAGAGGCAATGTTAGGCGACTGACAGTTGGAGGCTTGGCTGTATATGAAACTCACCTAGTTGAATCATCAGTACAAAAGATTAGGAGCCGCATTAAAAAACTTTTTTTTTTTCTTTGACAAAGAGTCCCAGGTAGAAAGCCTTTTGACGTAAGGAGAGAAATCAATTATGACTTCCAAGGTGTATTTTGGTAGGAAATATCCAATCACTGAGGTTAAAATGTGGCTATGAGCGCTGCCAGTAGTGAGCGGAGGCTAAATTTGACATGGTTTGAAAGCCTAATAAAACATTCAGCAGTTATAATCAGTTCTCTTTCCGATTCTGCATAAGTTTTGAATGAATTCAGTAACTAATGCAGCGTTTTGCTCCCAATTACGACAACAAAGCATTGCAAATTTACTTCTGCTCTCGTTCGCGTCTTTGATTGGCTTTTGTTAAATTGTCAAGGTAGTTCTACTTTGAAGGATATGGAGAATATAAACTATGTTATTGCAGGAAGTCAACCACAACTTGTTGTTTCTACACAGTTCTGTACGGATCAAACAATTAAGATGTAACATGGTAAATTAGTGAGTGCTGGTAGGAGATTTTTTTAAAAGCCAGGCGAGCTCTTTCCCCCTCTCCCAGTCTTCATGCTAAGCTAAGCTAACTGGCCGCTGGCTGTGACTCCACATTTAACATAGAGACAACAGATAAGTATTGATCTTTTCATGTGTGTCTCGAAATTGGAATTTAGTTTAGGAACCACTTTGACACTCTGACACACATACATACATAGCAGACTTGGTTGAAAGCCAACTTTGAGATCAGGTGGCTGACCTCTCGCTGTGAATACATGTGTACGCACAGCGACATGCAAAGCACATGTGTATCAAACACACCTCTGAGTTGCCTGTGAGGTGTAACCTCTCTGCGGGAAAGCTGGAATGTAATTTGGGGATGTGGAGGTCTCGCAGCACCAGGGATCCAAAGCTGCAGATCTCCAGCCAAAGGCAGAGGTGTGTCCATGCTAGGGCACGTCTCTGGGATTAGAAACCTTGATCCTTCCTTATCCGCAGCAAGCTGTCAAATACTGCTGGAAGGGGAAAGAGAGAGAAAAAAAAAAGACGCGATCCCTTGAAGGCTCACACCACGAAGGAATGTGAGGAGAAGTAAGAAACAGGAGGAGAGAGAAAAAAACAGAGAAAGACAGATAGGATAGAGATCGAAAGAAAAGGAAGTGATTGAAATGAAATGAGGGCACACGGATATATCCAAGTAGAGCGGTGATGAGTGAATGTGCGTGACAGAGGGAGTATGTGTGTGTGTGTGTAAGGAGAAGGAAAGATGAATTGACTCCTGTCTAGCGGGCCTGATAAACGGCTGGGGATGTGAAAGGTGAAGTTGGGGGGTTATGGGTAAAGACGCTGATCGCTCTTTGAACAAGCCCAGTGTGGTTGTGTCACGACCTCCGGCAGCTGCGGTTGATATTACCATCAATATCACTATCATAGTGCAGGTCCACCTCACTTTGAACTGTTTTTATGGAACTACTTTCTACTGAAGGAATAGCTCCAGTGAAAACTGTTGACAGCGTTTCCTGTCGATTACCCAAAGTACCAGTGACATTTTTTCTAGAAAGAGATGCTGCTGTTTGAATTTTTAAAATGTAAGCGTTGTGAGCGGCACTACTGAAATTTCATTCACTTCCTTTGTATTGGGGATGAAATTTTAGACATCTCAAAACATGGACAAATGAAACTAAAACTCTCTGCATGACTAGATATCACTAGAGTGAGGAAATGCTGTATGTTTTTGTAATTTGGGTGAGTCGACCCAAACAATTTATATATGACTTTTCTCCGCTCCAGGGCAAAAAATAACCATATGTTGGTACAATATATTGGTCCTTTGTGTCTGGAATGTAGAGATCCAATATTGGCGGTGTTAAGAGAGAGAATAAAGAAGTCAAATTTTTGGAAGCTGTGGTAGCCAAGTGTTGAGCGTCACCCTAAGTGGTGAAAAAAAAACATAAAGATAAGGAGAGATAGCAGCGAAGGCAGGGAAAGAGCAGTGTACATAGTTGGAGTGAAAATAGGCGTTGAGTCCAAAAAATACAAAAGATTAACCAGAAACTCATCTGGCCTTCTTCCAGTGCCCCCGCACACGTACTTCAAAGCTTGCTCTGCATTTGAATCTCACAGCCTTTTTTTTTGTTTGGCCCTTCCCATCATCACCGTCCCTGTGTGTCTGTCCTCACATCAAAGCTAAGGGCTAAAACGTTACACATTAGCAGAGTAACCCTGTCTAAGCAGCAGCCATTAACCCCAGGCTCCTGTTACACACCCCGCACCCCCACCACACCCCCGCAAGGCCAGGTTCAACTAGCCTAAGGGTTAGGCAGGGCAACACATACACCCGCAGGCAAAGTTTGGGAACACACTCCCATGCGCTGCTAACTTTGGAATGCTCACACACATCATGCAAAGCTATACCATGCGAACAGGAGCTGACACCATTTCGGCGTCGGAGAGGGTATCACTTCCACAACAGCAGTGACCTCAATCCTGTTTTAAGAGCAAGAGAGAGAGAGAGAGAGAGAGAAAGAGGGAGAGAGTGGTCTAGAGCGAGTGAGGCCTGAGTGACACCGAAAGAGGTCAAAGGTTAAAGCAGTGACAGCCACAGCGGAGACCAGCAGACCGTCATCAGGCTGACGTGAGCTGTTGAAGAGCTAGTGACCCAGGAAAGTTTTTTATGTACACTGACTGAAGGACACACACACACACAGTGCATATAACTGCATGTGGACACACACAATGCAGACACAATGTTCTCCGGGACACACACCCTCACGTGCACACACACACACACACACGCACAATAGAAGGTGTTTTGAGGCCCCAGACAGGCTGTCGTCTGGGAGCTACAAGTAGATTACCTAAACAAACAACCTAAAAATACCTTCCCTTTCACCCATAAGTCGACCCTTTCTTACCCCTCCTCATAACCCTCCAAGCCACCTCTGAGAAACCGACAAGGACGATGCTAAACTTGCCCCCGAGACCGCTGACAACTAAGTTATTAAAGTTTTGCACGTGCGCTTGTGCACACTTGTTGACAGATGTGTGTGCACTCTGATTTGACATATCCGACATCATTCGCATATGTAAGGTTTGTTTGAAAGTGTTTGATTTACTAGAGGTGCAACCTAAACTCACTATGATGAACTTTTTTTATGTTTACGCAAATATTCATGTGGTAAATTCATAATTATATAGGCTCTATTATATGATGCCCTATTGTATGATCATAACCAAGTTGCCACATAATAGTAGGTACATAGGAGTAGTTGGTTAGAGCCCGTTTTCCTGAGGATGAAATCAAAGTTTCCCCTCTTGAAACGCAACTGATTTTCATTTAGGGTTGTTTGTCTTTTGATAATCCCCGACTGCAGGCTATTTTTTTCCTCCCATCTTGTTTCCATATTTATCTGGATATGAAAATAAGGATTTATTTCTGCTTTAAGGTATGCAATATGTGATATGACTCCGCGGTGGTAATGATGTCATACTCCAACCATTTTGCAGTACCGTCGTAGCCACCTGAGGTTACACACCTGTGCAAAGCAGATCAGAGAGGACGGAAATATTGAGAGGATTATTAAGGCGGGAGAATAAACTGCATTTATCAAGTTACAGACATCATGAATCAACCCCAATGTACTCTTCCTTCTACTTCCAAACCACCCAGTGTGATGCATAAAAAAATAATGTATAACAATACTGTTATAGTTAATATTTAGTTGGTAACTGAGCTGGAAGGATTAATAACTAAATCGATATACATGATTGATTGTCAATGTACATTTTTTCAGTAAAATTGCCTGTTTACAACCTCTCAATTGTGAGAATTTGCTACTTCTCTTGTTCTTATTTGATAGTAAACAGAATATTTAGGTTTTAGGTTGTTGTTTGGGGGGGGAGTGAAAGCAATTTGATGACTATATGATGAATCAATCAATGGGAAAAAAAAATCCACAGATTAAATGAATGAGTCATAGATTTTAGGTCATATTTTCCAGCTTTATACTTGGTTAATCCAACATCGGCCCATGTGGGTTAAATGTCAGTGCGGTGGGTTTAAGTTTTACTGGATTCATTAATATTTGATTAAATGTATATGACCGTATGTTAACGTGACATTGTAAGTGTTGCGTTGCAGGAATTGCAGCGATGTGTGATGTATTTATGCTACAGCCCAACACGTGGTTTACACTTGTTTACAGAATTGGATATGAGGCCCCATTGAGACTGCTTCCCTATCGCTTCCTCTTCCTCCTCACCTATTCTTAGTTTATGTTTGTGTGTGTTCTCCTCACACATCCTCCCTTTTCCTGTTCCATTCTCCTTGACTCGCCAAGAGTAGAATAGTTTAGCTCCCCTGATTGTTTTGTGGTGTGTGCCGATGTGAGTGTCCCCTTGCACAACAATATTAGCATACTCCCTCATCTCCCACCTCCCTGCCTCTTTTTTTTTTCATAATTGAATTGAAATGCAGCGCTTTTCATTGTAAACAATGTCAGGAAAGCATGTTAGATACACTGCCTGCTCAAACACACACATGCTGACACACACACATGACCAACATGATACTTGAGCCCCTGGAGACCTCGGGGAAATTGGACCAAGACAATACCTTGCCTGGGTTTGTTTACCTCGCATCGTCCCTGCTGTGCTCCTGTCCTCGTGCTTTTACCCGCTTACACAAAGCCTGTTCGGTGTCTTTGTGTGTATTTGCATGCATGTATTGCAAAGTGCGTCTGTTTTGAGTCCAAAGGGCCTTTGAAGGGCTTTGCATGCATACCTGAGAGTGTGCAGGTGTGCAGAGGTGTGTAAGCCACTGTTTGTGTATATATCTCTGCCTTGTTTGCCTTGAATTATAGTCCATTACCCACCTGCTGTGTAAATTTTAGGTCACAAAAGGTCCTTAGTGGGTTGGCACGATTCCCGGCTTTGGGTGGTAACACCCTTGCGGACCTGGCATGGGTGCAAATGTGGAATCTGAGTTGCCTTCACCTACTGTGGCCAAGTCAAACAGTGTTTCACCAAACAAAGATGGATCTGTTTGCCTGCACTGCGCCTTGTTCTGTCTATCTCTCTGCTTTCCTCTTTCTGTTCCGAAACCCCAACTTATTCTCCTCTCAGTGCAGTGTGCCTTCAAAAAATCATTTCTCTCTCTGTGTATCGCATTCATTTTGTTTGTTTCTTTTTCTTACATTCACCTCCAGTACCCTGTGTCTCAGTTTTTAAGGAGTGGTCTTATCCATTCTGAAGCGGCAGGGTGGAATACTTAAGATTTCTGCGATATATCCATTGTGCTAATATTCCTTCGTAAGGCCAGGCTTGAGGAATTGGGGAGGAAGTTGAGGCCTACGTGTCAATAAGAACGTGGAGACCTTGGTTCGCAGGAAGCCTTCAGAACAATATTTCAGTTTTTTTCAGTTATGCAATCCAAACAATAACATTATAGGTGGCACCGAAGTGCACTCCGGACAAAAATGGCTCTATATTTGAGCAGGAAACGGTTTGTCAGGCTTGTATATCAGCAGAAACCTCAGCTCAGATTGTGCATAGATGCTTGTAGAAATCTGTTCTGAATGTGTGAAATTATGCAAATTAGCACACTGTAGGTAGCAGTGCGGTGTTAGAGATGAGTATAAAAGAACAGTTTATGGTCTTTAGTGTGCCTTAAGATGTTACTGAATATAATACTTTTTCACTCTCAGAGTCTACATTTGTGGTAGTTTTCGTTTTACAACATGTTTTGCTCATCTGGTTCTTTGGCTTGTGTTCCTATCTGTCAGGTACAGACATTTTAATTAGGGCAGCATCTTGGGTGGCTCATGTGATGGATCAGTGCTGCTGAAAATACAGTTATAAATCATCCAGCGTTTGACAGACAAACTGCTGGCAACTCCTGCACCCCCTGGCACTGGCCGCCATTAGCAAAGCTGCAGTGATTGTCAGTGAGGTTGGCTCACGTGTTATTAACATCGTTAGCCTCGCCGCCTTTTGTTCTTAGCCTTCATTAACACTAGTAAGGATGTCAGCCCAGATGTCACTACCTGACTTGTTTGGTTTTGCATCTTAAAGGATGGTACCACTAGCATGAGACCTTTTCCCCCCAACCAGGTCAAGGTCAAGATGTGTGTCGAGTGTATGTCATCAATCATGGTGATCAGTTTCGGTGGCCGTGTGTCCCTCATCCATCATGCTGATGGGTTTCGCTGGCCGTGTGGCTGCATGTCGCCGTCAGGGCCGGAGGTAATTAATAACCCTCAGTGACGGAATTAATGAGTTAACCTGCTCCACTCTCCTGCTGTTACAATGACAGATGCTAACGGTCAACAGCTAGTTATCTCTACTAATATGCCAGTGGCTCAGGTGTACGGATGTGGATGGTCTTTTATTATCTATGTACGTATCTGTGTGGGAATATCCAGCACATACATCTAAGCCTTTTTATGTATTTTTTTTTTTTTAAATCAAGCTAGGGGCAGCAGCCAGGGGGTAAACAAAGCACTCTTGGAATAGTAATCATTTCTAGCAGGAGTCTCACCTGAGCAACGGACTGCTTTCCACAGGGAGAAAAAGAGAAAAAAGAGACAGAGGAGACACAATGACAGAGGGTTGTGGCAGAAAGGCTGGTTGAATAGAGAGTGCTGGCTCCTCAAGGCGCAGGAGCAGGAGAGACTCTCCTTGCCCTCAGGTCCTGAAAGCTGATCGCTTCATTTTTTTTGAAAGAGCGGCTTTGTGAGGATGCCTCTGACTGCTCTTCTGAAGAGCACTCACTGTCTGTTATGACTAAAAAGAGTGACCGAGTTTTCATCACCCAAAGAAGATAAAGCACAGCTTTGAAAGGAGGGAAAATGCTGTAGTTTGAACATAATTGTCTTTTTTGATTATAAGAGAGGCAATTGTTCTGCTAGGGCAGGCCTAGTTATTGTGTGCCATGTGCTGGGTGTTATATTCCTAGGGTTTTTGGAAGGCTATTGTAGCACATGTTTGCTCTGATGCTTTCAGTCCCCGGTGTATTGGATACTTTGTTGTGTGGGCTGCAGAATAGCTTGCCTATCAGGCTTTGCATGCAGGTCAGTCAAGGTGGGCTGCAGTGGGTGGGTGTGTGGGTAGATGTGGTTTTATTTGGCGGCAGCGTAGGGAGCGTCCACGGCCGTTCAAAGCCTCGTGTGTGGATTGCTGCTACTCAGAGGAGAACTTAGCTGGGTTTTAGATGGCTCGTGTGTGGGTAACTATCATTGTATCATTAGCTTTTGTATGCTCCTATTTTTTGCAGATGGCTGCGTCCACGGTTTTGTCTCGAACAGAAGTTCCCGTTTTCCCCCTCCCCTCATGCAGTGCAACCAATTCAGCAAGCAGAATCCCCACCACACGGACAAAACTACTCATTAACTCCCACAACCGTCTCCCTCCACCCTCGTTGCCCCCTTTCCTCCAAACGTGCTTTAGCTTAGAGACAACAGGGATGGGGATGGGGCGGGGGAAAAGACTGACAAAAGGGAATAAAGACTAAAGCCAGAGAGGAGGATTGAATGAGTGAAAGAGCTGCTGGGGGAGAAAAGGGGGAAGAATGCGATGTCCCAGTCTATGAGGGATTCCATTTTTTGCCTTTCCAGAATAGAACAGTAAGTCACCAGTCTCTTTGTCTGCCTTTGATCTCTCAGCTCAGGGATTTGGCACCTGACAAACCCCTCTCTGTCTGAAAGGAGGCCTGCAGAGAGAAAGCCTAGCAGAGTGGGAGACGGAGATAGAGGGCAAAAAAAAAAATAATATCAGAGTGTTAGAGAGCGACTGGGCAAAAAACACAGAGACGGTATAAAAAAGATGGTGTGGAAAAATTGGGTTAGACTTTTGAGAGCTATGAGAGGATATGATGAGGGCTGCTCAGCTCAGATCCCATAAAAACTAAATACATGTGTGTTCATGTGTGTCTGTATTTGCGTCTGTTTGTGGGTTTGCCACGGCTGGCCCGGACAGTGATAAATCCAGCGAGTCTTAAGGGAGATTCCTCTCTGAAGCCACGGTCTCTTGGACCACCCACAACTGCGGTCTCTTTCCTCTAACACACACACACACACACACACACACACACACTCACGCTCCTAATAGGAAGCAAATTCCCCAGCTTTACTTGGATATCGACCCCTCTCTCTCTTCCCTCGACTGTTCCTTTCTGCAGGGCAGTCGCTGCTATAAACAAGCCCTCGTATGTTGACATCACATTTTCAAACACAATTTCTGAAATGCAGAGTTTCAAACCACAGATGAAGATGCCAGAGCATGTCGGATGGCAAACAGGGATTGATTTGAAGTCGTGCAAAGGATTCTGGGATGGCCTGTGGGGGGCTCTGGGGTCAGTCTTGGGACGGCTTAATAATTGATGAGTGAAAAACTCATCAACTGTGCACAGTTTGAGGTAGCCTGCTCTTAAACTGTGTCTCTTTAAAGAGGCTCAGACCCAAAGGCTGTGAAGCATGGGACTCAATTAACTCTCCTCCAGCTTTTAGCGAAGAGGCATCTCCTCAAACAGCTGGTTGACCCCATTCTCAACTCTGGACACTTTCTCGGTCATCGCACATGTACAAAACCCTAACGGTAACCTTGTGTTTTGTCACCTGAAGCAGTCACAACCCCTTAAACAATACCCACAAATCCCAGTGTCCTTCTGTCTCTAGTGAGGGAGGCTGAAAGATGATGAAAGATTGCTTTAAAGATAGAGAGATAACACAAAGTGCCTCCCGACTAATCTCTCCTCTTTTTCTGCAACTGTGAAAGAAAAGAAACGGAGGCTTCACGCACCCCTGCAGGCTACAATCAAAGAGGTCCTTAGCTTAGCGTTAGCGAGTGAAGCGGCAGGGATTTAGCCCTGATTGACTGAGTGGGAACAGGCGAAGAATGGCTCAGCAGGTAGCAGCTAGCCCGGCTCGGGTTAACGCCACGCTACGCTAATCCAGCTGCTGGAGAGGGGAGGCTGAGGGGCAAAGAGCCTGACTTTATTACGCCTCCAAGAGAGGGATTTCCCGGTATTTTCGGGAGTTTGTGGATTTCCTCTGCTGTTTGTACATGTGAGCATGTCGGATGGTTGGTGGAATATGTGTTTTTGTTGGAGGACGGACTTCCTCTTCACTGTGGCGTGTGTGGATAGGCACTGATTTGATTTCTAGTGTGGTGAACACATGTGGGAGTTTGTTTATGTGACTGTTCTTTTGTATGTAGGAATCCCTGATGTATTTATGACTGTGGCATTGCAATCCAGGCTTTTTTAGATCTGAGTTGTGCATGCGCTTGTGAAGACAGCAAGTCTTTATGTGTATGTGTGTGTGTGTGTGTGTGTGTGCGTGTGTGTGCAGGGGGGATTGCTTTATCCTTTCAGGCTAAGTGTGTAATTATCTGATTTATATTGGGTATGAATTTATCCATCTGTCTCCAGTGGGTCTTTTTATATTATAACAAGACACACAGACAGACACACACACACACACACATATAGACACACGCCCACTCCAAACCGCGACCCTCCGGCCTCAATACCATTTGCCGCCCACTGCCGAGCGCACGGCAGCCTCACTGATTGACAGGTGATTTGGCCAATCGGTGTCACGACTGTCTACGCCGCACCTCTTAGAGAATTGTTCTTTTGTCCTCCTCTTCTGGTTCAGCGCTCAGGAGGTGAAATATAACCCCGCTAGGTTTCCCTGGCCATTATAGAAACGGATAGACGAGGGAGAAACTCCTTGAAAGACGAGCCCTCCAATCAAACTGTCACTCAAGAGAAAGGCGAGCACTGTCGCCAAAAGTAAGAAAAGTGTCGCTTAGGTTACCATTTCAGACAGAGGTGTGTGTGTGTGTGTAGATGTGTTTATATGTGTGTGTGTTAGTTAGAGTGAAAACAGGCTTGTGAGAGTGACTGAGCTCCCGGTGTGTGCCAAGCGTGGTGGCATTTGTTTGTTAAATGGTTCGAAATGCCAACAGCTCTGGTTTCAGTGTGGCTCCAACTCTTGCCAATGGAGCATAGCTGAAATTTGTGAGAAAGACAAGAGGTAGTTATTTGATCTTCTCTTTTTAGTCAGAGGAAATAGTGCCCTTTACTCCTGTTCTGTTGTTTTTGATAATGGAACGCAGGTTCGTGAGAAAGGAGAAAGAGGAGAAAGGACTGAAGATGGAAAATGAAGACAAAGAGAGGAAGCAATGGGAAAAGAAGTAGAAGCCTCTGGGCAACATATTGTTTTCCTGTTGCTAATTGGGGGAAAATGGGCAAGATCACAGCGTTTTCTTCCTCTCTTCCATGGGAAAATAAATATTTGATGTCAAGCACAACGCTATGGCAACATCTACTCGTTGCTAAATGTTAGACAGCCACTTTTTATAAACTTCATTTGTGATACACCATGGCCATATAAATCTTTCAAATAGATTTCTGGGGATTTTTTAGCTACTCTAGTAGCTGGGCTTTATGGATGGTATTGTTAGTCTGTTTGTGTGGTCGGTCTGTAAACCCGCTTCGGTCGAGACAGAAATATGGCAACAGTTGAATGAAGTGTCATCAGATGTTTGTTTGAGCCCTACCCACTTCGGTGATCCCCTCACTTTTCCTCTTCTCCATTTTTGTTTCAGAGTGAAATATCTCCACAGTTATCGGATGGATTGCCGTGAAATTTCCATCTAGCGCCATTATCAGGTTTTGACTTGTCCAACACTTGCCGTACCTGCAGAACTGATTACATTCCCATCAGTCTCAGGTGTACTATTTGTTTAGCGCTAACTAGCCTATGTTAGCATGTTAATATGCTAAACGAAGATGGCAAATGCTGCAAACATTACACCAGCTAAACATCAGAGGCGTCGCCTGTGTGAGCGTGTTAGCATGCTGATGTTAGGATTTCGCTCAAAGCGTTGCTGTGCTCAAGTATAGCCTTGCCGTAGATCCGTCCTAGGATCCTCTTCGTATAAAACTGCTTTTCATGATGACTTCGCATCTAACCAAACTTCCCCTCTCCGCCCTCTTTGTGCTTGTTTTCTTTCAGCCTGTAAGATTGGTTACTACCGTGCTTTGGCCACCGATGGCGCCTGTTCCAAGTGTCCACTCCACAGCTACTCCGTCAAAGAGGGCTCCACCTCCTGCGCCTGTGATAAGGGATACTTCCGATCTGAAACAGACCCGGCATCCATGCCCTGCACCCGTAAGTACACCCATATGTAGCACACACACAGTATGCAGTGATGCGTAGGAATACACAACACTCACCCTAACACACACACACATAATTGCCTTCGTCTCAACACGGCTATGGATTCTCTCTCTCTCTCTCTTTCTCTCCCCCATATATTGTCAACCTCAATTACCCCTTTGCACAGAGAAAGTCTTTTCTGCACACACATAAAGCGGGCATGCGCCGGTTTAATAGGTGTCTTTTGATTCCAGGTGGTACTTAGTGATCAGTCATGGTGACAGAGAACTAATGAGGGTATAAACTGCTACATCTTAGATTCAGCCTTCCATAGAGAGACTGCAAAACAGCAGAGGAGGGCGACAAATAGAGATAAAATGTTAGACGGAGACGCGGCGAGGTGAAGAAAAAAGGTGGAAAAACAAGAGTAGGTGGAAAGCTGCAGATGTATGCAGAGGATGATTAAGATGCAGCGATAGAGAAAGAGAGTTAAAGTGGTGAGCAGGAAGAGAAGAATGAAGCGCAGGAATGCATGGAGTGAAAGGGAGATACTCTCTGTTTTATTTCTCAGTGTGTGTCTCCGCTTTCCTCCATACAGCTGTAAGGGTCAAACTCTGGTGAATCTGGTTCTTCCGATCCTCCCTCCTGACTTACCATGACTATGATAACAAATACTGTTAACAATCCCGCTGCCTAATGATACCTCTTCCAATTTTAGACCTCACTCCCTCTCTGAGTCACAGCGCTGGGAGAGTTCATACTGGTAGAAATGTCTACAAACAGAGAGAACAAAAGGAAAAAAAACAACCCCACACCAACACAAAAAAGCATCGCAGTCATTTCCCAGGAAATAAAAGTAATCATACTTTCATATGACAGACGTTTGTGAATGAATGAGTATGTGTCATAAAGCAATTTTAACAACCTAAACATCTGTTAAGCCGCTGAGCTCATAGTTGGCTCACCATTTGGCCCAAATGATCTGTCAAGTTCCTGTGGATTCATCACTCAGCTAAACACTTTATTGAATCAGACGAGCAGCCGAACGCCCCCAGCCTCATACTTAAGCAACAAAACTGAGCGGCCTCTAATTATTCCCCAGGTTTACAGTGTCTATGCGAGATTATAAACAGCACTCTATTGTGAAATATTCCCACAATAAAATAAATGAGTAGATGTTCCACTTGAGTAATATCATAATCTGCAAGATCCTTGATTGTTAAATATTACATCTTTGGTGCTAAGCGCTGATTGCAGAGCTACTTTCACGCTGCCAAAGAGTTGGGTTGGACTTTGTTTCCTGTCAATAGGGAAGCTTTTAGGAATCCGCTGTAAGCCGTTGGACTTGGAAAGTAGCAAAACGGGGAGTTTGTTTGTGTGAAAACGTCCAGGAACACGACGGGACGGCAGCAATATACGGTTGATTAATCGATTAGTGGGTCAACAGACGATTAATCAGCAGAACGCTTAATATTTAACGGTTCCAGCTTTTCAAAATTTTGTAATTTTTGTAAGTTTTCTTGTCAAATGCTGTGATGACATTTGACATTTGATTTGGAAACATTTCAGTTTTCTGATATTTTACAAACACAACAATTAATCAGTTAATCAAGAAAGAAAAAAAATCTGCTGATTAACAAATAGTTCAGATAATTGTTTGTCTGTGAGTTCATGGCCTTCTTATCCACTAAATAGGGCTCATCATCTTCATTATTAACACATTTTTACTGCAAATAGTGTATGCCTGTTTTTTTAAAGGATCAGACTGCTTCCAGCATTGTTTTCAGCAAACAAAGTGCTCCTGGGTGTTTAGCTCACACAGTGCTCCCTGTAAAAGAAATTAAACCCCTCAAATCAGCTGCTGATTATGAATCCCTAAAAATAATTCCATTAAAACTTTTTTTTTTTTTTAATAAAACATGACCCCTATTACTAAGTCACCCTCTGCCCCTCATACTGCTTTGTCACAGCACTTATATACTGAGTCACAAGCCCTCTTTTAATGGATGAACTGGGATATCGTCCCCATTGTCTTGTTAGTCAGTATGGCATTTGACTACGGCTGCTGCAAGCAACAGCTGTCAAAGCTCATTACTTGGCTGGTTTTATAGGATCTTGCATTGCAATCTCTGCTACGCTCCCAACTCCACGGTTAGGAACTCAACATTAGCAGGACTCTCTCACCGACCCTTGCCCCACCCTGTCACACGGTCAACATTCGATCTCTGAACTCTCGCCCTTGTCTGTCGTCTGCTGTTTTCCTTCCTCGTGCATTTTTTAAAAAAAAAAAAATTCTCACCCACATGTTCGAGCTCTGTAATTACAGCTGTCACTCACACATCCCTCCTCATCCACATTTTTTGTTTTCTCTCTCTCTCTCTCTCTCTCTTCCTCTCTCTCTCTCTTTCTCTCCAAAACCCACTCAGAGTCATGAACAGAGCGAATGAAAAAAAAACCTCTTAAAGTCATTTCCCAGTTCGCCTAGCTGAAGGTCAGGCTGGGAAAGAGCCAGCATCTCTGGTAATTGGGGTGCATGTCTGTATGTGTGTGTGTGTATGTGTGTGTGTGTGTGTGTATGGGTAATTGAAAACGCTTTTCCCCCCTCTTAGCTCAGGGTCTACTGATGCAAGATAATGATTAAAACTGGATGTTGTGTAATTTTGTCAATGTGCGACTGTTTGTGTGCAGGCCTGTTTCTGCTCCTGTTTCCTATCTGTCAGCGCCTTTTCCTGCATCTTTGCTTTGTTCTCGTGATCGGCGGGTAATGTGTGCTATATTTGATCGGACTACTCGCTCTCCCGGATCAGACACAAGAGACAATCCAAATGTTCGCTTCCCATACTTTAGATTGACCTGCCTGTGGGACATGGCAGGATAAACGAGTTACATCTTTAAAAAAAAAAACACTTTTGGTGGTTTATTTTCATGTTTCTTGTCATGCTTTTGTGTTTTCTGGCTTGCTTCTTGCTGTTTTGTTGTTTTTTTCAACTTCCTTTTTAAAGAATTTTATTAAGTGTGCTTTGAAAAATGCCTCAGAGATGGAGATATCTGTATACTTTTTTCTATATAGTCCATATAGCTTATAGACAGGTATTTACATTAATTACAACATACACATATTTTTTCAGAAATTCAACAGGTAGAAGACATCTTATAACTAACCAAATATGTTTTCCTGGATGAAATATGCAGTAGTAGGTATGCAAACGCGTGGGTGTATAAAAATACATACACATACACCATGCACAGGGCAGTAATGAGGACCAGGGACAGACACCCATGGGAGCTGGTTGCTCTACTATGTTCAGGTTATAAGGAGGAGTGTTCTCCATTTTGGGGTTTCTGTTGGCCCTTGATGTGTTTCTCAGATTTTCCCCAGTTTTCTTAGCGGTGGTTTGCTAGAGAGGAAGCGGGAGGGATGGAGGGAGGAATGAACGCAGAGCGGAGAGGACTCGAGGGGGCATTGAATAAATCCCAGCCGGATGGTAATAGCGGGGTCGATGCACCGGCCAATTTAGCCTGCTCTCCACCTCGGCCCTGCACAACACTCGCCTAACAATTACTGATAGAAGGAGACAGGAAGAAAAAGGGATAAAGGAGGAGAGACGGTGAAGGAGGAGGAGGAGAGGGAGGGGGGGGGGGGGATGGAGAATGGGAGTGGAGTAAAAATGAGAAAGACAGATTAAAGCAGGCAAGATGGAAGCGAAGGAGCAACAGGAAAGCGAGAATTAAGGCTCTGAGCAAATTGCAAGGCCATAAATGAACGGAAAGGAGAGGAGGGGAAGAAAGAAAAAAAAAAAAACATCTCTTAGCTGCAACTTTCTTCAGGAGAAACTTTGTCTCCCTTTGGATTCCACCCGTAAGGAGTGTGAATTTTACGGCTATGTTGAGCTAACGTTGTACAAAGGTTGTGCGAGCGTTACGCTCCCCTCTCCCCCCGCCACTCTCTCTCTCTCAGGATTAATTACCGGGTGTCAGTCACAGCCGACGGCTCTCCCACGCTCCCTTGCTCCCACCGGTGCATTCTGGGAGAGCGACAGGTACAACCAAAGGTATTTTGCGTGTGTATGTGAGGAATGTCAGGAGAAATACTGACGCGCGGTGGAATGCGGTTAAAACTTTATATAGTCATAAAGATAGCGCTGTGGCAGCGCTCGTCATAGCAACAAACAAACAAAAGGATCTGACTGAGGTGTTATATACACACGCTTGTGACACACATATGACCCCAGGCCTGTAAGTGGGAGTTTTTTTTCATATTTCTATTCCTGTAAGGACAAGAAGAGGAGAACATGAACACACACATTCTCAGACGCTGACTTGAAACATTAATATTACCTTTGTTCTGTTTGGTTTATGACTTGAAGTCCAGATAACAGCCTAGTAATAGCTTTTAACTGTGTGTGTGTGTCAGGCAGCACACCATCGAGCACAGAAAGAGAGTGGAGGTTAGTCGAACCTAACACACTGACAAAGGCCCTATTACAATGACGGTTGGGTGTTGGCACCTTAATTTAGAAACCCCATCTGTAACTTGTTCCCATTGTCTGAGAAGCGGATGGAGAGCGAGGTGAAAGAGTGGGAGAGGAAAAGTGGGTGAGGAGGAGAAAATGTAAGGGGGTGGGGTGGGGTAGGGAGTCAGCGCTTCATCATCATTTTTAATGAGAATTTATTAATAGGTTTTCATCGAAGGCTGCGAATGGTAGGGGAAGCTGAGTGATGCTAATATTAACACAGTGTACTCTGCATCCTTTCATCTCACCGTTTCACACACACACACAGATTGTGTCTCGGGCTGTTAGTGACCCTTTAGGTCATTTTCAGTTAAAGAGACACCCCCTCCTCACCCGCCGCCGTCCTTATCTGTCCCCTCCCTCCATCCGGACTCGCTCCTTCCATACTAATCAGCAGCTTTTCTGCTTTCTGGATGAGCAGACGGTGTTTGTCCTTCTCTACTCTCCTCCTCCATCTCCCTCAGCCCCTGTTTCCCCCTCAGCGTTTGCCCGTTCGCCGCGATCTGCCAGACTACAAACGCTGGCATACATGAGTCCGGTGCACACACACATACAACCGTCTTGTAGAGACGTACGCATCACGGGTAAAACTGCGCTTCCACTCGTGCACAAAAGCTCACTTATTCCTCCTCAGGGCGACCATGCGCACACACACTCCTACACACTGTCCCCTCTGCTGCTCTCTGTGTCTCTGTGAAATCACTCATTGCCACTCTGCTCCTCCAAAAATAACACTGATAATTAATTTCCGTTGTGAGATGATTCGTCTGTGGACTGACTAGCTTTCATATTTCACCCTGCATCGATCCCCCCCTCCCCCCCGCCCCCCTCCTGGCCCACTCGCGTGCGCTTCATTAGTCAGAGAGAGAGCGGGCGAGACGGGGAAAACAGAAACAGGGAGAGAGGGAGAGAGAGAGAAAGAGAGAGAGAGTTAAGTCAATTACCGCCGCTTATGTTTGAAAGCAACGCAAAAAAACACATTAATTACAAAAGAGCTGACATGTAAATTGGGATTGATGAGGAGGGGAGTGTGTGTCACATATCTGCGGAGCCGCTCCCATATAAAGCTTACAGTGGGTAGGCCTCACATCAAAGCAAGACCTTAATAACAGGGTCCAAAGCAAACTTTGTCTAAAGTTATTGAGTGGGTGCCATAAAGCCCCGCTGTTAGCAGCGGGCTCGGGCGCTCTGCCACCTCCAGCTGATTCGACATATGAATGGGAAAGAAATCTGCTCGGACTATTGGATTTCACTTAACGCGCTGAATTAATTGAGGTGAAATTGGATCCTCCCTTGCTGTAACGGACAGGACATTAAAAGGAAATTCAAGTAGCCTCGGCTCTCAATAAAGGGACAACCCAGTCAATTACACGTTCACATCTTTGTTATATGTATGTATGGAAAGAATCAATTACCGGGCTCATTGAAGCAGTCGCCAAAAGCTAGTAGTGTTTTTAATAATGCAATCACAAATTTGTTCTATTCTTGTTCTTAAAACTGTTTCATGTGGTCACGGTAATAATGTCCCCCTCTCTCTACATTTTCAACAGTAACCACAAGTAAACATGAGTGTAACTCTGTATCAGCTTAGCACTTGGCTCGGTGCTGTTTATTCTAACCACCACTTTTTAATAGCACTAACTCTTTCCCTTTTTCTTCCACCTCCGCGCAGGCCCTCCGACGGCGCCGCTCCACCTCATCTCCAATGTGAACGAGACCTCTGTAAACCTGGAATGGAGCCCGCCCCGGAGCTCCGGAGGACGCCAGGACCTGACGTACAATGTGGTGTGTAAGCGCTGCGGGCCCGACGGCCGGCGCTGCCAGCCCTGCGGTAACGGCATCCACTTCAGCCCCCAGCAGCTGAGCCTGAAGGGAACCAAGGTGTCCATCAACGAGCTGCAGGCCCACACCAACTACACCTTCGAGGTGTGGGCGGTGAACGGAGTCTCACCTCAGAGCCCCGGGCCGGAACAGGCCGTGTCGGTGACCGTCACAACCAACCAAGCCGGTGAGATGATCGGACATGCTCGGGATGGTGGTGTTTAGTTCTAACAGTTGTATTAACGGAAGCCATCAGCAAGAAAGATCATGTGACAACCAGCCAGTAGCCATCAGGGATCGATCGATATGGGCTTTTGAAGGGGCGATACTTTCGACAGCTTTGAACTCAAGTGCAGCTAACTAATGTTTCTTACAACCATTCACTAGGCAGTCAATTGGTGGAGGTTTAAAGGCTTCACATAGGCAACCAGTATAGCATTGATTAATTCAGCAGTAAGTAAGTGTTTGTCAATCAGACTGGATTTCCACAGCACTGATTGGCTTGATTTATTGACATACTAATGCTAATATACTCTACTGACCATTGAGAAAGATTCAGTGACACATTACAAAGTGCATCTTTTTATGCAAGTTAGCTAAATGGCTATGAATGACATCAACAGTTCTAAATCAGCACATAAGGCATATTAAACTATAGGTAACGGTTGTAACTATGGTTACCTATTGCCATGTTACTAGTCACAACTTGTGTGTGAAATAAAAGCCTAACCACAGATTCGCCTTCAGATCGAAAGTTCATTCCTGACCTGGAAATAGCAGTCGAAAAACTCCAATCTCATCACGAGCTCCTTGTTTTCGATCATTTCTCACGATCTTCCTCAGGAGCTGGGGAGTTGCCCGCTTGTCCCGAAATCTTCATATTTTCATTTGAACTCGCTTGCTATCTGCTGCGTAAGATTAATGTGATACAATCCAAAGCTGCAGAACAGTTCCTAGATTTGTCTGCATGTGCGTGTGAAGGAAGGACTGTATGTTATAGAGGAAGCTTTGCAGTTTGTGTGCGTAGAGGCTTATGTATGATTCAGAGCACAGGTTTGTTACACTTGATGCTTGAAGTACTTTTTTTTGGCGGGGCAATCTACGTGTCAAAACATGTTTATTAAAGCTGTGAATAATTTGGGCGAAGGCTGGATGATTACTGAGGAGGATGATGAATTTCTCTGCTGTGGGAAATGATTTTCTGCAATATTTCACTTGAGTTTTGCATAATTAGGCACGAAAAGCCTAGGATGAAGATAGGGGCAACGGGCTATATTTAGCTCTCAAACTAATGAATTAGAAGAGTCGTATTGATCTCGCGGAGGCTTCATTACAAATGCTGCTGGATTGTGTGTGTGTGTGTGTGTGTGTGTGTGTGTGTGTGTTTGTGTCTGTAATTATTTGAGTAGAACACACCCATGAATACAGCCTCTCCTCCAGAGCTGGAGAAGAGCCCTCTAAGCCTGGGGGTGCGTCCAAAGCCTCCCGTTGTTTTGTCATTTAGCCATTTTGTAACTGGTTGTTGTGCAAATGGATTTTACGACCCTGGCCCTTTCTCTTCATCCCTCTCTTCCCTCCTCTTGCTTATAGCCGATCATTACCTTGGTCTCCTTTACAGCTCCGCTCTTGGGTGGCGAGCTAAAGTGCCTTTTTGTGTGTCATTTTTATATCGCTAATTTCCATCCCTGGGAAAAGCGAATATCTTGAATGGGACATGGAGCGGGCAATATAAGGAAACAGTGGCTTGATTTATCAGCTGGGGTCAGGATGATAGAGATGAATGGATGTGCTGCCTGTGGGAGAGCTACGAGCGCTGCCAAACAGGCATGAGCTGTAATGGAGCACACCCGGGAGTCCAGGCTGAGGGCTCGTAATAGCATGTCAGGACGGTCACACTGGCGTGTGGTTGCGCAAAAAAAACTTCAAAGTGCACACTCTCACACATGGATTCATACAAAGACGTAGTAACGCGCACGCACACACACACGCACACACACACACACACACACACAAAGCGATCTTTCCCCGAGGTTGCTCGAGGCTAATCTGCTGACTTCAAGTTGTAAGATATAGATGATGTTGCCTTTGGCTCGTCACTGGTGCATGTTTCACAACTGTTCCCCAGGATTAGTTATATGAAGCTTGCAGCTGGAAGCTCTATTAGAGTGTGTGTGTGTTTGCACATGTGCAGGACTGACTGCATGCTTGGCTAAAAGCGAGAAAATGTGTTACACAGAGTGTTTGTACGCTCGTGGAGAGAGACTCTCAAACAATGTCCTCTATGTGTCTCTGGGTGGTGCGTGTCTCTTCTAATTTGTGCGCATATGTGTGTGTGTGCGTGTTAAAGAGAATAGCTCCAGACTGATTGGATTTCTTCCTGCTAATGCTCGGTAGGGGCTTTGGAAGCTCTGGTTTCAGTCGCTGGTAATCCAGCCAGTCATCTGTGGCTGTCCCTCTCTCTGTATCGCCTCCCCTCATCCAGACACCGTGGATTACACATTTATTATGATAGATTTATTAGGATTTATAAGTGCTGTGGAAAAGACACCCCCACCGCCGCCGCCGCCTTCTCATAAAAGTTCAAATTTCGGCTAGAGAGGAAGAAGCGAAGTAGACAGGTTGGAAGGGAGGAGTGCTTATGTGTTTTTGTGTGAGAGGGGGGGAGAAAAAAAAATGGATGAAGGTGCAGCGCACTATGGGGAGACAAAAAATGAAGACATGAGTGTTGTTGATTGCATGCGCATGCATCTGTGAACAGGCTCGCATCTGTGTGTGCGCGCACGGAGAGGTCAGATCCCGTGTCTCGCCATGAACAATTCCGCTGTCGTAAATCTGCCGGGGTGAAACCCTTTCACCCGGTCTGCATGAGGAGGAAGGAGGGGAGAGAGGGGAGATGTCCAAGCTTTGAACTGACCCCTGGCTGTAAATGGATGTTTTTTCCTCTTTTATGGGGTCAAGCTTTTTGTGTGTGTGTGTGTATGTGTGAGAAAGAGGGGAAGAGAGAGAGTCAGAGAGAGAGAGGTGTTTATGTCTCGATACAAAATACTTGGCAGGCTTAGGTGACTAAAAGTGAATTAGTGCATGAGAGAGAGTGTGTGTGGGCACGTCTGTCAGCGCACATGTGTGTGAGTTTCCATCTCTCTGGCAAATCGGACAGACGTACATGTGGAAATGTGTTCGGGGAGATGGAAGCGGGCTTTATAGGCGGGAGGGAAGGATCTTGTACGCAGGAGCCATTTTCCCCGACACCCTGAAAAACGGCTCCCTCCTCGGCTATTTTTCCTTGGCGGCAGCAGAAACGAGTGACTCCAATCTGGCAACCGGGGCTCCAATCTGGCAACCACATGTGCACCCCAGCCTCTGTCTCTTTTAATGTCAAACTGTAATCGACCGCACATTCGTGCAACTGCTCGCGCCGACCACAGCTGCTCCTTGCAGCACAAATACTTTGTGATGAACATGCTCGCAAAGACAAACTCGCTCACTCAACAGACCGTGTCCCATGCAGAGGCAAAACCTCACAAACGTCTGCAGAAAAAAAAAAAAAAAAAAAATTGCTGCTCAAGCCCCACTGTTCTCCCGGGAGGGTGATTTTTCAAAATCCAGAACGGCTAGTTTTTTACTCGTCATAATGTATGCATAGGTGGTGTGATTGAGTCTTTTTACTGCCTGTGTGAGATAATGGCAGAAGGTGTATGTTTTTCTGTGTGAATTTCTATCTGTCTGTTTGTGTAATGAGGTCCTTTGTGGTGTTCTGTGTGTGTGTGTGTGCACGCGCGAGTGTTGCAGGCTGTGAAAGAGTTTTTTTGGAGCGCACAATTCCGAAATGAGATCTGAATATTCATTGCGTCTAACACTTATTATTCCACCAACATTTTTAGCCCACACGTTCAGGAGGCAGTAAGAAATTACAGATCTGCTCCACATATTTTCTCTACAGAGGTGCCAGCTAGTCTATCATGGTCTGCCCAAATCGCAGCCTCAGGTGAAGCTTTTCTCCATTCAGGATAGAGATGTCAGGGCTAGTCTTACATCAGTTTAGTACACTTTGTGCACACGTGGTTCGACAATATTTCAAACTTCTCTGTGTATCAGTTTGCTTTTTGGGCATTCCCCCGACCAATTTATCTCTTAAAGTCATAAAACTTGGCCTTGATGGATCACTTATTTGGTGTCTGTGCTGTTTTTAACCTTGCCGTCTCATGTTGTGAACCTCAGAAGGGACCACTCAGAAAATCACTCATCTTTATCCTCACATTAGCCGAGGGAAAAATAAAAACGCAACAAGAGGAGCAGAACACGATTAAATCGCCATATCTGTCATCTTTGGAGGAAAGATGGATGTGTAGATTACCTTGGGGGGAACGAAGGCCTGTGACCCCTCTGGGGTTTTTCTTTCTGAGCCGGAGTGTCCTCGGTCAGCCCCATGGGGGCCTTCAAATTGGCTCTCGCTGCTGGGTAAGATTGATCGGAGGGATACAAATGGCCGCCATCTAATTGTTTAACAGAGACGCAACACATTAGGCCAACAGGATGACACAACCTTGAGTTAATCTATTTACTAAGAGATGTCTGCAATCCCATCCCTCTCCATCTCCATCTCAACCCCCACCAGTTACAAACCCACTGCCCCCTCCTGCCGCTTCTTCACCCCACTGAAACTCAATCCATGGCTGGTGCTTAGATTCCAGGCCGGTTTGAACTCAATCCCCGGCTAAAAGCAGGGTTTTGTTAGCACTAGCTTGGAGGCTAGGCTCCCTGGAGCCCCTAGTCAAAGTGATGAGAATGTATATAATGTCATAGATAATCCAATCATAATCGGTGGACCACGAACCCCTCATTAATCATCCCACTGTAATTTTTTAAAAGGCAGATGGTCTGAAACCAGTAAGGTTACAGTATCACTGGGGAGCAGAGGTCAAAGATTCGCTCCTTAAGAACTTGTAAGAGCAGATGCTGTAAAGAAACACTGCCTGGGAGTCAGTGGAAATGTTTTTTTGAGTGTAACTTTGTTGTGGCTCTGAGGAGAAGAGAGGCGTGTGTGTGGTTGTTCGGTTTGTTGTGGTCACCTGTTTGTATGTGAGGGCGGATGTTCGAGCTCCTACAGGGACTTTCCTGATGCTCGAAGTGTGTGTTTGTATTGTAAGTCTTTTTTGTCTCTGGGCTGTAATGTTCATTCCTTGGTCTACAACTCCATCTGTCCCCGCTGCATATCTTCTTGCCTGCTCAGAACCCAATCTGTACACGAGTGTTTCTCTGTTTACAACACTATCTCTTTCTATGCCTATGTTTTTCTCTTTGTAGTGGCTAGAGTGTGTATGACCCAATTTTAGTGTTGTCACATTCCCTGAAGATAGCGGTTTGATTTGTGCGGCGGTGACACACCGGTGGGAGGGGACAAGTGCAAGCCATTATCTGTGCTTTAACCTTCACATGTTAAAGGCGGCTGAACGCAGATAGCACAGCTGCTTGAAATATGGCCTCATTATCAGCTGCAGCAGAAAGGGGCTCGAGATAAGATCGCTTGCTGGAGCTTTAATGAAAACCAATTGATTTGCTCTCTTGAAGACAAAAAAAAAAAAAAAAAAAGGCAATGGCGTTGAGCTCATTTAGAGCTTTCCGAGGCGGACTTTGTAGCAATGTAAGGTTTCCCAGGGTGACCTGGAAATGTGTAGAAAATGAAGTTAGACATTATTTTTGCCAGCTTGTAGGAAAAGTGTCTGAGACGCTAGCGTCAGCCGAAGGGAAATTGGATCAGTTTTATGGATGCCAACCTTGAGTTCAGAAAAAGTATTGCCATACTCTTAGCTGTGTGGCCATATAGCTCTGTAATACCTCCTAGATTTTGAATGGAAGCCAAGTTCAAAGACAAATGGAAGTGATTGCCTTGTGGCCTGGACCACTGTTTGACTTTCTCAGTAGGAGCAAAGGGAGGGGGGATTTAAGAGAGCTATAAAAAAACAGACTTGGTGTTTCCAAGGCTGAAAACAACATGGTGGACTGGGAGAAAACAGCAGGCTAAAATTGTTTCTTGTCTTTTTTTTTCTTTTTTTTTATTAATCTCGCCAGCTCCCTCTCCGGTGACGTCCATCCAGGCGAAGGACATCACAAGACATACCATCTCATTGTCCTGGCAGCCTCCAGACAGAGCCAACGGGGTCATCCTGGAGTATGAGGTCAAGTACTATGAGAAGGTGAGCGGTTTTATTGGAGATGTAGTTTCTCCTGACAAAACAGCAATATAATTTGACAGCTAGTATATTTATCGCAAAAACAGCTTTTGAATCAGCCAATAAAACCGTATCTGATTTCTCTGTCGCGTTGTATTTCTTCTCCAGGACCAGAATGAAAGAAGCTACAGAATCATAAAAACCTCATCCAGGAATACTGACATCAAGGGTCTCACCCCCATCACCTCCTATGTATTTCACGTGCGCGCTCGCACGGCTGCTGGCTACGGGGAATTCAGCGGCCCCTTCGAGTTCATGACCAACTCCGGTGAGTTGAGCCGCACCGTTTTTGCTCGCCTCCCGTGGATGACATCATAGCACTTGCAGAGCCAGAGGGGCTTGATGCCAGCTCTATCGTGCCTGTTTCAAAATCCCGCAATGATAGCATCTTTTATGAGTTTGTCTCTTTCATTGTAGAATCATTAATCAAAATAGCTGTCATCTATAAAAGATAAATGATATTGGTGCTCCAGAACCTGACGAGCAACTTGAGGAGTTTCCATTATTCAAGTTGCAATGAGTCTCAGTGGATGTGCCAGCAACGGTTCAACCTTTATGAGTTTTTGAAGAATGATACCGTTTATGATAGTCTTAGTTGGAAGCTGCTGATGGCTACTTTTTTTTTTTTTTTTGCTTCTTAGAGTGGCCTTAAATATGATCATATTAAAGTATTCAGTGTTTCCACCAGACTCTGAAACTCTTAACATAACAACATTAACGGTGCTTATATGGGTGGACTGATTTCAAATCAGTTGTTTCGGACTCACGCTGTGCAGCTGCAAAAATGTTCAAACCCACAGACTCCTAGTTTAAATTCTAGCGGAGATCCCAAAGTTTTCAAAGATACCAAATATGTCAGACTGAGGCTTGGGGAAATGCATATTAAATGATGCACCGACATCTAGAACGTTTCTAGTTGATGGAACAGTGCAGCCATAGAAACACGAAACAAGGTCTTGGGACGAGCTGATACAAAAATCATATAATGTTAACGCAATCAATGACATTAGCAGACATAATTGAATAAGATGATTTAGAAGGGAAACAAAAGGGGGAAACTGGAATTATCAGGAGTTAGAACTAATTCACATGAAGGCCTGAGGCAAAGACTTTGGTGTTTGTTAACAGTATGTAGTCAAACAAACTGCATCAGGTCTATCATATCATTAGTGGTCCAACCTAAGCTTAACTTCTTACTTTTTAACATCTCTGCTTTGCCTCCGTAAATATTCCGTCAAATGATATTAACAGTTCCTGGCAGATTGTGACGTAGAGGGTTACGTCGATGCCCTGTAAGCACAGGTGTGCCCTTTATCATGCAGATAGAGACGGCGGCGCACGGTAATGACACGGTCAAGCACACATCCTAATGGGCTGTCATTGTCCATCAACGAAGCATGTGACAGACTTTATAGGAGGGGAATCGTAAAATGGAGGCATAAGGAACAAGGACAAACATTGTGTTCTGTGGATGTGCGTGTGGGAGAGAGACAGAGAGAGAGAGAGAGTGGAGGAGAGAGAGAGACATGGGGGAGGAAGTGGGAGGGAGGTCAATGACTGACAAACACAGAATGTACACTGGCTCTTTCATGTGCCATGATATTGACTTTGCTCTTTTTTTTCTTTCTTTCTTTCTTTCAACCTTCTTCCCTTTCTCTTTTCTCTACTCTCCTCCTTCCCTTTTCCCGCAGTGCCAGCTCCCATTATTGGTGACGGGGCCAACTCCACGGTGTTACTGGTGTCCGTGGTGGGCAGCGTGGTCCTCCTCCTCATCCTCATCAGCGCTTTTGTCATCAGCCGAAGGTGAGCTTCATCCCTCTTCATCCCTCTGTCCCTTCTGCTTTCTGTCTCCCCTTCTTTTCCGGTGAGATGAGGGATGTCTTGCTTAGCACCGGGAAAAAGTAGCTGTCAGGAGATGGACGTCACTCGAAAAAGCACACAAACACACACACACACACCGAGCCAGACAGCTAGTGCAACTCACTCACGTCGGATGAGTGATGACTCGCCACACCGGAGACGTGATTGACAGCCCCGACAGCTGAAGAGATGCAATCAGCGACCCCTCGCTCCCCTGTCCTCTGCATCCATCCTCACTCCCCGCATCCCTCCATCCCTCTTCCCTCTATCTCTCAGCTAGCGGCTGTTATCCCGGCCGCTGGTTATTTTCTCCCGCTGCGCCGTGCTGACCGCCGTGAAGAGAATGAGAGAGACGGGGTAAAAAAAAAAAAAAAAGAGGAAGAGAGATATAGGAGGGTGGACAATGAGATAAGCGGGCAATGAAAAAAGTATGGAGATAGAAATACACAGAGAGAGTGAGACAGAGAGGCATCAGGTGGATTTTCAGTGACCCAATCTCGGGGTGTTAACCAGCGAGCAGGACAAAGCACTGTCACACAGATGGGATTACATGCAGATGGGGCTGCCTCACCTCGGGGTGTTAACCAAACTCCCCCTGTGTGTGTGTGTGTGTGTGTGCGTGTGTCGGGGGTAGGTGTGTGTATCTGTGTGCATATCCTTATTCAAAAAAAAAAAGTATTGTTTTCACGTGTGTGCTGGCACTGGGGGAAGGGGAGTGTTAATGGTTTGTGTGTTGACACATTTGCATGTGTGTGTGTGTGTGCGAGCCTTTTATGAGCATTTGTTGATCCCATTATGCATGTGTGTGTGTGTGTGTGTGTGTGCTTCTTTATATGGAAACCAAATCATTGTTTGCATGTGTGTATTGGTGTTGAGAATGATAGGGAGTGAAGGGGGCTGTTGATTGTGTGTGTGTGTGTGTGTGTGTGTGTCCTCGCTTTCCATGTGATTGCCTCTCTCCTCGGCCAAGCAGGTGGTTGTCTCTGCCTTTTTTATATGCATGTGACGGCCACTGTCATTGTGCTGTTGCGGCCATCCTGTGATTGTGGGGAGGGACTGTAATCATGTAGCCGTTTACCATCATTACACAAGCATAGAGGAGGACAATGTCTCACACATCTGGTCATTTCCACCACTGACCCAACACATCAATATAAGCACAGGTGTCAGGCTGCCTGAGGGATTCGGAGGGATTTAAGTGCATCTTCACTAGGATTGATTTATAGCTTTTATACCCGCCTGGCCGCTTTACTCTGTGTTCTTGCTGTACGCTCGGTGCCCTTCAGAAACCCTCAGTAAGGGAAGATATTTTACTTGACTTAAAAATAGAAAAATATAGAATAATTGTTGGCAAATTGTACTTAAAGTATAGAAAGTAAAAGTACTCATTATGCAGAATGGCCCCTTTCAGACTGAAATAATAATACTGATGCATTAAGATGTAAGTTGGTCAAAAAGGATGTAATTTAAGCTTCTATTAGTTAGGCAGATGGCTCTCTCACAATGCATCATATTTTACAAGCATGCTATGAATGGGACAGAATCTATAAATGAACTTGTAACTGTAACTGTTATATAAATGTAAATGAAACTGAACGTATAATATTAATATTTCCTTATGAAGTCAGTGAAATTGAAGCATAAAGGACCATAAAACTGGACTTAAACACAGAACTTGAATGTAATCCGTTACTCTCTTCTTACTGTTTCTGTGAGTTTTGGCATCTGGTGGTATACATTCCTGAGAAAATCTTTTAATGAAGTGGATGAATGCACTGAAAAAATGTTAATAATGCAAAGGTAGCGTGAGAGTTGAAAGTTCAGTGTGATGAACTTTCAGTGAGTCCATATTTTATCATTAAAGGAATAGTTCAACATTCTAGCAAATACGTTTTTAAATTTCAGTTTCAGGTATGACGTGCTAATGAGAGAACTTTAGATCTGCTGGTAGAGGATTTTTTTTAAATTAGTGGACAGAACCCTTGTTTCTAGTCTTTGTGATAAGCTAAGCTAACTCTAGCTAGTCTCCTGACTTCAGCTTCTTATTAATGTACAGTCATTAGAGTTGTATCAAGCTTCTCATCTAACTCTTAATATGAAAGTGAGTAGGTGTATTTCTTTAAATTGTGTTCTATTCCTAAGCTTTTATTTACATAACTAAGAGCAAATATCTATATTCCATATCTAAAAATGACAGTAGGCATGCAGTCAACTCATTACATAGAATACATTCTGACTGACTAATTACATCAAACAAGAATATCAGTGTCTCATCAGTAATCAGTCATTTTGTTGCCTCTTCACGTTAATTAATTGATGTATAAGTGGGTTTAGGAATCTTTGTTTATGTTTTAATTAAGCTTTACTGAAGTGACACTTATGTTCTATTGTTATTATGTTTTTTTTTTGATGCTGATACTTTTTATTCTGACACACTTTCCCTGACATTTGAAACTTGAAAATTTGCATTCGCTTGTTTGTGACTCCAACTGACCGCCCTACCGTTTTTGCCCCCAGAAGGAGTAAGTACAGCAAGGCCAAGCAGGACTCTGACGAAGAGAAGCACTTACATCAAGGTAACTCGTAGTTAACGCTACACCTACACACTCTATAATTGAAAAACATTAGTGCTGTCAGGTGTGCTCATGTGCATGCACTCTAAACCGCAAATGAGGCCCATAAAATGGGGGAGGGAAAAAAAAAAAAACAAAAAAAAAAAAACTATTTTGAAGTTAATGTACTTGCATCCCAACATGCCCCAAACACCTCATTATCAAGCCATCAGCATTGTTATTTGGGTCCCGCAAAAATTTCAAGTTAATGAGCTCCATCTTCATCGAAGTCAGCCATGGTGACATGAAAAGCATTTAGAGTCGGTGTGAATCGATGTATGGAGAGAAGAAAGGAGGAGGAGGAAGAGGAGGAGGAGGAAAGGTTCCGCAAAGGAAGGCGGTGTAGCCTGCAGCACGATGAAATAAAGAACAGATGGAGAGTACTAGCCGGAATGAATTAACCTTCATTTTTCACTCCCCTCTCTCTCTTTCTGTTTTGCTCCCTTCCTTCCTTTTTTTTTTTCTCTCCAAACTTCTTTCCTTAGGAGTGAGGATATACGTTGACCCCTTTACCTACGAGGACCCCAACCAAGCTGTCCGTGAGTTCGCCAAAGAGATAGACGCCTCCTGCATCAAGATTGAAAAAGTCATCGGCATCGGTGAGGGGCTACGTTTTGTTTTTCATCAGTTCTAATAAATGCGGTGTTTTGTCAAGCATTTGCAGTTGGATATATTCTGCCATACTTTGGATAAAAGCATCCACCTAATGGAATCATAGCATATTTGAGATTCGTTTCATGCTAATATTTTGCTGCCAGCGTTTGTTTCTGGGTGATTCATGCTCGTGTGTGGCTGTGTAGGCACTCATGTGCACTCAGAATAAAAAACCATCGTTTTCTCTGACAATAACATTTGGTCTGCCTCTAGAGAGGTCAATGAGTTAAAAAAAAAAAAAAAAGAGAAAGGAATCAGTAGAGGCTAAATATGTTGTCTGTTCTATTCCTGTGGCCAGAGAAAAGTCATCCAATGACAAAATAATAAAGAGAAAGAATCAATATCCATTTCCTCCCTCTCTCTGCTCCAGTGGGTGAGGGGAGGGGGGGGGGGAGTGAGGGATTAGAGACCCTGATCAATGTTTAAAGTGGACCCCTTCTAACCTGCACGTGTGCACGAACGCACGCGGGCACAAACCTTCATCTACTCCCTTCTTGATTTGATTTATAGTCCGTGTTGTATCAAGCGCTTGTGTTATCATTCCGCGTTTTCAACCCGACGGCCGCTTTTTTTTTTCAGGGGAGTTCGGGGAGGTCTGCAGCGGCCGCCTGAAGATGCCGGGCAAGAGGGAGATCTGCGTGGCCATCAAGACACTGAAAGCCGGCTACACCGACAAGCAGAGGAGGGACTTCCTGTCTGAGGCCAGCATCATGGGCCAGTTCGACCACCCGAACATCATTCACCTAGAGGGCGTGGTCACTAAATGTATGTCTGATTTTTTTTTACATTTCACTTACAAAGGTGTCATTTCTTTTTTAAAAAGGTGCATAATTCCTTTGCTGTTCAGGAAACCTTAAATTGTTTGGGGGATATAAAATTGCTGAAAAAATTGCAACAATCCTCTGCACCCACACACACACACACAATCCCATTTACACACACAATGACTATTACATTATAATAACACAGACATCCATTTCTGCTGTCCCCTCTCTCCCTTAAAAAAAAAAAAAAATCATTTCAAACCACGTCTGCGGTTTTGGGTGACTTTGGAGAAAGGTGAGTGCGGGGACAAACTTACCTTTGCTAGCCAAAGGTGCGTGTTTCCATGCCTTTTACCTACATTATCTAAAGACATTCAAACACTTATATTCCATCCCAGCACTGTGTGTGTGTGTGTGTGTGTGTGTGTGTGTGTGTGTGTGTTGTCTGGATGTCCCAGTCGGGGTATCCCCAGGTGGGCTTTGTCCAGATGGAAAGGGTCCAGCATCGATGTGGAGGGGGAGGTGGAGTTAGAGCTAGGTGGGCAGTTGGGAGGGGGGTCTAATGGGTCCAGGAACAGGCCCTGTAGTGCGGCACCAGGCTCATTAATCATGGTGTCAGCTGTAAATGTGTTTGGGGTTAGGGAGTGATACCCTATCCCTCCTCTATCTGCTGCTGCATGGCCACAAAACACCGGCCAAATCTCCCTCCCTCTGCCCTTGGCGCTCTCTCCTCTCTGTTTCTCTCTACCTTTTACTCCTTCCCCCAATGCTGTTTGTTAGGATAGAGGTGTATGTGTATGTATGTGTGTCTGTGTGTGTGAATGTCTTGTCAACACATGTCGGCGTCTGTGCCTTTGATTTTATGCATGTGTATGTGAGTGTTACCATAGCTGATAGCTGGTCTTGGCTCAGGTTAGATGGATGAAGTGCCTTAATGTGTCGTGACACTACAGCCTGGCCCTATCTGTGCTAGATAACACCGTCTCTCTCACTCTTGGTACACACTGTACACACACTCAGACAGATGCACACACGCACACACACACACACACACTTAGCCCAGCCGGAGCTGAAAGTGAACAGCAGCACAGGCAGAATTGCTTATCACCTATCCCACCTCTCACCACGGGGGAATGACCTCTCAGACCTCGGAGAGACGGAGTGAGAAAGACAGAGAGAAGGCGGACAGATGGACGGGCGGAAGGAGAAGAAATCGGAGACAAGCGGCGGCCAGCGAGGGTGCAAATAGAGACGCGGAGAGAAAGAGACAGGGAGGCGGTCAGGGGCTGATGGATTAGAGGGAAGAAAGAGAACAACAGCGGGAACGACAGAGAGAGAGAAAGCGGAGGGTGGGAGAGAGCTACCGAACTGGAGGCTGAAGAAGAAAAAGACGGAGCGAGACAGAGAGGGAGAGATGAAGCAGAAGAAGATGACCTGCGAAACAGTGACAGGAGCCGACATGAAAAGGACGGTGAGCCAAAGCAAGGAGGGCATCCGATAACTCCCACTCCACCTCTTTCCACTTTTGAGAGCTTGACACAAGGTTTGGGCAAATTAGTCCTTCACACTTGAGTGTGTCAGCGGAATCTATTAAAAATCCATTATTTGAATAGCACTCCGCTCTCCATTACAATCAAGTTAAAAGGAATTCTCAATCTGGCCTCAGTTTGCTGGCATGTCCAACAGAGCCAATTAAGGCTTATTAATTATGGAGGAACTCCAAATAGGCACTAAAATACATAAATGTGCAAAAATCTCACACTGAGGACTGCCTGGCTGTAGTCCACCGTCTTGAAGCCCGTATAGACTTTATATTTCCATCACGCCAGTGTGTAATTAAAATCCAGCCTCCGTTAGAGCTCAGAATCAGACGTGATATTTTTAATGGCTCATTTACATGAAGCAAAAGCGTGCTAATTTAAGAAAGATCTACTTTTAAAAAGCCAGATCTTTGTTCATTGCGAAAACGCGAGGGCCTCAGAGGAGCGTTTGCCCAACGCTCCCTCAATATTGTCCCCCTGTTGCGTCTTTCCCCTTCCCCTGTTTTGTTGGCAGGTGATAATCGGCCCACTGGCGGGGCCCTTGCCCAGAGTTCATTGCCAAAGGCGGCAGGGCGTATTCAGTAAACAAGGAATTAGCATGCAAATGGGCTGGGAGGAAGAGGGCGGGGCTGGGAAGGCGAGAGTTTAAGGTCGCAGGTCAGACGCTCCCCAGACTCGATTGGGGAGCTGTCAATCACCGGCGGCCCTGGGGCAGAGGCGCACAACAAAGGGAACAAAGATGGCTGACAAAGAGGGCCCCCGCTCTCTCTCAGCTTTAACTCCACTTCCTCTTTTTCGGGGGCATCGCCGGAGCGCCCCGTAATTAATGGAGTGCCAATCACGCGGCGGGTAAGGCGCTGACTGACGGCCTCTTGGCATGGCGAGAGGCCTGATGTGGAGTGGAGGAACTTCACCTTCTAGACCTCAGCTGCCAACCGCTCGGCTCTCCGCTGCTTTAGGCATTCTGCTGGAGCACACAAGAGACTTCACACAACCTCCTCTCAAGGCCGTAGGCTTAACTCAGCACTTCTCTTAAATGCAATAAGCTTTTAAGTCCACCTTAACTGTGCCACTTGAAATGGAACGCAAAGAACAGCGCTTCCCTCGGAGGAATTTGTGGCAGCACTTTTCGGCATGTGTTGTTGCCATGGCTGGTTAGGCACCAGCTTGCTGGCGTTTTGGGACAAAAACAAGCCACCCTCCCTTCCTCCTCCTTTTTTTTCGTCTCTCTCTCTCGCTCTCTCTCTTCATGCCCGCTATCGCGCCTCATCCTAGGGGAGACAAAGACAGACAGAGACCCACCAGGGAATGTCCACCCTCCCTGCAGCCTGCCCCGACTCAGATAAAGACACAGACGCTCCCCCAAGAGAGACAGAGAGTGGAAGACAGAGGGATGGGGTGAAAAAGGCCAGAGAGGAGTGGCAGGGATCAGGGTTTAAAAGAGAGTGAGAAAGGGTATGAGTGAGGGAGGAGGAAAAAGAAAGCCATAGGAACTAGCAGGAGAGTGACAGATGCGTGGAAAGTTGGCAGAGGAGAAAGAGGGCAAAGGGACAGTGAGTGACATAAATAGTGAGTCAGAGGGATTCTGGGTGAGTGACTGTGATGATACTTTGGATAAGGCGTCCAACGTCAGTTCATATTTGCATAAACACAAGATGGTGTGTGTGTGTGTGTGTGTCTGCTGGTGTTTTGTTTCAGTGGAGATGCCTTTGCATGTGCAGCGAAACAAGGGGGACGTCAGGGCAACCGTTACACTGAGCTAATTAAATCACTACGGGACAGAGATGGATGGCCTAACACACACTCACACACACACACACACACACACACAGACATACACACACACATACATACCCACATTCCCTCGAGAACCTCCCCTGCTGTGTTGGGCTGTGATGTGCATCGTTTACCTCCATAATCATCTGCCTTTCATTCTCTCACTCTTTCACTCACTCTCTCTCTCTCTCTCTCTAGGTAAGCCAGTGATGATTATCACAGAGTACATGGAAAACGGATCGCTGGATGCATTCCTGAGGGTCAGTCATGCGTTTCTGTCTGCATACACGTGTGTGTGTGTGTGTGTGTGTGTGTGCGCGTCTGTGTGTGTGCGATACAGCTGTACGTTGCTGATCCCATCTTATCTCTGTAATGTCATCTGCCGAAATTACAAGCGTTCGTTCACAAACATTCGCCCCTAATCTTTATCCTCTCCTTGATCAACTGTTTTTCCGACAAGGAGGTTGGCGCAGGTTTCACCTCTGTTTTTTCAGGGTTCGCCGAACTTTAGGATTTAGACGACGATTAGCTACTTTATCCCGTAAATGTACACAGCTTTAAGGTAAACGTAAGAAAATTACAACCACTTGTTGTACAACATTAGTTATATGCAGATGTAAGGACGTGTTTAAGTATTTAATGTTTTTTTTTTTTATCAACTACAATAGCTCCTTTTATGATGCAACTATAATTGGTATATAAACAGTTCATGAATGCTTTATTAACTACAATAACATAGATGTAATTATATATAATGATATAATGATATATATATTAATGAGTGTTGAGCACATTTATAAGCAGTTGTAAACCCAAATGTGTATGTGAATGTGTATGAATAGTTAATAAATGCTTTATAACTTATAACTAATGTCAGGATTATTTCATTAATAAACATTTTTTAATATTAAAAAATACATGTAACAGTTTATTGACGCATTATACTGTGTTATAAACCTTTTCCAAATACAATAAAAACTTTTTTAAAATTAAAATGTATATATCTATATCTATATATCTATAATGATTTATGCTTTTTTTATACTGTATGGATAAACATTCTTTCCTTTTTCTTTTCTGCAGAAGAACGACGGTCGCTTCACAGTGATCCAGTTGGTCGGCATCCTGCGCGGAATCGCGTCAGGCATGAAGTACCTGTCAGACATGAGCTACGTTCACCGCGACCTGGCGGCTCGCAACATCCTGGTCAATAGCAACCTGGTGTGCAAGGTGTCTGACTTCGGCATGTCTCGAGTGCTGGAGGACGACCCGGAGGCTGCGTACACCACCAGGGTGAGTGTGTGTGTGTAGGCGAGCATATGTCTGACTGAGTCACTGGTCCTGTCTGCGTGTCACCTTACTTGTCTGCTATGTCAGATTTTATTCATCAGCCCATCTGTCAATTACAGGGCGGGAAGATCCCAATCCGCTGGACGGCCCCGGAGGCCATCGCTTACAGGAAGTTCACCTCGGCCAGCGACGTGTGGAGCTATGGCATCGTCATGTGGGAGGTGATGTCGTATGGCGAGCGACCATATTGGGACATGAGTAACCAAGATGTAAGTCACGAGAAATTATATGCAGACATTCATAAATAATAGACAGCTTGAATTAGGGTGCAATATTAAAGCTCAACAATAATTCCCAGTTGCATGTGTACTGTCAAATATTTTTAAAGGATCATATTAATTTGGATATATATAATAAAAAGCCTGCAGGGGTGGTAAACACCAACACTATATTTCCTTTTCTCATTACACATTGAATTCAAATTTCTAGTGTTACTAATGACGATAAAGAATTTAATTCATCTGTAACTAAATGTGTTGCGTTGGTGGCCAAAGTAAGATGATTAAAAATTAAGCGATGGGTATAAAATTAAGGGAGAAAAAAAAGACATAGCTGTAATCAAACTGCCTACAGTTTTTTTATTACAGTTAAACTCAGAAACACAGTCACTCACAGCAGCATTAATCTAATTCCTAGGTGATCAAGGCCATTGATGAGGGCTATCGGCTGCCCCCGCCCATGGATTGCCCTGTGGCGCTCCACCAGCTCATGCTGGACTGCTGGCAGAGGGAGAGGGCCGACCGGCCAAAGTTCGGGCAGATCGTCAACATGCTGGATAAGCTGATTCGTAATCCCAACACTCTGAAGAGGACCGGGGGAGAGACCACTGTCAGGTGAGAGGGGAGGGCAGAGACATACAGCCAAGGTCCACCCAAATTACAAAAAAAACATGTTTTCTCTCACCTCTAGTTGTATCTAGCCATGCAGATAGTTTTGTTTGTATTTGACCAGGTTTTCAGATATCTATCTCTGAGATTTCTGCCTCCAGCTCAGTATGAAGGAGAAAAGAACATTTGGAGCACTGAAAAATGACATTCTTAAATGTCCCAGAGCACACTTTGAAGAGTTTTCATTGGAACTACTTTCTAGGCATTCAGAACACGATCTGAAAGCACATAAACTCACACATCAATGCTTTTACTGGTGATAGAATTCCCGGAATATAATGGTATTGTAAGTAGCAGAAATTTTCGCAGTAAATCAGAGAAATTTATTGGAATTCCTCAAATAAAATTCTGGAAATACACACCACTTTGGTGATGGGTCACAACTTGTTTAATGGATTCTTGCATAATTTAAAAAAAAAACAACTAGTCAGAGCAATACGGATAAAGGAGGAAGTACTGAAAATTTCACGTCTAGTGAATTTCACGTCCACAAATATGTTGTTTTGGAAGCTAATGTGCATAAACACACATTTACTCATCAGCTATTCCCACTAGCCCACATTGTATGCAGTCTAGTTGCTACAAAACGTATTATGTACCTCTCACACCAGCACAAACGCACACACACACCCCTATTCTCTCTCCCGTATTTACATTCACCATTAAACATTATCTACCAGCAACATGTGGCTCTTTTCAGCACAAACACCCTCCATAATGGATTTCTCTGCAAACTAGCTTTAATGGTGCTATACACTCAGGAATGCAGCCACTCTAACAGAGGGGAGAGAATTACGATGTAACGCCGAGTTAAAAAACAAACATGACCCTACAGCTCCGACACCATTACTCTCGAGCAGCTCAACGTGTTAAGAGTGACCTACGTGTGTTTACAGACTCAACGCAGGCCAGCGGGAGTCTGTTTGAGTTTAACGAGTTTGTGAGCGCACGCGAGCGGGACACACCTGCGCATGCACCCACTCGCCTAATGGGACACGGCGAGAGTGAGAGGGGAGTCCTTATGGAGTGATTAGCAGAACTGAGTCCTATATAGTAAATGCAGCTTTTAAAGGTACAAGAGGAGAAGGGGAAAGTAGATAGAGTGTGTGTGTGTGTGTGTGTGTGAATGAGTAAGTGTGAGGCGGGGCATAATCTTTTCCACCTACTGACAAGTGACGACTCGGTGAAGAGTCTGACATCCTGTTCTCACACTTCAACTCAACATCCTTTTTTAAAAAAGAGAGAACGATAAAGAGTGTGTGAGAGTGAGCGAGTCACCAAAGCATGACGAGACTGCCACCGCTACAGACTCACCGGCCCCTGCATGTAAATGTTTCTTGGCTAAGGGAGAAAGGGAAAGATGTAAAAAAAAAAAAAAAAAAAAAGAAGTGGAAAAAGAAGGAGGGTAATTCTGTTGATGAATATCTGGTTTTGAGGAGGAACTCCACCGTGCAGTTAAGCTCAGTGAAGTATGCCCGGGTTGTGTGTTTTTTTGTAAAATAAGGATTAACTAACTGTGTCGGTCACACCCAGGAGGAACTGTGTTTAACTTGGCTCCGTTTCTGATAGGACCTAGATAACAGGGACACGAGGAAATGTAGCATGATGCATTTTATAGTTCGTGGCTTTTCTCTCATTGCGCAAGGTGTATGTGTCATGGTCTTTTGATAATGAGGTGGAGCATCACAGTCTGGCGTGAAGAAACTCTTAATTCCCGTAATACAGTCATTGCTGTAGTTGTCATGAATCAGTGCCGTTCCAGACTGTGTAGCAAAGCGGATCATTGCTTTTCACGTCAAAAGCACTTAATCAGACTGTAACTTTTATTATCTATTTGCACAGACAGTTGCACATATGATGGTTTGGGGCGAAAACCTTGTATGTGTGCTGGACTGAGCTGCAGCGGCGTGAAACACTGACTGTGGCTGCTACAAAACTAAATTTAATTAATTTCCCACTTTTCCTCTTCCTTCCTTCCTCTCCTCCACCTACTAGGCCCAACACCACCCTGCTGGAGCCAGGCAGCCCCGAAGCTTCCTCGGCCGTAGGCACAGTGGAGGACTGGCTGCAGGCCATCGGCATGGAGAGATACAGTGATAACTTTACCGCTGCTGGCTACACCACTCCCGAGGCTGTGGTCCACATGACACAGGAGTGAGTAGGAGGGGGAGAAAATGGGAGAAGAAGGGAAGAAGGAAAGAAAAAGGGATAGAGAAGATACTAGCTAGTCAACACAGCAAAAAACTGAACTTTTTTTTTATAGCAAGTGAATTCTGTGAATGGAGTGGAACTCCGACTTTTGACATAGATCATTGCATTAAAAAAAAAGAATATTAAAAAAAGTAAAAGTAGTCCTTAAAAACATGTTTTTTAAAGAAATATTCTCAAAAACAAACCCTCTTACATGACATTTTTGAATTATTTGATTATTATTTTGAAGACTATTTTGAAATGATTGGGAAATCTAATGATATAATTGAAATAAAATTAATCTTATTAAAAACATACCTCATACGCTCATTTGAAGAAGATCATTTCTACCACTTCCATGTCTATATGCTAAATACGAAGCTAAAGCCAGGAGGTGATCGTTTAGCTTAGCATAAACACTGGAAGCGGGAGGAGACAGCTAACATGGCTCTACCAGCACCTCCACATTTTACCAAATGAAACATTTGTTTAATCACAGACAGAAGTATAAAAACAGCACATTGTGTATCTTGTGTTTTTACAGTTACAGTTAGAAATACGTCCGGCGCATAGCCTAACTAGCTTTTTCTCTCAGCTTCCAATCTTTATGCTAAACTAAGCTAAGCTACTTGCCTGTTGGCTCTAGTTTCATATTTAGCATACATACATGAATGGAGTCAATCTTCTCTTATACTCTTGTTAAGAAGGCACATAAATGTCCATATATTACCCAAATGTCAAACTATTCTTTTAAGAACAGTAATCAATCAATGACAAGTATACATGTGTTAAATGTGTCTCTGTCACTGGTCTGTAGGTCTAGTATTTTCATTTTTCACCCATTAAGATTACAGGATTAGGATTGCTGTGTTGGCAAGTGAAATTCCTTATACAGCAGTTAAACTGTCAAGTCAGTTTCCACTGGAAGGGTGTAAAATCCATCATGTGGATCAGGCTTTCGTATGTTTGTTATTGTTGTCCTCATTCCTAAATGTCTGCTTTTCCCTATCCTTCCAGAGACATGGCCCGCATAGGCATCTCCTCAGCAGCGCACCAGAACAAGATCCTGACCAGCGTCCAGGGAATGCTGTCACAAATGCAACAGATGCAAGGCAGAATGGTTCCCGTCTGAGAGATTTAAACAAAGAAAAAGGAAAAGGGAGCAAAGCGACTTCGTTTCTTATGAAAAAAAAAAAATAACAAAAAAGATTAAATATTAAAAAAAAAAGAGAGACAAATAAACTATGAAGAAATAGTTTACCTCATCCATGCACTTTAAATTGGATCTAAAAGAAAAGAAGACGTTGATGAAGAAGAAAAAAAAGTGGTGAAAATGGCACTTTTTTTTAAAATCAGACCTTTACCTTGCCCTTTTTTTGTGTTGTTTTGGAGAATGGGACACTTCTGTCTGCAGCATTTATGGATAGATGGAGGGACGGCTGGAAAAGTGCTTCCGAGAGGCCAATCTGGAGTGCCTTTAATGGTCTGGAAGGAAAAGCGAGGGAGGGAGGAATTGTACCTTTCTTCCTCCTCTTGGGCAGAGTGTTGTTTCTGGAACTTTCTTTCTGGAATAGTCCGCGGAGCAGATTTTTTTGATTTCCTGTGACTGTGTTTATTGTACATGAATTGTTTCTGTGGGACACACAGGCTGCCCCGGCCACCATTGTTCTCTCTCTCAGCTGGATCTGTTTGATATCTCACAGACAAAATGGAGGATCCTAACCGTCAGATATAAACAGTGAATCTCTGAAAGGTTTAGGGTTGGATTCCGCGGGGAGATGGCGGTGCAGGGAGGGCTTATTTTGAGGAGCTTCTTGTTGTATTTTTGCTCTGTTCTGGCCTTGTTTTTTTCTCCCCAGAACGCTGTATTTTGTTGCCCTCAGGACGTTGCTGAGAATGTCTTTGATCTTCCAGAGGAGCCTTCCCACTCCCCTGTCTTCCCAAAAATGCCTTCCCACACCTCTGATAAACACATAATTTGGATTCTTCCATTCATTTCCCTATCAGAATCAACCCCCACCCCTCCACCTCATCCCCCACCCCCACCCTCCTGCAGGACCTACCCCCTCTTCCTCATCACTTTTGATGGACAGCTGTTTGGACCAGCTCAATTGGCTTTATAAATAGGATGCAACATGAAGGAATTTCTTGGCGGGATTTATTCGAACAAAAGGATGCAACAAAGGCAGAATGGATGCGGAATGAATCCGAATCATTAGCGTCATCATCGCCAAGACGATAAATAAGAAAATACACTGGGGATTATTCAAACAGACATCAAGGTGAGAATCAATAGCACTTTTTTTTGTTCTTGTCTTTGCACAGCACTAAAAAAAAGCCCTAATAAAACAAAATATATAAAGTTATTGGATGATAGCTCCCCTTATTATTGCAATATGCTTCTAATAGCAACTATGTCTGGCCATCAAGAGCCTAGAAAATTCCTTAGAACCCCCTGTCTCTCTCATCATTGGCCCCTCAGCACCAGAAACGGTGTTAATTAACAAGCGGGTCGCACCATCCTAGGCAGCCAGAGCAGATCAATAGCCGCTGGTCTGTGATCAGTCTGCGGCCCGGATGTGGCAGGCATGTTAATGAGAAGAATTAATCAGTGGCTGACTCCCAGTCAGCCAAATAGAGCTCAGTAACACTTTCAGGATTGAAGAGAAGGTGATTTTAGGGCGACCAACAAACAAAATATGTTGTCATGGTACCAGGAAGGCTTTATGCTTTCATTTTTATGTATCAGATAACACTAATCCCCCCCCCCCCTTTTTTTAGTTAATCCTTGCTCAGATTGTAATTTTTTGACTTTCTAAGTAGAAGATCATAATTTATGTGCACAAATTAACACATACCCCCAAGTTAATAAAGAATGGATTTGGATTACTCAGCAGGTTCAAGACTGATCTCACCCACTAGCATAATTAGTTTAAATTATGTGACGGCGTTGATTTATTTGATTTATTTTTATACACTTAGTTCCAGTTTATTGGCTTTCACCTAGCTAATACAATAGCCCTTGCAATAAAAATTCACCTCCATGAAGGTTACCATGTTCGGTTTTCACTGCGACTGTTTAAGCGGTGTTCGTTTCAATTCGGCGGTCGTGTTAGAGGTGCAGTTTGTGGTGCTGTTGAATAGAGCTGCAACTGATGATTATTCTCATTATTGATTCAAAAAATCAGGAGAAATGCCTGTTATTATTTCTCAGAGCCCAAGGTGATGCAATCAGATTGCTTTTTTTATCCCGACATTAAATTTAGTATATGACACTATTAAAGCTTCAAATCATCACGTTTGCAAAGCTGAAACCAGCAAATGTTTAATCATTTTGCTTTAAAAAAAATGACTGAAATGATGAATCAATTATCCAAATGTTTGCTGATTAATTTTCTGTCGACTGACTAATTGTTTCAGCTCTACTGTTGAATTATATTTAATTAAACTGCTATATATGTGGGTAGACTAAATATTAGAAACACCTCTCAGTATAAGAGCATTTACTTATTGTCAACAAAAATAATATTAATTAAAAAAAATTGCTGTACAGAGCTTTTTTTTTTTTTGAACATCCACTATCTATAATATTAAGAATTAATGTTCTATATTTAATCAGTATTCCTTCTTGAGGGATGTTAAAGGTTTTACAAAGGAATCATTTCAGTTAGTATAAAAAAAAGCATTTTGCAGTTGCACTGGCTTCAATTTATACATAAAGTATTCTAATATACACACTAATTAAATGTGTATTGGCATGCTTTTGATGCGTGCCAATCAGTCGAAGACACGTTTCATGCATTATGTGCACACAACAGCATATGGTGCGCACAAGTTAATACATTGTTGCCACGAAATCCATATTCTCCCCCTACAGGGCGGCTGCTCAGCGTCTCTAGATGCTCTGGCTTTGGCTCTCGATTTTTGTTTAGCAGATGAGCCGAATGTTCCATGGAGCTGGAGCTAGAGAGGAGTATTGTTGGTCAGGACTGGATGCCAAGCAGAAATTGTTTATATTCAAAACCACCATGACTGATGCAGACTCTCTCTCTCTCTCTCTCTCTCTCTTTCTTTCTTTCTCCCCAGCTGCTGCCGTCCATCATAAACAGGATCCCGGTCTCTCTCTCTCGCCATGACTAGAATTCCTCCTCGTCCTCCTCCTCCTGCGCTCCCTTCCTCTCCTTGGAGTCTCCTCTGACACTGAGATGACAAATCCATCCCCGCGTTTCTGAGACGTCCACCGTCACAACACGTCAACTTGACAAACTAGCCGCCACCATGTGCTTGTGGCCATCCAGCCAAGTACTGGAATTACTATGAATGATTTAACAGCATAAAAAAAAAAGAGACAATAAGAAGAATGTAATATAATCGAGAAGCCCTGCTCCAGCGGATAATGTACTTTTTTTTTTTTGTTTTTGTTGAAAGTTTCGATTTATTTTGTGATTTTTTTTTTTGTGTTGTTTTGTTCTTCGATTGCATGTAAAGTAACAAGCGTTTGATTTGAGCGTGCGAATGAGTCATGAAGTGTGTGCGTGTGCACGAGTGTGTGTGTGTCTAGATGTATGAGTGATGTCTTTGAAGTACTATCAGTAATTTTTGTCTGTTTTCATGCCACTGTGGAGGAGGAGGAGATAACAGAGTTGTATTGTTTTTTGATATAAAGAAGAAAAAAAACGTGGACTTTTTTTTTTTTTTTTTTTGCTTTTGTGTCGTCTAAAAAAACGATGTAAGGTGTTTTCGCTCCCGTCGTGCAAACTCTACTCAGCAACAGCATTTATTAAAACAGCTTTCTGGAATGCAACCCATTTCTGCTTTTGGCAGTGAAGCCGGCTTGCAAACGGACACGCAGAGACAAGTGCAACTCAAATGCCTCCGGTCCGTAGAAAACGCAGCGGACACAGACTTAGAGTTTGGACTCTCCGAGCTCATGACAAGTCAAGGAGAAAATGTTGGAACCGTCTCTCTCGATATGGGAATAGGGAGCAGTTTAAAATGAAGCATCTGTACACAACAAAGGATCATAGAAGTGAGGGAAAAAAAAGTGATAAAGAAGGGGAAACTGTTGGTTATTTTTATTTTTTTTTCCAGAGCACATCATACAGCTACAGGTTTAACCCAATGGACTATATTCATTTTTGTTCCTTTATCTCTTTAAACTATACTTATGTGAATGTTTTTAAACTTGTAAGTGACGCTTCAGATAATACAAGAACACCTCCGTCCTTAATACAGCTCTACTGCTCTTTCCTTTTTGGCAATGTGTTATTTTTGGGTTTTATCTGTCGAAAAAAAAAGGACCTGTTTGGAAATATGCAAGACGTGTTGGGAAGGAGAAGGAAACCAGAATGTACTGTAAAATACTTTTTTCCTTTACTTAAATGTTGGACGATTTGAAAAACACAAAAAGAAAAAAAATTAACAAAAACGCAAGAGTTAATGTTTGTCATTGTATGCCTTCCGATGCCATATGATCTAGCCATGTAGATCTAACATTCTCTCAATCTTTTGTTTTTGTACCTTTTTTGACATGATCATGATTTTTTTTTTTGTTTTTTGTTTTTTTTTTGGCCTTGTTTTTTGTTGTTTTTTTTTGTCAAGGAGCTCTAGGTACATGTAACTTATGTCATTTATTTATGTCCTTTTATATCTAGTTTGTAAAATAATAGCCTAAAGTGAAGAAAATAAAGGGGTGCCAAAGCGCATTCTTATTAAAGTAGAAACCATATGATGATCTCCCTGCCTCTCATTCATACACACACACATACGCTGCATTGTCTAAAAGGAAAGTCCGTCAGCGTTTTCATCAGTTATTATGGTCATTATGTCGGTAGAGTAGAGCTGATTACCTTACTATCATGCATTGATTACTGCATTATATGATTGCATATAATGGAGGGATTATGTAACAGGCCAAGGTAGCACATCAAGCAGTTTCTTGGCCTGGTTTGTGCTTTCTATTTTTCACTGTCACTGTGCGTAACATAAACACACGCTGAAAGAGAAAAAAAAAAAAAACCTGGCCAGTGTGTTGGCAGTGTGTCCTCTCTGCAGCACATGTTCAGCAGATATCATGACTCTGGACTTGAAGACTTGGCCCTCAACTCCTCTCAGGCCTTGAGGCAGCAGCGAGCGCCACTCACTTGGCGCAGTGCATGTGTGTGTATGCGTGTTTAATCAGAATAACATCTGCTTCCTGTGCTCATTTCCAGCAGCGATAAACCGCTGATTGTCCTGAGTCTTTGATAAGGGCCCGGGAGAGAGGGGGGCATGGGGTGGGGTGGGGAGGGGGGGAGAGGACAGTTTTAGAAACGGAGCTCAGGCAAACGTTGAGCCAAATGGCGTTTTTACACATTTCCTGAGAAATCACCAGCACACAACAACGCATGCATACATTAAAGCTCTGAAGTTTGCATTGGGAGATTTTTATCGGCCTCTGAGGGAAAGTGTGCCTCCTTCGCAGATTGTTGGCAAGCTTCAAGGGGAAGACGGAGGAAGATTAGTGAGGCTGAGCTTGATAAATTTGCCCTAAACCAAGAATGTTTATATTTAAATTTTTGACAACTGGAACAGATTTGATTTTTTTTTTAAACATAACCCACATGAATACACATACATTTAATATGCATGTGTACACAAGGATTTCTTTTGCTGTAATCCTGGCCCAATAATGTTGACAAAAAGAAGAGGGGGTGTGCTGCTGAACAAGACAGATGAAGAAAGGCAGTAAAGTGCAGCCCTGAATGCAAGCAAGAAGGAGGACAGGAAAAAAAAAAAACAAAGTGAGAGGAAGAAACCCAGACAGGCAGAGTTAGTGTAGGTCACATGGAAAGGAAAAGCTGGCTGTCTGCTAACCAGAGCAAGCCAAGTCATGTTGAAAGTTCAGGTTGTGGCCATGATTTGGCTGTAATGCTGCCTGTCTCTTCGATGCCTGAACAAAATGAGCACAATCCAACACCTCTGTCAGTAAAGCCTTGGATGCTCAGGGAGCTGGCCCAAGAAAATGATCTTCCAGATATTCTAGCCCATGATTTTTTTTTTTTTTTTTTTTTTTTTTTTATGGGAGGGACATCACAGATGGTGGGAATAAAAGACCATCCTTTAGTTGGATCATTTTAAGTGTATCTACCGCTACAATAAACATTAACCTTTTTATTAACTAGAGCCACATTCCTTCCATAATCCAAGGAATGTCACAAGTTGATCCCGAGGATCATCTGGGTCAAATTTAAATGGATCGGTAACAGATAAAATAAACCTGATCGAAGGCAGAGCTTTTCGTAAATGTATTCTGCTGTCTTGTCTCTACCTCAGCCAACTAGTGCTACGACGCTGCTCTCCTTTTCTTATTCTACTCCGTATGAAAGTGAAAACAAAGAGTGTAGCAAATGTGAACAAAATATTTGGCTGCCCTGGTGCGAGACTGAGTTCTGACACCCAGGCTGGAAACACTCACTAATCCGCTAGCACCAAAGCTAACAAATTTGTTTTTGTAGTTCCAACATCAGTGGAGTGATAAGTCTCCTGCAGTAAAACCATCAACTGATCACGTCGTATAAATGTCAGTCGCATTCTCCCCGGTAAATAACCGTTCAAACCACATCAATAATAAAAATAACATCATAAAAATAAAAATCAATAAAAAAGCTGAATAATAGTATAGTATGAACCAGAACCTTCAGTATTTGGATCAAGTAGCTCATGAACTCTTCTGCTGTATGTATTAACTGTTACTATATTTCTTTCGGTATGTATTTAGCTCTATCTTATTTTCAAGTTCTACCTTGAGTGTGCACTGGACAGCTGTGTCATTAAAGTCAAATATAATTACCTAATAAAGGACACAGATCAGGGCCAAAACAGCTTGATCAGCACATCCCTATTAACTATACCTGAACTACAGTTTATTTATCATAACCACAGTCTTTCCCTAACCTTAACCATCCCATAGTTGCTATAGGTAAACATTGTAGAAAGCATACATTTCTGTCAATAGGGTTGCTTTACACACATTACTCATAGAAATAAACAAACTTTGGGATTTGTGTTTCTTTTGTCACTTTAAAACCTGTCTTAGCTTTGATAACTCAATCAAGTCTCAATTGTATAAACCCTCTCACACTTAAATCCAAATAAAGGGGCTTATATGAAGACTGAGTGAAGAGATAGCAAACTTACCCCTTCAGATCCTCTTTTACATACACACACACAATGCTAGGAACCTTGGTTCTTTTGTCAGCCAATCCAATTAGAGAACCTGCAGGTGAAGTGCTAGCCCCTCAAACTGGCTTAACCCCAGCAGCTCCATACTGTCACTGCAACCCTGTTCATTGGGTCACTTTGTTTCATAACTCAATGTCCCGATTTGAAAGATAAAATCCCTCCTGGCCCGTCCTTTAAGTTAATCACAGTGGGGCGCCGCACTTCACACTGACACCATGATTACTCTGTCCTTTGTGTTGTCATTCCCAAGTACGTCCTTAAATCCGCACAATATTATAATCCATAATCCAAACGTTTCAACGTTAATCCCCAGCTGCTTCACTCAATTTCGAGTCGAGAGTTTTCTTTTCTCGACTCTCCAGGTGATTGGTTGGCATTCACATTGTAGTGAAGGACGATTTAAGAGGGAAACTGAGTGCTGTTATGACTTACGTGGAAATATCTGACAGAAAAAAAAACAAAAATGAAAAGTTAGGGGAAGAAAACAAGAAGGGCTGAAAGCTTCAGTGGGAAAATATCTGGGTAGAGCCTCTCAAACGTCTGAGTATATTGATCGAGAGGCTTCCAGCGCAGAGTTGACCTTGTGTCTGGTCTGTGAGGTATTGCTTGTGAGGACTTTGACATACGCAGCGATAATCACGCAGGGCCAAAAACCATGCCAAGGTCGGAACAAAGTAGGAGCAAATTCTGGCAGTGAGACAGAATGTGTCTTAATTTAGCTGAAATCTCCCAGTTCACAGTCCAACGCTGTCTGTTTAGCCGTCAAACAGCAGCTCTGGTTTGGCAGACACCAGAGGCAAAAAACTATCGCAGACAAACACCCGACAACATGAAAAAACACTTACGGGAGAAGAATCCTCTCTTGGTTCAAACTCGGCCTAAAGGCAGGTTTTTTTTTGTTTCCCCCCCCCCCCCAGAGTCTCCTGTGAGTAATGGAAATGAACGCGAGATGAATGAGAGTCTGAGAAAAAAAAACAAACACGGGAAAACAGAGATGTGAGTTGGCGCGACAAAGAAAGAAAGGGGAGAGAGAAGTGAGTGAAGACTGATGGGTGACAACTTTAGAGACAGCTGAGGACATCTTTGAGTCAAGAATTTTACAAGTAATTGGCAGCATATCTGAGAACATTTACTCAAGGTTGGTTTATATATATATATATACATGTACATATATATATAGTGTGTGTGTATGTGTGTATATATACCTAACAGATGTGAATCTGAATGAAAATCTTCATTGAACACTTCATGTGGAAAAAAGAGGATATTTCTGCTTTCTTTTGCGAGGGCAATTTGGAAATAAGATAGGAGAAAAAAATCTTACATCCAGGAGTTTAGTGCTGTGTGACATGGAGGGATGATAAAGGGATTTGGGGGGGGGGGTCTGGTTGAAGAGGAGGAGATTTTTCTCTGTTTATGAACTCTTTATTCAGCACCTCATAACACATGGCTGTGTTCAAATATGTCACGGCTCCCAAACATCTGTCTAAAGGTTCACAGGACAAAACCGAGAGACGAATTCACTGCAAAGCCAAACTATGTGGCTAGCTTAACACCCAACCACTCAACGACTACCGCAGCTGTTTCTCTGTGAAAACAAAATCTATTGTTTGACATGGACGGCTCCAGTACACCTAAATATGTATGTTTTCGCTCAAGGCTGCAGACGCTGAACTAACAACAAGAGTAGCCTTAAAGTCAGTAGCCTTTGCATCTCTCTCCCCACCTGCTTTGTGTGGGAAAGGCGACTCTCTCTCTCCAGGAGCATAATCCTCAGTGATTGTTGGTCTGTTGGGAGAATGTGGAGCTTTATCAGCCCCACCAGACTAATCTCACCTTCAGGCCAAAGGGTGCCGGCGGGTTGCCTGTTCCCAAATGAAGGCGAATGCAGGTCACTTACTTGACCACTCAATTGCTCCTTATCCAGATCCACTAGCCACACTGCTGGCCCCACCTGATAGGCTGACCTTTGACCTCACTGAACACACGCACGCACGTACAGCCGAATACACACACAAACATGCTAATCTCTAGAGCAAAGCACTTTCTCAAGCCTCCGAGTCTCTTGTCTAGGACTCTTGGAGCACTGGCTCGAAGGTTAAGGAGTGAAAGTGCACATGCAAGAGGGTGATGTGGATTCAGCTTCCAACTCTGCTGGCAAGATGATGGCTAATCAAGTGACCCTCCCTCACCCCCCCCCCACCAAACCCGCCTCCCTCCCTCCTCCCCCTCTGTGTCTGGATGGCAGTCTGATGAAGGTCCAGCAGGCTATCAGCTCAAGCAGAAACTGGTTATCACAGTGAAAGCAATGTTGAAAATCCCCTTGATAACTGCCTGATAGACTGACATGGACAGACAGCTATGTATATATAGAAAGACAGAGGGAGAAAATTGGAAAAGAGAAACGAAAAAGAAACCTGTAGATGAAAGGAGAAGTTAGGAGACAGCCAGGTGATTCAATTCCTTGCAATTGCCCCCCCAAACTTCTCTTTTTAACCTTATTTTATTTAAAAAGTTGGAACAAAGAAAAAAACAGGGAATGATAGAGCGAAAGAAAGAAAGAAAAGGCACCTTGTGTCACAGCAGCCATCCATCATTTGCTGGTTTGAGACCAACGGTGAGAAAAAGGAGTGTAGATTAAAGGAGACAGAGAGCTCAGTAACACTGCTGAGAAAGTCGGCCCAGGGATTTACTCTGTTCGGTGCAGCTTTGCCCTTTGGACTGATGACAGCAATGAGATTCGTATCACTGCTCACATGTAGGCTACGATACATGCAAGCCACACACACACACACACACACACACCCAAACATGTGGGCATATACATGAACACACGAGCCACACGGTCTTAATCCTCGCTTTTCAGCAAGTTGGAGAATAGAATTAAAATACCACCCATACCAGGGGATTGTGCTACAACATTCTGTGATAAGATCAAGAACAGAGGAATACAGTATGAAACAGCTCAGCTCTTCTGCTTGTAAGATTTCTTTCATGTCAGGCTGCTTCTTGTTAACAAGGGATATGTGTGTTTGTGTAATTTAAGATAATGCAGTCTTGTATTTCACATTAACAATGTATTACAACTGCTACAACAATACCGATACAAATACCGATATTTAATCTATCATTAGTTTGGTTTTATTGTGTACATACAACAATAAACACGTAACACGCTAAGATGTTTACAATACTTAAAAAAATAAATACAGATAAAGAAAAAAAAGAAAAAATGATGTAATAAATTACAAATAAACCATAAACAAAATGTTATGCATTTAATTTAAATAAATAATATAATAAAGTTAGTGTAGAGTAATATAGTCTACTTCACTAGTGCAGTTCAGTAAGGTACAGGATTGTCCTTGGATTGAATATACAGTATACAGCATTTCGTATAAGAGTAAAGTGCTATGTATATGCGCCTGTTTATATAAAAAATAGTCATGTAGAGGGTGTGAAAAGTGTAAAGAAGAGCAGACAGAATCGGAAAGATTACTGGATAAATCTGTAATAAAACAGATGCAATCAATGAGTGTAATAAATAAATCCAGGTCAGCAGTCTGTCCTATTTCTGTGAGAAACCTGAGGCTTTATTATCAGAGTCCCACGTCCTGACACGGAGGAGAGTAATGTCAAGGTGACATGAAACTACCATAATGCAAACTTAAAAATGCAAATAAGTGATTAATTTTCCTAAATTTTTATTCCTAAAATCCTAAAACTATAGCAAGAATCACAGAATAGAAACGTGTCTACTCTTATGATCATGCTAGAATCCTAACAAAGTTGATTAAAACAGAGCACATCACACCAGTCAAAGGTCTCTGCCCTGGCTTTCTGTGTGGAAAACAGTTCAAAAACACTACTGCTTGTCCACTAAATACAATACATTACTGATTCCTCTCTGCTATATGACCTGCTCTCCCATCAGGTCAAATTGCAGCAGCCTGCTAAGTGTTCCCATGGAGTAAAAACTAAACAAGAAAAAGTCAATTAATATGCCACACAGAACTAGAAAAAAAACCTTGTAGGAGATGGAAGGATCACCAGATATTAACATCAGGTTAAAAACCTTTCTGATCTCCATTGCTTTTAACCTTAAGCACCCATCATTATGGAAAGTACTTTGAATTACCCTTGTGTACTGTATATGAAATGTGTTATATACTAAATAAACCTCCCTTTCCTGTTGAGAGCAGGGTGAGCTTTTCCACATGTTAATCAGATCAGCCTATTAGCATTTTTTTTCTCCTCATGTGAAATGATTATGTGTTTAGGGCTAGCTCTGCAACTGCTGGTCATCCTTAGACAATACCTTTACCTGAGGTTAAGATACCTTGGTCCTGTGTTTTAATGGAACTAACCCTCCTCTGGCATTTCAAAAAAGGACAGATGTATTCACTAAACACTCCTAACAAAGGCACAGTATTACCTATCATTGGCGTTTCTGTTCTTGCTGCCTGTTACATGCTGGAAGTGGCTCCAGCTCTTCAGTGATCCCGTCTTAGCATAAGGAAACATTGAAATTGAATGACATAATGAATTTTTGTTGATAAGAAATCAATGAAAACAATTTGACAGGACACCACATGGAGTAATATAATCTGATGGGAAGCAGGAGTGTGTGTGTGTTTTTTTTTCAGAAATAACAAAGCTCAGCATGAGTTCTTTGGACAGTGAAAATTGAGTGCTCAATAAAGCTGTGTAATAAGCAAAGTGAGTAGCAGGCTGGTATTTGCCTTCATATTTATTTGTGGCCCTTTCATCCAGCCCTGCACAGCTTGCCCCCCTTACATCCTATTTAAGACATCATTCAATCTTTGAACTCCAGCCCCCTCCGCCCTTTCTCCTCCACCCCCCTCAGAGCGAGGGATTCTGGGGCTGGACCGGGCCCTTCACCCATACACGACCTCATCGACTGAGCTGCTTTCCATCGGCTAAATGATTAATACTACCCTTTACTAACTAGACTCCCGAGTCCAAAAACAACTAAGACTGACTGGCCAGTTGGCTGCAGCGTGTGTGTATGTATCTTTGTGTGTGTGTGCATATATAATCAGCCCAGGAGACCCAGTAAAAATATGTATGCAGGAATGAGGCAGAGTGTGTTTGTGTATGTTTGTGAGAAAATGTGCTTGCAGGTATAAAAGTTTAAAATGGCCTTTTAGTAGTTAAGGTGTGTGCTGTATTCTGGGAGAGTGTGCGTTTCTTTTTGAGTGTGTGTTTTTGTAAGGCTTAACACAGCATTGCTTTTTTCACTTTCATGTTTGCCCTCAAATCCCGACAGTACATGTACATTACATGAGCTCTTTGGTGTGGGAATATGTGCGTGTGTGTGTGTTTCTACTTATAAATTTGAGTGGTTGACTTAAATTCTGTGGGACCACACAGCTCATACTGATGGAGTCAGGGCTTGGTCATAATAAGGTTACAGTTAGGCTAATTGAATGAAGTGGTTCGTGCTTTGGTTCACTGGTTAGCCCGCGAGTGCTTTTTGAACCCATGACACTAATCGTACAGTCCATTAAGTAGCTATAAAGTGCCAATAGCAAACATGGCATGGGTAGCACAACAAGAGATAAAAAAGGTTTACCTGGAAATATAAAAGCACAAACATGAAATCCACTGAAATTCCCTTAAGATTAAAAGTTGGTTATAAGAAGAATAACCTTTATGTTAAGCTAAGCTCTACATTCAGTCCTTGTTAACCCAGAGAGTCTGCACCTATTAATATCTATTAATGCTGTATATTCACCATCATTACTACAGGTCAATGTACCTATCAAGGAAACTTATGGCTAGACTATCACCATGGAAACTAAAGTCTTACCGCTTATTAATTGGCAATTACACAGGGTCAAGAAACCTTTCTTAACTAATCATGGAGGTTCTATAACTTAAATTCCCTCATTTGGCCCCATGGGTATTTGTAATATTACTAAAAAGAACAGCCAAGTTAATAAGTGCAGCTCTGCGGTGAAGTGGGGAGAACAAGGTTTGGGTTTCAATGAGTAGTTGAAAAATAGAAAATCTGTGTGTTTTATTCCTTATTACTGAAGAGAGATTAACCAGAGCATGTTGTTCATAGTGGGAGTCAGAAACACCATCACTCAAGTCTGGAGGACCTTCACTTTATTCAGCCTGTGTGATACTGTTGGAGCCATAATGAATTTTGAGGCATGGTTATAGTTCAAACTTGGGAAAAGGGGAATTAAATATATTAAGCTAAAATGATTTATGTGAAGTGGTATACAAACATGCTATGTTAAATACAATATGGTTAAATATGAATGTTGAATGATTTCTGTGTGCTTATGCCTTGCTCCACCCTTGGGTCTGCTCCGCTGCTGAATGAATGTTTATTTAATTAAGGGAATAATGACACCTGAGGAAGACAACATCTGGTGAGAGGGAGTGCTACGGCTTTTTGACCGCAAATCATACAAAGTATACCACTGAATTATTGATTAAGTTTTGTTATTTTTGAAAGTCAGTTGAAAATGATCTTTGTTATTTTTTTTTGTTAATAAAATACCTTTGTTGACTTTGGATCCGTGGTGGTTTATTGTTTGGATTGCATGTTGTCAATCCAGTTCAACCAGCGGCTTATTGAATATGGGAACTGTTGGAAGCCACTATAAGTTGAAAAACTCTGCCAGGACCAAGAAGAAACACTCACCGTTTACACTGGAAAAGAGGGAGAAGACAGATTGAGCCAGTTATGAGTAAATGAATGAATCTGTATACTATGCTATTAATGGAATGTTGGGATGTTTGATGAACATGGACCTGCAGTTGGGAATTACAACTGTGGTTGGAAAAATGGGAAATGAAAGGTAAATATCTGGCTATCTGAGCCAGTCTGCCAAAATGAACATCTTTGTGCAGCAAAGTTGACAGTATTTATAAGGATATTTTTGACTGTGCTGTAGGAAACACATTAAAGGAGCAGAGCACAAAAATGTCTGAAACATATAGTCATAATAATGATTATAAACATGACTACCAATACTGAAAAATGAATGAAATGTTGATCATGTCAATGAAGGTTAGGAAGCATTTAATCAAGCTGTTGATGATTTCAATAACATTAATCAGTCTGTGCAAAAGCTTTTATCAGAGGTGGAGAGAGAGGAGGATCATGTGGACTTGTATGAGCTGAGAATACTTAATTTCAAATATTTTGTGAAAGAGGTTGAAGTATGGAAAAGAGAACAAATTACACAGTCAAGGATTGACCCCCAGGACAGCATTTCTAATGTGTCATGAAAATCAAAAGGATCAAAGGCCTCCTCAGTCTCTTCAGCATGTTAAAAAGCAGCTGCTGGAAATGCTGTCCTGCTAGACCAGGCTGCTGCATTAAAGGATAAACATGCACTACGACTTCAAGAAGCGAAACTAAAAACAAAATTAGAACGAATGGAGTTGGACACAGAAGTTGCAGCATTGGCTGCTAAAATAGACGTTCTCCAAAGCCTCGAAATGGATGATCAAACTCAAGAAGATGGGATGAATGCTTATTTGGAATCCAGCAGACAAAAGAACATAGACTTTTTGGATCCTGAGGTCTCACTTGTGGAGTTTATGCAAATGAGTGTGGTGCCCAAAACACCACTTCAGAAAACTGTTCTGGACCAATACATCCCTCAGCAACCAATAAAACAGTCTAAGTCTCCTTCCAGAATGCACTATATGGATAATTCAGCCCACAACCATGATACTCATGATAACCTCAGCACTGTTATATAAAGACAGAGAGACACTGCTGACCTTGTCATCATGCAGTGAAAACTAGCCTTACTACTGGCTAGGGAGATTACAGTATTTGATGGTGATCCGCTAACATATCAATCTTTTATGCAGGCATTTTAACACCTAATTGAGGATAAAACCGGGAACAGTAGGGAAAGGCTCTACTTTCTTGAGCAGTACACCTCTGGCCAACCTAGAAACCTTGTCCGCAACTGTCTACACATGGATGCACACAGGGGTTCTCCAGAAACCAAGCAGCTATTAAAGGACTACTTTAGGCACACAATCAAAGTAACTTGTTGTTTGGAAAAGGCATTGAACTGGACAGCCATTAAAGTTAACGATGGAAAAGCACTTCATGCTTAAGCAATGTCCTTAAGAGGATTCTGCAATGCTATGCAGGATTTACAATACATGGATAAACATTATATTCCCTATATTTTTATATTAATGAGTCACGTAAATCTTGTGTGGTTGTTTTTGGGTTTTTTGACTCCATTGAAGTATAACTAGGTAATTGTTTTGCTATGGCGATAACAATTAGGCTCCTGTATGTTGGAGCCATAATGAACTATGAGCCATGGTCATGGTTAAAAATTGGGAAGAAGGTTAAATGTATGAAAGTAAAATGATTTATATAAAGCAGTATACAAACACCTTATTTTAAATACAGTATGGTTAGATATGAATGCTGAATGATTTCTATGTGCTTATGCCTTGCTCCACCCTTGGGTTTGCTCTGCTACTGCATGAGTGTTGTTCATTTAATTAAGGGATTAATGACACCTAGGGAAAACAACACCTGGTGAGATGGGGGAGCGGAACAGTTTTTCACGCACAAATGATAGAAAATATACAGCTGAATTATTGATTAAATTGTATTATTTTTGAGAGTCTGTTGAAGAATATCCTTGTTAAAATCTTTTGTTAATAAAATACTTTCGTTGACCTTGGATCCGTGGATTATTGTTTGGATTGCATGTCGTCATCCTCACTCAAACAGTGGCTTGCTCAATGTGCGAATTGTTGGAAGCCACTATAGATACTCAGCTGCTGTCTTACCTCAAACAGAAGCACACTCAAATACACACACACACACACACACAAACACACACTTATCACTCTACAGACTGTTTCACCACAAAGTGAGTTCATGTATATTTCTGTTGTACTGGGAAAACCTTGTAAGTGAGGTTCTGGTGATTTTCAGGTTTTCACTTCATTTGAAGGATTACGTGGCTCCTCTGTGGGTCAAGAGCAGTCCATGACCCTTGAGCTGATGAAACACTTTCAAACCCCACATTGGATACACTTGTCTAAAACAAGCATGTATTTCTGAAGTTGTTGAAAACTTGGCATGTTAACATTTTTTTTTACCAGTGTGATGAATTTCAAGCTACCATTTGAGGTCAGTCTAAAGTCTTTTTTTTTTTTTACATATCATATTTCCATTCATTCTCCTCACCCATATTCTCCCCTCTCCAACTTCTCTCTCTCTCTAGTCTAAATAAAGTGTCTGCAGGGGTAACTCAGCCCCTGAAACAGAGGAGATTAACGGTGTCCATTGGGGAGAAAGAGAAGAAGAAAGTGTGCTCACTGTGTGGAATTTAGTTCACTTAAAAATAGACCCCTGGCTTTTCTCTCAGCATTTTTAGTTGAGGGGCACAACGGCCCTGTAGTTAAAGAATAGTATCCTGACAGCAAAACTGCCAACTGATGCTTAAATTTTGTTTAGGACTGCAGCTAAAGATTATTGTCAGTCTAGAATGTTTTGTCAATTATTATTTTTTTGATTCATGAATTAATTGTTTATTTTATGAGTCAAAAAAGATGTTTTAAAATAGCTGATTTTGTCCAACAAGTCCCAAACCAGAAAGCAGCAAATCCTCATGAATGTTTGACCATTGCTTTATAAATAATTTAAGAATCAGTATACACTTTTTGCCACTTTTTCAGGTTGACTAATTGTTTTATTAGAATATTATATTTTCCTTTTTCTGTCTCTTCTTTCTCTTTTTGTATTTTCAGACTAATCTTAGACTACTCAAGTCCTAGCAGAGAGTGCCTCTGTGAACGTATGTGTACATGTCAGTCCATCACTTTGGTCCAGACTGAAATATCTATAACAACTATTGGATGGATTTCCATTAAATTTGTTACAGACGTGCATCCTACTAATCCTACTGACTTAAGTCATTCATTTGGTGATCCACTGGACACCTAGCACAAGCACTGGGATTGCCATTTGTGGTTTTAAGTGATATATGTCGACAAGCAGAGCAGTAGATAGATTGCCAAGAAATTGGGACATTAATACTACCCTCAGGAAGACAACTTAAGTGATTCCTTAAATTTCCTCGAGTCAGGTCATCGGGTCATAATTTTAATGTGTTCAAATACCTATAAATCTGGGCATCTTGGTTGCTTAGAGGTTAGACTGAACTTCAAAGTCCACAGTTCGCATGCAACCGTGAACCCTTGTTGCATGCTGTTCCCCATCTCTCTCCCCGTGTTTCCTGTAATCTCTGCTATCGGCTGTCTAATAAAAAGATAATGTGCCCTTTCAAAAAATTACAGCAGAGCTAATGTCATTTGCATTGGCTGTACTTTGTGTTTAGTGCTAATTAGCAAATGTTAGTACGCTAACATGCTAAACTAAGATTATGAACATGGAAACATTATATCTGCTAAACATTAGTATGTTAGTATTGTCATTGTGAGGATGCTAGTATGCTGACAAGCTCACAAGTTCAAAGCACAACTGTACGCAAGTACAGCATCGCAAAGCTGCTAGCATGACTGTAGGCTCAGTCTTGTTTAAACTTGTTTAAAGTCTAATTCAGGTTAATGCTGTGTTTTCAACAAGTTTACAGTAGCCATCATATAAGAAGTAGACAGTGCTAACCCACTGATGTCTTATTTGTAATCAGAACTGCGTCTAATGGTCTAGTTCACTCCTCACATTCTCATTGACTCATTGACACGATCACACTTAAGAGCTAAGCTGCCGTACATAATGACACTTTCCCCATGCCAGGTGCTAAAATGTTACTTCAATAAGAGGTGGTTACCTCCAAGCCACACACTTCCAGCCATCCGAGGAAATCAAACAGTCAGCCTGACAGACAATCCTCCAATTTATTTGGCTCACAGCGTGCTACCGGCGGAAGGCGAAGCTAAAATGGAAACTCAGTAACTGACCTTTAATGTAATACGGCGCCAATAGCTCACTGAAGAAAGCCTCTGGAGTAGCGGCCGCTGTGTGACTGGGTATGTATGTGAGCTGTGGGCATGTGTGTGTGTGAGAAAGTGTGTGTGTGTGTGTGATGAATTATGACCAGCTCTCATGTCGGCATTTGGGAAGTTGAGAGCCAAAGCCAGGTGGATTAGGACAACTCGCCTCTGTGAGAATGCTCAAAGTGGGCTTAAGAAAGCATGTGTGAGTGTGTGTGTGTGTGTGTGTGTGTCTGTGCATGTTCTTGCATCTCTGTACTTATGAGGACCAAAATGCTCTCACAAGGACTTGGGTTTAGGACGTGGGTTTCACTTTAGGACTGCTTTTAATTGGTTTAATGCCACCTTAAACAGAAGAAAGCAAAATAAAGAAAGCGGGAATTAAAATGTGTAAAAAAATTCAAACGTGTCCATTTATACAGAGAAAAAGTAAACCCCAAAAAACACTAAACAGAGGCAGTGGGGACTGAGGGTTGGTTGAAAGCAAACTAAAAGATAACACTTCCTCTTCCTGTTCATAGTTCATGACCTTTCTGACGTCCAAAGACAAAAAAACAGGATATAATGTCCATCATCAAAATAAGAATGCTGGGAAAAATGCTGACAACATAATGTCTCTTTGTGGCAAAACAACAATCAGGCAACAAGTTGTATTTATCATGTATCAGTTGTATTTGTATTTCTTTTACTGGTTTCTTTAACAGCCACACTACACATTGATAAACACTGCTGTCAATGTCAATGTGCTGGAGTCATTCAAACTGCTCATTATCATCTATACCTGTAGTCTAGACATATTACGCAGTCGAGCTAAATAAAAAAAAAGGCATTAAAATTCAAACTGTTATTTAAATACTTAATAAGCATGCTGGACAATACTAAAAACATATTGTTAAAGTCCACAATGATATCACATAGGACATCATTATGCTAGATTGTCAGGTATTAATTAAAACATGCCACACAGAGGCACAAAATAGCACAAAAAAAGCATAAAATTAGGAAAAATACTAATGTTCATAGAAATATATACTGAACAGGACATCATTGTGCCACATTGTTGAATTGAAACACAGGCATACAATGCACAGGCCTAAAAAGCAACACATACAGAACAAATATAAATCACTATGGCAAGAAAAAAAAAAAACTCCATGGGAAGGAAATGGAACACCACAACCAAAGATATGCATGCAGAGACACAGACTAGCCTTAAATCACCAGTTTGTCTCTTAAAGCTTTACAATCTGTACAACACATGACACTGAAATTGAGATTATCAGGATAAAAATGGGAGGAAGAACAACAGAGGAGGGGTTCTTCTTCCAGGATGTAAAGAATGTAGCACTTACAGAGTAGAAAAAAAAGTAACAGGCAGAATTACAGTATATCTAAAAGCCAAGAACTACAAATTGGCAATGCTACAAAATCCTACAGAAAACAGAAAATAACTGAGTGCATCATCCTAACACAGCTGGAAGGATAACACTATTACACCATCAGAACAATGAAAGAATGAAAGATGATAGTGTTATAAGTCAAAAAAAAAAAAATCAAGCAAGTTTAAAAGTACACAAAACAATCTCACCACAAGATCCTGTGCCGGAGCTTTCGATGGCATCACATCATTCAAATTTCCATTCTTCCTTTAAGTGCAAAAGTTCATGAGGGACTATGGATGAAAGAGAGGATGTCCTGCAAGTCTCAGTTTACTGGTAAGAGCTGATATGACATTTCAAGAACAATAGAAGAGAACAAATAAGAGACAAATACTTCAAAAATTATTTTTAGAAATTGGAGCGGGTGTTCGATTAACGGTAATTAGTGTCGGGGTGCTGTGGTAGCCTAATGCTTAAAGTCTAACAGATACTAACTGGAACATTCTCAATTCGATTCCAGCGGGGGACCCTTGTTGGATGTCATACACATCTCTCTCTCTCTCCTTTTCTTCCTGTCTCTATCTCAACATTGACAACCATCCCACAAATGCAAAGAGGCCGAAAAAAGTCATTAGTATCTAAATGACACCTTTTAGCCTTTGTTGTAATCCTGAGATTGTGCTGCTGTTACATGCTGTTACATCAGTTTCTCCCCTTTCAGAGGAGACTCTCCACTTTCATAGAGAAAGATATAAAAAAAAAAAAGAGCTCCAGTCAATGCATGTTCCCTTCTTTTCCTTTCAGGCAATGAATAGAATTTACTTATTCATCTGTTTATCCGTTCGGAGCCGACACATGAATACATTCATCAAAGCCAGCCTAATCCTGTGTTTTGCTCACATGTGTTTTTGTAAGCGCGAGTGATGTTGCATTGGTAAACATCATTATCCCAGGACGAGGTGTAAAATGACAGCAAGGAAGAAAGAGAGAGAGAGAGATGAGGGAGCTGCTTAGGGGAGATATCATTTGTGTCAGTCGAAGTGAACACCTATCGATTTACATCCAGCACTCCTCTGCGTCGCCACAATGAGACCTCATGCATAATTCATGCAGGACCTATGAAAGAGCCATAAATACAGTCACTCGCGCTCGTCAAGCACAGCACACTCTCAGCACTTATGGTCACCCAACACGGCTAGTTAGCAGAGGAAGTGGGAGACATGCAGGAATGAAGAGGAAGAGCAGATGCACTTGAGGCAAGAATTAGAATGATATAATGTTCCGGCTCGGTCTCCATTAAATTGTGTACATTCACATTCAGTGCAGACGTGTGATCGTGCGCCATAAGCAAGTGCGATCGGCTCTTTAATGAAGCTGGAGCTGTGAGGGTGGGGCGGTGGGGGGTACTTCATGGCTCCTGGAGAAGGCTTTTGTATGGAGTCGTACCCCCAGAGTCACGGAGGCCTTCTTCAGCCCAGCCGCCCCTGCTTTGACGACCTCGAGGATTTACATCCAACTCCTCGCCGTAAAACAGCCACTTGCCTTTCATTCCTTCCACCCCGCCTTTACGATCTGGAGTGGAAAGGGTGCCTGAGTTATGTGCTTTGTTTGGGACAGAAGAAAAATAAAAATGCTATACAGCCGCGCCATGTCAGAGATGTCAAGGAGGATTGTCTGCCTCGCATGTGTGGTGAATTTAGAAAGGGGCTGACCGGGGAAGAGGTGCACAAATGTGTGTTTGCTACACGTGTGTGGTTTTCATCAAACCGTCATTACGTCCAATTAAACCGCTGAATAAATCATGCGAATACAACGCGTTCGCACAAATCAAATATCTGTGCTGAAAATCATCAACAACTTTATTGGAGGAGGAAAATGTAGGAGATGGAGTTACTGAGACTGAAGTGAGTGCAAAAACAGCAGAGTTTGAAACGAGGACTCCCCTTCCAACACAATACACACTCTGTTTGCCTCTGTAGTGGTGGAGTGGGTGCTGTCTAATGACTTGAAATACACACCGATCCATTTGTCAAAAGAGCAAGTTGCCCTTATATGCTCCACTAAATCTCCACACTACTGAGGTCATCACCTCACAACGGCCATCCCTCTCTCGTCATCTATCTCCTCAAGCTTTGTGACTCCCACCCCCCTGAAGTGAACCTTCTCACGCAAACGCACACACACACACACACATACACAAAGTAGAACAAACCTTCATTTCAGCCTGGCTCCTCTCCACCATAAAGCACCAAACGAATGCTCCGTCCTTGAACGCAAAAGTATTAGAGAGACAGACGAGGCGTAGGAGGAGGAGGAGGAGGAGGAGGAGGACAGAGCAGGAGAAGGAAAACAAGGTAGAAGAAAGGGCTTTTTCATAATGACAGTCAGCTTAATGAAAAAACAGTTAGGGCTCATATATCTACTGGCCCCAAGGTTCAGCTCTCTCCTCTCCCCTCCTTATCGGAGCCGCCGGGTCCAGACAAGCTGCTGCGCTGTGCCGGGACAGGGCCGGGCAGAGGAGCAATGAGTTTGGCTGAGGAGAGCCAAGCTAGGCTCAACCAGGGCTGGGAAGGGTCAGCTTGGGTTAATGAGACCTGAGCCAGGCTGAGCGAGGGGTTGGGGAGAGTGGTGTTGGCCTTGAGTGCGGTGCATTCGTGCACATCAATCCACACGGGCAGACAGGAAGGACGGGACATCAGTCACTGGAGCTGCAAACCGCAGAATGCAGCTTTAACACAGCGCAGTCATGCACACTCACACAAACACTCCCTCTCCCTCTTTCCCTTTTCTTCATCTGCAGCTTCAGATCTCTGCCAACTCTACTCCCCCTAACACTCAGCTCTTCCAGTAACTGATGCACTGCAGACTAAAACACATAATGCCTAATTAGCAGTTAACAAATACATCAAGGAACTTAGCGGCAGTAGACAACACATACAGGTTGTAACCCTTTTCTTTAAACACTACCGGCTGATCTAACAGTCTGACATGTTGGGTGAATGATGTAGTCGGTAATGCTCAACAGCACATGAGCATTTTGGCGTGCACGTGATGAGCTGCGGATGAACTGGGCCAAGGGTATCTGCTACAGTCAGATGAAAAGCCATCCTGTACACAAGGGAGTCTCTATCCACAGAAGAGCAAACTAATTTCTAGGCCAAGAAAGTTATCGATGTATGCAGAGGAAAGAGACGCACAGAGAGGGTTAGCATGTGAGCAGGTAGACATAATAGAGTTAAGATTATGAGACATGTACAGGAGTTTAAATCAATAAAAGGGGCGAGTTTGTGTGATGGTGGACAGATCTCGTTATTTGTGGTTTGAGGGCTAATTAGCTCATGCAACAGGCAGTCAAAACAAATAATGTAGTGTATCTGAATCTACGATACTTGTCTTTGGCCTTCAGACTCCAAGGCCGGAATCTATTACAACAATGCAAAATATCTCACAAGTATTCCAACCCACAAAAAACAAGGCTGCGCTAAACCAGCTGGCCAGGAAGCTTCGAAGCATCCTTTGATCGTCAAGGTAAATAAAAAAAAGGCTAAGGCCAAGAGGAAGGAGGAAAAGTAGTTTGCGATTTCTTTTATTTGCTGTAACCTTGGATGTTTCTCTATCAAAAGCATACCATTTGCAGGCTGCAGATTACCTCCTTCTATTTCTCATCATCTCTCATCCCCATTCTTTATTTTCCTTCCCTTAAAGGGTCAGTTCACCCACATGACTAAATCATATTACACTGCGTTTTCTCGCTTACCTCAGGTTTTGAGATATCCATGAAATGTATCTCTACTGCAATGCAGCAGAGGTGATTGCAGCTTCGTTTGTGGGGCTTACAGCATTAAGAAAAATGCACGAATGTGATGTAATCTTTCATTTATGAATTCAACAGCAACGTCTCTTTAACTGTGCCGGTCAGAATTCTGCGGTCTGATTCAAACCAGAAAGGTCACGACAAAGCATCGGGTCAAAACCTAAAAACATGTTTACATTCACGTGACAGAACCCTCCAGCCTCCAAAGGAATTATGACTCTTATCGTCAGGGAGCATGGGAGGAAGTAGTGTGATGTTGTTGAGTCACAAAGTCAGGGTGGTTGGATGATTGACCACCTTATTCAAGCTCTGTTTTTTTTTTCCACCCAAATCATAATCTTGTTTTTGTGTCAAAACCTAACCAAACCTTAAATGTAACCTTTTTTTAACCACTGGTAACATTGCGATAGAACAATGTTTTCATGAACAGGTCCCTGTATAATTGTTTGTAATGCGCCTCCTGCAACCAGTTTTACACTAGTCCACTGATTGACAGTTCGCAGGGCACTAGACTGTACTCTTTACATAGATGTAAAGAATGCAGAATTTAAAATGTGTTAAGAAAAAATCAGTTCTTGAACTGTTTCATGGGGAAGGAAAAGCATTCATTAGGCTTTTGTCAGGCCTCAAGGATACACAAATGCATTTTGGTAGGTAACTCTGACTTTGTTCAGAAAAAAAAAAAAAAATCAGCAAGGCACCCTTAATTACGGCGGTGTCAGATCAGATTTATTTTTGCAACAGTGATTGGAAGGCAGTAATAAATTCTGCTTTTCTGCTGATGAGGGTGTTAGATCAGAAAATGCTTATATGTGTTGTTCTGGAAGGACAGTTACAATCAACAAAATGTGTCGTTTAATTTGGAAGACTTGTACCTGTCAGGTTCAGCCAGGTCAGGGTTCTAAATGACGAGCCAGGTTTGGGTTGTAGGCCTGTGCAGAAGTCTAGTTCTTCTTAATCTGGAAAACCCACAGAATGCCTCGCTATTCAACAGTAGAAAGTAGCCAGGAAAATTAAACCAAACCTCTCTGCACAGCCAGATACTGCTACATGTAAGATTTGCTTTTGTTGAACTTGAATTAAACAACCCTTTTCAATTTTTTAACTACTTTTCGGTTCTTCTCTCTTCGCTCTGTGACTTTACTTCTGTTTATGCACTAAAGAATGTCGACAATGAGTTTTCCATGCAGCCTCCTGCATAGCGGCACATTTAATAAACACTGAATTTCAGCCCGGGCCTTTGCCCTGAACGCGAGTTATGAAAATGTAGGAGTGTAATAATATGTAAGTGCACAATAATAAACATTGAGTACATGTGTGGGTTTATGCTCTGTTGCTGACCCCGAAACCTGAATGTGTGATAAGATGTAATGAATTTCTCTGGCCTGACATAAAACATAGCGTTGACTCAGTGTTTACCCTGCAGTGGAATGCCAGATACATGGAGCCATTCTCTCCCCAAGGCTGCGCTGCTGCTTATATCGGATGACCGCCATCTCCCACCACACACACACACACACACACACACACACACACACACAGCAATAAGACCTTTTAAATTCATCACATTTTATTTATAATCTTTACAAGGCTGTTAAACTGAGGACAAGGTGTCTTGGGCGTGTGTATGTGTGTGTGTATGGTTTTTGTACTGTACATACAGTTTACGCCCATGACTTTGCTCCCTCTACTGAAAATATTTCCCTCAATCTTCATCTTTATCTTCTGTCTTTTGGTATGCTATTGTCTCTAAATCAATTCGCCTGTGAGTCGACCTTCAGAAACTAACTGTATGTACTTTTTCTGTGCTGCCAGGATTGATAACTGGATTATAGGCTCAATAATAAGTACACAATGGCCTTCTTTGATAAGAGGAGCGCAGTCAGAGTGGGAGGCTGAGAGGGGAAACTGTGCCTCATAGAAACCACTGTGGATTACTAAATAAAAGAGCCATAAAACACAGCCCTTTGGCTCTGGTGGAGGAAAGCTTATGCTAACACACAGCGGTAATGATTTTAATATCTGCGTTTAGAGCAAAGGACCACATGCTGTAAATTTCAAATGCACCTAGCGCTGGGAGATACGCCCCTCCATTGCTCTGCGACTTCAGTCTGTGACTGAGTCTGTCTCGCTCGCCATCTCAGCCTCCCATCACCTCCCTTCTGGGTCTTTTTTGAGGGAGAAATGTGTTGAATCAGCTCCTGTGTTTCACTTTATTTACACAGGAGCAGATAATCTTTTTTATTATTTTTTCTACTCTTTGGAAGGAAATAAAGATTTCTTCATAGCTATGCAGTCAGGAAAATCTGACCTTGCCCTCTTTGGACCAGTTTTATAAACATCAATTGTGTAAAAACTTGAAATTAAATTTAGTTCTACATTTTCTGTCTTCGTTGAGACTCCCCCCCCCCTCTCTTCCCCTGATCAGTAACAGGCCTGGGAAAATGAATCTATTTAATTCTTGAACACACAAGAAGAACAAATCTTATCTATCTCTATCTTTCAAATCATGGGTCCACTTTGGAGGCCCGTTGAGGCATCTGGCAAGTCACATCAAACGCACTTCAAGTGGTCCAAATGTTTTGTTTCAAGCCGTATTCTATTAGCCTACAATTTTGCCAGAATATGATAAGAACTGAAATCATAGATGTAGGAACAGTGCCTCTGCACTCTGCCCTTGTATCTTCTGTCTCTGCATCTGTTCACTGTTAGTTAGATAATGATTTCAGTGCACTCCCCTCTGCTTTACAGGCAGGGGTGTACTGGGAAAGAAATATAGTCCTGGACTTGGGACTGGACTGGGACCTTTGATGCCGACACTGGCATACATCAGAATTTCCCCTGTCATCACAGGGGTGTGCATCTCCAAAACTGCCTTTGCATGTTAAGACATAACTGTCAGCTAAAACTGCTGCTTCCAAAACATTAGTAACTATATTCTCATTCAAATATGTAGCAATACAATCTGGGGGGGGGAGATTCTCAAATTGTTCCACAATGATCAGATCACAAAGACCTTGAAGAGAGGTCACTTATGCAGCAGAACACTAATGACTGAAGCGAGGCAACAAGTCCTGAGCAAACTTAACAGTAGCTTGCTTATCTCCCTGTTCTCAGGGCCGAGAGCCCTGGCGGTATGCTTCAGGGACCATGCTCTCATGCGCACCCCGAATGACAGGCACACAGAGAGGGCTGGTAAAGAGACAGACAGGGCCGGTAAAAACTTTATGGATTTTTTGACGGTCCACTGGCCGCCGATGCGACGGCCCACCGGGATTTGTCCCCGTATACTTGATGGCCAGTGCACCACTGTTCCACAGGACAATTCTTGGCCAATGTTTTTCTATCGAACTGTCCGGGAAATTTAAAGATTTGATGTCGTCCCACCAGCAGGTTTAATGCAAATAAACAACACATCCACATAAACAGTCTTTCAATCTATCAGTTAGCAAAATTTAGCTTTCCAGTCTCAATAAATTCTATGATTTTAAAAATGCATTAGAACACTACAGTAAGTCACACTCAAACTCAACTTTGACAAATGTTGTTTGTTATTTTAGATTTCATCTTTTTCTTTTTTATGTTATCTGGTTCTGCACTGATAAAAAAAAAGATGAAGAATTCTGCGGCAACAATGAAAAGTTGTACAACTAAGATGTTTGCTTTAACAATTATAAGTATGTTTGTGAAGTTGTATCAAACATAATTCCTTTTTCAATAGGTAAACTACATAAATAACTACATCTGCTGACAGATGGAAGCTCAAAAAGCTTAAGTTAAATACATTTTTCCACTTTTTAATGTGCTCCCAAAGCTATGTAACTTCTCATTCCTTCTACATTCTACAAATGTAAAATATATTAAAATATTTCCAAACTCAAGCATGTCTTTTGGTCTACTAAGTTTTCTAATTTCATATATTCAGTGACAAACTCTGTCTGTCAATGAAAACAGTGGGCCTGAATGGTCTGAAGCTCATGGTGCAATTGCATTGTGTGTGCTATTTTAAACGACGGAAAAATGGTCAATGCGCCAGGTGCATGGTTCAAAGGGGTTGTCCGTTGTCTCCTCATTAATCACGGGTGTGTTTTCAGGGTAACATGCTATAAACTAATCACAGTGTCATCTCCCATTCTCTTTAAGAGCCAGATGCGCTCACACCTTGGCGGATTGCTATTATGATGGTGCATCTTCTCTGCAGAGATAACGGATCTGCTCGTGCGCAAAGTGAAAGATGATTCACAACGAGCACACCGGCCACTGCTGCTCCCAGACCCTCCCATGGCCAGCCCCAGACCACCAGTTTAAGATCCTGTTCATTAATTTGTTGCAAATTTATCTTCGTTTGATTTTTGAAAAAGGTTTATTTTTTTAAATTACATCTTTGGTTTCTTGAAAAATCGTTTTGTTCAGTCATGGAGTAACAGGTCATATCAGCAGCGTTTTAATTGCTGAAAGTAAATAAGATCAGTTCTCCACGGTGCTGATGCTGCTGCCGGCAACAGCTAGAAGCTGTGCCGATTTATTCCCTTCATTAGCTTAATAATTGTTTTCACCTCATTTATTTCCTCATGTGTTCCTCATGTCATCGTGTATTGATGAAATGGATCTGTGTCTGATCCGCTGTTGTCAGTCTGTTTAAATACCTACATGTATTGTCACAATGTGGTCAAATAATTAAACAATTTAATCCGTCATTACTGCAATTAGTTCATTCTGATAGATATTATAATTACGCATTATGATGTGTATTTTTGCGCCCTTAAAATAACAGTGAAACGTTGCACCATTGACTTTAGACCAGATTTTTGTTGATCAATAGTGCAATCGCTCTTTGCTGCCTCAAGATAGCAATACGCTGCCAATGAGCCTGACCACACCTCATTTTAAGACCAACACTCACATGGGCGCAAGTTTCTTTGCTATTTTAACAACATGGGCGCTGTACAGGAAAATGACAGCTGCATCGGTCTTCAAACAGCGATTACACTTGCGCTGCACTTGGCGCCGCTTTGCGTAAGATAAGGCCCAGAGAGATGTGGTTGAAAGCTCTGTCAAAAAGTAGTAAGTGAACCTGAGTATTATTTCCACAGTCAGGAAAAACTTTCACACTCAACATCATTTTGGACACAAATACTTAGATGGCAACACATGTGTCCCTTTAACATTTGGCCATCTTGTTGCTACATTTTTACTGCTCTATCTGTCTCTTGATTTATCCATCCATGTGGCTATACACAATGCAAGCGCACACAATCACTAACACACACACAGCGCGGCTGTCCTCTGGCTATATCTGTCGGTAGTGGTTTACAGTGGGAGCCAGGCACCTCATTAGTAGACAGCTGCTTCTGCTGCTGCTGCTGCTGCACCTCCTTCCACACCTTCATGTCCTCCATCTTTCCATCCTCTCTCTCTCTCTCTCAGCTGCCCTTACCCTGAACCTGTCTTGTGGGGGAGGACAGGGAAAGAGGGAGGAGAAATGAAAGACGGAGGAGAGATGAGAAAAGTAAGAAGGAGAGGAGGGGAAAGAGCCAGAACTCTGCACGGTCAGATCGTTTTGCCTATATCTGCTAAAGAGACGGAGTGTGTGTGTGTGTGTGTGTGTGAGTGTGTATGTGTGGGACATTCCCTTTTTTTCATCTGTGTAGATGAGATAAAAGTCCGTTGAAGTATGACGATAAAGTATTGGTACTGTGTGTGTGTGTGTGTGTGTAATACTGTAACGCCAACAGAAGCTAGTTAAATGAGTCAAACTGTGTCTTGTCACTGAGTTGTCATTCCTTCAGACCTGCTTATCCCTTATGGAACACACACACACACACTAACACACACACACACACACACACACACACACACACACACACACACACACACACACACACACACACACACACACACACACACTCAAAAGTGACAGTATAAGAAAGGAGAACAGACACAGAAGCCTCCAGTATTTCAAAGTCACTTGCAGAGAAAGAAAGAAATAAACATGAACTATCTGATGTGAAATATTATATCAGCTAAGTATCGTGTTTTCAGCAACATCCATCTGACAAAACACTTATCTGTCCCATCTTGCGGATCTTTTTCACCACTGGAATAAATCCAAGCTGTTCTGCGCTGAGAGACTTTAACCAAAATCCTTCCCTGAAGGGCCAGGATCAATCCCAGCTCCTCTTTCATGTCTAATCGACTTTTACAAGCCTTGTCCCTCATAGGCTGACTTTTACAACTTTTGCTCCTGATTGGCTGAACGACGGAGTGTCGCCGAGCGGCACAGGTGCAAAACATTACTCCCCTAATCAGAGTCAATTACAAACAGGTGTGTCAGCAACGCAGACAGGAAAGGTGACTTTCTAAAAAGGGAGCAGGAGCTTCTGAGGCCGGGGAGTAGTTACATGACTGAACACACAAGGGGGTTTGATGAAGCGAACTGAGTCATTTTAATAAGTTCTGCTCATTTCTTTTTTTTACAAAGCCAGCTTGGACATATGCCAGTCCAGTCACAGCCGTGACTTCTGCTTTCATTCAAGTGTGGTAAAGGCCTGATTTAAAGGACAGGATCACATTTTTTTCCAAGTCTGTCTTAATATTCAGGTGCCCATAAGAACAATGAAACAGTTTTTGCTTGCTCTTATAATTCTTTGTCTTCATACCGACCCTCAAAAGATCCCTTCCTATGATGCTTACAGTGTAAGCGATGGAGGGCAAAACGCAGCCTTTATTTTCTGCAAAAATACATTCCAAGGTTTATCTGAAGTTGCCATGAAACTTCAGCAGGAGTTCATCAAATCAAGGGGGTGTCTTCTAAAGTTAGTCTTTTCCTTGTAAAAAAAAAAAAATTCCCTTTTTGTGTTTTTGCCCAGTGTTTCCGTGCTGAGCTGCAGTGGAAGAATAATAACAAAAAGATGAAATTTCCTACTAAAACAGATTGAAACTTTGGAAGATAGCCACTTTACTTGATTAACTCAGACTGGTGAAGCTTCATATTCTGTCTTTATTTCTGTATTTTGTTTCTTTTTGGGGTAGGTGGGTTGAAAATATTAATGGACATCAGTGCTAACAAGTTAGTTACCTATTTTGCTCTCTACCGATCTGTTGCACAAATGAGTGGAATTTTGCCAGGTTACGTCTTTGCACTAACATTACTCATCTTTAGCAGTTCTTGGAAGAAAAAAGTAACATTTTTGAACAAATCCAAAAACCCACAGAGAATTGGACCAGATGTAAAAAAACAAACAAACAAACAAAACAAAAACAGAAAGCAGAGCCTTTTTCAGAAGATAAAGCAAAGTCTGCTTTCTGTTTATCCAGGCAATCAACTCAAGTCCACTGCTAAACTCACATGGCAACTCTTCTTACTGCAACATACGTGTCTGAGCTTTTGCTGCATGTCACACCGCTCACCTCAAAGCTATGTTATTATTTGCTGCTGCTTTTCATACAGCATTTCAAAAGCCCTACGGTACCAACACCCCCCAGCATCCACCTCTAGGCTCTGAGGCTATATGTTCTTCTAGAGTTATTTACTGTCACTCCCCACTCCCTGCTGTGCTGAGCCGCCTGGTGTTCTCATGTGGGGTTGTGATCGGGGTCAGAACCTAGAAGCCAAACATTAACACTGTGCATATTCTACATTCACATAATAATCCGTTTCACATGAGTCTGCTGAATAAACTAATCTTGCAATAGAATTTAGGAAAGACCACCACAGTGACTGCACACAGTAAAGATGCCAGCAATTGTAATCTTACATTAGTCCTTAGAATGCCTAGAAGACATAAAAGTCCAAGATATTTGACAAAAATTACATGACGAAAATGTCTTTCCTGTGTTTTCCTAAACCTAGACTAAAAGGAAAAATATTCCAGTACTAAAATGTGACTAAAACAAATGTGCGAATATACATTTTTGTCAAAAGTACCTAAACTAGCACTGACAGACACTGACATAGAGGGGAATAGGCACTGTTACTTGTAGCTCAATCATAACCCTTCCATTTGAACAAATCCTGCACATTACATAAGCATAAGCCTAACGTCTGCCATGATGTAAAGGAGAGCCAAGAGTTTCAAACCACAAATCATCAAAAAACAAAACACATGTTGGCTGTTTGATTAAGTGAAAGTCTGGGCCCCCCAAGAATGATTCATTATATCCAAAAAATGACTCAAAATAATACATGGCTTTACTATCCATGCAGTGAAGATAGCTTCCCTGTTTGTTTTTGGGTTGTTTTTTTTTTGCTCAATACAAATACTCTTTAAACAACTCTAGAAGGGCATTCTCATCAAGTATGAATGAGAAAAAGTGAAAACACCAGCCTTTATGTTGATATAATAGACAAAAAAACACACCTCTCTTTCTTCACTTCTGTTTTTCCATAGGATGAAGACTCATTGGCTGTTGCTGGTCTCTGTCAAGATTTAAGTCACAGCTCAATGCACAGAGAGATGTTAGGAATTGTACAAATCAATTACATTTTTTTTTTTTTTTTTTTTTTTACATCAATGCTTTCCAATGCAACCGTTCCAAACTAGCACTAACTCTGTTTAATCTAGAAAATGAGGCTGTGGTGGCCAAATTGCCAATAAGATGTATAGCATATTTCTCTTGGCAACCCCAGCATGGAAATGAGTCATTTACTGCCGATGAAAGGAAAAACTGTTTATTTTGCATTCAGAAAAGACAAACACGACATGAAATCCAGATGTAACTACACTCAAGATGGGTAAGGTCTCATCAATAAAATCAGGAGATCGACGCGTTCGGTGTCACGGAAATGGAAATAAGTTTTGTTGTGTGGATCCTGCCAGGTGACAGACATCCTGCTAAGTATAACATCTTAGTCAGAAATGGATTGTTGGGATAATGCCACGATCCAGACAAGGTGTTTACTGGCACCTTTACAGCATGTAAATATTAGGAAAGAAAAAGACATAAACAGCAATCTAGTTTTTTGGCAACGGAAGTAAAAAATCCAGTTCGACTATGTTGGAGGCAGATTTGAATGTCAAGTGAAAGTGTAACTCAGCCTAACAAGACACTGTCCAGGCACAGTACGAAACATGTGTTCATAGAGAGAGGCCAGTTCTCATGGAGCAACTTCAAGTGTTCGGAATCGGGAGCAAGAGTTCAGTCAATACAGACATACAGTATGAAGGTAGAGTTTAATATCTACAATACAGAGAAAGAACAATGCAGATGCTCTATAAAGCAAGGGTGTCATTTCCACTGGGGATATGTGGAGGCACGTGTCCCTCTCACTTTTCAGAATTCCCTCACTTGTGCAGTAGCAGTTTAATGTACTTGCTGTAATTTCTGTAAAGAGTGTCCAGTCGCTATAATCCAGATGTTCATCATCACCGACCCCATCCCCCCTGGGATTCACTTCTCAGGCTAAACGCAGGACTCTGATTGGTGGAGAGGAACAATTTTTTGATGCTACCCAAGCCTGAAAAAACCTCCTTTGCATGTTTTTCTGGAACATGGTGTACGGTTGACCACATGTAATTATAATATGAACAATCTATGGACAATCGACCATTAATCAAAGATAAAACAATAGAGGACATTGCTCTTAATAGAATAAGTGTGTTTCCCTAAATCTCAGACCTCTCTTACTACACTTTTATTTTCTTTTTTTTTGACTAACATTATTATAGAAAAGACAGCAATCAGTTTTTATGAAAAGCACAGTATCCTATTTCATATTATTTGTTAGAAATACATGTATTTGATGAAATAGCATGTTTCAGGATTTTTTCTTCTTCTCTACAAACCCATGACTTCACCTAATTTCTGAAACCAAACACCCTCGTCTATAAGTAAGACTGGATCTTTAAACTCTGATTCTTAAGAAATTAAAACTTGACCATTACTTAATTAGTTAGGTACGATACTGTAATTTATTACGCAGCAGATGTTAAATAGTTTTTCTACTCCACTCCGTCAGTAAAGCTTGTGTTGAATCAAACAAGCAACAGAGTGACTCATTCGCTGACTAAGGCCTGCGGCTGTGTGAAGCATAAGCGGTTTTACAAGATTGATTAATTCTAATTCCTTCACCCTGATCCGACTGGCTTTTAACTTAGTTTTAAAGCAGAGTTTTACAATAGTGAATGATGTGAAGATGAAAGCTACAGACGCGTGAGTGCGCGTGTGTGTTTGTGTGTGTGTATACTCCTGTTTGTAAGGCCACAGAAGGACAGTATACTTTTCACAAAGACCATGCCAGAAACTTGAATAAACAGAGCAGTGGCCACAATGACTCCCCTGCCAAACTCTGGGCTTCTCATCAGCCTCAACTAACCACACACAAACAAAAGTGTGTAAACACACAAACAAGCACTCAGGGATAGGGAGACAAAGTGAGAAAAGCAATGAAAAGATGTACATAAATGCATAAAAAGTATAGGCAGACTTAAAAAAAAAACACCACAAAATAGAAATACGCAAAATATAAACACACACACACACACGCGCTAACAAACTGACCTTGCGGCTCACATCCCATTACACTACAACAATGTGAGTTTTAGCAGAAGCCGAGCAAATCACTGTCAGAGTGGATCCAAACTAAACATGAAACCACATCTGCCGCTGACCTTCTAAGCCATCTGAAAAAACACAAATACATTGAGATCCAAATGTCAAAATGATCCGATGTATTCTCCATTTTGCACATATTGATTTAGACAAAATGGACCACAAACACCGCAGCACTAACAGGAGAGAGCAAGTCGTAGATAGATGTGTGTTCTGAGTGAGAGGTGGAGAGGTGGAGAGGTGGAGGGATTTCCCACATGTGAGTAGTGAAATATGAGGATAGGGTGAAGGAGGCAGAGAAAAGGAGGATGAGGGAGGGAGTTGTTTGGGAGCTGACATCCATCCAGCAAGTTCCTTGGACAGGAGAGAAGAACAGGGAGTTGGAGGCTGGCCTTTCTCCACCTTGAAATCTATCCAACTGCATCTTGGCTTGGAGTTCAGAGTGAAAAGTAAGGTTGGCGGCCCACAGGCCAGGACTCGGGCCTGAAGGTTTCCTGAGTATGCATGGCCAATGTCGGGTGTGTCCCTTTGGGCTTAACAGCTGGGAACTGTGGGAGTTTTCTGGAGGTGGAGGTGAAGGTGAAGTGACGAAAGGGCCTGTTTCCCACAGGAGAACAGTTGGCAAGTGTGTGTGTGTGTATATATAAGGTGTGTGAAAACTTGTATTTGGATACTTTCACATCAGTTTTTTAATATTCTATGTACTGTACATATGGTGGAAAAATAACTTTTAGAACTTATTTTCATAGTTTTAGCCATCATTCCAATAGTTGGGAAAACTAATCGTTAAGATCATGAAGTTGTAAACAAGCCAACACACTAACTGTAGATGATCTGAACCACGTTAGAGCTCAGCAGCAATAAACATGCTAGCAAAATGCCTTGCCAGTTGTATTGATAACTTTGTTTCCGCCCACTTGACCCCTGCCTTGTAGGTTGTAGCAGTCTGTTGAGTTTCTCCCTTCATTTGCATTGATTTTTCTCTTCCAAATAAGTTTGTCTAACACAGGACATTGATAAAAACCTGTCTCACCACCTGACCGCTTGGGTCTTTTACCCAGTGTTGGGCTTTTTTTTTTTTTAACACAATCATGTCATTCCCAGATCTCAGCAATTAACTTGCTGATCACAATGTTAGAAAGTGATCACCAAAACTACAAAAAATAAGTTTTGATAAACCAGAATTATCCTTTAAGACATCAGTTTCCACTTTTAGTTTTAGTGTTTGGCTATATGTGTTAATTCCATAATGTTGTGAAACTTTTTTGGGGAGACTGATGTTTAACTTGGCCACCTCCCACATATCACTATTTGTCAAAAGCCTGCAGGGTTGTGATGTAAAATGGAAAACTATCCAGCGATCTTCTCCTTTCCTTGGCAAGCACTGCTCCCTCTCTTTCTGTCTGTCTTCCTGTCTTTCTCTCTCACTTTGAGCAGTCGCAGGCTGCTCTCAGAGGAAGTGACGCAGTCCATCTGGGGTGGTCGTTAACATGCTCCATGGAGAGCAAGCGTTTGGCAAGGGACACATGAAAACATCTTACGCAGCGTTTGGCAGGGGACACATGAAAACATCTTACGCACTGAATCCACAGCAGAACCCAGGGGTGCATTATAATGGGGAAAATCATTTTGGGGAAAAACGTCTGGAAAGACAACAAAGCTGTGGGAAATGTATCTGAGACAACTGCGAGACCACTTTATTTTCTTCTGGTTAGTTTCAGGAAGCTGGGTTGGAATTGTTCAGGGGGAAAATCAAATCATTCAAGTATCATTTCTTGAATGTCTTTCCTTTGTCTGTGAAAATAAGTGGCTTAGATGTTTACTTGTCTGTCATTCTGTCTCTCTCTGCCATTCCCCTAGACCTATTTAAATTCTGCAGCAGATGCACTCAGCATGTCTATTTGGTACAGTGGCACTATATCACTGGCCTGCACTAAGACACCTACAGACTTTTAACACTGTCCCGTTATACCATTCAAGATCAAATGACATAATGATGACCGTTATATGTTATATGTCTTTTAGTTGACTAAATCTAGTCAGACGCTCCAGGAAAGGTGATATACAATGAGGTCATACAAGCTAAAGTTCCTTAAACTCATATGCAGATTTATGCTTATTAAATGGGGGTTCGCCTACATAATGAGCTCAGCGGTGTGTCATGCTTGGTGCCAGTATCTGCCGTCATAAATCTAGTCTCAACTGCAAACCACAGTGCCACATTGCTTTCAAGAATAGTGATGTAATGCTGGTGCTTTCAACCCCACCCTGCATATTAAAATACACAAGAACACATACATACATAAATAGTAAATAAAAATGCAGTTTCAAAGGAACAGTGTGATATTTTGGGAAATATGGACATGTGCTTTCTTGTTGAGCATTAGATGAGACACCTGACACCACTCTAATGTGTACATGGTAAAGTTTAGTTAGTGTTGACTTTGTAGCTTGCTAGCTTGCTCATATTTCAAGCTAACTAAGTTTAAGCTTAAGTTTTATCATTATGAGTATATTAAAAAGCAAATGTGCATTTTAATATACTCATAATGATAAAACTCAAATAGCAGACTAGCGTAAACTAAATTTGAAAACTTTCATGTTGGTCTCACCTTGTAATTTGCACCTCTTTGCACAGGCATTCTTTTGATTAGCTGAGGAAGTTGTGCCAGGGCTATATCATACATAATATTGGTCTCAGGAAACTAACCACTTGGCGAAATCAGGACATGCGCTATGTGCCGGACTATTTCTTGGCCAGAAATAGTAACTTTTTATGCTGATAGCCTGGCAACTAGTCCCAGCCAAGAAATAGTCCTGGACAATAGCCCTCATAAAACTGTGGATTGTCCTTACATGAGATACTAACTGTAACTCTTGGCAAGAAAGTGTAAGAGCATATATCATTGTCAAACTAATCACAATTTTTTTTTAAGTTTGCAAATCTCTGTCTATATATCATTATCTGTAAATATGTATTTTTATATATATATATATTGTCCAATCCTGCCTTTTATCTCTTTTATCCTTTCTCTGTCTGAAATTTGTGAAATAAAGTGAACTGAGTGACATTTCCACATAGTCATTTACTCAACATGCAAGGCACTTTCTCTGAAACACACTATATACACACATATGTTGAATCTTATATCTAAAAATATGTTTTATCCTCAATACTTTACACCCAACACAGGGGGATAAGGGCCCTTATGTGCTTTCATGTGAGTGTGTGGTAGGTAAAAGAAGGCTAAATGATATATTAAAATCTAAAACAGGCTTGAGTATCTATTTATATGGGTTAAAGCAGCTGTAACTGCTAGCTAAGTGATTCATTAATATGACCCTAGGAACAGCACTTTCTTAGCCCAGGGGATTGCAGTAAATGTAACATAAGCAAGTGTGTGTATGCACACCCACATCAACACATACACACACAGGAGACACATTTGGTGGTGTACAAATTAACCTCAAACAATCATTAGTTACAAACAGCACATTTGCACTGTGCTAAAGAGAGCACTTGCTGATTAATTCGTTCCTTCCGTCAGAGTAAAATATATAGGTAAACACTAAAGAGTGAAGCTGTGGGCGGCAGCACTGGTAGAACAAGAAAAATCATCCTCCACACTGTGTACTCCCTGAGGAACCCGGTCGAGGCTAACGTTAATGGGCCAAGTTATCAGTGTCTACTCAAGGCTAACGCTACTACTGAGGGTATTAAAAGGCATGCAATACTGTTCTGTACATATGTAGTAAATACACACTCACACACACATTCCACACTTTGCAACATAAGAGTGACACACGTCTGGGGCAGCAGGAGCCTTGAGATTAGATAGGTGGCTGGAACATTGTTGGTACAAATCCCTGGACCAGGTGCAGGGCTAGATTAACCGACTAGTGAGGCCTCAGGGAAAACGTGAGCCATCTCCTCAACCCTTGACCTGCTCTCTGACCCCACCTACACCTGGTACTAACACATGACCTGTATATGGATGTATTATATGGATGATGACAACTGAGCACTTCATTTGTGTTTACATCTGGTATTAATACACATCTTTGTTATCTCATTTCTACCCACATTGTGATTGGATCTCAGTATGTAAATTGGGGAGTCAAAACTTTCTTGTTATTCAGTCACAGTACAAACTAGACTACCTCCATATATGGTCTGGTTGATCAGGTCTCATTCTGACACCATTCTTTTTTTGCGAATATTTACATATTGCATTAACATCCTGTCAGGTATCCTATTGTGTTTAAGCACCCATCAGGTACAATGCAGACTGCAGACTATACATGGACTTTCTATATATTTTGCCCAGGTACTCAGAAGCCAACCAATACTCCTGTCATGGGACATCTACTGTGTCCAGATGCATTTTTTAAGTTATTAATACAAACATATTTATGATGGCACCATTATTATTATAACAATAATAAAGTTCTTAAAACTTACCCTCTACCAAACAGGATATAAGGGCCTGGTAATAATAATGGAGAATATAAAAACTAAAAACAAGACCCAACATGATCACAAAAAAAGAGTGGGAACATTTTTGGTTATTTTACAGATTTCTGTCATTTTGAATTTTTCTTCCTCTTCTTCTTCTCTTCTCACTCATTTGAAGTGGGTAGGGCTGAGTTGGACAAAGGCGATGTCACATACTTCCATGCTACAATCATGATTTGTCAAAATTTGAATGACAAATTCAGCAACAACTTTTTTTGAGGTGGTTGCATATGTTGCCAAGCCACTGTCAACCGAACGTCACCAGACCACACCCACACAGTGCCAAACAAATTGCCACACAGTGAACAGGCTGTTTGACTACTTTTCTTTGTTGGTAATTCAGCCCCGACCAGTTGGGACAGTACAGGTGGAGAACAAACTTAAACAAATGTATGAAATGCACACCGTCTTACATCCACACAGCTGGATCAACAGCAGGCCTATAAAGTTTTTAGTTTAGGCCAAATGTTGCTTTTTTCCAACAAGGAGGAACATAGTGTTGTGTGCAATTTTCTTCCTAAGGTTATTCCCTGAACACTAGGCCTAAAATCTTTATGGCACGCTGACTTCAATAGAAGAAACAGAGAGGAAAAACTTCAACCTTAATTTGCCACTTAGGCTGTGTCACATACCCTCAGCCAAATCCTCAAGCCTCAACTTTTTCCCCTCGCACCGTTGTTCACTCCCAGCTCCCTCCCCATATGGCTCAGTATCATTTTGTAAATCCATATTAAAGCTAGAATTAGTCTGTCTCCATTTCAAGCAGGAACATGACAATTTGAATTAAATCATCACCAGGCCTCCACCCATTTTCCCTCCTGTTCCTCTAATGTCTTTGTTGGGTGTCCTCTTTGTGTTTATTAGTTTCTGCACACCCCCATCCCCACCAGTGTCGCTGCGGGTTCGATAATCTTCTTAAAAACCTCTGGGTTCTGCTGTCTTTGCAGTGCGACCAACCATGGCCAAACGTACGAAGACAAGGGAGAATGGGGTGAGGAGAGACTAACGGGGGTGTCTGAAATTAATCTGGATTTCTGTGGAGGATGGAGGGGGGGGTGGCGGATAGATTTCCATTTAAATACGTCTCACTTGTAGGATTTGGCAGGTTGTTTCGATGGCAACAGTGGCCCATCACCGGATTGTGTGCGTGTGCGTGCGGGGATGTCTTAGTGTATTGTGTGTGTGTGTATGTATGAGTTGTGACCTCTTAGCTTGACACCTTTAGCCAGTTAGTTTCGCTGCAGAGACTGGGGCCGACCAGTCGCTCTCATTTCAGAGGAGATTTTGCTGTTGTTCTCTTCTTCAACATGAAACATTACTTCTATTTACTTCCACACTGCTGAACTCTGAGGTCTACTCTGAAATTTGTACTTACTACCAGAACTTAAAACCATCACTTTAACTATACCTATCAGATATCTTTAAAAGGTATGGAGAGGCATCCGATCATGGATTAAACCTGACAAGTATGACTATAATCTTTATATATACTATAAATGCATGACTGCATGGATCAACTGATGAATGGAAGAATGGATAGATGAACAGTCACAGTATGACTAATTTATCACCTACATGAAATTCACATGCCAATAACACGTAATACATTCACAAAAGGATCATGTGTGAAAATGTTGGGAAATTGCACATTTGTGATTATTTCCAATGCAAAAATACTCGTAAAAACATGTAATCTGTTGTCTTTTTGTGGAATATCACTGCTCATGCCAACCAATCAGCTCTTTTGTTTTGTTTTCATCACTTGCTCTGCACCAAACAATTATGTTATCACTCGAATATCCAGTGGACACCAAGCGTTTTGATTAGTACGTGTAAAAGCTTTAATACATTGGCTATGAGCCAAATCTCTCATTACCTTAATAGGAAATAAATAATAGTTTTATATAGTTTTCACAAAATGTCTTCATAATAAAACTGACAGCATTGGTTGCGCAGTTCATTTCCAACAATCAGCATTGGTTTCTTTTAACCATCAGCACAATCTTTCCCTAACCTTAAGCAAGTAGGGTTTTTTTTGCAAGTCTAACCAAACCTTAACCGTAGTCATGGCCGTTCAAAAAACAGTGATATGATCCATTTATGTATTGGTCATATGCATTTTGGAAGGTAATATTGTGCCTGTCCTTGTTATTCATCTAATGACAAACAATGAGAATGGCATCTCTAAAACAAGTCACACGGATATCAGAACAGAGACATGTTGAATAGAAGGTAAATGAAAAATCAGTACTGTGATCATGCAGCAACAATCCCTAATTTGAATATCATATTTGGGTATTATACACACCCCAAGAATAACAGTCCAATCCAGCAGATGCTGGAGCATGTAACAGAAATTGACCTGGCTTATTCAAGAGCCTGACTGAAAAGGCTAAACCAGGCGTGCACTGATCAGTTCAGCCCTGACGCCTCTTAAACCCATGGCTGCAAAATCATGAGACACTGCAATGAGGGCAGGCAGGAGGGGTGGGAGCGGATGAAGGGCGGGGGGGGTTGCGGTGTGATAAAGGCACCAAAATGGAGGCCGCGTGCACAAGCTAAATGGATTACTTCCCCTCAAATTGAGAGATCATTGTGTGTCAGGAAACTGGGACCCCATGCTGTCTTTCGAGCCAGGGGGTGCATTGAGGATAGGGGTGTGGGTGAGTGGTTGGGCTCACTGATTTGCAGAGGGAGCAGGGAGAGACAGACGAAGCAGGATCTGACAGACTGCAGGAAGGCAGAGCTGGGAGGGAGCAACCTGACAGAATATCTAAAACAGAGGAGAAGCTCATTGAGCCAGCGCTGATTGAAAAATCCACAGATCCCCCCCCCCCCCACAACCCCTGCTGTGTGGGTGCAGCTGTGGCGGCGCATGTTAAAAGACTGGCGAAGAATTGGGCTGGGATGGGGTGAGTTTAGGTGGAATGTGAGATGTGTGTGTGTGTGTGTGTGTGTGCCTACATGAGCTCACAGCACCAGTATTGGATGGTAACAGACTCAATGTCAGTTAAAGAAAATACTGCAGCAGATGATTGTTTCAATCTCAGAAAATACATTTCACTCAGTTTACCAACTACTCGTTTCAAAAAAGAAAAATGAGCTGTGACCTTGGTTTACATTGCCTCTAATATCAAGCTGGAGCTAAGTGATCCAAAACCCATACTGCTCATCTGTTTTCTCTTGCACTGTGCTCAGAAGACTTTACTATCTTTGGATAAAAGCCACTCCATTCTTTTTAGTAAGAGAAAATAAAAAAGAACATTGCACATCAATTAGTTTTTAACAATCACTGTCAGGAGAGGAAACAACAACATAACAAACAAATGTACAAAAGTAAAATAACTTGTAACTTACCATTGATTCCTCTTTAGGTTATTCGTGTTACTGTGTAGTGCCTATATCAAAGAAATGTTTTGATTTTATCTAATCTCAGAAATATAACAAAAAGCTGTCCTCTGTGTTCAGCACTGAGAAAGTTTCCTTCATTACCTCTAATTTATGTAACTGACGTTCTCCTCTTCTTGCATTTGTAACCCAGTCTTCTTTGAACAATCTTCAGCTTGTTTAAAAGTCGGCAGCCAGACTGAATATCTGCTCATATCACTTCTGTATAAGTCTCTTTACACACATACAGTATGCTTTAGAACTGTTTTTAGGATACTTTGTATTACTCACACAGCGCTACATGGCAGTGCCCCAGCATACAGTTTTGCCCTGAGGTTCTTTCACACTGTATTTCAAGGTCTCAAATCATCTAACATCTAACAAACACACACACACACATATATATATGTATATAATACCAAAGTTGAATAGTTACCAAGGAAACCAAGGAAAGAGTGTTGAACAAATCAGAACCAACTTATTTGCTCATCACCACCAACTTAATTAATCACTGATAAAGTGTTTCTAAATATCTCTAAATGTAGATACAGTAATATGTGTTACTTGTGAACAGACTTCCACATATATCTAGATATTATATTAGAAATGTAGAATTATGTAGATCCCAAATATCTATGAGTCAACATATTAATGACTTTCTTAATTAGATCTCAGTTCTCAGATCTTTTACTTCAGTAAAAGAAGCGAAACCACATTGAAATACTGTGTATAAGTAAAAGTCATGCAATCAAAATGTTACTTAAAAGCATTAGCATCAAAATATCAAGTACTCATTATGCAGAACGCGCCTTTTCAGAATAAGATTGTTATATTATTGGATTATAATTATTGATGCAATAATGTGTTCATCAATTAAATGTTGCAACTGTATCAACTGATACAAGGTTTAGCATCATCTGACCTGACAGCAGGCCTCAGTTACTCAATCCACCTTCACTCCGCCTCAGGTGATTGACAGCTGTGGGCATTGAGGAAACAATAGGGCTCCAGATAAAGTGTGTATGTCCTCTGGGGTCACGGGGTCAGATCGAGGGCCACCTGTGCGGGCTGGGTGTGCTATTTTAGTGCTTAGCCTCGACGCACACATGCACACCCACATGCAGCGGCGCTGAATGACATGGTTCTCTTCCTCCCTGGAATGGCAGCAGACAGCGGTAAATTAAAAAGCTCTTTTCCTAATAATTAGCCCCTCGGCGGGGGCGACCTTTGTGCCTCCCACAGCAGGAGAAGCACACAGGTAATTAATGCCCCCCAGACCCCACCCTCTCCTCCCATCATGACACACACACACATACCCTGCCCTGTGGGGCGAGGGCTACACGGGCCAATGAGTCCCCTCTGAAAATGATACCCTGTCCTCTGTGCCCCCTTCAGGGCATCCCACCTGGGCATCCATGGGCAATGGCAAGGAAAACGTGCGAGTGTGTGTTCCTGGGAAAACACGAATATTACTTGCATGAGGGGGTTTATTGTAGAAATGGCTTGGAAAGGAGAACAGGGTGTCTGCTATTACTAGGTGTGTTCTTGTGAGAGTGTGTGTCCATGTATGTGCAAACGTTTCTGTCTGTTCACGCTTACGTCCATATGGGTTGTGTATGCGTACAGAATTTGTCTTTGTATATTCTGAAGCAAATCTATTGAAGCATGCATCCATATGGGCTATGTGAGAGTCTATATGCTTTGTGTGTGTGTGTGTGTGTGTGTGTGTGGAGTGTGTAATGGTGGGTTTTAGACTGTCAGAATAGCTGTGTAATGGTGCGTGGTCCCTTTTGATAAGTCTTACTGTTGTGACCGCGGCCCCGTCCTCTTATCTCCAGAGGACAATGTTGCACTCAGAGCAGCTGCCGCCACAAGTCCAACACACACCACCTCACACACACACTCCTGCCGCTTCACAGGCTCCCATTCGTCTCCACACGCTCAACTTCACACAGACATGCAGACACACACACGCACGCGTGCAGATTTCTACATTCAGGGAAATGTGCACACACATTCGCACAAAGTACCACGAGAACACACAGCCCATAAACACACACACACGTGCTCTCAATCACAGAACACACACCATCTTCACGGTCTAAACAACTTAGTTCTTATCTCTTCAACTCTTTCTGACTTCAAATTACTGCGTCATTATCTGGCACTCACCTCCTTAAACAGTAATAATTGATAAAATGAGATTGATTAAGCATGCTATTAGTGCAGGATAATTGGCTTGATAATGAGCAGATTGCCTGCTAATCGCTGAACAGATAATAAGTCTCAAATTTGCCTCAGGCGAAAACAGTGAAATAGCAGATATGCACTCTGTAAAAAACCATCAAACTACAGGAAATGGTGGCTTGATATTTGCTATAAATTACACTTCTGCCTTCCACCCTTCCAACCACCCAGCTCAACACGGACATTTACTGGCATGGCACCTGTCACAGCTCAACCAAAGTGAGTCACAAATTCAAGCATTGCAACAAGGTTACAAGCTACAACATCACACCCTACGAGTTGTGAATCATTTCCGTAGACCATTCGCATGAGGAAACATTAAGCACCAGCCCACAATTTTGACTTCACTGATTGTATTCTGGCAAAGTATGTGTTTTGCTTGGCGCGGGCATTATTTAAAAGCCTGTTATACTGTATTTAAAATAACAAGTCTCTTTTTTACTGTAACATTAACACAAGCCTCTCCTACACCTGATTGACTTTTTTCACAGCAAACATTTTACTCGTCACTGCAGGAAAAGCACAAGTGTTACTAATAACATGAATAACACTGTTGTATTCAAGGGTCCCAGAAAGCCGTGACAGTGAGCCAATATGTGCGATACAAGGACCCTGAAACTGAAGCAGCTTCAGCCTTTATTCATTTCAATGACACTACTACGTCGGCCCAGCAGGGATCTCGATGAAATGAAAAAAAAAACAAAAAACCTTGCTGTCTCACTGGAAGAGTCTGCTCTTCATTGTTACTTCAGCACCTTGTTAACTGGTGCAGAAGCAACAACCTACTTGGCGAGACAAGCAGAATTGTTTAGAAAAAAAGTTGAACATGGCTCAACATTGCCACAATTCATTGTAACTTCTTTCAGAATTGTATCGCAAATGTACCTGACATTCTGGGTAGCATAACTTTAATATGTAGGTGTATTCCATTGTTTACCTACCAAATGTCTAAATGGAGGGAAAAAAAAGATTGCTGTCTGAATCATCACAGTTGGAGAAAACCTGCCACACCGTGTTATAAACTGCTGTACAGAGTTTGCCCTCTCAGAAGCTTTCAGACTCACAGATGTATTATTCAAATTCCATCTTCTCACAGGTGCCTGTAGGAACAAGTCCAACATCATTTTTTAATGTCGTGCTACTTTTGGTCTGAATAGGGCCTAACCCTTTCAACAAAGTTGAGGCGAGAATGCAGTGATTCTTTATTCTGTATCTATAGTCAGGGCACCATGTAAACTACTCCCCATACTTTGCTGATTGGTTGCCTTTCAGCTTCTGGGTTCAATCTGTTCTCAGTGGATGTTTGTTTCCTCCAAACTAATATCTTATAGAGAAACTGAGCTTGTGAGATTTAGGCTGGTTTTGCAAGGCTAAATTTAGCACTAATGTTCTCCCTAAACTGATGATCACTTTGTTCCCAGAAAATTAGTCTATATGTAAATGTGCTGCAAGTTTTGGTGGCATCAAAATAGTAACTACAGGCGCTTCACTTTCTGTCAGGATTCGATGAATTGATGCCTGTGCAGCATTTCCTTTATCTACCTCTTTCTGTTTCTTCCCGTCCACTGGAGGTGTCTTTCAGCATCTCTGTCAATACATTGGCCATCAATGGCCCTCTGTACTGCTGTCTGGGCCTGTTAGCCTTAGGGCTTCCCCCTCGCTCCGAGCAGCCTCCCTTTGTGTAGGAGAATCACAGGGAAAGAAAACAAAGATGTCGGAGGGGGGAGAACAGAGGGAGAGTTTTGGTAAACAGTAGCCTGTCACAGCTCAGCGGGAGATCCTATAGCCATTGCCTCCTCCACTGCCACCAGGGAGATTTTTAATCGTCGGGGCGTCTTAAAGAGCCAATTAGACAAAGGAGGGTTTTGTGCCGTCTCTGCAGAGCGGGCTGGACATTGACAAACAACTGTGTGGGAACTTAGGGATGTTTGAGGTGGCTGAGAGGGGGTCTGTTATGGTCAAGAGCTGTCTGATTAATGCCTTCGCATACACTGTACCAACAGATGGGCTGGGTAGTCTCGACAGGCCTGCTGAGAAGGGTATGGACTGAAGTCACCTATAGAAAAAGTCTGAATATTTTAGGCTTGAGGGCTTGACATGCTCTGTTTTGGTATCAGGTGGGCAGCAGGAGAAGGTATGTGAACTTACAAAGCCGTCATGCAGCTTTTTTAACCGCAGCATTTCCTAGCTGCTAAGAAAATAGGGCACTTAGAAGCATTTGCTCCAGGTTTATCTCACTTTAAAAAAAAAAAAGAGGATATTATGAGGTTGGAGTTGCTCAGAGCTCATCAGTGTATACAGTAAGAGGAAGAGGATGTCAGATGTCCTAGTCTGGATTCCAGGCGTGTTTCCAGACACCAGGCCACTGTGGCCGATGCAAGTCTCCACTGTCATTAACCTACATCGCTCTAAATTACCTCCTATTCCCAATGAGGAGAGTGTGTGGGGGTGCAGGAGAAAGAAAGAAAGAAAGAAAGAAAGAAGAAAAAGAGGTAGAAGAAGTAAGGTTGGCAGGAAATTCAGGAGGTGCAGGCAGGAGAAAGGAGCACAGGATAGATGAGGACAGTGATGGAAGCTGACAAGGAAGGGGAAAAAAAAGAATGAATGTGAGAGGTAAGGCTGAAACCATTAGGAAATGAAAACCCAGCATAAAAATTTGTCATATTTTGTCACCGGATCCTGCATTAAATGTGAAAAGTATGATTTATTAGTGTTGTTTTTTCAGTATGAAAATGTAATTCATCGGATTGTAAATACCAGGGCAGCCTGTGAGAACTGACCATTGATCCGAAAGCCCATTATTCCGAAACCTCAATAGTTCAAAAAATGTCTCATTGGACCAAAAGCCCATTAGTCCGATGGCCCCTTATCCTGAAAACAAACGCCCATTGCTCCAAAGGAACGTTGCTACGAAATGACATACTCTGGGGTCATTGGAGTTCAGTAACTGCCAGCCTTACTAATTTTAAGACTCCATTAACATATTGCTCAATTTAACGGATCTAGGCTCCCCATTATACAGATAATCGTAAATCATAATATATGAATTTGTATGAGTCCTAACAAAAAACTTTTCATTTCAACTGATATTCAACTTTAACAGCTCTTCTGTGAACTAAGTTAAATAAACTAAAGTAAGATATGTAATGTTACTGTGTGACACCCTGAAGCGACGGCAGTCAGCACGTCCAAGCAATTTTTAAAATGTGATTTCATTAAATCACGAAACCAAATTTATCAGAAGAACTGAGTGAATTGTGAAAAGTCTGGTAAGTTAATTCACTGTTTAATTGACTCATAGCAGCAACACAAACATGCCAGTTTTCACTTTGTAGATGAGCCTACAGTCACCTGTGTACTAACGATTGATTGGTTGTGTTGTAAGGTCCGGTTAGGTTTAGGCACAAAAACCACTTAGGGTTAGGGTTAGGGAAAGGTCATGGTTTGGGTAAAAATGATCACTTGCACATCAATAGTCTACACTAAAATATTAAAGGGGCCATGAAACATGCATGTTTTGTCACTGGTAGTGCCCAAATATATATACCACCTTGCCTAAAATCTGATTTGAAAAAGTTGTTGAAACCACAGATGTGACGTTTATTTTCGTAATGTCTACATTGCTATCTAGCTAGCGAGCCGCCATTTTGGAGAGATGTCATTGCCTATGTAGCCGGGTTGGTTCGTTCCGTTGGCAACTGATGTGCAAGTCCATCTGCTGTCAGGAGGCTTGTCTGGACCATGTGTTGTGTGGTCACTCCTGCATCATCATGGTGCACACGTTCAGCATACTATGCCAAAAGGTGAATGTGTTGGAGGTGGCAATGCTTTCACTGAACGATGTCCAAGCTGAAACACTGGAATGTCCTGTCATTGGCAGGTAAGTCAAGCTAGCTACAATTGCTGGCGAAAGAATCAATAACGTTAACCTTATGCAGTAAATAAAACAAATACACACTATTGGTGTTGGCCAGAGACAGGAATATGATGGCATACAGTGCTAACAATGTTTTCATGTGCAGTTTGTTACTAACTAGGTTACATGCTCCTGGTGAAAGAGCCAGTGTATTGCAAAACATATCTGAGAGGTCAAAACACCCTGGTCTGGACAGTTTGATCTTAGATATTCAGATATTCAGCCAGGTTCATCCTCATAACTTCTGAGTGAGATCATCAATACACAGCTGGCACATGAGGAGGGGCTGAGGGTGTCTGAGCACCTGCCCCACTGCCCCTTGATGTCTAAAGTACCCTTTTTTTCAAAGCATATTTTATATTTAGCTTTACACAGACCATCAGTCCATCACGGTTTCCAGGAGTGCTCATTTTGTTTTCTGTTTGAACACTGCATCCTGGTATGGGATACGGAGACAGCTGTTACTGTTAACAAGGAGCGACCAATAAATCACCACCCACTCCTTCTACATGGATGTTTAAACAAACAAACCCTGTGCGAAGAAACTAGACGGCAGACTGGAGTTGCTTTCATGGGACAGATGAATGAAACCAAGTTCAGAGGATGACATTAGTATGACATTAACTGACATGTGTACCATCAAATAATAATCTGTTAGACAAAAGACAATGAAGTAAACAGCTAGCAAAAACTCTTCAGTGAAGCTAAAGTTTGTTAAATTGACATTAATGTTGTTTTAACCGTCCAGTTTATTTAGTGTTGCTGCTTTACATGACAGTAATGTTAATGTAGCTTGATAGTTTGGATAGCTTGACTGCTGACGCATTCCCACTGTGTGTCGTTTGTCCCCAATTGCTGTAATTAACAACCATACATGTTAAAGTTCTGTTTCATGCTCTGTCATATTTTTAAAAAGAAGCTTTTTACATCGCCAGAGTGAGTGAAGGATTCAGGAGACAGAAGTGAGGAAGAATTACAGGATGTAATACTGGTGAAAGGAGAAAGAACAAATTCAAAGCAGGAAAACTGGTAAGGAACTTGTAGGGAACACCTGTATCTAGATGAATTGCTGTTATGTAAAAAGTATTAAAAGCACAATCTATGATACAAATGTAAACTAAAGGGCATCCCCACTAACAAAAGTCAAAGCACAAGATTGAAACCTTCTATAAAAGGGTTTACAGATCTTTTAATACATATACTAACACAAAATACCCACAACGTCATGTTTTCTTAAGCCATTAAACGGTTGTCCTCAGTAACTGTATCTTACCGAAATAGGCAAGACTCCAGCAGAAAATAAACCAAAAAACTAAATCTCTGTGTAAATATTTCAATACTTTGGAGACTATTTTCCCCATTCATCATTCCATTGGATGTTTCTTGCTGTTTTAAACCTTGAAGATGTGCTGACTAGAAGTAGAAATAGCAGAAAAGTACTGCATATGTCAGAAAAAAATCCACAGGCAAATAATCGCCATTCATTTTGTTGTTGTTTTTGATTGGGAAAAAAAAATCAAATTTGAGTCTTTATTCAGTGACATTGCAATTTTAGAACAATTAAAAACCCGACATCCAATCAGCCAAGACATGTTCTGAACTACAGCAAATGGTGTCCAAGAATTTATTATACATATTTTCCACTGTGTTGGAGCTGTTAAATATAGATCTCAGAATGTTTTCTTACTTTTGCCAGAAAAAAAAAAGATCTAAATTAAAATAAATTATGAAATGGCAACCATGTGCTGCTTGCGCCTAACTTGTCTCTTGCACTGCTTTTGAACTCTCCGTTATTTTTAGCCGTATTTTATAGTCTTTTAACATTTTCCCCTTTCCATTCCAGTTGTATGCCTTATAGTTTTTGAAGTGTCTTTGTTGTTATGGGATTTGAAGAGCTACATGTTATGCTCTGGTTCAGAGATTGTCACCATATCAAAAGCATAATCTTTTGCTAAACGTCTTTAAAGGAGCAGCCTTTTCACCACTCGTGGGTTTTTGTTTTTGAAAAGCAAATTGTTTAATATGCCATTCAGTCAAACATTATAAACTGACATCTTCAAGACAAAAATACTTGAAGCCTTGGGCTAATCCTGCCATTCATTTACCCTTACAATAACAAAACCCCGGTCCTCGCAGTTTATGATCTATACTGTGGCCATTATGGTTCTCAGCTCTCAGTGTGCCTCATCCAGCCTGCAGAGAATGTTGCCTTTGGCTGTATGATGTTTAATAGGTGCCAACAGAGCACATACACACACAACCACACAATAGAGAGCGAATTATAGTCCCCCCATTTCACTGGGTGGGGGACAGTGATATAGTATGATGTGGTTTGTTGTAAGATTCCATGTTACATTCTGTTTGAATATGGGTTGCTATAATTCAACAGTTTGTGCTGTAAATTATGTTGGTGTATGGTGTTTAAAAATATTGTTCCATCTGCCCCGTTTTAACTTTGAGCACCTGCCCCCTCGAAAGGCATCCAAACAGCTGTGATACACAGGCGTGTTCTGGAATCTGACAGAAATTATTCACACTTTTATAATTTATAGGAGATATAGAATAATACATATATAATACATTAAACGAGTAATGTACTACCAGATGTGAACAAACAACTAGTTTATGAACTTAATCATTTGAGACTGCATGAAGAGCAAACAGTTTTGGAGAGGAAATGTATGAATACATGTGGTTATGCTAAATCTAACTAATAAATGTCTTTTTCATCAGCCCCTTTAAGTTGACTGCATAGAGGCAGTTTACCCTTGGGTTCAGGGGGCATTTGGGGAAGAAGAACTGAATCCTGATTCCGGCCACAAATGTTCACTGCAAACCCTGGAGTCAGTGCCCATCAGAGGGCTCTCTCTCTTCAGTGCCAGTAGTAAGCGCAGCAGCACTGTTCTCCATTTCAGCAGCAGTTTATCAAAACGGACTGTTTTGTCCTTGACTTTAACCCTGTAAAAATCTTTTTTTTTTTTACATCCAGGAGCAATACAGTAGTAGCCTCCCTTTTGTCTCGTGTCCTGTGGCTCATCAGTCTCTATCTTTCACTTCTCACTATCTCTATTTGTCACTGTCTCTACCGTTATATCTTTTAAACTCAGCCAAGCGATCCAACCCCCGTGACCTTACAGGTTAGGGTACAGCAAGGTGGTGGCGCCCTTGCCATGAAAGATATAACAGGGCTTCTGTTGTCTTTTATATGTTTACTTTTGTCATGTTTGTTATATAATTGTTGACTAGAGTGGAAATCTATTTAGTAAATCATGTTAACTTGACGGATAGCTTCACATCCACTTTAAGGGCGAAAACCTCCAGGGAGAGTGTATATTTTCAGAGCAACGGGCATTCAGAGCTGTGGGCTTTTGTTTTCAGGATAATGGCCCATAGGACTAATGGGCTTTCGATCCAATGGGAAGTTTTTCAAACTATTGGGGTTTTGGAATAATTGGCCATCGGACCAGTTGCATGGCACCCTGCCTGTGTGTGTCATTTTCACAACATTTGGGAGTTCTGGCTTTTAATTAAAATGCTGGAGAGGGAGGCAGAGAGAATGTGTCCTTGTGTGTGTGTGTTTCCCTTTTTTTTGTGTGTGTGTGGCTGAACTGTATATGTGAATATTTCCATGTACGAGTGTGTGTGTGTGTGTGTGTGCTTGCGTGTGTGTGTGTGTAGAGGCTCTTTGTCATGTTTTTATCAAGTTAATGTGGTGTTCCATTAGCTACCATGGTCTTCCCGTGCACAGTTTTACCACTGTGGTCACACATTACACACACACACACACACACACACACCATGCAAAGGAAGAATTTGAGACATACAGATAGAGTTGACTAGACTGTGAAGAAAAACACACTCACACACTCTGCTGCCTCAATTACCAAGCAGAAAAGAACGAAAATGATTATTGAATTCCAAGACAATTGCAACTGAGGCAAACAGTAATAAGTAATGGGCATGTTGTGCAAATTGATTATGGGGAAGAAATGGCCATGAAATTGAAAAACAACAGTAATCAGAGAACATAAAAGCTGAAACAAAAGGGGGCCTGTCAAAAGGCAAAGAAAGGAGAGGAAAGGTAGAGATAGTCAAGGGGCGGAGTGATGTGATTGACAGCTATTGACACAGTGATTGGCAGGTAATAAATGGCCCCATACACCTAAAGCCTCAGGGCAAGTGGGTAGGGACAAGAGCATATCAGGTGACACTGCAAGGTGGAAGGGAAAGATTTCAACCATGATATAGGTCCCATAGATACTGACCACACAAGAGGGGTCACGAATGCTCACACACTCCAGTGTACTCATGCATGTTCTCATATAAACACACCCCACCCACGAACGCACACTGCTCATGGCGCATATCAATCTAGCCAAATTCAGATGTGTCACAGAGCTTATGTTTAAGAATCTGTGTTAACAGTAAACAAGTTATTGGACTAAGTATTTAATGCTAGCAAAGTGGCTCTAGGGACGGCAATGTCAGGTGGTCGGTCCGTCAGTCCACCACTTTGTTCTAGACTTAAATTACTCAACAACTATCAAAAGGATTTCCATGAAATGTTGTACAGACATTCATGGTACCTATACAGTGTATCCTAATGACTTGAAATGATCCTCCGACTTTTCATCTAATGCCAACATGAGGTTCATATTTGTGGTTTTGAATGAAATTCCCTGGCAACGATTGGATGGACTGTCATCACCCCTCAGGATGAATTGTAAAAACTTTGGTGATTCCCTGTCTTTTCCTCTAGGACCATAATTAGGTGAAAATTGTTATTTGCCCAATTAATTATATTTGTATTTATGATCAAATGCATGCAAAACTAATGACATCATCATCAACCTCAGTTGTGCTTTGTGTTTAGTGCTAATTAGCAAATGTTAGCATGCTAACATGCAAAAATAAGATGGTGAGACGAAAGCCTCACAAAGCTGCTAGCATGGCTGCAGCTTGTTTTTTTTTCCTCAATGGAAGAATGCCAAGTAGATTAGTTGAATTTTAAATACTTGTACCACACGTCAAATATGTTGGAAATGTGCAAGAGATGTAAATGTGTAAGAACAGATGTTATATCGTTTGTTATTGTTGCTGAAGCATGTCTTTTCCATGCTGCTGTCATTTTGCTCTGAAATGGGATACAAGTTAGAACTATATAGATATAAACAGTTATCAGAATCTGATACAAGAAGCATGTGGAAATGAACATGGAGGACTGCAGTGTGAACACAACCTCAGTTCACATTTCAATAAACATGCTAAGGATTCACCGACAGAATGCACTTAGACATAACATGAATTTGCATAAATCAACATACTGCTAAATGTGCTATGAAGCACATGTCTGTCAGCTCTTCAAGAGCCAAGGATACCTCAAAGCTAGCAAACACCCCTCTGGAGGATAACTCTATATCCTTAACATCTCTTTCCCTCCAAACAACATCCTTCAAAACAACTCTTCATCCTTATCCTTCCCTTTCCTGTCCACCCTGTCTCCTCGTACTTCACACAGGGATGCAAATGAAAAACAGTTCTAGCCTGTTCGCCGGTTCTAACGTTACACTGAGGTTCTTTCAACCCCCCCTGCCGGCATTTTGTTCCAGGCTTGCAAGGGAACTCAGCAGGACAACTTTCCTTACTAATGCTCAGTAGTTAGCTCATGCTGAGGCTTTTGGGAAAACCAATATGTTTTTTGCTAAATGTAATGGGCGGAATATGTGTTTGTGCACAGTTCAAACGGAAGTAGAAATGCAAATATTAATAAGAACATATTATGGAGGACTGATGCTGTGGCATCTATTTGAATACACACACACACACACATCAGAATTTATGTTTGAATGCCCCCCTATGTAAGCTTCATGGAGCTATAACAACAACAGGCAGTCATCCTCTCAGCTGTATATAAGAAAACAGGCGCCTGTGTCTACCTATTACTCATAAATCACACAGCATACGTATGTGCATATGAGGGCAATATCAGCACCCTAGTGAACAAAACAAGAACTTTACAACAAGGTTGACAGGAATTTTCCAAACAGGGCAACACACACAAAAAAACCCCAAAGTTTTGTGTCCTAAATCAGTCACATAAATGAATTTGTAAGATACTTGGCACACAAGTGGATGTATAGTGTGGGTGGTGTATTACAAGCTGTTATTTGGACTGCTCTTTAAAAAAGAGGTCATTGGAGTTGACAGTTGGGGTCTGTAAAAAGTCCATAAGGAAATGAAGAGCTGGGATGAGGGATTTTTCCTTGATAGGTGACTGTTAGGCAAACATACCTGCTGTAACAGCACTCATAAATCACAGCTACGGGGAGATGCCTTGGCAGCATGCAATGTTTAAACTGCACAATGGGACTCACCTGGAGCTAAAGTATATAGGGTGATGAGGACAAGTGTGATGGCAGAGACAAGGAGGGAAAGATAAAGAGGGAAAAATATAAATGCAGAGGCAAAGATTAAAAGGAAGACAAGGACGAGGGAGGACAGTCAGAAACATGAAAAAAGTTTATAAGGATACCAGCAGTAGAGGGCATAGAGAGAGAAGAGACAAGTACAAAAAACAACAGACAGCTAGTTTGATTGAGGAATGTGGCAGAAGCATGGTGAGAGAGAATTAAAGGAGTGAGAGGACAGCAAAGGGAGGAAGGGGAGGGAGTGATTGATGAAAACTCTGAGTTACAGGTCCTTGGAGGAGGACAGGACACCTCACTTCATCACAGTCACACACACACACACACACACCGTCTTTGTCAATGCCGAACTCCTGAGAACACCCTTGACACTCTTTGATCCCACGCACACCTCAAAAATCACTCATCAGTTGGCCTAGGACATCCATGTCAATACATCTCTATTCACTGACTGACCTTGGACTAACCCCTGTCCGTAGCCTCCATGTGAGAAAGGTATTGGTAAAACTTTTTGGTCATGGCACTCTAACTTTGTTGATTAAACAGTTCCATTGACAAAGTGTTTCTTGTTGGTCCAAACACCCAAACTCAAAAGCAGGGCGAAAAGATGCAATTAATAGGTTAAATATAGAGATAATTGCACACACTTTCAGGACTCTCTCCTGGAAGGCATTCATAGTCTTGTATTAGTTTGTACATATGAGCAGTGAAAAATATTTGTGTTAAGATTGAAAAAAGAGCTGAGAGAGAAGGTCTTGTACATTGATGGTCCCCAGAGGACGAATCTTAATAGACAATACGATACACAAAACCCTCTATCTTTACACCCTTGTCTTGGATAAAATTAACAAAAACTTTAAACTCAAGAGGCCAAACTCAAAAGCAGCATTCACATAGTGGGAAGAGACAGCAGATGCTCGGAGAGGATGGAGTAATACAGTGGAGACCTGTGGACCCCAATAATAAACTACCGTAAGAAACAACCATCATAGCAAAATGTTAACCTCTTTACTCTCAAAACATTAGTTATGTAATTAATGTCATCTGAAAGATTATTCTTATTTTAGGAAAATTACAGTTAATTTGCATATTGTGTACAAGAAACCTTTTCTTTAATGCAAATTGCAGCTTTTATACCGGGTACAATCTTTCCACAAAGCCTTTCAAAATGCTCCTAAACCTCCCCTTGTAGTGTGTGATACTTTAAATTAGGACCCATTGCAAACATGAACTCAATAAATACTTCCATCTACTAGTACTGCATAGGCAGAACTGGGGTTCTTGCACAGGCAGAACATTGGTATTTTTTAAAAAGCTCTAATTAAAACACAATCATAAAACAATGATATGAAGTCATGAAGAACAAACTGATTGACAAAGTCATGAAAAATTGGAATGATAGAATAAAGCACCTGTCAGATATGGCCGCAAGTATACCCCTGGGGACTGGGGTCTCTGTAGGATTATGGTTAATACAGTTTCAAGTCAAGATATGATGCATGTAATTCCAGTTTTCCACGGGACCAGGCAGGTGGGGACAGCATTGTTTTAGCACCTGTTTTAGTGGAAGAATTCTTTCATTCTGAAAAGTAGAAGAGATTTATTTTTTGTTTTTAAAGAGAATTTATGTATTGGTCACAATTTTTTTTTTACATACAATCTTCACATTCTTAAAAATCTTAAGTACCTAGATGTGTATCAAATCCTCTTAAAGTGATAGATACACATACACTTGTATTATACTGACTGACTCACCCTAAGTATCTCTACTCCCATATGCTCATTCTCTTCTTGGGCTGGCCTGGAGAAGAGTCAGGAACACTCATGTTGTGTTAAGCAGCCATTTTTCATGTTACTGCTCTTCTTTTACTCACAGTGCCTCTTTTTTCTCTTCCCAGAAAAAAAGTCAAGGTGTCTAAAAGACCTGTAATGGTCACAGCAGAGCAGATCCTCCCTCTGTTGCCGCTCTCTCTCAGCTCTCGTCATGAAGTGACAAAAGTAAAAAGTATCTTCACAAGTAAATAGGAGTCTAGACAATAAGTTAGAACCACACAGTATCAGTGAACCATGAGGTAACATTATAGCTGAAGAAATACAGTGATGAAGACTGTATACTATGTACTCTGTAAAACTGATCTCCTTCGTCCATCTCTCTGATGTATGTTCCAGGCTTCGTCTATTATGTCATCAGTAAGACATGCATTGTCACATTTTTTTTCACTCTGGATTTCCTTTTGCCATGCTTGTTATAGATTTTCAAGTCCCTGCTTGGGTTCCACCACTGGTGGCATCTGTTCTCATGTTTTCTTTTGTTCAACATCGTTAATTTGTGCCTTTTCTTAGTGTCTCTTTCTATTTGGCATTTCTTTGTCTGCTCTTCCATATTTTTCTCCCTCCTGCCTCTCCTAAATCAAGTTAAGGGAGGTGAATCTTGCTGCAACCAGTAGGTCTGTTCTTCCTCTCACTGGGTACGATGGCACGGACTTTAGCTGGGCCTCTTGTCTCTGCAGGAAAATATCTACTTCAATGAAAACCGTTGCTGACACGAACCCTCTGGTAGCCGATTTCACCGCGGAGCAGATCATTGTTAATGGTGGACAGTTCTCCTGTATAGACCTCCACGCAGAGCAGCCTCCTTGTAGTATGTCAAAACAACAGCAGCAAGGGGTCTCTCTTGTTATAGGACTACTTAACACCAAATTGCTTATAAGTAAAGTTAATCATAATGTTATAATTATCTTTAAATGATTCTCATCCATTTATTCATTAGCTTTCTGTCATTTTCTCACCAAAAGTGCTTTAACTGTTATTTACGAAAAAAATGGAAGAAAAGTTAAGGTATCCTCACTATTTCTGCTTTTATTGAGCAAAAGAATAAAGAACCAAGTGGATATGTGACCTCAAGTGTGGAGATCTGTACGGCAACAAAAACATACCACAGTTCTGTTTAGTCTGTGCTTGCTATCATGTTATGGACTGTATGAAATGATTAAATGACCCTTGGTTGTTGAAAATATTATGTCTTGTTTATATTAGTTATATCGTTGTTTTAGCATAAATCATGTTGACAGTACAGTATAGAATGTAGATAAATTAAATTAATCATCTAATGTCTTTACAGCTTAGCACAAATAATCTGACGTACTTCTGATTAATTGCAGCAAAAACTTTTTAATTTGATAACATGTAGCCAGAAGTCCATTATCCTTATCTGCTTAATATTTTTTCTCCTGCTTCATTCTGACCAACTAACTGGCATTTGTGTGTGATGAATTCAAGAAAAACATATGATTATCTTTGGAAAAATGGCCACTCTTCTGTCCAAGTCCTTCCTGATCTTTTTTTTTTTATCGTTTTTTTGTTCAAATTTCTCCCTGCACTCACAGTTTTAGTTCCTCTGAGTGTGGGAGAGGAGCCCTCTGGACTTTTGAGGAAGACATGTATTTCAAGGTTTGAACACCTGTGTTCAGTCCAAGGTTCTACCTCTTTCAGATATTCAATGACACACTAGCATACCTCACAACTTCTGCATTGATACATTGTATTAAGTGGTTTTAGAATGTGAGGTACATCACTTGTTTCAACAGCCAATCAGCTTGTAGCGAAGTCAGCTGGTCAAGTCAACAAACTGTCAGCTGATCAGAATGGCAGTTTTGGACAGAAGAAAAAAGACCCTCGACCCTCTTTTTTTCATGTTTTTGCTGTGTCATCAATACTAGAATAGCAACTGTAGCAAGTAGCTTATTATCACTATCCTCATTCATATTTTAACACAAAAATAATTTTAAAAAAAATCAAATCTATTTATATAGCACATTTAATATGCCAGGTATAAACTCAGTGCTTAAAAACAAATAAAGATCATACATGACAAAATTTATAACATTACATTTATATTGCATATATTAATTATAAAATTAGAAGGCGAGAAGGTATTACAATAAGAGAGTAGGGTAAGAAGGTATTATTATTATCATTGGTAAAAGAAATAATAATAATACTGTTTCTAAAAACAAGGTTTCGCCCATTAACCTGACTAAAAGCTTGCAAAAAAAAAAAAAAGATGTGTTTTTAGTCTGCTTTTAAAGGAAAACACTGTTGTAGCAGACCTGAGTTCATGTGGTAGAGAATTCCAAAGAGCAGGAACATAATGGCCGAAGGCACCATGAGCTGATTTAGTATTTATTCTTGGTATGGTGAGGAGACCTTTATTTGATGATCTCAAGGGTCTGTCTGATGTGTACTCAGAGAGCATGTCAACAACGTAGGAGGGAGCTAGGCCTTTCATAGCTTTAAAACAATAAGAAGTATTTTAAAATCAGCTCTTTGCCTTACTGGGAGCCAGCGAAGAGAGATTAAAACAGGAGTTGGTCTGAATTGGGCTTTAAGTTCTAAAACTGCACTTGGTGATCTGACAAGGTAGGTCTTTTGAGACGCCAGGGAATGGTTTCCGATGCTCTGCAACTAACCAGCTCACATCGCTGCCATTTTCTCTGCAAGATTCTAAAACTATTTTGTCTCATTGCAAATTATTGATCTGATCTTAAGAATCTACAGACTGAATCACGTTGAATGAGGTGTATTATACAGTATAAATGAATGAACATAGTTGCAGACTATACTAAATGTATCAGCTGAACTGAACTGAAAATGTTTCATTTGTAGTATCCCCTCATGGCAACAACAAGATTAACATTTTTATGGCTCTCTTTAGGCAACTTAACTTCAAGGTTAGGGAAAGTTTGTCATCTTAGTTAAATACTGTAAAACTCAACAGTGACTCCACCGCAACGCCCTACCTCCAACCTCTAAGCAAGAACATAACACAATGTGGATGGAAAAACGTTGCTAGTGAACATAATCTTTGAAGCAATTCAATTTATTTTGATCCTGGCCACCTCCTGACCACATGTGGAAGTGTCCTTGGGCAAGATACTGAACCCCAAATGCCCCCAATTGACAAGCCAGTGCCTTGCATGATAGCTTGCTGGCAATGATCTGTAAGTGTGTGAATGTGAGGCAAATTGTAAAGCATTTTGTATAAAAGCAGTATATAAATGCAATTATTAGATAAATGCCAATCACCTAGTTTTGTGAAAATGCACAGGGGCACCCAAACTTACTAAATGTCCTTACCCCACCACACACCTCTGAAATTAAACATCTACAATAATGTATTAAAAGTACTCTACAAAGCATAGCACCAACACCTTATATTCAGAGCAAATGCATCAGTATGCTGCAACTGAAACACCTCTCAGATTGTCCAACATCTGAAACCCCCTTCTCCCACAGCTTTTTGATGTTAGACACGTTTTGTACCATTCCAAAACCAACAATCTGACAAGCATACTCGCCTGACTCAGTTTTTGGCCAGGTGTGTGAAGGTCAGAATGTACCAGGATTTGAACTCTTCTCTCAAGCTCTCTTTTTTTTTCCTAAGCTAACAACATGGTTCCAAGGATGGCAATGTTGGTCTGTCTGTTGGTTGTTGGTCAGTCCACCACTTTGGTCCAGAATGAAATACCTCAACAGATACTGAATGGATTGCCATCAAATTTGGTGCACACATTTGTAGTTCCCATATGAATGCTAATGATTTTAGTGATACCTGAGTTTTCCAGTCCCATCAGCAGGTCAGAGTTACTTTACCATGTGAAATACATCTTAACATCTATTCCATGGATAACATTTTCGTATACACATTCATGGTTCCCAGAGGATGAACCCTAATGACTTTGGTGATCCCTTGAGTTCAGCCTCACAGAGCTGCTTGCAGTTGGGAGCTGGGATGCAGCTTGGTATCAGCAGTGAATTAGGAACTTAAAATCCGAGATACTCTGACATATTTTCTAACAGCATAATAGGGATAGAAGGGCAGAGGGGGAATATGTTGTAGAAAATCCTGGCTCTCAAATGTTAGTATTGTTTGTGGGTGTTTCTGATATTTCCAAATAGCACCTAAAGGCATTATTCAATTATTTGGTTGATTGACACCATTTACGCACAATATAATAAGTCTATGTCTGTGTGCTATGTTACAAATTCAAAATATCCCAAGGCAAAACTGGCAGAGGCTAGAAAGATGGATACATCACAGGTGATACATTTATAACCCTGCTTGCCAGACACACGTGTTTGAAGCTGGCTGACCAGTCTAATGCAAGATCAAACAGCATGAGACACCTTTATCTTTTGAATTTGGTGTAGCTTGCCAACAGGTGGACTGACACACAGGGAAAAGTCTCTGTCACTGTTCGGTGGTAACCGTGACGGTGGCAGATAGCAAAGATATAGCAGAAAAAGCCTCTTAAAATATATTGTGGTCAGCTGGCCAAGTAGAGCATGTTGCTCTCTGAGAACCCTCTACCCTTAAACATTAAAAAGACATACTGTATGTGCAATGCAAGTGTGGAAAATTCACTTGCAATGGTGACTTGTGAATTGGTTTGCTTATTAGACAGGGACAATGCCTTTGTGTATAGACAGAAAACACATACAGTGTTTGCTGATGCCTCACATCAAACAGCGTCTGCAGACAGGTAATGCGTGTGCAAAAAAACACTAAAAAGGAGAGAGAGAGAGCATGAAGGAGAGGAAGCATCGGAGCTAAACAGTATGTGGGCTTTGATGTCGTTTGATGTCTGATGCATATTGCCCCATTCTCTTTATTAGGGGAGACAGGAATAAAGGCAGAGACACTGAGCGAGATGAAGAGACAGACAACATGAAAGCATCATTAGACAACCGTGGATTTAACCTCTCACAAAAGGCATATCCTCGAACACAAATCAATGCCAGCAGATGTGAATGCCACACATATTGTACCTTTGGTAATGAAAAAGATGACTCACATACTGTCTCCTCGCATCACCGTGAAACATCAACAATCTGCATGGGGAAATTGGATAAACTCATATGCTGAGTGTTTAAACTGGGTTTAAAATCTAATTCACTGCAATGGCTATGAAGCAAATCGCATTTTGAGTGTTTCTTAACGGCACATTCTCTTCATCAAAGCACTGTGAAGCTGCTGGAACAGATTCATTATTCTCCATATTTTTCTAACCTTCACTCAGAAATCAGTTGCAAAACATTTGTTAAAGGCCACTGGACACCCCAAACACACACACACACACACATCCCCCCCTCCATGCATACACACCCTCAGACACATATGCACAGAGTGACCCTTTGATCCCTGCGTCAATCCATCTGTTAACAGACCCTGTTGACCTCCACCTGACTGTTGATGCATACACAAGCCCACAGATTCTCAAGCCACCGACTGTGCCCTCTTTCTCCTCCTCACTCTCTCTCTCACACACACATATGCTCATATACTGTAGATCGGTATAGTGTAGGATTAGAGGGGTGTTAGTGATGGAGAACATTCCTGGCCTCCATTCTAAAATAAGGGACCTCAGGACTGGACTGTAATCCTCTATAGGGTTTCTACTCAGGCCGTCTAAGCTTTAAGCTCACTGAGGTTTTGGCTAAACTGTATTGTACTCTATGGGAATCTGGTGGTAGGAAGTGTATTATGGTAATCTAAGTGCCATGCCTACTATGAAACAAGGGCCAATACCACAGTTAGACTAAAGGAGAGTGTAGGCACACAATCATTGTACACACACAGAAACAGGAGAACTTTCAAATTCATGCACACATGCGTCTTGTCTATGGCATACTGCTACTCTTTTTCTCTCACACACACACACCACTTGACAGCCCCCCTGAGGCCTGTAAACTTTTTTCCTCCTCCTTATCAGCGGCTGATTATCAGCGCCTACTGTATTGTTGCGAATGGGCGCCCCATTCTAGGCCTAATAGGCTGCCTAAGTGATTTTGTCTGTGTCCTTTTGTGTCCTTGCCTTTCAATCAGCCCCTACTGATTGCAATCTAGCCAACCAGGTGAGTGGATTCGTCAGGAGAGAGACAATTGGCTGGCGAGATGGGGCAGATCCTTTATCTCAGTGGGACTTCCTGGATTAATTGAGATGGGTTAAGTGGAAGAGGGGAGCGAAACATCGTAGGGAGTTAAAGATTGCAGAGTTAGAGGATGGTGTTGATAGTGTGTGGTTAATGTAGAGCGAATGAGATGTCGGATTTCAACAGTTCTCAAAGAGGGGTTCTTGAAAGGGTTCCAAGACCAGAAAAAATGGATATTTACATTCTAGAAGAAGTATAGCTGCTGAAAGCTCCTGAAAAAGTAGTTTCAAATCTTAAGTATTTCTATTGATTATTAAACAGACAAAATTAGGGTTTTGAAAACAGGTACTATTTTATTAATTGTTCAATCAAAAATGTTAGTCCGGTGTGTGTGGATGTAGTGACGATCAGATGGAAATGATGTTATTTCCAGCCAAAAAAAACAAAAACATACAAAAAGTCTCTAATTTAAATAACTGTTTGAACTTTAGGAGAAAATTGATTACATAGGTCCTGATTATACATAGTAAGAAGCTGTTAAAGACTCTTAATCAATACTCACATTTCCATTATATGTACATCAAGATGTATTCATCAAGTCTGTTTCCATTGCACTTTGTTGCATTTTTCTTTCATCAGTATACCAACATTTCCAGCTCAGTCAGCTTTCCTCACTGCTATCACAAGTAATGAATTAAAACCATGGATTAACAACCATCTAAATCTTCCTTTAGGTGTTTACTAAAGAAATATCACTAGGTTATCCAGTGTGTTAGCTTCTCCTCCAGTTAAACCAAGACAGTGAACAGTATTTTCATGAACAGGTGAATGAATAATCAGCTGCCCTGCAGTGGAAGGCACAGGTAGCAATGATAATGCTAGGTGAGCAGGAACAACAGATGGCAAGCGCTTCTGTCAGTCAAGATGTGTTCAGAAAGAACACAAAGCAAATATTTGCCTTGCGTCACCCACGCAAATTTGAGCGCTGGACCATTTGTGTTTATTAGCCCCAAACAGCCAAAATATCAGCGTACGTGAGCTGTAAGATAGCTAGCAACGAATGCACCGACCGTGTTTGTGGGAGTGTTTTTTGTGTCTCTGTGTTCAGTTCAGCCTCTGACTGAACTCTGTTATTTCCCTCCAGTTTCTGTCCTTTCCTCTCTAACTCTGTATGCATCTGAAGTACATTCATAAAGCCCGACGTTACGTCATGAATTTTTCACTCAAGTTAAAATGTGAAAACAAATTTGCGTGCACTCATGTCTTTGCATTGACTTCGCATGAAATTGAGCTGTGTCTAAAATTCGCTTTGCATTCTGTCTGAACACACAGTTAGAGTCTGGAAATGACAACTGGATTTACTAAGGACACTCAGTTGGCTGTATCACTGCAGAGCAGATTGACATGACCACTTTAAAATCACATTAGCCGAATTTGACTAAATCTAATATACATTTTCATCAGAAGACTAAGACTGCAAATAAGGTGCTAAAATGAACTGTGTGTGTGTGTACGTGTGTTTTCACCAAGAGAGATGGCCCAGACAGCAGCTGACTAGGGGAGCTTGTTCTGAAATAGCGTGCAGAAAAGTCAACTCTCCTCTCCCCTATGTGGCCTGTTTGCCCTTAGGCTCAGCATGGCCTGGCATTTACATACTGTTCAGCACGTGCTCTGGGACACAGTCCTAGGTACAGAAATACACAGATGCATACACACATACTATAAAACACACACACACACACACACACACACACACACACACACACACACACACACACACACACATACACACACATGCAAACATGCCACCATATATTTATCAAGGGAAATAAAAGCTTCCACATTTATTACAGCACACACACATTCAAGTATACTACCATAGATACCTCTAGGGAAATGCTGTAAGCCCCAACACATCTGCTGACATGCACAAACACACACACACACACACACATCATGCAAACGCAAAATGTCTAAACAGACAAACTAGAACCAGAGGGCAGAGACACAGGATGACAGCCCAGAGTAAATGAAGGAGAAAAGAGATCACATTGTGGTTTTCACTGTTGCTCCCCCTCTGTCATTCTTGATTTATGACAAACGGCATGTCATAGGCCACAAGCTAGCACAGACAGACTTCCTGTCCCAGTCCCAAATGTCTCTAGCATCTCTATATCTTTTTTTTTTAATTTCTTTCTCATCCTCTCATCTTTATGTCTGCATTCATCCGTCTCTGGTTCTATTTTTTTTTCTGTCTCCTCCTCCTCCCTTCCTGGTCTTCATCGACCTCCTCCTACCGGAGTGTCTGACCCTCCCTAAACCCTGTAAAACCTTCCACACATCAACAACGTGTCCCCAGCTCACATGCAATGTTAAATCAACTTTGCTCTGACATTGATCCAATGTTTCCCCAGAGTTCCCACAGCCCTTGTTAAATCCCTAGTTGGCTTTACAGGGCCCTTCTGCTTGGCCTCTCATTACACCCCCGACCCTAACTGTGATCCACCTCAGCAGTTTAAAGAGTAGTGAGAGACCCTAAATGCTCTGGTCCTTTTTCACAGCTGAATCAGCGGCGGATTAATGCTGTGTATTGAAATTACTACGCTGGAAACAAGGTTGCAAACAAAGGATGCGTGTGTTTATGAATGTGTGTGTCCTGCATGCACATGAGCCAACCCCTACTGCGCAGCGCATGCTTTTGAAAGCAAACGTCACCCTTGACTCATGATCAATGGTGTGTGACAGTCACGATCGCAGGTCTTCCATATTTAGGTGTACCGCATCGCCTGGGCTCCTCTGCTGGCCTCCGTCTACCCTCCCTGGTTCATCCCAAAGTAGAAGCACAGTTCTGACCTTACAGCAATAAAAAACAATCGCTGACATCTGTTACACCGAGTCCATGGCTCTGTTACGGAGGTTTTATGTGGCAAGGTTCAGGTACAGAAGACTGTAGCCAGCACTGAGTGGATGTGGACAGAGGATGGGATAGTGTATCTCACCAAGGAGTCTTAAAATAGTGCCTTTTCTTTTACTGACTAAATTATCACAGTGTATAATCTTCTAATGCTTTATTTAGGCAGGAAGCGTTCATCAAATGTGTGATACAATCAATTCCAGACTTCTGATATAAAACAGTTGTACTAAAACAGGAACATCCTGCATTATAAAATACTGTATACAGTGAGTTGTTTGTTTAAAGTACCTTTCAGAGTTTATACACTTTATAATGTTTGAAATTGATTGGCTGACTTCACAAGACCATGTGATGTGTATTCAAAATAGACCAGTCCTCTGATCTTATCAGATGTACTGAAGCAGAGATGTGAAATAATAATAAAATGCAGCAATAAACCATCCTTTATAAATATATATAGTTTATACATGGAAACTAATTGATTTATTAATGTTTGTTAACCATTTATTAATGCCTTATATAGATATAAGCAATAAATAAACCCAACTTTTGGGGTTGCAAGGTTGTGAAACTTTTCTTTGGCAGGACTGGTGTTTGTCTTTCTGCAGCATTATATGTTTATTTTTTTCTTTTTAGCTTTTTAATTCAACAGACCATTTGATCTCTGACATTCTCAATAACCAACAAAACAAAATGACAGTACAGATAACCTATTAACATTAAGTTAAATAAAGTTAAGTATTAAGTCTAAAAAGGCTTTAGTGTACAGAATTACATTTAGTTAAAAGGAAGATCATTGACCTGACTAGTATTATGAAAAGGAATATTTAGAATTACATTGAAATGAAATTGAAGTTACTAAAAGATGATGGGAGATAAAGTGTAAAGAACAAACAGTATAGTCATATATAAACACAAATATCTGATGAATGTTTATATTTCATATACTGAAAGAATGTAAAATTTTCTGAACAGGGGGACAGAGGCCTCCTTAGAGTTCATCAAAGTCTTACAGATTTCTTTATTAGAGGGATGTATATTATTCAAAACAAAACTACCATAAATCAGATAGGGAAAAATCATGAAATGATATAGAGTTAATAAAAAAACACATTAATCAATCAATTTTTCAATTTTAATTGTTGATTTTAGTTGATTCTCATCAACTAAAATGAGTGTAAGATACTTGGGAAATGTTTGCTCCATGTACAGAATAATCCCAAACATAATATCTGCCCCCTACAAACACTATTAAAACTTCTATTTTTTTATTATAACATTTCATCCATTCATCTTCATTAATAAGCAACCTGCAATTTTATAAACCCTTTTAAAAAAGTGAATCACTGTATCAGAAAGTCTTACCAACTTTTGTTTTATATCTAAAGTGGCCACTTCTCAATAAAGTGCTGTCTATGGTCCACAAAACACTGCTAACCTGCTCCAAATCATGTCATAAAATCGTGGCTGCCAGACGAGGCAGCTTAGCATAACACCTAATTCATGGAGAGAACAATAGCACAAAATGTGCTCACACCGTGCCAGATTAACAGCAGGAGAGACAAAGGTAGCGGAGCAGACGGACCAGTCAGAGCCAGCTCTAGCACACCTGGTCCTTGCAACCTCTCACCTCGGCTCCAGACATCCTAGCCAAAGCCAGAGAAACAGGATGTGCAGAAATTACGACTGGCAGGAGGAGGACGATCAGAGGGAGCTGGAACGACCGACTGCTGGGAAGGAGGGAGCGGCAGAACAGGGTTTCATCTGGAGCTAAGAAGAGTATAAAGAAGAAAAATAGTGCAAATTACGTCTACCCTACCCCCCCTCCCACACACACTCTCTATTTCATTGTACAATGTTTGTCGAAGCATTGAAAAACCTGCACATACCAAGAGGGGTGATGTATCGGAAAACAAGCTGCGAAGAGCGAATGAGCGCGCCAACACATGTAAACAAATTTCAATGCATTTAAGATTGGTGAGAAATCCTCCCTGAGCGCTAAACTAACATGTGCCAAAGCTAAAGCAAACATGCAACTCCAACACACACACACGCACGCACGCACGCACACACACACACACACACACACACACACACACACACACACACACACAATCACTGAGTCAATATAGAGATGGATGACAGGAGCTGGTGAGAAAAGAGAGAAGAATGGAAGGATGACAGGTGGAGGAGCGGTCCGTCTGGCTACGTTGAACACACAGAAAATGCCCTAGGTAAACACTGGCACTATGCCAAGGCACGACCATGAGCACGTGCATGAACAAAACACACACACACACACACACACACACATCCCAATATACACAAAGACACTTGTGCAAAAGGTAGAGTCAGGATACACACATATGAGCACACACACACACACACATAGAGCCCACTGTAAAGCTGTCATATGCTCCGCTCTGCCGCAGTGCTGAACCCAGCAGCCCTCTCTTCTTTGGGCCCATCTGTCATTCTCCCCTATCTCTCCTTTCTCACTTTCTCTCCCTCCGTTCCTCCCTCCTTCTCCTTGTAATGCATCTTAACCTTTCCTCCATCCCTCTTTCTATTTCTTTCCTTTTCTCCACCGCCGTCTCTTTCCTTATACTCTCTTTTTTCACTGAGGTAAGAAACCAAACCCAGACAAAAGAGACATGAAGGGATAAGAGGGAGGGATGGAGGGAGGGGTAGGGGGGTTGATAGAGAGTCTCAGAGCTCATGTCAAACACTGAAATTTAGAACTACTGTCGGAAAAGTACCCCAAAATCTGACACTCTTGACATCAGACACTCTCATACTCTCAAACTGGGATCACTGCGCTTGTGAGTGACTATAACTGCATTTTTCCCTATAGCTCTATAATCCACCCTTCCATTGCACTGCATGTCATAAGATGTCATTAAAGTATGGTCAGTAATGAGATGTCATGCTCCTCCAGCCTGTAAAAGTAAGAAAAACTAAATTATATTCAACCAGCAATATCCATGTTTGTGACTTTGACTTTGTTTTCAGTGGAACTACTTTCTACTGAAGAAATAGTCCGAGATTAGAACATTATCAACATTAGAACAACATCAAATGCAATTTTTGGTACCGTTAAGTGTCATAAACAAAGCTCCATTTACAGTATTCCAAATAACTCCTGCAGCATTGTGTGGAGGTGTGAGCATGTTTATTTGTGTTCTAGAACGTACCTGCCTGCCATGAAACAATCAGAAGACGTTTTATTTATCTGATTCACGGCTTTGTTCTCTTCAGCGCTGCTCACTCTCTTCATTCACTATCTAGCTTGCTCGACCACCACTGCTCTCTCTCTCTCTCTTTTTCTTTCTCTGGTGAGGAGCCGGGGATCAGGAGCCAACTTTGAATACTGTGTGTTTACAAATGTGAATCGACAAATCCTACATAGTATACCTTTAACAACAGAAGTGGGATATTAGGAGGAGTATGACTGTGGTAGGACAGTGATTCTCAAACTTATTAGTTTGTGATTCCTTAAAATGAAGCAGTGTCCTCATCACAGGTTACGGTCTTTTCAAAACACGAGTTGTGAATTGTATTTCCTGTGTTTTGTTGTTTTTTTTTTTTTAATTTTATAGACCTGAGGAGGTGAGAGTATTTCACATTAGAAGAGAAAATTAGAAAATTCAGAAGTTTTGTGTAGCAGAAAAATACATTTTCTCACTCATTGGTTAAATAATCTTGTGAACCCTCAGAGATCCTGGTAAACAATCACTGCTGTAGGACTGCAGCTTTGAATATCTAACAAATCCGCTAAATATTTGAATCTTTTGACTTTGGGAGAACTATTCTCTGAAACTTAAAACCGAAACCCTGCCTGAAATCCAACCCATTGAAGTGGGGAACAAAATGTTTTTTTTTTCCGTCACCTTTTTACACCTGTGAGGACGTTCTGACCTTTTAAAGAGAGAAATACAAGAAGACACTCATACAGATGCAGTCAATTTCCCTCCCCGCCAGATACAGTATCACAGATAAGCCATTAGGTACATGAGTGGGGGGTGACTGTCCATCTAGATAAAGTCCTGCTATTGGTGACATGAGGAAGTCGCAGTGACAGGCCGCTGACAGGAGGGTCAATAAGGGAAGGAAGGGGAGGAGGGAGGGGGAGGTGGAAATGGGAGGACATTGTCAATCATTAGGGCTAATGATAGGGGCAAACACTCACACACACACACACAGGCACACATCAACATACTTGCGCACAGTGGCATGTACGCACACACATCACCACACGGACGTAGCCCACACATAATCAGAAGCTGAGCGAGGCTGTCCGACTGACTGGACAAATGAGGACGTATTGATTGCTAGCGGGAGGGAATGATGTGGTTAAACACGAGGTCACGTATAAACATGACAGACACACGGGGGGCACCCTGCATTAGGGAGGTCATGGAGGTGACACAAGCTACAGTATGTTTTCCATCGACTGGCAAGCAATGTCAAATTATGCAAATGTTTACGAGTTGAAAATCTCAACTAACACACTTGGGTTACATCACCTGAGTTGAACTGAATGAATGAATCATATGTCAATGTCAAAGAAGATAAATGTCTCTGATGAAAATAGAAAAAAGCTGTCAAGAACATATTGCTACTCAGTGGGTGATTTTAGTGTTGGGTTATGTTAGTCTTGGATCAAATCTTTAACTCTGAAAATAATAATATGCTCCGAGCTGATAGTATTACCTTACTATCAGCTCGCCAATGTGAATATAGACCTACAGCAGCTGTTTGTACATCCAGTACACTGTGAATTCAGTTTTTTTTGTTTTTTTCTCTTCACATTTCATACTTTATATCTATATATCATACATAGGTTAGTATTTTAATATTTCCAAGTAGTTAATTATACCATATGTTTTATATTTCTGTCACTATGGACTGAAAAATGTGCAAATTCATATTTTTCATCATGATAGTTGAGCATGAATTTCATCTTCTGACCTTTAGAAATTGTAACTTGACCAACAACAACCTATTAAGGTTAATTATCAGCCTTTACTTGGCTCATGTGATGACAACTGACATCTTCATCCGCTGAGGAAGACTGTTAACTTGACTTAATGCAGTGGTAAGCTCCAGATAATAAATGTGGTTATCTGTCATTACACGCTTATAAACTTTATCGCCATATACTTTTTTAATGTGTTTGTTTTATCTACTTTATTATAAAACAGTTACAGAGCACAAAACAGGAGGGAAATTAAATATAAGTGCATGTACATTTAATTTTCTTTCTTTTCTTTCTCTCTTTTTTGTGCTCTATAACTATTTTTTCTTTGTACAATCTTTACAAGCTTCTGCAGCTGCAATGCCTCAGTTTACTCGTGGGGAACTTAATCTGAGTAACTCTAAAAATAAAGTCCAAGCATTTCATGTAATTCATAAAACGAAGCAATTAAAGTCAGAAGATTTTAATCTGATTTCATTTTATGGCAGTTGCTTAGTCATATGGCTTCTGCTTTTATGTGTGGAGTAACAAGTGGATCAGCTTAAGATCCCCCCGCCGCCCAAAAAAAAAAAAAAAAAATGGACGCACGGAGACGTGGTGATGAGTGAAATAGGAATGAGAGGGAGATGGAGTGCGTTATTTCCAGCAGGATATGGGTAAAGACATGTAAAGAAAGAGAGCAGAGGGAGAAGGGGCGCTGACAGGGCGAGATAAGGAGAGAGGGGACGAGGAATAGGGAGGGAAAGAAAGAGGTGCAGAATTGGTAGTGACAGCGAGGTGAAAAAGGACAGGGGTGTAGAGACTGCAGAAAGAGAAAGAAAGATGGTGGAGGAGAGGAAGTGAACTGTGTGGATAGAGTGACATGGAGGGAACCAACAAAGAAAAAGCAAAGAAAAAAAAAAGTCACAGGCAAAAATACAACATTAATTGTGACAGGTGAGGAGAGAAAGTGTGTGTGTGTGCTTTTATTGTGTGTTTGTGAATCACCTTTTGTGTGTCTATAGGTGCAAAGGTGTGTATAGGTCTGAGTGTCCGTGTGTGTGTGTAGTAAATTGGTGCTGACAAGGCTAGCAGGTTGTGACATTAATTAGCAGGCCTCAGTGACGGCTGTAACCTAATCTCCCACCCAGAGAAAGGAGACACGAGGGGAGGGGGGGGGCAACACATCAAAACAGACACACACACAAACACTGTCTCTCTGCTGACCTCACTTCCTGTGACTAGGGACGAAGGGTAGACATGGGTAGGGTTACTGTCTTAATGTGGACAAGATGTGTGTGTTTGTGTATCGGTGTGTTTTTGTGTGTGTGTGTGTGTGTGTGTGGTGTGTGAGTCACAGTGAAGTGTTCCATAGCATTTTAAATTTCTGTTCAATTCAATTAATTTCAGTTCAGATCATTCAATTATCAGAATTAAGACCAGCACTGTCAAAGTATTTGGAACAAATGATCAGCATTTCATGGATCTGTTTTCCCTTTGTGTGTGTGTTTGTGTGTGTGTTTGTGTGTGTGTGTTTGCGTGCACATGTTTGTTTCGATTTGGCTTCCAGCGCATTCACATCATCTTCCAGTTCTGTCTTTATTGTCCCTATGAGGAAAACTTGGGTGACAGCAACATTTATCAAAACAAGAAAAATGAAAAAAACAAAATTATAGGGGGAAAAAAAAAGAATAAAAAAATACTTAAACTCCCTAAAGTTCATGAACTGCCTCCTTTCCCAACTCCAACCACATACTGAGTATTAATAGTCAAGCTGGAAGTGTTTAGTATTTGTTTAGAAGCAACAAATATGACGTGAATGTTGTTCTGCTCTGTCGCTCATTTGCAGGAGGACAAAGGAAAATTCAGCTGCATTTAAACTTAAATAGAAAGTAACTGGAAATCCTTTTTAACAGTAGCTACTTCATGCTCTCAGATTGAAGTGTTTTGGTATTTTTTATCCCACTTGATCCCACCAAATGTTTGCTACGTACATGATAGTCTGCCAGATGGAGTTGCTTCATACTTGACAATTTGTCAGGGAACAACTGAAGTCTTTCTGTATCTGACACTAAGGAATTAATTGTCATTTTGCTTTTGTCATTTGGAAGCTTGCAGAGACCTGAACAATGCACTTGCGTTCGCTGTGAGTAAGGCTGTGGCGCCACCATAAAGTGTAGCTACCATGCAACCCTAATGTCATATTAATGCAGTATGTAACTGTAATTCTGCAGAACCCTGGATTACACTCAGTGCCAACACTTTTAACATTCAGAAGCAATGTTTATAAAATTCATTCTTTCTGCAATGTTTGCACAAAGCAGCTATGATATTGTTAAGGTTAGGGAAACAGCAAATAAATCATGGTTAAGTTGTGGTTAGGGTTAGGCAACTAAAACCAGACTCATACTTCAGTCTCCTGCTATGCAGCCTTATTTTCCACCTTGCTATATAAAGGGCACACTACTTTCTGCATTGGCACTGAACGTTGGCTTTCCGAATTGTCCAGGACATAATTCAAAGGGATGCTGGGCTGCACTGTGCTTTCAGGACACTTCTTTCTGCATTTACTTTTGGCTGGACTCTGAAAGTAAGACCATGTTTGGGATTAAGTTTTTGGGGGGGGTTTGTGGGAAACTCGCACTCTTTGCCCTGATCATCGTTCTTCCTGCTGGAGTCTTCTATACATTTCCAAATATATTCAACTGAGATGGTGAGTAAATTGTTACTTTGACTAAAAGTCGCAATGGACAGATACATGAGAATAAAACCCAGGCTGGGACTAGGAATTTATATTTCACGATCATTTCAACTCACATTATCATTATCTAAAGAAAGTCAGATTTAGATGTAGATTGAATTTAAGACCAAGGTTTGACTTTTTGTCACAAAATTCCACAAAGTAATGCATTCAGGGTAGAGACACTATCATGGAGTCCCGGGCAAAAGTTAGTTGTTGGGTCCTTGGTGTTCCTGACTATACAGTACATGGTAGTGCTAGCATTATCAATTAGTGGATTGACATAAAATGAATTGGCAACAATTTAGAAGTAATTTTTTAAGCAAAATGACAAAAATTCACTGGTACTAGCTCTTGTGAAAAAAGGGGAACTTTACACATTTTAACAGTGTTCCTGATAAATTTCACTGAACAATCAGTTGATTATTAAAGAAAATTATTGTCAATCCTTTTGATAATGAAAATAATTGTTGGTCGCAGCTTACAGTAGTCCTATGACGGAATAATACTACCTTGCACTGGCTTTTAGTGTGCAATTTGATAAAACACAACAAAAATGCAGAATCCCTCTGAAAGACCAGGACCACAAGATGGAGAATGGAGGACATGTCATAACTGATATTGCACTTCAGTGATACAAATTATAACAAATTTTCAGTTCATCGAATTACATAAACCCAAATGATATGGAGTAAACCTGAGCTTTTTGGGTCCCTGGGCATTTGCCTGGTTTACCAGGTCAGTAAACTTAATGCGTACACACACACACACACCCAAGCTTTGTCCTCAACCAACTTACAGTCACCAGAAGTGGACAGCAGCGAATGTGTATAACCCTTGGCCTGCTGGGATCACATGTCATGGACTTACCTAAACACGTGTGACAAGAACACACGCTCGCGGCGGTAGAAAGAAGGTCAAAGGGCAACAAAGAGACAGAGAGAGACATAGACAGTGGGAGAAAGAGAGCGAGATAGAGGTGGCCTTTCATTCAGAAGTCTGAGAACATGCAGGACTCAGACATACACAACCAGTTAGTGCTGTTTACAAAAGCCAGCAGCAGAACCAATGCAAACCATACGTAGTGCGGAGACACCAGGGTGAGTAGGTTTTGAGCATGTGTGTCTACGTGAGTGTGTGTGTGCTGTGCCAAAGCAGCAGGTCTTAATGCAGCAAAAGCAAAACAGAGCTGATGTTTTTTAAAACGCGCATACCTCTCAGAGAGCAGAATCCAGTTCCCTCCCCACTTTCCCCAGTTTCTCTTCATAAGCATGTCTGGTTTTGGTTCTATTCAGCCTTCCTGTGGGTCCAAAACCACTGCCACATTTCACAGACTCTGTCCCTGCCGTGCTAGCGATAAAGCTGTTTTGAGTTGCCTTTCATCGCCTCCAAACAAAACCAGAACAGGCTCGGACGGGAGAGAGTAGTGATGCGCAGAACTGGGGTGTTTAAGAGCTAAATATCATATGTGACAACACGGGTGTATTAAATTTACATACACATGTGCGCAATGTAAATGCAGCTGGGAGCTGGTGTGGATTTGAGTCAACACATGCTGTAAATACATACACACACACACAGCTTAGCATTATGATGATGAAAACATTTTTCATATTCAAGTTGGATATTACAGTTACACTAGATGTCAAGAGCCATCTAGTGTAAAACTGGAAGATTTTACTGAAGAGTGTGTAACCTACCTCACTTTGCCTTAAGGAATAACTAATCCACTTTAAAAATCCACCTCATTATAGTTTGAATTTTACTCTGCCGTCATGACCTAAATCTCATAGATTAGAGATCATTCACTAAACTTAACCAAGTAGTCACATTATGACCTAACCTTGTTTGCAACTGTGAAAGACAGCACGGAATGCTTGCAATAAGAAGGCTCGGGGAAGAGTCTGTGCATTTGCCAATTAGTCCTCACTCTCGAAGCCTTCCATCACTCACAGTTCCAATCGGGCCAAACCATGACGTGATCTATCCCTGAACCTGCATTAACTTAACAAGTGATTTCTTTGCCCACTTGGCGGCAGCGGAAACAAGTTGTGTCCGCAACACTGATATATGATCACCTTTTAAGTTGATGTGTTGAACTTGTTAGCGAACAGTTGCTTATTCACGCATTCAGCAGTTATGGAGAAACATTAGCATTCATATGGAGTTGTGTTTCTTTCCATCTGGTGAATGTAAATCCAATATTCACTCTCCTTTGGCTCTGTTTTTGGACTTTATCAACTCCTGAGGGAAATATCTGGCTCTTTCGCTGCTAAATCCTCCACTATGTTCACCAGCGAACAGTGTCTGTTTGCCATTTGGTATTGAACAGGTAGCATGCAGTGGGTTTTTTAGAGCTTTTTCACCGAAAAATGATGCTATGAGAGCGGTTAAGTTAATTTGCAGCCAGACAGCTAAACAATGAGCTGAAACTCGCCATAAGGCTCTGTAAAGCCAACCAAACCAAGGCAAGCTGCAGAGTAAGGTGGTAATTGAAGGTTTATCACTATGAGCGACATTAAACACGGTAATTTGATACATTCTTATTATTACAAAATATTGATTATAGCCACTTTAACCAACTAGAGTTTCTTTTTTTACCTTGGAAACATAACTGTGGGAAATAGGGGTGCTGGGGCTGCTGCAGCAAAATGTGCAGCACCCCCCCGCCTCCAGGTGGCTGGCAACCTATAGGCTCAATTGTGTTTGAGCAATAATTCATTTTTTTCTGTTGTGAGAAAGCCAGTCTGGCAAAAACAGACCCTGCGTGTGAGGATAGTGGAGTTGGAAAAGAATGCATGAGACATGCAGCTCATGGACCCGGTTGATCGACAGAGCCGGAACATGAGGCACCCGCTCGATGTGGATGTTATACTCCAACTCTACCAGTCCCTGTGTAGCTTTTTAAATGATGTTGAACAGCACAAGCTTTCCAGGTGATTTCTTTATTGTGTGTTGTATTGATGAATGAGCGTTTTCTTTCATGGTTTACTTGAAAGATTAGAGAGTTTTCAGTAACTTTAGCCTAAACGTTTCCATACATGCAGAAATGTCACCGCAGCAAATATCGTGGGACATATAAGCAGAAAAACGAAAAACTGTAAAAACTTGACAGGACAGAGGAAGCTCTCCAGGGGAAACAGAACGTTTAGCTACTGAAATAACATTTTTCAGACAGCTCTGATGGAACTCAGGATTTATCAGGAGGATGGTCGCTTTACTGAACATTAATTACCATGTCTGGAGATTTAAATAATCAATGAAGTTATGCTGCTGTGCCTCGTGCATAAATGCACACGGTTTCTCTCTTAATGGGAAGACACACTTATCGTTTCTGCTGTGGGGGGATTGCTATGGGGAGGTGGGGGCTGTCAATACTGAAACCCCAACTGAAATCATGTTCCCACAGCTATGCTTGGAAATTTTGACAACAAATTCTTATCACAGGGTCCATTTAGTTGTTTTTTTTCCTGTGCTTATAGCCACATCATGTAGTCTTCATCAACAGATGGAGTTTGATCAGCTGACATAGGAGATGATGAAGTTATTACCATGTGACAGGAAATATGGGGTGAGATCATGAGCAAACTCTGTCAGATGATGGAGGCCATGAGATGTGATTTAGAGTTCCAAAAACAAAAACAAGAACGTGGCCCTTTTGATGTGAAGTTTTTGTTAAATAAAATAAAAATTTCACCAAGTAGTATTAGTTGCAAATATGTCGTCATTCTGATCAGTCAGAAAGCAGTCATTTTGGAAGGCAATGGTCTATTTTTTTTTTATAAAGGAAAAACAACATGTCGGTTACATTATTTTTTTGGTATAAACAAATTCAAAAATCATGAATTTCAGCACAAACATTGTGAATTTAGATCCAAAACTGAATATTGGCGTCCTTTCACTGGTCTGATCCCACTTCTATCGAACACACATCCTCCTTGCTTTTAAACCCGAAATGCACAATCCCAAATGCAGCACACGCCTCATGAAGAATTTCAAGGGTGAAACACAAACTTTGCCCCAGATCACAACAGCACAATCAGACTGGATGGAAGCTGCCTTTTGGTACAATGACAGAAAATCAGCTTCGCTCAGGCCGCAGCTTTGACTTGGTCAATTTCACGCTTCTTTTTTTTTCTGGGGAGAGGAAAACGGGACTTAATTCAAAAGTGTTTGGGAATGGCCTACACTGGGTGTAGCTTCTGGTTCAAACACAGGGCTGAATTCAGCTCAATTTCAAACTCTGTTTCTGTGTGTGTGTGTGTGTGTGTGTGTGGAAAGTCTCTTTGCTTCTCTCTCTGCTTGGCAGTTCATTTCTGAGGTACTTGGCACTCTTTTTTCTTGCTCTCTGCAGCCCTCTCCCATACCTCTCAACTCTTTGCTTTTTCTGCTCTGTACCCTCATGGCCCCTTTTACTCAAATTCTTCCACCCTTTCACCACTTTCTCTCTCTTGTTCTTACGTCTCCAAAGTCCAACTCTGAATGCCTCTATCTTATTACTTACCTTTTTCTATACGCCTTTTCCCCCTCTATTCTTCTCTTTTACCAGCTCTCAGCCTACATCTGTCTTTTACCCACTATCACTTTCAGCTCTCACTCTATTTCCTGTCTTACCTTCCGTCCTCCATTGCGCTATATTCCCTGTGGACTGGGCCTATGGATAGCAAGTCTGGGGTATGTGTATGTTTGTGTGTGTATGAGACATAGAGACACACAGAGGATAAAGAAGAGAGAGAGAGAGAGAGAAAATGAATCCCTCAAGGCTGTGAAGATATAGAAGGACACTCCAGAGACCAAGACTGAAGGACTGCTCTCCTAATGAGGAACATGGGATAGCGCTGGAGGGATACGGATGTGTTTGCGTGTGTGTAAGTGTGAGAGCAAACGAGAAAGAGGATGAGTACATTATATAAATTATCCTCATATGGGTCTCTGTGTGTGTGTGTGTGTCTTTGTGTGAGCAAACACACTGGGTGCATTATTTAAATTATACGCATGTGACACTGTGTGTGTGTGTGTGTTATCTCTACATATGTTCCCTGCTGAATGAGCTGAAACCCGGTGATGAATATGAGACAGCTGCCAACTAATGAGATATGGAATGAGTGTGTTTGCCTAGGTATGTGTGTATGTTTACAGTACATACTCATACAGTATCTTGTTTGTGCATTATGTTGTGTATGCATATGGGCACAATGTATATTGTGTATGCAATATGTACGTATGTACGTATGTGTGTGTGTGTGTGTGTGTGTGTTGGCTGACCCCTTTGGCTGTTTGCACGAGTTTGCAGTATTTTGGCTAACAACTGCATATGAAGGGAGAGAGAGAGACATTTCACTCCCATGCTTCCCACACTTCAGCCTGGAGGCAGGAGAGAGGGACAAGCTGACACACGCACAGAAACACACACACACACACACACATACATATTACATACACATACACATACATGAACATGTGTATGCTAACTAGACCCGAGAGACAGAAAGTGGGAGCGATGAAGTTACAGACAGTGAAATCAGTCTAACAGAGAGTGAAAGAAATGGAGACACATATTCTCAATACAAGCAGAGACAGAGAGATGTTATGTTATCATGATAACATACAGCACAAGACATAATGCAATACAGTATGAGCTGAGGTAGCTGATGTTGTCACCACTGTAAATGCTTTAAGACATGTTGCATTATTTTTATATTTACTTTTTACTGTTAATACTGGATCTTGTCATGTTTTTTGTCCTTTATGATGAAACTTTAAGCCAAAACATCACCAAGACATTTTGGAAATGATGGATCTTGCCTGACAGGTAGGGGATGGGGATGGGGGTGGGTGCTACAGTTATGGGTCAAAACAAGGAAATGTGTTTGCCAGTGATGGGCATGGATGGGGGAAGAAGGGGAGGACGCTAGTGAGGGAGGTCACTTCATTTGTGAGCAACAGACTTTTTTTTTTCTTTCCTTACATTTAGTTTTGTATTACGAGTAATACTATTGTACACTTAATCTAGAAAGTTATTTTAGAGAGTTAAGCAAAAAATAGAAGAAATAAAGAATAGAATAGAATGCAGCACATACAGTATACTGTATATATATTGTCAGCTAACCAGTCAGGCGCCATTCTCAAATACAGCTCACATTGTTCAAAAGAGGATTCTTGTTAGTTGTAAACTCCAAACTTTATCAAGAACACTTGTTGAAATGTTTTATGTCCATGCAATAAAAGTCCAAAAGATTGCACAAAATAAAAGTCCAAGTTCTTTATTTATCAAGTTTTTTATTATAATTTGAATTAGTCAAATCATTTATTATTATTATATGTTAGTAATTCATACAAAGTGACAAAGTGGCTTGTCATTTATTAGATATTTTTGGGCTTATGCATATTCAAAACAGTTCAATATTAAATTGTTTATCTGCATGAATCAATTCAAAGCATGTGGTTGGATCGTGCTTCTTCAAGCGCAAAGCGGAGTACAAGCTGTACTTCATTATAAGAGTGCTGATCACACTTGTCCTTCATTTGCCCTCCTCAGCATCTTTGACAAAGCTTGCTGCATAATCTATCACCAACCTCGATCCTTACTGTACCTATTGTTCTTCTTCTGTACTTTTCCTATTCCCTCTATTTTTGCCCTCACCTTCAGCCATGTCTTCTGCTCGTCCCGATGTCCCACCGCTTATCCAATCTGTCCAATCCTCTGTCCCGGCTCTGCACTGCCAGCTGGCCACAGACAGCGCCTCCCTGAGGGGAGAACAGGTGTAGCGACACACACTCCACTGAGCACACGGCTACCTGTGGCATCGGGCGGGCACACACCCAACGATGAGCAAATGCACACACACAACACACAGAGGTACACATTCACTTATGGATGTACATGATATGCAGCCACAGAGGGAACTAAGTAAGTTGTTTTCACCAATATGACAGGTGAACCTACTTTGACAAAATACTCCAGTTGTACATTTGCTGTCACAACGCTGTTCAAATAGGATGCACATACCTTTGAACACACACTTAAGCTGACACATTTTGGTTAACTCACACTGAGATGAACACAGGCTTGCCTGGCACACACACTGATAAACACACGTAATCACAAACACAGGTAGAAATAACCGACAAGTCATCCTCTACATGCCACTGCGCAGTAGGCGGAGTACAAGTCTAGTTAGAAAGCTTCATTTGCTGCTTCTCAAGGCATGCAGAAACACAGAATGCCAAATACCTCATGTGATTTAAATGATTGCAGCAAAAAAATACTGATCACACAGTGATCCTTGCTCCCGCTGCCTATGCGTATTAACAATCGGCTTTGTCGCGGTCTATCACTCCTCCTGCTGTGAGGGAAGATCATTGTTTGTGATTCATTTGCATTTAATCATTCGAGAAAGAAAGAGTGGGAGAAACGGGGAGCTTTGAGGGATCAATGTGTCTGTGTTTAGACCTCTCTGTCTGGGTGGTTACGGCTCGGTTTGGTACATTTTCAGATGCCTTTTATCGAAAATGAACAAAAATGACGCAGGGAGAAGGGATGTAAAAAATGACCTTCACATGTTGTAAGTAGAAATAGAGAGCAGAGGGCCTGGCTGCAAGAGGCCTTTTTTTTGAGTTGTTTCAACAGCAGAGATTTCTGAAGTGGATGTTCAGTGTTTTCAATAGGCAGAGACAGTAAACACAGGCAAGGACATTCAGTAACTACATCTTGCATTATCTGAAGGAAAAGTGCTCTTTTTCCATTTTTGAAAACTATTGAATTTTATGTTTTCTTTATCCTTTCATTTCATTTCAGAAAAACATGAAGGCTTGTGTGCATCCAGATAATCAATCTTGATATCTCGCTAGAAGGAGAAAGATTGATTTGTTACGTCTTGGAGACGCCATTTGATTTTCCTTTTTTTTTTTTTTTCCAAAGACGGAGAGAAATGCTTGTTTTGTCTCGCCTGTCTCTTTAGCTCAAAGGGACATTGACCCCTAACAAGTCCAGTCAGCAACCTTTGACCCTCATGACCTGGGGAGCCATTGATCACTCTAACACAAGGATTAGAAATGCACCATGGGATTTGAAGTCCCTGAGCAAAGATATTTCTTGATATCCTATAAAGGCCCCTTTTCTGTAGGTTTCAACGCATAATATCTGGCCATATGGGACATGTGGGAAGGGGACAGCTAATCTAGAACAAATTAGTGTCATGTAGCGATAGCCGCCACTTTTTGAAGTTTGCGCTAATTACATTTCCTGTGGTAAAATTAACGATACGATAAAGGGAATCTGCTGTTTGGGAATAAATGTTATCATAATTGCTGGGCAGGATCCCCTTCGGGTTTGGTTTTGATGTGGATCACTGAAGTCCACTGGTTTTTGTGGATGTATAATGAGATCTAAGCAGTTAGCTGAAGAGGGGTTTGTTTTTGTGAAGGCGGTAATGTGATCGGAGTGGTTAAGGCAGGCGAGGCTTATGGGTCTTTTCAATCCAAAGTTAGTATGTGCTGTCATGAGGAGGAGGGGGTGGCGTGGGGAGGGGGGGGTTATTGAAATGGATGTGATGTGAATCCACTCCAAGTCTCTGGGGGGCTGAAAGAGGGAAGAATTAGATTAGTGGGAGAATGCAATCAGTGTGACTACATTACCCAGTATGATGAGAGAGGGAGGGAGGGGAGATGTGAGTGACAAGATGCTGGACAGCAAAAACTTTTCAAGACTGCGCTGCGAATGCCAAAAGGAGGGGGAGGAATGAGGGAAGGGGGGGGAGACAATCCATAACCGCAAATGTGAAATATCTCAAAAACCAAAGCCAGGAAATCGATTGAAAGGCTCTTTAAAAATATATATCATTCCCTCTCCCTCTCCCTTTACTGCGCCCTTTTTTTTTTTCTCAAAAATTAAATTACCCAAATACCCGAGCAGGAAAAACTCATGGTCCAACCAAACAACATTATGGAAATTACATATGACTTTGAGGGGAAAGAAAGCCTTTTTATAACAGCGGATCAGAGCAGTAGGGGGGAGGGGGTTTGGCCTGGCACAAGTTTTAACATTTTGTCCTCCTGGTTAAATAAAAGAATAAAGTTGGAGTGAACAGAGGTGGCTGTGAGTGGGAAAGATCTTGCTGAATGTGCGAGCGGTTTCCTTTTACACTATTTACCTTGACTACAAACCCAATTAGCTCAAATCAGATTCAGTGTTTACACTAGCATCAGGAGATGATTAAGTGAAACCTAGCATTCCAGTCTCACGTTCCCCCTCGTCGTCTTTGGGATTGTGGCTCTCACACACACACACACACGCTCACATACACACACATGCAATAACATCACAAGGAGCCAACCAGTCCCCTGAAATAACACAGTCTCTGTAAATTGGTCCTGTACACTTCCAGAAAATGGCACTTTTTGGTGCTATAACTATTTAAAGCTGTAACAGTTTTGATGTAAAAAAAATACACTGATCTTATTGGTCGGTACCGTGGAGTGAAGCATCCCATCCCTGAGTTATTGAGACTATTTGTTCAAATGATGCTATTGTTGTACTGAAAGTGACAGATCATATCTCTTGGGCAAAACACAAACTGTCCCTTCAACAACAGAGTGGCACTCTATCCACAAAAGGCTGGACTCAGAACTTTTTTTTTTTTTTTTTTTTACCTTGCTTTTCTCTCTTTGCCCCTCTTCTCTTTAGTCTCCTGATTTAAAAACATCAGACTGGTAAAAAAAAAAAAAAAAAAAGAGTCTACTATGTGCAATTTACTGATGTCATCTTACAAAATTGCTGTCATTTTTTTGCTCACCAGTAAGTGAAGATGCCTTGTTCAGCTTTTAGGTGATAGTCCACTCAAATAGCATCTATATAGTATAGGTACAAAATTCATGATATATATTCGAGTGAAAATGTGACACTTTTGAAGATACTGAGCATTATGGATAAATGGCATGGATGGAAAAATTTTTAGTTATGCTTTTTTTTTTGGTTAGTTTTTGATTTTGCTTTAAACACAACCACTGTTCTCCTTAAACAGCCACATTTCAAACCAATAAGGGAAGAATTAGATTAGTATATGGTGCGTGGATGTTTTTAATTTAAAAAAAGGATTTTGGTTAGATCATCACTTTAAATCTGCTATAATGAATATTTGTACATTAAAATTGAACAAAGTGACTATGTGTACTGTGGAAAGGGTTGTCATAGTGACAAACACACAGATTATTTTAATATGATAATTATGACTCAATGCTGCAGTTGCATTTAACTCTATGGAGTGATGTAGCATCTTTTAACTTTGGTTTCGTGACCCACAACTTACTGGTGTGATTCACTCTCGCCGCTCTCATTACTGTTGTTTACAGACATAGCAGGCAGCTGTTTTTAGCTAAAATGCTCTAACCCACTTGTACATTACGTGCCCAACACCAAGCACAAAACAGACATAGTTAGCAGCTAGTTGGTGAACATAATGGAGCATTTAGCCACTTATATTGGACTAGTGGACTTAAGTTTGTTAGGTGGACAGAACATGACTCCAAATCACGGCTGTTGCTTTGTATGTGCAACTGTTTGCTAACAAGTTCACTATATCAATGCATTGTTTTTAATAATACATGAGGTATTGTGTTTACAGCTTGTTTCCATTGCCTCCAAATGGCCAAATAAATCAGTTAATTCAGGTTTAAGACAACACTGTAGTGCTTAAAATCAACAGTATTAAAAAATAAACAATCACAGTTAGCAGCTTTGTTTCTGTATTATAAAAAAAAAAGGAGTCATTACATGTAAAACTGCTCCCCTAAAAGAGAGCCTTTTAAATACCCTTCAGTCTTTATGTACAGCTTAAATCTCCCAGCTCAAAAATCCACCCCACTCATTTAATCCCAACATCTGTCCTTATACCCCCCCCAACCTCCTAGTTCTCTATGCCTACATTCAGTTTATCCCACAGCCAAGTACAACCCCCACACTTATGTTACCCATGCCAGTAGTGAAAGCAAACAAAATGGAAGTGAATGGGCAAACATGGATCCAAACACAGATTGTTTGGTGTCTGAACCTTTTTTGCGCGTGTGTTGTTGATTTTCCACAGCGGATCAGGTTTAGCTGTTTGCCTCTCCCAGAAACAAGAAATCAAAACAAATCTCCTGTACACGAACGAAACTATACGTACATGTGCAAAATATGTTAACAAATGCGAGCAGGAATTCGATTGATGTTCACATATTTTGGGTTAAACAAATGCCATTTGGATTAAATGATCCGTTAAGAAAACATGAGATAGAATACATTTTCCTTCCCCGCTCTTCATCCTGGGAAGTTATCCCATCAACAGTCACCATTCAAAACCTTCCCATAATGCCTACTCACTGAATATAAACACATAATGAATTCTCAGCTAATTTGTTCTCTTATCTTTTTAAATTACACCCTGTGAGCTCCTCAGGGAGCATAATGACAGCTTCCTCTTGTGGTTTACATGGTTTACTAGGATCAGAGGGTCTATGTGTGTGTGTGTGTGTGTGTTTGTATATGCAACATGTGTGTTTACGCATGAGAAGGTGAACGTTGTGTGTGTATGAACTGTGAGAACTCGCGATCCTTTTCTCTACCAGGAGAGCGGACGGAGGGGGAAGAGGGTCTAAAAGCAACAAATCTGTCATTGTTTCACCCACATCAGCACCTTCTCTATGCTACACACACACATATACACAAACATACACACACTGCCAAGGCTTTTCCTGGGCCTTAGATCAGAGACAAGAACCCGAGTGCATGACTTGGACTCCAAGGGTGACAATAGCTGCACCCATTATTCATCTCTGTCTGTGTGTTTTTTTTTCTTGCTCTGGTGTAGCTGCAGTGGTCCTTCCCATGACCGAATCCTACACAAACTGGGTTACTCACTGGATGTTTTATAAGGGAGTGAAATCTTGGACAGACTGGTGGAACGAATAAGGGTGCCAATGCATTTGGGTTTCGGTTCCAGTCTTGTGTCTTGTGTGAGTATGTGTGTGTGTGTGTGGGGGGGGGGGGGGGGGGGGGGGTTTAGGCCAGAAAAGAGAATAAAATCTTCCCAAAATGAAGACATTTTGTTCGATGCTCAGTTCTTCTCAGGGCTAGATTGGGGTTACAGTTTAGATGTAAAGGTCAGGGGTGTTCTCAAAGCTGGGTTATTAAATTAATCCGGAATTTCCAGTAGCTTTCATTCCGTTCCTCTCTATTCTTCTTGTTTACGGCCCTCCGAGGAACCAAGTAAAACACTTAGCTTGTTAGAACTATTAGAATGTAATATGCTGTGAAAGGTTTTGTGTAATCTTTAACAACTCACTAAAGGTTTTACCTCCAGGTTAAGCCCACTGAGACCCAACCTGGGAGCTGAGTCGAAACAGATCCAAGTTAAAGTTAGAGAACTATGAATTTATTTTTTGCAATGTTTAAGACCAGGTTTTAATCTTTAGTTTAAACTCTTTAATATAAACAGGACTTTAAACCGTATCTTGAAAACATAAATCACAGACAGGCTGTTTGTTAGTAACACCAGGATACCCAAGGCTACTAGAAGATAGAGTATAAAGACTTTGATAGAAAAGTGAGGGTCAGTAACCTTTGCAACCATCGGGGAGATGAGTATCACATTTTGTTTGAGTGTTAGAATTTAAGCACAATGACTGATAGAGAAAAAAGTACCATTTATCAAGATGATTTTGTTAAAATTTTTAGATAAGCCAAAAGTTGTATGTAAATTAGATGCCGTCTTGAAGAATTTACATTTATTCATTTGGCAGACGCTTTTGTTCAAAGCGACATGCAAATGAGAATGCTTTAGCTCTTACGTTTAAAGCTGCTCAAAGTCATATTTTTGAATAACAATGGTTCAAATGACTATGTAATGGGAAGGGACATCACTTATAGAGACAAACCCTTATATTTATCACCGGCTCTACAGATCCTCTCAGCTCTGTTATAAATATAATGTAAATTTCACTTCACTGTTTTGATTTTTGGTTTTATTCTGTAACTTGACTGTTTTTGTCCACTCTTATTGCTCTCATGAAGGTTGTTTTCAGTCACAGCAGGCAGCTGTTTTCAGCAGTTAAGCTCACTGTACGCTACCTCTCCTCAGCATCAAACGAGACAAAGCGAGCAACGAGCTACATATTGAGAGATTTTTCTCAGGAGCTGTTGGAGAAAAATACAAAGCTAAAAGAAGCAGTTCATGTTGGACTCAATCAGAAAATAGATGCTTATGTTTCTCTGTGTCTGCTGAATGTGTAAATAAGCAATTGTCTGCTAACACATTTGCCATCTCAGCTTGATAAAGTGATAATATGTCAATAGTGAGTACACAGCTTGCTGCACTGCCTCAAGTGGCCAAAGAAAATCAATAAATGCAGGTTAAAGTTAATTAAGGCCTGACTTTAAAGCATGTCATTCCTTGTTTTGTCATTATTGTATTGCACAGGTTTGTTGTTGTATGGTCTAAAGTCAATAAAAAAATCTGAAAGATACCTGTAAACACTACATTCATCAATTAAAAAAATAATTATTAGAGTTTCTTTCCATTAATCTTCTGAAATCATACTATTGCTCCAGATTTCCTTTCCATTTGTCCTGTCTTGATTTCTCTCTCTTTTCTTTTCCACTCCCCCCCTCCCCCCTTCCATCTTGCCCTGTCCTTCATACATCCATTTCTCACCCTTTGCCTCACACCCAGCGAGGGTCATCTTACCAGGGTCACCCACCTTTCACCTTGTGTATTCTTCCCCTGACACGGAAGCAGCATTGACGCTCTGGTCGTCCTCCCACTCATCTGTTTCACTCTCTCCCTCTCTCTCTGATGTGTCTCTGTCCTCTGGTTGTTATCCATACACCTGCTCCCAGCATACGCTCCCAGGTGCAATGCTGATAGGGAGAAAAAAAAAATTAATCTAAAAACATTATATAGTAGGATTTTAAACTCTGTACGTAATGCAAAGATTTACCAGACAGGAAATGAAAAATCTGGAATCATAAAGTAATAATAAAAAAAAAAGAAATGGAATTGAATATGATATATTGTAAAGTATAAAATAGGATGCATATGTGGGTGAGCCCAAGGGAGCAAAAATCCCCCACAGCAGAGAGCAAAAAGTGAACATGTCAGCAAATGTCTTTTGCTTAATTATCATTCGCCTTGCTCACTGGAACATGGGTCAGTATGGCTGCTGACTGATCTTATGAACACTCACACACACACACACACACACACATACACTGGCACACAAGCATCATAGTGAAGTGCAACTCTCACTGAATACAGGGGCTTTGATGTTCCTGCTTTTCGTGGACAGCTTTATTCTGTGCCCTCCATCCCTCCGTCTGAAGAGAGGAGAGAGCAGAAATGTAGGGTCCTGACAGCTTCAGCTAATTGAACTGTTCACTCTGTTATCATATGAAAAAAAATGTGGACAACTGTGTGTGTGTGTGTGTGTGTCAGACAGAGAGAATTGAGAGAAGGGGACACACACACGCACACTGAGAGATTAAGGGAGACACACAGGGATATAAATAGAGAGAGATACACTCCTGCTCTCGGTTATATCTCAATCCTGTTCAGGTGTTCAGATTCTCTTCGCCACTTCTATCCGACTTTTTCTCTCCCCCTTTTTTCTCCTCATCACCCTCTCCCCTCTTTCTCTGACCTCCACATTTGTAGATCCGCCTCCCTGAGATTCTCCCACTCCACCTCCTCTCTGCCTCTCTGTATATCTTCCTCTCATCTTCTCTTTGATGTGGTGAAGCGGGGTTATCTGGGGTTCTCGTCTAAGGGGAAAAGGTAGGGGGTGAGGGAGACTGAGAGCAGAAGCGGTGGGGGGAGGGACTGTAGAAATGATGAGGACTTTTTCTTCCCCTCTCTTTGCTGCATAACATCTCTTTCAACTCAACCTCCCCCTACACCTATGAAAAAACCAGCAAATGAAAAGACATGGTTGGATTTTTTTTAAACATCCTACTGTCCCCTCAGGAAAAAAAAATTGGAGTCTAATTCCGGTCTGAAAATCCCATTGCTGCGGCTTAAGCGTGTGGCGAAGCGAAAACCAGCACAACTCAGTCAGTCAGTATGCTGTAGGGGTTGAAGAAGATGTCTCTTTTTGTGTGTATTCATGATTTTTTTTTTCCTAGATGAAGGGCTTTGCCATGTCTGTTCACTTAAAGGGAAACTTTGCTGATTTTCAACCAGCGTTATATCATTACAGTGTCTGTAGAATATGCAAATGAGCAATGTTTAACTTCTCTCCATGTTGCCTGCACCCAGAGCTCCCCACTCATTTGCCAGCAAATGTCCACCGGGTGATGCAAAATGCATCATCCAGCGGACAGCAGAGATCTGCCTTAGAATACAAACTATGTCTCCTCATTTTAGGTAGTGGTGCCTTCAAGGACAGTAAAATGTGGGTCTCCCAAAGCGACCGCTGGACTGGAGCAACAGCAAAGCTAAGCTAAGCAGCTAAATTTATTCATGTTTTAATCCAGCAGAGCTCACGCTAACACAAAAAAACAACTAGTTTTACGATATAATGTTGAAGCTGAGATGTGGCGCCTTTATTTCAACTTATGAGGTGGAATACAGTGCTGTGTAATCAAACAAAACAGAGTATGGAGGAGAGGGCAAGGATTGGTGATCATCAGGGAGGTGGACAGAAAACTCGGCTGCAACAAACCTGACGTTCTTTTCCAACAGAATATTGGTAACACTTTATAGTCATACAGTCAACATAGAGGACAGCTGCTGCCCTTTTATTTTACGCTTTTGTCCATAAGAAAAAAAAAGCAACATAAATAATTTTGCTTTTTACATGGTAAGTGATGGGAAGTTACCCCGTAAAACATGGGCTGTATTATATTATATCAGACTTTTGCAGTGACTGTGTTACCTGTACTTGCAGCTACAGCTGTGCAGCACTTGGTAAGTTGAACCACATAACATAACTAACTCCAGGGTGCTGTTTTTTTATGATGTATTTTATCTAGACTAAATAAGGAAAAACATTTTGTAAATAAAAAATAAGCCTTACTAAAGAGATATTGTGCTGCTGCTCATTAACTTTGCTACTATAACTGTCTATGGTGCTCTGCTGGACATGAACACACTGTTCTGATTGGATGGGACGCATGCAATGCATTCTGGTTGTTGTAGGACTCACCCTTGAAAATGGCTGGGGGAATCTACAAACCTTTTCATAGTTTTCTATAGTCAAAGGGTACAAAATTCAAAAATAATTGGACATTTCTGCTACATAACAGACCTAGTTTAAAGAAATATCATATTCACATTTAACTCAGGAAGTGTACTCGGCAAATTCCCATTTTGCCCTGGCAAGCCTATTACATCCAACTTGGTAGAAAATACATGAAGGTTTTCTACGTTTTTTTAGCAAAGAAATTCCTTTTAAATTTAAAATAAATTGAATTGAAAAGCAGATTCTCCTGACTGAATAAAACATTCATGGAGAAGGAGAAAGACTGGGAAATGCAGTGTTTTTGTTTATTGAGCTGTTTTTAATGAACCTGAGTGCGCCTGAAAGGAGGGAGAGAGTGTCCTCTGCCAGCTCTCTCCCTTCCGGGGGCCACCAAGTCACGATCCTGCCAGCCAGCCCACCAAGTAGCCTGCCAACCCTGTTTAAACACACACACACATATACATGCATAGTCACTTACACACTTGCTGCTGCTGCTGCCACTGCTGCACACAAATGCAAATGCGTACACTTAAAGCTAGAGTCAACAATTCTAGAGACTGTCCAATACACTTTTTGTCAAACTGTCAGACACGGATCACACAAATATCCTGCTGTATATGTGTTTTGAACTTATTAACCATATTGATTGATCAAGGCTCCAAGTCTGTGAGCTCGTCTGTTCCACTACAGGCAGTTTCCCCTCACTCACTATGGTGGGCGGAGAAATAAGATCCATGAATCAATAAATATAAAGACTTTCAATTCCTTCCAGTGGAGCCGACATGCAAACTGTTTTAGTGTTTAGTTCACATATCAACAATGTGACTGCAGAATGACTTTACCTTTCACCCTCAAACACACACACACACACATAAACATACACGCACACACACTGTGCTGTGTACGCCTGGAAAGTATTTGCTAATTAAGAATCACTTAGCTCTGTGCAAGGCAGGGCTAAGAACTGAGAGCTGATTGGTTAATTAATTTATCAGCGGCTTACATGGATGTGATCAATACCAATACCTGTTCTCACATGTGATGTCCAAAATAAAATCAACACACAGTTAGGTAAGAAAGCTGGCATATATATATAAATATATAACACACCGACACTACATTTCAGCCATCCTAGTAGCATGTCTCTATGCAAAGTAAGTCGATGAAATATCTGAGGTGAAATATCTCAACAGCCATTGCACTGACTGCCTATTTCATGACAAACTATTCAGTCCTCAGACGATGAATCTTACTGACTTTGGTAATCCAACTTTTCCGCTAGCTCCACTCTGAGGTTCACATTTGTGGTTCAAAGTGAAATGTCTCGATAACCATTAGATGAATCACCATAAATTTGGTACAGTCATTTATGTTTCCCTCAGGATGAACTGTAATAACTTTGAGGATTGAGTTTTCATCTACCTCCACCATCAGGTAAAACATTTCATTTGTCCAATCCTTTGGTTTATGACCAAATACCAGATGTACTTTGTGCTAAGCATGCTAACAATGCTAACATGCAAATGTTATTATATGCTAACAAGCTAAACTAAGACAGTGAACATGATAAACATCAGCATACTAGCATTGTGATTGTGAGCATGTTAGCGTGCTGATGTCAGCATGTAGCTCAAAGCACTGTTGTGCTGCAGCAGCACAGCAGAAATCTTTGTTTCATGTAGTGTGCTGGTGATATAAATGCATTTGTATATTAACATTTTTCAGAAGTGACAATGTCGCCAGTTTCAGTGTTGACCCTCATCCCTCCCCCCTGCACTCCAGGCTCTTTGTTGTGGTCAGACCAGCCCATTGTCATGGTAACCGGACCACTGAGAGGTTATGTCACATGGAAAAGGCCACTGCATGACACAGTGAGCCATTTACAGTCAGTAAACACACACACACACACATTTTTGTGTTACTGTAAATATTAGTCCTTACATTGGCAACTCTCATTCCCTGAAACTCTTTCATACCATCAACAGGCGGTTGCCTGTTTGCACTGCCTTAAATCTGTTTGAGTGCACTCATATGTGTCCAAATAGTATGAGTGTGTATGTGCGTGTGCTTCATGCCCACTTGGCTGAGCTCAGGTGTGCAGGGTCTTCCTGTGGTCTGTCAGCAGGCAGGGTCCCATGTCCCCTGCAGGATGCGTTGATTAGTTTGGCCCTGGCTGAGCCAGAAGGCCTGCTGGGTGCTCAGTGGACTGTACCAAAGTGACATGGGGGTGAACCTGTGTTAGCAGAACATGGAGACCTGCTGATAAACAGCATAAGGACACAACGAGAGGGCTATGCTTTGAGCAGAAAGGCAGTTTTGATTTGGATTCTTCACTTTAGCCAAATCAATATGTACCATAAATATTTTGCATCAAGTATTTGCTGAAAAAATAAAAATTCTCAGACTAATAATAATTGCTTTCTATTTACTTGGTGGCTAAATATACAAGTGTTGTTGTTTTTTTCAGGAAAGATCTGCTGTAGTTTAAGTGATTCACTTCTCAGTGGGTTTCTTTCTAATGAGCCACTGCTCCAATTGGCAGCCATTCTAGGGGGCAGCTAAATTAAAGTGGATTAGTAAATTCCCAACTCTACAATCGAGACACTATTCACCTGAACAAAAGCTGACTGGTTTATAGAAAAAGCTGTTTATAGTTGTTGACTCTGAGGAAATGAAAATTGACTGACACTCCACATCCCACATCCACATCCCAGCATATTTCCCTTTAAACTGAGATTCACCCACCTGTTGAATTTCCAGATATAATCTGACCCACTTTTATTGAATCCAACAAGGATCAGATTTGATTGTTTGATCACAAACTTGAGGTCATAGAAAACTAAGAAAGATTACAATCCCTGAATCCTTCAAAACAATGGCATAATTATTTGTACTGTATGGTGTATGTGTTAGTGTCAGCACATATGTACTGTATGTATGCACATTAATTAATTGTCCTATATAAGTAATGTTTGGCTTTAAGGTTTTCTATGGCATCATGCTCAAATATCTCCACATACACACTTCATGTTGCTCAAATAAACTATTTAAAAACATTATTATATTTCTTGTAAATGAGCAGATATTTACAATTCCAACCAATCACGTGAGTATTTCTCACATGATGATTGTATATAGAGCCACTACTTGAACTGAAAGCCTCTTCTTCTCTGAGCAGAAGTATGCAGCCAAGAGGGAGACAATAAATGAACAGAATCAGAGAAAGTGAGATGGAGAGAGCATATTTAAGACAGATTGGGACAGATAGATGGGGACAGACTGAAGGAGCGGTGAAAGAAAAGAAATGTATGAGGGAGAAGGACAGAGAGAGATAGGAATGGAAGGATGGATGGACGGAGGGAAGAAGAGAGCGAGCGATGGGGGGATCTTGCAGTACCTGTGATGGATGAGCCTTAGCTCAGGTGTGACGGCGCGACCAAATTAAATCACTGAGCAGACAGCAATGAACGAGAGACAAGGTTATCACTTTCGCCCCCCCCCCACTCCTCCCTCCTCCACCTCTCTCTCCGTCTACCACCCTCAGTCGGAGTCTCAGCAGTCTGTCCTCACTTTACTATCATCAGCTCTCTGCTGCTGTCCTCTCAGTCTGGAGGGAGAATCGGCCTTCACTTCTGAGTAATGTCAGACACATTTCAATCATGTACTCTGGGAGTCTTTTTTTATGACATTACTTACTTTCACTCAATGACTTGAAAGGTGCGGCTACAAGAGATGAGAAACAGTATCACTGAAGTAATACAAAAAAGGCACGTCTCATAAAATCAGCTCATAAACTCAAGCCATGAATACATGATTAAAGTAGGTAGCCAAAAGTAAATGGACATGATTTTCCATGTATTTTTGGTGTTTGTGTGCATTTGTTTTTTTTCTGCTCAGGTTAGTCCATTTAGTTCCAATTAAGTGGCAACAATTTGAAAGCCCTGTCTTGTTTAGACATGACAAGGCCCCCCGCACAAAGCCAGAGCCATAAAGAAATATTTTCTGAGTTTGATGTGGAAGGACTTGACTGGCCTACACACAGAGCATTGACCTCAGCCCCATCCAACACCTCTGGGATGAAGTGGAACACCAGCTGTGAGCCAGACCTTATCACCCAACATCAGCACTCGACCTCACTAATGCTCTTGTGGCTGAATGAGAGCAAATCCCTGCAGCCATGTTCTAAATCTGTTGGAAGGGCTTCCATGGAGAGCAGAGACTGTAACAGCAGCATATTAATGTCCATGGTTTCTGAGTGAGACATGTGAGCGTAATATATTGTAATATGTCCATATTTTATTTCAAATAATCCACAATCATCATGGCTACAACAGGTTAAACACTTGTAAATGGATACTATTGCTTTTATGTGTAAATACATATATATATTTTTGTAAAAATGTATCTTTTTGTGCTTCTGTTATCAGTGGTATTGTATGCAGAGTGTGATGAAACCCTACTGTGAATGTAGGAGCATAAATAAATTAGTATAAAGCAACAAGATATTAATTTGAAAAGGGAATCTGGCAATGAACGGTCCATTTTAATGACAAAACCATTTAATCTCCAACAAATTGGAAAGAAGTCAGTAAAAACATGGAAATAATCAAAATATATATCTCAAGCTCATGGCTGGATTAACCCGATAGGGCCCCAAGGACAAAAATGAGCAGCTGGGCTCCTATTAACTCCCACTCTGTGGGCAAAATGTGGTCTTACTTTGTGATAATTTGATTGAACACATTAATTTAGGAATATAATGAAAGTCAAACACAGGGACACATGGCCGCTCTTTAAGACAGGGCCCTCAAGATCAGCCCTTTGTCATGTCAGTTGATATTTTGCTTTATTGTCAATATAGTCAAGCATATTTTCATCTAAATTAGCACAAACAGCTGGGTTCAGATTAAACATGCAGCTTTTAGGACCCCTGGATCAGTGGATAGGTGACATCTTGGTAATCCAGCTGTGATTAAGCTCAATCTATAAGCCAACATGGACCTAAAAATGTTATAATGATAATAGAACATTTAAACGTCTACAGTTTCATGACTGCGAAATATGGTCGATAGCTTCCAGAACAAACAGTCAAAAAATGAACTGTCAAGCTCAAATTTTAAAGCCATCGTGAATGGTAAGTCCCTAAACAGGTCACATTAATGGAAAGTCTCAACATATACAGTTACATGAGAACTGAGCAAACTGTATCTGCTGATAAAGACCATGTGACCAGATAAGCTCAAATTAGAGGAAACAGTGTCAACAGTATCAGTACGTACTGTATTTCATTTCTATCATCATCATTCCATTTTCATTAATTTCCCTCCATATGATTAATATGTGCACTATTCACCACACAACATGACAAACTGATTTCAGTACTGATGGGAAACGCTCTGTCTCTTCCTGCTATATACAAACGTGTTGACAGAAGAGGCTCATTTGACGGCGACTGTTCCCTAACCTTTGACCTCTCCCCTTTGACCAACCCTGTGGCCAGACATAATGATCGGCTGCCATACTGTTGGTGTTGACATCGAGGTCCCCTTGTCACCGTGTCACACAGACAATAACCGGCTTGTGTTGGAGGACAATGGAGAATGGTGAGGATTGTAAGGGGTTGTGACTTGAAACTTTAAAAAAGATTGATGTTGCAGATAGAGATGAGATGGAGGTTGGATAAGAGAAGCATCAAACCAAACAAGGGAAAAGGAAGGGAGAATGTTAGAAAATGTTTTTTTTGTGGGAATTGGAACATGATCTGGGAGAAGTTTTGAGATCATTAAATGAAAAGAAAGTTGTTTATTTGCTTCAAAACAGCTGGAGAAAATGCAACTGATCTTCCTTTATTTTTAAAGACATTTCAAAACTCAAGCAGAGTCTGCTTTTCTGCTGCATCAAAAACATAACTCTTGTCCTTTCCTCTGAGAAAAATACGACATAACATGAATCCATCAGTTAAATCCAGGCTTAAACTGTAGGGATCATGGTTCGCATCAAATACAAGATCTCAATCCATCCAGATATCTCATGCAACTCCTCCACATGACTTCTATTGCAAATGATAAACAAGTCAGGAATAAATTAAAGGTTTCAGCTCATAATATATTTTTGCTGTGTGTTTCTGGTGCTGCCCTGAGTCTATACTAACTCTCTTGAGTCAGGGCTAATTCAAACCCTGATCTGAGCGAGTAAATTCCAAGCAAAGCACTTAAACCGCATGTACACACACACACACACACGCATACATACACATGCACTCACGCGCATGCACACAAACACTGAGCTCATCATCAGCAGTCTCATTATGTTGTTGATTCTTCGTCTCCCTACAGACAGTGCTATTTACCCAGTGTCTCCGAGTAAGGGGAGATGGGTAATGAGACTGATGTGTGCAGGGGTGTGTTCTGGGTAATTTGTTTGATACGAGATCTGATGGGAAGTGAAAGGATCAAAAGATTAAAACAGCTTTTTTTCCCCCCCTCCTTTTCTTCTTTTCCTCACCTTCCCCTCATCTTTCCCCAGCCCTTCTCTCAAAGTAAAAATGTCAAGAAACAGTCTCCCATCTCTTGTCTCATTTCTCCCCTGTCTGATTTTAATTCATGATTAAATCCTCACCCTCACTTTGACTGTGCTGGTGCAGTGTATATTCCCACACATACCCGTATATTCACAGTGAAATAGAAACATAACTTCCTGAGGGGCCGTTCCTCACCTGTGACCTTTTACTCCCTCATTAGTTCATACTGACCCTTGAACTCATCACATGAAGCCCTGAGGAGGTCACAGTTTCCTCAACAGGTGGACTCAGGTGACAAACAGGTGTGGCTTCCTGACTTCAGCTCGACCCTTAGGCTTTTATGTCTACAGGTTTGCAACATTCTTTAAAGCTGGAAGTACACATGCGCTTACACCCACTGAAGAAGTTCTACTTATTGGTGCATGCTAACTTGATTAGGGACTGTATGAAAATTATTAGGGGCATGGGAGTGGAGGGGTCAGGAAAAGGGAAAGGGTTGTGTACTTTTCTTTTTGCTGAAGGGAGGGTAGTCTGACTTTTTGGGAGGGCAGCAAAGGGTCTTTTTAACATTTTCTCATCCTGCTGTTTTTATTACAGCCTTTCTTTGTGGTATTTACTGTATAGAAAATCTTTTTTTTTTTTTACATTTAGAAGATGTTGCTTTTGTGTGCACTTTAGGTAACAAAGGAGCTGTTTAGCCAGTACAGTTCTGTCCCTTTATTTTTCTAATCAAAATCAGTAGATTGTTCCTGCCAGCTAAATTGGTGGCTGTAATATCTGTTTATTTAGCTGCTCTTTATTCAAAAGAATGGCTGTGTTTTTGCCATTTTGTTATGTTTGTCAATGGTTGGAGGGTGTTGTAGTTGTTTTCTTTGTTAGTGTGAATTGTCAAATTAAAATAGTAATGCTAGAGCGGGCTTAGCTTTTTTTTGTAAAATGGAATGAAAAGAATCAGAACCCTTCCACACCCCAATTATTGTCATGCAGTCCCTTACTGCTCAAGATAGATTTAAATTGCTGCAAAGATTACCAATGTGGGAATGCCTGAAAGGGCATAACTGGAGAAAAAATAACTCTAGGGGCTATACTCTAGGTTTGACATCATAAGAAAGTATTTGGGATGGATTAGATTAGTAATACCTTTCTGAAAATATATGAATCTGATTTATAATTTGCCCCGTGATGATTGGTTGTTAGATGTATCGTTTCCTGCATAATTTGGTATTCTCTGTAATAGTTGTCAGTGTAGTGTGACTTATATTCGATATCTCATGTCAAGGTCCACTTATTCCCCTCTTCAGGAGCTTTCAACTGTATCACACTGTTTTCATCAGCAGATGGAGTTGATTCAGTGGCACTAGACTGAAGAGCTCTCCATGATGGGAAGTCAAAAGGTGTCCAGGAGACTGAGTAGTCTGAATTCAATGAGCAAACTTCATGTGCAGATCAGAAAGTGAGTTGAGATCATTTTATCAACTATGTTGGAATTGTTATGGATGTTATGGTTTATGGGGGGAACATGTATAATCAAATACACATCTACAATTATTTTTTAGTAGGTGTTTCAGATATTTTGTACACCACATTTACATAGATGAAGGAGCAAACATCTTATATGTACACACACTTTACAATATAAATCAGTCCAGTACACACACTACAGCCTCAAAGTTACAGTGCGGTTGTGTGTGAGTGAATTAACACCTCTGTGACAAAGTGTCAACAACTATTAAGAACTGCAAAACTCATAAAGTTAACATTTATTAGAGAACTTTTGAATCACATTATAGTGTACAATGATTTCAGATTTTTCTGGTCACTCAATGTATTTTCACACTATGCTGCAACATTAAACAAAAAGTGTCATTTTATTTGCATTTGCTAAGTTAATGTGACGCACTGAAACTTAATAATAAACAGTCTGCAGAAGCCACTACCAGCAGGACAAGAAGCTTATAAGATGTCTATCACTGTATGAACTTTGCAAAGCAGCCAAAGGCAATTCGAGTTGAACAACCCAAAAATTAATGCACGGTAGCTAAGATGTATTCACAGCAACAACATAAAAGGTGACATTTGAAAGGTAGCACATTAGTGAAATGCACTGGATACATTAATTCAGTGTGGCTAAAAGCCTTGTTAGCATTCACAGTTTGAGTATGAATGTACAATTATGAGACAGAGGGGAAAGATGGGGAAGAGGAGGAGGAGGGGAGATAGAGAGAGAACAAAAGGAAGCGAAAGAGAGAGAGAGAGGGGAAGAGGAGAGGGAGAGAGAGTCTTTCATATCTCCCCTGAGTTTGAAAGGGCTCCCTTTCATGTGAGCATTGTCATATTTTCTCTGTTCTCATTCCATTTGCTCCACCGCTCTCCCCGTGATAAAGACATCACTCTTTTAGTACAGGGAGGGCAATACAGAGGAGTGGTAGCGTGTGCACTCACTTGAGTGCCTGTGTGCAAGAGAGAAGTGCAGCAATCTCACTGATACGAGCATGAAATGCATATGCAGGTGTAATGTGTATTCAGAAAACTCAGCCTCCAAAGAATTATTTCCATATACAACTACTTTGCAATATCAAATACATCGTGTAAAGTCATATAGATGACATTTTTTAGAACGAGCAAACATTTATATTTAACCTATCTGCAAACTGTTCACTGCCAATGAATTTTATTAGTTTTACCCTATAATATCCACTCCTGGGGCCCATTTCACAAAAGCAATTTGCAGTCATTGCTTCAATAAGGGGTCTTGCTGTGTCACAAGTAGCAATCAGTCAAACCTTTCAAAGCACCTTTCAAACAAATCAAATACAGTTCAATGTGCCTCATAAGAGATTGACAAAACGTAGGATGTTAAAAATCAATTTAGAAACTAATGCACACCAAAACATCTAAAAAGCATATGAAAAAAAAATATGCTCAAGTACAGATGCAAGTGTTCCTCTAATGAAGGCTCTTTTGTGAAGTGAAATATGTTCAAATGAGCGAGAAGAAATGATCTTGTGTTGCAAATCACCGCTTGCGTATTGCAACTTGAGTGCGACAGGCCCCTAGTAACTAGAGCATGACTCACATTTATATTTTTGTGGTTATTTTTTGGGAAAATGTCAACACTAAATTGAGGCAGTTTTAAGAGTGTCACGCCAATGGCGCCCATAGCACACGCTGAACGAGCCAGACACACAGAATGATACAGAATAAAGTAAAGACAAGGAAGGAAAAAATACTGATTAAATAAATGTGAAAATCACTGCAGTGTTAACAAAAATGTCCCTTGCAATTGTTTTTTTTTAATTTTTGTTAATTTTTTAATTCATGTATTCTTTTTATTGCATCTCCAACTCTATTTCCCATGGGTCTCGTAGGAAGCGAATTGGCCTGATTGGTCTTGGTTTACAGGCCTGTGGACATGGAGGTCAAGCATGTTGTATCCTCACACAGTTCACACACGCACCCCCACAAATAGATAGTTTTTGTCCCTCCCTCCCCCTCTACCTCTCTCTCTTACACCCACCAATCACATTTTACGACCCCCCTTAGGGTTTCCACACAGACTGAACCAGGTTTTTTTTTTTTTCTTCTTTATTTGACAAGGTTCTCTTTCCGTGCATGCAGAGGGCCAAATGTTACACAATGCCCCCTCTATCTGTTGTCCATGGTACCGGGGGTGTGAGTGCGTCGCAGGTTACAATAAGTTCCACCTACTGATCTTAATTGGACCTGATGTGTTGTTCTGCTCCCAGAACGCCTGTTGAGCTCGGTTCTGTTCAGTTTCATTGTAAAGCAGGCCAAGAACTCTTGGCAGCTGCTGAGCTATAAAACACTTAGGGCGCAAAAGCTTTTCTAAAAGAAGCTGGCGAGAAAAGAAGGACCCGAAAATAACTGTTATTGTTTTGTTTTTTCACCATTTCTTTCAGGGTTTTTTTTTTTCCCTTTCGCTTGCGCTCACCCACTCACACACATCTGATACAGTCAAGGAGCTACAGTACAGCACTCACCAACTCCCCCACCCGCCCCCAACACCACCAACACCAAGACACAGTTTTCTTTGGGTGATGTTTTTCTCATTAGGGATGTCATTTAAAAACACTCCATTTTTAATTTTTATGAAAGCTTTTAAAGGATTATGGTTGGGAGCAGTGGAAATGGGGTCTGTTGAAGTTTGTTTTGATATTTCATCACACACACACACACACACACACACGTACACACACACATCTTCCTGCTATGAGGGCCCGACGCCCCTTCCCTGCTGTGACGGTTTTGGTTGGAATTTCCCATTCTGGTGTGGAACAGCTTTTGGAAGGATCTGGAAGTAGTGATGGAGCGGCTTTAATTCAGAGGGAGGGACGACCAACTTCTCTTTGAAGCCAGAGACACAGTTTGTATGTGTGAGGGATGTTTTTTTTTTCTTGGCTATTTGTTTTTTGGGTGTTGCTCTCCAACCAATTAGTGTGTCACTGAGGGGAAAACACAGTAAAGCAACACAATCAAAGATATTTTCAAAGTGGCAACACAGCTTTAGGCTCTCACTGAAGTGATTACAGATCAACACGAAGACTAAAGTGTTCATAATTGACTGTAGGTCTCTCACAAAGCAGAATGTTTCTCTTTCATATCAGAGGCAATTTATTTCCTTCGGTCAGTTGTACATCGACACTGGATGGTGTGAGTGTATTGGTCATGACCTGCTCAAGAAAGTGGAACACAGGTTGTCAGCCTGGCACTATGTATTGAGACAGGATGTCAGTCTTCAGGTATAGTTATTCTTGTTCATTTTGGCATTTTAATGTCTCTGTGGAAAATCAGGACAAAATGGCTTGTTCATAGTTTCAAAGTAAGAGACTGCCATTGCTTTCCAAATCATCCGAGAAGTGTTTTCTGTTGTGAAGTCCATTGGCAGGGGTTGTTCGTCAGTGCCTTCCAAATAAATTCATGAGTGGTTTCTGGTCTTCCCCTCCTGCATTTGAGGTTTGGTTAAGTGTAGGCAGCTAAAGCTACTTGGTTATGGTTAGGGCAAGATCATGTTCATTTTTAAAGAAACCAACTTTGACTCTTGGTAAATGTGTGGGGGTTATGGTTCTCCAAAGTACATGTAATAAACGTAGTCTGGGTGTACACAGAGTAGGGTATTACGGGAAACTGTAGCTTGTAGGGGAGGTGACCCACACCCCTCCCAAATTTCAACAATGGTTTACGCAAATCTGTCTGTCGAGCAGACTGGTTGGTTGATCCAAGTCCTATTAGGAAGCATGTTGGAAAGGGAAATCAGAAAACCCAAATGTACGAATGTAAAAGAAAGAAGTGCCACAAACGTCTCTTAACAATTCACGTCCATGTTTGCCTTCGTACTGCTCAAAGAGGCAAGCTCCGGAATTGATTTGCTGGCAACAGCCTTATTTGGGAAGTAGCACTGACCAGCCGCAGCTGAGGAACAAGAAAACATGTTCACCAGAGTCACAATGGGCAACCTAAAAGGCTGCAAAAAAGCCTTAGTAGTTAATGCACATAAACAACTCCATTACTCTGAATTATTTATTTCATTTTATGACACTTGAATTGCTGAGATATGATGTTTAGGTGGAGGAGAGGAAATAAATAAACTGGGTAGAATTTCTTTAAATATTTAATGTTACTACATTGTTGTGTATATTGTATTATGTGAATAAATAGTACTATTAGAATCCTTTCACTAGACTTTGTATTAGAGCACAGCAGAGTACAAATTGTATGCTTGAAGCACTTTTTCCTGTTTGCATTTTATTTTAGGAGCACAAGTAGTTTTGTACGGTTTGGATTAAAATATAACCAAGCCACAAAAAAAGCGGTTCATGGTCTATTTGTTATTATTTCCAAAAGCACTTAGTGCAAGACAATAAAGCCACATTAACAGGTTATAAACTTCGATTTAGGAGTTTGCAAGAACCACTTCAAAGCAGCATGTTTGTGTGTACTGAAGTGCAACTAAGCAAATGTATGCGAGTTGTTTTTTTTGTGTGTGCATTCTAGCATAATGTCAGCGCTGAAGTTGCAGTGCACCAACCACCTCTGACAATGGTGAAAGAGACAGTTTATCACACCTCCTCCTTCATTCCCTCTCTCCAGGTTTTCTTGTGAGATCCATGAGGAGAGAGAGACAGAGAGAGAGAAAGAGAGAGGGGGGGCAGAGGAGAAAAGAGGAGAGGGTAGCAGTCTGTCTCCCATTAACATTATCTCTATGGGAGCCCAAAATGGGCTCTGTCAGCAGAACACCGACCTGCTGTCAAGAGAAGAACATGAGAACGAGAGGGAGGGATGAGAATAAAGAAAGAGAAGGGAAAGGTTTTACCACGGCATCCTGCAAGTCTGTGTTTTATATGGAACACCCTATATATCACTTATTACTAGAAATGCAGTCAAGATATATGAGCATCACTGAGCCTGAGTTCGAAAACTTCAGCATTTGAAACCCCTCCATCCGTGGCAAGTATCAGCTTCAGTTTTGTAACCACAGCAAAATCTTTCAGTCATCTGATGCAGTTCAAAAACACCAGCCAATGTCTCGATGGCAGAGAACGATTCTTTAAATTGATTTTTCTTTCACTGTCCAACGGTAAAGAATTGATTCACGCATGCTTCATTTGATTCACCTTTGTAAAAATGACAGCTTTGTGGGAAATAGCACTTTTGTTTAGCGAGAGCCAATAAAGCAGCTTGTTTTATGCAAGAGTGTTGGCTCAGGTAGAGCTAGACGGAGTCTAGCGTCAGACACTGATCAGTACCAGATTTATTCAGTTCTATAACTGTCGGTTCAACTTATTCACTTAAAGATATTGTTACATTTCGAAAAAAATAAACTTTGTTTTTTTTACTCTGAGAGTAAGTTCTTAAAGTTGCACTAATCAATATTTAGCCATGCTAGTGGCTTGGCTCTAGGGATGGCAATGACAGTCTGTCAGACTGAATGACATAACTCTGGATGGATTGCCATGAAATTGTGTACAGACATTCATGGTCCCCAGAGGATGAATCCTACTGACTTTAGTGATCCTGATTGTTCCTGTAGCCCCAACTGCATGTTAACAGTTTTTGCCTGAAGTGAAATATCTCAATAACTATTGAATGGATTACAATGACATTTGGTACACACATGAACCCCTCTAGGTGAACTGTAATCATTATTCCTTGACTTTTCACATAGTTTCATCATCAGGTTAAAATGTGTCCAAAAGTTTGTGTTTGGCTCTACTAGCAAATGTCTGCATGCTAACACTGATGTTAGCATGACATACTGTAGTTCCTGACATATTATCAACTTTTACATTAATATGGTGAACTTTCTAGTGAACAGGTTTATATTTACACATCCAGCAGATACAGAGCAACATTAGGGTTCATTATTTTTAGTCCAATATCCTTGTTATTCCTCATCTTTTTGGTCTCAACCAGCTCCTGTGGGAAATATCTAGTTCTTTAGCTGCTAAATTCTTCACTAGGTTCACCATAGCTAATCTCTAACATCTCTAAGCTTACAATACACATATCAGAGCTTTTCTGTTGCCTGCTGCATCAAAAAAAAAACAATGCAGTGAGAGTGACATGAAATAACAAAAAGGTAAAGGCTGTAAAAACAAAACAATAAGCAGAAAGAAGTTATGAGCCTTCACAGAACTGAAGGGAACTTGTAAAGTCAGCTGATACTTAGCTTATCTGTGGGTTCATCAATACAAGTGACCCCTTTCACTTTCAAGTAGTCATGTGATCTGTTGTTGACACAAATATTGATTATTGCCATTTTTAAAAGAAAAAATATCTATCACATAATTTGTATCTATCACATACAGTATATGTATGTATACATTAAATCAGTTTAAGGCTACCTCCATACCAACATCAACATCTGCACCAGCACAATTCACTACAAAGTGTTTTTACTTTTTTATCGTTTGTATTATATTTCTCCCGTCTTGCTTTGAAATATTTGCCCTTCCACACTCCACACACCAGTTTTCTATTATGTCCTTGTAAAAATCAACACAGGACCACTTAATTTCTCATATCAGATGTTCCCCATGCGTCGCTTTATTTACATTTGAGGTCATCCACATGTATGATGCTGCTTGACCCCTCTGTGTTTTTTGGCCCTACTTAGAGGCTGTAGAAGCAGGGAGGAAGACAGATGGGGGCTATACAGGGCCTCTGAGCAAGTTCAGCAGAAAAAAAGTTTAAGAGTCTAAGTAAACACACAAAAATGAAAGTGAGTCACAAGCCCTCTGTCGTAAAAGATGCGCCTCATTTACACTAAAACAGATACCATTAGAGTCCATAAACCTCTCCCATCACCTCTTCTGTGCCTATCTGTCTTACATGTATGATATCTCTGTCTGGACACTTTTACCCTTAAGGTCCATGATATGTGATTTACACTGTGTTGTGTTCCAGGCAGTTTCATTGTGCTAGGTTATGACAAATGGATGTACTGTAGTTATGACATGTTTAAAACCCAGAGAGCTCTGTTTACAGTCCAGGCCTTTGTTCAAGCTCCGTGTTTCTGGCCTGACAAGTGGGAACCAATGAATCGACTTGGACCTCCTGTTCGAGAATGCCACGTAGTCACAGATTTACTGGAAAGAAGAAACTCACATCACTATTATCAACATGCATCAGCATGTGCAAGTTCACAGGAGTACATTTTATCAGAGTTTACTTGTGTGTATGTAATGTACATTTAAATCAGGAGAAATACAAGGGTGTAGGTTTGGTTTCACAAGCTCAGCTTGGGGTATTATTCAGTGAAAAGAAACTGAAGCTATATAAGTTCTATTACCTGTTTCACATGCATGTCAACTAGCACATCACGTATTGCAAAATGACTGTCGAACAAATAATTAGAAATTATCTGTAAATTATTGTATTATTAATGCACTATCCATGTGATCCACTGATATTTAGAACACATAAAAGCAGAGTTATCTCCCAAAAGGACTTGGGTATAATCCAAACTATCGTTAGGAGCAGGTAGAGGTGTTCAGTGATTACATTTGTGATCCCGAATTGAGACAACTGAGAGATCAGCAGGTACATGTAACAGTTATTATACCTTGCGAGGCAGTTGGATTTACAAGATCACATCATGAGATCACACGAGAATCCATATTGTCAGGCTTCAAGTTATACCAACCTGTGGTTCAGACACAAGATGCATCTGTCTATCAGACATGTCTACCTTTTTGGAGTAACTTTACACTTATTAATGCATTATCCTTACTTAAATTCACATATAGTTTCATCAGTAGATTATGTAGGATTTGCAACCTTTACCATCACTACTACTACTAACTTTTACTTTTATATAGCACTTTTCAAAACACAGTTACAAAGTGTTTTACAATTTAAAACACATTTGAAATGTCAAAAAAAAGCCATGAAAAGTAAGCACATTATAAAAACACAAATCAAGTAAAATTAACTCAAATGCCATAAAATATAATAAGATTTAACAGTAATTTAAATGACGAGACAGAATTGGCAGCCCTGATCTCCTCAGGCTGGTCATACTAAAGTCTAGGAGCCCTGACTGCAAAGGCTCTGTCCCCTTTGTGTATGAATCTGGACCTTGGAACAACAAGAAGTGATGCCTCTGATGATCTCAGGAAGTAGGAAGGTATATAGAGCAATAAGAGATCTGATAGAAAGCTTGGGGCGAGGCCTCTCTGGGCTTTGTAAGTAATCAATAAAATGTCAAAATATATTCTACTAAAAAACAACCTTTTCTGGCTTATCTTTGATTAATGCTGATTTCTAGTGCTTCTTGCGTAGAATTTTAACTGTAAATCAGTTTGAATGTAGCCTAAAAAAAACTTCACAGAGCACCTGCCACTGCTCATAAAGCTTATTGTCATGACTAGACTACTAATTTGAAGGCAACCCAGATACCCCAGAGGCATACCAACATTTCTATCAACTCTGAGCCTCTTTCATCTGGATTTTGGCAGCTGGACAGTCAGAGGACAGTAAAACTGAAACTGTAAAAGTATGGACCCCACTCTCCATCACCAGAGTAAAATACACCCTTGGAGAGATAAATTGGGAATAAATAACAATATATATTATGATAGTATGAAGTGAGATGGCAAGAGAGACAAATTTTGAATTGAAATTAAATGAAGATAGGAGATAGGATATGATCCCTCACTGAAGTCTAGATAGCAGTGAAAAGCTGACAGGTGGATGATGGCATCGTATTGGTTGAAGATCAGAGTGGCACAAAATAGCGGAAATTCACCAGTGTAGGAAAAAATCTTGCCTACTGAACTACTGAACTTAATTTGTATGAAAAATTGCCCACATACACACACACGCTTGGCTCAGACTAAAGAGTGTGTTTACACTTAAACCTCAGATGGTTTCATTATTTATGAGCAACCTTGGACATTTTAGCACAGCACGGGATATGCTTTAGATCGAGAGGGAGAGCAAGAGAGAGAGAGAGAGAGAGAGAGAGAGAGAGAGAGAGAGAGAGAGAGAGAGAGAGAGAGAGAGAGAGGAATAAAAAGATTTATTATGTTACAAAATTACCAACATGTGGTGATGAACCTAAGCCTCTCTGTCTGGTGAGAAGAGTGTCATGAATTTGGAATTGTGTGTGTCATGCAGATGCATGTTTGAGCGATTGTGTGTTATTATAGCATACAGAGGAGTCTCTGAAAGGATAACATCTGGGCATCACTGTTTAGCTACCTACTGCGTCTGCAATATCTCTCCCTCATTCTGCTATAGCTCCCATTGTCTTTCACTAATGAGCGCATATTAATTCAATTAAAAAAACAACAATGCCATGGAAGAAACCAAAAACTGATGGCAATGGAGAAATTTTATCTCAGCAAAGTCAGATGGAAACCTTACGACAGGAGCTGAGAGTTGAAAGGGGGTCCACTCTGCTGAATGAGGTGCAGACAGAGAGACCAAATTGGGAGGAGGACAAAATAAGGCCAAGCTTCAAATCTCGAATGTGTTTGACATCAATCTTGAGCTGGACAGATTTTTTAAATTATGTGCCAAATCAAACATGAAACACATGGTCACCATATCATGTTGAAAGAGGAAGTAGGAGGAAGGAGAGGAGTGATGAAACAATAGAAAGGATGTTTGAGATAAAAAAAAAATAAAGGGAGTGAGACATGGACATGTGTGTTTTACATGGTGTCTAAAACAGCTGGGACCATGAAAAACAACCAATGAAGTTGTGGGTTCAATTCAAACTAATACTTTCAGAAAACTGGCATCTTAGAGCTTCAAGACATGTGCACCGCTAATACACAAAGGGAAAACTCTGGTAGCAGACAAATACTTGGCACTTTTACACATCCTCATGATTAAATATAATATGTCAGACTTTTCAGGCACTCAATAGATGTGGGAGGTTATTGTCATGCATACAGTGCTGAGCCTTTTCCCAAGGAGCATCACAGTGATCTGTTGCTTTACTCTTACTATACTTGCCACCATTTCAGCTTGCTGGTGGGTGGAATATATGCAGGGATTTTCTAGCTAGTGCACCTCCATTAGTGCCCTTGCATTTGCAGCGGGGTCATCAGCTGGGCAGAACGAGTACTCCACATTTTATTCTATACCCTGGTACATTTGTGGGCCATTTCCATTGTCAGAACCTACTGTGGCGAGCAGTGCTGGACCATGAAACTACCCTTTGCGCTTCTTGAAGTACAGTAAAAATGGAGACAACCCAATGTCAGAACAAACACACATTCTGAAAGCTTCTAGATGTGTGAAATTTTAGGTCACATTTGTTATACCAGAAAATTCCGTAACCTGATTAAGAACTACCACTATATTGCCGATGGAAAGGTTTTTATCATAGTCACATACTGTACTTTTGATAGTTGGTATAAAGAAAGCTTAGAGTCACAAATTTTAATAGTTGTGATAGCAGAAACTTGTGACCAGTAGTGTATCAGTCTGTCTGTAGTGTACTGAAGTGGCACGTTGTGTTGCATCAATGAACACTGGTAAATCACACAGGATGTGTCATACAGTCAGAAACTATGAAAGTCAGTCATCAAAGAATGGCAGCTGGGAACTGCCAATTTGGTGAGCAAATGTGATCAAATTCCAGCTTTTCTGGAAGGTTGATGCACATCAATACTGGGAACAGTGGGGTATACTGACATGTTGAGGATGCCACTGGTGTTTGGCCTTATAAAACAATAGGCACAGTTGGTTTGATGTGTGCTGGCCAACATGTAGTTAACTTGTCTTTTTTCATAGCTCTAGCTTCACAGAATCTGACAGGTCCCAGATTTCAATGTTAAAATGGGATCACACAGTATTCGTCATGGGCGTTGCCTGGCCTGGGCATTCAGGGCTGTATCCACAGAGATTTTTTTCTTCAGCCCTGAATAATTTTCCACTTTGAGTGGTTTGTCACTAAAGACAGCAGTGTTGTAATTTTATATCTTCAGTGAACAGAACTAGCCATTCTTCTAATAATCATTTCCTGTCTTTATCCACCCAGTTATATACTGTTCTTGATGCATTCTTGGTTTTCATAGCACCCTCAGTCTAACTAATCCAGACTAGTGCAGGTGTCTCTTTATGTAACCCAAGAGGTTAGGTGGTGTAGAAATGCAGGAACTTTGTTTTAAATTACTCCTGCCAATTACATATCTTTCTTTTTCCACCTGTTTAGGTTGGCTCACAGATTCAAATAACTGACTTCATGGATTTCAGTCGTGTTAACTTGACAGGTATGCAATGGTCATTTGTATAATTTTATGAATTTGTCAGGCATTACTCAGAATATGTTGGTTTAAAGTAGTAGATCAGGCCTAAGCAGAGCAAGGTTAGTAAAGTTACTGCAGCATTGCAGCACTAAATAATGCCAGGGAGAGGTCCAATGGGTCAATTTACAACAAATAATGCTTATTTGATTATGTACTAAAAATGCAAAACAACAGATCTTGCATTTTTCAAGTGTCCAAAATGAACTTCACCCAATAAGGTAAGGTATATATAAAACAATATACACTACACTGCCTGTCGAAAAAGAGATTTAATAGTCAAAATAAATCATACTGAATTCACAAAGAGGGGAACATTTTAGACATTTTTCAGCATAGCAAGAAGTCAATCAGCAGCCTGTTTGATCTATAGCCAATGTCTTTCTTTAGTTTGATTGGCTCATGACTAGACAGCAGAGATAACAAGAGGTAAGAGTAAAAAGTTTATTGTTATTGTCACTCAAGTACAGTGTGGCAGGAGATCCTTCAGGATTTATCCGCCAAACACCACAAACAGACTGCAGGGAGTCAACAAGTACTTCCTAGACCAGACCTGTGTCCCTCACATGCAAAATTTGTCCAGTGCAATGATCAAAGATGGTGTAGATGTGATGCAGGAAATCCTCTGTGACACAGATGTAAGCTTGGCTAAAACCAAAAGGGTCTATTTGTAGCCTCTTCTGCTTTACTTTTTAGGTACCTTCTGCTCCTTTGCCTTCCAGGAATTGAGGCACACTGCATGCAGGCTGATATTATAAACTATATTCTGCTCTGTGTTGAGGAAAAGCAGACATTGGCATGTCCTGGAGCAGGAGCAAGTCTTGACCTATTCCTAGCTTGGTGCTCCTGTGAGAAACACGTGTTCCTGACCATCATTTCCAAAACCATGAACCATGACCCAACAGCTTCACAGCACTGAGACACTCCTGATACCTAACACCTGAACTTGACCACAATAATATTGACAAGTCTAATGGAGGTCAAAGGATCTCCTGCACTAACAGGTTTGAATTGGCTTACCTCAGTCCTATTCAATAAGCCTCCAAAGCTTCAGTGGAGTCATGAAAAATATACACAGGCGCAGAGCAGTGAGGCGAGAATCTTCACTGTATGTGTGCTCTCAAAACATTGATGCTCCCTTCACTTTATTTGGATAGTTTTGCAGCGGGATCCTTGCTTATTTTTACCCATAAGTGCCCGGGAGTAATCAAATCCCAACTGAAATATTTTCTTTGCCGCCAGTACCTTTCTGCCTGCCGTTTTCACTCTCAGGGAACCATCCCGTCAGGCCCTGACTCTCTTTCCAAACCGGGGATTTACGGAAGATTAGGGAAAACTATGTAAATGACACTGCTCCTGCAGAGTCAAGCGAAACGTTAGACCCCAAAAGAGGGAAGCCGGGAGCTGGGAGGAAAGCGACGAGAGAGGGGGGAAAATAAGAGCACATCCTTGGGAATTTCCCTCGGAAATCTGTGGATAATCCCACCCGTTTTAATGAAAGTTGTCAGGATTAAGAATGCCAAAATCCACTGAGGCTGGTGCGAGGGTAAAAACCAGGAACCTATTATATTCCTACATCACCTAATTGGAGGTAAAATTTCCATGAAGGGGTTTAGTGATGAGGCCTCTGATGAGATACAATGGTGAACGGATGAGATGATGGAGGAGAAAGTGAAAATGGACAGATAGACACACTGAGACACTTGCACACACTCCTAAAAACACACAACTATCCAACTTGTGCCTCACTAAAATGGCTCTCAGACAAAGTACGGCATTCCTCTTAGACATACTGATTAGTTGAAATATCTCTCAATCTGCCACCCTCCACCCTTCTTTCCCTCTCTCGTCTCCCTCTCTCTCCACCTCTCCCGCTGTCCGTGATGAGACGGTCACCTCAGTGTCAGTGGTGATGGCTAAGTGGGAGCTTGAGCACTTCCTTAATCAATCTGGGTAATAGAGAGGAGCTTGCCAGCCACACATCCTCTCTCTCTTTCACACACACATACATACGCACACACTCAAAGACCTGTCAGCTCTCATTCTCAGTCATCCTCCCGACTCATTGAGGCATTGAGCTCTCTCTCATACACAATGGCAAAGGAAGTAAACAGATTTGACACATTGCTGTTGATACACCTGCACAGCCAAAGAAGCACATCAAGCATAGATTAGCAGACTGGCGCATGAATTCGCAAACTCACACAGGAAATTATGAAGCGCCCATAGTCTAGATGACACACTCATACACACACACTCTGTCAGAAGGATATAGGCAGACAGCTGGGAATGTCACGCATGCATACTCAACAGGCAATCCAATAAAGGAGAGGACACAGCGAGGGCGAATACCTTGATAAGCTGTAGTATGCTTTGCATAAACACTCACCTCTTTTAAAACTGAGCATTTTGAACGTGTCGGTCAGTTCATGCATCTCATGCAGCAAAGCAGTTTTGAATGCAGTGGTGGGGAAAAGGGAGGGGACCGAGGAGCAGCCACCTGCTCATCAATACCATGGCAATACACACAGCTGTGTGTGGATGTGTGTTCGTCCAGTGTGTCAAATGAAGACATTTCCCCAGACAAGGTCTACCAGCATATTCCAGCCCTTTTTGTCAATATCCGGCCACATCTGTCCACTTTCCTCAGTATATTTCCTGAATCCCCTCTGTCCCGTCCTTTATCTGTCTATTTCTCTTACACTGTATTTGTGGCTATTTACTGTGCCATCTCATATGTCTCCCAATTTTGTTTTTTTTTTTCATGTCTCTGTCTACACAAACATCTTTCTCTCTCTTCTTTTCTTGCTCCATCCCTCCATCCATGTTGTCACTCTCTGACCTAGTCCAAATGGCCTCAAGATGTTGCTGCAATTCATTTGCATTTACTTACATCTCAAGTATGAACGCGGCCAAGAAAATGTTGGAGGAAATGTTGACCACATACTGTATGGCAAAAAGTGGTTGGCGGAAGACACAAAACAGATTCATGGTGAGAACATACAGTCAAAAGTTGTCTTTGTTTAGTTTTCTCAGAAATCACACTCCATTCTGCGAAAACCTCTGAGTTGCATTTGGACCAAATTTCCAAACTGTAAAGGTCATAATATTAGCTCATCAACACAATCATATCAATTGTCAGTAAACTGGATACAAGGGAAAAGGACCAGGACAAGGATGTCTCCGTTTCTACAGGTGTTTTGTTACCTTGGAAGCTTTCTCCATGAACTTCTAATAAAAAAATTATAATATTTTCCTATATTTTACATCAAATTCTAATTAATTTTGCTTCCTGGAAAACAGATGATCTTGAGTGGTGACTTCATCGGGCACCAAAGGTTGCACATAAAAATCCCAATAAAACCTTCACAGATTTTGAACAATCCCACCCCTGCATCTCACCCATCAAATAAAACTGTCTCTCTCTGGCTGAATTCCTGTTGCTTTACACAACCAACAATCTCTTCTTCCATTTTATCCATCCCCAGCATTTCTGTTTCTAACAGGAAATGCCCCAAGGTGGAAAGATGTTCTCCCAATGCATTTTATTATGAATTAAGCAAAAGAAAAATGTATTGAAATTGAAATTGTATTTCATATGTTGGCAAGAAAGATAATATCATCATGACGGAAGGCCTCATTGTCCAGCTGCTTTGTGGCACGTGCTGTATTTTCCATTAATCATGTTTGGAGTCAAGAAGCAAGTAAATGCAAGTCAATTGTAACAACGACGTGACGCCTATTTGGTGACTCTTGGCTCTTTTCTGCTTCTCATCCTTCCAGTCCACAGTCTGCTGTATGCCAGTCTCTCCACTCCCTTTCAAGGGAAGAATTCTTCCCTGTAATCCATCCCAGCTGTGGCAGATTGCACGGCCAATTAAAGAAAAACCGTTTGGCTCGCCCCAAACGAGGCGACCACATGTTGCAGCACGATCTCCCCTCCACTCTGCCTTTATCCCCCCCTGGGACCTCCCCTCGGAGGGGTTGGGGGTCACGGCGCTTGTCGTTTCTTCCGCACTGGAGCCAGGAGGAAAACATGGAGACTGAAGACAAACAAGACAATTAGCCCCAGCTCTGACTGAGCGTCTCCTCGAGAGCGGAATCCTGCGAGGTCACCGAGGCTATGTCACACACCCAAACCTACAGTAGAGGGCAACTGTCAACAAGGCGATTTACCCCCCCTGTGCTACCTCTCCTCTTCATGCTGATCACTCTGTTATGTTGTGTTGGTGGGTAGGGGGGGGGTGAAAGTTGAAACCACAGGGAAATCACAGAAGTGATGGCATGAATTGGTTTGGACACTGATGAAAGGACATTTCTGCCGCTGTGACGGGATTATAGCGTTATTGTCTCATAGGTTTTGGACATGAGGATGTTTTGGAATGTGCATAGCTGGGGACAGGATTGAGAAACAGAGGTCAGACATTAGCAAGCAGGGGCATTCACTGAGGCTGGTTAAATGAGGTTATAAATTTATTATGATATGGCGCAAAGAGAGGAGTGTCGGTGTCACTGAAGAAAAACAAGATAGAAAATAAATACAGGTAAACAGATGGGGCCTTTTTTTTTTTTACTATTGTCCATTCTGTGACTCTGATATGTGTGTACTCATGTGTGCGACTGGGTCTATACCCATGCTGGTGCCTGTATCTATGTCCAGGATGGTGTTTGTTTTCCCTCCTATGCCCCGTTGGCATCCCCACTCATGTCAGGGGCATAAAATTGAAGCAATGCTCTTTCTTCCCATAACGTGCAGCATAAACAGGAAATCTATCGCAGTGCCACATCAATGCAAACCCTGATATTGTAAACACACATAAGCTTACAGTATGTATACAGCAAGGGAATATATGGGGATAAGAGAAAGTGCCCAGTATAGATTTCCCTCCCTAAGACACTAAAACATTCCTGCTCACTGAGGTCTGCACAGCATCATGCAGACTAGTAAAAACAGATGCGATCCATGTAACCATATTCTATACAATATGTGCATGGCTCTTGGTATGGAAAACTATGACCACTTGTGACCCTAATGACCTGCAAATAAGTATACAAGGTGCACAGCACAAACACGTGTGGTTAACGTAAAAAACAGGAAAATACGCAGACAGAGTGCAACCCTCATTTTAGATTTTGGAAACAGCACGCTCAATTTTTGTATGTTGGCATGAGGTAAGACTTAGCAGTATGCCAAATGATTTAGCACTGGACACTATAAAGCGGTACATCGACATGCAGACGGAAGAAACAATTCTATCAGACGTTTGCCAAAAGCATTTAAAATGGCAGCAGCAGCTGATGTATATGGCATGTCACTTGCTATAAACATATGCCTGGCTGCCCTTGAAATTATATGACAACACAGCCTCCTTTTTTTTTTGCAAGAAAATAAAACTGTCTGGAACAAAATTTGAAGGAAAAAGGAGAGACAGACAAAGGGGACCGGTAGCAGAGTCACAGACGGACAGAACCACCCAAAAGAAAACAGACAGTGTTGCTTTCCCCATTACCATTTCAGACTTTGATAGGAACCAGAGAGGGAGAGTGGTGGCTAGTATATCAAACCCAGATCTCTCCTCCGCCCTCTCATTTTTGCAGTCATCTGTGTAATAGCAAGATCAATGCGAATGAAATCAACCGGCTGTCTCTATTATGACTGTCCTTCTGTTAAATCTCGAGCAAAAACGAGAGCAGTTCGTCGGACTCTCCCGGGGAACTGTTTAAGCTGTAGGCCAACTGGTTTGACGAGCCTGATTCATCCAGCATGCTTTTAAATTGGAAAATGTCCTCCTTTCTACATCTGCGCACAAATGTCAGCACCCACGCTGTTCTTCCCTTTGCTGATTTTTCCCTCCCCAGTTCGTTTCCCCCCCCCCCCCCCTCGCTCTGAACCCGCTTTCAATTCCCTCTGCGTGTTGACAGACACTCTCATCTGGGCGACCTTGCTTTCTTCCTGTGTTTCCAGGTTTGGGGAGGTTGGAGGGGGGTGAAAGGTGAAAGGTCGGCCTTGTGCTCGGTGCTGTCTCGGCCTCTGTCAACACAACCTCTGCTCTGCAATACCATTTCCCCTGGATCATACTAAAAGGGGAGGTGTGGGCGAGGGGGAGTAGTCAAGACAGTCAATTAGCTGCACTGTTGTGGGCTGACATACCACAGAGCGAGTGCTTCACATCATACCATACATACTGAATCTGCGGTGCATCATAAGGGTTATCATAAGGAATGTTAATGAACGGTTTTACGACCATTCATGTACACATAACGCTTACTGATGCATGTTACATTTTATGAACAATGCACATCAAATTTGTCAAACCAGGGTTATGATATTAGAGCATGAGTCACCTATTAGAATATTTAATCACTTTATTAAATAGACACACTGCATTAATAAGCTTATTCAATATTTTGATGGGTGCCTGTGGAATGAGGTGACTAATTGAAGATGTATTACAATGAGTCACCTATTGCAATATCAATCAATCAATTAATCAATTACTTCATTTGTCCAAGGGGCAATTGGCAGCAGTCAAATGCACCTGAATGCAACATATACATATAAAAACATAAAATAAATACAAAAGAAAGTAGAATACACAAATTAAAACAATTTCATATAAAACTGTAATTTAAAGTAAAAATGTAAAATTTCAACGTATCTGGGACTTAGGCAATTTGGGCAAGTCACTTTTTCCTTTAGTTCCATTTGTTTTTGCTAACGGCACTCTAGCAGGACAAGCAGCAAGTAAAATACTCTGGGTGTAGAGGATGGGAGCTGTCACCCTGAATCAACTCTGCTTTCTCTGATAACTGTTAAACAGAACAGACAGTTGAGGAGCAGTGATTTTCCTGCAGACATGAACGCTTTTCCGTTTCACAGTAAGATTCAAGATTCAAGACTCTTGAATTTGCATACACAAAAAAAACCCAAAATGCTCCCATCTCACAGCATTGCAACAACAACAGAAAGGAAATAGATATACTGTATATCTAAAAATAAGAGAAGAGTGCCAACAGATAAACTAAAATGTAAGAACTGGTTAAATAAAAGATTGATAGAACAATGACATCAGTGTCTGGTCCACATGAAATTTAACCAGCTTCCTCTAAAAAAAAAGAAAACTTACTGTAAATTACAGTATTGAAATAGACTTATTGATAGATTGTCATTGTGATTTTTAACTGAAAGAACATGAAGAAAAATGACTAAAATTACAGAGGTTATATTGTTAGAAAAACAGCATTGTTAGATTGATAAACTAAAAAATAAAATCTATTGTTTAAGTCTCACTATAGACTATAGCCACTTTACTTGACTTGCCATCATAGTTTCATTATTTGCCTCCTCTAAATGTGCAGCCCAGAACATGTCCAAAATGTTAAACTATTACAACCAGCCAGTAATACAAACATGGACAGATATGCAGGAGTCTAGTCTCAAAGCGACCTCATAAGGTTTTTTCCCCTCGCCTCTAGTTTGACCTTTCACCTCTAACCTGGGGTCATCTGTAGGAGGGATCTGAACTCCTGTTTGGAGTTCCACGTCTTTTCAATCAGACATCAAAAAGAACATAGGTAGAGTCATGCCTTAACACGTCCCTACCGTGCACTCTGACCCCAGCACTCAATCTAAGGCATTTTATGATCTGTTCAATACACTGTGATCAATGTTATTTAACTGTTTTCGTAAAAACGGACTTCCTCTAAAAGGTCAAAGGTCACAGTGATTATGAGCAAAGCCATGAGTGACCTGCCCCCCTTCCTCTGGAAATAGTCTATATTTCTCTTTGACCCCACCCATCCAAATATCCCGCAAGGTGGTAGGAGCCGCCTGTCATTGTGATTGATTGTCCCTAAATACAGCAGGGCTCGATCAGCGGTAGGTTTCTGTGGTAACTCACAGCGGGCCATGCGTGTGTTTGTGTATGTGCCTGTGGACTTTATTAAGATTGGTCGTTCTCATATACACGAGTCTCACCCTACAACCCTTCTCCGTATAGAAAACCATGCAAACCCAAATATTGGTTTGTCATCTGTTGCCAGTGTGTTTGTGTGTGTGTGTGTGTTACTGTGTGTAGGTATGTTTGTGTACATGTGTGTGTTTTTGTGTCTCAGAGTGTGAGAACTGAAGACATGGTCCCAGCAATAAGCGACAGAGAGGAATATGTTTTCCTTTCCATTGCTAGGAGAATGGAAAAATCTGGGGTGTAATGACTCAATCCGTGAAATGGGAGTTAAACCATAATAATCATTAAGGGGCGACCAACCACACACACACACGAAAAATCACACCGCATATCACCAGCTGCCTTGCCCTGCCCCATACTCCCCCCTGTGAAAACAATTCTCTGGGGCAGGTCACACACACACACATGCAAAAACTCAAGCGCAAACACCCAGAAAATCCTTTCCACCTTTCTCCTTTGTTCTTTCATTTCTTTCCACGCACTCATTGTAAGTTTAGCAAAAAAGAAATTGTCACAAGTACATTGCAAGTCACACCGAAGGAGCTCATGTGTATCTATGTACGTTCACACTCATGTTTGTCTTTGCACTGGCAGTGTGGACAGCAGTGTTTGGACAATGAAGTGGCCCTTATGGTCTGTTTCTCCATTTTAAGAGATGAGCAGTAATGACTGCGGAGCTACTAGCCTGACAGACAGCAGTGGGAAACATGCAGCTCAGCAGTCCTCCCCTCTCAGAGACACTACATCATTATCAGGTCCTTTGGTTTGTTTTTTTTGTTTTTTTTTCCTAGCCTGTTTCTGTTCATGTCTGCTTTATTCGCCTCTTCTCTTATCTGTTGCCATGTTGGCTGGTGGTCCCCAGGGTGAATCCACGCGGGTTTGATAGCTAGAGAAGAGTCACATGTGTCCGTCTTTCCCTCGGTCTCTTTTTAGTCTCTTGTTTCATCGCAGCTGTCCACTTTTCACCCCCTCATTCTCTTTGTACCTCCGCCTACTTGTCTCTCTGTCATTTTAACCTTCACTCTCTGTCTGCCTGTGCCTGTCAGTCTTTTCCCTCTTCTCTACTTTTCGCTTTCATCATGACTCTGTTTTTTCTGCTGAGGTGAGTGTTGATAGCTCCCATATTTTCTCCCAGCCCCTTTCTCTTCTTCTGCAGTCCTCTCATCTTCACTGCCCCACATCTTCCCATCCTGTGTTCCCTTGCCTGGTACGAATCAGACAACACATCATAGCCGAATAGGCTCTTTTTTCCCTTTTTTGTAAGGGCACAATACATTGCCATAATGTTTTTTTAAACTACAGTGCTATGGCATTGTCATTATTTAATGTCATTTTCAGGCAGCCACGGGTGATACACGTCAGTCATACCACACCACTGAATAACTGAGTTTGACTGGGTGGTTGGCAATATATACCATGATTACAGAGCCAAAAACACCATACCAAATAAAAATCTCTTAATTGAATTTCCATGAAATGGACTATATCACAATGTGCTGGATATAGATATTGTGATATAAAACTCCAAATACAGTCAAAGGACTTTATCACAACTACATCAATAAGCAGAACGCAGAAAACGCATGTTTGCTTTCTTGGTGAGAGTTAGATGAGAAGATCAGTACCACTCACCTGAGTATGTTAATTATGAAGCCAGGAGATTACATAGAGGTTAGCTTAGCTTAACACAAAGACTAGAAAGAGGGGAAACTATTTGCCTGGCCAAAGGTAAAAAAAAAAAAAAAAAATGCATCTACCAGAACCACTAAAGCTCTCAGATTTACGTGCTAGTTGCCGGGCAACCTCACGTTGATGACAAGACTCCAGAAAGTTACTGTGCCCAGCCAAGAAATAGTCCCACACACAACCCCCTGTTAAAACACAATTTGTTGTTTTTAATCTGATTTAAAAAACAGAAACAAACCAGACACAATCTGTTCATTTATGAGCTTTAGAGGTGGTGTTCGGAACTTTTTTTTACAGCTTTGAACAGAGACAGGCTACCAGTTTCCCCCCACCTCGTGTCTTTATGCTACTTTAAGCTAACTGGCTACTGTCTAATGCTTCATATTTAGCTTACAATTGCCGTAAGTAGCTGGAGTTTTTGCATATCTGTCATTCATAAAGTGCTATCTGTTGTATTTAGATGAGATTTGCATATTTTTTCTTGGTGGGTTCTGGCAAAGAAATATCCAAACAAAGTCTAACAGACACTGACAAATAAATACAAGATTTCAAGCTAACACCAGCAATGAAAGTCATACAGACAGTAAATTAGCATGAAATTGGCCACACTGGCCAAAAACAGCTTTACTCTATTATTTCTTCTGTATTAAATTTTAACCCATGCATTTTATTTATTGCTTATTTATTTATACAGGATCCAGTGCCATGTTGAGTATCAAGAATTCCATGTAAACACTGTATCCCAACTTTATCCAAGAATATTAAATAAAATTTGAAACTTAATCAGCAAAGGAATCTTATTTATGCAGTGGTGTTCACTATTCCTCCTCCTCCTCTGTACATGACTGTGAACATCCAGCAGCGTCATCAATGGAGAAGTACAATGTACTCGGCCGAGATCCATCATCATTCTTGGGCAAGCCGTTATTCTTGCCCGGCCATCCGTGGTCTTGTTTTCCGAGATCCCAGGAGTTCTGTCAACAGGGCGTCCGAGCTGGAGAGAACATACATTCCCTGTGTGCCCATGTCTGTCTGCTGCAGCCAGAGCTTGAGTTACAACACATAGCCAGGAAAAACAAATGACATCCTCTCCAAAGTTTAGAATCCAGGGCAAATTTTTTCTCCCCCCATTCTCTCCCAGATTGGATCGTGATAGATCCATCAACGTCCGCTTCGTAGTTTGAGCCAATTGTTCTGCCTGGCCATGATTTGATGGCTTCCATATGAGTGGGTATCCTCTTATGCTATAATGGGAGCTGCAATCAGGATCAGTGTGTGAACAGTGGCTGACATCCTACCATAAAGCACATTGGAGCAAGCACAGGCATACAGACAGAGGGAGGAACACACACTCGGTATAAAAACTGTGAATACCTGCATGTACACACTTTTAGATTTGATTGAATTAAGACAATAGTTTTGGAAGCACACACACACACACACACACACTGTGTGCTATTGTTACTGTTGTCATTCTTCATCTCATATCGTTGGTGTGCCATCAGCAGTGGTTTCAGCCCTCAGGATGGGGGTACTTCTAGAGACAGCACTTTTACAGTGAGGTAAAATGGCCCTGTCGTTCCCAATCCTACCTCAAATCCATCAGGTCTGTCACTCCCGTTACCAAAAGAAACTGAGGAGAGGGAAGGACGGCAATCCCCAACTTGGCAGGCACCCGAAATAATTTGGAAAACGTCACAGGGAACTATTCCAGAAATAGAGTCCTTAACAGTGTTACAGTGAAGAAAGAAAGCCATAAGTAGAGGGCTATTGAAAGCATAATGAAAAATAATACATCGTGGGAATGGAAAGCTTGAATCCTAAAGGGTTATTAAATTGTGGCAGTTGTGAAATAACTAAACACAGTAACCATACAAACTGTACCAGGAAAGGTCAACGGTGTGTTATAAAGAAAGCAAAGAAAAACAATTGTGGCCACTTACTGTGCACTCATAAACAAGTGGGGGATTGTTTTAGCTTTAGATTTAAACTTATACAGATCAGACAACAATGGACCCAAATCCTATTGTGGTCAATTTGATACAGAGAGTGTGAAACTGCTTATTGAGGTTTAGAAATATTTGAATTTCACAATTCAAGTTTTCCTGCCTGTTTTTTTTTTTTTGTTTTTTTTTAAAGTGATCTTACAAATATGGATATGTAGTAAGTAGTTTGTGATGTGATGTTGTGATGTGATGTTTGTGTTGATATATATACATGTGAAATAATTTATTTTATTTCCTTTATTTATAATAAAAGTACATAAATAATAGACCGATTGACCAATATATATATAAAAAAAGAGAAATTTCATCAATATCAACATTTCAGTATCTCAGAGAAGTCACCTTAAACAATGCCATTCACTAGCACTTGATTATTTACATTGATGATTTATTAGCAGGGAGTATGAAAATTAATAAAACAAAAATCTGAGATTAACATATCTTCACTATTAACAGACGGACCACATCTCTATCTGAATTAAAAATAGTGTTATCTAAATACAAAATTATTCTTGGTAGATCCATGTTCATTTAAATGACAACAAATAAGCCCTGAAGGATCAAATCTGAAGTCAAAAGAGGCCATTTTTAATTTTTATGGTGTCATATTATGTTGGTAATGCCCTCATATTTAACTGAATCTGTTTATCACACTAGTTCAGAGTATGTCTTTGTGTATATGTATGTATGAATATGTATAGGAACAAATGAGTCTGAGCTCTGTCTAATCAGCCTGACCTGAGGCTCTCATATAAGGATCTGCCATGTCTCCCTTACACACCACTAAATCTAGGGCATAATAACACCCTAATTCACACACTCGTAAATCTTCTCCTCCAGGCTCTGATGTCATCCCTGTGCACAGATACACACACACACACACACATACACACACACAGAGGTGGTCCATGATATAGGCCACATACGTGGTCGCCTAGGGCATCAAATGAGTGGGACATGTTTTTCTGACAGGTGTGCTTGCTTTTATACAGCTTTTGGAAACACATACCTGAAATACTTGATATTTTTCCTTCCTTTTTCAATGAAATTAAGTAGTTGTGTACACATGTGGTGTAGACGCTGGATATAAAAAACAATTAAGGAGAAGGAGTACCTGCACACTGAATTAGAGCTCCCTTCTCTTTATTAGCAACATAATGACCAACTACAGGTCTTCCTCAGGCAAATGAAGACTTGTGGTTGGTCATAATGATGTAAATAAAGAAAAGGGAGCTCTGATTCAGTGTGCAGATACTCCTTCTATCTAGTTTCCTTTATTTTTCCCATTGACCTGCATGAGTTTTCATCTGGTTTGATTTTCAAAGCTTTACTGACCATCAAAGTTCATGTGCTATCTCAGACAATGCCACCAAACACTCCCTGAATGGCACCTTGACCCCCACTTGCCTTTTTGCCCAAAGGATGGGGAGGACTTTGTCTGGTCTTGAGGTACCATTGTTGCACTTCATTTTAGTGCGAGTTAACTTTTGAAGTTCTAGGACTATTATTGCACTTTTTTGGGGCTCCAATCTAAAATCTTGCCTAGGGCACCAACATAGTCAGGGCCGGTCCTGCACACACACACATATAATGTTCATCATAAACTACTGCGGGAGGATATTTTTAACAATTCATTTCAATGCCTTTCCAGTGCCAAAGTTTGGGGCCTTTGAAGTTTGAGTGGAAGTGCAAGAGAGAGCTAGTTTAATTTCACTTTACTCAAAGGCTGCCAAGGTCCACGAGGACTTTCAAAAGCATTCAGACAGCTATAAAATTAAGCCCTGCTAAAAACACAATGTAATGAAAAAGGGGGGTTTCAGAAAAAAAGATTATGTTCAAGTGCAAGTTAAAAGGGAATGTTCAGGGGTGGGATCGCATCTCAAAACATTTATCAAATCTGTTACAGGACATATATTCATCTGTTTACGATGCCTCTGAGGATACAAATTAGCACAGTGCAGTTTGTGAAATGAAAAACAGATCCATTGCAAAGAGCAATTTAGGACAAACTGACAGTGCATTTCAACTTTGGGGATATACAATTCTGGCATGTCTTACACTTCAAATGCTTTGAAACAATATCCAATAATCCTTTCCTTTTCTACTTTGTCTTTGAGAATGACGGGTCAAGGGAGCAGGATATGATATATAGGAAGTAGTGTGTACACAGAGATGAAAACAGAAACAAAGAGAAAGTAAAGCAGAAGGCAGTGGAAGAGGCACTTTCAATGGTCTGAGAAAGTACTTTGCTTGTCTCAAAGCTTCATCCAGTACCAGAATATTCAGTAAGACTTTGCTATCATCAATGCCTCATGTCAAAATACAGGATACATGGATTCACAGCCTTGACAAAACTGTTTGTGTTAGATTGTAATGGCTCATAATCTTTATCTTTATTTCTATTGCCCTTCTTTATTAATATAGTGTCACTGAAATAAGAGAGAGACCAGAGAATATAAAACACCCATAGAGGCAAATTCACTCATAGCATCTGTAAGTAGGCATGGCGGGCTTACATAACCTTTCCAAAACCAAAATCAAGAGCAAAAGTGTATGCATTGGTGTTCATCTGCTCTGGTGTAAACTGCAGTCATTAGCATGTCCAACTAACTAGCCGTCTACCTAGTAACTAAGTGTTACTTCCAATGCCAACAAAACAAAACATTAACTAACTAGTTTGTGGTGTTACAGGTTACTTTTAAATAAAGCCCCATTCATGACTAGCATATCCACTGTGTAGTATTTCATAATTGTGTGGGAGCTTATCTTGGATGAGTTTGGGCTAATGTTAGCTGCTCTGTCTTGCCAACGTGTTCATAATAAAAGCCTTTCCTTTGTAATGTTAAAAGCGAGCTAAGCAGCCAACCAAGGTAATGTCAAACAAAATAACAGTTTGAATATTTTCCCTATCATTGACAAGCTCTGCACCCATGCTGTTTCTTTATTCCCATGTGAACATGTAGCTTTAGCTTCAGTCTTTTAGCATGATATCATGAATGAAGCCATTATGAGCATATTTAAGAACCTTTTACAAGCTTTTTGTTTGATAAGTCAGTGGGAGACAGTTTTCAACCCTGTCATGGGGCTAACAGCTTAAATATCTAACTACAGCTGACAGATTTTATCAGCTGTCAATTACAATTTTCATTTCAGATGGCAAATATGATGCTCCCTGGCTCGAAAGGAAATGTTTTTGTCTATGTCTGCCTGAAATCAAGGAACCATTGTTTCAAAAATTACTAATTTTCAATATGTGCGTAAAAACCCTGAATGGAAACAAACAGACAAAAAAAAAGTGAATACTGAATAAGTCATGCATGTAACTTAAATGTTCACTGAAGCTTCCACTCCACTGAAGAGATGAAAAACACTATAATTATAATAACATCATCTTGTTGCGCACTCTTCTTCTGCAATTGTTCAATGGCCCCCGACTGGAAAATTAGCGCCACCAGCTGTTTATATTGACGACTCGATTCCAAATATTCTCTTAACGGCAATGGATGGAAACAAGCATTAATTTGAACTTTCTTTTGCTGATATTTTGGAAATGTGGTTGAAATTTGCGCAACATTGCGATGGAAACCTGGCATTTGTAAACTGCACATGTTCCAGAATGGAAAGCTTAACATAGCAACAGTAACTAAGGGGAACGAGGGGGGGGGGCATTCAGCAGTAGGAGAAATAGATTAGAAACATATAAAGCTGGAAAGTAGATGATATAAAGTAATTACAAACATCAGTGAAAATGTGCTCTATGCACAACATCATCCATCATGGTTGTACCATTAAAGTGTTATGAATCAGCATCATCTGTGAGTGATGCAGAAGAGGAGAAAATAAGAGAGAATGAAACCTTAGAAGAGAGAGGTCCTCCTCCTCCTCTTCCTCCACCTCCTCCCATCAGTCTCCAGCACATTAATTGAGTTTGGATGGATTGGAGATCGATGGCGGGGAGGCCCCTCGATTGCTCAGCAGTAAGAGGGATTAAAATTTGAAATCAATTAGTTTTGTGTCTGCAAACCCTTACCTCTGTGGGAAGAGAAAATCAATTAAGGAAATTAAAAGTTGAAGCAGCGACAAGAAAGTCATTTTCAACGAGCTTCGACGCTTTCATCTCGGCCAGCGCTCAGACGCCAAGTGGCACCAAGGATCAGATGGTGGTTTTTATCTCGGTTGCTTAAAGTTTGGCTCCCTGGAGAAATAGAGGGGAGGTATCTGACCTTTCAACTTTCGGCCTCTGAAGCGGCCTCCTCCAGGCACACCTGGCTCGCGGTGCTGCATGGAACACACACAAAGCTGCACACACACACACACTGAGATAAAATGAAACCACAGCTACTGTTCAAAACTCTGTGTCTGTACAAAGAAAGCTAAAAATCCATAACACCAAGAGTGTTTATTTAATGTACAGCAAACAAAGCCCTCCAGTGCTCAAAAATATTCATCTATTTCATTCTGAATTTCACAAAAGACCTGAGCTCTTACACATCAAACCCAGACTTCAAGCTCCGGTGGTTTTTGAGTCAACACATTCAAACAATCCTCTGAAAGTCTTCTCACATAATATAGAAATGGATATGCTTTCTGTCTCACACAGCCCCTGTATGCATGTGTGTGAGTGTTTGTTGTCAGAAATCACCATTCCAGCTACTCAATAGCTCCTAATCGCTATGGATAGAGGTAGACATCTAGTGATAAAAGTGCAGATAGATGCTAGGTACAGAGATAGAGAGGTTAGAGGTAAGTAGACAGAGTGTCTCTTTGAAGTCTCCGCTCTGCCTGGTAACAGACCACACATCTCATTCAGTCGATAGCCATCACTGTTGTCTCTGCAGGGAATCATCACCACAGGTCAGAGGTCAGCCAGTGACAAAATAGGAACAGAAGTAGACATCAATGAGAAGACTTACAAATACACACGTAGACATGCACAAGTAGTCAAATGCATTTACTTCCCTTTTTTTAACTGATGGACCAAGTTTCTTGATATCAGGTGTTAAATGGCCAGTATGTAGGATTTAGTGGCATCTAGGATACAGATTACAACTAATTGAATATCCCTCCCCCTCCCCTTCCAAGCGTGTAGGAGAACCTATGGTGGCCGTGAAACAAACAAAAATGTAAAAGGTCCTCTCTAGAGCCAGTGTTTGGTTTGTCCATTCCGGGCTACTGGACCCACTCCCTATGTGGACATAAAGGGCTCATTCTAAGGTAACAAAAACACAACAATTCTTATAATCGTGGGATTATACACTAATTAAAACATACTTATGAATATTATATTCCAATTCTGTCAGTTGATCCCCTAAATCAGACACTCTGTCTGACAAGCTGCTGGTGTTGCAGGGATAGTTCTGTCTACAGGATCCATAGCCAGAGCTGATGTCCATGCATTAATATAACTATGCCCAAAAAGTCTAAACTATCACTTTAACCATTTTTATTTATCTAGAAGTCTAGAAGTTTATCTGTGACATTTGAGTCCTCTGACCTTCATCAGTCACATTTCATTTTGTTTTGCTTTTAACCCTCCCAAATAAGTAGAATAAAGAAGTTTTATAGTTATGAAGATTCTTATATGCCTAGAGAGGAGAGCGTTCAGGGCAAATCTTAGCTACCTGCAGGTGACAAGAGACTACACAGGTGAAAGGTTTGGCTTGACAAACAAAAGTATGGCAAGAATAATTTCTCCCAAAAAACTTCACATTCTCAAACAACAAAACAACAAACACTGACTTTTGTCAGTGCTTTATAGAATCACCTCAGTTGGAGGGTGCGACTTTGCTGAGGATGGGACTTCTGGAGTGCCAAGTTCAGTCACCGGGGTGAATGTTAAACTAACTGTTGATGTCAGTAAATAACTCCAAAATGTAGGCCAGCCACTTGTTAAACCATAATGTCTTAATAAGCAATAAAAACAATCCTTTTTCACTTTCTTTACAAAATTGCTCAATGAGGAAAGTAATAGTTGAAACCACATCAGATAGGAAATAACAGTTTCCTTAACAGTAATTAGTGATCACTCTCAATCAGCGTCTGTTAACATTTGCAGGACTGGTGGGTACTGCAGTCCTCACAGTTACCTCTCGCTGCTTGAAGTTCACCGATGCAGGTTTAAACTCTTTCAGTTTTTGCGTACATTGTGTTTATTATATCATGCTCTGCTTATAATTAATCTGCACTCACAATGTGCTTTTAATGCCTTATGAGCACCACTTTGTGAAGCGCACACACACACACATACACACACATATACACGTACTACACACACTACACACACTCGGTGGATAAAGGAGCTCTTATGTCTGTAAGAGAGAGAGGGAGAAAACGCTCCTCTACTCTGTCTCCCTACAAAAGAAGCAAACAGGCTTTGATATCGCTGAAGAGAAGTTCCCTCCGAGCCCAGTTGGAAGTAATCTATTCTATACATATAAAAACACAGAGCCATTTCCCTGCCCTGCACTCGTCCTACAGTGGAGAGTCTTTCCAAAAGGGATGGAGGCGCACAGAGAGCGTGATGGAATGAAAAGAGGGGCACGGGGTAAGGACGTAAAAGGATATGAGGGGAGAAAAGGAGCTGGGAAAGAGAAGAGGGGAGAAACAGGGGGAGCGAGGGTAAGAGGTGAGAGGGGGGAGAATGAAGACAGAGCCGAGAGCGGTGAAGAAAAATCATCTTATCCCAAAGTATCTGCACCTGAGAGCAATTTGTCCCCAATTTTGGGAGCTTAATCACACCATTGAAGTGTGTGCACACAAATACTGAGACACATACACACACAGCAGCCGCATTTGCAGGGTCTGGAGGGAGTTAGACACGCGGATGATGTCTTCTGGGAAAGCTGCAGGGGTCTTTGAAGAGATACCCAGCTCTCCACCACTCTGCACGCTAGACGGTGGGGGCCCTCTCATTTCTAGTACGGCAAGTGTGTGTGTGTGTGTGTGTGTGTGTGTGTTTGTGTTATATGTGCATGTGTGACCCAGACTCCTCCATCTTCTGACATGAGTGGGGTTTTTTTCTTAATACTCCACAGGCTCTCTTTCATGGTCTGGGCACTAAGCATTTTCCCCTCTCTCCTCTTTTCCTTCATTCTTTCTTTCTGGTGAAGTAGCTTGGGTGGAGCTCTTCTTGTGGGCGAGGGTGGTATGGAGATAGAAAGAGAGAGGGAGACAGAGAAAGAAAGAAAGAAAGAAAGAAAGAAAGAAAGAAAGAAAGAAAGAAAGAAAGAAAGAGAGAGAAAGAAAGAATAATTGCACTCAGCTTCTCTGTATCTTTTTTATCTGTGTGTCGGAAACAAGGCATTAGCCTCTGGAGTGCAGCCAATGCTGGTTCTTTATGATTGGGTAATAATAAAAACTGTCCCAGATCAGATGAGATGATGGAATGAACATTTGAGATGGGGCAAGGAGAAGGAGGAGGAGGAGGAGGAGGCACTGTGAGGGTTGAGTAGAGGAGGGAGTTTTGCGGTGAGGAGAGTTTGCTTAAAGCGCTGAGCTGTTATTGCAACGGGCGGCTCAGGAATGCAACCGCTCACTACACCGACCAGAGAGCAGGGGAGAGAGAAAGGAAAAGGAAAAAACGGAGAGAGAGAGAGATTGGTAAACCAGAGTGCGACCAGGCTAACCACATTATGTCATCAGGGCTTTATGATCTGCTAATAACCAAATCGTATTGAAGAAAAACACTCTGGTTTCAATTAGAGTCCACAAATGCTGTTTGACTTTTAGACATATAGGTTCCATATCTGGGAATGCTAATTGTCAAAGCATGTGGACATAAAAAGTCTGAGACGGGCATTTGCTATAGCCAGAAATTATGACAAACATGGGCACATGTCCTAATTCAAAAATGCATGATGGCTAAAATGGTGTATTGTTTACATTCCATATAATGTTACTGCAATATAGTTTAAATATTACCAGTTGTGTGCATGACATTAATTTGAATAAGAATGTGATCCTTTCCTCTTAAAGGTCCAGTGTGGAGGATTTAGTGGCATCTAGCGGTGAGGTTACAGACCGTATCCAACTGAATATCCCTCCCTCTCACCTTCCAAGTGTGTAGGAGACCCTGCAGTAGCCACGAAACTTGCCAAAAAATACAAAAGTCCCTCTCTAGTGCCAGTATTTGGTTTGTCAGTTCTGGGCTACTGTAGAAACATGGCGGTACAACATGGCGGCCTCTGTGGAAGAGGACCTGCTTCCTATGTAGAAGGGGTGTAATGGCACACCAAGTTCACGGTTTGGTATGTACCTCGGTTTTGGGGTCATGGTTTGGAGCGATTTTGGTACAGTAGGGAAAAAAAGTAAAATTAGAAAATAACATTTTGGTCCTTACACCCTGGTCCTTTAAATTCGAAACTTTAAGAAAACATGTCAAGACAAAAATGCAGAACACTGACAAAACCATAAAAATTAGCCTAGAATATGATATGCTGAAGAAAAACAAGTCGACAAGGACAAGCTGTTACCTTAAAATTATAAGATTCTACCTAAATATTTTGTCAAAAATGAATTATCCAGATAACACTACAAGTTGTTAACATTTTTTTGTAGATTTATTTTTAATCTTATGCATTAAAGGCCCAGTAATTTGAAAGAATAAAAGTCTACTGCCAGCCTAAGTGGACGTGAGGCTGTACAGAGTAGTACTTTGAGCAAAATGCTCACACTAGCTTGAAACATGCTCACAATAACAATGCTAACATGCTGAGCAGGTGTAATGTCAACCATATTCGCCATCTTCCACCATGTTCTCAGCGTTTCAGCATGCTAAATTGGCACCATTGATTCAAAGTTCAACAGAGGCTGATGGGAATGCAATCAGTTTTACTGAAATTTGGACATAAACCATAATATTAGACACATTAAAATATTTTCACTGACTGGTTGTGCTAGACGGAAATGTTAGGGGATCCCCAAATTTAATACAGTTCATCCTGAGTGGGATCTGAATGTCTTTGCCGAATTTCACTGTAATCCATCCAACAGTTGTGACATTGTACTCAAAACCACTTATATGAACTTAAAGGTGAGAACCATGAATGTCTGTACCACATTTTATGCCAATTTCCAATAGTTGTTGATTTTTTTAGTCTGGATCAAAGTGGTGGACTGACCTACTGATAAACTGACAAACCAACAATGCCATAATTAGAGCCATGCTGCTAGTGTGGCTAAAACAGAAAAGGTTCTATCTCCAAAATCATGAACTTGAAAACCTGCAATGCCAAACAGTGCTTAAAGGGTATGCAGGACAAATCAAGGTCTGCTTCTTTACCACTAGAGAACCTCAGGCTTCCTGTTAATTTGAACAATAAAAGATAACTTCACTGCATGTCAGTGTTGCTATCTAGGATGTGAAAACTTTGAACCCCAGTATCTCAAAATGAGTCAGATCACAGCCAAAGTCATGACGCATTGTTATATGTTTTACATTCAATAGTGTTATAATATCAGTATCTGGATGATAGAACCACAGTAGCCACAGAGGGGGCAGACAGCTGTCACTGCGTAACACTGCATCAGATTTAATCCAATTAATGTTTTGTGCTGTTTAGACGCTTGTAAGAGCCTGAAGAGCAAAGATACTGTGGGACAATTCCCTCTAGACATGCCAATGTTGATCATTTGATTAGGTACTTTTAATTAGTGGCTAACACAACCTGAAAACAGCCTGAGATAAATCAGTTGGAACAGCCAGCATCCAAGGGCGGAAAGGAGGGATTTGGGCGGCGCTAACCCATCTATCACCCTGTCTCAAAAGGTCTCTAATTAGCCGGGGCCAATCAACAGAGACAATCCATCAGCCCTCACGTCAGCCTCGACCAATCACAGATGTCCATTAGTCAGCGTCTGCGGCCGGCTGAGCCAATGGCATGGCTGGATGATGGAGGGAAGCGAGGGCAGGCTGCCAGGGATGCGGGGGTTTAGAGGACGAGGGTTGGAATGGGCTGTGACAGCTTTATTCATCCGACGCTTAAACGGCCTCCGAGGAGAGGCAGAGAAATGTCAACGTGGAGAGGACGATTACGAGAGATATCGATCCCTTTTCCTTCCCCGAAAAGAAAAGAAAACACTCCTCCTCCTATGTATGCCTCAACACTCCCCGAGGCCTGCTCCGGTAGACACTGGGAGACAGGTGGAGAAAAGAGGGAGGGAAGAAAGGAGGGATAGAGGGCGGATGCTCTGTCCCTCTCATTCATTCTATTCTCTCTCTTGTGCTGGCTCTTGGGTTTTTGCTGGCAGTGCATCTGCTTTACAGCAATACAGATAATGCTTACCCAAGGCCGTTTGGCTTTGGACCATCAGAACAACTGTGGCAGGGAGGCACAGGCGAAAATTTAAAAAACAATCAGCAGGGGTGGAAAAATGGGTCCTGATTCTAAAAATGTGACATGGCAGACTTGTCTGCGAAGTTTTAATGAAGGCAAAAACCATTAGGATTATATTTTGCTAATGGTAATTGCTTGCTCATATTGCTTTTTAAGTGTTTCTTTCCGTTCATTAAAAAGCCAGACAGGCTCAGAGGAACAAAGTGGTAAAGAGGGAATGACAGCTCCAGACACGCAAAGTCACTCATTCAATGCCCACACTAAAACTGTGGTTGTATTAACACTTACCAGCACACTTCATGCTAGTTGCATGGCACCTTGTTTTTTCAGAAACTTTTCTGTTCATAAATGTTTTATGTGTATCACACTACACTCATGCATTCCTATACACAAACACTGATTCAAGTGTGCACTGCTGCTATGTGCATTATACATAATAAAATTGGTCATACTGTATTTATCTCTTCATGCTTTTCTTCTCACTATTTCTTTGCTCTATTGAAGTTTGGAGGTAATCTGTGGAGTATTTGACAGCTAGACATGCTGTCGGGGCGACCATACAGGCAACATGATGCACATGTCCCGCTGATGGTTTCATGCAGTTCTACTGATTGGCAGTGGCAACAACATACAAAGAAACATGTGTATCCAAAGGCAAGCAAGAGAGAGGAAGACTAATTACTAGAAAACATGGATGTACAAAATGTATGATTTAAAATATATTTTTTAAATCTGCTGTGCAAATGTTTTATGAAGAGGTAAAAGCATTCAACTTGTAATTAGACATCAAGGATACACACAATGCGTTTTCATGGGAAAACACTGAATGTAAATGACAGTTTGTTTAGAAGAAAACTCCACAGGGCACCTTTAATTTTGTACACTCATTTTCAATATTACACCCAAATGTAGTTTAAAGTATATAAATGGCTAAAATGTTAGCTTCTTTGCAACTTGTTAAATCACCTAATTGCTCATCCTTCTTGCCCCACCGGTCTTCATTAGAACAGTGTTGCTGTGTTTCCAGATCTAAGCAATTACTTTAGTGAATGCTTTTTTATCATGATGGCCAAAACTATGAAAACGTCTTTGGAAATGTGTATCTACTATTTACACTGCACAAATTAAATCATGTGCAAAGAAAAAGAAAAAAGAAAGATGTGCACACACAGTATTTTCCACATTGTTCTCACGCACATTGAAACACACAGAACTGCATGCGCAGTAAATTGTGCACATCTAATCGTCATCATCATCGCCTACTGTAAAGTATTAACATGAACTAACACACAAAAGCTTGCTTCCTGGTACCCTATTTTCAGCCTCTCTGTTACACCCATACACACGCTCCAGACGCTGCGCTGTGGGTGAACCTGGGCGGTGTTTCCTGATGTCATTAAGTGTGGGTTCTCCAGGGCCACATTGCCACATTTCACTCTCCTACAGCTGCTGCTCAGGCCAAGTCCAGTAATCACTACTTACCAGCCACTCTGAGCCACAAGCGCGCCAGCAGGAAAAGGCTCCAGGACCTGCACTCGGGGCCAACTCGCTCAACCCATGTCAATCAAGTCCACTCAGAAACAAGCCCGGTACCAACGGAGTCTCCTCTGAGCCCAAACACGTTACATGAATCGAGAACTTTAGCTCATTTACATGAATTGGCAGGACGGATGAACAGATGTCTAGCAATGACTTCTCTTGATTTTGCGAGCCAAATGTTGAGGGAATTTCGAGCCAACATTTTGAAAAGAAATTGTCCCCTCGGTAAAATGGTGGACTGCTAAAAAACCACAAAGCCTGCTGAGTTTCTTTGTAGGCCTTCTGCTTTATTCATTTCTTTCCCCTGCTGCTGTTATTGGAGCTGACCCCTCACCTGGCCAGCTCAGACACAGCAGACCCAAAGCATATTCTCCATCAGCCATTGGTTAAATGTCTGAGCCAACAGGATGTGACCACACAGACGGGAGACATATATAACATTTTATAGGAGTTCAGTGAAAAAGGAAAAAAGCAAAAGAAGAAAGGAGTGACCAGGCAAATGCAAACAATCCTCATACTTACAAGAGCTGTTTGTTTTGTCATGTTAATTGCAGCTCAGTCGACAGGAAATGTATGGGCCTGATGCAGCAAGTGAAGCTAAAGTGTTTCTGAATATTCACCAGAAATAGCGTTCTTGTGGCTATCAGCATCTGGCTGGAACAATGGAGGACCTATAATTATACTGTATGCATACATATTTTGAGGGCTGCGTGAATGTGTGTGAGCTAACGTGTTACTGCGGTCATGAGAAAGCTGAAATTCCAAACTTTCGCCGATTAATTCATTCATTTCGATTTGAAAGAATAGATCGACATTTGGGGAAATACGCTTATTTCCTTCCTTCCTGAGGCTTAGACTAGTACATTTTTACTCTCACGTTTGGCTGGAAACAGGATGAATAGACTGGCCAAAGGTGACAAAATTCACCTCACAGCACTTCTAAATCTCACAGAGTAACAATGTTGCATGACGTTTGTTTGATACGTACAAACACAAAGTGAAAAAAGTTTTTTCCAGTGTTTATGCTAAGCTAAGCTAAGTCGGCTCCTGGCTGTAGCTTCGTATTTAACATTCAGACGCAAGAGTGCTATATGCCTCAGAACAAAAGCAAATAAGTGTATTTCCCAAAATGTTGCACTGTTACTTTGCTGTGTTGGCTGAAAAAAATAGAAATTCCTTGGACTCCATTTAATACTGTCAAAAAAGTGTAATTGTGAAGTAAAAAAAAAAAAGTAAAGAGTTTTGTCTTTGGTCCTAAAACGTTGAAATGATGGAGATACAAATTCTTTCCCAGACATGACTAATAATAATAAAAAAAAACTCCCCCACCAACACTACAAGGTTAGTGGCAGGGTATTAATTTCATACCTGGAAAAAGAAAACTGCTAAAGCAGTCCTCAAAAACTTCAAAAACACTGTCTACTTCTTGGCAGACATAAGTCAAATTAGAGCTGCTAGCAGCAGCACTTGGATCGCAAAGGGACAAAAAGAAAAGAAAAAGAAAGGAGAACAAACCATCCTCTCAGGTTTACTGCCTTGGAGCGAGAGGGATTGAAATACAAGATACTGGCTGAGTGTGTAGCGTCACCGTCGAAGTTTATACACTCACTATACGAGCGCTATTAAAGACAGAAGAAAAAGAGAGCGGAGACAAAGAAAAGAGAAAGGAGAGTAATTTAATTTCATCCGCACTAAAAGGCAGAGTGTTGGCATCGGTCAGTGATTCGCCTCGTTAGCTCCCCACCTCTCTCACGCCAGCCAACGCGTGAGTAATGTGGATGATGGAGACTTTGCCCTTCTCCTCCTCCTCCTCACCACCACTCTCCTTTTCTTCTTTGTTCCACCTCTTGCTTATCTGCTCATCCCCCAAATTGCCCCATACAGTACAAGTTTAAACGTTTCATTCAAAGTGCAGATAGAGATCTCAGAAGCAATGTGGAACTTTTTTTTTCTTAAATCAGGAATGAGGGGGATGTTTTTAAAAGTGTGTGTCTGTGTGTGTGTGTGTGTGTGTCAGATGCAGTTCAATAGGTTATTGTAGCAGCTTCAGGAAGTGTAAAAGGATCCGCGACATTAAATGGCCATCAGGGTCAACTATCAGATTCCCCTAAGACAAGCCCGGGCAATTAGAGAAAAACAAGACAAAGGACACACACACACGCACGAGTGCATGCACACACACATTTAAAAACAGGTTCACAGGCATGCACACACACATGCAAGACCGTCACACCGATACAGTGTGTGTATTCAACTTGTATCTGATAAAAAAAAAAAAAGAGAGAAGAAAAATCAGATGCACACATAATGCACTCACACTTAGTCACAGCACACATGTACTAAACGCCACACACGTACTGTACGCCAGCACTGCCACACACACACACTTCTCACTTCATCACCCTGCGGGCTTGTTAAAAGGCAGTTTGCAGCACGCAGTAAAGCAGGGCTACGAGTTGCCACAGCGAGTCAGGTAACAAATTGGCAGGGTTGTTTTCCTTTGCCGCTGATTGTGGGAGTGGGTGTTTTCACTGCCGCCGCCGCCGCCGAGTCACCCTGTCGGAGGCCCGAGCCTGCGCTGGAGCGTGAATGAGAAGGAAATGATGGAAACACTATTCACGTCTTCTCTCTCTCTCTCTCTCTCTGTTTCTTTTCTTCCCTCCGCTTTTGTTCCGCTCTCCTCTTTTCTTTTTTTTCTTTCCTCCTCAGCTCTCTTCCTGCCTCCCTGTCTGTTTCTCTCTCTCTTCATTCTAACTCTCAGCCTGAGGGCCACCAGACACATTATTAATCTATTACACTCCCCCTCTCCTTCTCTACTCATTTGCGCTGTCATCATGCTTCCTCTGCGGCGTGTTTTTTTTTCCTTTTCGTCCTTTTTTTTTTTTTTTGATTCTCACTGTCGCCGTATTTAATTTCAAAGTATGAACAGAGATTTAATTTAGTTTCTAGAAGGGGGCAGAGACGGGAAGAGAGAAGTCAGGGAGCTATGAGATTCAAGGAATGTGAGGCAAGTGATTGATGACAGGCTGCAAATGAACGAATAACTGAACACAACAAAGGTCTTTCATTGAGGAATCTTCAACACCTCTTATGGTCCAACTGAAATCACATTTAGTCATCCATTTTCGCAGTCAAAAAATAATGTTGACATGTTTTTAAACACGCTGTATTTCTTAATAGTTTCTTATTATTCTTCTTTGGGGAAATATCACATTTTGTCTCATAAATCAAAATTCCCCATTACCCATAGTAACGAGTGAGCTATGTGAATTGTGCACACAGCTTCCAGTACAGTAGGTCAAAGTTCAAGCAAGAAGTGAGTTTGAAGGGTTTTTATAACAAATAACTGTAACTGTAACAGTAACTGACAGGCTAAACCACAAAAATGAAGTTGTGATAAACTGAAATCGTTTAAAACTGATTAGCAGCCAATCAGATTTTGACTACCCTTGCTTGTCTTGTCTTTATTTATTTGTTACATATTTGTTGTCTTACTTTTTCTTTACTTTTTTTTTGTTTTTCTCCCATTTTTTACAGGCATTTTTTTTCTTATATATGCTTATATGCTTTCATTTTTAAATGTGAAGCACTTTATAACCAGTTGAAGGGTGCTATAGAGATCCATTAGAATAAGCACATACCATTCTGTCATTACTTAACCATTCTGTGAATCTATTGCAGGCATGTAGTTTCTGTTTAAAATGAAACTTCCCTCATTTGCAGATACATGTATGTACTTCAAGGCAAATCCACAAAGAAAAACCAAAACCATTCATCAAACATTTACTGTATTGTTTCATCAATAAAACATCTCCTCAAAACTTCAAGACAGACATGGAGATGAAACAGATTTTGCTCAGCTTGTTTGTTACGACTCTGTTAACCAGTGTTCCACAACAAAAGCCCCCCAATAACAAAGGGGTCATTTTGCCATAAAATCCTAAATGAACTGTAGAGAGAGGAAACCAGAGAAGAAAGAGTTCAGTCTGAAATATAAAGACTTCACCATGGCACTATTTCCTGATGGGCAATCACAGGCTGCTCTTCCAGGCTTTGCTCACTCTTCAATGTTAAGTGTGTGTGTAGGAGCATGTGTGTGTGTGTGACTGGAGGCCAACCCCCAAAACACCTATATGATTACAGCTTGGCTCTCCAACCTCTCCTTCTTCTTTTTTTTTTTTTTACATCCAAGGTAATGACTGCACATCCAGACGGGGGAGGGGAGATGATGACCAGACCTTTGATTGGACACAGGGCCAAGACGTGGAACGCGGCTGGATGCGGCGCCGACAGACGGACGAACAGACAGCGAGGTGCAGACAGGGGACGTTCCAGAGTCCAATTATACAAGCCTCTCCCTCTCTCTCTCTCTCTCTCCCTCTCACTCTCTCTCTCTGTTCCTTTTTTTTTTCCTTGCCAGACTTTGCCTCCGTCCATCATTGTGAACAGCATCATCAATGAGGCTAATATTAATGCCATCCACAACGCTGTCTCCCTCCCTGCACACACACACACACACGTGCACACAGATGACATGTTGTAGCGACAGCCCATAATTCCGTGTGCACTGACCCTGACAGGGTGAAACATAAAACACTCTATTTTAAGGGGATAAGCAGGTTTTATAGCAATACATGTCAGTCTATGAAGCACACACAAACACATACATACATGTGTCTGTATAGAGAGTATTCCCACTACTTGTCATGGCCTTTGTTTGACTTTCCTCATAGTGTTTAACCTTATTCGGTCCTCATAAGGACAGAAAAACGGGCACATGCGGTTACTCTCTTTTGTAAATGCTGTTTTCTTCGCGTGTCTGTTCAGTGAAGCAGATGGCGATGGAGCGAGCAAAAGAGGGAAAAAGAAGAAGTTGGGTGTCTTGTATGGAGGAGTTTATACTTTATGTCTCTCCAAATTGGAGCCTTTGGCAGTTCCTGGTCTTGCTCATACATACATGGCAGCAGATCAATCCCTCAACTCTTTTCTGTCGCTCCGTATCTCCGCCTGAGGTATTGAAATCCCCAACTGCGAATGTTCCTATTTGCATGTGTCACTGCGCGCGCACTCGTCTGTGTGCGTACATATGTGTCAAGCTTAGAGCAGAGAAAAAGAGAAGAGGGAAGAGAGCGTTAAACAGAATTCGGGGAGAAGGGGGGGGGGGGGGGGGGCAAATGAGAGCATAGAGAAGCCCGGTGCACTGAGAAGTCACTTTATGTCTCTCCAAACTCAAACACTTGACTCCAGATCGTTGGCTTATTTCTCATGCTGCCCGGCTGCCAATTCAGATTATTATCCAACTGTACTTGGAAAGTGAGCACTCTTGGTTTTCCCTCTGCCAGTCTGCTCTTATTGGGATATGACGGAATGTTTCAGGATGCATGCTGTTTCTGGTGACAGGGGGACGCATTGTCTGGGTCTGATTGTCCTTCCTCTGTGCAATCAAGAGGGCTTGATTTGGGGAGATGGCATATTTCCTGATCCAATTATTAACAACTGAACACACTTTCATGACTAACTGTATTATTTTGGCTTTGAAGAGAGAGTATTTCCACTTTTACTGCAGCTTAATGGGTTGTGTGTCTCTGGCTTTCCATTCCAGTGCATTGGCGTGTGTGTGTGCGTGCGTGTGTGTGTGTGCATGCACAGCCTTGCCAAAATTTACACACATACGAAACTTCCTGCTGCAGTATTGTCTGGGCCAAACTTGACATTTCCTACATATTTTTTTTAACCACTCACATCTCGCATTCATGCCGTCTGGTGTCCAGTAGGAAGGCACAAAGGAGCACGCGATGTGAGGGCTGAGGCCTGTCCAAACAACCGGTGCAAATATGAACTACCTCTGAGATTTGTCCTGATATAACAAGAGAAATGTTGATAACAATGGATTGTAGGGGAACATGTTAACATAAGGGAGAAAACGGGGGGGTTGACCTGTGTGTGCTAAGGGCGTTTACAATCCTTTAGTATTTTACAAGATAACTTTCTGGCAGCTCTGGGATCTGTTTCAACATCAGGGGGAAAGATTTATATATCCTTGTTAGCTGAGGCTTCTTATTTGTCTTGCTGGAACAAGTGAACCTCAGAAATATTAAAAGAAAAATCCACATTGTAACATTATTCCTTAAAATAAAAAAAAATAACATACAGACTGCATCAGGTTTGTCAGTCTGATTGATTTAGTTTTGTAATCATGTATGAGGATATGCGCTATCCTAATGACATAATAATGACATCGTCATGTTCAGCAGAATGTAATGGCTGGTTGTCTATTGAACCATTATATATTTTACTTTAGTATGAATATAAATTCTTCAAGCACCAAGTTTATGATAAAATGCTATTTGAGTGGTAGAGACAGGCTAGTATTAGAACATATATAAGAACGTTTGCATTTTGCTACCACATCAGATGGAGCTTGGCAAGAGCCACCTGAATTATTCTTGGTATTGTGTATATTTTTGAAATTATGTTAAATTGTGAAATTAAAATATTTTAACACAAAGACAGAATAATGACATGAACTATGCATAAGCTACACTGTGTAAAGCTCAGAAATGAAGGCAACATTTAAGTAACCTGCTGTAGTAAAACATGACTAAGAGTCTGCAGCTACACTAGCAGCTCTGTAAGGCTGTAAAGAATAAAGTTAGATAGTTAAATCTAAGTACTGGATACAGTGAAATTTTAATCTGAAGGTGCTAAATGAAAAGTCACTAAAATACATAAAAACAATCAATGACTACATTGAATTGCATGTATCCAACCGTTTTTCTTTGATACAAATCTGTCAACCTCACAGTGGCACTAGAGGAAAAGTCAGGGATCAGTCAGTTTGCAGGTTTCATCCTCTGGTGGCCATGAATGTCTGTACCAAAACTTTTTTATCAATTTATCATTTTGATGTTGAGATATTTCACTGAATAAGTGAGAATCTTGACCTGCTGGTGGTGTCAAACCAAAGTTGCTACACTTCGTCCTCTGAGGACATAAAAGTCTGGTCGAAACTAAGTACATTTATTCAAGCCCTGCGATACAATTTTTATTGACACTCACTACATTTCAGAAGCAAATATTGTACAACAATTTGTTACAACAGCTATGTGGCGTCTATACAGTAGATACTAGTTGCTTTACTAATGAAGATTTTACACACTAAACATACACTCGTCCCACAGAACCCCACAAAAAAATGAAGTGGTCAATACTAGCTCTACCCTGACCTTCATTAAGACATCAAATCGGATTACACCTTAATAACAGCAGTAATAACAGTCATAGTAATAAAAACTTTAAGTATATTATGCTCATATTGTGTAATTTTTACATTATGATATTCTACCACTGGTGGCCGAGTTAACTATTATAAGACATATAACCATTCATCAGCTGTCCATGCCGGTTATTACACAGACACATATTATATACTGTACACACTGTAGCATTATCTTGCATCCAGGGTCCACACAAAGAACCTTTTTATTTCAGTGACTTAAGAAGCTACACTCACCCTCATGAGCAAAGCAGACCACTCATTACTCACTTAATGTAGGCTGAAAATCACAGAGGAGTTCTCCTCACTTGCACAATTAACCTGACCATTTCTTAATACAGCCAGGACAGGATTTGGATAAATTACCTAGGATTTCTTATTAACCTCCAATAATCTGTGAAAGCAGCCGCTAAGATCTCAGTGGGACCACCCACCACAGAACTGACAAAAAGGCAGTGTGGTGTGGACTATGTACTTTCTGTTTTGTTGCTTTTATTTAATGTCTTATTTATATGGGCTTGGTAAAAAAAACAACACAAAGAATGAAAATGACATTGACATGGTACAACAGAGGGTAAGAGCAATGCAGTTTTTTAGCCGTCTATCATTGCCACGGTAGAAGTCGGGTTGTGGTGTTAGTTTCTCAGAGTCAAGAATAAGGGCCTCCTTGTAAAGCAGCCATTTTGAACTGAGGCTGTGTTACACATTTCAACACCACAAGACATGTTGCTTTTTAAGTAAGGAGGAATGAGTTTGCTTTTCTTTGACTGGAACAACTTGCTCTTTTGGCCTTTCTAGGCTATTCGCTATTACTCTGGGGGTTGTAGAGGAAAAGTGGGCACACAAAGAAACGTTCACTAACACACTGTCACAGAATAACTGATGAAATCTCACAGCGTGAAAGTATCTGAGGGAGGATTTCACAACATTAGATGCTGACTAGTTTGTGTAACCTGTTAGACTGTATAAATTAACAATAACAGGAGATTTTTTTCTTTTAATATATCTCATAACGGACATTTAAGGTACCTTTGTTGATCCTCTGCTGACTGGATGATGACAGGAAATGCTGCATACTCTTTTTTTTTGTGCGTGTGTGTGTCCATTTTGCTGGTGTGTGTGCTCAGATAGTGAGTGATGGAAATGACAGCGAGGCCTGGCTTCTGTCAGCGACAAAATGGACAGAGGTCAAGGTTCAGGCAGGAAGTTAGAGAGTGATACTGTCGGTTAGATGGAGGGACAAACAGAGACAGAGAGGGGAAGAGATGAAAGGAGACAAGAGAGATTGATGGAGGTGTGCGATGCTGACAGAAAAATGTTTTCTAAAAATAAAAGGCGAGTTGGCGGTGGAGGGAGATTCGGTGTTAGATGAGGAAGAAAAAAAAACAAAGGAATGCTACAGAACTGGAACACAAAGAAAAACAAAAGAAAGTGGAAATCTTTGGTTTCCTTGTTCTTTCCCCTTTTATTTGAAACAAAGCATCAACACAAAACACATCACCAGGCAAGGAGTGTTCAGAGCGGCAAATGGAAAAGCTTTTATGAACTGGCTAGGATGTTAATTAATTACAGAAATATGTTTTGTTTTGCTTTGTTTTTATTTACAGGGAAATATTTGAATTTCCATTAAGTAACAGGAAATAAAAAAAATCTGTGATTTTGTAAGCAAAGTGTCAGAGAAGATTTTTACGAGATGTGAGCGGTTGTGTGTGTCATGGGGTTTCACCATATGTGGCCCAGAATATGGGAGCGTCGTGCTGCTCACTGCCTTGTGTACCAAACACAAACAAAACCTGATTCATGAGAAATAGGCCGCCATAATCAATCATCCTCAATCTTTTATTTACCAGGAAACCGTGTGTGTGACAAGCAAGATCAGCCAGCTGTCTGCGGTAAACACACAGCGACACGAGTGTGCGCACACATACTTTAGACACGCATTTATCCTCGCACATAAAATCACAGATGCATATGCTCACATCGTGAACTTTTGCACGCACGCGCACGTGTGCACACACGCACACACAACAGGCAAACAAGCCATCAGCAGCACTCATTGCCAGTGAAGTGTGGTATTTCCTGCCCTGCTGACACATATTCACCACACACACACACATGCACACCTTCGTCACCCAGACTTCCCTTAACAAATGTGCAGAGCAGGCCCCTGGATGTATACAGTAGTGCTAACTGTTAGGTCTTGTTGATTTAACACTTAGGGAAAAAAGCTGGGACATGAGTGTTATTCTTAGCTTTCTTCAACAATAATAAAAATACAGGAAAGGAAAAAAAAAGATCTGCTGAGGTGTTTTTGAATTTGATATGACTCCAGGGGATGTAGCTACAAGGGTCAACATGTAGATTAGCTCACAGAAATATATGGACTTTAACAGATCTGCATTCAGAACTGTCTCAGAGACCACAGCTGTGAAACATTGTTAAATACAATGGATTTTGCTCCGTATCGGTATCTGTGACTGAAGTTGAGGGTGCTTCTTACGCAGCACTACCGCTCTCAAATCACAAACAGGTCAATTTGTATTATTGTTATTGGAGTTTTATAACAGTTTGCTCATAAGAAGTCCAACAGGAAGTTACACCTGTTTGGAGTCTAACTGATCCCAAACATACAGTAAGTAACATCACTGTGTAATATAAGACATTGTACATGTCTTTTCTAAAATTAATTTATATTTGCTCATGCATAGCCCATAGTATATTAAGAAAAACATGAATTATTTCCTTATTTAGTGTAATAACAACACTTTATGTTCATTTCTGTGTTTTGTCACTTTTATCAATGTTCAGTTCAAGGGAGGAGTCATCACTTTGATACTCATCTACATATTATAGTCATTTCAGAAGTGTTAAATTAAATAAATACATCATAATCATAAAGCAATCAATGAGCATACTGAACCTACCTGAGCACATCTTAGCAGGTGAATGCTTCTTGCTGATGGCAGCAATAAGCTATATATGTATAGTAGAGAGAGAGAGAGAGAGATACGATAGGTAGATAGATATAGATACAGATATAGATATAGATGTATATCTATTTCAGTTTGGGGTTTTTTTACTTTCTTTTCCTATCTACAGTATATTGTGTGTATCTCTTGATCTGGGTGACAGGCTTGCTATTACAGGTATAAATAAAGCTGAATTGAAGTGAAGAAAAAAATGTTTCAAGGGAAAAACAGGTGGATTTTGCTGTTATTAAGTTTTCACCCTAAACAGCAAGGAAATAAAGCCAATGTAAACAAAATAAAAGGGTTAAATTCACTCAACAAATTCAAAGAGACTCAGCATGGGTTAGATACATAAAACTATCAAGACAAACACACAAGGTAAGACACTTCCATCAGTGAAAACTCATATCTATGATTTAGTGCTTCTCGCAAGAGACACGAAGCCAAGAACAACAAGCGTCTCCGATGACTTCACAGTAACTACTTATCAAATGTCACTTCTCATACTGATCCCACGTCAGGCATAAGTAAATAAAGTGTGAATCGATATCCATCATTAACTGTAACCTTATCTACTGCGCCAGGACATTCATACAGTAAATCTATTCCATGTGACATGACATCAAGACATGGAGCAAAAAAAAAACAGGCTCATCTCAGCAGCTGCCAGTAGATGATGATGGAAGGTGAATCCATGTAGCGGTTGTTCGCTATCAGCCTCTTATTACTGCTATTAAAGATAACATGAAACCAGGTGATTAGCCGCCATGTAAACTGTGTTAAAGTGTATCGCAAAATGATTCGCCTTTAATGGCGGGAGACATAAATGCAAATGGAGAGCAATTTTGCTAATTGTTACTGTCAGGAAAGAAGCTTGTATCTCTTAAATGTCAACCTTTTAGCCTGAAAGCAGTTTGTTTAATGGATTGTAAAGGTTTCATGGGGCTGTTAGGTTGGGGAATTTTCTCAACCTTTTGCAACTTCCTGCAGAAACAAACAAACAATCGGGAAAAAAAAAAGAAGTTAAAAGCAAAATGCAAGTCTGGTTCATTAAACATGAATTAAAGGCTCAGTCTGTAATATTTTCAACCACATAAATTAAAGGTACCTTCAAACGTAATTGAAGTTTGGCACAGTTTGTACGATTCTCAACTTATCATAAATACTGTAAAAAAAAAAAAAAGTGGGTCTGTTTTATTTCTGTGTTTACTGATACTACTTATGTAAACGAACAAAATCAGTCAGTTTATGAGTTGTTCCAATAGTGTGTTTTGATCTTTTGCTGATGCAACAAACCTCAGATACAAGATACCTTCAGTGCAGGAATATATAAAAGACCTAATTCTTTCAAAGTCAGTGTTCTATTTGTTGATTTACAGCTTGTTGTTGTTAAAAAAAAAAACCCAATAAAACAGCATCAGTGGTTTTATATATTTCCCAACTGCTCAAGTGTTCGGAGACACCTGTAGAGTTGTGTTCCAATAGCAGCTCCGTTTTGGCAAAGTACTCGGCTTCACTAAGCTGCTAGGCTTCTCTTAAATCTTTTCTTGTTCTTTTTTAGTAGCAGAGAGTAATGTAGACATTTAGGTAGCCTGTTCCCTTTTCAAAGTAGCGTCGACTAAAGACTGTAGATTAGAGAAAGAAACACTACTGTGCAGACATGGCTGGACTGTTTGTTTTTGTCTAACACAGAGAGATGATAATTCTCTGGTGAATCTTTCTTATTGCATCACATTAATTTCAAGAATTGATTTTTCTATTTAAACGTATTAATGTGTATCATAACAATAATTTAAAGATTCAGTCCAGGGACTCTCAGTGTATGTGCACAAGAGAAACTAGAAGTTTCCGCATCACATTGGTGTAAGTTGAATACTGGACCTTGAAAGGCTTTTAAAGTAGTTATGTCGCAAATCATGGTTATACATATACTCCTTTAACTCAGATTTAACGTGAGCACAGAGACACTTTCTCCCCTTCAGCAGATGAATATGAAAACAAACTCTGCACATGCATCATTCTGCACAGCGAACATCCAAATGAAGTAACAATAAGCAACATTTTCGAGCGTAGGAGGACTTTTCTGCTCAGATCAAATTTTATGCTGTGAACACTATTTTGTGAGTCAAAATGTGATTACAGATTTCAAGTGAAGTGGGTTTTACTGAAGTTAAATATAATTTTAGTTATTTACCAATGCTGAAAGCTGGAGCTAGATTTGATAAATATAAATGAATGGATTCAGATTTAAAAAGAAAAAAAACATTTTAAATTTCTTCGAATCCTGTCCAACCGCAACATTCGACACATTATATGTCACATGTAGGTATTATACAACAGTGCAGTATGGGTTGAAAATATGCCACAAACACCACATACATTAAAAAAAGCTCCACAGACAGAAGAATAGAGTGAAAAAAAAGTATTTTCTGACAGTCAGATGTAGCGTAGAGGGGAAGAATACATTGAAGCAGATGCATAGGCTGCGAAAAGAGATTTGGCATGAATTTGTGATACACAAACACAATCATGACTGCAGATTGGCTCAGGGGATGTCGGGAACACACGTGCTCCTCTCTTTCACATACACACACATACACCTAGAATGATTTCCCCCCAGACTCCTTGTCCTCCACAGTAGAACACATGTCATTTGTATGCCGCCCCTCCAACACGCTGACAGAACGGCATTTGGAAACACTCATCTCCTGATCACATCCTCGTTCTGCTCCCTGTTATTCCCAGACAGGTGTCCCTGCACACACACACACATACATACACGCACACACACCAATAAAGAAACCCACAAACTCACACGTAATTCAGTACTGTTACCTCACACATTCAAATATAATCTGATTTTTTTTTAAAAAGCACCTAAACCAATATACTCAAAATAAACATAAACAAACTCATACATATATATGCTCCCACATCTTTATGCATCTCTATGGCAACTGCTGAGCTCTGACACCATCAAGTGTGTTGTTTCTTCATTATGCTTGTCTGCTCCTCTGCTCTGTGTGACCAGGTCCCCACACATATACACACACACACACACACACACACACACACACATGGACAGGGACACCCTGACATGTGTCTGGGCAATGAGGGGCCTTCCATTCCACTGACTAATGTCTCCCCGATGCCTTGTTAGCGCCACACTTATGTTTGTGTGTGTGTGGATGCATACATTTGTGCATGAATGTGTGTTTTGTGTGTGCTACCAATACATAAAATACATGCATATCATGTATTCCTGTTTCTGTCTGCATTCCAGTGTGACAAAACGAGCTGTGTGTGCCGAACAAAGCATATATCATGAACCGTTGTGATATATTTATGTGCGTGTGTGTGTGTGTGTGTGTGTGTGTGTTTGAAGGGGGGGGACGGTCCCCTTACATCTGCAGAGAGTTGGGTTAATATGCATGACTGCTAACCCAGGTCACTAGAGAGGGGTGTATGGGTGATATGGTTATATGTGAAGGGTCACACAAAATCTCCCAACCCATATGGAGTTTATCACTCACACACACACACAAAGAGACATTCACAAAAACACACACTCACATGCACACACCAAACAAGAACGGGGTAATTAATAGCTCCTCTACACATCACTGATGTACTCAAGAGATTTGGCATTCAAGAAGGGTCTCACACACACTTAAGCTGTGCAGGTGTGTGTATAGGAGTAGAAAAAAAGTCTGTTCCATTCCAGTTGTTGTAATCCAGCTGTCTCATGTTATAAATAATTTAACAACTCATTAATGAAGTATAAACTTTGATAAGAAGGAGCGCTGACGATATTGTAAAGCACACATGTCAATCATCTGGCTCCTCACTCAGAGTGTGTTCACACATTTAGTATTTTTTTCCCCGACTGCTGCTGCCTGTTTGACACTGAAGGCAGAGGGAGGAGGCTGCAAGGTGCTCTTGGAAAGACTGCTGCACCCGGCAGCTTTTCTGGCAGAGTTGCAGCGTTTCCAAAAGTGAAAAATGTTCAACTTACAGTACCAGAAAAGCGCAAAGAGAGGTCAACCGCTTCTTTCTCAGCCAACCAATCACAGGAGAGAAAATGTTGTATTCGCCGCTTTCCCACAAGAGAAACACAAACGGAGAAATGCTGACGGAGACATTAGTCATAGGAGGTAAATACTGTCAAGTGAGCTTGTACCTGTAGAGAGCTGAGCGGTGGGAATGTGCAACATTTCAAAATATGTACTGGATATACAGCATATCAAATGGCCCTCTACACATAAAACGTATACTATAAACAGTTTATTTGTGTCTTTACGGATACTACCTTATACATATCTTTGCCTCAAAATGAATCAAAAGGTTTTTTTTCTAAATTAAGCCAAGCACAAGCATTTTCTTTTAATACAAACATGTATATCCCTTTCTGCTCTCCCTCCTGTTTTTTGCATTTTGGTTCGGTCTGGCAGCTGCTGAGCAGATAGGTCAGGAAATGTATGCCGTGGGGGAGGCGAGGGGGGCGGGGAGACGAAAACCGAAAATGAGATTGGCCAGATTAGATTGCCTGATTGAGCAATTAGCTATCGTCTCCATCATTTGGCTGGGGCCTGGCGGCATCTGCCACTGTGGGGTACACACTGTCTGCCACACACAGGGCCGCGGCAGCAGCAGCAGCAGCAGCAGCGCACACACCGACACGCACGCGCACGCTCCCAGCTGTACACATGTGCGCAAAGCTGTGTGTTTGTGTGAGTATTCCGAAGAAAGTGCGTCCCCACCAAATGTGTTCAGCTCACTCCAAATCTAGTGTGAGTGCCCGCCGGTGTGTGTGTGTTTGTGTCTGCCTGTGTTTCTGTGTGTGCCTGCCTTCTCGCTGTGGTTATGTCAGAATAGCTAACATAGAAGCCTGTCAACCACACTCCTATTTTCATTTCCTTAATGTTCTTCCATGTATATCTCTCTCTCTTTCATTCCCGACTTCTCTTATTTCTCTTCGGCAGGCTGTTCGCTCACTCGCTGATGTATTCTTTCATCACTAACACCCCACACACACACACTCCTTCCCTATAGCTCTCGCTTTCTCTGTTACTCATTCGCTTTCTGTGTGTTGCCGCTTTACAGTCACAGTTTAAATTTAGGGCTTGATTTCTCTTCCTCTCATCGATTTAAAAAAAAAAAAAAAAAAAAAAAAAAGTAAAGGAATAAATTCATTGAGCAAGTAAGCGCCTTTAAAAAAAAATTAGTATCCATCCATTTCATTTTACTCACTCGAGAGGCCGTTGAAATTTCAAACAATGCCGCGTAGTGAGTCGTAACTCACATTTAGCACCCTGAGTTTTGTCCCATATCCAAAACTAGACTGATAACTCTTAAGGAGGGGGGTTTTTAGCTCTTTCTCCCTGCAGAGGCCCACTAAAATGTGTTTGATGAATTGGTCTCCATTGGCGCTCACTTATTCTCACATAAAGGGGTTTATGGCTCAGGAAAAAGGAGTGGAGAGAAGATGGGCTTTTTCTACACGTGACGAAGTAAAACTCCATCATGTGCCGCCTGGAAATAGAGGGGGAACTCTCTTGGGGTGGATGTGCGTAAGTGTCTGTTTATGTGCATGTCTGTATGTGATTGAGTGCATCAGCGCATGTAGAGAGTTTGTGTGCTTAAGTGTGCAACAGCATGAGCTTACAATGCTATAGGTTCATGGGTGTGTGCCGAGTTTTGCATGTGGCTCTTGATTGTCCAACTTTTGTGTGCGTGTGTGTGTGTGTGTGTGTGTGTGTGTGTGGTCACAGTTAATCGCCAGGCGGCCAGTGAGAATGAATGATGGCGGCTGTCCCTTGCAGACAGTGGAGAGTTCACCTGTCAACATGGGCTATCCTAAGACGGATGGACATCTGGAAGCCATTGGTCTGCAGCTGTAGGAGGTGGACAAAAGACACACACCACTATATATATACGCACACACTCACACACACATACACACACACAGCCATCGAGATACATTTTAAGTGCACACATAACTGTTGAGAGAGTTGACAAGGGCCCACATAGATCTGAGACTGGGAGACACTGAGTATAGATATAAATCACAAAAGCTCTTCTTCTTTTTCTTCACTCACTCTGTCTCATACTTACTAACACACACAAATATACACACACACACATACACACACTCAGCTAATATGATGAGTCATTCTCTGCTTGGATTCCCCCCTCACACACACACACACACACCTTCTAAAGTGGCTAAGTGAATAGCTAGCAGGTGCTCCTATTGCAGCAAAGTAAACTGAGCAGCGGTGGGGAAATTAAAGCGCAATGATAATGATGATGATGGAACGTTAAAGGAATTTAGATTATGTCCAAATAGGCAACGGACTGTGTAAACATGAGATTAACTTTGACAAATATTTCAAATGATCCCAAACAAAGGCAGCATTGAGCACAAGGGATATTAGAAATAACGTAATAGTGCTCATTAAACGTATATGTCTAGGTATTATTTTCCTATGATATGAGATATTTTGCCTGTTCTGGACACACACACACACACACACACAAATATCCATTCAATTCCCACACAGACACATGCACACACACACACACACACACACACACACACAAACAGGCATAATCAATATCAGTAAACCCTGTGAAATTTAGATGCTGTCTTTAACACTTACACACATTCCCCAGACACACCGAATAGTGCTAACACTCTGACATCGAATACCCTTGAGCTCAGATTGATCCCACCCATATTTTCTCTCTCTGTCTCTCTCTCACACACACACACACAGACACAGGCTGAGAGTGCAGGTGGGCGATGGACATCTGGCCCTGCAACTAAAGTGCCACTGTGAGTTGACCCGTCCACGTCTTCATTTCAACTCTGTTTACCGTGATGGTGACAGAGGAATGCTGACATACTCTCAGTTTCCTGTGCTTGTAGTTTCGGTTTGTGGTTTATTCATGGACTGGATTTATTTGGCATAATTAGGTGGTACATGGAGATTTTTCCAGATCATTATTTTATTGTTCAATGAATGGCGACGCTCGGGTGTAATTATTGTAAACAAGTAAAATCACAGCAGAGAAGGCTGGTAGCCTGTACCTTTACACCAGAGGTGTTGTTAGTGGTAAGTTCTTAAAATTAAGATCATTTTTCAGTAAAATATGCCCTTTACTGAAGTCAGTAGAAGTAGTGGCTCTATTTTTGCCATGCTAGCAGCATGGCTCTGTAAGGACTGCAATGTTTGTTGGATGGATTGCCATGAATTTTTTTACAGGGATGTTTCCTAATGACTTTGGGGATCCCCTGTGTTTTTCTCTAGCATCACTATAAGGCTGACATTTGAGGTTTTGAGTGAAATGTCTTATAAATATTAGTTGGATTACCAATATATTTGTTACATATGTTCATGTATTCTAATAACTTTAGAGATTCCTTAAGGTTTAATTTAAACCTTAAATCAAACTGGAAATGTTCAATACTTGTTAATGACCAAATACCCACATAATGCTATTCCCATCAGCTTCAACTGTATTTTGTATTCAGTGCTAATTAGTAAATGTTAGCATGCTAGTATGATAAAGTAAGATGGTGAACATGGTAAATATAATACACCTGCTAAACATCAGCATGTTAGCATTGCTGTTGTTAGCATAATGACGCGAGCAGTTAGCTTAAAGCACAATTCCTCTTAAGTACAGCCACACAGATCTGCTAGCATGGCTGTAGACTCCTTTTATCTGTTATATGACAATATCTCTTTGTAGGATAAAGAATAGAAAGAATATTATGCCTCATTTTAGAGGCAAGCACAGCTGGCCAGTCAAAGAGATCTTTTTATTTGTTTACAATAATTGTGCTCACCTCTTCAGATTTATATGTTAATAGCTTACTGATGCCAAAATGGCACACAGTGAAACCTTTAAAAAATCTACCATCAAGCATACGCTTACAACTATGAAGGTAACAAAGTTCATGATTAATTCCTGCTGTGATTCTTGAATTATTTAGCAGGCAAGCAGAGAGAAAGTGTGACACTGACACACTCAACTACACTTACTTAATTTAGTATACACAGATGTGAAATATGAAAACAATATTCACTAATACCTCTTGGTCCTGTGACAAACTTGTTGATGTATTTTTCTTAAAAGACATTTCTATAAACTATCTCTTGAAGCTCTCATGCCTTGAATGAGGCCATCAGCCTAAGAGCCTCAACTGCGGCGTAAATGGAGTTCTCGACACTAGCCGTCTTCATTCACAGAGTGAAACTTTGTGTGGTGATGACTTTGGTAAAAGTAGCTACAGTAGCTATCGTCTGGGAGAGGAGGCACAAACAAACAGACAAGGATGCACAGACACCCACACATGGATTATAATTAGTTTGCTTCATTTCCTAATCACGGTGACAATAGAAGGGCCCCCTGTTAGAATTTATCTCTCTCCTCTCCTGCCTCCCATCCATCGCTCTCCTCTCCCTCACCTCCCACCCCCTCCTTTCAGGGAGTCGGGCTACAATAGGCCCAAGCTCCCCTCTCAGTTTGCTGCAGAGGCAGGATAAGAGAAACTTTAGCCGCAAAGAGAACATATGGCCTCCACCGTACACCAAACAAACCCTATACATTATGTTAGCTCTCCGACGTGTGTGTGTTTGTGTGTGTGCACATGGGAAATGGGAGATTATTAAAGGGTAATGAGGTGAGGAGAGAAAGAGTGAAAGCAGAGGAGGTGGAAGGGGAGAAAGTGCTCGATGTATGGATTTAAGAACAATAGACTGTCAGAAACCTCCAGTTCTCTTTTTCAGAGTCTATAACAGAGGAGACCACATTGTAGCGTAGTGCACCAGGGAGAAAATGAAAGGGCTGAAACCTGACAGCTCACACTAGCAGTACACAAAACCCAAGAAGGATTAGTAGAGCAAAAATCCTATTCCCCTGCCTGTCAACTGAAATAGACATATAAATTAGCCCATATGAGCACAATTTTATTCTGCATTGACCCCAATTAGTAAGAATTGACCCAGTAGCACAGTGAGTCAAAGCTTCCAGAGAGAGAGAGAGAGAGAGAGAGAAAGAGGGGGAGGTACAGAATATGACAGGAAGACAAACAAAATGAACTAGTTAGATTTCTCGCCCCGGAAGGCTGTCATACTTCCCACCCCCTGAAGGGAAAATCACAACCATTATTACACCATTGGGAAGATTCAGTCCATTTTGGAGGCCCACAATGTTCTGGGAGCATTAAAGACAGAGGTACAATGGCTTGTTTCCTTCTCCTCCTTGTTCTCTCTTTCACTCCCTCCGCCTCCTCTCATCCTGCCAAATCTGATATTACAGGCATTTTTCTCTGCATGTGCAACACTCTTCTCTGTGGTGCACATGAGCCTGGCAAACCAAAGCGGTTGGGTGTGTGTGTGCATCTGAATTGAATGTGTGTCCTTTACACCTTGCATTAAAATGCATCCCGTATCCGTTTTTGCATTTAGATATGAACCACCGAACGTCACGTCCTCCCCTTCACCAGGGCAAAATGCGGGTTGATCACCCAGCACTGCATCCAGTTCATTACCTGTCACTTTATTTGTTGTTGTCCTTGGCTTTCTTATGCCAGTTTCATGTGTTTAAAATTTCTCATATACTTATTCACTTCCTTTGTGAGCCAGACTAGGCAGGTAACTAGGTAGCTCATGGTCTGTGATACATACTGTTTGCAATTGTCAGCAAGTTTAAACACTGTTCTTCATTTTCCTGCTAGCTACATCAACATCTATAGGTACATTTCATCTGGCAACATATACTAATATAACCAGCAGGTTACTTTGTGTCCAAATGTGAAATCATATATTTATAGGATAAAAGCATATATAGTGTCTATATCACTATGTGGCTAGACTAGGCCAGGGGTTCATGTCAAGTTTTTCATGTTAAGGAGCCCTAAACTAACATAAATTAGACCATGGACCCCTATCTGATAAGATTTTTGCTTTTAGATGCTTAATTACAGAAAGTGTAAAGCCATGACCAAAATAGTCAGACATTCTGTCATTGTGTTACCTATGGATGGAATTACAGTGAAAATAAATAAAAGTATAGCCAGCATCATCAGCATCAGCTAGCAAGGCCTACACACAACCACCTCCAACAATGAGTCCGGTGACTATAAATTATAAACATATTTTCTTCAGTTAATTAAGAATTGTCTATGTACTTACTAAGTTATCACATACTAGCCCTATCACCTTTAAAGATATAATAAGCATTTTTTTATATATACAATAAAGGGATACTCCAGCAATTTAGTTTCAGGGAAGATCTACATCCTACGTATATTATGCACCTTGTAAATAGTGACCATAACCACGTTGCTTAATGGTGATTCTGACTGAAAGTTGCCCTTATAAACAGCATATAAGGGCTACGTTTATGGGGGCGTTTTGTATAAGGTGTTGGTAAGACAATGAAATGTGATCCAGAAAGTCCAGTTAGAGAAACAAATTAATATGTTTAAAAGGTTATCAGACACCAAAATACCGCACCACAACACAGAATTTAAAAACTTACGGAAATTTATCATCTGCGACTTTTGTTGAAACAATCGCAAGGTAAACATCATCATTGTATTGCAGCAAAAGCTGTAACAGATTCCACTTTTTTGCTGGGCAACCCTGTATTGTTTTGCCAGAGTCTCCTACGTCGGAACCCCTGCTACGTGAACGCATTGCCTCCATTGACCTGAATGATAGGACTGTGTTGTTTCATACAGCGCTAATGTCCATCTGAACATGTCCTTAGTCTTACATTATCAATTCCTCTAGACGTAACAACAAATCATTTCTCCAGGACTACTTGTTGATATGATACTGACTAATTAGCAAAAACTGCCACTGACTTCCAACAGTTAACATTATTTAGCTTGAATTAATTCATACTAATATGTGTACAAAAAATTGGGTAAAAAACATTTTATTGGGCTTATTCTAACCTAATTTATTACATATGAGAACTTACTTTATGCTTCAAGATAAATTTGAAATACTATTGCTGAAGTTTTAGTTACCATAAATTGGGAGTAAATGGTGAAAGAGCTTACTGTACACAGCCTCCCACCCTCGTCTCTGATTCTCTCCACATCCCTCCATACTTTCCACTTTTCTAGACCTTCTCTCTTCCCATCCTTTTAATCATTTTAATAGCACTACTCATCTCCTCTGAAACCAAACCCTTCCTATAACTTTCCACTCGCCCACTCTCTCTAGCGTCTTCCCTCTCATCATACTCTCTCTTCTGCTTTTAGAGCCTCTCCTCTTCTCTTCCACCTTTTCCCTCTGCCTAATGCCATCTCTGTCTTTTCACAGTCAGAGAAGAGTGATGCTATTCATTTAAAACGTAGACAAGCCACTTCAGACCAACACTGACACCCACTCTGTTATGAAGAAGGAGGCAGGCAGGGAGAGAAAGAGCATGGGAACCATTTGCCACTTGAAAGGGATTTCGGGAGTGTAGGAGACGGCCAACAAGCTGTCCACAGTGTCCAGGTAAATAGAATTATAACTACTATTTCCCTGCGGGATTCTGAGAAGCTGATTTCACACTGCAGGGACTGAAAGCTGACATGTTTCAAGTTAAAAATTTTCGGTCAACGACACAGCACAAGTTGTTTTTTTTTCTTTTCAGTTTTTATCCCTCGTCACACACACTCTTTCTCACATTATGCATTGTCTCCTTCTCTATATATCTTCCTGTTTCTCCCTCGCCGTCTGCAGACACACACTCTCAAACACACACACACACACACACACACGTCCCTCCATCCCTCTGGTCATATCTCCTTGTCTCCCACGGGTGCTGTGTAACACTATCTGGCTCAGCCACTCTCCGGTCCCTAGCAGACAGCTTGGTCTTCAGAGATTCCTCCCTCTTTCTCTGCTGCTGCCATTTTCTCTCCACAGGGACCAGAAACTAAATATGACAGCTACACCGGAGAATCAGAAGAGAATGTCAAACTCCTCCAACCCAAGTGATAAAGCCTTTTCCCCCATCTGAGTCGCACTGTATGGAAGGCACACTGCTGTTTGGTGTATAGAAGCAGCTAAATTCATTTTGAAAATGTAATACAGTGAAAGTATCTTAAAGACTGAATGTTTAGGGCTTGTCGTTTCTTTAGGGTTGTTCACACCTACATGATAATACTGTGCATTAAAGTCAGAAATGAATATCTAAAAGGAAAGTGTGCCACAAATCATATCAGCCCCATTATATGACCAAAAGTATGTGAACACCTGACCGTTACACCAGTATGTGATTGTTTAACATCTCACTCCATCGTCATGGGTATAAATCTGCTGCATAGCTGCCTCCCCCTCCTCTACTTTCAGGCTTTCCACCAGATTTTGGAACCATGGCTGCAGGGATTTGCTCCCATTCAACCACAAAAAGCGTTAGTGAGCCACTGATGTTGGGCGATAAGGTCTGGCTTGCAGTCGGCGTTCCAGCTCATCGCAAAGGTGTGGGATAGGGTTGAGGTCAGGGCTGCGTGCAGGCCAGTAAGTTCTTCATCATGGTAACTAAGAAAACCATTTCTATATGTTCTTGGCTTTGTGCTTTTGCCAAACATTTACCGCAGACTTGAAAGCAGACTACACTCCAAAATGTAATTGAATGCTGTACCATAAAACCTTCCCTTATTTGGACATATAATCCAAACTATGAAAATAGCCCCAGACCAAAAGTACACTAAAGCAAGAGGTGACAACATGCATTTTTCTGTATAGTATATACTGTGATACAGATACATTATTTTTGAAAAGTGAAACTAAGCCAATAGGTAATATGATACATTACTGAAGGGTCACTCCACCTACTTTGGATAAGGAATGACCTCTTAAATGTCTCACCTTTACAAGATTACAGTGACACATTACAATTATATCATCATATGCAGCAAATCAGAAACTTTGAGGCACTTCAATCCAATAAAGTGATGCAATAAAAAAGTGTACTACATTACAGGTAAAACTGAAAGTGAGTGCATGTAAAGTTTCTGTAACAATCCGTCATTGCACATAAAAAACTATGATGGATGTTTAAAACCTCTTATCTGGTGTTTCTTTCCCTGTCTGACTTATTTTTAGCAATGTTGCAGCATTCTCAGATCTCAGTAACCACTTTGCTGAGTACAATGTTATTTTAGATGGAATTGATACCTTCAGTAAAACGATACAATAGTCTGTAATATATATTTTCAAAAAGAAATTACAGTCTGTTTGTTTCACATGAAAAGTGCATCCTTGGGTCTAGTTATAAACTCACAAATTGGTGTGTATTTGTACAAATATCAGCTTTTCATTCTTCTGAATGCAGCAGAAGGTCAGACTGTACCTCTAATAACTCGCTGACATCAAACACCATTTTTTGTCAGTTTTGGCTGAAAACAGGATGAGATGTTCCAGCCTCGGTCACCGATCTACAGAGCCTCTACGTTTCCATTTGGGAAATCCCTCTTATCCCTTCTCTTCCTCCTCTTTGTTTCACTCTTTCATGCTTCCTGTCTTTCTTGTCCTCCCTCTCCTTTAATCTCATCCTCTATCTTTTAGTTTTCCTCTGTCACTATTTCTCGGTTAAGTCACATCCATACCAGGAAACCAGTTGGTCACAATGCAGAAGGATACAATAAGAGGTGACAGTTTATAATTTATTTATAATTTATTTTCTAATAACAAATTGATTTTTTATACATACTTAACCACACAAAAAAGAGAAAGATACTTAAATAGAGCAGCTCAAACCTCACTACAGCTGTTCCATGAATGAACTCCTTTGACTGTAATACAATGATATTTTACATTAGTCCTCACTAACTGTTTTTTGAACATTCAAATTCCTCTCAAGTCATGTTGACTTTCTCTCATTTGAACCAACTTTTGGATACTTTCAGGTATTACTTGATTTCTAACTTTGTAGATGGTTTGAAATTATTTAAAGTTGAGCAAGTCTTTAAATTTTAGAGCATTTCATTTAATAAAGAGTGGGGTTTGGGTTAGAAGTAGTTATGTTTACAATTCTTATGTCTCTTTTGATGGATGAAGATTGGATTAGTGTTTGTTTTATATGTATTTCCGCTCCACTGCCACACAGTTAGTTATATATGGGAGTATAAAGGAACACCAAAAGGTGTATAATGAAACTCGATTTAGAAGGTCTTTAACTTTATAGAGAATTGCAATTGACTTTGATATTTTAGCTTTGATATCATTTATATGTGGCTGCCAGCATAATCTATTATCTATTATCACTCCAAGAAATTTTAATTCAGACACTCTCTATTATCTATTATTTCTCTATTTCTACATCATCTATTATGCGTTTCCTGTTATAATTAATGAAACCATTCAAAGGAAATGTAGTTTTACTTAAATTAAGAGTTAGTTTATTAGAATCAAACCAACTCTTTTCCGGTTCTTTTTCCACTGTATCCAAAAGTTCTTACTCATTGAAACGAAAAAGACTAAAAAGGAAGAAGGGGAGGGGAGGTCTAAACAGATTATTGTGGGAGGTACTTTGATTGTTCTTCTAATGCGTTTTGCTGCTATTCTATTTCAAGCCCTGGTGCCAGGCAGACTATTCAGCCAAGTGGAAAAAGGGAGAGCAAAGTGGGATGATGCAAAGAGATATCAAAGAATACAGGTGACACAAATTACAAAGTGGCCATGGCATCAATGGTTCCAGTGTGAATGTGTGTGTGTTTAGGAACATATATATATGTGGACTTTATGTGAGTAATGTATGTGTGGATGGAATGAGTTCTGTGCGGAGACACGAGTGGAGAAAGGTGTCATGCCCTGCATATAAAACAAGCTCCGGTTGATACAAACTCCTAGTGGGACCTAAAGAAGCAGCCATATTTGTGTACATCATGTGCATGTGTGTGTGTTTGTGATGGAAGTGAACATGGATGCATGTACTGTGAAATCCAAAAGCGTATGTGTATGTGCGTGTGTGTATTGTTTGTATGAATGTGAGCGTATTGCAGGCATTTGTCAATACTGTATATTGATGTCCTCTGAAATCCATGCACGATTCTTCCATCCACGTATGTGTGTGTCTGTGTGTATTTTGGCATACATCCATAACTCATATCCAGCCATGTGTGTGTGTGTGTGTCCGTGTGTGTGCATGTGTGTGATTAGATCACAGTGCACTGACGCACGGATGTCCTTCAGGTAACCAGATTTGTCACGTTGCCGAGCGTGGCCATCAGGTGGCGATGCTAAGCAGCTCAGCCTTGCCACGGAGGTCACCGGGACGGTATCCCAGAAACACCCTGGAGAGGCTGGAGGGTGGGGCAGCAGATGGAGGGCAGGCAGCAACACACTAATGACAAGACACTAATAACACGACAGCGCCGCCGGGGGTTGGTTGTACAACATGCTATTAACGTGTAGCACACTACGGTACGCTAGCCAGATTATGCCAATCCACTAAAAGCTACTAGAGCAGCATCGAGCATGTATGTCATGTGTTTCCTGGGAGATGGAATTGGAGAAAAAGGGGAGCTGAATGAATGAGGGTGAACAGTGCAGCTGGGGGTTTAGAAAGACTGACGATAAGTGTGTGATGAGTGTGACAGAGCTGAAAGAGATTATGATGAATATTAGAGGCAGAGTTCGAAAGAAATGAGGGATGAGAAGCGATGGTTCATTCTTGTCTCCTCACGGGGTTCAGCTGATCTGCACTGGGTCGCTACCAAAAAAAAAAAAAAAAAAAAAAAAGCCCTCAAACTTTTGATCCTCTGATTGAGCACTCGACCCTTTCTCCCTCGCGAATCCCTGATTAGAAGAAAAAATTGTTGATTTATGGCGGATTTCTCCTCATCTCCCACTAATATTAATCCGTTCCAGAGGTTGGCTATTAAGAGGCGGATCACGTTTTTTGGACTCGGATAAAGAAAATCCAATCTGGATCCAGCGTGGAACTCAACGTTTTCCAATTAATGATGATATACAACATATTGAAAACTATCAGTAGAAAATACAGCCTGTATTTGCTGTGACTTTGTGCCAAAGATGAAAATTGTAGTGCATTACCATAATGTTGCAGGAAGTTAACAAATGATCCTGCAATGAATTCCAGGCAGCAAAGCTAAAGATGAGCTCTTCCCGGCTATACAAATCCTGTCCACACTTACTCTCCTAACCACCCCGCCCTCCCAAAACCCCCATCTTTCCCATCTCAAAGCCAAGAGAGGGAGGAAAAAAAAGGCATCTGATGGAAAAGAGAGGGGAGAAAAAATGACAGAGATAGACAAAGGTTGATTAAATTGATTTTCAATTCTGGGTGTCCCTGTCTGAGGCTACTGCATTAATTTGCTCCATTACATATTTGAGAGCCAGTGAGTGTATTAAGAGCTGCTGTATATCATATTGGTGACTGCTCTGAGAACCCACTGCCAAAATAAGAGCCCTGGGTCCATCTATTGGAGCATTAACCAAAGTGACTCAGCACACCAAGGCCCAAATACCTCTCATACTTTATGTGAGAGAGTCTTTGTTCACTGCAGTCATCTTCAAGGCTGCAGATGGCATGAGCCTACCCAGTAAACTGTGCGCATGTAGGCTATTGTACATGCATTATACATCAGCGGTGGATTCGTGATGACAGTGTGCTTTCAGGGGATTCTGCATAGCAGTTTAGTCAAAGCTTTACTTTTGTATCGAGATAGAATTGAATAAAAAGCTGTAGCGAAGATTTCCTGGCTCAGGAGTAAGATATCATTTACCAGCCCGACCTCACAAGAAAAACGACAGTGTAAGTCTAAAATTTAGTCAACAAAAATGACCTACAGTTACATTTACATCATCTAGCGGTCATAGAAATTATGACTCAGGGAAAAGACGCAGTGACATCAATATAAGGTGACTTCCTTATTAAGAGGAGGCAGGTTGGGTGGATGGCTAGATAATTAGATGGCAATGAGTGGATTTATGTTGTGGCTGCTGTTCGCTTCCTGTTTCCAACCACGAGTGTCTTGTTTCCAACCGTGAGTTGTGACATTTTTTTTAAAAAAAAAAACATAATATTACAATTTTGTTTACTGTTGCCATGACAATAAAGGTTGAGTAACTTTAAGGAAGTACAAACTACTTTTCAAGTGATAATTTTAACCCAGACCGTGATCTTTCCCTAACCTGTGCCTACACCATTAAGTGAGGGCACCCGGTGCAGGTTATCCCTACAGTGTTGTCAAAATGTCAATGTCAAGGTATTTGATCAGGGGATGTTTGATTTTGTCCATGTTGCACAGCCCAAGTTGAGAGGGTGATCTGGGGGGTGCTGGGTGGATGTGAAGGGAATGCTGTTTAGTGTTCATGTGTGCTGTATGTTGATGTTGTATTTTTATGTGTGGACCCCAGGAAGAATAGTCGCTACTCTGGTAGCAACTCATGGGGATCTAATCTAACAAAGAAATAAATTAAACATATTTATTTTTTAACAGTGATTTGTAATGGTTTTGGAAAGCAGCAGATTATGCTACTATGGGTCACTCTGGAGTGCAGGTACAATCGACCTATGTGGTCATTTAATTATGAGGATGTGTTGCACTTACACAAAAGGTTGTTGTTTGATTCCACAAATCTCCCTTGAATCCTCAGCCCAGCTCAGGATCTATGTCAGATTTATGTTCTCTTTATCCTTCCATGATTTACAGCTCCCTCAGGTTTAATTTATTAGAAAATCACTTCAAAAGCCTACATACTGTACACATTAACATTGATTGGATAGGGGCTAGATTTTAGGAGTTGAAGGAATACTCACACAGGTGTTTTCAGTTACTCTGGCTGATTAGACTTCTGGTTAGGGGTGGAGCTACGCTAGGGATAGGCCTTTTTCACATCAGATATTTTGAGATGTCATGGTAGGAAAAGCAGAATAACATTAATAGCTCTGCTGTTGTTCAAGTGTCCAAGTAATTGAGTCAGCATACACAATACCAGGATCCTAAACTGATACAGCTAAATAGAAATCAGCCATCATTCATTTTATTATTTATAATTGTGCTTTTCCTACTGTAATACGTCTAAATGTCTTCTGTGAAAAAAGCCTATCATGCAAGGTTACCAAACTCCATCTACTAACAATGTAAAGTGTTGCACCCTCAGAGGTGAAACAAACTTAACAGGAGAGTGAGCAAGATGTTAGTCGAGCGCAGTCTGTACACGCCCACACAGGCCTGAGAAGAGCTCTAATCAGGCAAAGTGAAAACACCTGTGTAGGTGTACTGTGGATATGTAGAGGCTTAAAGTTCAGTTAAAAAACATCTGTACCTGGTGGTTTTCACATATTTTAGCCAATTAACTGCAAATTACAAATTATAACTTTTAGACCCCTCTTTAGTGGTGAACTGAAGGAGCCTCTGACAACAGAGGAATTAAAGTGTGATTATGTAAACTGCGACAGAAGAAATAACAATCCTCCTTTTACAAATGTAAAGTTGAAGTCATGAGCAACAATGTAAATAAATCTGTGCTCATCTGAGTACACTCAGGGATCATACGCTACAAACCTGGTCTGTTATGGCAAGTAACTTATAATGGCTAATGTTAGCTAGTATTAGCAAACTTTAGATAAATATTGTGTAATTGACAATCAGTTCACCGACATGTGTGTGACTCTTCTCTACACTACATTTCAACACATTACTGATAAAAAGTCAAACAAAGAAGTAAACACACTGTAACACAGGAAACATGTTTGCTGCTTCCTACTTGTGGTATTTGTGGTTACTCACTCTTAGTCAGATCCCATAATGATAATACCTTGAAAGCCAGTGACTAAAGAGAATCATGGGAAATGTAGGGAAATGTAAAGTGCCATTATCTTATAATTGATACTTGTGACCACAGTGACTGCAGTCTAGCAAAAGTTATAACAGCAAGTGAGGAAAATGACATAAATTCGGTCATGTCTTGCCTTTAAAATGCTCACAGTTCAACAGCCAACTCTTAAAATTCAAACGCCAAAGTATTCTTCAACTTTGCTCAGAAACCAAAGCACCACACGACAATGGAAAAACTTTGCCAAAAACGTAAAGAGAACAAATTTCTCACCGTGATGGATTACCTTTCTCAAGCAAGTTTCAAGTCTCTCCAAGTTGATTTTCATTTTGAAATGAATGGAAACCAGCGGTTGCCTGGAGGGTGGGAAATCAATCTAAAAACTTATTGTATGCTTTGGAAAACAGTCAGGAAGAATGTAAAACATTTGTACTTGATGGGTTGAAACATGTAAAAACATTGGCACGGTCCTGTTAAATAAGTGGTTGGGTTGCAGACTGACTGTTTATCAAAAGTAATAATAAATTACCAACATTTTGCGTGGTGATACGCTGCAGGATTTTTACTTTCTCTACTTCATAGTTAAAAATAGAACAATATGATCACGATAAAAAAGAATGAATCTTTGAAACAGTGCATATGATGGATTATAAGAATAGAAAAACTGATGTTTAATGAGAGCAGTTACCATAAAAATGACATTTGAATACTCTAACATGACTGATAATGACTGAATGCGTATGTAAATTAAGGTTGTGCTTACCATCCTGGCCCCCACGTACACACACACATGCTTGCCCCCCCCCCCCTTCTCAGTATTTGCGCATGTGAAAGGGATCTCTTCAGAGCTGTCAGCACTCTTTCAACAGCGCTATTCATCATGTTTTTCCATTCTGAGAGTGTGCAGGTGTTTACTGTAAGGAGTCGAAGAAAAGACGAGAGAAGAATAGAACAGAAAAGATAGAAACAAACGTCAGTGGCCTGAATGCCTGGACAGCAGATGGGGAGGAGGATGGAGACAGACAGACACTGAGGGAAGAGACAGAAGAAAATAAAGCAGACACAGAGAGAGAGAGGGGTCGGTCGTGAGCGGCGGCTGAAACAAATATTGTTTCTTTATCTGCGAAATCTGAAAGGGAAAGAAGTTGAGTATGATTCCAGTGATGTTACAGACCACCCATTAGGTGGAGAGAAACTTCCAGAAAAGGAAACAGAGGGAGTGGAAGTGAGCTCCATGTTCCTACATATAGGCCAAGCACCAGACCTCCACTATGAAAGACCAACACATATTTGTGTACATATGCATGTATGTGCGTGTGAGTGTACAGGGGAGGAGGGGGGCTTTAAAATATGGAAATAATTTTATAACACAGTAATGTAAGACAATGCTTCTCCTTTCCAATTCTACACCTGCAAATCACTCAACATGCACACAATGACCACATGCAAATACACGCACGCACAAACACGTGTATTACTATGTTTGTAAGAAGGTACTTAATTCTCCACAGTGTTGAGAAGTGGAGCTACTTCCAGCATTCACTCAAATAGTAACATATAAACGGATGACAAATTAAAGGAAAAACCGACAAAGAGTGTCGAAGTAAGTTTTTGGGCCGTCACATGCTACCAGAACAGTTCCAGTGTACCTTGGCATTGAACCTACTAAGTCTCTGAACTCTCCTGGCGGGATTAACACAATTCTTCCAAAACATATTCCCTCATTTTGTGTTTTGATGATGGAGGTGGAGAGTGATGTCTAATATATCCGTTCAAAATCTCCCACAGGTGTTCAGTTGGGTTGAGATCTGATGACTGTGAAGGCCATAGCATATGATTCACATTCATTTTCCTACTCAAACCATTCAGTGACCCCTCATGCCCTGTGGATTGGGGGATTGCCATCTTGGAAGAGACCACTCCGATCAGGATAGAAATGTTTTATCATAGGATAAAGGTGATCACTCAGAAAAACTTTGTATTGATTAGCAGTGACCCTTCCCTCTAAGGGGATAAGCATAACAGAGCCACCAGATCCACTCACTGTAGGGGTCAAGCATTCAGACCTGGACCATTCTCTTGGTGTATGCCACAAATGCACTTGATCACTTTTCAAGAACAAGGTGAAGGATGATTCATCTGACCATATTAATTTTTTCCACATCTCTGTAGACCAGGGTCTATGTTTTTGCACAACTGAACTCTCAAATGTGCATTCATCTTTGTAATGAGGGGTTTATGCGCTGCCACACTACTATAATATCCCTCTCTATGTAATTGCCAACAGACGGCTCTTGCTGATAGTCTGATCACATCCTGCACTGACATTCTCAGTCACCTGAGGAAGAGTTTCTTCCTCATCTGTTTTTCATTAAATGCGCATTTGTCGACCACAGTTTCCCTGTTTATTCAGGTTTTTCCCACGGATCTAAAAGCAGACGTCACTTCAGTCACTGTCCCTATTGAAACACTCACTAGTTGAGCAGTTTTTGTGACTGAAGCTCCTGCCATCCGTGTAATCAAAGTCCACTTAGATCATTTCCTCTTGCCATCTTGATACAATATCAAAAAATCAACTGCCCCAGCATTTTCATACATGCCACAGAGCATGATTGTATGTTAATAGTTTAATTGAACCATGTAGCGCACCTGTGTGGAAGCATCTTCTGTCATTATGTTTCTCCACTTATTTATTCAGATTTTTCTAAAAAAGAAAAGAAAAGAAAAATACATTCATACAAAAATAATCCCTCTCAATCATCACTTATGACCCACTAGAAGTGTGTGGCAAACTATTTATCTGCCCTCTGTCTGTTTTTCTTATATTGTTGTGTTCAGGATGTTTCGAGGCATCAAACCTCGGGCAGTGTGTGCAGCCCCCAGCCGATAACAGTGCACAGGCCGTGAGGGCGGGACTCTATGAAAACGTAGCAACATAGCGCTGCACTGTAGCACTTCTGATATCGTTGAGTTGAGGAGGAGGGGCCAACTGTGAACGTTGAGTTTACAAACTGCAACCAACAAATCCCTCTCATTCTGCCTTTAAAGACTGCATTTTTGGGTGCACGTATGATACTGTGCAATTATGCTGGACAGCATTCCCTGCCAAAAATATTTGGGTCCTCTCAACAACTCTTATCTTAATCCTTACCGCATTAATTCTCAGCCTAACCCAAATCTAATCTTAAAACTAAGCCCAAGTCTTTACATGTCATCACCTTCCAGGATTTTCGTTATCTGTCTCTTCTTGTGAACAGTTTTGGCCCCAAAGAAATACTAGAATGCACACAAATGAGCAACAGACATGTATTCACGCAGCCACTCACGACTGATCCCATTTCCTCTCCTCACTTGCTGTTGAAGTTGACACACACTGCCCGACTTCAACCACTCCCAGGGTCAAAGGTCGTACCCACAATCCCCCAGGCAGTCCTCTGAATCCTTGTCCTGCTTCCCTGGTGTAAGCCACAAACCTCTTGATCAATGAGTCTGAGAAGTTATTTATCTTACTGTGACTGTAATCTGTATTCCAGCAGCGGGTGAGAAGTTTGAACGTTCAGTGATATCTGAAGCTGCATAGATGATAACCCCAGCTTCAAAATGGACTACAAACACCCACGCACACATATGAGGGCTGCGGGAGAATGTGTCACAATGTGTGTGTGTGTGTGTGTGTGTGTGTGCCCTCCTCCCTTGTTGTAAATCCCCCCATCCGTCACATTAGCCTAATGAAAAGTAATAAGAGCGCTCCAAATGATCTACTCCCTGAGGTTGCCTCAGAGCTGTGTGAAATAAGATAACATTAACCTGAGTTATATGGCCTGCCAACGGGAAGTGCCATAACAAGACACACACACACACACACACACACACACACACGTGACCACACGCACACATCTATTTTATCTAGTGTTTACTCTCCAACTGGGAGTCACGGTGTCACACAGACATCATAAACCAGCAGCGTTATGAAACAATAATAAACACAATTCATTGAGAAACAGAGTAAATATACACGGAGTCTCTTCCTGGCTGCAGGGATCTGTGTGCGTGCGTGAGTGTGTGTGTGTGTGTGTGTGTTTCATTGGCCACAGCATGTATTTTTAAACTTTGCTGAGTTTATTTTATTTGATTCTTTTTTTTTATATGGAGCATACGTGCAGATCTTAGTGGAGTTAGAATATACTGTAAATTGATATCACGCATATTTGTGTGTTTATGTATATATGTGTGCGATTACGAGAGAAGGGAGGAAAAGCAGAATAAGGCCGAGGCCGGACAGAGAAGATGAGAAAACGGTGAGGCGGGAGAGTGTAAATCTGATGGCATGCTGAGGAAAAAAAGAGAGAGAGAGAGAGAAAGAGGGAGAGCACTCTGGCGGATCACACACGTCATCTGGGATAGTGGAGTAATCAAAGAGCGGCCACATGAAGAGGAAAATTATCTTTCACTTTGTGTAAGAGACACACAGACCGGCGCGGTAATATTTGTCACAGAGGGTGGTGGAGGAGAATAAAGGCTCACATGTAATACGATTAGTGTGATTATTTGAAAAATAGCAAATGGATTCGGTCCCAGCGAGTGTTCACGTGAGGTAAACAGTGATCGGGTTTGTAATGCTCGGGAGAAAATGAGTGATGAATCGTTGCTTTGCTCAGGAATTCATCAGCGAGTCGTCACGTAAAAGTGAATGTTATTAATTATTCAGTTCGAACTGTGAGCTGGACAAGTACATTACCACTTTACTCGATTCAGTGATCTATGGTGCAAGCTGATTCAATTAGCTGCTATTACCTGCTGTTATAAGCCCAAGACTTACAGAGAAAGTCAGTAATCAATTTCGGGTGGGGGGGTTTGGGGGCGAAATGTCCAAACCTGAAGTCTGTCTGGCTCTGAAGACGCTTTCCAAAGCCTGAGTAGCTGAGTTAACCCTCGATGATGTCATCAGGAGTTAGCATTAATTGATGTTTTGGCCACTGGAGCCATTGAAAACAAGATGTAAACACAACGTTTACATATATTCGTATTGTATAAAGTTAATTTTGGCTAACATGTTAGCCAACAGTTACCTATTTCCAAATGCAGCAGAGACTGAGCATGTAAGTGATACATGTAAGTAACTGATGAATGTAAGTCCATTATCCATTATTGATGATTCATTATACAATGTTCTCTTTTTAGCTCTGTTTTGGTTTCCATCAACTATGTCTGCCTTTTGGTGCTAGGCAGGTAGCCTAGAGTGTTTTGGAATTGAGGCTAATGACAGCAGTGAGTGTCAACCATGCCTACATTTATATGCATTAACAACAACAGGTAAATGAATGCAGGTAAGAATCTGCAGGGCGTTACATCATGGAGGATGATGAAGAGAAGGAGGAGGAGGAGGAAGAGAAATGGATCTGCACTTCAAACCACCTGGTGAAGACCTCTGCGGACGGATGCATCTCTTGCTCTCTCTACCTATCTGTCTCTCCCTCCTTCACACACTCTCTCTCTCTCTCGTGCTCTCTTTCTGTCTCACTCTGACAGATTTATTAAGAGGCCGGGATCAAAACGAGTCCCTAGCTCCCTCCTCTACTCATCCCTTGCTTTCTCCTGTTCTTCATCGACTGACAGCATCTCCTCCTTCCTTTCCTCTCGCTCTCTCTCCTCATCCCATGGCCCGAGTCTATATTCTCAAGCCCTCTGAGAAAATAGGAGAAATAGAGGATGAGGAAGGAGATGAGGAGGAGGAGGCTATAGGAGTGGAGAGGATGAATCTTTTTTTTTTTCTGTCCCTGTGGTCTGCTTGAAAAGATTCTTTGCCTCTCTCACACACAAATATGTCACTTCTTTCCTTTTTTTTTCCGCACCTGAAGTTGTCTTTTCTTATCATCTTTTGAACAGAGCGTGTACTCTCAGCAAACTTCAGGGGTGCTTCTTTGAAGGCAAATGTAAACAGAATGTCGCCATCAATGGCATGCACAGGCTTACTCGGGCGAATGTTATCTTTCTATTTGCCACACTGACGCTCTGTGCTGCCCTGAAAGCCTATGGCTTGTCAGGAAAGCATCCCCTGCTGACAGATGGGGTATTTCTCAGTCGCCATTTTCCTGGAATGATGCGTTCCATCACTTCTGTCCAATAAGAGCGGAACATTCGACATGTAAAAATGGACAGCAGAGAAAACAGCGATCAGCTCAGTCATTCCCTATTCATTTATAACGGGGAACATACAAATACAGTTTAGCTGACCTGCTATGCACTGGCCAGTAGACTGTCTAGGTTGCTACGCTAATTAAGCAATTAATTGCAATTACTTAAAAGAGAGTCTACCAATTGAAGACTGTCTCTATTTTTCCTACAATTAACATTTAAGTATATAGTCCTTTTTAGAAACCTCCCTGTGAATTCGTAGTTACATGTCAGTTCTTTTATAGGGAATGACAGGAAACTATGGGAAAACAAAGCAAAACAAAATATTACTCTAGTTTTTCTTAAAGCTGGAGTGTGGGACTTTTGTCTCCCCCCTCTGGCAGTGAGAGTAAAGGAGGATGGCTTGGCTGTGATTTCCTGACACAGGCAGGCAGCACATTCTCATGCGCACCCCGAATGACAGGCACAGGGAGGGCCAGTAAAAATGGATATTTTTTTTGACGGTCCATCAACTCGCTGGGATTTGATATGCCCGATGACCGGTGCACTATAACCTACTGTTGTAAAACGGTGGATAAATTGGTTTGAGCATCACAAACCCTTCACGAAAATGGCTCGTTTCGCCATCAGAGCGGGATCTGTTCAGTCAGATAACATTCGAAAAGTCTAGAAGAACCGCGCGATTAACAGCCAAATGGCCAGTGCAGGAATGTTGTGCCCGACATGAGATTTAAAAACTCTATAACCTGTGAAATACAAAGAGAATTACCTGGTGGTGATAGGCTTAATCAGCCTTGTGTGAACTTGTCTGGCTCGAATGTAATGGATGTTCATTTATATGTTAAATTACCACACTACAGGTCTAATAATTATGCAAAAAGCATTGAAATTCTACATTCTTACCTACATCACCCAATCCTCTGAAGAACAATTTGCATTTTTTATCCACTAACTACCTTCTGAATTGCTATTTTATAAGCCTGTTAACCCCTTTTCGATTACTGTACAATGCATTATTGCCATGAAAGTATAATTTACATTGAACATGTCTCTTTCTGCATGTCCTCATCCAATGAATGTGAATGTCTTCTTCAATAAACTTGATGATGAATGTATGCCACAAATATTTCTATGAACCTGAAAAGGTGGTAAATAAAAGGCAAAAAAAAAATACCAAATAGACTGTTATGTTTACTTTCTACTTCCTTCCTGTAAATACATGGAAGATAAGCTGCAGGGTTTGACTATGTCATTTTGAAAAAAAAAAATCTCTTCCCAGCAATGTTGAAAGGGACGAGACAGAGATGCCAGCAGGAAAAAATAGAGACAAAAAGGGATGAAGACAGAGAGAGACTAGAGACCGGGCTTCCTCCATTACCCCCTGGCCTCTCTGTCTGGCAGTACGCGAGCGGCAGCAGTGGATGGACTCGGCCAGTCACCTATCAAAGCCTGTCTAATGAATAGTCCTCTAATCCCCTCATTGAGATACAGAGAACAGACTCGCTGCTAATGCTCTCAGACAGAGATTCGCTCTTTCTCTCCCTCCCTCTCTCTCTCTCTCTCTCACACACACACACATAAAATTTCACACACGATCAGAAATTATGTAAAAACACGCATACAATGGACAGAAAAAAAACATGCGGACACCTACACAACATTCACATGCAAACACTGGCAGTGTTTTTGGAATATCATTCAGGTGCCATGGGCTCTCTGTCTTTCTCTCTCTCTCTCTCTCTCACTCACTCACACACACACGCACACACGCACAACAATACGTTACAACTCAACAATATTCTGCCTTTGTACTCAGCCGTAAGCCGCCTTAATTATTTCCAAGAAGAGTGGATTTCAAATAGGGAAGAGAATAGGCCCTCGTCATTTTGGAATCGGTTTAACGTGTTTGTTTTATTCCCGGCTTGTTTATGAGCTGGCTCAGCGAGTGTGAGTTATGAAGTCATTATGTTTAGATTGATGGAGAGAATTATATCCTGCATTCTTTCACCCAGCAAATCATTCATACACTTCTGTTTTGACATCTTGAGTGGAGTCTCTGTGTGTCTGTCTTTCATTTCCCCCTTTTCTTTCTTGCCTTCCTTCTCCCTCTTGTTATACCCGTTGTATATTCAGCGAACATGAAATAAACACACCCATCTCACCTTTCACTCTCTTTCCAGTTTTTTTTTTTTTTTTTTTTTTGCACTTGCTCTTTCATCCTGGCTACATGCTCAGGCCAGATATCAAACAAACACAGAGACAAAGCAGCCATGCAAGGCCAACGACCCCCCTCCTCCCAGTCACATTACCACCACCTGGCCAGGAGCGAGCACCTCCCACTGGATCAGCTCAAGAGGAAGAAGAACTCAACTGGAAAAAGAGGGAGGACACTTGTCACTTCAGTTTTGGCTGTCAGATTTTTGGAGTCACTTGCTTCCACTCTAAAACTTCATAAGATACTGCTGGAGAGGCGGCTGAGGAATGGAGGCGAGCTGTAGATGTGGGGGACACACTGAGCACTGTGAAATGTCAGCCAGGAACCAGGAAGCCAGCACTGGAACTAAAATTGAAGACAACACAGCTGGGAAGCAAAGTAGAGAAAGAAGAGGAGGAGGAGGAGAAGGAAGAGGAGGAAGAGGATGGATGACAAAAGGTGGAAGGGAAAGTGCAATGAGATTAGAGTAGGACAGGAAAGATTAGCAGCAGATGATACAAGGAAGAGAAGCAGGGGGATCTTGGAAGCCAAAGACTGAATGACAGATTTGAAAATGAAGCTGTAAAAAGAGGAAAGGCTGAGAGAGAGAGAGTGAAAAAGCTGAGGAAAAGAAAATAGAGAAAGGCTGTATTCTATTTATTCTCCACAGCAGTGACCTAGAGGGGGTCCAGGGACCTGAGCTCTTTATTTATATTGGCACAAGCCCCTGTGCATTATCATCCTGATGAATATTTATTTATATATATTTCTAGATTTGTTCTGCTCGGAGGGGTCCTGTTTGAGTTGGCGCGGCTCCGACTGGACTATCTGGTTGTCCTCAGGTCGGTTCTGAAGGACCGGATGGAGTCCAGAACCACAGTGCGCTCTGAAAACAGGTCCAGGAATATTTCTCTGATCCATAATTCATGCGGCTAGGGCTGAGCTCGCAGACCAGGCAGGGGAGTGAGCTGTAAAGCTGTGCTGGGTTCAGCTACACGGCTGGAGGCGGGTGATGACAAAGCACGGTGAGATTTTGTTCTTGGAAATGTTCCTCTGAACGGCAGAATAACAGTGCTTTCACCTTTACAGCATTATGCTGGTGACTAATTGATCTCTTGCCAGATCTCCAAGAAAGGCTGTTTCTTAAAGCTCTGCTCAGGTGACCTGTATGAGTTTTATGGGTCTATTGCTCCAAGCGACTGAGGAAACCAACTGAAAGCCAGATGATTCATATAAGCTTACATCTTACTCTAATCCTCCTACAAGTAACCATATTCTTTATTTTAAGATAGTAGATAGGGAGAAAAAAATTTTTTTTAAAAATATTTGCAAATGTGAATTATTTGCCACAACATGCTCATGTCTCTTTCTATTCATTTATACATTTTACAGGACATTCTTGTGTGCAGAGGGAGTCTGTTAAAACATGTTGCATCTGGCATTGTTCAGAGTTTCAGTTGTAATCTTTTCAGTAAATGATGCGTGAAAATGCATGTGTTAAAGTTAACATCCATCATCTGCGAACAGGGGAACAAACGGTATCAGCAATCTATATAGAAGACACCAGCACCTCAGAGCCACCGATGCCAATCTGATTGTTGCTGTTCAAGTTAAAAGGCAATAGAATGTAAGAGCGGCAAAGCACTCGGAGCGCCAGCCTTCACCGCACATGAATGACAGATGGCTGGTTGAATTTGTTATTGTATAAATGTTATCTTGTCAAAGGGGCGCTGCAGTGATTTAGCTTTGCAAGAATCTAAAACCCATGCAGCACAGGCCAAGATATCCTGACCCATAGTCCTCAGGCGGAGTTAAACACCAAAAGTTGCAATCCTACATTTCCCATAATGCAACAATAGACCCTCCCTGTCTGGTAAACACACACATCTTTTATACTCTATGCCCCCAGTCTGTAATACTGTAGTATTAGTAGTTTCCAACCTAGTGCAGTGATAACCCTGCTGACACAACCAAGGGCTTCAGAGCCACAGAAGACATTAGAAAACTGTTTTCACATACTGCGTAGGAATCTGTAGCCCCCTGAACTCTACATCCACTTCAAAATTCACACATTGAATGGGAAGTTCATGCTATCCCACTCAATTTCATCCCCGAATGTGCAGTTGCCTTGACCAACTACAACGCAGTAGTGCAGTGACAAGAATGAGAACTCTTACTGTAAGGGTCGGCATTTATGTTCAGCAATGGGCTGGGTGGCTCATCAAAAACTCTAGACACTCATCAGGCAGACATTTCTCCGTTCTTTGTTAAAGAAGCTGAGATTGACACTAAGATGAGAATTGCTGGTCCATCTTAAAAGTCAATCCACCAAGTGAGTGTAGTCAGGTTAGGCTAACACATTGTAACTTCGGGGCTAACCCCCTTCGATACACCAGTATTTTCTTGGTCATGAGAAGCTGCAGCATTTATTAACTGACACACCGTAGTCTGTACTGTACATTTACTGCCAGACTGACAACTTACTGCTCACCTTGTCTTCTGCTCCGCTCACATTCACCGTCACTTTTCTGCCACTCGTTCTCTGCACTTGCTCAACTACACACACTCATTTACACACTCACTACACACACATATATTACGCACTGCCCTATTCCTTAACGGGGCTACGCTACTCTTGTACCTTTCACATAGATGTCCTTTGAAGAATGAAGGGAGGGAGGATGACTCAAAACAATTCCACAATAACTAGGGTGTTATTGTGCTCGCACAGTGCACAAGTGAAAATCATTGGTAGTCCACTGATATTAATGATCATGTGAAATTTTAGCAGTGGTGCTAACAATTTTGCAGCAGCGGTGCACTGAATGAATATAGTGGAAACACTGCCTCTATGACAGTAAACTGAATATCTTTGAGTTGTGGACAAACAAGACATTTAAAGACATCATCTTTGACTTTGGGAAACTTTTTTCACCATTTTCTGGCATTCTATGGACCAAACAACTAATCAATTAATCAAGAAAATAATTAACAGATTAATTGATTGTGAAAATAATTGTTAGTTGCAGCCCTCCTTAACAGTATTGTTTACAACTGATAATCAATTTCCTGATACAACATTAACACCCAATTTTTTCTTTCTGACTTCATTACTCTATAGACTATTGACATGTGTCCTTCAGTAAACATCCCAAAGGGCCACACTTATGCCTACAGCCTAGCCAATATGTCCATTCAATAAATGTCAAGCCCTCCTTCAAGAGAGACTCATTCCTGTTTCCTCTCAGTTGCCATATTTGGATTTATAAATCCCCCAAGCCCCCTCGATGCTCTGAGTATGTCCTCCACTGTTAGGATCAATAAAGCTCCTCCTGTGGTTCAGAGAGAAATGGGTGTACCCAGCAGTGGCAAGTGCATCCATGTATGCCCGCCACTGATCACTTATAATTGTTGATCCCTGACAAACATGTCTTCTGATGACTGGGAGCAGATGGCACCGAGAGCGTTTCTTCACAAGTCTGAGAACTGGCAGCCTTCTTTTTCCTTTGATGCCTAGCATCCGAAAAACCCACTTTCATCTCCTGCATGTCTTGCCGTATCGCTCTCGGCCATACTGTTAAAAAATAATTTACAAAGATCTGAACATGTCAGAATCAAAAAAAAAAAAGGCACAAATACATATTGAAAAGCGACACCATTCACTTACTGCTCATCACTGAAAATCACCACAGGTCTTGCCATTCACATACACGGGGGTATAGTATCAGAACAACAGTTAAATGAGAGATAGAGCCTAATAATGGCAATATCATGAAAACATATCATTTCAAATGTATGGCAGTTGCACACTAAGCTTTCAAAGTCCTGAGAATAACATAAAAATGGAAGCAGTAAATCAAACTATATCATAAGAGAACAAATACCTTCCATTTGTGGCAGAAGTTGCTTTCATCTATCATCATAAATTCATTAGGACCACCAAGTTGCTGTCCTGCCTTCCTCCTCTCTCTAGTCATTACGAGATGCAGACATTTCACAGTTTCTTGCTCATTTTGAACAGTGTGTGTGTATTTTGTGAATTGCCGTCCTGCAACATGTCAATTTGGCTCAGCCTCAACCCTTGGGAAAATCTGTGAAAGCATCGGGAAAAAAAAGAAAAGGTAAAACTATGAGTTGATTAATAGTCTAAATCAAGAAGCTATTATGCTTTAAAATTCTTACCGAGAGTTTTATTGTCATGTCACATTGAGGGGTGTTTTTTTCCCTTCATTTTATGTCAGTAGGATGTGACATAAAGCCAAGTTAATATGTGTTGATGATGAATATAAAATGCACTCAATGCTCTGACATGTTGCATGAATCTTAAAATCTTGTTCATCACCAAAAAAAAGCAAGGACAAAGCCACTGCTCTGTAAAGGAAGAGTTCTATCTTGAGGATGACATGACACCACAAATGGAGTTTTAACCAAATCTCAACTTCATATATTACCACAATGTCTTTCTGAGAAATATAAACATTTACATTAGCATCAAGCATATAAATCAACAGCTTAAATCTTAGGTACCTGTATATATACATTAGCCAGGTGTTTAGTCTTAGTATTCTACTCCTCTCAAAAGATGACCCTGATCTGACTTTTTTAGAGCTCTCCCCTGATGGCTTCTGTGACGGCACATCCTGTCACTTTAGTTTTCCATAACTTATAATGTAAATACATCACTGGTATCAAACAGTGTGTAACGGTCTTGTCATCTCGTTTGTTTACTGTCAACCAGTCAAGACATAGCCGGGGCATGTCACAATATGAATAGTTTAAAGTCAGAATTCTGTGAAAAGTCAGAGCTCAAATATATTTCTCACATGTGGCCCTAATCCTCTTGTGTAGTAATGTGTCTTTCCACCATGTCTTTGTCTTCCTAGAGGTAATAAGCAGTGTGGGTGAAGATTTGGACAACAAGTCTTCTCACACTACAGCCTGTGGGAGACTACAGCCAGTCAAGTTAACTCAGGCCAATGATGAATTTGCTAAATAAGTGGTGAGACTTTATTTTGAAGGGGTGTGCATAAGACATGACATCTGTCATAACCACGACATCACACTTCATGACACACACTTGTCATGAACATGAAGGAATCTTCCTGAATGTTTATGGCTTGTCATTAAGTGTAATGCAGTCAAATGTATCATTTTTAATGCAAAGTTGAAATTTTGAGAGATGAGATGTCTAACTTGACATTAACCAAGACAACATAACCTGTCATGAACATGTCATAGCAGGTGTAATTATCAGACTTAAAGAAACTATTAAGCTTTATGTGTTAACATTACATTAAACTGTCATATGTGGTTGACATCGGCTTTCATGAGACTATTATAATTGTGTCATGAATTTTTTTACTTGACCTCAACTACAGTGGTACAGTTAGGACTAGACTAGTCCAAACTGTATTATGCCTGTGACTTAATAGAGGAATAGAGCATGTTGACCATAACACCATAGTGAATCAAGCACATATTGCAGAAGTTGCTGCTGCAAACCCCGAGAGATATGAGGCTCTAAGAAAAACATTAATCAAAAATGATAGTCTTGCTACGTTTGCTAAGCTTTGCTACTCTTTTTGTGTTGGGGAACCAGAGGCAAGCCTCACTGAAGACCAAAAAAGGAGGATTTGCTTCTTGATATAAATAAGCAATAATTTTTTGTGTGTTTGTGTGTTCATACAGATAATTTTGGGGGAGGTTAAGAAAAGTACATTTCCATTGACATTGAAATATGTGATTGCTGGCATTTTGTTACTGGCCTTGCCTTACATTACAGTGTTAAGTGTTTTTGTTTGTTTGATGTTGATGAATGGTACAGGCCACTAGCTATTTGTTGTTAATAAATTGCATCATTTTGAAAAAAAAAAAAAAGTTGTGTTTCATTTGGATGACATTTGACTGCTTCTGATGAATATTCAGTTTTCAAGGGGATACAAATTAGTCAACAGATAATGAAGTAAAAGTGACTTAATGAATCAAGAATTACTATGTGAAGGTAGCAAATACTTCCTTTTGATGAATTTTCATTGAGTAACCATTCACACATGAGAATCACGATGTGACTTTACTTTGGGGGCCACAAGTCAGGTAAGTAATGGTGACCTCATGTGTGAAGTAATGATGAACACTTCATGTGTATTTTTACACTCAGTTGTCAGTTTATTGGGTATTACTTTAAAAAAACAACTCACACATTCCACTCACTATTGTAAATGTGTCAAAAATATGATTGGGTCTATTCTCATAGAAATATGAAACTATTTTTTATGATGAGCAACAGGAAGTCGTGATTCATCCTGCATTAATTCATGCATTAATTTATCATGAGTCATGCTTTAATTAAGCATTGCTTAAGTATATGAGTTGTACATTTATTATAAAGTGTTACTAAAACTACTTGACAATTTAAAAAAAAATCTTGCATATCGACTTCTGGTGTTGTCATGGTAATACCCAATACCCTTCAGGGCATCTGAAGCCACAAGGAGCTGCAGGGACAGAAGAAGAAATGACAGCTTGACAAGACATCTCAGTGCTGTCAGCTGCTCTTTGTGTGTGTGTGTGTGTGTGTGTGTGTGTGTGTGTGTGTGTGTGTGTGTGTGTGCAGAGATAGATGTTGTACAGGAAGAGAAAAATGTGAAGTCCCTGTATTCAGTCGTTGAGAGTCATCCAGGTAGCACAACATGTATAGACACAGCTAGCCCATTAATCATGCCCATTTATTTACAGTGTTTGCATTACATCCATGTGAAAAATCCAACACGTATGATTTGAATGAGGAGGCCTCCCACAGAGGAATGTGTTATGGAAAACAAGAAAAGCGTATCTGACTGGAGAACAATGCTTTATCCGTTTCCTTTTGGTGATACTTCACCACCGTGTTTTCTCCTGTAATCACAGTGGAAGGTCAATGCTTGGGGTCACATGTGCTAACAAGGTGATCAATGTTAATCACAGAGTGAGCGATCAATACAGATGAGTGAGAGCAGAGCCTTTGGATTACTGGCAACAACTGAACCACATGCTTTGGGAGTTTTCTTTGTCACCTATCAAATCATTGATTAGATGGTTGCAATTGTCGTTAACCTTAAATTAGTCAAAATGCGATGTGGTAGCATTGTTGCTATTATAATACAGTGAGAGAATGTGCTAAAAAGCTATATGGGAGAGCGGAATCACATGAAGTGTGTATGTGCTCTGCATAAGGTTTAGTAAAAACATGACACCCCTGAAATCATCGCTGCTCTGTAACACCAACATCAATCCTCCTCAATAGTGCACCACAGTTCAGCAGCAGATAGTCTTCCTCTCCTCCATAAGTGCCAGACTCTCGCTGGGAGTTTCTAAAGAAACGCTGCCTCGCTTTAAAACGCTGTGACGTCGCCACTGACCCAATTCTTGCAACGAACCCGCAAGCCGCCTCTTGCGCTGCTGTATCTGCATATTTAACAGGAGGGAGCAGGAGAGAGAGAAAGAGGGGGTAGGGAGGGAAAAGAAACTCAGTGCCCCTTCTCTGCTCGCCATCAAAGCTTACATTTACTGACGTATGACTATGATTTTTTGGCTGCCATAAATTAGGGCTGAAGATGAACCTCAAAGTGAGCCCTCCTCTTCCTCGTCATGGGTTTGCAGTCACCATAAGGGGGGAGAAGAATCAGCTGATGAATATGCTGTCAGTAAAAGGAGATCACTCATCACAGAACCAAAGACCCACAGACAAATTTAAGGGAAGCCGTTGGCATAATCTTACAGTCGAGAGAGACGAGACTGCGCGTCTATATGCATTTCAAGCAGTGTTTTATTGCTCCGTGAGTCTGTGTTTGCCCGCATACACACAAGAATTCTGTTTGTGTGTTACGTCAACATCCATTTTGATTTCAAAGTACAAGGAAGTCGAGCTTTGCGAGTTTCTATTTGCAAAAGCGACAGCAACCGGCAGAGCCGAAGAAAAAGAATGTGATTCTGTTTGACATGCTGAAATCCAGTCTCATCCTCAGCTGTCTGTTTGAGAGCAGCAGACAGAGATATGGACAGAGGGGAAGATAAGTAGAGCGTAAATGTTCCTTTAACACATCATATATTCCGGGCTATCGCTACACATTTCATCCCTCTCTATCTCCTCCATCTCGACACACAGCATACACCAGGCCTGGGAGGTACACAACATGAAGCTCTCAGCCATACTGAGCAAATTAAACATTGTTAAAGATGAAATGTTGCAGTTAAGATGCTATCAGAGTTGTAAACTCTTCTCAGGAATCACCTCAGAAACTATGAGAACCCTGTTTCTGGTTTCACATAGATCAAATGTGACTGGAGCTATGCATAGAATTGAGTGTTTTATGGGATGATTTTACATAAAAAATACGGCCAGGACAATGTAATTTTGCTCACATCCATTCTCATATTTTCCTGCCAGGAAATCTAAATGGAACAAATTTGAATGGAACAGACATGAAAAATTCCACGTTAACTGGGCAAAGTCCATCTGCTGATTAAGCTCATGTGATATGATCAAAAGCTCCAGAAGAGTTACTAAATGGATTTTGTCATGAGATTGTTTTCTCAGCTGTTTGCTTCCAAGGTTAAGAATTAACTTTTAATCTCAGCGTTTAAGATAAAAGATTTTTTTAAAAGACGATAAGTCCTTAAAGTGCCCAAAAAAAAAAAAAAACTGCAACTGTGCAAACACTATTCGCTGATGAAGATCAAGTGATAGGATGGAAAGCTCCACCTCCCAAAACATGCCCGTGAACCTTGTGTGCCAAATAGTGTCAGAGAAACTTTTTTTTTTTTTTTAACATGAAAATTCTTTATTCAGTGTTTGTACTGCTTCCCATAACCGTCTCCATTTGTTTTGGAAAGTACGAGACCTCTGCGGATAATTCGGCTCCTGGTAAAAAAAAAAACAAAAAACTCCTGAACGTCTGGATTTTAAGTTATCAGAGAAACAAGTTTAGCAAACGTTAGCAGCAGCAGCTCAGCTCACATCTCTTCTGGATATCCTGTGTCTACCAAACAAGGTCAAAGAAACATTCATTTTTAACATGAAATTGCTGCGTTTTCACCTGTTTTAATCACTGGCTCTGTTTTTTCTCTGGAGAGGAGGGGACTTATAATTCATCTCCCAGTAAAAACCTTGTGAACAATGAACACTGAAGGAATCTTAAGTGGGAGAATTGGGTTGTTTGACATTGAAGACTCCCATGATCCCTTGCTACTTCCCGATGTCATCAATCTCCATCTTTTGTTATTGTTTTGATTAAGAGACCCCTAGCAGCAGAAATTACATATTTTAACATGTAGACTGGTTCTCAGCAGAATGTATTCTTTTATTTATTTTTGTTTACCTAGTTAATGAATGTGAAGTTAATTTATAAAGTTAATCTACCTCCATAGTGTTCTTTAGTGTTATTGATATTTCAAATTGTAGTTCATTTCATAAAACCCAGAAGTTTTTCCCCCACTTTCTCTGATTAAACCTGCAAATGCGGCAGCGCTTTGATTCAGAGGGTACTTTAAAATCTACTCTTTGTCAGTGTCCGTGAGACACATATGACCCTCACTTGCCTGGCTCCATTCTTTTTGGCTGCCATGGTGACGCAACCGCAGCTGACAGCCTGAGCCGAGAGAAGGAGCTGAAACGAAGAGTCGTGGCCTCCGACAAACAACTCCTCCCATGTGTTGTACCTTTTCTGGCACTTACGTAGAACTCCATCACTCTTTATGTCCTGCTCTGTATCTTATTACAGGCACTCTATAAGTTTGTGATGCATTAGGGAGTCAGCGTGTCGTACTGTGGCTCCGAACCAACTCCCTAACTTAGAAATGTGGGTTACATATGGGCCTAAGTGGGTGTGAAAGAGAATGTTAATCAGTTGAATGCTTTTGTCTGCCTCCGAGGGTGGAGTTGCATGTGTGTGTGTGCGTACGTGGACGTGTCTGTCTGTGTATGTGTGCGCGTCCATATGTTGCTATGCTCAGCAGGGGTGCATGTCAGGACGTCCTACACCAACAGCTGGAGGAGGCCAACTGCGAGGCAGTCTCAGCGGTAGGTCATAGCCCATCATCGCACCCAGTACACAACCGGACTGAGCCATTTTGCGATAATCTAGTGTGGTGAACCAGCACGTCCTGTTCAATCACTCCTGACCACAGTCATTCTTTCGGAGGACAGTGTGTGCAAGCTTACTGTAAGTGCAACTCGAGGAGGTGACACCAGAAAGGGAGAAAAAAAAAAAGCCTGGAAAAGCTCCAGGATTACAGAGCAAGCGCCATTGTACAGTTTCTGGGACGCGGTGCAAGTGTTTGTGTTTCTCATTTGAGTCTGGTTTGTGGCGGAGGCAGAGTCAGATGGGAAATATTGGATACTCCCCCCGCACCTCGGCACTTGTCTCGTAAATCCAGCGTCCCCCTGTCATTCCCCTTCTCTTTTAGTTCTCCCATTGGCGGCGTTCCGTCTCCTCACCCCATGTGGGTGTGCTGCCCGCTCATTATTATTTCTTCCTCTTCAGCTTTGTCTTTGTTTCACAACTTCTCCCCCGCTCTCTCCCCCATCTTCTCACATTGTCGCTCTCATCCTCGACACCCTCATCTCCTCCATCTCTCGGCAGCGTATAAGAGTTGTTACTCTTCCGCTTCCTTGGAGTTTCCCTCTGCCAGGCTGTCTAGAGACAAAACACTTAAGATACTTTAGGAAATAATTAACACCCTGCTAAGTTGTAAGAGACAAAGCGAGGCGCTGCTGAAGACAAGTGTGAGAAGAGGTAGCAGTCTTCCGTGCTTTTCACTTACAGACAGTGGTCACATATAGACTTATGTGTGACATATTTATCACTTTCACACATGCATTTTCAACTATCAGTATGCCAGCAGCCCTGTCTACATGTCCCACTTTAGCTTTACAATGTTAAAGTCAAACTGAAATTGAAACATCTTTACTAAGAAATTAGTAAATATCTCTTGGTCAAAACTGTAATTACAAAATTGTAATGTACAAAAATGTAATTACGAAAGAAGTTTTAGTTATGTTTCTGCAGTGACAGCAAAGGGTTTTGGGTTTTGGTATTGACTGACAGTCAGTAATTTGATTGGTGCAATATCTATGTGGGCGGGAACTAAAAATAGTTTATAACACTTCAGTTCCAATGGCCACACAAGCTGATAACAAGTTGGTTAGTCCCATCTGTGAGCAGCCCATACTTTATATGTTACTTACTGAGATTCAACAGCTATCACTAGGTAAACCTCCTTCTTTGTACTGTATAATATGGGACGAACACAACACCTTTGGCATGAACTAACATCAACTCACCAGTTGTTGGTCTGGTGTTTATCTAGTGGAATCGGTGTTCGCAAGTTAAGCATTCAGGCTTCCCTTTTCCATGGGAAGGCTAGTTAACCTAACTTGCTAGCTCCAGTAAGCAGCACAGCACAGAAGTTAACAAGATGTCTGCTAGCAGTGCCAGTCCTCGAACGTCAGTCAACTGCTGGTGATGGAAACATGCACTCGGATCAGATGCCTGAAGCTCAGACAGTGTTTCCACGGATTTCCACGGACTGTTTTATTCTCTTTTGAAAAATGACAAAACATATTCAGTAGCTGCAGTGCGATCATAGTTCATATTCCCTTACACAAACAGTGAGGAGAACTCAAATTCCACTTTTAATTATCTGAGTGCACGCAAGTATGAATGTGTGAGTGTACGTATGTGGGATTGTTTTGCATTTTCAAGCAGTTCTACACTTATTAGTTAGTGAATTAGTGTGTGCATGTTGTGGTGGGTGGGTGGGGAGGGACAGACTCCTGATAATTACAGAGAGACAACAAGTGACTTTGTGCAGCTCTACTTTGGCCATTCACTCCAACACAACCGTGACAGGCAGTCAGGCCATTCAAGAAGCGCTCAGAAGGCCTGCATTCATGCATGGCCCTTAGAATTACACACAAACACACAAACATATACCATAATGCGCACACACACATATACACACAGGGGTATACAGATACAATCTCAAAATATGGTATGTATGGACTCCATTTCACCCAGCATACACAACACACACACACAGATACACACAGAGAAAGTTACTCTGCTGGTTTCTCTTGTATATACATTCATTTAGATATAAACACATATGAAACAGGAGACACTGGTGATTCAATCAACAAAAAGAAACACATGCACACACGCACGCTCGCACACATTTCCAGAGGCCCTCAAACGCAGCCCTTTTCTTGTTTTGTCTGCAGTGTAGCTAAGTAGAATTTGCGCTAAAATAACTTCAAAGGCTCTGAAGGAGGGGCCACTCTGAGGAGTATGGGTAATTAGGACTGTGGAGCGAGAGAGAAAAGAGAGAGGGAGAGAGGATGAGTGAAAGGGGGAAAGGGGGAAAGGGAGAAGGATCCTCTCAGCCACAATGGATGAATAGGAAGAGAGACGGTTTGGAGAGAAACAACAAGGGGGCTGGGGGCGATACTGGGAGCACTTCATGACAACACTTGAGCACACACACACATACACACACACACACACATATATATATATACACAGATCGGTGGTGTGATAGCACGCCACGAGACAGGAAATTTTGGCAGTGGAATTTACTCCTAGTTGTAAACATGACGCCGGATACACAGACCCAACCGCACACACACATGAAGCAAGTCATACAATCAAGTGGAGACAGACAAACAGTGGTAGACCAAAAACAGACATTTCTCCCTTTATCACTCTCTCACTTACACACACACACACAAAGTGCACCTAATGGCAACAGTGCAAACAGCAGTGTGTTTTCAGCCGGCCGTTCAGCCTGTCCACCCAGCCGTCACAAGAGCCCCTCGCCACCAGCTAATGCATGGCTATTTATAGCACGTAAACAACACTAGACATGTCGAGATTGTTCCTTATTGCCACCTGCACAAATATAGCGAGATGACTAAATGCTACTGTCGACGAAATCGAGCTCTGTGCTTTTTAAAATGTGTCCATTCATGTGGAATTCCTAACAAACCTTGGCCAAAAGAACAGTTACAGCCTGTAAGAATAGTTTTGCTTAAAAATACAGCCGATACCTCAGTAAACGATGAAATGAAAGTATAGAAAATGGAGAACTGAAGCTTGGGAATGAAAGCTTGGAGAGAAAAGGGAATCAGTATGTGTGTGTGTGTGTGAGTGTGTGTGTGAGAGAAGAGGGAGAAAGCGGATGCAGACAGAGGGGTGAGAGTGCCCTCTGTTGACCGAGCTGGGTTTAACAGATTATCGTCACCGATAGACACACACACACACACACGTTCACATGAGACAAGCAGCAGTGTTCAGTTACTGTTTAGTCTGCAAGCTAACACACAGACAGACACACACACACACACACACACCACCGCAACCTCATGCACAACTTACTCCCCAGAAATCAGCTACATTCAGATTGGAGCATAGAGACGGAGGCACAAGGAGGATATTGTGTGCGTCAAAGAATTTCCATGTACCTTTATGTGTGTGTGTGTGTGTGTGTGTGTTTCTGTGTGTGCTTCTGTGTGCACGTAAACCCTATTGGACCGTCAGCGGCTCTGCAGATCTCTGGATCCCTGCTGAGCTGCAGCTGCCTGAGTGACATGTGCTGGTTGAGCCCCAAAGCCCCTTCAACTAAAATCACTTATCCCACATACACACAGACACAGACACACACACACATACACACACACACACACACACACACACATAATGTACATCTGCAACTGCTCTGAAAATGAAACTGTTGTATGTTAAAGCCACATCCAGCAGTTTCCTGTTGGGATAAGAGGGGAGTCAAGCAGTTTGATGGATGACGTCAGCTGCCGAGGAGTCGCAAATAAATTTTTTGTGCGTTGTTGCTTTAGACATGGACTGCAGTGACATCATACTGTCTGCTTTAGCTCCTCCTCTTCTCCTCTTAGGACTGAAATCTGGGTTTTGTTTTCATCGTTTTCTGGCCATCATTCCTGTCACTTATGATAACATTTGCTTCAATGAATGTATTGAAGAGATCTGAGAGGCAGCAGTGTAACACCACAAGGCAATAAGACACGTTTTAGGATAAACCCACCTATCTAAACCACTTATTTGGGGATGAACAAATATCTGCTTTAGATGGTCATGTTTTTCTTCACACATCCCCACCTGAATATGACCGACTGAGTGCTTAGTATTTACCTTTCCACCCTATTTCCTGTGCGATAGTGATACAGCGCCTCTGCGGTTTTTTTCCCCCAATGGTTCATAAAAGTGTAATAACTTCCTCTGACATCCAAACAGGAGATGGTCTATATTTTGGACAAAGCAGCCACTTTAGACTAATCCACCCACTGATTTTTGCCACCATTACTGTGGAAGCAGTGTCTAACTTTTATTTGAGTGGCGTTTCGATGAGTGTTTTCAATATACAACAGAATATTCTTGACATATTTCTCTCTCTTGGTCAAAAGTGGTTCAAAAGAAGTGAGAGTGTTATCGAGCAGGTTTGCGAGTAAGATGCTACGGCAGCACTTTTTCACTTGTACCTTCAATCCGGATTAGTCTGCGAGAAACCCTGCATTGTAAAAGTGTATGGTTGCAGTACTGTGGTAATTATAGAAGGTGACTGTTGAACTCTGCGAGATCTAATGGGTGTTTACATCAGAGAGTCTGAGGAAAGGCTTTTAACGTTCCCCCTTCATTTTCACTTACAACTAAGTATCTGACCTTTTGTGTTACTTATCGGTTGTAAGCTCATGGTTTAGTAGCTGTGATGGAAAAAAAAAAAAAAAAAAAGGTCTGGCTACAGCTTGATTCATACTATCAGAGGTGAATGACATTGACTTATGAAGGTCAGTTTTCTTATGAAAATCCCAGTATCAGCCCCAGGTACAGTAGGCTAACTGGTGTACAGAATGTAAAAGGTTCATTCTTGATCTTGGATATAGCAGTTTGACAAAACAATCTTTAATCAGCTAGTGGTCTGACGCCACTGTCAGCACTTCTGTCTTCACTACTCTAATTGATTCTCTCGCTCCAAACTGGGGAAACGCTCTTTTATCACTCTCTCAGATACACAGACATCACCTGTACAAATAAACAGACACGCACAGACAGGTGGCGTCATCTGGGTGACAAGTTGACAGTGAGACGGTGAGTCTGGCTCCGAGGGGGGGCGTCTGCTGTCATATTTAGAAGACACACACACACACACACTAATACACCTGTTATGTAACACTGCTGGAGCCCATAAACCTCGTACCCTCCAATGTGACATTTCTCACTCTGCTAATTGGAGTGGCAGCTACTGTGATCACTGACTTTGATGTTCAATAAGACAAAAGTAATTACAGCTATTCAAACTGCGTGTTGTGACTCCATTGTTGCTCTGATCCACGCGGCTGCTCTGTTTTTTTTTTTTTTTTTGATTCCCTCGAACGTTCTGCAGATGTGAGTTTTTGTCCGACAGCAGTGGTGATAAGCGCTATGAGCTTGTCATGGCTGTGCCCTGGGTTGGAGTTTGTCTTCTGTGAAATATCCAAATGTCACTTTTTCAACCCCACCCCCCTCCTCCCCATCTTCTCTTCGTCTGTCATCCCCCCCCTCCTTTCCCTATATTCCTGTCACTCTGTCTCGCTCACACCATCTATCAAAGCTCCCACTGTTTACTTTCTTCAATCTCCTCTTTTCCATCTCTCATTGTTGCTTTCTTTCTCTCACTTGCTCGCTTCTTTCTTCCATTTTCTCCCCCTCTCTCTCTGTTTCTCTTTGTCTCTTTGATGTTAGTGCAGCGCTGACACAGACCAACACCAGAATCAACTCCCCCTGAATGTTAATGGAGTTCCGAGATTGTGGATGCATGTGTGTTCGCATGTATTTGAGAACTCTATATATCTGTATAAACGGAGGCATTCATGATGCTGGATAGCATTTTGTGCCATTGATGCACTACGTCATGTACCTGGAAAAGTTTTTCATTTTATGCTTTTTATGCAATAGATCAAATGACTATGTGTTATGTAAGGGGTGACAAAGCATCAAAGAATTATCATCCAACCCCTCAGTTACCCACTGCTAGCGTTTTAGCATCTTTCAGCTCAATGTTTTGGTTATGGCCCACAACTTTACTGTTCCAAATCACTCTCACCAGTCTCATCAACCTTGTTCTTTTTTCAAACAAAAGAAAAAAAGCAAAAGGCCTTAAAATAACCGACTGTGCGCTAGCTTCCCAGCATCGAGTGGCAGGCTAGCTAGTTAGCAACTAGCTAATGAGTGTAGTGGATCACCGAGAAGTTATAGAGATTCAGATATTTCAGCTATATCAGTAGTTAGTGGACACCGAAAAAGCTAAAGGGAGAGTTAACACTGGACTTAAAGTGTGACATTATAGACATATGTGAATTCCCACCACCTCCTTTATTCCTGTTGCTACAGTATATCCTTTTATTTGCCTTGTCTTAGTTTGCTACAGTTCCCGCAACAGGATCATTATATTTTTCGATGTAAACTTCACTTAGTTGGAAAATGAGGAACTGCATGAACAAACTGATCCTTGATAATCAGGCAGGCACAGTAAAAATCAATTTGAATGTTTACTCTTGGCAAAGCTGTGCTGCTGAATTTGACGTCTTCCACATGTGTCCAGATGGAGTCCTGTTCCCAGGTCTGTGGAAGGTGGAAAACCCTGGAACACAGTACGTAGTAGCTGCATCCAACTTTCCCTCCCCAGGCCTCCACTCAAGAGACTGGTGCAAAAGTTTAGTGAAAACACACATGCACTCTTTACAGTGTTTCACACACATACACTTGGACATGAAGGTGAGATCTTTAATCGCTGTGTATTTGTCTTGTGTTTGACGTTCATCTCTGACCTAATATGTTATCCAAAGTGCTGGGGCGTAACCAACGTCCTTGTGATTCAAAGGTCCTTTTTCCTTCTTCCTTTTTTTCCCCAATTCAGTCGTTTGCTTTTGTGTTCCCATAACCCCTCTTTTCTCTCCTTTTCCTCACCTCCATCCCTTTCTTCCCTATCAGAACTGCTCCCCACTGTCAGAACTCCTGCAAAGCAGTGCAGGGCATTGCAAAGCATTGTATTGTGGCAAGCTCTGAGAAACAAAGTTCAGTCTGATTTCTTTGCCATTATCAGTGCGCCTGTTTCTCCTCATTTCCACACAAATGGCTTGTCGGCCAGTGGCGCAGTGCCACAACCAATGCCAGTCTTTGTAGCGCTTCCAGGTGGGTGATTTATGCGTGGCGCTGAGCCCCCAAAGCGCCACTGAGCCACTGTCGTCTCCCTTCTGCCAGGCTTGGCCCCCGATGGGATATAAATCCTTCTTAGACACCATTGCTGACGCTAATGAACAAACAAACTTTCTCTCTATTATTTCTCTATTATAGCTCTCTGTTTCTCTCTATTGGAAATATACCCTCTGTGTTTCCCTTTAATTTGAGCAAGGGATTGATTTCATTCTCCAGCTTTTGCCCATCTCCTTTTGTTATCCATCACTTCAGTTCAGTTATTTTTTGGAATGAGTATGTAGCAGAAACCTCTGGCGAACCAGTACAGTAACAAGTAAATTTAATTTTTTTTTTAAAAAACATCAAAGGGCATCTTTAGAAATGTATTTTTCAGTGTTGATACGAAACATATTTCTGCATTGAAACTGCTGATAGCTGGAGTTCTGTGAATATTTTAGACCTTTAATTTTGACCATGCAAAATATCCAATTCAAATTTAGATTTTCCAGCAGAATTTGACTCTTGTCATGGTAGAAAAGCTCCTGAAACTACATCTGGACCATTTTCCACTCCAAGGTTATTTAGCAAACATGCTAAAATAAATGGTTTTCCTAAAGTATAGTAACCCTTTGTTTGTATTGATGAGTGCATGCCTTATGGTGATCAAATTAGGATCATAGTTTTCTGCTTCGGTTCAAATGATACTGAGATAATTAGCATTGAATTACAATAGCATATAATCACATAATTCAACAGCTACAGAATTTAAAAAAACAAAAACTTTTAGTGATTTCCTCCTCACTGAATGTTTCCACAGCAGACCTGATGGAGATGTGGGTATGAGGAAGATGAAGCACCAGACTGAGAGGAAGAGTGAGTGCAAAAGAGCAGCAGACGGAGGCAGGCTAATGGGTTCAAACTGGCCTAATCCTTCCATTTTAACCAGAAGGGTCAGCCAGACACACACTCCATCCCTAATTGTTCCCACGCCATCACTGTCACACACTCATACACTGTCATACACTGTACACATTTGTACCATTTTGTTATTTTTCTTTACCTGAAAAACATGAAAAACATCAGATTCATAGAACAAGGTAGATAATAGAATACATATACATCCACATGCACAAACACATGCCGTCACCAACGCACACACACACACACACATACGCATATAGTATCATCATGAAATAAACATCAGGGGTTGAGTCTGTTTGCCTTTGTTTTCATAGCCTGAGTGAGCTGTGCAAAGTGCTGCGCTGTAATTTTAATGATATTTATGACTCTGCATACACACATCTGTCTCCAACTGTCAACTCAGACACACATGCATGTATGAAGACATGCAAGCTTGCATACACACGGACATACAAACAGGGGCATTCTTGCATAGACACCTATAGCAATACGCTTGTATAAACACACACTCCAGCTGATGCAATATGCATGTCAGCATAATAAATGGAGATGACAACTGGCGTTACTGCAGACAGGCTTTCAGAGAGAAAGAAAGAGATCAAGACATGCTTGAAAGAGGGTCAGAGGGTAAAAAAGTGTAGAAATACTAAAACACTGCAAAAAAAAAAAAAGTACAGAGATTTGGACAAAAAGATGGAAATAATTAAAGCTGGAATGAAAAAAGAAAAGATAGAAGGAGGTAATAGTTGGTTGAAAAAGGAGTAGGAGGGCTGTGGTTGGAGACTCACACTACAGGATAATAGATGGATATCGTTGTGTGTGTGTGTGTGTGTGTGTGTGTGTGTGTGTGTGTGTGTGTGTGTATTCCTTCTCACTGGGACCAGATGAAGTATTCCTCAGTGTCTGTGGCGATCGACCAAAGCAGTGCAGCTCCAATGATGGATACCACCGCACTAATCGCTCCTCCGATGCCTTCTGTTTCTCTCACACATACTTTGCTTCATTCTCACTCATTCATTTATCTCTCTCTTTTTTTCTCCTCCCTCACTCTCAATCCCCTCACTCATTCCCCCTTCCAACGCTACGGCACACAAACAGAAACAAATCACAGATTTAATAAAATTAAGTTGGGAGGGAGGCCCGCCGGAGGGGTGTTTGTTTCACGTCTCTTGACAGCTGCCGCAATGGCGCACCTCAGCCACCCTACTGACTCCACGGCCCAGGATGACTCTAGTGAAGAAAGTTCCCGACATAATCGTTGTTTCACACATGGAAAACTGCCTCCAGCCACGTAGCTTGCAAAATTCGCCCTTTGTGGAGGATAAATCATTAAGGCAGTGGTTCCCAAAGTAGAGCCCAGGGACCAGCAGGGGTCTTTGAGAGGGGATCCAGAATCTTCAGTGTGTATGTGGACATCCTGGAGTTTGAATGACCTTATTTTTTAGTTCGTTGCTTAGCAAAACAATATTTAAAGCTGGGATCAGACTAGTTAAAATTATTGAATCTTACAGGCTGTCATTGAAATTACAATAAACTACCTTTCAAATGTGTGAATGTATCCAAACCTTGCAGTGTACAAGCGCAACAGGCCAAGCCTTGTACTCCAGCAGACTACATTCCTAAATGGTGCTATCTGTCCGACCATTTCAAGCCCTGTTGCATAAGCAGTTAACTTTGCCATTGTTCTTCTCTTTGTTAATGCAAAATTGAGAAAAGTACATGCTTAATAAAAAAATGATAACACAAAACCATCTGAGAAGTAAGATGTTAGTATTTTGGATTCAAGGTAAAGGGTCAGAGCAGAGCTTATTGTCATTCTCTCCGCATACAATACTTGTATAGATGTTTGCATATTGATGTTTTTTCCTTCAGTGCTACAGTATACACAATATAACAGATGCTGCAAGGAATGAAAGGTGCTATCACCATTTGACAAGCCTGAATTGATGATGGAAAGACGGAATGATAGATAGAAATAATGCAGATAAAATGTGGAAATTCTTGTGTGTCCCTATACTGTACCAAAACAGAAAAGATACATCCATCAAAAACAGTTTGTCTTGGCAATTTACTGTGTGTTGCAGTTTGCACAGAAAAAGGCAAAGAGATGGAAAACCACTGTATTTGGATGAGATGGTAAATGGAGGGACTTGGGCAATGATTTACAGAAGGATTTGGAGAAAAGTGAACTTCAAGCACTTCGACTGAGCTGTGGCTCTGCACTGAAACCTGATGAACTATATTATAAAGTTATACAGCACACGGCTTTATCTGTCCTTAATAGCTAGTTAGCTTAATATTTTTGGCTGTTTTTTCCTCTCACAATATGGAGGCAATCATCATGCTTCCAAGTTGTAAAATTCAAATGTTTAAAATAGTTCATGACAGCAGCACACGAGATAAGAACAGTCGGCATTTTTGAACTTCATACTGTATGATTTCATCTCCTGACTGTCAACAAAACAACTGGCCTTGACTGGAACATATTTGGTCAAACATCCAACATCTGTTGTGATGCAAGATCATAATTCTAATCCACCCAATTCTGAAGTAATGTATGTCCCTACCTTGAGGGATGATTATTTATGTATATCAAATTCAGAACCAGCCCATATCTACTTATGGTTATTTTTTGGGCTACCATCTGCTAAATGGGAATCTGTGGTCTACTACTGGCATTCCCCAATATGGAAAAGTTTGAAAACCACTGCTATCGTTCTACAACAAACATTATACTTGAAACAGATGTTTACATGTCCCTTTAGAAATGATACACCAGGGTGTTATTGCATGATGTCTGTTTCATAAGTGTATCCTCATAGCACAAAGGCCCATAGTTCCTGCAGGACCCCTAAGTGTGAACTGGATGTGCATGCTGACAGGGGAGAGATGGAGGGGGCGGGAAGAGTGGAGCAGGACAGCGGGTGGGATGGCAGAGGGTCCTGTTCTGATCTCCCATAATCCCCCACTTTGTTTTGGACCCACTTGAAAGCGCTCGCTTGAACAAATACACACTTTTCCAACTGTCTAGCTTTTCAAGACACCTTCCTCCCCTCCTCCCTGTTTCTCTCTCGCGTTTTCTCCTCTCACCCTCATCCCTCTATCCCAAGGCCCCATAGAGAGCCTGTCACCAGGACTGTTTTCATTCTTTCACTTTTTTTAGCCTTCTCTGTTTGTTTTCCAAAATAAAGGACTCATTGAGTGGAGCGGTTAATGTATGTGTGTGTGTGTGTGGATGGTTGTTTTTGCTCTTGCAAGTAGAACCTTAATGACCTGAGTTCCACTCTGCCCAGCTGTCTCCACTCTGCATCAGCGTTTAATCTGCAGAAAGGCTACAGGACCACCCCAATGGGTCACACCAGACACACACACACACCTCGCTCACCAGGTAATTATGAACCAAGGGAGAGAACAGGAGAATAGTCATCCTTTCCTCTTCCCCCCTCCCGCTTTCTCTCTGGCTTTACTTCCCTGCTTCCCAAAGTCTATTCCCAAGGTTGAACACAGAGGCAATAAGTGTGTGTGGGGTTTTTTTAAAGCAAACTTTGTGAATTATGAGGAGTAGGGGAGGCTGCGCTGCAACTTAAAGAGCTGAGTTAGCAGATGGGAGACAATGCACCTCGGGGAGATGGTGGAGAGAGAAATGAAGGCCTGGAGATCAAATCAGGACCTCGAGAATCTCATTTGGAGAGCAAAAGAAGTGAACCACATAAGGTGAGACACAATAGAAAAACAAGTTGTGTGGAGGTAGAGAAAAAACACCTTGGTGATATTTCCTGTCCTGTGGATATGGTTTCAAGGAGGTTTTTATAAAGTTAAGGTGTGCTGTTGGCTTAATCGTGCATCCACACTACAAGAAACTCCAGCTAGTGTTTTGTCAGAAGTGCACTTCTTTCTTGGGGGCTGAAACAATCTGACCAGTGTTCATGAACACCATTTGTCCTCAACAAAGGTTTGGGGACACTGGAATAGCTAAAAGCCTCCTGTCACTGGGAGCTGAGATGTAAAAGGAGACTATCAGTGTAAAGAGTATCATTTTACTTTGACAGTCCACTGTTGACTGTCAGCAGTTCTATAGAGGTTCAGCAGTGACTGTCATGATTCAACAAACTATTTGCAGGGTTAGCCACTATCTACTATATCCAGTTTACTGTGTGTTAATCACAGCTTGATTGACAGTTCTCTTACCTGCCACTCTCCCAGGTCCCAGGACTCACACTGAGTTGGACTATTGTCACAATATTTCAGTAGGTTTAAAGTTCCTTGACTACAATACCCGCCCCTTTTAGCTAACTTTAGCCCAACTGTGAAGTATGTGGTAGGAGGGTGTATGAAAGACAATACCTCATACTTCTTGTTTGGAAGGTCCAAACAGAAAAGATGGCGCCAACCATGAACAGCAAAATATGAAGCTGCAGCCAGGAGAGTATTAGCTTAGCTTAGCATAAAGAAGGGTAAAACAGCTAACCTGATTCAGTTCAAAGGTAACAAAATCTGCCTACCAACACCTCTAAAACTCACTAATTATCACATTATATCTTGTTTGTTTACTATTGCTTTCATTTTTTGTGCTAATTAAGCTAACCATCTCCTGGCTGTAGCTTCATATTAAACTGACAGATATAAGAATGGCATCTAACTCTCTGCAAGGAAGCAAACAAATGGATTCCTCAAAATGTCAAACTAAGAACAAAGCATTAAGTCAGGATTAACTTTAATTGTAGATATATAAATGTTAAGAAATGTTGTGTTCATCCTTTGCTGAAAGTCACAAGATACTTTCTAGATAATGTCTACTAGTTTTCACTTATCGATCTTCACTTATCAATTATCGATAACTCCTTTATACTGTATGAACATCATATTCATGTGTTGTATAAAGTCAACAGATAACAGTTGGAACTAATTATAACCTGGATTTAAACATTTAACTGTTAACTTTTAATACATATCATAAGCAATCTTGATGGTGTTAACACAGTCCAAAGAAACTGGACTTTAAAGTTTGTCCAGTGATATCAATGATACTAACCCTCCATCCACCATGATATCACCACAACACACAAAAACAGACATACCTCTCCAACAAATTTAAATATTACTAAACATATCATCAGTAGCCTGAGGTTAAGAGCTTGGGTTTATTAGCATAAAAAATAGGCTGTGAGCCTTTTATTCTTACATCCCAGCAAAACCCAAATAGGTCAAAGCTGCATGTTTGGATTTTTCTGACGACAGATGTGGGCGGGAGTCTCTCGTTTGGTATAAGGCTCACAGGCAACATGGCTTTTGAGGGATTATTTCCTTGAGGAGATTTTCATTTCTTCCTGTGGGTGTCAGGTGATTGTCAGGAAGCAAAGTCTAACATAACGCTGCACTGATATAAAAAAAAACAAACAATTAAATAAGGATAAAATTCAACTAAGCTGAATGACGGCTTTATGTTTACTGTAAAATATGACTTTGTTTTGAGGAAGCTGCTTTTAAGGCTGCACAAAAGTGCATGAAAGTAAATGGTTCCTTCTGAAGAAAAGCAGAAATGTGAGGAATTGTTAGAGGACACACATTTTATCGTTTAATGGCTCCCCTGGTTGTGAATGGTAATGATTCGGTTAATTTTGCCTTGATTTTGGAACAGTCTTATCTGTCGCATGTCATTTCTGAAATATTTGGACTATAAAAGGCTTGTGTTGACAGTTTTACCAGCTTTCACACAAGAAATACCCCCAGTCATACCAGAACACACCAATATTTAAGTAGGTTTCAAGGAGAACTAGGTCATGCAGAGACTGTCCTCCCGAGACAGCATCAGTCATTTCAGCAAATGCCAAAAACAGCATATGTTTATGATCAAATTACAAAGCCCTCTAGCGGCCATAGGAATTATGAATCTTGTCTGTTGGGAGCAAAGGAGGAAATACTTCGACGTTGTTATAGAGTCTGCAGAGAGGTTGGAGTGGTTTCATAGGTCAACAAAACATTAGACTTTGACAAAGCAGACCGCTGTTTGCTTCTTATTTCCAACTGACATTCAACATTAATGTAAGAACAAAAATTGTTGGGGTAAGAAGGGAGGCTGAATCTGCCCCCGATGTGTCTTGTTTTTTCATTGAACACTCCCCTTCACAAAAAAAAAAAATGCAATACCCTCACCCCACAATCTCAAAGCAATATAGCGCAGACTTAACAAAAAGGCAGTTTGCACTCAGTTGAGCACACAAAGAATCAAAAAAGAGAATGTGAAAGAGAAGTTGAAACTCTGCGCACTGTTGCACCTTTGTACACCTGACCAATCATTGAGTAAAATGTGCATGACTGTCGGAAAGCTTTTTTGGAGACTCATGAAAGCTCTACGTTCCACTCGGGAATTAATTACGGAAATAGTTTTTTGGAGAAAGAAAAAAAGAGAGGTTGTGTGAGAAGCTAAAACCCCGCCTATTTTCATACCTCTGCTAATCTGGCCAATCACTGAGTAAAGTGGGCACAGTTGTTGGAATGTTGTCTTGGAACATTGCCTCTGTCGGAAAGATGAATGAATCTAAACACTTTGTTAGGGGCATACTAAGGCCTTCAATTACCTACCGGCACATAAAGAGCAACACTGCTCTGAGTTCAAATCTTAGTGATGGGAATTGTAGTCTTAACATATGCTACATTTGATATAGTGCTGAACCCATGTTCATTACAAATGTTGTGGTATAAATTCAGCACCAAAGATGGATTTCCATAAATCAAACGTGTTTGTTAATATGGAATTACCCTACATTCATGACAAGCAGCATGTGGCTTGTTCCATAATGGAGTTATGTTTACATGATCAAACGGCAAACATTTCAGTCTGGACGCACATACACACATGCAACACAGTGTGGGATGGATATGTATCAGTCCCTACAGTGTGATCAATTGGTGGTCCACAGCAGAGAATTGATTGATCTCATGTTGAATGGAGTGAGTGTGTGTGTGCATGTGTGTGTGTGATAGAGTCATTATTGATATCATATGGCTGCCTGCTGCTCAGATCAATAGCTGTTTCTCTTCATAAAGTTGTTTTGACCGCATGCGCTATATGAAACCCATCTATACACCCGCCAGCCTCAAGTCTATACGGCTCTCACACACATGGGGACAAAGCAGCCAACACTTATAAAAGCGTGGCATTTCTTCTTGAAGTGCAATTAAAATCCTCACTCTCCACTCCTAAACTGGCTTCACAAAATACCACAGTACGCTTTCCATTATAACATCATTGTTTTAGGCTTGTGACTCATACAGCCTTTATACAGCCCAAGGTTTAACTTATTCTTCATTCATTATGGAACAAGTTCAAATGTGTGGATAAACCCTATAGTCCTCTCCTGAGCGCTGACCTCATGACCCCCGATCATTCATTCACTCCTGACTATATAAAGACCCGACTGTCAACTGCTTCCTCACTTTGGTGTCTGTCCTCCACCTCTGCTCCCTGGCTAGTAGTGGCTGGTGGGGGCTCCTGACACGCCGACACCCTTAAAGCCACATCTAATCTAGTCACCTGCATCACACATGCAAACGCACATACACAGACCTTTCCTTGTCTCGTGTTAGCGGAAACCCCTCTTACCCTGTGCAGTCACTTTCAATCACCTCGTTTTCAGCTGTGGAGAAAAGGGGAGGGAGAGAGAGAGAGAGACCTAGACAGGAAGAGAGAGATGCTGTTACTGGCATTTGAATGATCTGCTTGATTATAACTTTTCAATTTTTGCTTCGGCCAAGGTTATGTTTTGATTTGTTTGTTTTATTTGTATGATAGTTTGCAGGAAATTTCAAAGAATTGAGAACAGATTTAAATGACAGTTGGTGGAAAGTTATGCAGCAGACAAAAGAACAACTGAGTAGTTTTTGGTGGAGATTCAAGAACTCTTCAAATGTTTCTTTACGGGGTGAGAAAGTTTTTTTGAACAACTCCACCTTTTTTCACATTCTGCTGTGTTTTCTGTACTCAAATGAGAAATATTTAACATGTCTTATGTATTTGATGCAGATCCGAATCCACATATAGATTGAATATTTTAACATTTTTCAGGCTGATATTGATTTTGTTATATATCTGTACTACAGTTTCTCATAGCCTATTGGCCAGTATATAAACCAATAAGGTTCTTGAAAGTGATGAACCCAGGGTCATAGGGTGTTTCGGGCCTTAGATCTTCAGACATCCTCACCTTATAGCTGTACGACAATTTCTCATAGCGTATTGGCCAATATATAAACCGATAAGACATATTTGTGATGAGCAAAAATTGGTTAACAATATTGGCAGTGTGTAGTGTTAGGTCTATATTTTACTATATATTATTAAAATGATAACAGGTTTGGTTCCTTATGCACTTGTAGTTATAGAAGTTGGATATGTCGGGAGGAATTTTTGAGTATGTACTGTTCTACTACATACTTTTAATTTGAATAAATGATCTTTTACCTTTTTCCTTGAATTTTGTCATCTGTTCTGCCAAGATTCAGCTGCTCTTGCCAATTGCCCCATTCATCTTCTATTCATAAGGATAAAAGACATCAAATGTTCAAACACTAAAGATCTCTCATGCAAAGGATATGTAGAACAGTAAATGGAACAGCTTCATAGATTAAACTGGTTCTGTTTCCATGCACATGATAATCTAGTTATGTCTAAGAATCAGAATAAAGTATGACTCTGATTAAGCTGTTTTGCTTGTAGGATCATTCCAATTCAAACCTGATCTTTCTATGACAATAGTACATTTGTGGGACAACTGCAGTAGACGTGTTCTTAAAGCTTTCTTTATCAAAGTATTTATTTCACAGTGGTCGAAAGACATGCCACTTAGTGAATGACTATTGGTGCTGTTTGAGCAAAGGGAGTATGTTTGTAACCTACAAAGTGACCGTAAATTACAAAAACATGGAAAAAACTGAGTGAAGTGTGCAACCAACAGAGCATTTTTAGTGTGCATTGTGAAACATCTGGATTGTGTGTTTGCTGCAAAATGCGGTGAAAATGGCATCGTTTGAGAATAATAATTAAATTACTGTAAGGTTTTTACAAGGCTGAAATGAAATTAAATGAATCAGGGTTTTTTTTTTTACATGGGCTCCGCCTCGGTTGCATTACTGCCTTGATAAGATTACTGGTGGGCTCAGATAACAACTATATGATGTATCCATTATTGAAGTAAAAAATATTTTTTATTGAAAGTTTTATATGACTCAACATTATTGCTTGTGAAATACAGTCAAACCAATAAAATCACTGAAAGCAACTAAACTGGCAAAAAAATGAAAATGAGTAAAATGAGGGTAAAGGTAACTATGAGGACATGAACAGGGAGATCAACATGCACATCTGGCCAAGACATTAGACCCCCACTGACCCGTCACTCGGCCAAAGCTAAGAGATGGATAACCCTGAGCTGGACCTGAGTCAAACACAGAACACACACACGCACACACTTACATCCCCTGTTAGTTCTCTCTCTATCCAGAAGTGTCATCCAGCTGAGCAACATATCTGGGTGGACTACATCTCATGCTTACACACTTAAAACATCCACCGCCTGACCATCCCACATACACAATCGATACAAGCCACACACACTGATAGCAATGTTGTTGCAGTCAGCAGGCCTTTTCACAAAATCTATTCAACTTCACTATTCTGATTAGCGCTTCTCTGTAACTTTTTTTCATCCATGTTGCTTCCCCTCCTGTCGGGAGCTCCAGCTATGCACTGTACAAACACGGTGCTGAAAAACCATCCATCACCTCCTGCCTCTAACCCCCTCCCACCACCACCACCACTCTTTCCTGTAGTTATGATTGGAACGAAGTGGAGAATTCCTGGGGAGCAAATGGCGAAAGAAGGAGAATGTGCAGTTTAATTTGAGAGGATTTGCTTCCTGTACTTTCTCACTCTGAGCAGGAAAAAAATAAAATAGGAATAAGATGGATAGAAGAAATAAGGAGATGAGAAGGAGGTGTGACGGTAGAGTGTTTGTCAGTCAACAAAAGGAGGTAAGTGTCCTTTTTTGCTCCGTAGCGTCCATTATATTTCTTGTTGCTTCTAGGGTCATGTTTTGTTATTCACATGTAGGTGGACCAGCCCACCACTACTGGCCTTTATCAACATCAAAATATACTACTCACTCCTAACAATTTAACACTTCATTTAATCACAGCAATTTAGCTCTTCATCCATCAAAGCTACCCTGACTGACAGTGATGAAATATGAAACGTCTGTCACTGCCACTGCCAAGACCAAACTCTGGTTGAAGTTGATAGATCTATCTAGCTGTGGGCTGGATGAGGGGAATATGTTGTTTTCACACCGGGCCTGTCAAGCCAGTGCAGCCCAGGGGCGAAGCAGGTAACGTATTCACATTGGCATCTGGGCCCCAGGGCTGCAGCCTCAACCTGCACTGACCCAGGCTCCTGTCAAGACAGCGAGAACGCCACAACCAGGTCTCTGACAACAGAAAATGACACAGCTGCCGCGGTGAGACTTCTGATATAATGAGATTTGAATTCAGAGCATTTGTTTCCTTTTTTGGAAAAAAAGTTTTTTAGCATAACTTTTGAAACTAGCAGGGAATTTATATCTCAGCAAGGAGTTAATGTATCTCACACAGCTTTGTGCACCAAACTGAATATCTTCATAAATGGAGCTTTGTTGAATGTTCCATAAAGAACATGCATGTTGACTCCTCTACAGGTGAATGTCTGCTATTTCCACCTGTTCCATTTCTCTCTGTTACTTCAGCTTTCCCACGCTGATGAATCCCTTCATTCACAATTCTCACATCATGATACCTGACCAGTAATCTTTCTGCCCACATTCCTCAAGCCAATCCGTCACTAGATGTCGTTCTATAAAAATGATTGCAACTCTGCTAATATGTCTTCCAGACCTTCTATTACAAACCCACCTCCTTCCCATCACCACTATGACCTCAGTGATATCCGGGGAGACTCATCTAAAGGTTTCCATCAACCACCTGCTGGCTCTACTCCACCACCACCAGCGTTTAATCTCCCAAGGTATCATATCCTATCTCAAGATATCCTATCTTCATATGGGCGTACGCTTTCTGAACATGCAACACATCAATCGAGTCTACTTGCCAAAAAACTTCCTGCGGCTAACATTGATAAATATTGTTATACACTCCCAACTGATTTCTCCTTATTTAAATGTTTTAAACATGCTAGCAGCAAGGCTTTGGGGATGGCAAAGTTGGTGGGTTGGTCGGTCCACTACTTTAGTCCAGACTGAAATATCTCAACAACTACTAGATGGATTGCTATGAAATTATGCACAGACGTTTATGGTCATTAGAGGAAGACTAATGTCTTTGGTGATCCCCTGAATTTTCCTCTAGCACCACAATGAAGTAGTGTTTTAGTAGTGTTTTAAATAGTTTTGAGTGAGATGATTCCACAACTATTGGATGGATTTCCATGACACACATTCATGTACCCCTTGGGATGAATTGTAATGAATCTGTTGATCCCTTAACTCTTCCTCTAGTGCCATCATCCAGTTAGAACTGTCAGCTTGTTCAATACTTTAATTTAATCAATATCAAATATCGGCAAAACTAATGATCTCAGTGTCAGCTGTACCTTTTGTTTAGTGCTAATCTGCTAACATGCTAAACTAAGATGGTTAACACTGTAAATATTTTACCCGCAAAAATATCAGCATATTAGCATTGTGCTGAAAGTAGCCCAAAGTAAGTATAGCCTGACAGAGCCACTAGTATGGCAGTAGACCTAAAGCACCTGAATCGTCAGGAATTCCCCATATATCCGCTGAAATTTGTAAAACCACAAATATATTTCTTGCCGTCCTTGATAACTGCCATGAATGGTTATGATTTGCCAGACTTATTTAAATGATTGTTGACTTTTAAACAGCTGGAGACTCCTGGGTAGCTTACATAGCAATGCCCAACCTCAGGAGGAACTTAACCTTTAGAATGTTACACATCTACCTAACCTGGGGAATACTTGGTAGTATTTAACTCTCCTCCAATCAGTCTAACAGACCTAATGGGAAAAAGCCATGTGGCCGACCTTGGGGCCCAACTGCGTTGCATATCTTTAAAAACACAAGTGAAATATTTGCGTATTGGCCTCCACGTCTGGGGCCGTGCTCAATAACCACACTATAACTCTGAGCCACAAAGGCGGTAAAAATCATAAAAAAGCATTACAGGATATGCGTTTAGCAGGGCTCTCCAGTCTGAACGGCAGCCATTGCGGACAGGCTATTCATCCTGTGTTTGCCGAGGCTGCATTAGCGTAATAAGACAAGGTCGCTATCGCATTCCCCGCAGTCAATTCCCATTGTGAGCGTCCGTGGCCAGAGAAGGACAGCTGCCAAACCTTCTCATCCAGCGGCTGCTCGTGTGTCCCGGGACACGCATGACAGAATCTGGAGGCAGACTGAGTTACCAGGCTGAGAGGCATTTTCTGTAAAATCACAATGGGCCTTTGGCTTTTTCACACACACACACACACACATGCACACACCACACACACAGACTGTACATACTTCATCACTTCTTTGGCTGGGAGAGGCAGAGCGAGTATGTGTATGTGTGTGTGTGTGTGTATGAGAACAGAGAAGTGGAGGGGATGATACAGTGTGTGTGTGTGTGTCTGTGCATTCATCCATGCATGCCTGTGTATGTGAAAAGCAGAGTGGGAGTTTTAGTGAACACATACACACACTTTTCCTGACATACACACATCCCATCTCGCTTTCTCTCTTCTCTTTCTATCTCTCCGCTACTTCTCTTCGCCCGGGCTCTCCTGTCGGGCTGGCTGACAGATCCGACCTGGCACTTTGGATTTAGTGTTTTTCAAAGCACAAGACAACTTAGTGGGTTGCGTCGCTAGAACATGACCTAGAAAAGCGTAAAACACAAAACACGGGCTTTCAAAGCCCTGCTCCCGTCTCACTTTGTCCATTTCTATGCACCTCTCGCTCCATATTTCTGCCTCTGCTCCTCTTCTGCAGCTTAATCAGGTGACAAAAAAATCAGTCTGGAGGTGGACCTTGGTGCATATGTGCAAGTGTGTGTGTGTGTGTGTGTGTTGGCCCTGTGCATGTAAAGTGAAATACAGCGGTGGAGTGCTTGTTATGACAGGGTAACGAATGAGACAGGCCAGAAGCAACGGGTCATGAACAAAAAGCAACACACACACACACACACCTGCACACAGATTTGAATCACATGCCTGCGTGAACTACGCACACACACACACACACACATAACAGCAATAAATAAGCATTAACAGAGGGATTTTTAGAAACTGACTTAGAGCTTTTCTAATTAGAAAGCCAATACTCTGGCTCCAACCCTGACGTGGGACTGAAATATGTTACTGAGCGTTCCAGAGGGATAAAAGAGATGGAAAGTTGACCCAAAAGGGTATAGCAGAAATGTACCGCCACAGCCAGCCACATCTAGGTAAAGAAAATTAACCGTAAATTGTTCCGCTAACCGCAGTATAAGGACGTGTTTCAGTGCACACATCAGCGCCCGAGCGTGCCTCGTAAAAACGACTAATTTTGAGCGACAAGCAGCTCAACACACACTAACCGAAATGCAAGTCAGCACTCAATATCAATTAGAGAGAATCCTAAACAGAGGCAAATGAAGACATACACACGAGCGGTATTGACAGAAACTCCAGTTGACTCATTAGAGGCCCCCGCGGAGTGTGGCTATTCAACGATCCAAAATGGCCACCGTGCAGCGAGGCTCGCAGGCGAAAGTCAGTGGCCTAATGAGAAGTGAAGGGTAAATAAACTCCCACTGCGGTGAGACAGGACAGACCGACCAAAACCGCCGCTTCGGGTTCTTCTTTCAGCGTGGAGATCACTGGGAGGAGGTTGCGTTACAAATGCGATCTCTCATCAAGTGTAATGGCTTCCTGCAGCCGCTCATCAAACAGCAACATGCTCGTAAAGACCATAATGTACACTAACGAAGATCTGATGATGGTGATGTTGACTTGCCGGACAGTAAGTGGCACATGAGGACAGACAGTATTCCTACATGTGTGCGTACATTCTTCCACACACCCTCCCCTAACAGACACACTGTACCTCCCTAAACACCCGAATATTTCACATGTCGTTGGTACTGATGGGGCGGACGTGACTCAGAATGAGACTAGGCAGAGTAGCCTGTTCGCCCATTCAGGCAGCAGTGGAGGAATGTCAGGCTAAATAAACAGGGTGTCTGCTGGAGAACTGAACCAGCCCTCCCAGCTCCCAGCTCCTCTACTACTCCCTACAGCCATGAGGAAGGGAGGGTGGAGGAGTAGAAGGGGTGGCATAGAAAGGCACTTAACACTAAACAGCACTTCATATGCACACATACACATGTCTGGGAACATGTAGACATATTAGGGTTTGACTGATATGGGGTTTGAAGGCAGATACCAAAGTGTTTAGACTGAGACGATGATAGTATCTTTTACATTTAACCACTTTTATCCCAATAAGTACAAAGAAATCTGTGTTTTCCCACATTGCATGAAAAGCTTTAAAAGCTAACTATCTATTCCAGCCCGTCTCAATGTAACTGACCATTATTTTCTACCATTTTAATTGTATGTGCTATTCATTAAGGTCCTAGTTTCATCATCATCAGTGCGATTTATGTGTTAATTTTAGATGTGTATGTTTTGTGTGTTACTGTGTAGGCTTACATGTTGCTTGTTAATTCTCTGTAATGTTTGTATCCCGTTTCAATAACTCTTATTTAAAGCTGTATACACTGATTTTTTTTCCAGCCACACAGGGGCAGCGGAGCAAGCTGTAAACACATCACATAACATATTATCCTCACAAAGAAGTAATGGCAAACATATTAGCAAACAATTGCCTATCTCCATTCAACAGACACACAGCAACATTAGCATTTATTATACGAGTCGTGTTTAGGGTCATCTGACCATTTTAAGTCCAACAATTACTCTCCTTTTAGCTCTATTTTGGTCCCCAGCTTCTGAGATAACTATCTGGCTCCTAAATACTCTCATATGTTCAACTACTGGTCACTCACTTTGTCTGCTGTTTGGTGCTGGGCAGGTTGTGTACAGTAGGTTTAGCAGGGCATTCTCACTGAGAACAGCTGCATACTGGAGTAGAGACTGATGGCAGCAGAGTTTTGGTAACCAAAACAATGAGCTAAAAGAGGCAAAAAAAAGCTCAGTAGAGCTCATTTGATCGTTTTCTGTGGGTTTGTGACAACGAGCAACACTTTTCACATTAAACACAGTCAACTGATCCATCATTACTATTAAAAATGTTGACTGGCTGCAGGTTTAAATTTTTATTTGCTTTTTCAGGCTAACCACAGATGAACACTAGTCTTTTGACTCTTGCACATTTACTGAAATGTTAATTATGGTATGAATGTGCACAGACACTGTTAAATATACCAGTGAGTAAATAAATGAATAAAAACAATTTTCTGGCTAAACAGAATGCAAAAAAAAAAAATAATAATAATAATTCTGAAGGTCCATTATATCAGCAGAGTGATAACAGGTAACTCCTGTTAACCGACTTGAGATTAAGAAAAAAAAAACAAACATAAAAAATACATTATTGACTCATGAGATCCAAGTAAAAACAGCACTTTGACTCCACCATTCTCTCTTCTCCTTTCTCTCTCTCTGTTCAGTATTGTGCCAAAACTATTTCTACATTCTAATGCATCAGCACCACAGTATATCATCCTGTGGTTTACAGAGAGCATAAAGGAAGACGGCAGCTGCCCAGTGAAAACATACAGTTGCACATATCAAACATACATCTCAAACACTGCGGATCTGCATAACGTCTTGAGCCAGTGGCTGAAATTGAGTCATGTTACTGAAAGAAAAAAAACAAAATGTGGGGACATGTTATTTCATCGTCATTTGACAAGAACCACTGTATGTGTGTGAATGCCTTAATGCAATGCTGTGAACATATATATATATATATATATACATGTGATAGCATTGGAGGCGTGTGTATGTTTGTATGTATAGGTTATCAGTGTGTTATCATTGTGCGTCCTCCGGTCGTGGGGGTCTCTACTTTCTCTCCGTTTGACTCCCACAGGACTGACTCTCTCTCTCCCCTGCTTCTGCTTTGTGTCTCTGCCACTAACTGACATATTTAGGCAAAGTCGTGACTAATCGTCTGCTTGAAACGTTAGCTGAAAGGGTGTAAAAGCTCAAGATTGAAACACAAGGAGGGAGAAAATGAGGGAATTCACCAAAACAGCTGTAATAGAGAGTTATATTTGGATTTAGTGTTAAGACAGGGTGAGTGTTGTTATCCTCCATCCTATTAAGTGCTTAGTAAGTATGTAGACGAAAAATTGTTTCCATTTCGAAGGTGTGAGCTTTAGAGAAACAAATGCTCTGAAATAGTCATGATATTTAGAGAGAAAAATAAAAGGTAACTTCAGACTGATGTAACCTACAGTACCAGAGTTTTCACTGGTACTCTATATAACAGAACTTTTTGTAAAAATCTATTCTTTTTTCAACGATTTGTTTGTAACAATTTGTTCTACTTTCATTATATGCAATATGTCATAATGTGCTGTAGTCATACCTCATAGTATAATACATATCTTGCACTGCAGTGTACAGAAACATGATCATGCCAATAAAGCAAATTTGGAAATTAACCCAAGATAGATTCACTTTTTTACACTGCATTCATTGATACTTGTGTCCAAGCAGCTTATATCATTGTCACCACATACACACAAATCTTGGAAAAAAACATTGTGTTGGTGTGTCTCTCACTCTCTCAACAACACCTCGACAGATGGCCAAGATACTGTTGAGGTCTTCCAACATTTTGGACCTTATCCAAAACAGGCCCAAGGATAACCTGGTCAAACCTGACATGCGTAAATTAAATGTCAAAAAAGTGAGACCCGATCGGAAGGGGGCCCGAGCACAGTCAGACCTGATCCAAAAAGACCCAAGAATGATTAAAACTGACTCGAAATGCAGTCGACCCAAACTGACCGGCAGCAGCGTGATGCGCTCTCAATTAACTAGCAGCCGTGGTCGAAAAGAGCAGTGATATAATAACTTTCTAAAGAGCAAATGTAAAGTCATAGGAAACTCATCTCAAAAACAATTTGTCAATATGCCTCAAGTGGTAATTTAAAGAAATAAATGAAAGTCGATCACCTATTTTACCTCCTGCACCAACAATAAAACATTCTGTACTGAACTGGGTGATCGATAGAAGTTTTTTAAACAAATATAATATCTGTGAATAAAATTCCAAAAAGGATTTGTTGTTAAATTGCATACATCTTTTAGATAGGCTTCTGATGTACCTCATGATCAGAGGTGATACTGACTGTGCTTGCATTCATTCAGTTCCACTCAGGTATTAGACATATTGATTAATTAATACCGATCGCTTGGCAACTTGACTTAGAAATGCACCTTATTTACTGAGATGTGAAGTAATATAACCATTCAAGAGTCAGCTCCAACATCTATATGATGCTTTTATGTACTGTCAGAAATTTCATAATTAACACTTGACCCGAAGAATCAACCAAATTCTGTGACCTTCTGGAGCAGATGAAGTTGCTGAGGCGTTTTAATCATGTGACCTATGTAAGGAGTGGTCAGGTGATAACAGATGATAACCCCTATAAGGATGACAAGGATGGTCTGTCTCTCAATTACAATGTTTTCATCTTAAATGTTGCTTATAATGCTCTGAAAAAGGACTTTTTAGGGATGTCACACTTATTTTTCTGTTAACTACCTCTTGTGGTGCTCCTTTAAATTAACATGTATCACCCTATTTCTACAAAATACCCATTTTTAGATGACAGGCCAGGGTCAAAGGTCAAGCTCTTAAGAACAGATTAGTGAATAAAGACCTCTGAACTTCTACTTGTTGAAGTACAATGAATGCAAAGCAGCCCCAACACACACATACACACACTCCTAAATGAAGTCTTCATCTCCCGTTTGCCTGTGACACATCTTCATGACAGTAAACCCCAGGACGGGGTGATGCGGTAACATCCTTGAAGTGCACTCTCAGCAGCCTGGAATGAGCAGATAAGCGAAAGTAAGTCTGCTAAAAGTGAAATACGGGAAGAGTTGACATGTAACCCGAGTGCGTTTCTCTCAAGAGCCCCGCTGGATCACTGCCCCAGGGCTGCATCCAACAAGGTGAACGGGAGAATCCTAATGAAGCTGTGAGGAGTCAATCAATACCCGCTCCGGATGGGAGCGAGGGCGGTCTGTAGAGAGAACAAGATAAAGGAGGGAGAGATGTGGGGTGGAAGGCAAAGAGAAGGAGAAGAAAGAGTAGGGATGAATGGACGGAAGAGTACAAGACAGGAGGAGAAATGTGAAAAGAAAGGACCGAGAAGAATGGAAAAAACAGGGAGGAAAGGAAGAAAAAATCATTTAATGCGACAAAGAGGAAGGGATGAGCGAGAAAAAGAAAAAGAGAGGAAGAGAAGGAAAATTAAAAGAAGGATTGAAAGTTGAAAAACGAGTAGGAAAAAGAGAAGAAAGGCGAATATTATGGCGAGATGAAAAAGAAGGAAGAGAAGGAAGACAAGGGAGAGAGGGAAGGAAAGAACCATGGAGGTATATATATGTATGACATAGAGAGAGAGACAGACAGAGAGAGAGAGAGAGATTGCGATAGGGAGAGGAGTGTGAGTCCAAATCGAACACACTTAGAGAAAGCCCATTGATTGTGGTCACGGCTGGCTGGGCCCCTCCTATTTGGTTAGTCATCTATTTCTCCTGTATGCTGAGATCAAGCCTTTCTCCTCCTCCTCCTCCTCTTTTATCTCTCCATCAGAGATGACTGGACCAACTAGACCTGCAACTTTCCATGGCGAGGAGGCCAAACTTATAATTACTACCTCCAACTTTCTATAAGCACTTCTCCCGAGATCAGCAGAGGCCTGCGGAAGGTTAATAAATCAATCAATGTGAGTACTGTCCCTGTGATATGTCAAGTAGTCAAACATCGATCCACACAGTCAAACACACACTCATATGAGGTAATATTGGCCTTTTTTTTTTCTGGACAATTCAGCATCACCTACTTCTGATATGATACAGTTTATATCATGTTCAGGTTTGTAACTGACTTGACAGCCTGCTGTGAATAACTGGAATTCTACCAAAGCTTTCATTTGCTTTCAAATCTTCAAAGATCCCCTCCGGACATGTTTGAAGACATACTATATAAAAACTCTGCTTTGACTAATAAATGTGTGCCTGATATGGTTTTTCCACGAAAAAGTTCCATTCCTTAAAATCACCTCTTTTACTCCTCCGTTATTAAAAACACAGAATGCGAAAGTATGTAAATATTGTTAATTTCCAAAAGATTAACTTCTGGATGCAAGATGTCTCCTAATTCACCGTTAAATCCATTCATCGCGTATGTGCGCCAGAGGTTTTCGAGCTTCTACATCGCACTTGTGTAAGTTGCATATTGGGGCACATATTGGCTCCAAAACTGCTGTGATGTCACAAATCATGTCACAAGGTGACAGAAGGTGAGCACAGAGAAACTTTCCGTTTTCAGCAGATGTAAAAAAAAGCTTTCAAGTGTCAAACTCACACACACCATTCTGCTCAGATACTTGAACGAAGGAATACAAAAGAAGAAAAACAGATTTTCGACTGGAAGGAGACTTTTACACAATTAAAGTTTATATTTGTTATGAAAATGAATATTAGTTTGACGTTGTAATTCTTCCAATTTCATTCCTAAGTTTATTTGGTAACACCAGTGCTTACTGGTCCTAAAAGCGAGTGTGTTTTAATAACACAGTTCCATCACTTCCAAGGGCACCAAAACACGTTGAGGAGGCGCTCAATAATTCAACAGAAGAAGAGCAACATCTGTGTATCTGTTTAAAGCGCTCCCAAACAAACTAGGGGCTGAAAAGATTCATTGTTTGTCTTTGTTTAAATAGAGACTAAACAAGACCATCGACTCTGTGTACTCATTATACATGAAAGGCGCATATGGACCGGATTTTGATTACCACATTATGTCCAGTTTGTTTCCTGTTAATCTCTAGGGCATTGCTACAGTTTTAATAGCATGTGTGAAAGGTGGACTCCGATCCAGAAAGAATGAAAACTTCTACAATGACTACTGACTAAGGTTGGGCCTGAATACACGTTATTCAGCAAAGTGGGGGTTTTTTTTATAAATATTTGTTTCATACAAATATTGTAAAATGTGCTTTCAGGAAGAAAAAAATGACCATGTCAAATACCAGCGTGCAGGTTGGTTACATCACTATTTCAGTCTCTCTCTCTCTGTTACGTCTATCAGCAGGTCTCAACAAGGGAAGTCACGTCCACCTTCACTTTGTTATTTGGACATCAGTTCCCGGAGTTGGGGGCGTTCCCCAGAGATACAGCTGAACTACTGACGCATGGAAAGTGCTCCTGAGGGACTCTCCATAACCTGTTGTTCCCCTTCTCCTTCCCACAAAGTTAGGTTGTAAAAAAAAAACAGGCAATAAATGAAAAGTGCAAAGCAATAATCGCCTTTTGAAGTTCTTCCCTACTGACACACCCTGGACTACATATGCACAACTGCAACAAGGTGAGAAGTTCAACCACTCACGTTAAGCAATCATGATTCTCAGCTCATATTAAGTTGTTCTTTAAACTAGTGAGAAGCCCAGGAAAAATACAGCATGGTTATCATTGTGGCAGATAATGTGCTGTGTTCATGTTTCAAGGTTTTCAGGCCATTTAAAGATATTAAATATTACATAAAGTTGGCATAGAAAGCAAGTAAGTGATCTCACATCACTGGCAGATTAAAAAAAAAAATATATATATATATAAGCAAGTCTTTGGCTCCATACCAGACTATAACTATAAGCTTTTTCACAGTGCAAGCATGAGCAAACACAAATTACAACAGAGAAGGAAAATCAATTATGAGACCAAGAACATTTCAAAACATCCATGGATCCTGTGGGGAAAATAATCAGTGTTTTCCTGCCTTCATTCAGCAAAAGTTCATGAACGCGGATCGGGATCAAAGTGGCATGGTCAGCTGTATCCCATCATGAAATCATCCAATTAACACCAATGAGACCTCGTGATTGGAAAGAAGCCAGGGAAACATGGGGGGGGGGTGTTGTCGGAAAACATAGAAATAAGACTGGTGGAATGCGAAAAGACAAGAAATGGTACCTGTGTAAATACGGCGATGAAAAACCGCCAGCAAATGCAGTTATAGCAGAAGTGGGACAAACAGAGAGAAATTGAAAGAGAGGGGCGATCGATAGAGAAGCTGGGAGATTAGAGGAGAGACTGGATCAGAGGAAGATGAGTAGGACTTCAGCAAGGTCAACAAAGACGAGGAGGCAGGGGAGAAAGTGAGTAAGAGAAGCAGTGAGAAATAGAGAGGAGGTGGGTGAGCGGAGTGTATCAACTGACAACCACGCTGCGGAAAATACAACACTACACTATCAGTTATGAGAGGTCAGAAAAACAAAAAAAGGCCGGTCTTGGTTTTTACTGCAAAAGAAAATAGAAGTGGCAGCTATTGAGGTCTATCAATTATAGATTCCATCAAGCAACTTGACAAGGTTGAGTTACTGCTGGTGCTGTATCAAGCTCACACTCACATACACACACACACACAGATGCACATTGTGAATAAACCTCGACACCTTGCTGCTACTCTCCCTCACACTAATAAGCCTTTGATCCTAGCTGAATAGATACATGTCCATAAACCCATGATACTGTGTCATGTGGTTCGCTATCTTTGCTATCTGAGCCAAAGATAAATCAGATATTGAAAGTGTGTGTGTGTGTGTGTGTGTGTAGCCTTTGTGGACAAAAACTTGTGAAGCTCTTCCTTCCAACCCGCATTGCTGCGCAATTAAACAGGCAGCATGGACAAAAGGAAATAGGATTAGAAAGCGCACACACACACACACACACATACACACACACACACATTAGCCATCTGGAGGAAGCAGCTACATGGATATACAATAATATCCAGTCCTCAATTAGTAAGGCATATAAAAGTCCATGTCCTTGAGGTCAGGTCTTACCTCTTTCTGTTTATTTTAGGGGCTTCCTGCTACATTTTGTATGGAACTCAGATGCGTGTGTATCTCTCTGAATGTTACTGTATGTACACTGATGGTGCCACTTAAAACGGCGCTGCCGCAGTGCATTAGCGCGGCTTGTGGCGTGTTAACACCCGGCGCTCCAGCATTAAGTGTCGATGAGAGACGATACGGCTAATACGTGTTTATGTTCTGTCAGACAGCTCGCTCTGTGAGTGTATGTATGTGTGTGTGTGTGTGTGTGCGAGTGAGTGAGTGAGTACAAAGGGCGTGAAAGTACTCCATCCAAACTATGTCAACTATTTAATTCTGTTCCTCTGAGAGCCAGGGCATCTGTCAAACAGAGACTTCAGCTGTCCTCTGCTTCTCAAGCTTCCCAGGACCCCCCCCCCTCTCTGTATGTCTGTCTGTCTGTCTGTCTGTCTGTCTGCACACTGCTAGCTCTGCTCATTGTTGAGCACTAACGCTTTACTGTGCAACCTGTTTCAGTAATATGATTACTTTTTTCAGTAAGGAGTAAATGGCTTGTCACCTGACTTACCAGGAGTTTAATGAGATTTGTATGTATACATGTATGTTTAAATGCCCCCATGGCCCTTCCCTTCCCTCAATTTCGCATAGCACCTGACTATTCTAATGTTGTGTTAAAGTCTGTTCTTTCATCTATTAATTGTTCCCCTTACTGTAACCTTTCTCCATCCTGAGCTCTACTAACCCTGTCATCTTTGCGACACTTAAGCAAATGTAACGTTGGCCTAGGTAAGCAGGGGGAACCCAATTTGCAGGGAGAACAGACTTTCAACAACATCAAAAACATGCGAGGTTAGCACAGGTGAAGAAGAAGACTGCTAACCTCTGCCAAAAGAGGGAGAATACACCCTCCTGAAACTCCAAAGTCATCTCATTTACATGTGTCTTCATAGCTGGCTAGTTAGCTACTGGTGAGCTGACATTTAGGAATCACCTGGGTCTTGTTGAGACTTGGAGGTCATGTGAAACCACCGGTATCACTGTTAGAACAGAACTTATGCAGTGCTATGAGCACTCAGGGCTAAGCTAGCTGTAAATACCTTCAAACTGTAGGCTCACTGCTTGTCAGACTATGTTTCGTCTTCTATTCGACACAAGTTAAATACAGAGGAGTTAAGCACCTTTCTTTTGGAAGGTGATGGACCTGGGCTGAGTAACAGGAAGTGGGGGGAATGAGTAATGCGGTAAATGATGTATGCTGTTGAATAAACTATTGCAATCGCTTTTTAAATGAGTAAAAAGCGATTGATTATATTTGTCAGGTAACTAGCAAAACACTGTCTCTAGCTACAAAAGCTCCAATTTCTGAATTCTGCCGTTGTTGTTGGAGTGATGACTGCTAGCTGGAAGCTTGATCCGCTACACATGTTCATCTATTTATGGCCAAAAAATTACAGAAATGTGAAAAGGCGCTATTAGACATTCAATGGTCTTGAGTATGAACATGCACGCTTTCTATCTAGCGTGACAGTACGTTTACTGACACCCTCACACACACACTCTGACCACTCAAACATAATTCCTTCAAGTCAGTGAAGTTTACATAAATGCCAAATCTTGTCATGTTCCCATTATCAAGGCAATATGTGGAGTGTTAACATCCACATGTGTTTGGACATGTACGTTCAACATCACCTTCCCATATACTTTTAATTCACCGGTGATATTAGTGCAGTGTCCACATCTATGTTAATGGTGTTATGTCTAATAACAGTGATTTGTTATGATGAGATTGTAAACTGTAGGAGGACAGAGGAGGAGGGGATGTGGAAGCATGGATACAGTGACCAGACATCCCGGTTTTTTAAGGATTGTCCCAGTTTCAAGCTGGGTGTCCCAACTCCCGACAAATGTCTGTAAAACACTAAAAATGTCCTGGCTTTCAACAATCATGGCGTAGCATTGTGAAGATGTAAGTTTAAGTTATTTTTATGTTACAGCCTATAACATTATTCATATAGCCAAGGATTTGTACCTTGCTTTGTTTAAAAAAAAAAGAAAAAAAGCTGGCAGAAAATGTGTCACAGTCAGTCATTTAGCCGGCAGCCTGTGCTGACAAATACCTTGGTGGATTTTGGGAGACAAAACATCATTTTTTGTCTGCTCAGGCACTGTCCATGGTGTTGAAAGGTGCACTCAGTAGGTGTGCCAAGCACTGAAATAATTGTCTCCCGTCCTGATGAAAACACCTATGGTGACGTGCATAAGCGCGTACATGTGTGCGTGTGCGTGAGCATGCGGTACACTTAAGGGTCCCAGTTTGGGGGTTTGAAAATATGGTCACCCTAAGCATGGATGGTGTTGACAGTATTTGAGTGTTTGTGTGAGTGAGCGAGAGAAAAAGAGAGAGAGAGAGAGAGAGAGAGCAATGCATGAGCACTCAAGTCTGTTATTTAGGGGGGAAAAAAAGCATGAGTGTGTGTGTGGCTTGTGACCAGAGCGACAGGCGGATGACTCACCGTCAGGAGAGGACAGGGTCAGGACACTTATATCAAGGGATGATGACTTCATTACCTCTTGAAAGATAAATGGAAACATTTCTCCATCTCTTTCTCCACTCGGCGTAGAGTGTAAACCTCTCAGAAGGCCAAACAGCAGGAACTATTGAATCATACTAATCATAATACCGCATTTTTTTGGCTTGACCTATGCTGGGGGCTCCACAGGGCGTGCTTTGTTTGCTGCAGCCATTGATTTACTCTCATTGTTCCGACAACCTCTCCACCTCTTGTAGCAGGGAAAGGGAAAAACAAGAGCAATGGATATGTAATAATAATTCAAAACAGCACTATGGATTTCTGCTGTAATGCCACAGAATTGAGACTTATCGATCTTATACCCATGGTGCTTCTCAGTGCTTCTCTCATTGGCATCAACAACAGAAAAGAGCATCAGAATATATTTTAGGGAGGTTGAAACAAGCCATGCAGAGCTATGCCATTATTCCTCCTCTTTATTTCTCCCCGTTTCTTTCTCTCTGTTTGCCTCCTTCGCTCTTATGGCCATTTGGTTCTTCATCCATATTTCTCCCTGACACTTTTTTGCTAACATAAAACCAGTCAAGCACCTTGTTCTGACCAACAGAGGGCACTAAAGCAATATTTTGGCTTTCCCACATGCATTGTTGAAAGGAATTATAGCAAGACTTTCTAGCTGATGCAATACGTAAAGGAAGCAAAGGGGACATATCAGCCTTTTTGTGATTTTCTGTTATTTTTATATTATTATTCTCTACATTAAATATCATCAGGAGCCTGCCCACAACTATTCTGCTCTGCATACTTCATTTGCAATTTTCCCTCTAATTCCCCCTTGTGATGGCTTCAGATTGTTCATGCATGGCCACAAACAGCCATCCATTGCGTAGCTTTTGTTGCATGGGTTGCGCGCGTTGTCTTCTCTCATATTTTGGATCGGACTTGGGCTCAAACATGTACGGATGTATTTGAGAAGTTTCCATTATGAATAAAGAAAGGGGAAAAAGAAGTGACATCCTAAAATGACTGTTCTTTATGTAGCCTCTTGCTCTCATAGAGGTCAGTCCAGGCAACTTCTAGAGGCTGACCAATCAGAATAGAGTAGGCTAATTGGGAGGGGGGGGGGCTTTAAAGAGACAGGAGCTAAAATGGCCTGAACTGAAGGGCTGCATAAGGCTCAGTATAACAGAAACAGGAAGTTTTAATTGTAAAACATGCAAAGGTATTCCAATAGAGCCCCAGAATATTATTATACCCAGAGACTTGGGTATGAGAAAAACTACACTTATTCCTTAAACATTTATTTTCACTTTGTTGCTGAGATTTAGATGAAAAGATAGACTTTTCTCTCATTTGTGTATGCTAACGTTAAATATAAATTACAGCAAGGTGACAGTTTATTTAGCTTAGAAGACTTGAAACAGATGGAAACAGCTAGCATGGCTCTGTCCGATGGAACCAAAATCAAAAGTGTAAAAATGACAATATGGTTTTATGGAGGGTCATGTGCTTGACTGACTTCCAGTTTTTGTGCCAAGCAAATCTAACCACCCCCTGGTTGTAGTTTCATCTTTACCAAACAGATACTAGAGCGTTATGAATCAGCTAATCCTCTACATGGAAGCAAATGTTTGGGCTAAAAGAACAACAGCAGAAATAAAGCAGAAACAGAGTAGAGGTGTTTTGTTCAAGAGGCAGAAGCAATAATCAACAGTGATTACATCGCTCCGAGTTCAAGGTGAGTCGGACTGTTGACACTATCAAGCATGTAACTTGGAAATGATTTCAGAATGAAGGGGTTGCTGCCTCTCGCTGAGTGGCAGACTCATTAAGGTGCTGTCTCTGCATTGTTTAGTCAAGACTGAAATAGTTTGGGCCCCATTAGCCTGCTGGTTTGATGGGATTATTGCTTCTGAGAGTTCTCACTTTGTACTCCCTGTATTTGATCTTCAATGGATTGAAAGTTGAGCTTTTAATTTTCTCCTTCAGTTTGTGACTTTATATTTCGACATACTGTCTTCTTGAAAAACTAAACAGTGCTTAAGATGTTTAAATAGCAAAGTAGACATTTTGTCTTCATCGAGCCTCTTTTGCCCAATTTGTAGTGTATTACTGATTTTACAATATTTGTTCTGAATACCTAATCCAGTCTCCTGGCCTGTTGTTTTGATGCTGATATACTGTCTGCAGCCTCCTCACTCCACCCACAGTGGTAGAAGTGAACTTTTTTGTCAGTGTGCTGTTGTTGAGTTTGCTGAGAAAGCCATCTGTGGTTTGCAGTTCCTCGCCAAGGTGGGAATTCTTCTGATGTGTTTTTTCTAGTGCCACGTTGGTGTGAATGCACCACAGAGCTCAAGTGTCAGCGTCTCTCTACGTTGTATTTTGAAGGCTTAAAGCAATGGTTCCCAACTTTGGGTTGAATTTAAGGGGTTCCCAGGTGGTTACAGGGATATTAAAGAATTAGATATTTCTGTTACACAAAATAATGTTCATTTTTAAATAGCTTTTCTCTAAATGTTTGTTGTTTTATTGAGAAATACATACTGAAATCCTTCCTCTCTAAAAAACCTTCAAATGAAAAAGTAATAGAAGACAAAAAAATTCTATTTTTGTTTGAACTGCTTGTGTGTCTTGTTGTGAAGGGTCACAAGTACACAGTAATAAATAGCTGTATAAAAATACAGCCAAATTCTAACAGTAAGGTACTGTTCTTTCTAAAATACTTGACGGTAAACGGAGTATTTTTCATTTTTGCCACCGCAATAATGGTGGGACAGAAGCCGCATGCAACCATCGACATCATATAATCATAGTTCATCCTCCTTTGTGGGATCAAACCAAAAGGTCATTCCGAGAAATAGAACTACATTTGTGTATCTGGTTACCAATTAGTGACAATGTTTAATTTTTGCTAACATTAAACTGGTATAATCCTAGCAAGCACCTGGCAAGCACAGGAGAGCATTTTCAGGTTGTGTTCTTCAGTTGGAAGTTTGAATTATCGGTATTTGAACGTTATTTTCACCGCTGCTTGCAAGTCTAGATTATGTTTGGATGACTGTTTTCTCTTGAATTACACATCAGTGAATGCTAACCTTAGTCTAGCTTGATCTATTAACTACACCTTGGTTATCCCACTTGCTATTAATATCTAAAGTACATAACAATTGATGTTTATTCAAATACGTAGAGCAAGCTGATTAAGATATATTTGCTGCTGAGCCCCAAAAGACAGAATGGTTATATTGGTTATCTTAGCTCCAAGTGTTTCTAAGCTGTAGCTACAGTAAGATCCTGCTGTAGTTTATTGCCAAGCTGTAAAAAACCTGGGAGATAAAAGGTGATTTGTTACATGTTGTGTTCAGGTACTTCATTGTGATTAAACCTGACAAGGGAACGGAGGCTAGTTGGGGAAAATAATGTATAAGAAGACAAGCAAGCTCACAGTGAATCCTCATTGCCACTCTTCTGAAGAACTTGACGTCACTTCATGAAGCGGAGTTATGTGTCCTTGTTTCAAATGCTCCTCTCTCCCATTCAATTGTTTCATTTCTCCTTTTCTCACTCTGCTCAATTTTCATTCTTGGTTCCTTCTCACTCAGTGAGTTGTGAGCCTGGAAGCCTGGATGCCGACCCTCTGCCAATTATAACAGAGGACAGTTGAAGGCATTGCAAATGGTGTGATCCTGCAATCTGTTTATTTGAGCTTTTATACTTTTTAAACAGTAGTTTTTAAAGCAGTTGCTATTTAGGCTCATGACTGCAATTTTCTGGCAGATATTATAATTAACAGATTTTACAATGACACCCTTTGAAAGGGCATGTTTTTCAAACACATACTTGAATATATTTGGCTAAATGTTCAGTTCCATAAAGCTGTCACTTGTCTCATCCTCTTCTGAGCTTGATGTTAAGGGTTATGCGTTTCAAATGTAAAACCGAGCTGGTCTCATTACTGGACCATCAAGATTGAAGAGCCTCATTTACAGTGTATGTCTGCAATTTATAGTTGTTTTTATTAAGAAAACTTTTCAGTTGTTAAATGTGTCATTTACAGCAATAAACTGTTCATGTAGATAACAATAGAAACACTAAAAATACAGTATATTACTTCAGGCCTAGCTACAGTATCAAACTGTAAATCTCACATTCTACAGCAGATTACTGTGATAAATTTTACAGCAATTAACTGTCCAAGTAAATTATGGCAGTGACACTAAAAAATGGTAAAATGCTGGCAACTGCAGCTGCCAGTGGTTTGCTGTAATTTTACAGGGAAATTTGTAGCGATGCTTTATTTTAAGGAACCACAAGCCAGAAAAGTTTGGGAACCTGGCTGGATGGGGTATGTTTAAAAGATGAGTTTGTGCAAAGTGCTGTCTGTACATGTCTAAGAAGCAAATGGGTTCATACATGTTCTGAATGGCAACACTTGAAGGCGAGGCGAGATGCGATGAATCATACCAACAGTGATAAAGGAGAACACTTGTGGAAAAATAAGTTTAAATCCTTCCTATTTTTTTTTCTGCCGCATACCTGGCACACAGCTACTGTGAAGTAGGTGTAATTATGGGATTTTTTGGTTTTGGAGGGTTACAAACATGACTCCCAATTCCAAAACTATTCAGCAATTCAACAAGCATTTTGTTTGAAGAATACCTGGTACCTTAATTCTCTCAGACTTTCTTCCAAGGTGGAGGAAGACAAGTGAGCATCAAATTACACAAGACATATTGTATCTATTCTGCTTCTTGATTAAACCTGAAATATCTCATTTTCACGTCATGCATAGCTAATATCTAGAAAACACACTAGACCATATTACACTTTTGATCCCATCTCCGCTGAGCCACCTTTGTAATCACATACGAGGTCAGAAAGTAACAAGAAATGTGCCCGGAATCTAAGTTAGGCTTCTCACTCCTTCTGTCTCTTTGGATCTCTCTCCCTGCTTGTCACTGTCTGGCTCTGTAAGAATGAAATCACAGCAGCTGTATTGGTTTTCTCGAGCACTCCCCAGCTCCGAAAGGGAAGGTCACCCACTGCGTGGACAAGAGAGATTCAATTTAAAATCTGTGCAGCTCACTGAGGAACACTCATCCTGCGCAAATGTGTATGTTTGTATGTGTGTGAGGGAGATACTGACAAGCACCCTTACCCATGATCCACAGTGATCCACACTTGAATCAAAATGTGAACACCACAACTATGATACATTTCTACAGTAATACCGTCACAACTGAAAATAATGTTTGTAAAACTGCTGAAGCTCTATTCTAAGCCACAGAAATCAAAACTTCCTTGTTACTCAGAAACACATGATGTATACTGACACACACACACACACACACACACCCTTCCACAGTGCACAGAGTGGCGCCGTCCTGGGCTGTGGTGAACAGGTAGTGTCGCCATTGGGCTGTATGCTCAGCCCACTGGGGGCCAATAGGGAGATTGTCCCCCTCGGCCAGGAACCTGCCCACAAAGACAGGAAGTGGAACCCTTCCACCTGATACCGCAGCACTGCATCGCCTCAGGGGAGAAACATTTCAGCGTGACGCCCGTGATGGATTAGCTCCTATTCCCAAAACGTGTTTACCTAGGCGCACACAGACGGCAAGCAGCAGACTGCTGCTCAAACAATAGAGGCAAACAAGGCCGAGTGTAGCAGAGGGCTGTACAGCAAATAAGGCCATGCTTCGGGGAAAAAAAAAAAGTTGCGGGTGAAACAGTGCAAAGGCACGGGAGTGGGTTTTGGAGTCATTACTCATTGTTGTATGTTGTCAAATGAGATTAACCCTTTCATCTGTTCAAGCCAAGCAGCCACGGAGCAGTTCTCACTTCAGTGACAGCCTGGCTCGTTTTCCTTTCTTCTCTCTTTCTTTGATGCAGTTCCAGTCCAGCAAACAAACTCACCGTGTCCTTTCATCAGGCAGCAGCATAGCATAAAAAATGCCTGGTGTGGTCTACGCAGCGGCAGCAGGCTCAACCACATTCAGCATCACGGGTCAGAGTCTAATGTAAGACCTTTGTCGCAGGTCAAACCCAACTCCCCTTCCCCCTGTCAGACCTGTCACTCACAACTATGAGCTGTCTGATGAAAATACCATTTCAGAAACAATTGTAATCCTATAATAAGAGTTTAGACAGATGCTTGCTGTAAGGAAATACTGTATTGATGCTATAGCTGTAAAGCAGTGCACATAGAGAGAGCTGCTGAGCAAGTCCTTCAGGGCAAATCCAAGTCATATCACATGTCTTCAGGTCTCTGGAAGGCGGACCTTCTCACCATCCCACGTATCACAAAGTGAATGTGAACACAGTTACGGTAAGGAATTATAATTAAAACACAGCACAGCTGGATCACAAACGATTAAATCTGACACTGAACTATAAATCAAAACCTACACCATGGGTATCTACAGCGGGACTCTGATTCACACCTTGTCAACTATAAATCCTGCTTGATTGATGTCATACTGTATTTTTTAATAGGTTAGTACAACGAACACTACTTAAGTAAAGACAGGAACATTAGAATGATTTTCTGAACTAATATGCACTTAAACTATTTGTGCTGCTCAAAAATACATTTGAAAACAGTAAATGTATCATTTTTGGCAGAAACTACAGTAGTTCCAGAGAAAACTTTGGATTTTACAGAACCTACATGTTCTTTCTAAAATTACAAGTTCATAAAATTCACCTCATTGTATCTGGGCTGTGGCAGAAATCTCAGGAATGGACATTCTTAAAAATCACTAGAGGTAAGTGAGAACACGTGTTTGAGTGAGTTGACTCTTTAAAAATCAGAGCTCACTGAAACACTAGCTGGTATTCTGATGTCATTCTGACCGCATCTTGCTTTCCATCCTCTTTCCCTGCCATCCATCAGCAACCTTCTACTTCATCTTATTTCTCTCTCGTCTCTCCTCTCCGTCTTTCCCTCCTCTCCTCATGTCGTCTCTTCTCGGCGGCATGCTGTACGGTCTGGGTCTCTCTCTGGGGGCTGCACACTGTGTGTATGTGCTTTGAGATGGCAGACAGGCCTGACCCATTTACCAAACGCTTTTATCCCCCTCCTCCTTTTTTTTTTTGCTCTCACTGCCCGTCGTTGACTCGCTGTACATTTGTATGCATCTCTATCACTCCGTCGCGTTTGGCATGTATGTCGGTTCTATTCGTCTGTCCGTCTTGTTTTCCCTCTCTTTCTGTTTTTCCCTCTAGAATGGTGAGAAGGGTCATTAGCCATTTGCATTCGAGAGGGTGTTTCACGAGATGCCACACACGTACACACACACACTTCTAATTCCTGTTAGACACACTCAGGCATTTACAGTGTGTTCAACAACTAAAGATAGAAGACGCAGACACAGGCGTAGACGAGTGTGGATAATAAAGACACAAATATCACCGGAGACGAGCAAGAGTCGCTGGGGTTGACATCAGTGTGTGTGTGTGTGTGTGCAGGCTTGTATATTGCATCCAGAGTGACCCACACACATTTAATGAAAAAGTGCTTGTACAGCAGCCAGACACACCTTAAAGTGTTCAAAGAGCATGCAACAAGGAAGAAGTTAAATTCACAAAGTTTTTGTTTTTTTATTATTGAGAGTGTGTGTGTGTGTGTGTGTGTTGTGATAGATGACTGACTGAATGAGCACTTGATAGAGGAACGAGACTGTAATGACCAAACTCAATTAGCTGGGCTGTGTGCATCTGTGTGGGGCGAAGCCTCTGGCCCGTCACTTACAGCACGGAGAGACTCATAAATCCTGATTATTTTAGCTAACGAGAACTCGCTCCCATCTCAATAAATCACACACAGGTAAGTGGGCACACAAGGAGCATCAAACACAACCTGCGTTCAGACTGTAAGAGCAGTATGCGCACACACACACACACACACACACAGAGACGGACACATACATGGTAGCATGGCTGTTTGCTTATGTAAAGGGTTTAATAAAGCCTCACATCTGAGAAAACATACCGGTGGCATAGTCTAGACACTGACAGACAGGACACACACACACACACACACTGCAGACCTCAATTAGCCGACCCTCAGCTTAACACACACTCTCACACACTCTTTTGGTCTCTTTCTCTCTCACAAGTCTCCTCTGTCACCTCATCCACCCAAAATGGCTCCTTATGTGCTAAGAATATCAGTTTTCATGCTCAGCAGGTTTTGGGTTTGACTAGCTTTCAAACTTTGTAAATACTGTAAATGCAGTGGTGGAAAAGTACTCAGAAGCAATACCACAATGTGGAATGGTTTGAAAATCCTGTTTAAGTAAAAGTACAAAAGTATTATCACCTAAATTTACTGTATTAAAAGTAAAAGTAATTCCCCACTGTTGGCTGATATTATATATGACATCATTAGATTATTAATTCTCAAGCATCAGTGTTAGAGCAGCATGTTACTGTTGTAGCTGCTGGAGGTGGAGCTAGTTTCAACTACTTTATATACAGTTAAGGAGTATAGTTTAGTGGTTCCCAACCTAGGGGTTGAGTCCCTCCAAAGGGTCACCAAATAAATCTAAGGGATCGTGAGATGATTAATAGGAGAGTGAAGAAGAAAAAACAGTTATGATACACAAATATGTTTTAAGATTTTGGACTTTTTCTCTTTGATTTTTGGTGAAATATTGGGTCATTTGAACATTTATTGAAATGAAACCATGTGAGGAGTTTAAAGTGGAAAGTCATCTTTAATATTGAAAATTAAGAAACCAGTAACTATAATTGTGAAATAAAGGTAGTAGAGTAAAAAGTACATTTCCCTCCAAAATGTAGTGGAGTAGAAGTATCTTATTGTAGTTTATAAAGAGCTTTAAAGGAATTGTTTGACATTTTGAGAAATTTACATATTGACTTCCTTGCTTCCTGTTCAAGTTAGATGGGAAGCTTGGTATTACACATTCGTGTCTTTGCGGCAAAGCTACAGCCAGTTAGCTTAGCCTAGCATAAATACTGGAAACAGCTAACATGGCTTGGTCCATAGATAACAAAATCCACCAACCAGCACCACTATTCAACATGTTATATCAGTTTAATCCATACAAAAGCTGAAGTGTAAAAATGACAAAGTTGTGTCACCAGATTTTGTTACTTCGAGACAGAGCCAGGCCAACTTCCCCCCTGCTTCCAGTCTTTATGCTAAGCTAACCAGCTGCTGGCTTTCACTTCATATTTAACACACAGACATGAGTGGTATCAATCTCATCTGATTCTCAGCAATAGAGTGAATATTTCACCATAATCTCAAACTATTGCTTTAAAAATACTTAATGCAGGTGGCATCCGGATCTCCACAGGTATAATGCCACAGCTTTTCAAATGAAAAATTCCCACTTTGATGAGATTTACACAAGGAATCCCAACATGGGAGGACGGTTGCTGCTGCTAGATTTAGTGTTGACTTTTCTGTCTCCACTGTGTATGGGAAGATAATAGCTGTGAGTGAAACCTATGTCATTTGCACACGTACTCTGGCTCCTTTCTTATGAATTATGCTGGAATGAAGCTAACCGTGGGAAGCTGGAGTCATTTCAGTGGTGGCATTAGCCTGAACCCTAGCTGCTCCCTCTGGTCAACACTTGGCTCCTTTCGCCCCGAGTCTGGTAGCTTTTCCTCCTCCTCCTGAAACCTCTTCACAACATGAAATCTAATCTGTCTCTTTAATTCCTTCAACCTGTGGCTGTAACTGTGGTTTTGGAGAGAGGAGAGTCCAGGGCTGATTCCATGAGGTTAATGTCAAACCATAACCACAATCTCTGCTTCTCTTCCATCTTTGGTTCTTCACGACGTTGACCACAGCGCTTCTCTCCTACTGTCTGAGCTGTCAGTCAACTGTCTTCCCATCTGTCTCTTCAACCGATATACACAGGGTTTTCTCCAGCCACTGTTTTGCTATTGATTCTGAATGGCCGTGGGTGTGTTTGCTGTATCTCTATATGGGGTTTTGTTGCCAGACTGGGTCAAGTGGACATTGTTCTGGGGCCAGACAAACACGCTGACGTAAACTTTGAGCAAAAGCACACACACCCAATAAATCCATCTTGATCTGTCTTTACATTTCTCCTCACACACACACATACATACACACACCGGGAGACGGCGGTGTATAAGCCAACACCAGAGGCAGTGTAACAACATCAAAGATTGAGCAAGTTGCGGCGGGAGGAAATTGCTGCTTGACTTGGTCTGGCGGGATGACATCAGAGGCACGGGGTGTCAGGGCCTGGAGGGAGAGGCGTTGGTGGGAGAGGGCAGGACAAGAGCGGCGAGGAATTGGGTCGGCCAGAGGAGGTTAGCTCCTGTCATTACCAGCCTTGACGTCATGGCATAACATGGGAAATGGCCCGAGAGAAGCGTTGGATGTGACCGGGGAAAGTTTGGGAATACATTTGCATAGACTTATGCGGTTTGTCTGAACTTTGGGATCGAGATGTGAACTTTAGGTTTAGGGTGTGACTCAGCAACTGAAGGAAAAGCGAGTTCAAATGTTTTCATACTTGACACCATTTTAATACCAGTGTCACTTCTGTCAAACAATTAAATTAAGTCAGTACTTCCAACCATACATTACATATAAGCAAATCTTCATTATAAGCTCCTTAAATTCATACAATTCTCTAATCTCACAACTTTGTAAAAAACGGACATGTCTGTGCAGCTTATGGCGTAACAAAATGAAAACTCTTGCTAAAGCCGATGACATTTATAACCTATCCACAACATCAATTGCATACCCTTTTATTGGCTAGCAAATAGCCCTGTACTGCCATGACAAATATAACGTCCATATACTGCAAATGTAATTTACCCGACTCACCCTTGTTATTGCGTTTTTTTTTTTTAGTCAATACTCGCCTGATTCTGAGGATTTTGAAAGGGGAAAAAAACAAGGCTGGCATGCTAAAGCACTTTTGAAAATGAGCTGTACAATTGATATCTTGTCAGTGTTTTATTATGTCCCTAATGATGATGACACATGACTTGTCTAGTGTTTGGGAATAGGCACTCAAGGTTTTTACATTTATCTAAACGTATTGACTATGTGCTCTGCCCCTGCAGCACTGTTGACAAAGTGGATAACTGATAGTAGCAGATGGGCCACAGAGAATGAGTTGTGTGGAACTCATGCGCCACCTAGTGGTAGAGTATTGTAAGAGATACCTATTGAGAATTGCTCACTTAAGCGTTCAGTTCTACATAAACATACCATGTAGTCATATGCTGTATATGGACTTGTGGGATTTCTTTGGGTCACATTTTTCATACCAAAATATCACCAGGAAACAATTTCCCAACAAACCAAATCACAACTTTTATAAAATACTACTGTGACAAAGACAATTACAACATGAGAGTATTTATTTTACTCCATATGTGCTTTTACAGCATTAAGGTCTGTTGAGAATGAACCACTAACAGATTCAGTATCCTTCAAGCAAAAAAAGAAAACAAAAAGTGGAATGTTATTGGTTATATCACCAACTGATATTGTGTCATATACTGCAGTGGAATGGTCTAATAACAGTGTTACAACCCTTAAAGAGAAAAGGAAAAAAATAAAAAATATTTAAAAAAAAAAGACTTTCACTTGTCACTGTCAAAGTACCGCAGACAATTTTGAGAAAGTGAAGGGAGAGAAACATAAATAAGCCTAACAGAGCTACAGCAATGGATAAACATTCATACTGAAGGAAATGCTAAGTGACAAATGAGTTAAGTCTTATTGAGTAATGGCCCAAACTAGCCCAATGCGTATTTTTCATTGAAAAGATTATTATATACAAAATATTTCCCAAGAATGATTAATCCAGCACAGTATTTCCAGCTTCAATATTCCCTTTTCTAAGCAGGCGTTTGGGAATAGATGAGTTTTAATATTCCATGGTATTATGGAATGTAGGAATAAAGTGGCTAAGTGCCATACAACTTCCCTTGAATTACTTATACCTTTACAAATATGTTTGAGAAAATGTACAGTATTCAAAACAGAATTTTGCTTTCAGGTTAGAAGTTAGGTGTACGTGTTGATAACATATAGTTTAAACAATGAGCCCATAAAAACATCTGACCAAGATATGATATACAGTAGGTGTTTGCCACTCAGTTTGTGCTCAGCAATGTTAATAACTACATGTATAAAAAAAATTTTTTTTAAAAAGATGTAGCGTTTTAAGACACTATGAGCAGCATAAAAGTGCAACATCTTTAAAAGTGGAAAACAACTTTTAAAAAAAAACCCAAAGAAAATATAACCATCTGTCAACTCTTAATGCTGCGCCCTTATTCCAACACCCTCCTCTCCATCTGTCAACCAGGGCGTCTATAGCAGGCCTCCTGGTAGGAAGTAGCGTTGACAACACTGAACATGTCTCTCCTGACAAAAGACAGGAAGTTCTTCAGAGGACACAGTGGCTGGCTGGCATGGCGGTCATGAGAGCGACAGAAGGTGGTGTGAAATGTCACATCCTCGCCGTTGTACAGCACCCTGATGAATAGTTCCCCATCTTTCGCCTTTGACTTCTCGGCTTTGCCAGCTCTCTTCTTTGACTGTCCCTGAGTCCCTGGGGGACTCTTCCACAGTTCAAAGACTACTCTTGCTGCAAAACGTGGGAACCTTGCCTCCTCCAGTCCCAGGGCGCTCAGCAGGGGGGCCATGGTGACGTCATGAGCTGAGGAGAGGGAGAACACCTCTTCACCTCCCGCTCGCGGCTGCCGACCGGCCTCGTTGCCCTTGGCGACTCGCTCCATCTTGGTGGCTGTTCGGTTGAGGTAAGGGTACATCGCCAGAATGGCGTATTTATGGTACAGTCCTGCTCTTCTCCGATCCACCTCGTCATCTAGCTGCTGCCGACGAATTACAGCAAACTGTGCCATTGTCAGACACCCACCGCTACCGGTATCTGCCATGGGAACGCATGGGAAAGAAAGGCCGTGGCACAAATGGCACAGTAGAGAGTCAATGGGGTTTGCAGCTCGGAGCTGGCGGGTGGGCAGACCCAAAGTGCGCGCCATATCGGCGTAAGTCCTCTCCAGTTCCGTATCGGCCACTCGAAGCCGATACTGCCTCCTCTGCTCCTCCTCCAGGTATCTGTTCCTGGCGGGGCAGTCGCAGGCCGAGCCACAGAACAGCGTGCTCCACTGGTGATGCACGGTCAGTTTCGTCCAATCAAAGTCGGTGTGGAAACCGTAGAGGAAGGCCAGTCCGCTCTGAAGAGTGCGGCTCTTACCTGTGGTCTCCACCCACACCTGGCGGGGCGACCAATTGGAGGGAAGGAGATTGTGGCGCTTGTAGGCTTGCTGGAGTAGCTGCCCATTGCGCAGGTGCTGCACCACACCTGGAAAAAGGTTGAAGCGGAGATTTGCATGAGTTTGCATGGCTATCAGAGGAATGTCAAAAATGACACTAGGCTCTAATGCACAAGACATGAACTCGTTATGAAAGCTGTGAAACTTCAGCTATAGTTGTATGAGATCAGAAGAAAAAATATCTGGTCTCTATAGTGAAGTGTTCCTTGCCTACCTGTCTGTGTGAGCTCTCCCATCTCACAGGCACTGTGGTTGGGCAGGCGGGGGACAGAGCTCAAAGGGGACTCCCAGTGGCCACGTCCTCCCTGACCCATGTGAGTGATAAAGGAGTTCAGCAGGGAGTGGGAAGGCTTCCTATGGTTGATGAGGGAGTTGGAAAGAACATACAGCCTGATTAGCATTCTAATCCAGCAGAGAGAAGCTGGAAGATTCATTTCTGTTGTTATGGCCGTGCTTCTCTGATGGTGACATTTAAATAAGAGTTATACTGTATGTGAGCAATAATCCACTTCAGCCTATGCAAGTATAAAAACTAATGTGCTACACAGAGGCAAACATTTGTTTTTGCAACTTTTTCTAATGTTTTAAGGCCTAGAAGATACCATCACACAGCTCCACATAGACTAACAGGACTACAGTTTGCTTCAGTGAAGCAGTTACAGCAGCTGTTTCATTGTCCATGGTCACATGAAGCCTGTGTGTCAAATCTCATAGCAACAAACGCATAATATTTTGAAGAACAAGCTGATGGAATGAGACCCAAATACATTTTATGAAGTTTTATTGCATTTTAATGGTGTTGTGATCAAAACATTTCTCTTGAGCTAAAACAGAATTCCTCACACTTAAACTGCATATTTTCACGCATCGCCCACAAACCTCTTGTCATATGAAGAAACTGGTTTCTGGTTTTTATCTAATCAAGCTAAAACATGTTGATTCCAGAGAAGATGTGCAGCTTTTGTCTGTTTTATATCATTGTAGATTTGATATCTTTTGTTGCCTCACAGCTTTGGACTGTTGAGCAGACATAACCTTGGACTTTTCATGATTTTCTATCATTTCAAACATGAAATAATTCATTGATTATTCAAAAAGTCATGAAAACTGTTGTCATTTGTAGCCCTTTGACAAATACAGTGATTATATAATAATACTGAGCATTGAGAATTTGACATTGTTGGTCATTTTAATAGTTAAAATATACAACACAAGGAAGGTCAATGACATATTTATTGTTAGTCTACAGAAAACTACAAAAAAAATAGTGAAAACCCAAAAGTGATGTTAGCAAATTGCTTGTTTTGTCCAACTAACACTCCAAAACCCAAAGATATTCAAACTTATTTCCACGTAAGACAAAAAGCAGCAAAAATATTCACAATTGAGAAACTGAAACTAAGGAATATTTGACTTTTTTGCTTGAAAAATGTATTATTAATCAACACTGTGTGATTCCAACAGGATCTTTATATATATTCACTATTTGACAGCATGTGATGCCTACTCCTGACATCCACCACCAGATGTCTCTCTTATACAACACTGCAGGGCTGCAGCACTGTTCAATATGTGTGGGTGGGTATACAGGAGATGTGGATATAAAAAGATGAAAGAATTTGTTGCCTTGGGACTCACACTCACATATACACACACACATGCAAGCACAAACACACACAGAGACTCACACACTCTGGCACACACAGGGATGAGGGCAGCGAGAGGAGCAGTGGGTGATCTGATAGATTAGAGATGATTGAAGATTACAGTTTAATATAACAAATCTGTGGGAGCTGCGGCTCAGCTCGCTCAGATTAAAGAAGCCAGTCTGGAGGGGGCATCCGTGGACAGTGCAGACGCACGGTTTCCATAGTGATCATGGGGCTGGATCATGAACACACCATAAAAAAACTCATGATTTGTGTGACTGACCAGTAAATATAATCTGGCATCTGGCATCTTACATTATAAACGACAATCGCACAGCTGCAGTTTTTACAACACAATCTCCTTTTTTTTTTCTTTTTTTTTTGGCCTAATAAAAAATAAAAGGATTTTAGCTTCAATGCACTTCTGAGGTGTGTGTAATGTTTGAAAACACTAGCCTACGTTTCCTGTTTTTGAAGGCTTCATTTCCTTTTGTTGTCACGTTGCATCAGCAGCTGTTGTCACCGTCTATCCACCTCCGCCTCGCTCTGAATTATCACACTTTATTATTCACTTACATAATAATATATTCAACCACACAGCACATGGGGACTGCAGAGGCGAGTGAGATAGTATGCTCATTCGTACTCTATTCAGCTCTGCCCTCAGCAGATCAGTTGGCTGTGGAAAGTTTGGGACGATCTAGATTTAATTGGCTACAGTGGGGGACTGGATGTCAGTAGATGGACAACTAGTGTGGACAAAGAGCCAGCCAGGCTGTCTATTAGGCTGATTGTTTCTAACCAAAGATTACAGAGCCCAATTACATTAAGCAGGGATTATTATCACTGGATAGGGCAGGGGGAAGAGATTAGCGAGGATGGGATGGACAGATGAGGAAAGAGAAGGCAGGATAGATGAGAGGGAGGGATGAATAAACAGAAGAGGAAATGAGATAGTCGAAACTGGGAGAGTGTGCTTAACAGGAAAAAAAAAATGAAAGTAAATGGGATGAATGGAACAGAACAACAAGCGGTGATGGAAAAACAAAACAAAAAAAACTGACAAAGGCTGTACTGGTAGAGGAAGAAGAGGAAATAGAGTGGAGACGATCCTCGCTGAAGAGAGCTCAGTTAACCGCAGACGGAGACAGTGGGTCGGCAAGCTGGTGCCAGCGCGCACGCACACACACACACACACACGCAAGCACGCACGCACCAACACAAACACACAGACATCCCTGTAATTACACCCTGGTCTAAATAAAAACAGAACTACCTGCATAATTACCAGGACACACGGAAATATAAAATAGGCTTTTAATGTTCTCTCCCTGCATAACGAGCATATTGAAAAAAACACAAATAATTCAAACACACTTAACACTCCTAATGGTATCTGAGTAACATCAACCCTTTTCTCTACATACAGAGTTTTTCTCTGCTTGTTTCTACATCCTACATGAAACTTGACTCTGCCCTGAAGATAAATATTGTACTAAAAGAAAAACAGGCGCAAGATTGCTGAGTCGAAACAGGGAGTGTTCAGCATGAGGTGATGAAAATGAGAATGAAAGCTTGACATCAAAGTTCAGGAGTCATTACAAAAAAAAAGGAAGACATGAACATCGACAGCTCCTACTAATGATGGTGAACTGTGCACTGTGGAATCATGATGCCCCCCCCCCCCCCCCCCCCCACCCCCTGTCCCACAAAGTAAGGCTTCCTGTTGTTTAATGAATAAAAGATGTGGAATTCTTATTCCTATGAAACGAGAGTAGGCAGCAACGTGGTCGTGTTTTTCAGTGCAACCTCAGGTCACACTAGGTTCCACACTTCACTGCTCGGTTTCTCCTTTCTGGTTGAAGAGGTAGTTCTCAGTGAATTTAGCATGTGTTGATACTTGTATATTGTCTGCTCATCCGGAGCGTGCGTTTCACATTGCTATAGACGCTGTGCAAGACAACAATATTGTGAAAATCAGTGTAATCATAGTTGGATCCTTCTGTTCCTGGAAAATTGAACGATGCAGAATAATCAGACATATCTGATGTGTACAAAACACTCACTCCTTTATTTTTGAGTCAGTAAAATGCTTTCATCTTTTTTTTTTTTTAAGTTGAGACAAGAGTCTATTCAATTTCTATCATTTGCTAAATGGAACCCAACCTCCATGATAAGAGGCTTGTGTGCTGGTTGACCTACTTTCAGCTCAAGATCAAAGATCAAGGGTATCTAAAATATCTAATAATCAAATGTACACGGTCAGATCGAGTGCATCACACCAATCTGAAATGCAACTGTGTGTCCACTGTGCCAACTCCGAAAGATTACAGCCAAGCCTGCTCTGTCCAGATGTGCAAAGCTGATGTGGCATCAGTGAAAGCCATTAAGTAATTGGCTAAATCTGAACTTACAGGTACACAACCCGGAAAAAAGGGGATGGGTCACAGGGAGTTTATTGACCGTATGGTTAAAATAAAGCATCAAAGAGGATTGTGGGTGCACACATCAAAACCCGAGTTAAATTTTCCAGGTGAAAAAATGTTAATGTGTTAAACCTGTAGTACGGAACTTCTGTCTCCCCCTACTGGCAGTGAGAGTAAATAAGTCACCTGGATGTAACCCCGAGTTCTATGAGTTCATGTGTGAGCCGTTTCCCGTCACTATGGTTGCGGCTGTAAACCTGGATAAATTGTTTTAAGCGTCACAAAGAATTTGATCCATTCACTCCGGTAACATTTGAAAAGTCTGGAAAAGTTGCACGATTAAATTATTTTATTTATTGGAAGTTGGCCAGTTCAGCCAGCAGAAGTGCACATGCTCTATGAGTGCCCTTCAGCTCCAGCAAAACAGTCATTACTGGTTGACATAAAAAAAAACCGCACCACTACCGGTGCACCAGCGCAGGAATGTCACCACAGACACACATAAAAACTCTGTATAGTGTAAAATACATAGATTTATCTGCATTTATCAGCATTGTGTGAATTTTGGTTGTTTTGTTTGTACTGCACTCCAGCTTTGAGTGTGTGTTGTTAAGTGTTTATGATGACAGCACATCTGTATGTTTATTCAGAGTAAATATTGCACACAGAAACTGGGTGTGAAAGTGCTGATGATTTCAGACATCTTCTGAAGCTGAAGTACACTGGGCTTCTAATAACGTCCTATCAGGGACTCTCATCTAGCCTCCTTGAAAGAGAAGCAGCTTGCGTGAGCACAGAGAAAGCGATAACTAACAGAAAGAATAATGAATAAGAGATAATAATATTAATTTGTGGGTGTGCATGCGTATTTTCTACCCACATTTCTGCCTTAGCAGAGCTGCTCTGAGAGCATGAGCATGTTGTCTGAGAGCATGCAAATGTGTGTTTTTTATGCACGTGTATCCATGCGCACCAAAGCACAGCAGAACAGATGTAGCAAACCAAACCCACCCGCCACAGCTGACACATGCAATAACACACAGGGTTAAAAGACAAAAGAAGTATATCGTCTTCACCGGAGCTGAATATTCATTGTCTAACGGGGTCCTGCGACTTCAAATGTAATACTTAATTGATTTGCCTTCACAAATATCTCACAAAAAAAAAAAAAAAAAAAAGGTATCTACAACCATTTTCTCTTGAACACACTGAACTCATTTTCTGACAGTTATCAACCCAGCAGTCTTTGCAGGAGGATATCAAAGGCTGCTGCAGTAATTGGTGGGCTCTACCAGTGTCTTACTCTCTCACTGGGTGTACACCCACCCACTTTCCATCAGGCATTAGACAGAGGTGGCCAGAACTTGCAGCTGGCAGAGAGTTGCTGCTCGAGAAGCAGCTTCTTTTCTCTGACCTAGTTTAATTAAAATTGTGGGCATGAAGCCGTGTGTGTGCGTACGTGTAACAATGGCTTTCAATGCATTAATGTACATATTTGTCTGTTGATTTATGTGTCTTTTTTATATTGTCTAGTTATAACGTCACTCATTCTTGTCTGTGTTCTGTTATGTGTGCTATATTTGCTACAAATGTTATTTTTATTTGATTAGATTTCCTTTTAACATCTCACATCTTAAGGACCTCAGGAACTACAGAGGAAAACTCTCCTTCAGCTAAATCCTGAACGCAGCCTCACAGGAAAAGTGAACACTATAAGCTTCACAATGGTACATTCTATTTCAAGGTCATTGTATTGGATTACATTATACTTGCACTTGAATTGTTTCTTTATTTGCGTGTGTTTCTTTATGCTGCATATACTGCAACTTGCTTGTCTTATTTATGTGCAGCATTTTATTTATGTGACGTATTGTTGTTTAAGTGGTAGTGATGTTCTCTTTATTTGCTTGTGTATAAGTATTTTTATGATTTTTTTCCACTCTGCTACACTTTAGTCACTTTGATACACATCATTCTCAAAAACAACAGGTTCAGGGGGGGGGGATGTACACGGCAAAGTAATCAGTCACTAAAGCTCCCTTTCAACATGTTCAGCCTCTTCAGAACAGCTGAAGGAAAACAAGAACAAATGGAGAGAAGATTACTCTGCCTGCTACATGTATGAAACGCGCGTGTGTGTGTGTGTGTGTACCTGTTAATAGACAAGGTGCAGTCGATGGCGGGCCGTTTGGTCTTGGGGATGGAGTAGAGTGGATAGCGGTCTCCATGGCGAATCATCACCTGCACAGACAGCAGCTTGTAGTCGGCAGGACTGTGACCTGCAAGAAGAGACTCAATCAATCAATATGATGACCACCACCACCATCATCATCATCATCAGTGTTTCTTGTTTCCCCAGTAACAAGGCATGTTGACTCACTTCCAGTCATAACTTTACCATCATCAATTTTTTTGAAAAAACTTATTTAATTTTGTGATTATTCCTGGTAAAAGAAAAAGAATAACTACAATCTAGAGTCTTAGATAAATACCTTTAAAAAAAGAAAGGCACATTAAGTCAAGATATTAAAGGACAGGTTCACAATTTTTCAAGTCTGTCTTGAGTCCCATTTACATTATAAGTGCATTGTCTAGTGGTCAGGACGAACAGGAAGAATGATTATGGCAAGAAAATCATGTTTGAATGTTCATTTGGACTCCTGACTATTGTTTCAAGATAGGAATTTGAACTTGTGAACACGTCCTTTAACAATGTAACAGTCCTACTGTAGTCCTGCTGGATTCTATCAAATCTACATCCCAACTATCTGCTTGCAGAGAAGGTGCTCGACTCAATACATCAACCAACCGCAGGGGAATTCATGCACATCATTTCTTATAAAAAAAAGGAAATGTTAATTTGGAAAATCATGCCACCTTAGCAGCAGCACTCCAGAAACATCAAACAAATGTGTTCATTGTCTGTGATTGCAAAGAATGGACTCTGGGCTGTGAGTGTGTGTTTAACAGTAAATTAAGAAGATAAGGAGAAACGAGGACCCTTTGAAAATGAGCACCCATCTGAAAAAAAAAAAAAACACAGTGGTTTGTGATTGATTTTCAATAACTTCTAATCTAAATCTAAAAGAAGGTTGTTTTTTTCTTTGGAGACAAATTGCCATTCACAGATTAAGTGTAAAGTGTAATTGGCAGTGGCTGGTACAACTTGTCTCAGGCGGTGAAGGACATTTGTATAGTCGCCTGAGTCTCCACAGTACTGTGCTGTAGAGAGAAAGCACTGCAGCATTATGGATGATGCAATCTGCAAACACATCCCCCTCGAGTCCTGACATTAATACTATATGAAGTATTTACACACTGTCCATCACTCTGGCAGTAGGAGAACTGGTCTATTTGGTTTTTTAATTTACATCTTATGATTACAAAAGACCACACACACACACAACGCAAACACACAGCATAAGGACAGTATGAGACAGTAGGAGAGATCACTGCATCACTAACCCTTCTTGACAGGACCTCTCCATTCTACATACAAGATTCAGGTTTCTATTCATTGTACTGGCTTTATATCTTGAACAGTTGAAACACTTTCTTAAACTATATGTCTCTTATTTAATTATTAATTTGTGTCTCTTTTATAAAAGTGTCCACGGTCTATCTAAGCCATTAGCTCTATAAAGCCCCTGCATGGCTGAGGCTGTACGTTCCATCATTATCAGTCCTTTAACCAGTAATTTAAACACTAAAAGCTGATTTCCTTACTTTCCTATTCATAAGAACGACCTTTTTCACAGAAAGGAATGTCAACGTTATCACACACTGTATGACTGCAGATTTCAATCCATCTACTTTAACTCCCAACAAACACACTTCTAGGCTTAGTGATACATCCACATTTAATATTGAACATAACATATTTTAGACTCCTACCCAAAATTGTCAGTTATTTCTGGGCAATACTGTAACATATATATTAAAGATGCTCTCTCACCACAGCCATGCAAACATAGCTCTCACATATTAGGATTCATTTTATTTAGCTTATGTAGACTTGTGTACATATAAAATCTTCATCTGTATACATTTATATCTAACACATTTTGAATGTTGCACTTATAGTGTCCCATTGTTCTAGTGGTAGGTGTTTTCCCAGATCACATTCCCATTGTAATTTAATTTTATCCATGCCACTACAGGAGGAGAGATATATATAAGTCTGTAAATTCCTAGGCAAACAAATGAGTCAAAGGCAACTGGACTTAGATTTGTCTTATGAAGACGTTGCCTCTTATCCAAGCGGCTTCACCAGTTCGTAACGCATCGGTCTGACCAATCCAGTGAAGACTACAGGACTAGAGGGCTGGAGGATTTTCTCCGGCCACACTTCCTTCCATATGGCATTGTTCACTCGCTTTCTGACAACATCAGACTGGTGAGGACTAGTCAGACCAGTTGCCTTTGAATCATTTGTTTGCCTAGAAATAACTATGACCTGGATAAATGAGAATGTTTATCGACATAAGTCTGTAAAGTTTAGATACTGTGCATCTATTTGTTACTATCACTTTCAATTTATTATCCATATGTTTACCCTTAGGCCAGTATAGTACCTTGAGATATGAGTTTCTGTGGTACAGAGTTCAGTTGTATATACACTGAAGAAAACACAAATCATTAAGGTCAAAATGAGCTATAAACTCCTTCAATCTCATTATTCTCATCTGCTTTACAATTTGGCCCAAATTCCTAACATTATGACTTTTCCACTCTAAAAAATAAAAATAATACAGGCAGCAAAGTAATAATAAGAATAAGAGACTAATAAGAGTCTACCCTCCAGCAGTGAGCGATGGCTTCTCCCATAAAAGGCCATGAAGGCAATACCAATCCACAGATTGCACATTTCTTTTGGATCATCTTTGCTATTTCACATGAAAAACTAATCACAGGGTTTTGATGTTTGTATTGACCGTTGTACAATACCACGAAGAAGAGAGGGATATTTGATCTTACTCTCATCAACAATTTTCTGATCCAGCCATATCCAGCTTCTGACCACACACTGTTCATGATAGGTCCAGAGCATGGCTTATTTGCCATTAAGGGCCAAATAAAATGTATGTATTTCCAGTATTCCTAACCCCCTCTTTATTTCCACGCTCTGCAACTTTATTGAAACCAATTCTTGTTTTTTTATTCCCTCAAAGAAACGCTGTAAAAAGCTTTTCAATACCAATATTCAGGTCATTTAAGTGGCATTAAAGACATTATTAAAAAAAAAAACAGTCTGGTGAAAACATTCATTTTATTTATCTGCTCTGTCCCACTAATACAGCGGATGTGTTACCTATCTGGTAAGATCTTCCTTAATAGTTTTAATCAATTTAGGATCATTTATCTCAAATATCTTGTTAATGGGGAAAGTTATATTAATACCAAGATTTCACTCTCTCTTTCTTGCAAACTATGTGGGTTGTGGCAAGATGTGCTGGAAAAGTCATGCAGGTGAGCAGAATCATTTCACTCTGGTTCCAATTTACTTTATATCCCAAAAGGTTGCAAAACTCATTTATGAGCTTAAGTAAATGTGACACTGAGCTCTTTGAAAGAGTTAATAACAGATCATCTGCATATGTATTTATTTTAAAACAATATCCATTTATATTAATACCTCTTATTTGTTGGTTGGCTCTAATAACACATGCCAGGGGTTTTAATGCCAAACTTGTATACATGTAGGCCTAACGTCTGATATAAATGTGGCCATCGGATCCTGTCAAAGGCTTTTTCAGAATCCAGTGACAGCATGACTGCTGAATGCTGGAGTGAAGCAGCTCTGTGCATTATGTGAAAGAGCCTTCTCATGTTACTTGAGGAATAACAGACTTTTACAAATCCTACTTGGTAAGAATGGACCAATGAGGGAACCACTCTTTTAAAGACACATTGAAGTATTTTAGCAAAAAACCTGCATATGATCTTTGCATTTACAGGTCTTTGCGTGCTGATAGGTGTTGATTGAGACATTATAATATCATCATATAACACTGTAAGAAAAGGATTCAATAGATCCTGAAAACATCTGTAGAACTCAATATTAAATCCGTCTTCTCCAGGTGTCTTACCGTTTGACAGACATTTTATAGCAGATTCTCCCTCAGCGTAATACATTCCTCTACTTCATTTTTCTCTGCATCTTTAACCGAGCTTACACATATATTACAAAAAAAAAATTGAACTTGCTTTAAATTAAAATGACTCTGATACATATAACTTCCTATAGTAAGTTTTGAACTAGTTTTAGATGCTTGATCTTGTGTAAGTGTGCTGTCAGTTGGCAAAGGCAGCTTGAACTGGTCAACACTTGGCTGAGCTGCTACATTTGACATCTCCACCAATTAAATGTTGGAATGTCAGAGAACCTTGATAATAGAACGCTCCATTTTATCAAAAAAATAGCTTTCCCAGTGTTAGGACTATGGACACTGGCACTCACAGATCTATAGTCTTAATAACAATATGGACTACAGGATTCTATGCTGCCACTCCACCTCTGGTACCTAGTCTGACTCATCTAGATCTAACGTGTATCAGAGGACTGTTGCCGTTTCTTTAACAGGTTCAGAAAACTCCGACAGGCTCCACTTTAAACCCACAAACACCAGGTTATTCCTTCTGGCCAGGGATTCCAGGTAAGCGCCTTTAGTTTTTAACTGTTGCGCTATTTTGGAGAGGTCTCACTCTGTTAATCTTAAACACCAGCAAGCTGTTTTAGAAGTTCTTGTGCCCAGACTGGAGGATTTTCTCCGGCCACGCTTCCTTCCATATAGCATTGTTCACTCCCTTTCTGTTCCGCTGTTTGTCTTTTCTTGCGAAAATGCCATTTTCTCATTCATTTCTCATTCATTCCTGCATATATTGTTAACAATACATCTTAGATTTGTGTTTTTTGTTTTTTTTTTACCAGGGAATTTCTAAAGGAAAAAATCTTCAGGTGTATGCTGTGAACACCAAGAGCGTCATCACACCATCTTGTCACATAAACATTGTTATTAATGCTCTGAAACTGTAAGATTTTGCATGTCAGTGTGCAGGTCTCACCCTCCCAAGCTTGTTCGGTGCGGTTGGGGGTGTTGCAGTAGCCGTAGGCCTCAGATATGGGGTTGGGCTGCTGGGTGTGAGGCACCGGGAACACTCGCTTTCTGCTCTTCCCCTGGACCACCCCGACACCTCCATCTGCCTGCACCTGGAAAGGTCGCTCCTCCACTATGGGAGTGGTGGGGATCAGGTTCACTGTAGGAGGAGAGAATGACAGAAGGAGAGAGATACAGCAAGTGAAAAAGAGATAAAGAGAGGATGCCAAGTGATGGGAGGTTGAGGGACAAGAGGTTGCTAAATATATAGATTCAGGAAACTTTTACAGGCAGCAACTCAAAACTGGAAACAAGCAAAAGGCCACCTGACAGAGCAGTGACAGCAAAACTAAATTGGAGAAAACCAGTTCTTTCTCAGTTCATCTCCATGTCAACAGCTCTGTACCTCAAAAACCCCTCACTGCCACCAACATGTTGCCTGGACACCAGTGACCTGTGACCCCTGGGGAGAAGGGGTCCAATAGGAGCAGAGGTATTGTGGGAACTGGAAGGCTCATTCACAAAGCTCCAATTCTGGAGAAAAAAGAAGTTGAACCCACATGCCCCTTTGGCAAGACAGATACCCAAATCCTACTTATGTCACACACACACACACACACGCATTAGAAATCCAAGCTGGCAAGTCAACTGTGCAAATATTACATGCTGCTGCAGAGACAGAAAGAGAGAGGCCCCTGCCTGTCTGGTCATAACACACAAAGAACTAATGGTTTCTCATTTCTAGACAACCTCAAAAACTTAAGTCATCTACCCTGAGTGTGACTGTATACGTGGTGAGCATACGGTCTTTGTCTAGCATTCACACATACAGTTTTTCCACTTCCTCTTCGCTCCAGCTTGGATTCACAAAGTCCACAGTGTGACAGAGCAGACAGTTTGTGTAAATATGCACTTCGCTTTGCTCCTGGGATCTTGTTTTTTCATTTGATTAACTGTCACATGTATTATGTTAGAGAGCCTGAGAACGCCGTGTCAGAATGATCCGTATCCATTGGACTGTTTTTCATTTTCAAACTTATTACGCCTGAGAGAGAGAGGTGGAAATTTAAAAGATAGAAGAACATCAAAAACAGTTTGTAATGGATCGACTGACTTCAGCCTGGTGTCTGACCTGCAGTGAAGCCGTGAGATTTTTTTTTTAATCACACATTAACACCTGATTGTAACAGATTGTATCCGTGTTTCGCGACTTATCAAAACTTTTCTTTTTTTTTGCCCCAACATTGCAACATGAAACGTGATCGATCATTTAATCACATTTTTCTTCTGACATGAGCACAGGCTCTCTTTTTCTATAAAATGCTGTAGGAAGTTGCTAGGTGCTGAAAAAGAATGTAGAAAAAAATCCATGAGTCCATCAGTAAAACGTACGGGGAAAAATTCAATAATTGTGTAAGCCTTTTATCAAAACAAAAATGCCAAACATTCACTTACTTTATCTTCTCAAATGTGTGGATTTCTTATAAACCGATGTCGCCTCGGCTGCAGAAAACTATGATGGTCGTTTTTTTCCTATTACCTGACATCATTGCTCTATAACAGCGACTGTATCTGAACCAACCTGGAGCAGCAGACAATGTAAATGCTGTTGGCATGACATTCTTTTCATGTTATATAACTAGAAAAAAAAAAACAACTACAAAGAGTGTTTTCTGAGACAGTTTCAGTGTAAACTGTAACCTGGCTGTCTGACTCAGCCAGGCGTTCTACAGGAGGATACAGACACTCGTTTCTACAGCTAAGTCTCACTTTTTCCCTTCAACAGTGAGACGTTATTATTGCACTTCATCTGAGCGGCTGACACGCTGAAACTCTCTCAGGCACAGGCTGTTCAAACGATTTGGAAATGGAACCAAACTGACATTTTATGCTAATTCTCAATCATGACTATTCATTTAATATTGAAAAAAAAAAACAGTTCAAGCGATTGAGGAAAGCAAACTTCATATTTAACAGAACTTAATCGTGTTTGCCTTGTTAAAGCAGAAAATACATTTCATGCAGTTTTTTGTTTTTTTTTAAATTGGCACAGTAAGATATTTTTCAAGTGAAGTAAGTGGTAAAAACCCAGTCATGTATTTCTAAATGCTAAGTATTAACCTCTTTATTGAAGAGATCTGAATTTTTTTATATGAAAATTTCTCCACAAACTCACCGGTGATGAGGAGGAAGAGAAGGTGTGCAGCGACGGCGGAGACCATTTTGATGACTGCTTGGTAGTTTGAGGTCCAGCCGCACATACTGGAGCTCATTCATTACCGCAACCTGTACCCCTCTACGCTCTGTGCCCCATACACTGCCACCCCCACCTACCCATCCACACACACACACACACACACACACACGCACGCACACGCCTGCCTGAACTAACCAAACTTTTGGAGGCCGGCTCAGTCACAGGCGCCTACACAATGGGGCTTTTGTAACTGGCTGCCCAACATTACCAAGTGTATACACAGCAATGGCACATAGAGCATACTGTAACACACACACACTCGCACGGTTTTATAAATTCATGCACCCACGCTGAATGTCACTTGAGTAACCAGACTTAAAATGTGTTTCCAACTTCCAACCCCACTGACAGTGGATCTCGCAAACGCGGCGGGATGCTGTCAGAGTGCTTTCAACAAAAGGTGAGAACTGAGTTTGACGTTCATTAAATGGTCTCACACTCCACATCTATACACACACACACATAAAAATGCACCATCCATACTCACGAAAACAGAGCTAAACACAGCACACGCCCTATTAAAATCTTCCACCTGTGTGTCAACCCATCATTACGCATATACGCAGCTGAACTCCATTAAGTTTACTGGAAGGCATAAGCAAGGAGTGTGTTCAGACTCAAAAATGTACACAGTTATCGCACCGCAATGATCGGGGGGGGGTGAACAGGTACTTACAGAATGTGGTTTGGCCTGAAATTACGAAAAATGTGTCCGCGATTATACCTGCCTCCAAAGTGTTCTGTACCAGTAGCGCTGTGCTAAAAACTGAGAAGGTGCGACAAAGATTGACACAGACTACATACTGTGTTGTGGGGTGGGGTGTGATGGGTGGGGTGAGGTGGTGGGGAAGGGGGGGCATAGCAGCCTGTGGTGCAGCTGATCTTCTTACATCCCGCCTTTATGTTAGATGGACAGAAATGGAGCTACTAAGGGTGAGGAGGGAAAAAAATTCTTAGATGCATTGCAACAGCTCACAAATATCAAAAATCAATTTTCTAAATGTGAATGAAAAAAAGTGGAACTCAACTGTGAGGACAGTGCAGCACCCGGACAGTCTACAGCACACACACACACACACACACACACACACACACACTGGAGTTATCTTCACAGAAGGCAGTGGATGAAAGCTTTTTTTTTTTTAATTTATAGACTTTGTGAGACAAACATGAAGTATATCGTTAACTTTGAACACGAACATTAACAGAGCGGAGCTGCTTTCAACAAATGCTGCTGTTAACAAATGAGAGCAGCTGACCAACACACGCTGCAGCATTAAACAACTTGAACCAACTCTGGAGGTGAAGTAAATCTCTCAGTGCTGCAGCGTGTTGAACGGTAAAATCTTTCCCCCGGAGCCAACGGTGCAGCAGAGACGCTGCTCTCCTCTGCTGGAGACATGAAGTTAATAACAACACAGCGGAGCACTCCACCTCCCCCTCAGTTTGTTATTCTCACACAGGCAGGAGACTGTAAGATGCTCTCCAATTAATTACTGCAGTTAATTAATGCAGTTAACTTTTTTTTTTTTTTAAATAAAAAAGGCTGGGAACCATTTATCTTAATTGCCAGTCATGTTTCATATTGTATTCAGGTGGAATTGGGCACCAGTGAATGGTTTGGCACAGAGTATACCGGAGCAAGAGACTGAAAATAGTGCTGCCTTTTTTTAAATTTATTGAATCAAGAATCAGTTTTGAATCAAGAATCGATTCTAAATGGAATCAGACACCAATGAGTCGGAATCCAAGTGTGAGATTCCCAAAGATTCCCATCCCGAGGAGCTACACATATCTCCTGCACACAGAGAACTAAAAAAAAAAAACTATTTACAACTACAGGATGCAGAGCCATGTGGCTTTAGAAACAACCCACTGGGACACAAACCTTATCTGAGCACAGATTAATATCCTCCTCAGCACTTTTAATTAAGCACTAATGCTTGGCAATACAGCAAAAGCTCGGGATATACAGATAAGCCCCTGATTGGCCCCAAAGCTGATCCGTCTCCTTTAATGTTGAGTATCTGTGTGCACCAAGTGTGATCTGATATTTAATTTGAGTCTATGTTTTTCCAGGGCGGCACAGCGGCTCAGTTAACAGCTCCCAAAAAAAAAAAAAAAAAAAAGCCCTGAACTTCCTGTGAGGTCTCGCCCTATCTGTGTTCTCCACATGTTTGAGTTTACTCCCACAGTCTGATAAATGCTTGTTAAGTGAACTTCAAAACTCTAAATTGCCCGTAGATCCAAGTGTGTGAGTGATTGTGTTAAGATTGTGCTGGTGACTGGTTCACAGTTTATAAGCAGCCTTCTCACCACGTGCATGCTGGGATAGACTCTAATAACCAACCTTTATAGAATAATAGAAAACTGATGGATGATGGGATTTTCTCCCTACATAACACGCCTGCAGAGCGTACGTTTAGCCGAATAGCTCAGCGTTCAGAGAATAGAAACTCCATCACAGTCTTCCTTTAATGGATTTCCTACAATAATCCATTTCCAAATTAGAAGCCAGTCTTAAACGCCAAGAACTGGGTACCTGTTAAAAACTGAATTGGGGTTCTGTTTATTGGTTCCTAAACACAATAACCCTTTATTATTGCAAAAGAAGGCTACATATCTGCAAGAACGTGGCTATCTGCCAGGAACTGTCTACATCATGCATCAATGCAACAGTGTGTCAATTTGCTTATGTGCACAACATGCACGGCTTGCATAGCAACGGTAGCAAAAGATTGACTGCGGTAAACACTCCGAGGCATGGCTTCACTTTATCAAAGAAGTCAACAAGGCAAAGTGCAAGTCGGGTTGCACATCAAATAAACCAAACATAGGATCTGAAAGAATGTTCAGTGTTTCATGTCCAGCGGTCTCCTCGCCTGAGTGCGTCATCAGCCAGCACCAGCACCTCCAGTAGAACCAGAGATACCAATAAAAGGGAAATCCACATGAAAATGTATGTACTAGCTGTGGATCATGTGTTTTTATTGCATGGATTTGCTATTTTAATGACACAATAGAAGTCAACGTAAATGCTTTATCTAAATATTTGAATATATTTTTTTTAACCATTTTGGAACTGAAACTTGTTATCAACAAGAACCAGAAACAACAAACAGTATCAGAGTCTATAACGTTCAAATGACGAGAGGAAAAGAATCAGTGTTGAACAGCCTCCCTTCACAGTTTCACTCTGTTAAAGTCTCTGCGACTACTTTAAATGCTGTTTGTCATGCATTTGCAGTAAGCTGGCTGCCTCACAGTGAAATCCAATCTCATTAAAATCCATCAGTTTGTTGCAAGCTAGTGAACAGACCCGAATGAAAACAGTCACAAACAGCTCGTATTTACAGTCAGGGTACAAAGTCCCATATCGAGAAAGAGAATATGGTTATTTTACCCCCTCGAAGCATTACCCGCCTCTGTGTCATCACACCCCTGGAGTCAAGCAATGACTTAGTGAGAGAAGCGCCAAACATGACCTCATCACGGCCTCTCCGTTGTGAGGATCGGTGTCACGTGACCGTAAACTTCTTTGGGTTTTTAGGACTGTTGTTCAAAGAAAACAAGCAATTTGACCTCCTGCTTTTTACGATATTGAAACGAGTATTTTTCACCATTTTGTTGACATTTTACAGACCGAGCAATTTATAGAGAAAATAATCTCTTAACCAGCTGCCTCACAGTCTATTTCTGTCATTCATTTCCTCATGTGTGTTGAATACCAGCTGTGCCACTGTGATTTAACACCATGGCGTAGGGGTGTAATTCTGTGAGTCTGTCCACTGGTGCAGGGTTTTTTTTTGTTTTTTTTTTATTAGAAGCAGATTTTGGTCACACTCCCATCTCCTCTCTGAAAGCACACTGTCTCTCTGTCACTGCCAGCGCAGAGGCGAAGGGGTCTGGGTTCAACCAGTGAGTGTGGACGCTGGTACGAAGTAAGAATGTGAGGAATGTGGAGAAAAAAAGAATCGCTTGGAGGAGATTGGAGCTTTGCCCATTTAACACTTAAGTACACAAGTCAGTGGATGATTGTTTTGGAAGGGTCACAATTACTCACTCGCTTTCAGACTGTCTGAACAGAGTTTTATTCGGCGTGTGTGCGTCATTATTTTCATCTTCTACAACCCTGAATGGATTCCAAAAATCTTTTTTTCGGATTATTATTCTATTATGTGTTATTTTATAGTTCGTCTCCAAAAAGACCTCTGCTGCGTTTTGGATGTGACAACTCAATTATTAGTTTTTTGCGAGATTCAAACGAGCCGACCGACCGACCAACACACACACTGCGCTACTACGTTTCGCTACATTTCCAGCCAAATCTGGTTGGGTCCACATTTTCATTTCAAAAGCCCTGCACTCTGACACAGTCACATGATAACTGGCATTATAGCAGAGAGGCTATCCACCACTGCTGGAGACAGGATGCTAGTAGCTGCACAGCATAATGCTATGCCTTTCCACCACTTAACTACAGAACACATAGACCAACCTCTCTCTTTCAAAAGATACTAATTCATTAACAATTTTAGGTAACATGCTTCTAAATTAATTTTTTTTTAAATCTGCATACTCACTTTGTTTTGGTGGTCATACAGTGAGTTACCAGTTAATCTAACTGCCAGTTATGTTTCATATTGCAGATTAGTGGACTGAGGACACAGTGGCACAAAGAGAACTGGAGTAAGAGCCTGAAACTAGTACCTGCCTTTCTATTTATTAATTATATGTAATATATTTATAGAATCAGTTTAAAATTGATTGATTATGGATCGACGCCACACACTAAAAATCTGAATCGACTACTCGCTCTCTCAGTCGCCGCCTCGTCTCATTTGTTTCATCAGAATTCTTTTCGGCGTTTTGCTTAAGCCTCTCTCACTCCTCAATCGCTCTCTGCGTCTCGGCCGCTTTTAATTCCCTCTCCTGCCGTCGTTGTCCCCTCTGCTGCTCTTCATTCCGGAGCGCCGCCGAGTTCCGTCGCCACTTTCCTCTGGGAGTCCCCCAAGTGTCAGTCAGTCTGGCGATGTGCCCTTGGCAGCTGTGTGCGCAGCCATCCCTGTTTTAATTTGAGGTAGCCTGGAGCCAGAGGGAGGCATTGACTTCACCATCGATCATCATCTGTCATTCAAGTCTCTCAGGGTAATGGTCAACGAGCAATAATAGACACACGTGGGCTGGGATGGGCTTTCTCTTAAAAGCAGGCAAGGATGTACAGAGACGGGCTTGGATAGAGAACAGAGTGAGGCAGGTTATTTAAGAGAAGAACAGACTAGTGAGCAATAGCAGAAAAGTGGAACAAAAACAGAAGCTAACCATCTATAAAACATGTCGAGAAATCCCATACGCTTTCATCCCATGCTTCTCCTGGATAATGGCTCAAATCCTTCCCTATGTTTGATGAATAAATTATGAAAGCAGCTTTTCTCAAAAACAGATCAAAAACAAAAGCAAAAGGGCAGTTTTGAAAGCCAACCTTCCCCCCCCCTCCAAGAACGACGTCCCTCAATCACAACAGCGCCTAATGAGGTGGTTTTTCTCCCACATAGAAAATAAGAGAACCTGGTGTCAAATCTCCAAAGACGGGGGGCGTGAATGCGAATACCTACACGCTTCCAGTCATAGAGGGGGTGGTTTTACTCATCATAGCCTCTCTTTCTGTCTCTGAGCGTTATTACAAAAGGCGAAGATTACAGAGCAGGAGATGAGAGTGGGTTTGATAGCAAGGTATTAATAACAACTTACAGAACAACCTCCTTTTACACGGTCAGACACACATTATTATCTGGCTGGGGATGGAGGGAGGGAGGAGGGGGGGGTCTCAGAGTATAAACACTAGATGAGTAGGAGCCTACTTTTTTTTTTTTTTTTTTTACACATCTGATCTTACACGGCATTTAAAAGCAACAGAGGAAGAGACACGAAGAACATGAAAGCTTTCAGATTTCAGGGGACAGTATTTTTTTTTTTTTTTTTTTAAAAAAGCTGATGAAGGACAGTTCAGGAATTTTTTTGGCAAAAGATGTAGTCCTAGATACCAGCTCTGTCGCATTGCACTATAATCCTGGGAGTGCGTGCCAGCGTGATTTATGCGAGGCTAATCCTATATGCTTGTCCAGACACCAGCTTATGATCACCAAAAAAAAAAACATTTCTACTGCATTGAGTTTTCAGGAATCCGTCACAAAATAGCTTCATCTTCACATTTGTACATCCAAATACAAATTTTCCATTCCTACCGCTTCATTATCTAGTGGAGTTTGCAGGGTTTGTTTTTTTTTTAAACACTCATGCCTGTGAGACATGCAAATCACATCCAGAGCAGAGGAGACTGTCTCCATTTACCGAGCGTGGCGGTTTCCTTGCATTCACTCTGGCTGGCAGGGACACACTGTCTAGACAATACCTACAGGAGATGCTAAACAATGACTTGAATGGGGGAAAAGCCTACATATTGTGTACACCTAGGCATTCCGCAGCAGATGTGTCGAGAGTGTTGTCACAGCTTCTCGGAGCGTTTCAGAGCATCCAGAGGCCCGCTGTTGGTGCTGGATATTTATAGGAGGTCTATAGGGGATTTGGCTTTGTTTTGGTATGAATGGGGTCTCTTGAAGAGGAAAGCAGGGAGAGGATATTCATTTATGCAAAAAACATGCAACTTTTCTAGTGAGAACAACTGTTTTGTTTCTTTCAAATCTGAAAAAAAAAGAGACTAGATATGTAAAGCGTTTGGACTAGAGCGCAAACACATCGACACGCACACACACACTGTGTACTTACAGAACTGGAGGCTTAGACTGATGATGGCCAGCGCCGCCCCACCCACCACCACCAGGAGGAGGAAGCGGTTACGAGCCAGCATCTTGTCACGTGATAGGTCCCCGTCCGTCAGCCATCCAGACTACGGCCCATCCCTGCAGTCTGGAAGGAAAGAGTGAGTGTTCAAGAGTGTATAGACTGTGGTAACAATTTTAAAATTGGCTTGTTTTTCTGGTCAAGACGCAGCCGCGGCTCCACGGTCACAGACGGGTGATGGAAAAAAAAACGAACGAAAAAGAAGACAACAGCAAACCTGAGAGAAAAGATTAGGGCAGAAGTCTGGAGGTGTTTATATGCAAATGTTGGGGTTTTTATGACTTTTTATGTTGCGAGGACTTCACTCAATACTTTTTTAAATCTACAGTACATTGTTGCACTGATGTTATGAAGCCAGATGATTTGGTGTAAATAGTTTGTGTGGCAAATGAAACGGGTCCACATTAATTATGGATACATTTTAAAAACAGTCTTCAAGAGACGATAGAGGCAAACGCTCTGTTCAAACTGCTAAACATGATTCACATTCATGCTCATAGCTTTCCAGTGTCTCACACACACACACACACACACACTATACAGAAGTGTGGTAGTCTGTACCATTTTCCCACCATAAACCCAGAAGCCATACATGTTCATGAATAGTCTGTGCAAGGGCAGAGACTTGGAAGCCTTTGAGAAAGATGGGGGAGGAACAAACTAAAATTGCAGTAAATGTACCCCTACACAATAAACCCTACCATTAAGCAGTCTAAAAATATTCCTAGCCCGGAGTGTTCAAGCCCACGTCTAACCAATGTACAGGCAGAAATGGACTAACAAGCAGAAATGGATCGACAAATATGTCCCTCCTGACTCACTTACCTGCCTGCGCACACTAACCTGTAGCTTCTGAGTGCGTCACACCAAACTCCAGTCAAAAGGCTGGCGGTTTATTGTTGTGATACTTTTTTTGGTGACGGTATTAAACCATCAATTATGACTGTTATCTTCAACGAACTCATTTGCCACTTGTTGGTTCGGCATACATGTAACCCAACAAAAGACGCTTATTGAATTGAAATATCATCTTACATTCATCTCTTCCCCACAGCAGTGCGGTGATAGCGAGCGGACCCAATTATGACTGGTGAAATATTGTTTGAGGAGATGCTGCAACATGTTTCGTATGAATGCCGAATTCAAGAGTTGATTGTAAAAAAAAACTCTGAAGTCATATTTAACACTGCATATGCTTATCGACGAGCAAAACGAGACTGAAGTGCTGGAAAGTGGACAATGTTTAACTGCACGTCGCTCAGTTAACGTTATCAGTTAACCAGCTAACAGTTAGCTAGCTGCTTACACTCATTAATCTTGCATGTCGGCTAAAACAAACCAAGTGACTGAAGAACACAACACACGAAGGCAACGAATAGCTAATGACATGTGTTCAGTTTCAGACTTCCTCTAACTTTATTTATAGCTACTTGTTGCTTCTATGTGCAGGACTTGAAACAAGTTATCGTCGTGTTGATGTGTAAATTAGCTTTGTGTTGCCGTTCATCGAGCGAGCAAACGGGACGATATTAAAATGCCACATCAACAAGCACGCCAGAAAAAAACGACCAAACAAATTGAAAATGCACATGTATGTAAATGCACAAAATGGTGCATCCAGTGCCATTTCTCACATTGTTCTTACCTGCAGAAACTGAGTGGCTCACATCCACAGAGAACCGGTGAAACACTTGAATCCACCGCTTCGGTGTCTCCGGTGCGATCGACCGCAGACCAAGGACTGGAGTCAAGCCAGACACGATGCAGAGCAAGACTTCCGGTGACAACTCTCTAAATAAAACATTGAGCATATGGATACGCTAAGACGGTTTGAGTATTGCAAATGAGATCATGCAGAGTATGTAATCACATTTTTAAAGATGGCGTTTTAACAGCATATGCTATTCATCATTGCCTGATAGTAAAGTTTAAAAATCATATGTCACACAAACAGCTGTTTCAACTCAAATAGCCTTATGCCATGTTTTCCACTGTCAGTTCATTCCTTATTCACAACTTCCAGGAACAGTTTACTTACAGCAACAATATTAAAAAACAACATTTAAAACATGGTAAAATAAAATAATAATAGAAAAAGAAAGAGAGACTGTATAGCATTGTAATTAGGCAAATGTCACAATCCCAACATATTTGTGTAAATCCATTGTATGCATGTAAAATAACATGCAAATCCCTTCCCCTGCACTGCCTGTCCAATTAATTATGTCTGTCTTGACTCATCCATCTCACATTTGTTGTGATCATGTAACTTCACGCAATTATGTGTCTGTTATGATTATATTAACAAACATTTCTTCTCATTTCTTATCATCACATTTCTTCATTCTTCATTTTGAGAACAACTCTTCTCATTCTCTTATTTCTGCCCTGTTGAAATCTCAGTTTCGCCCCCTGTAGTGTAAATGCGTTTCAGAAATAACAGGCAATGAGCGGCAACTGATTAATACACTACAGGAAGTCATTGTGTAATCCATTTAATCCATTTTTATTAGCCTACAGAGGCTTGCCCAATACATCACTGGGTAAGCATTTGTATTATGTGTCGATACAAATTCATATTGTACAACAGACGCAGGATATTTCTGGTTTTGCGGTGAGAACACAGGCACATCAGCGCCAAACATATGTTCTTATTCTGAAAGGAAAGTATATTGTTTTCCGGTACTGCTTCAGTCTTATCTTTCTCACTTGATCGTGGTGCAAAAGCGGTCCAGCTGGCAGGTTTGTGAACAGTCAGTTCAAACAAAATCTCAACCTCACTGCCCCATCTACTGGACCCATGACAGCAATGCACGTGCCGCCTTCACGGCCCCCAGGTTAGAAATATATGTTGGTGCATTCAAATGCTTTTGAGCAAAATGTACTCTGCAAATTTTTTTTGTGTGGTGTGATATTATAAATCACAACACTGATAATTATTCATAGTTTGGGTAACTTACTTCTTTTCTTACAGCTATTTTTATGGAAGGAATGTCATCATATTCCAACTGATTGATTGTAATCAGAAAGTTATCAGCTCTCCTGGGCAAACCAAAGCAGCTCATTCACCAGTCTGGAAAGCCATTAGGTCTGCATTTTATAGATAACCTGAATAATGGGCATGTCAATAAACACTTGAGGGAACACAAATAATGACATTATGAGCAACACTACCCAATCTATCAAGACAGTCTTAAAAAGAAAGAGTAGGCTAACTCAGCAAGTAGCAGCTAGTTATGAAAATGTCACATTTTGAAGAAAAAAAAAACACAAATCAACAAATCACATTAATATACATTGCAGGAATGAACACTGCTTTTTCACTTGAATTCATAGATTCAAGAAGATAATTACCAATGAAAGCAAATAGTAAAAGAGTTATATTTTCACACCTTAAAAAGAGGAAGAATAAGCAGCTTTTTTTTTTTTTAAGAAAAAAAAAAGTCACTGTGACCAACAATAACAAGAAGTGAGGAATAGTGCACGAATGCAATCAGGACCATTGTTTCCCACTGACAAACTGTTGATCCAGCACAAACGAAAGCAGAGGAAAGGTTGTGTTAAAAAAAAAAAAAAAGAGGTAGTAAGGTACATTTGCTCTAGTGACACTCTTAGTATACTTGTCTGTCTTAAATCATTCTTTCTCAGTTACTGTGTATGCAAAAATGAGAACATTGCTTAGAGGTAAATGGCATACATGCAACTAAGTGATATTTAAAGACTATGGATCCAAACAATTGGTTGCTATTAATGTTCAATGACAAAAGGAGATCCAACACATTTCAAGCTCTGATTTTATTGCCTGACCATAAAAGAACATAGATGCAGTCATGAAAAAAATCGAGCTTTCTGGGCTTTATGTTCATTGTACTGTGGTATATTTTATATTTGCTGGTGATATAGTGTGGCTTTCTGTAGGTGGCAGTCTCTTCTTCTGTTTCTCTGCACAAGATGATCAATTCTGCTAAAAGTTGGTGTAGTGTACAGTTGTTCCATTTATCTATAAATACCTCTTGCTGTTCTTTGTTTGTTTGTTTTTTCTGGTATGAACTAACATGTAGCTTTAAAGGGAAGACAAGATGAGTGATAGCAATTCAACAGCCCGTTCCTCTCCGGACTACTGTGGACAGCATCCTCTAGTGCTGCAGTCTGGTTGCCACTAATCAGTGTCATCATGCCTGCAGCACACCACTGTCTGCTCATGTGGTTAGCAAATTCTACGAGGGGCCACTGAGTTTACTCACATTCAGCCCCGGTCGGAGCAAGACACTGAGACGTGACTCAAGCGCTGAAAAAGAAACAAGCTCGTATCTGTGCTCGCTTACCAACAGAGCAGTGTGTCGTGATGCATTCTTGGTCAGCTCACCTGGTTGAATCACAGCAAAGCGGATGCCAATATACGTTCTTCAGCCATTGCCTGCACACTGAGACATACACATTTCTCATTTCATTACTTGATGTGTTTATGTTGTCATTTGTCTTCAGTTTATTACAGTAATTTACATTTTTAATGAGTTCTCTGCTGTCACATAATGGGTATACATGAGTGTTACATGTATTTTAATGATCCAAAGTGGAAGAAAAGTATAAAAATACTTAATTTCTTACGATCGTTCATCGCTCAGAACATCACTTGAAGGTTTACTCTGCAACAGAAACTTAATTCAGCCCTTGTGCAGGTCTATTGATTTACTGAAAATAAGCTCCTGCTCTACAAAAAGCTTCTTATTAGCACAATTTGTTGGCTGAATGTTATTGATGCAGAGCAGCAGGCAGAATGTTAGGCTGGCAGCCCAGATACTCACTGATGGATCCTGCAGACAAACTCATCTGAGCAGATTCATTTGTGTGCCTCTATTTTCTACTTTAAATTCTGTCACTGAGATACCCGGTATCTCAACTCTGCTATCTTTTTGTCGCTTTCATGTCACTCTGCATGTGTCCTTTGTGAGTTGTCCTTTGAAGAAATTATATGTGGCCCCTGATTGGTCCCAACGTGGTATCTTTCTATGGCTCTTGCATCTGTAGAAGGGGTCGCGGAACAAACTTGGCTGAGTGAGTGATTACTGATGATTGAATCAGTCATCCCAGAGGAAGCTCCCAGACTTTCAGTGGATCATTGTCTATACCAGCTTCCTCCCTCCTCTGCTGCAGTAATATTTGAAGGTACGGCAGTCATATGAGTCGAGCTGCTGAACGTGCAACCACTTAACTCGACCCTTTTCCCTCTGTTCCAATAGAAGTCATGGGACAGGGCTGACAGAGATGGTGTGGGTGATTGGGAATGGCACGTCTGTGCATGTGGGTGTGCATGTATGCGGAAACCTTCAGCTGACAACTTTGAGGCATTATTTGTAAGAGTCTGTACCTGCAAGAATGTATCATATGTCTGAGGTAAAGTGTTCTCCTTACATAGTAAGTTGTAAGTGCAGGCTACACCTAACGCTGCGTTGATATCATTTTTATAGGAATCCTTCTTGGCAGCCAGATGTGCGTGTGTGAGCGTCATGAGATACTGATCAATTCTAACAGCCTGCAGTGAGTGCATACCTAGGAGATGCCTTGATTCTTTGCCGAATGACCAAGACTTTAACCTTTCAGTATATGAATGGAATTGATTATATAATAAAAGATTATACATATTATTATATTATTGTTCTCTGTCTTAAGTCATTCAATGTTTGCTTTCATTTACACAAAGTAAAATTTTGGAATTACCACAGCTTTTTCTTTGGGAATCTCACAATTTAATTAGATTCGATTTGATTCTCGGTGCCATGATTCAATTCAGAATCAATTCTCAATTGAATAAATAGAAATGGGGGCACTATATTTAGGCCCTTACTCTAAAGAACTGTGTGCAAAAAACATCATTTGCATCCTTTGTATCCTCTACTGAAATTCAGTATTCAATATGAAACATAACTAGCAGTTAAACTAACCAGTCTTGATGAAGGTCACTGAGACCAGAAAAGTGTGAGAGTCTGCAGCTTTTTCATTTAAAAAAGTGAATTGCATTAGGTTAGAAGCATTTTACAGTATTTTGCCTGCATGAGAATAATGAAATGAAAGTGTCATTTATTGACACTTTCACCTTATTAAGTTGATATGGTGAACATGTTAGCAAACTGTTGTTTATTTACACATCCAGCAGACACAGAGCAACATTAGCATTTCATTAAAGTCGTATTCCCTCTCCCTGAGTCCAGTATTGACTTGATTTTTCTCTCTTTAATTGATCTCCACTTATTCCTGAGGGAAATATCTGACTCTTTAGCTGTTAGATGCTCCGCTATGTTCAATAGCAAGTTGCTAACCAAAACAATGAGCTGAAAGACACTGAAATGCTTCGTAGAGCTCAGAGTAGAGTAGGGTGACAATTCTTTGTGAGTTTGTCACTACAACAATCCTTCTCACATTACTCATTGATCTTTCAGTCCATTGTTAATTGTAAAAAAAGAGAGATCTGTACAGATTTAAGGTTTCAGTTGTGTACTCACAGTTCATTTTATCTGGATTATTACTTTATGACAGGGCAGTCTTTTGAAAATGTGCGTATACATGGTGCTAGCATCCTGCAGGGTTGTAAACTGGGTGGTAATGCTTGTAAAAGGAAGATTAGGGTGCTGTTTCATCAGAACTAAGTAACAAAATGTATCAAATTTCCTTCCTAGCTCACCGCTTTGAAACTCAGCAGAGGTCACAGCTCAGTTTCAAAGTATCAGCTGTGAGTTTTGGATATCTCTGGGCACTATTGGGGATATTTTGTACCACTGAGGAAGGTGTCGTTGAGTCTCAAGAGAGAATTTCTCTTCATGTTTTCAACCTGGTAAACGAAAATAGGCCCTGTGCAGGTACTGTCAGGGTGCCAGGGTACATGTGAGCAAAGCACGAGTACCTCTGCAATGACTGACAGCTCCACGGTCACACGTGTACCTCACATAAACCCAGTGCTCTGAAAATGGTTAAAGTTTAACTGGTGTTTTTCGAATTGGATTTCACCTACTTGTGTACAAAATGAGACCGATCTTTTCTCCTCATGACAAACTACACAAATGACTACCCGAATCCTGATTTCAGAATGCCGTATAATCACTTCTACGTGCATTCTTGGAAAGAAATCTACATAAACACCCAAATGATTGATCGTAAGACCTTAGAGTGATGGGATTTTTTTTTTTGATCAACAAGGCAAAAAGTTCAGTAGCCCAGATGGTCAAACAATGGTTGATCATTGATGCCATGTTGACCTACCGCATGTTCCAGAAACAAGCTTTAAAAGAGTAATGGTGCAGAAAGTTTGTTTTTTCTTCCTCAGCATTTCTAACCAAAAAAGCCACGCACATTAAGAAGAGCAGCATTAGAGTGAAATACACACATGTTGTTTGGTAGTAGCGGTGATGGAAGGATAACTGTCAATCGATCAAAGAAACTAATCTTGAAGCACTTATACATACATAAGTGTGAAAACATATGCCTAACCCCCAAAAAAACTGTGTTTCCCGGATACCAGTGACTGGTGAATAACATGGTGACTGTGACGCACAGAAACTTGCCAGGGATTACTTCACAGTGAGGGATTCCCCAAATCAATTTCCTTTATAAGGGAGCACCCTAATATGGTCGCCACAAGACTACACATTCACTGTCGCTCCCTAATATAGAGGGGACGGGAACCTCTGTGTTTGACTCAAAAGCACACCTACCCCTTGTCAGCTGTGTTTACAACACATGCCTGGCAGTTGGTTGAGATTTACACTAACTGCTGAAATGTGTTTGGTTTTGTATTTTAAATTATTAAGTTTTTTTTCCCCCAGTAATCAAGGAAAGACTTATATCAAAGTTTACAGATATCAGATACCTATTAGCTTAACAAGAATAACCTCTCTTAACCTGATGACAAGATGAAATTTCTGACAATTGGACATAGAGATTTGTCTGGGGTTTGTAGGCGCCATATTTTGACCAAAATATTGAATGAAACTATTGAAAATGGCATGCAACTGAAAACTTAATGCAGGGTCATGTCCCTTTTGCTAAAAGCCGTGGCTAATGCTAATGCTAAATGTGAAAACAGACTGTAACAGTAGCACAAATCGATAAGAGTCAGTGAACTAGCTCAGTAATGTCAGTTATACAGTAATAGTTACAAGTTTGCTAATATTAGCCATCAAAAGCTACTGGTCATACCAGACCAAGTAAGGCTGCAGCAGCGAAAGCCCTGAGTGTGTTGAATCATTTGGAAGAATGTGCCATTTCTTCTTTCAGGAAAAACAACAGGCAACAATGTTGCACAAATTCCACTCTTAAAGAAAGACAGACAAGCCTATCTTGCTTACAGATTCAGTGTGTTAGAAAATTACTGGCCACAAGTATTTCAGAGAGATATGTTGTCCTTTTTTTTGTACAAAATATGCTTTGACCCCTACAGTTGAACTGTCATCCTGTTTGTCCTCAGAGGCCAACCAAACGCCCAAAAAGAATGTTTGCTCTCAAAGTTCAGACTAACATTTTATTTGACTATTTCCAGACAGACCTGCACAGAAGACACTAAGATGTTGGCCTCTGCCTGGACAGCCAAAACAAACACCAAGCAAGCAGACCAAAAATACACATCGCTCACAAACAGTCACCTGGAGCTCATTCACCTTGAGTTCATGCTGCCCTTTCTCTCATAAAAAGAACCAAAACAAACAAAAAAAAAACCCTTTTTCTCTCAGTATTGACGGTTTTGTATTTGGCTTGCATAGGTTCACACAGTCCAATTTTAAGGGCTTGTGCAGTCACACAGACTCACAAATAACTGGTGTATGAGACAGATTTTTGGTAACCTGAGCTGCCTTCAGTTCATTACGGCTAACTCTTGTTAGGTTTGGAGAGACACAAGAAACCTTTTCAAGACCATTTTTCAAAACGCTCCCTATAAAATCCGGGCTGTGAGAGCAGGCCCGGTTACATAAAGGTAGTAATAAGCACCCACACGGAGGGAATCACACCTTAACTGCCTTAGCATGTATTAACGTCATTAGAGCAGTGTTATAGTGGAGGGTTTTAGTTAGTATGCAGAGAATATTGGCTAGACTGTCTCATCATTGCACGCTATTTGGGGATCATAAGGCAGGCTGGTTGTCTCTGGACTAAACCAAGCAGTGTTTTGGTAATAATTTAACATTTGAAGACAGTTTTAGAATATTAAGCTAAATTAATAATTCAAAGTTTAGAGAAATACAAAAAATTGACTTGAGATACATTTAATGTGTACAGCCTCATACCACAAACCACAAATCAACTGTGTCATTTGTAGCACAGCAAAATATGCTAAACAGTAAATGAATGAATGAATAATCTTGCAGCTATTGCATATTTGATTCATAGACAGGCAGCTGTAAATGCATTTTTTAAGGCAGAATGTTTTGGGGATTTGATTTTTATAATAAAGATTGCATGCTGTGTGCATTTATGTGATGTGAAATGATCTATGACAAAGATGCTGTGATACTGCAGCTTTTATATGAACAAAGAATCAGATTGTGCCAAGTCTGGATCGTTGACCCCAGCAGACACACTGCGGCACATGATCTGTCCTGGTTAAATTGCTACTGTAATTATGAAATTAAGTGGCGTATGGATTTTATTCTGCTGCCTAAATTGGAAAACCTCATTTTCAGTGTACACAGAGTCTCAAGTCTCAGTTCACCTCCCTCCCTCACACACACAAACACATGCACGCTTACAGTTGCCCATAGTAAATATACAAAGAACCTCTGTGTGAAATATTTGGGTCACATATACTAAAATGGACTGAGGTCAAATCAGTCAGCATTTGTGGGTAGCGTTTTTTTCTCTCCTGTGTCTAAATCTATCATATCATTTATGTCATATAAGCTCAGGGACTATTTACATGCTGCAACAATGGGTTCCTTCTTTTAAAAATGTTATAAATCCTCCCAAGTCCAGTAGTGTTACATAACAGATCCATGGGAGAGGTTGGTGCATTGCTGTGTGTACCACCTACACCACTTCACCCATGTAAATGTGACATTACTGTGAAAAGGCCATGTGGCATACACAGGCTCGTATGTGCTACTGGGTAATAGCACAGCCCTACTTAGGGCACAATGATGAAACAGAAATCAGCCCAATAGGAATGCTGATTGGTAAGTTATATTTAACCACTGCTAGAATTTAGGTGGAACAGTCTACAGGAATGTACATTATGTAAGCGGGAACTGGTGACTTCTGGGTTATGGAAAACGATACCAGGTGTGACTTTTGGGAACCCATCTTTAGTCTTCAGTTTACAGGTTTTTGTGAACTTATATTGTAAATGATGGTAATTAATGAGGGTAATTTAACTTGATTTAGATGAATGATGCCACTATATTAATAGCTACACCCAAAATAATTAAAGAATAAGGTAATAAAATAAAGAATTAAAATGCACCTTTAAGCCACACTTTCATGCAAACGGTGGATTCCCATTCAAATGATACACTGAATACAGGATAATTAAATATCACATGACGTCTATACTCAGAGCCCGGATAGCTCAGTCGGTAGAGCATCAGACTTTTAATCTGAGGGTCCAGGGTTCAAGTCCCTGTTCGGGCGGCGGTGCTTTTACAGTGTTCGCCCTGCCCTTGTCAGTGTAATTTCGTTATACATGAATAGGACATGTTGCAAAGTATGCCAACAATTGAGTTTTCCAAGAAGAGGGCGTTCGGTTCCAGTATGATTCTCAATAACACAGATATCCGTCACAACTACTCAACTTGCAATGCGGCTATGCGCTGGTGTCACAGTTATAATGTTATATGTAACTCATTCACTAGTGTAAACCTACCAAAAAAGAAATCAGGAGTGATTGATTTTAACTCATTGCTGTATTAACTCAGTCAGTCCTGTCTCATCTATGCCTTCTGCGGTATCACGTGAAGGAGTAGTGACGGGGTGGGTTTACGAGATACACATCAGCCAATCACAGCCTCTGTTTTGCGGCTTCCCATTCGACGATAAACATTGCGAGCTGACCCGCAGGGCTCTCAGTGAGTGAGGCAAAGGCACGGTGACGTGAAGGAGGCCGAGTCGTGGACGTCCACTGTCGCTGTTAGTGCTACAAGACTGGAATTACTCTGAAACATTAAAGACACGCGCACTATGCTGAAGCATTATCCTGTTTCAAAAGGAGGAGACGCAAACCTGTCGCTCTGACATCGACCTTTACCGCCGGAAACCCGTTAGCTGTCACAGCTAACGCAAGCTAGCACAGTTAGCTGTTACATACCCTCATTTTTTTTTTCCACGCAGCTGACCTCCACCACAACACAGCCGTGCTGAGTATCATTTGCTTGCTAGGTTGGGGTCCCGTGCGGTGCCCCGTGGACGGTTCTCGTCGAATATGATACATAATGAGTCAAAGAGATACTTTAGTTCATCTGTTTGCTGGAGGGTGAGTAAATCCTCATGTCACATAACCTGACGTTAACGTACATACAAGAGCTGGCCCGGGGCTAACTATCGCACATAGCTACATGTAATGGGGTGTTTGTGTTGGTGTGCTCGTGATATTGGGGCTTTTGGTCAGTGGCATAGTGTTAACAGATCAATGTTAGCATCAGTGTGCCAGATGTCAGCTAACCAGTCTTGTTCACGCATGTGCACCCGTGGGAGGAGATGGGCTCAATGTCACAAGTTACAATGACATTTCAATGTTTGAATGAAAGGTGGCTGGCGGGTGGAAGCGTGTTCTGCAGCGACCAGTGACTTTTCGAAGCCATTGTGATAATTTATATGAAGCACTTCACAGCTGTATGTCGTATATCTAATTGAATGAGCACAAGCCTCTTCCAACATGTGTGTCGCATCGGCCGTAACATTAGTGTATCAAAACAAATGGGGGGAGCTTATCTAGAAAACATTGTTTATACACCACACACACACTGTCTGATGCAACGTCTTTGCACTGTGGAGTGCACAATCTAGTCTATTTATTCATACCAGTCTGCAAAATATGGGTGATGAAGGGATGAATTTAGCTTAAACTTGAGTTCCACACCTTTTTTTTGCATTCAGCCTCAAATGGGTGAAAGAACAAGCAAATATTAAGATTGTAGTATCATGCCGTCTTCCCTCAAGCTGCTCAGATTTATTATAATTATGTCATGGAAACCAGAGCTGAACTTGCAACTGTTTACAACTGCAGTGAGTGTAATGCTGTCCTTTGCTTCTTACTTCTCTTAAGAGCACTGCCTGTCTTATTGTATGGCTACACATATAAATACAAATGTGAATGTGTTTAATTATAGCAAAATACACTTACTCTTCTAGTTTGATGGAGCAAACATGTTAACTGCACCCTTTTTCGCATGATAACGTATAATAACCTTAATGCCAGGGCCTAGGTGAGATCAAAGTAGACTTTTCCGCCTTTCCAATGCCAACGTCCTGCTTTCTCCAAGGCTGCCCCACACCCATCGGCTTACCTCTGCCAAAAACTTTGTTGACGGGACTTACTATCTCAGCTTTGGTGCTGATTGGAAATTGACCCCCACTAAACATAACTGTTGTTGTTGTTGCCTAGCCCTACGCTGCCCGTTATGACCTTGTCGCTTTTCCATCTAGATAATGTTTTGTGTTCCTTGTCTTCCTGATATCTGTTACCTGAGCAGGTGACTCTCCTGACATACTTGAGCTGGTCATAAACAGTCCCAGCTGTAGTATTTTGTTTGCAAAGAGCGTCTTACATCGTTTGTTTGTTTAGTTGTTGTTTTTTAAAAGGTTTTTAAGAACATTTTTTCCTTAACAGTTTTTGTGAAATTGTAAAAGATTCATTATAACAAAGTACAGCTGTCAGATGTTGGGTTTTGACAATAGTAAAATGAGGGTTTGTTTGATTGTTCTAATGTGATGGCCCTATTCTCCAGCTTGATAAAAAAAACAAAAGACTATTATTCGCAGTCGTTTTTATACACATTGTTAAGTGAAAATGCATATATCTGTGAGTTTGGAATGTGGTGTGGCACCGAACAGAAGCTTGCTGTTATTCACCAAGAAACAAAAAGCTTTCCTGACTGGCTCTCTGTTCCCACACTGTGCTATTTCCTGTCGACATGCCACGGATCTCTAGGATTCCACTGACCACACCGTTGGCTAAATTATTTGTATGAGAGAATTAATGCTTTTCACACCTATGACTGTCCATCCCTTGGCTGTTGCTGAAAAAAGGGGGGGGGGGGTACTCAGTTTCAGTCTTGTTCTATCAGCTGAGACAGGAGATTGTTTACCATCTCATCTTGACCTTTCCCATCTCTGTCTTTCCTCCAGATGTGGGGGCACGGTAGGAGCCATACTGACTTGTCCACTGGAAGTAGTGAAGACGCGTCTGCAGTCATCCTCCATCACCCTCTATGTGTCTGAGGTTCAGCTCAGTACTGTCAACGGGGCCAGTGTGGCCCGCATGTCCCCGCCAGGGCCCCTGCATTGCCTCAAGTGAGTATTCACCATCTATCACAGTCCAACTCGTACAGCTAGCAATTCTTACATACAGTGTGTATTTTGTGTACATGGTTCATAAACAAATGAAGCTGCTTATGTATTTAGCTCAGAGCTGCTCCTCCCTGCTCTCCCAGAGAGATTTGGTCATGGTTTCTTCTTCAGCAGGCACTATTTTTGCTGCTGCTGCTGTTGTTTGGTCTGGCTGATGTCCCCTTGGCAAGGCCAACCAATCCCTGAAACCCAACTCTACAACTTCACCCTTTGGGAAAACCACACACAGCAGTCGCTTTAGCCAAACAGGAAATTTCATAAGGGGATCCAACTATTATTACTTGTGAGATTTTCATAAATTTGTGATTTCTCATGACTCATTGTGTCTGTTATTACAGGCATTTTTCTAGTGTCGGCCCACCTATTCAAATACCTCTCTTGATTTTGAGAGATTGCCAGATGTGATGTTGAAAGAAATTAGATCCACCCCATGAGGAGGAGAATGGTTGGGTCTCTTCTAAAGAGGTCATGTCAGGGTTGGTCCAAGCCTCTGGAAAAAGTATGTTTGATGGCACCGTGCCATTTCTCAAATTCTCAGAACTAAGTCCAGTAAAATGAGGCACCAGTCACTCTGGCAGTAGAAACTTTGTTCTGTTGGCTAGCAGTATATTTCTTACAGAATGTCTTCAATTTTCAAACTACTGTCAAATACAGCACTGCATCCAAACACTAGTAGGCCTTCTGGGAAATTAAGGTCTGTTCATTTCATGCCTTCATCACTAGATTAACAATGGAGGGCAGACATGTCTTGTATTTTTCTCAAACCAAAAAGTAAGTATGCAGTTATGTTTTAAGTAGTATAACTCTGTTTAAATAGATTGGCTGCAAGCTGCATATTCTTCAATCACATTACATTGTTGACATGTTGCAAGCAATGATAGATAGGGTGTGGTCAGTGAGGCTACATGAACATTTCAAAATGGCCATCGGACCAGCCCCTGCGCACCGCGGCCATCTAGGCTGAATGCAGCACACCACATGTTGACACATACAACATGTAGCTGAAGAGACTGGAGTACACTCGCTTTTCATGAACTGCACACAAACCTACATACATGCACGTGCATGTTGTTCTAGCCTGAGGTTCGACTTTTGTTTTTTGAAGAAGACAGGTTAAACTGGTCGACTTTTCTCCATTCACTGGAAACTGGCTCATACTGGCCAGTGTTTTTTTATGGGTTTGTTCCTTGTGTCTTCATGGTAATCCACTGTTATTTTAGGTTTTAATTGGAACACAAGCTTCCTCATATTCATGATTCAGTTAAACCTGTTAAGACTAAAAATCTAAATACTTAAGTTAACTTAGACCCTTGATCCTGTTGTGTTCAATACACCCCATAATACAAAGGTGTTTCAGATGAGGCAAACAACTTGACAACTGACCACTGACAATTTTGCTATTTTTAGAGCCCGACTAGTTTTGTCTCAGGGGTGGAACGAGAGCAAAGGCCATGCTGTCTTTCATATCTGAGGGGTTCATCCTGCTGGGAGAATGAATGTCTTAGACAATGTCATGTCAATCTGCACATTAGATTTTAATGGTGCTTTTATAGAAGTTGAAACTTTGGCTTGACGGGGCTGCTAAAGGCAAAATCTGGTGGCACCCAAAAAAAAAAATCATAAATTTTGGACAAAAATCTGAATACCACCCTGCAATGGCTTAAGAAGGACGTGTTTGGAATGTTAAGTGGAATTTGACTACCAGAAATTGGACAACACCAGTACAAAATGCACATCTGCCAGTAATAAGATGCTAAAGGTCTTGCTGGTAGAGTCATAATGTATATTTCTCTGTTTCATATTCAGATTGATATTGGAGAAAGAGGGACCTCGCTCCCTCTTCAGGGGTCTGGGGCCAAACTTGGTGGGTGTGGCACCTTCCAGGTAAGCCGACTCTTGTCGCCAACAGTTTATCGTCTTCATCATATTCTTAGCAACATGTATCTCCTTTGACTATGAACTGAAAGACTATCAAGGAATTAGGGCTGTATTCAAGTGAAGACATCTAACTATAAAGGAATGTATGTATGTGTTTTGGTTTTCTTGACAACCATTTTTCCAACCTCACACTCGACAGGTGTGTCGTTGGGACCCCAGAAAGTGCAGTATCGAGTGTGAAGTTGCTCGGATGAGAAATGTAAAAGATATCATTAAAAGAAAACATTTAGTGGCTCTCGACCTCACATGATGCCACCCAGCCAATTAAATCAGTGCATTCCGATAAACACTGACTGGAGTCAGTGAGTGAGATATACACAGTCGCACACACAGGGGAGAGAGGAGATGAAAGCCTACAGTGGGAGAAATAAACGAGTCAGGGAAGTAATTTCACACGGCGTCCTCTAAAGAGAAAATTAGACAGTGAAAACAGTTTTTAATCAAGAATGGACGGACCCTCGCATGTTCTTTCTTCCCTCTGGCAGTTCAAAACCAGTATGTCTCATATGCTGTGAGACCATGGTAATTGTGAAGAGCCACTACAAGATAAAGACATACCCACTCAAATGTGAACTGAAGGCACAGGAAATAAACAATCTAAGAGCCCAACTTGATCGATCCACTTTGTTTTAGGATGCACGTTTTTTTTCAAAAGCTCTCTATTATGTTATTTTATTTTTAAATGCAGCCCTTATTTTACTTGAAATAAGAAAAGAACATTTCTCTACTATTAGAGTATTTATTATTTATAACACCTGTGTATAATAGAATGTTAGTGTCTTTCATGTTGTTGGTGCATACAGTCATTCACACCTCACATCAACTGTACTCATTTTTCTGTGTTGAAGTAGCAGCTGGAAGCCAAGCAATCAGCCCATTCCAAACAGGCATGTTTTAAACCGGCGCTGCACTAATTCTTTGTTCATTTTAATATGTGCAGGGTTTCTTTAAATAATTGATTATTTGATCAAATCTGCCTAATTTTTGCTGCAGCATTATTGTCCCTCTGGAGTTGAATACAATCATGCAGAAGGATTTCTTAAAATCCGGTGTTTGGCACACTGCACACAGCGAAGGATATTTCTGGATAATTATTGTGATGCCAGAAATGTTGCTGCATTCCTCATTACACACCTGAACATAACATTGTTGGACAGAGAAAAAAATGGAGAGAGACTATGTTGTTATGTGAATTTAAAAAGTTTTAATTCTGCGTACAGTGGCCATTAAGGACACCTCAGACGCAGCTTGTCAGGATCAACTTTTCAACTCTGTACCCTTCTCAGCATCGGACATTTATTTAATATTAACTATTACTCGGACACAATTCTGTCACACTGGCACCTTGTACTATTTCTAGGTGTGTTTTGGACATTGGACCGTGAGAAACGTCAGCTTTATGTTACTTCCACAGGGGCTAGGATACACGGTCATGTTGGTCTCATTCATCTTTATGGCCTGCTCAGCAGTTTACGCTTTTTACTGGATGGCGAAGTTTTCCTGTGGGAAAAAAAGGCAACAGCAGCATTTTGAAAACAGTTTTAAGTCAGTTTCCGGGAAATACTGTAACTGACTGCAGTTAGTTAATAATGTACAACACCTATGATTATTAATAACCCCCAGTGCGGTAATGATAGGGGCAAAGTGGTGGCTAATGGCTAACACTGCAGCGAGCAGGTGCCAGTGCTAAGCATATGTAGAGTGTTTTCTTAACATCTTACATGAATGAATGCTGATGCAGTGGACTGTGGAGGTGACGGCAACGACGTCTCCTGAGTTGTGACGCAGTTTTAAAGATGAATGCACAGACAAACGCTCTCTGTCCAATAATGTGACTAATGAGCGTCCTTAAGAGTCTGACTAAGCACATTTGACAAACTAGTGCAGCACCCGTTCAAAATGTGTCTGTTCAGAACAGGCCAATTGCTTGGCCTCCAGTATTGCTGTTTGCAGCTTTCTTGAGAACCACTCAGCCAAACAACTTCACACTTGACACTGCACTTCTTTTGGTCCTCAGAAATACACGCACCAAGTGTGAAGTCTAGTGAATGAACAGTTATTTAGAAAATTGAAGGACAGACAGAGACTCCTTTGGCTTCTGTATGTTGCGTCACTGCCATATTGGAAAAGTCAAGATCTACAAAATGTTTTCTTATGATATCTTTAACATTTCTCATCCAAACAACTTCACACTCAACACTGCACTTCTTTGGGTTCTCAGCAATACACCCAGCGAGTGTGAAGTCAATCGGATGAACAGATCTCAAGATGCGCAAAGTACATACAGACAGACAGACAGACAGACGCATACAGACAGAGAGTCCCCGCTTTATAGTTGGATGATTATACAAATGAACCAGGCTCCATATAATCCAGCTGTATTGCTGCGAGGAGGGGAAAAAGCAAAAGCAGCACAAACACTCAGTTTAGATACAAGCATGAACATGATCATTATGACCTTTTTAATTAGCGACGATAATTAGTGAAAACAAAGACATATGCTTTTTTATACTGAACTGTTAGTTCTGCTCTCGGCTTTACACTTAATGAATTTTTAAAGCTCATTAAGCTGAACCTGACATGGGGACAGTTTGATTTGTGAACGTAGTGTAATTAATAAGCGACATCCCTACTCGAGGCACATGCAAGAATGAGACTAATAAGCTTTACACAAAAACATGGCATATATAAATGAAAGGCACTGACTTATTTTTTTATTATTTTTTTTATTCTCACTTTCAATAGAGCAATCTACTTTGCTGCTTACTCCACTGCCAAAGAGAAACTGAACGGTGTGTTGGAACCTGACTCCACGCAGGTTCACATGGTCTCGGCTGGAATGGCAGGTAACTATATGTGTGAGGTAACGGATTGACATTCGCTAACATGTAATGCTCTTCAACACGCACATTTCCAGCATGCTCGTCGGAAATGCTGAGCGAATCGGATTGGTCTGGTTTCAGTATAGGATCAAGCTTGTGTAATGTATGTTCTGTATTACTGCTGTCAACCTTTGCTATTACATTGATCCCTCTGTAGAGAGCGAGCGGTGGTAGAACTAGTTTGTGTTGTGTTTAGATTCAAAGGACTTGTCACTGAAATAATACAGAGTTTGGTCATTTAAGCACACATGCGCACTAAGACCCTGTGTATTCAAAAACACATCACACACGTCTCCTTTCCTCAGACCTACTGTCAACGCAGCAATTTTAAAAGCACTTAAAAATGTGTTTAAAAGGCCCCGTTTAAATACTGAATGATTATTCTCTGATGATTTGCATGTCAGGGGTAGGTTATCTACTCCTGTGTCACTCTAATTCAGCTGGGAATACTGAAGCATTACAATGTGGGTCAGTCAGCTTTCAACTACAGTGTCTGTGTATGTGTGTGTGTGTGTAAGGGTGAATCTGACAGGCTCAGCACAGCGCCACTTTTAGCACACACCGTGACTCAGACCTTTCAACAGCCCATTCAAGGTCAGCATTGGTCAGTACATCTCTCTCCTGTGGCAATTCATATATTGTGCGAGTAGAGCGAGCAGTGTGAGACCTGACTGAGCTGAATTGACAGGTGATGAGGTGTCGACAGTCCAGTGGTTAATCTTATCTGTGTGTGATACATGATACCTACAGCAGAGCTATGGCTTTTGCCATGACTAACAATAGAGGTACAGTTGGTAGACATATCACCCCCGAGCTAAAACAAGGTAGTGAAGATAATAGTTATAGAGCCTGAGCAGAATATCAGTGGGCCGTTCTCACAAAACTCCCATCATTTGTGTTTTTAATGTTCCTTCTTTCAGCAGCCTACACAGCAGTTTTAATTAACAAGAACTCAGCTGTTCTCTTCCGACCTATCCTTTCTGCTGTCTTGGTTTCATTTCACATGAGGTTGAATATGGTGGGTTAAAATTTATGGATGGTGGGGAAGTAAAATGGTTGCATGCCGGGTCATTTTGCTACACACAAGCCTGTGTCTGTTTTAGGCTGTTACTGTACCATAGCTCTCCTCTCGCAAGGGCATGAGACCCCCCACACCACCAGGGGTCTCTAGCTGCATCTGTGAGGAGTTACTTGGGTCTGCGTGAGTACTCACCACAGATCTGTGCTTCTTTTTATATCTGGTTCTTCTCTTTCTCTCTCTGCATCTCTTTCCTGTACTTCCCTGTCATCTAGGTCAGTGGATAAGATGCATTTTATTTCAGTTGTTTGCACTTCATACAATTTTTATGGTTGCTTCCCTACTAGCATACACACAGGATAGTCTATAGAGGCATTATCTAGCATTCTCTCTCTCTCTCCCTCTCTCTCTCTCTGTCTAAGCTGCCTTTGTGACTTAAATTTCTTTTTAAAAGAACATTTTTACATAATCTTTGTCAACATACATGCAGCTTAAAGGAGACCTATTATGCTTTTTCTTTTTTAGTCATATATATATAATTTTACAATGCTGGATGTTCATATTAAATTAAACTTGGCCAAGTGTCAAATAATAAGTTTAACATATGTAGAAGTAATCCCTATGAGTAAGAAGCAGCAGCTTCAGACTGCTCTGAATGAATGAACTCATTGTGTGAACTCCACTCCGCTAACATTATGACATTTTCCCATCGTTTTGAGGGTAGTCCTGCCAAGCCATGACACTACAAATGAAGTTCCGCTTCGTCCGCTCCGTTTATTTAGTCATTTAGAAACTTTTCATTTGAAGCAGTAAAGCAGGAAATGTTGGGTTTGCATCGGCGGTAACTTAACACAACTCTGATACAGCTGCCCCAGGCAGGCTGAAAGCTGAAAGCCAATCAGAACAGAGTGGGCTCATTTGAGACAGGAGCTAAGACTTCCTGTTAGAGACAGAGGCTGAACTGAGGGGCTGCATACAGGGCCAGTATAAGATAAATAAGGAGTTTTTTAAACTGTGAATCATGCAAAGCTACTCTAGTGGAGTCCCAGAATAAAAATATAGAGCTGCAAATGAGCATAATAGGTCCCCTTTAAAGAACAATCACATCTTACTTAAGAGTGTTAGTTTATGAACAGTCTCCTGTATCACTGGCAGCTTGACACTTCTCTATCTCTAGGATTTGAACAAAATGTAATCTAATTTTTTTTCCCTCCGCAGGTTTTACAGCCATTACAGCAACCAATCCAATATGGCTCATAAAGACCCGTCTACAGCTTGATGCTAGGTGCAGTGTTTATCTGTGTTAAATAATATTTTTTTCTTTGGTCTTGATGTACTTTTTTTGTTTGTACATACAGAAAATTGTAAAGGAATTGGAAAAGGAATGACCGAACAAAGAAAATATGGACTGAAAACTGACTCTAGTGTTTGTTGTTTACATTAAGACTCAGCAGAACTGCTCGATGAATTGATTTTAGATCATGACTAGTGCAAGGCATGGTCCTCCTCCTCTTCTGTCTTTAGTTTTTCCCTCCCTTAACTGCTTCACAGTTTTTCATATTTGTGTGTGAGGTGAGGCAGAATGGTGTTGTGTGCTATAATGTAATTGAGGCATCTACTTTTACAATAAGTTTCATCACTTTACTTCCTAATTCAATAAACAAATAGCATTGATGTTATTGTTTAATGTTGGTTGCTTGCGTCTACAGTCATTTTACTTGTGACTTTTCAAAATGTATCTTTTTTTTCCTTTCTTTTTTTTTTTAGGAATCGAGGTGAGCGAAGGATGAGTGCATTTGAGTGTGTGCGGCGGGTGTATAAGTCAGATGGCCTACGAGGCTTCTACAGGGGTATGTCGGCATCCTACGCCGGTATCTCAGAGACTGTGATCCACTTTGTGATCTATGAAAACATCAAACGACGCCTCTTGGAGGCCAAGGCACCACAGAACATGGACGAGGAAGAGGAGGCATCCAAAGATGCTTCAGACTTTGTGGGGATGATGCTCGCTGCTGCCACCTCCAAGACCTGTGCCACAACCATCGCTTACCCTCATGGTGAGAGTCCGTAATTAGCAATAAGATTAATCTGGCTTTAATCTTGAGAGTGGACTTCTCCTTTTAACTTGTCATATCTTCTCGCCTTTACAGAGGTGATCCGCACCAGGCTACGTGAGGAGGGCACCAAGTATCGCTCCTTCTTCCAGACTCTAACAACAGTGCCCAAAGAGGAGGGCTACCGTGCCCTTTACCGCGGCCTCACCACCCACTTGGTACGACAGATCCCCAACACCGCCATCATGATGTGCACCTACGAGCTGGTGGTCTACCTACTGAACGGTTAAAGTCTTCCCCCCCTTTTAAAGATTACATGTAACCCTGCCCTTGTTTGGAGACGTAGAAAAGAGAAAGAGAGCAACTGCACACCAGCTAGCACAACAACCCGCTCGCCTGAAGAGGACACAGACGGCACCGTGACCTTTGTCTCAGTGACACGAGTGGTTGTTAAAAAATAAGTAGGGAGTTTTGTTTGGGTCTGGCACAAGGAGGAGGATTAAAACCATCCTCCTATTGATTTGGGATCTGGGTTAAGTAGTGGAATTGAAATGGTTGCCCTCCCTCACCTTACTCTATTGAAACGTTATTTTTCATTTTTATTCCATCCAATCCTCCCTTCGGTTAAACACGTTGCTCGTGCAAGCTCTGATTCAGAGTACTGACGAAAGAACCTGAGTTACAGTATATTCTGCCTCTTAACAATACTAATGAAAGAGAAGTACTTTAATTTTAGTCCTTACTACCTAGTGGATAGAAGACCCTCTCCAGCTGTAGGCTTTGCTGTCATGGTGATGATCAGTTTTTAAAATATATATACTAGTATCATGCAGTGTCCCCTGCAGCCCTTAGAGTACCACTAGGGGCCCAACTGTAAAGATGCCAAGAGTCAGGAGCTACCACGCATCCTTTGAGCTGAAGCATCTGACGAGGGGTTCTGAAGTTTTTGAGAACACAGAGAAGTCGGTGCTTGAGGCTTATTGAGTTTTGATGAACAGAGGGGGAAAAAAGTAGAGGGAGGTAAACGTGCCTTGTGTGAAAATGTAATGTAGACTAAGATGCACAACGGCTGTAGGAGGAAGTGGAGCTCTGGTTGACCTGTCAAAGTATGCTACAATAAGTGTAGAAATGTAGTTGAACACTGGTATCGGGTGATTTCAGGCGCCCAAGGAACCCTTAGAGAACCTCTTGCATATTGTGAACATACTGTAGACACACTCACCTAAGGGTTTTATAACCTTTACTGTTCGCATTTGACATGCATTAACAGCTCTTTACACTAAATACCTATGTGAAACCCTACCTACGAAAAGTGTTTGCTTATTTTAAGTGAAGTCTGCATAATGACATTGACCTCTGAAACCTGTACGCGTTGTGTGGAAGAAGAGTAGTCAGTAAGGTCAGACAAGAGGCTAAAACATCACCAAATGAAACCAGAACATGACCCACCTTTCTAACTACTGGAATGTAAATAAACAGGAGAAATAACCTTACTAAAAGGCAAGGAAGTTAAAAAAACACTGACCCATGATGTGAATATAAAAGAATAAATAAATAAAATTAACAAACTTTAACAAATTGTACTATTGATAGATATATTAAATAGGTATGACTACATAACGTGATTGTGATTGTCGCATTTGTCTGTCCAGTAATGACAAATGCTGTTTCTTTAGAGGAGAGGGGGATTTGTTAGTTGTTACCTTTTTCCTCAAACAACGGTGTCGTTCTTCTAGCACTTTTCAATGTTTCTGTAGAATCCTTCTCATCTCATTTGTTTTCCCTCAGTTGGAGAATCCAGACTAGTTTTGACAATCCTCCTGAGTTTACTCTGGAAAACTTGTGGTACAGTTTAGACAGTGTGTGGAGGAAGTGGGCAAGAATATACTGTTCATAAACGCACATTAATTAAATACAGACCAGTGTGAAAAATATTGTGTTGACACCCCCCCCCCCCCCCCCCCCCCCCCCCCCCCCCCCACACACACACACACACACACCCATCCCATTATTTAGTTATTCACTCTCTATTCACAAAACGGCTACATTTCAACTAGTTTAAAAACTGACACAGCTTTTTGGGTTTGTTTTTTTTTTATCATCAGTGTTTTATGTACTTTGATGTCCTTGTTATGGAATGGAAAGGTACTTTTTTTTTTTTTTTTTTTTTTTTTTTTGCTTCAAACGGTGAAAAACAACAAGAATGGTGTTTTACTATCACCTCATTTATCCCAGTTACCATTGAAGTCACTTCCCTTCTGTAATCGCACAAGAACCTAGCCTCTTTCTAATGTGTGCATTTCATCTCAAGTCATAAACTTCTGAGGTGCAGTGTGTAGTATTAGTGGCATCTAACAGAATGGTCATGGTAGAAAGGTAATATAATACTCACAAGTATGTTTAGGAATTAGTGTCACCTGAAAATAAGAATCGGTTGTTGCAATCTGCAACTTCACTGCTAGATGCCACTAAAACCCTACATAATGGTCCTTTAAGGACACGGCTTAGCCTACAATGCTAACTTTCACTTTAAAAAAAAAAAAAAGCCCCAGTCATTGCTGTTGTCCTCCTGTGTATTTTTAACTCACACTGATACCTTATCTAAACACTTTACTGCTTTATTAGGGGAGAGTGCTGGTGTGCAGCGGTAGGCATGCCTGGCTCCTGTGGAAGGGAAGGGCAGTCTCGGCATAAAATGCAGCTCAACTATGCTCACTTTCTCAGTGCCAGTGTACTTGAGATTGTTGAAACAGCTTAGGTGTGTGGCCCCAAACAGCCTCAGATGCTTCTGCTGAAACTATTGTTGTGATCCTTAATGTGAACACTTTTTTCAGTTTTACAGCTTACATGAAGGATGCATTAGATTAGCCTCATTGTGCAAATCTCACCGGAGATGTATTTATGCTTACAGACAGTACCATCAACACACACTATATTGATGTAGTGAGACCATGGGTGACCCCGTTGCTGCTAGTAGTTTGTATATCATGGTGCTGGCTACACTCCCATGTGTTTTTTTAAAACAGGACGGATCGACGGTCCATGTGGATAGTGTGAGTTGATCGTACCTAACCTTGATGAGAGGTCACCTCACCCAAATGACAAAAAAACATTTTCTCTTTTTACTACTAGCGGCAGTTAGCCTTTGCGGATAGTTCTGTTTTGAGCACCACAAACAGAATTGAGTTCAACTGATGGTGGTGGCTGAAAATCAAAACATGAAGAAATAATACAAAATCTATATACAAGCCTCAATACCATTAGTGAGGAAATTCTGATTTAAAAAAAAATCTATTGTTTGTTTGGGTGAAATGAGCCTTTAACTGTACGATTATATGCATCTCTTTTACCTATATTTGTGTCTGTTGTCTGTGATATGATGCATTATTCCCTGCATCCCATGGTTATTCTTTTGCACCCACACGTTTGCATTGTGTGCCAGTGAGTGTGCGTGTATGTGCGTTTTTTGCGTGTGCTTGCTTCAATGACAATCGTATGTCATTCAGTCGTGTCTTGTGTGTAAGAGACCATAGGAGTATGTGTGCACTCAGTTGAATAGCTGCAAACAGTGTTTTTATCTTTTTAAATAAATGGTTGCCTTTTCCTGACACCCTTTTTTTTTTTTGTTTTGTTTTTTTTGTTTTGTTTTTTGTTTTCCATGTTGTCATTGATGAGCCGGCTGTAAGTGTGGCTCAGTCTATGCATTCTCTCATACCTGTTTTTGTAAAACAAAAAGTCAATAAAATGCAAAGAGTGCAAGTATATTCAAGCGTCTTTAAAAATTCTTTGTTACTCATTATTTGCTTTTTAAAAAAAAAAAATGTTTTTGATGTATGGCTGCTAAGGTGCAATTAGGTTTGTAACCAGCAGGTGGTAGTGGTGACCTGCTAAGCTTCCAGCACACCATCAGTTCAGTGGAGCGGATACTCAAAGGTGACAGCAGCCTGGTGCTGCTGCCTCATTCCTCAATCCCAAAGAAGGGAGACTGAAAAAGACCCACCAACAAATGTTCACTTGTATTCTGCACCATAAGTGTAGTCATGTCACAAGTGTATCACTTGTGACATGACATAAAGCAGCCAACCAAAATTACTTGCCAAATTTTACAAACAAAAGCTCATAAAGAAAAAGTAAATTAATGGGCAAAGATACCAAATGAATGATGGCATCGCTTCAGCTGAAAAACACCTTATTCACATCTCATTTCTTGGCTTAAACACCAGCATCACATCACCACATTAGTTCCAGCAGGTCCAGCCTGAGTCAGACACCATGCGTATTTATTTTGTGTCTGTCTGAAAGGGAGGGAGTGTGTTCCCAAAACATACTCTACAATCTGCCAGCAACGTCAGCGTTCTTGGAATAATACAAAGTGCCTCAGGATGTTGGTTGTGCCGCACTTGTAAATTGAACATTGGGGACACACTGTGAAATGGCAGAAAAGAAAAAAAAAAAAAAAAAACCTGATGGTGCCAGTAGGGTGTTATGACTGGCACCTTGTTTACCTCCGAACTGGAGTGGAAGGGAAGGGAGGGTAGAGAAAGAAACAGAAAAATGCTGTTTTCCATTTCCACCATCCCTGACAGGCTTTGGGCTCTGTGTTGTGGTGATTTCAGTTGTCTGGCTTAATCCTAAAAACAGAGGATCTGGACAGTAATCTGTATTGTAGTCGAGTGTAAAGATTAAAATCGGCTTTTCAGTCTTTACACATATATCGAGCATTTCATTTTCTCGCTTTGGCCATTTTATTGCGGCCCATTGCTTTGGCACACACTTTCCAATTTCCACTTACAGTGAAGTGATTTTTCATCTCTGAGGTCCTGCAGAGGGAGGCAGCACGCATGTGCCCTTAAAGGGGCCCTCCAACAATTTAGCATTGCACTTAAATAAAGGTGGGGAACTCACAAGACAGATTTAAAAAAAAAAAAAATGCTAAAGATGCAGCTGATGTCAAGATATTCAGACTTTTACTCCCTAAATTTCCTTGATTCCCTAGATTCAAGCTCCAAAAACACCGGCTCCTACATTTCCCATATGCAACTAAATAGCGTCTTTAATTAAAACCTCTGTGCCTGCTAAATGCCAATGTTTTTCAAACTCTCCTCCCCTCCAAGTTCACAACAAAGTCTGTTTTAAATTTCAAGTCTCGAGCCAAATTTGAGATATCCCTGATGACATCATCAGGGTTACTTTCCCATACTTTAAAGCCAGACTGTCTGCTGAACAGCAGCCACTGCAGCCACATGAGACGATAATGTTTAATGCTAAAACTTATTCTAACAGTAGCACAAGTGGAGATGAGTCACATTCGGTGAACTGACTTAGTAATGTCAGCAACACAGCAATATCTATCTACGTTTGTTAACAGCAGTCTTATTAATCTACTGGTCAGACCGAGTAGCGGCAAAAAGGTATTGAATTGAGCATCTGTAAGAGGAGTCATGGGTTGTTTCTTGCTTTAAAAAGCTCACTTGAGAGCTACAGAAGACCTCAGAAGACATTAAACAATTACTGTCACAGGCTAAGGAGGATTCTTCATGGCAAGTAAACTAATCTTCATGTGTACAATGTCTGTCCCTTAACACTAAAGCTTTTATAAAGAATTAGAAAACAGTTCTTTGACCTTATGCATCTCTTATATCTTACAATTAGATCTTTCAGTTATGGTTCTAGCTAGACTAAGAGCCACAAACATAACTGAAGAACCCTTTTGTGAAGGCTCTACCCTCCCACACTTTGGAGACTCTGTATGTCCACATTGTCTCGTACGTTGCCTCCTCCTAACCTTGACCAGTAATTGGAGGCACCCAGTTGTTCCTTGAGACAGTTTCCTCCAGGTGACTCACCGACTGGCTGAGCACATGAACTTCAAGCCGGGCCAGAGCGGTCTGTGCAGCGTATGGCCGTCTGCTGCAGCTGTAGCCCAGGGTGAAACACTCGGTAGCTGTGATTCGTGAGCAGCCAGGCTCCAGACTCAGACAAACAATCCTCTCTCTTCTTGCCTCAGATATCTACCGCGGCCCACACTGTCAACGTGGAAAACCACAAGTACAGCATATGGCCGACATGCACAAGGCATTATGCACACCACATTGCGTGCATGGATTAAAAAGAAAATGCATTCGATCTGCCTCCCTAGCTCTTCTTCAGTTTCTTTTCCAAGACCTTAACTCTCTTTTAGCATGGTTGTTCTATGATCATAGGAATATTGTAAAGTCACTCAAGCTGTTAGGTACCCTTTCACATATTAGTTGTGGTTGCTTATACTTTTTGGTGATCTAGGACCTCACTCTTTTGTGATCACCTCTTTGAGGTAAAAAAAAGGCTGTTCTAGAGAAACTATAGCAGTTACAGTGAAGGAATAGTTGCTCTTTTTGCAGAATAGATAATAAGATTGATACCACTCACATATTTATCTGCGAAATATAATTGGAGCCAGTAGATGAACTGTGAAAGCATGTGGGAAACAGATAGCCTGGCTCCATCCAAAAACATGTTGTTTTTACACTTGGATTTTTGTACGGACAAACAACGTATCATGTGTTAATCGGTGAACTTTAGAAGTTCTGCTAAGCACATTTCTTTTCCCTTTGGGACAAAGCCAGGCTAGCCGTTTCCCCCTGCTTTCAGTTAGCTTATGCTAAGCTAGGCTAACCATCTCCTGGCTCCAGCTTCGTATTGAACAAACAGAGAATGAGAATGGTATCGATCTTCTCGTCTGACGTCAAAGCCAGAGAGCAAATAAGTGTATTTCCCAAAAACCATTCCTTAAATACAAGTGAAGAAATTGTATATTTTAAATACATATAAACTTAACTATTTCCAACTATTTCCAACAACAAGACACAGAAAGTATAAATATTTAAAAGTCGGTCTGGTGACTAAAATTTGAATTTTGGCATCCACAAAACACATGAGCACACACATATCTTTGGATTTGTTTGAATCTTCCACCCACAGGGGGACACACACTTGTGCGGGTGAATGCAGAAACATCTCTCAGCCTCTCTCTCCTCTCTCTTTCTCTCTCTCTCTCACACACACACACATATACATACACACACACAAATCACCTACATATGGGAAGCAAAGTGAAAGGAAGTTCAGCCAAGTTGAGACAAAGTACCCCCCTTTATTTTCTAACAAGCAGAAATCCTCATGGTGATTCAGTGACATTGCTTGACTGTCAGTACGCCATCCAATTATGACTGGCTCCACAACCGGTCCAGTGAGAGAAAGACCCACAGGATGAAAACGTGACACATGAGGACCGGATAGAGACAGATAACCGGGGAAAATGGAAGAAGAGAGAGAGAGAGAGAAAGGGGAAAAGGAGGGTGAGATGCAAGGCTTGCAGGGAAAACGACATAATGAAAGGCAGAGAATGAAAACATCTGATGTAAAGTGTCCGTCGGAGGAATTGTGGAGGATTTTGGCGGGCGATGGTGAGAACAACCATAGCAGCTTCTCTCAAGTCAGCACTGAAAGGCAGGCGACGGGCTGACACACACATAATAACACACTCTCAAACCCTCGCTCACAAGCAATAGATATGCACAAAGCTTGATGTTACACAACGCCAAATCCATTGCCTGCACACACACACACAAACACAGAAACACACGCAGCATGGGAGCTCTGAGTCATACAGTTGAAACTGTTTCTGTCTCACCAGGATCATCTTTTTTAACTTTATGAATAACACACTGTCTTTGGTGACAGCTAGTTGGATGGATAGATTGATGTGATTGATACCACTCTCGTCCGTCTGTTAAGCAGGAGCCAGGAGACAGCTTGATTAGCTTATCATACAGACTGGGAGTAGGAGGAAACAGCTAACCTGTCTCTGTCTAAAGTTGAAAACATCCACCTACCAGCACCTCTTAAGCTCAGGAATTAACATGTTATATCCTGTTTGTTTTATCCATATGGAAACTGAAGTGTAAAATGATAAATGGTGGTTCTATGAGTGTTTATGTGCAGGACTATTTCTTTGCTGGGAGTAGAGATTTCCTTTATGGTTCCATATAAAACCAATTGGAATTTTGCAGGGATAAAAAAACGATATAATGTGATGTTTCCCCCTGGTTTCAATCTTTATGTTAACATAAGCTAACAGCTTAACAGACAGACATGAGTGTGGTATTAATCTTACCAACTATTTATCAAAAAAAAAAAGTGAATAAGCACATAGTATTTTCCAGAAATGTCAAACTCTTCCTTTAATGACTCATTGCAGAGGAGTGAAGAAAAACAGCTGTGTTTTTAACTGACAGGTAAGTGATCTCAGCTGTGTTAAACCCATCAACTTCAATTCTCTGAATCTCTTTGGAATTGATTTGAGGCCAGCTGCTCAGGGAGCTGATGGTCTAGTTTTCACAATGAGCCTAATTTCAGCCAGGCTTTTATTACCGACTGAGCTTGCCTGTTCATGCTTAAACCTGCTGTTGATACTGTCACACGATACAAATAGTTGCATCTCATAATTGTTACCGAGATGAAGTTCTATACAAGGGAAGGGTTCAAGGGTTCCGTTTAAGCCGAGGGAGTTCATATGGAGAACTCCAAAATGGTACGCTCATTAGATCATGTGTAACCATTCCGTCTTTTGCTGTTAGATAAGACGTTTGCACAATTGTTTACTTTAATACCGTAGGTGGAGTCACATTGTAGTTACAGCGAGCGCTCTGAGCACTAACTAAACCTCAGTCCAAAACAAGCTCTAGTTTTAATCTCATAGCCATGAGCTGGTTTAATATGTTTATGTGGTAAGTGGCTTTAGCTGCAACAAATAAGCTTGCAAACCCATTAGTTCAGGTTTAATCTATAAACTCCTCCTATTAAATGACTGCTTAAAGCCACTTTTTATTAACATCATTTATATTTTTTAAAAAAAAAGAAAAAGAAAAGGAAACACAGCTTATTGAGGAAATAGGAAAGTAAAAGAAGACTAAAACCATATAGGCCTGTTTTTCCATTTGTTGGGAGAACATACATAGTAGCAACAAAACATAAAGAGATGCAGTTTGCAGAATCTGTATTAACTGACAGATGATCAACTGGGAGTGACCTCATGCAGGAGAGAGCAATGAAAGCAAGGCAAGTAGATGGGGGGAGAAAGGGGGAGTATAATAACTTAGACATAAATAACAATGAGAATACAATTATATCCTGGCCCAGCTGTCCTGGTTTCACCCTGGCACCCCTTCATCCTTGGGACCCAACCAGAGATGCAACCCACCCCCCAAACAACACTATAGTTTTCTTCTTCTTCTTTTTCTTCTTCTGCTTCTCTTTTGTCCTTTCTGCTCTTTCTCTCTCTCTCTCCCTCTCTCCTTACACACGTGCATCCAGAATTAAGCCAACATTGTATTTATTTATTTATACTGTCATTAGTAATGTCGTGTGTCAGAGGTATTTTGTTTTTGTTAATCACTCCTCTTGCTCAAAGATCCAGTGTTTTGTTTTTTGCAGAATCTCCGAGTTCAAGCAAATAAAGTGCAAAAGCAGGAGAGTTGGTCCTGAGAGTGATCGTCATTATGTCCTGGATAAAACTATGTAAGGCACGAAGCAGCCTCCACCCTGCGTCAAGTTTACTGTTAGCTACAATGTCACAGGAAGTTAATCGATCATACATACAAAACAAAAGCATGGGATCAGTCACGCTTTGGGAAAATTAATAACTTTCAACAATATAGAACACATGAAAACCTTTATAAGAGAGTTACATTAAGTTTGATACTACTTCATACCTGTAGAGAAGATACAAAAATGCTAGTTACTAAATAACATCTATAAAAGGGCGTCATTGTAAAAAAAATCGTGACCGGAAGACAGGGCATCACTGTGTCTACCTTGACTATATCACCTTTTGTTGATCCCGGTCCTGCAGCCAATCAGCGGCTGTCAGGGACACATGAACGGTGATAATATCCACGGAACAGGCTGCAGGCAGCAGGAGGAACAAAGAGAGCCGCCCGCTCCCAGTGAAAAAAAAAAGCTGCTTTCACTTCGTCAACACGGACACATATCGACTTTGTAAAAGCATTCGTTAGGTTACTTTGAATACTTTGTCCAAAGTGCTCAACGTCACTGCGCGCGTTAACTCCGACTGGTCGGCTTTGTTGAGGAAAGAGGAAACTTGGCGTCGTGCGAGGTTTGTCGGGTCGCCTTGTTCGAAACCTCCGTGCCTTGGATACGCTGGCTGGAAGGTAACGCACGGTAAGTTTACATTTTTTTCCCTCCTCTTTCTTAATGCGTCTAATGTTGTGCTTAAAACAACCGCAACAGCGTCGTGACTGTGTTCTGTTGTCGCTTCATATTGCGACAAACAGAAAACTCTCAAACTTTCTTGTGTTTTCTGAGGCAGCGATAGATTCGATTCCGTTCGCTCCCTGCCAGCACACAGCCTGATCCAAATTCACTCACGTATGGTGTCATTGTAATGCGCCATTTCTGCATACTAAAAGCACACACACGGAGTAACTAAGTTGCATTTAAGACATTTTCTGACATTTTAGTATCCAGTCAAAACATGTGCATATAAACATTCTATCAAGTCGCTTATTTGATTTATTAAAAAATAATTCAACTTTGATGAATTGTTTTGACACACACTAAATGAAGACTTCTATTGCAGTAATGGTGTCAGTCAATTAAAATACACATGTTTTTACCTGAATTTGCTTTAGGCAGTCATTCAGTGCTAAAATCACAGCAAGACCCCTGACACATTAAAGGACCAGCTCGTATGATTTAGTGGCACCTAGCGTTGAGCTTGCAAATTGCAACCAACTGAATGCACCCCGCCCCCAGCTCCCCCAGGTCCCCCAAGTGTTTAGGGGAACCCACAATGGCTTTGAAACTCACGAAAACCACTAAAGGTCCTCTCTGGAGCCAGTGTTTTGTTTGTTTGCTCTGGGCTACTGTAGAAATATGGTGGTGCAACATGAGGGAAGAGGACCTGATCTGTAGATATAATATAAAGGGTTCATTCTAAGGTAATGAAAACACAGTGATTCTTATTTTCTAGTGATTATACACTAATTCAAACATAATTATGAATATTATATTCCATTCCTGCTAAGTCTGTTACGCTAGATTCCACTAAATTATACACAAAGCACCTTTAAACGTATCAAGTTGTGTTTTATTGTTATAACATTGTCTTTAAAGGGAGGCACCAGATGTCTGAGTCAGTGTCTGTGGTTTCAAACCAGTAAGCTTCCTTGTAAGAACATTTGATGCCTCATGCAGGAATAGATCAAATGATAGATTTCCCAGGAATTACTGTCATCATCATCATCATCATCATCATCATCATAATTTGTTAGGCCTGTGTCTGCTGGAAAAGTGAAAAACAAAATGAGATATATATGTCTGTATGTATATTTTGTTGAGTTTTGAAATTCAGACGGGTGTTTTTTTTGTTTTGTTTTGGGTTTTTTTTCCAAGCTTTGCTTCAACTCAAAGGCTGACATTATTCCAGGTGATCAAACAAAGCAGCCTGATGTCCCAGAAACAAAAGAAAATGTAATATTTGATTTAACTCGCTGCCCGTTTGATTTGAAGTTTGTCTGCTGTTCAGAGGCTAAAGACTTTGGCTGTAACTGCACCATCTGCTTTGCCCTCCTGGGCATTGGCAGGCTACTGTCCAGATCAAGTGTTATGCGAGATTTGTGTGGGCGGACCACAGCAGATGGTGAGATGGAGAACATAGCTGGCTGATGTGGTAGCTAAGCTAACTGTTGTGGTGGGTTTCCCCCCCCCCCTTCTCATTTTCAGTTGTGGTTGGAGCAATAAACAAAACCCAGAATCTTTTAACATGTAAGCAGTTTGTGTAGGGCGGTTGCATCGTGGTCAGTATGACAAATGCTTTGAATGTTAATTAGCTTCCCTGAACTGTTGAAAGCAGACTCATATGCTGCCATCACAGAGGAACCATTGACCCCTGCACTCTTATTTCCCACCATCTGGGGTTTGACCCAGTGACCGCTGTGACATCAGTTGACCTGTGCTCCCTGTCAGCACGTGGGTGGGTGGCATAAACATGCCCAGCTCCTCAGTATTCTGATGTCAGCGGTAGTTCTGTATCATCCTCAATCCACCCAGAGTCAATAGGAAACACATCAAAGGATATTGCATACTCACAGCCACTTCCAAATAAAAGGTCGGACCAGTGTTTTGACCTTACGTGACTGTGTGCACAGTTGATTGCACCCCAGTATGTTTTTATGCGTGCCTCTGTGTATGTGTATTAGAGCCTGACCGATATATTGGTCAGCTGATTATTATCGGCCAATATTGGCCTATCACAAATATATGGGTATTGGCGTATATGTCCTATATGCACTGTTATTTATATATTTATTCATACATATCTTTTTTCTACATAGGCAGCATTTTTGATCCTTTCTTAATTCAAGTTTAATATACATGTTTTTTTGTTCTTGTGTTTTTTTACTTATAGTTATTTATGATTAAATTTCCAGTGAAGTTTATTGTGTGAGTGCACTGATCATTTTATACAATAAAGTTTATTGTTAAACTGTACAAAATCATGTCTCTGTTACATATTGTCACAAGTGTTTGATAACCACATTTGTACCATATATATAAAATCGGCATTTATATCTCCCTAATATTGGCATTGGCTCCAAAAATCCAGTATCGGTCAGGCTCTAGTGTAAAACTGAGAGGAATGGAACGCAAAATGTGTAGAATGGACATCACGGTTTACAGCAACACTGTTTTCTGGATCAACTGTAACAATTCTGCTGCTGGCTTTGGAAATGCCACAGAAATAGTCAAATCAGTTTTATTTGTATAGTCCAATATCACAAATATGCCTCAGGGGGCTTTATAGTCTGTACAACATCCTCTGTCCGTAGACCCTCGATTTGGATAAGGTAAAACCCCCCCACCAAAAAAAACCCTCAGTGGGGGAAAAAATGGAAGAAACCTCAGTTAGCGCAACAGCAGAGGGATCTCTCTCCCAGAACGGACAGATGTGCAATAGATGTATGTGCAGAATAGATCAAGAAAGACAAATTGCACACATACAGCACGGCCAACAGGATGACTAAATTATAAAGGATTTATAATGCATATGAAGAATATGATTTAAGAGGACACCCAGCAACTTCTAGGCGCTGCCAAAACAGAACAGGACCTGAGCCATGCGACCTCCATCACCATGGAGACCTGGGAAGAGGACAGACTACACATACACACAGGGGAGACTCACATCATACCGTTTACACACACAGAGAGCAGGAGAGACAGGAAACCACACACAAAGGGAGAGAGAGAGACAGGACATCATTCACACAGGAGACAGAGACAGACAGAGAGAGAGATGAGGTGAGACTGAATCTCCTGCAGGATGAGGAACCAGAACCAAAACCTCTGGAAAATGGTACCAACAGCCAGGGAAGCAGACTGATCGCAGCAAAGAGACGTCTGAGAGGAAAAAACTGGACCATCGCCTCTTGATGTACAAAGTGTTATTTCAAGACCAGTTATTCTTGCATGTAGCACCTTTTTTTTTTTTTTTTTTTAAAAATTTTTTTGAGAAGCATCCATAAGATTCTTTTTTATTTTTTTTTTTTAAGAATTAAAACCAAGATACAGCTAAAAAACAAAGCGGTCTTTGGAAAGAATTTAATGGCAACATTTGTCTTTGACATACCTCCAGTGGAATTTCCCATTATCACCCATATATACACAAGACAGTGTATCTGTGATAACCTAATATTAACCTGTACAGTGTATCAGTCACGCTCTAATCAGCTGGATAACTTTTGGACCCAACAGCTGGAGCAGGATATATCTTTGTGTCAATGTTATCGGCCTGTATGGAAGATTTCACAGAGAGATTGTTTGTGAATGAAGGCCTAACATTGTGACAGAGTGCTACATGTGCCCATAACGCACCGTCTACCCCGCTGAACAATACGCGGCACAGACACCCAGAGAAAGCTGCATTCATGGCAGAACACGGTGGACAGCAGCTGTCTGCATTTTGAAATGTATTTTTGTCAGTTTGTCTTGCACAACAGCAATAGTTTTGTCATTCACTCACCCTGCATTTCTACTGTGTTAAGTGTGAACTGTGAAGATGGAAACCTATTTCCTTTCCCATCTAGGTTTTTGCTACTTGATTATAGCAAATCAGATTTTCTTCTAATAGAGTGTGGAATCGTCTTTGTTAAATGCTTCCTGAGCTTGTTTTTCTTCTCCGTTTTCTTTTTTTTATTTATCTGTTGAATTGATGTAACGGGTCACTGCCGCCTCATGAGACGCAGCATATGAAATATGACACCAGGTAGACAAATGGCACATTATCTTGCAGATTAACTTTGAGCATCACCATCCAGCAGTCAGCGGTAATGACCTGACAGCTCAGCCGTGCACTGTCTGTGCTCGTTGAGTGATGCAAACATTATGCTCATAACGTCACTGTCAGGGTATTTGTTTAATTTATGTTGACAACTGAACAACACAACAATCATTTCCCACCATCATCTGTCCATCCTGTGTCAAGTAGCAAATCAGTCCTAATGACAGCTGTGGTGGGGTGACACCCAAGTAATGAGAGCTCACTCTCCTTTCACTCCTCTGCTTCATTGAGCATAAAAAATATGGTCCCAGCATGCTTTGCTTCTGTTGGTCTGGATGTGGATGTGAGATCCATTATTAACAAGAATTATATGCGTCATGATTTTTTATCACCAAGAAGCTGCACTTTTTTTTCTTTTTTCTTTTTTTTTTTTTGATGACAGAATCACCGCTGCGAACAATCGCAGACACACCTTCACTCTGTGCTGTCAGTAGGTTTCCATCACAGCACTTAAGTGCAGCAGAGAGGAGAGAGGTGGTTGCGGAAGACTAATTGTCTAGAGAGGGATAAATGACTCAGAAACCAGAGAAAGCACTTAAAATTTAGTTTCAGGCCTGAAACACGGAGAAAAACGATCAGGATGCGAGTTTGGAGGCCTGAGAATCCTGACTTGGTTTTGATGATGAAAGTAGCATATATTTTCCTCCTCTTTTACCAAATTTTGTTTGCAGATCACAAGAGGATAATGAAGAAGTTTTTCCTGTTGGTTTGGCATTTCAGTTGGAACAGCTTTTCAGAAACAACTTGTAGTTTTGGATCATTTCCAGTGAACTCCCATCAGTAGTGGCTTTGCAACTATTTAGGCACTGGTCCTTCTGTCTATCAAAAATTCTTGTTTTATCCGACCAACAGTCCTAAACCCAAATATATATATTTTCAGTGTATTATCTGATAAGACAAAGAAAAGCAGTTAATCCCAAGAATGAGAAGTTTAAAGAATGTTCAGCATACAGATTTCCAACTCATCGCTTCAGACTTATCCACATATCTCCTACTTGAAATAACTAAAAAAAACCTCACAGAAATCCAAACACACATTCAAACAAGGTTTACAAAAACATCGGCGTCCAAAATCACACCTGCAGCAGAAGGGGAATTTACCACATTTCCCAACAGTTGCTGATAGATTATAGTCAGCCAGCTGCATCACGTCTGGAAATGTTTTTGTTCCGGATAGAAACATCTTCTGTTACGTTCACACTCCACACTGCCACACTATGTACCCAGTCACGTAGCCCGCACTCTTACACACACACACACATCCTCACAGTAGTACAGACACCCTGTCAAGAGATGCGGCTGTTTCAGCAGGGGAGCACTGTAGCCAATGTGTGTGTGTGTGTGTGTGTGTGTGTGCATGTGTGTGTGTGATGCTGACTCAGTAGAATGTTAATGTTGTGAAATCCCATTAAGAGCATTCTGGTGCAGAGCAGGGCCTTGCCTGGGCTTTACGGGACAGCGGGTCATTTTAAAAGGCCAGCAGAGCTCTTGTGTTTGCACTGTGTAATAGAATCTAATCACTTGAGTGGCTCACACTAAATTGAATTGCTTTTTTTTTTTTTTAAATCGCTGCCACTCATGTTCATTTGCTCTTGAAGGCCATTTAAATGATTTTTAGATGAGTTGCTGGTTGAGAATAATTCTCTTTGGAGCCGCGGTTGCACTTCAGTACCTGGAAAATGATACCTTCATAGATTTTCCATTGTCCTGTGGGGTAGCAACAGCAAAAAATTTTTCCATCGGTTGTTTTCATTGGCCTGTCCTGATAAGGTCGATTGAACAGCAGGAAGCGTATGCAAAGGAGCAACATTTCCCATCAGGTTCAGCTGCGTGTACCAACCGGTAACAGAAGGGTCATTCTGTGGGCTTTTTTATTTTTTTTCTATTGGAAGGGATCTCGGATAAGGCGGTGCTAAGCTGTAACTGCTCACCCTGTCACCAGTATGTCTCTGATATGAGCACAGTGCTACACGCTTCAGACTGTCAGTATTGATTAGATGAGACTCAAGACCTCTCTTTTTTTTTTTTTCCAGCTAAAGGTTTTTCTATAATACGCTGCACCACTTAAAGCAAATCTGACTGTGTTATCACCCTGTAGGCATGGTGTGCACCATTCTAACAGAATAAGTTACTGCACAGTCAGTGTTGCCTGTCGCTGCTGGGTAAGTGATGTGTGTTGAAAATTGGATTCTCACCCGGTTCTTGAAGCAGATGATGGATGTTCCTCCCTACGGAGGGAAGTAGAGAGAGACAGAGAGAGAGAGAGAGAAACGGAGATAGAGATAGAGAGAGAGAGAGAAGGATGTACCACACAAGTTACTGGGGCTGTTTATCTATCAGATCTCAGAAGGATGTGGTGTAAAGCGCTCCTCCTGGAAGAAACTTCCACCCACATGTTTCTATACTGGTACAACTGAAGCTCAGCATTTTGTGCTGCATTGAACTATTAACTCCTGTGAATGAAAACGACTCTCGACAGCGGTTATGAATGTTCCTGTATTCATTGAATGCACCGTGTACCGAACATGGCATTGCACAACACCAGAATTTCCAACCTTTTTAATAGGGTTACTCTTTATCTAAAAAAAAAAAAAAGGAAAGAAAACGGCTCTCTTGTGCTTGCATGTCTTTATAGTACTTTATTTGGCACTAGCTGGCCCTTTTTGTTGTTGTTCAATTTTGTCAGCTTTTTAAATCAAATGGTTCTATGTTCAATAAAGAGCACTATATTTGGAACTTTGCAACAATTTTATGAGAGAGTTTATGTAGCTGGGGAAGACATTTATGTGTAAATTCTGAGGTGATGCATCAGTTGGTCTTGATGTTGCTCTCATATAGTTTTGTTTACCTTTTTTTTTTTTTAGGGTTGTCTTTACACAACTACTTCTGTCACTTTTTATGTGTACAGATGGTTCAAACGAGTTATTTTCCGTAACTAGTTTTATAACTTGGCTCTTTTTTTATAGTGAAATTGGATGATGGTGGGCAGATTGAGTGAGAGTCAAATGGTGTATAAGGAGACACATAAACTGAGGAGAGTAAGAATAGCTGATTGTTTAATAGCTGGAGGAGTGTGGTCGAGGATGGATGTAGCGATCGCCTAAAATAAAAGAGCGGGACTTTATAAGGGTATTTAATTAAAATTTAGAAAGCCTCTATTAACTGAAGCCATTAACTCAAGCTCTTACAAGCAGAGATCAGAGACATGGTTATAGTACTGACAATTCAAATAGTGTGATGTCATTTATTTCAGGGAAAAGGCTTAACACTCAACAGGAAATCCATCTGGAAACCTTTTAGATGGATGTGCTGGTGATTTCTCTTTAGTTTCTCTTTCATCTTTCATCATGCCCAGATCCTAACAGCATCATATTTTTGTGATCAGTGTAGTACAAATGTTCTCATGAGCCTCATGTGGCTCGCCAAGCTTTGATTGGCGTTGGTTAGCGTCACAGTTAGGGCTGTCGTGCTGAAGGTATTTCCTCTGGGTGTACTCAAGGGTTACTAAGCATTTAATAAACGTACTGAACGTTTACTGAATCAGTGTTTCTCCTACAGTTATATCAACGAGAACCCCCGCCAGGCCAAAAAATATATTTTTAATGCCAGAATTAACGCCAAATATCCACTCATTCGGGAATATTTAGCGTTTTTGAGTCTGTGCGGTGCTGTTCGGGACACGAGTGAACCTCTGTGTCGTTGCCTGGGAAACAAGCGTAACTCTGTTAAGTGATACGGCATTGCGAAGTATGTTTGCGTAGTGAGTTGGACACAGAGAAAGTGACGGTGGATACGAGCGGAGCAGAGGAAAAGGTTAGCGGTAAGCTGTCAGTCTGGCAGTAAATGTACAGCACAGACTACAGTGTGTCAGTTAAAAGCTAAAAAATCACGTCTGGTGTTTCTCAAAGTGCTGGAAAAGTGAAGCGAGTTAGCTCCAAAGTTAGCAACGATGGGTTAGCCTAGCCTGAAGACGCAAAACAGATAGATGTGTGGCTGCTGAGTTCACAGCCTCTCCTCTCTGTCCTCTCTGCGTCAGTGTTTTGAGCTCCTACACGCACACACACTCGCACAGAGTGGACAGCACAGCACAGCAGAGCAGACAGGCAGTGAACCAGTTGAAGTGAAAAATAAGGTTTTACTGGAGTTGATAAACATGTTTGTCACTGAGTGCAATGAACCCCTTGTGAGTAAAAAGATACTCAATAAGAGTATCTTATCAAAACACCTGTTCAACAAACATAAACATATAGAAAAGCAATATTTTCAACTGCAGTCTCCCATCAACCACTGGTATGTATGTTGTTATGTCAACCACAGTGTGTTTAAGCTAGTAGTAAATTGTTACAAACAAGCTAAAATGAAAGCTGTCTGTATGTAGCCTAACTGATTAGCTTAGTTTGTGATGTATATTAACTACCAGCCCTCCCCCTCCTCTACCAGCAGTACCTGCAGCAGTGAATGACATCAGCAGCAAAGGGAGTAGGAGGAGGAGGAGGACAGGAGGAAGGACTGATAGTGACTGATGTCTGTGTTCTTCTTTCTTTCTAAACTTCACTCAGTATTATGATATCAAAAATATTATTTATATTATTGATCATTTTGTTTCCAGTGAGATATTATTGACTTTATATAGTGACTGTCTGAGGTAAACATGACTGTTGCTGCTCTAATTGAAGTTAAATTTAAAATATAAATCATTTCTAATCCTGTTTATTTATTTATTTTTGTTAAATGTTGTAAAAAACAATCCTTTAGTAATGAGACAGAACTGATCAGAGCATTTGATACCAAACCAATCAGGGCTATTGATAAAAGTAGTAGAATTGGAAAAAAATCCTAACGATACCCATCCTCAATTATGATGATACATTCAAAACACATCATTCACAAGAACTGCAACAACAAACTATAAATATAACAAGAGGAAAGTGAAGGAATGCATGTCTGCTTCTACTCATCCCAATGTGAAGATAAGCCTGTTATTGGAGTGTATTGGCTGCATTACATATTGTATGTTGTGACAAATGAAGATAAGAAATGACAAATAAATTCAGAGGCAGATCTACTTCTAGACTGGATTTTGGCGTTTTTATGATAGAAGTGTCTCTGTCCTGCCGGTGTGGCAGCCGTGAATAGAAAGACCACTCTAAACAGTGGCCCGGGTGTTCTGGCTGCACGCACAGTACTCGTCGTTCTGTACAGAGATAACATGAAAAGCCTACAGCTCAGCTTTGTATTCAAAGTGGAAAGGTTAAATCTGACCTGGATGCAGGAAGTTTCCTCTTAAATGTTTAAAGCAGACATCCTCCCCCGTACGTCCTACCTCACCGTCTACCTGCCGTGATTTTCCTCTTCCCACTCCATGCCTCCTCCTCCTCCTCCCCATCCTCCTCCCCCTCCCCCTCCTCCTCCTTCTCCTCCTCGCCATTACCATAACAATCTGTGATGCAAAACACTGTACCCAAAACACTGGGTTACTGTGAGGGCAGAGTCCACACACACACACTACTACTACTGTGTATCATCTCACCTGAAGTGACCTCATGCACACAGTGACGTGAGTATGTTGGTGCAACAAAAAAAAAACAACAACTCTGTCATACGTGGCTGCTCGCTGTCAGTGTAGTGAAACAGAAATGGAGGATAACAGGAACATGGTGTAAGCATATGTCAGGCTTTCCAGAAGGAGGAGTGTATTAATAAACCATGAGTGCCATGTTTCGCTTTGTAATATAGTAAAACCATTACTGATACCATTACCGGTCTTATTGCTGGACTTTTCTCAGGTACAGCTCCGTGTATGTGCATAGAATCTCCTAACAATGGAAGATTGTCTTTTTTTTTTTTAAAGACACCATGTAGGTTCAGTTCAACCTTCAGTCAAGTTTAAACCACAGTAAGCACACCATCATGTCTGAGTTGACTAATATATGTGTCCACAGTCCAAACACATGCAGGTTAGGTGAACTGGTGATATGAATGTGTATGACATCCCCATGCACTCAAAACATGTAACCCCAACGTCTACTTTCAATCATCCCATTAGCCTGGCTATTGTACAGCCGCAGCACACTGGCATGAATAATTGAATTGTCCTATGTGCTCATGGATGTAATCTGCTGGGATCCTATTGCTCTACTAATGTTCCACAGCTCTGTTGCCTGCTGTGTCATTCCTGCGAGATGTCAGGATCTTTGTTCATATACATGTTAAGATACTAAAAAAATAAATAAATAAATAGTGAATGTTCAAACTTTTGGCTTGTAGATTCGTTGCACCTTTAATTACCTACTTGTTTAGATCAGTTTGTGCTATGAAGGTACACTTAAGCAACTGTTGCTTGTTGTTTAGCAGAGTTCTCCTGAGGTTAGGACAAACATCTTTCTGAGTGTGTCTGGGGCATCTGGGGGGGAAAGGAAGAATTCCAATCAAAGCTACACAAAAACAGAACAGATGCTTTAAAACACTACTGTCTTTATCCTCACCCCCTCTTTCCAAAATTTTGTTTTACATGTTGAAATGGATTAGTCAAATGCTTGAGCACAGCAACCCATTATCCGAGTTAATTCACACCATGTTTGACTGTAGCTAATGACTTATTTTCTCGTGGGTAAACGAGGCCACAAGCTCAACTGTGGCACATTGAGCTAATTTAGCCGCTAAAGTGACATGGCTAACAAGCCTCTCGGTTAAGCTCCATGTCATCCAAACCATCCTTTGGCCTACATGCATGCGTGTCAAGTCATTTTTTTTTTGAGCATGGCCAGTTCCACTGTTACAATATGCTGCTAATTGGCTGTTGTTTTTTTTTTTAGTGGAGGAAATATGTCAGCGACTGAGGCTGTTGTGTTTCTGGCTCTGCAGAGATGGCAAATACAGAAATCCAGACTCTGAACATTTGGTTGTACTTTCTTCAAGCATTCTTGGTGACATGGTAACAAAAATCTGTAGCTAGGTGTACCCAATCTGTCTAGTTTTTAGTTCTTATCATGCTGTACTTCTGATGCTTACCAGGAAGGATAGAGAATTTGATGTGTGAGAATGAATTTATCACCTTTTAGTAAAGTGTGTGTACTGTAAATCCGTATTTCCTTATATTGCAGTCTTATTTATTTACAGCATTATTGTCAGTTGTCGCTTGAGCCAAGGTGCTGGGCATCAACATTCCGGCTTCATAATTTCAGCTGTCTTTGGGCTGAAGTGTGGCTGTGTGTACACTGATTGCTATTTTGTGATTTATTTATAGTTTCTCCAGCAGTCGGTTTCCTTGAAGATTGCAAGGAAGGGGTGGTGGAGCACCCTAGGGCTCTTAACAAGGTTATTTATCATCACACCACATTGGCACTCTGTACGCATTTTTTTTTATTGTACAATTTAATGGCCGCTCTGTTGGCCACTATTTCAGCTGAGGCCCGTATACGACAAGACAACAGAAGTGATTGGTCGCTTGAGAATGTTTTTTGGATTGAAACACAGGATTGGGAAGGAGTGAAGGTAGATGAGGCAGAAACGATTGAGGGCTGTTGTCTCCCAGGGGCCTGCTACTGATAAATGGTTCACCCTCTCTTCCCTCTAACCATCATTAAAAATGTCAAATCATTAAAAGCTGCAGTTCTCTATAATCTCCCCTCCCAAACTAATGCAAGACATCCTACCGCCAGGCTCATCTGGCCTCTCTTTTTTCCTCTTGTGGAGCATGTTTAACTATACTCCCAAGTGTTTTGGAGCTAAATTGAAGTTGAACTTCAGTCACTGTGCACTGAGTGTCCTTTTGTAATTATCAGTGGACAATAAGATGTCAAGGAGGAGGAAGCAGAGTATATTGGCAGTACAACAGAAGCTGACAAATACCTTTGCACTAGGTCCAACGCTTGAGCAATCATGGAAATTACAGCAGTGAATGCACAATGGGTCGGTGGTGGTCTTAATAGTAGTTGGCTTGTGACTGAAAGACCCCTGGATTGGCAGGAGAAATACGGGCGGGGAAGTGAAAGAGCTGAACTTGTATGTTCCTCATTACCACCAAGGTGCCCTTGAGCAAAAAAAAAAATACTCTTAACCACCCTACTGAAACAGTTGTGGGTTAAGGGCCTTGAATGAGGGCATTGTGTTTCTGAAAAAGAGTGTATTATTCTGAGTGAAACTGCCCTGGATACATGGAGACTAAAATGAATAGGTGGTGTTTGAGCAGAAGAAAAAAAAAATTAAAAAAAACCCCACACCAGTATGATGTGGACTGCTTCCTTATTGGTTATGTTTTTTTTTTTTTTTTTTAAATAAAGTCTGCGTCATTCAGATCACCTTGACTTCTGTTTCCACACCAGTACACTACAACAGCTTGCTCACTGGAGCTGTGTGTGTGGGCAGAGCGGGGAGGGAACAGGTGGTGAAGAGTGAGGGGCGTTGGAGAGAAGACTACTGTGTAAGCCGTGTAAGCCACCCTGCTGTCTCGTCAGACCACACACACTATCGGGGAGGGGGGGGGGGGGACCGGATCATTGGGATGTGTGCACGTGTGCCAGCGTGTGTTCACTTGTTTTGTTTTTTTTCTCTAGGGCTGATCTTTTGGAAGTGATGCACCCTGCTACCTCCACAGTAGCATAATGAAGCCATTATACTTGTAACTTCACTCAAAAACACCTTGTCTGAACTAACAGTTAGTTGCCATGGTAATATTGGCATGGGTGCAGCAGGGATTATAGACAAATATCTGAAATGTGATTGATCCATCAGTGTTTTTTTTTTTCCATGAATGCACTGTTCATTAACTTTTCATCAGTAGATTAATTGATACCCTGTAACTTCTTTTTACTTGGTTTAGCTTTCTAATGAACTTGATACCTTCGGGGACCTTGAATGTCTTAACACGGGTGTTGGTTCCGTGATGTTCTCCGGTTCATTTAACCAATGTAAGAATTTATAAGGCCCTGTAGATGAAAGATACATTTTTACAACTTTGGTGTTATCCAAACGCATTCATTGCCAAATATTCCCTTCATTGCTCATTTGAATGCATATTTATAAGATAACACCTCTTGCCAATGTGTGTGTTTGTGTGTAAAAAAAGGGAGTGAAAGGAGGGAATGGAGGACTGACAGTTTGTATTAATCAGTGAAGCCTCATTCATCACATTTACATGCACACAAGAAGCAAGGTTATCTTATGTTAACTGGATTTTTTTTTCTCTTAATCAATTTAAAAGAAAAACAGAAACATTTTTTCCTCATTTTCATGTTTTTAGAAATTGGGCATAGAAGGATGAGCATAATTTCTTCCGTGCGTGTTATCGCATTGATTTGCTGCTGATCTCTCAAGTGGCCCAAAGTTTCGACAGCACTCGAAGACTCAGCTGACGGTTGCTGTTGCACTAAAGCTCCATTTTTAAAGAGGAGCAGCCAGAGCTTTTGAGTGCTTTACTTAACAGATGGAATTTTTAGAGGAGTTAAGTGCTACTTGACCACAGGGAGCAGCGATGTTGGCAACGAAGCTGCAGCAGTGCTCTCAGCTGTCTGTCATGTGACTCTCTGTGGCATGTTGGGGGGGACAGTAATTGATTAACATTAACAATCCTTACATTCACAACATTTGGAACTAGGAAGTAGAGCTTTATCTTAGTAGTAAAAGGTGTTTGTGTAAGTGACACCAGACAACATCACGGATGCACCCCGGAGAATAGTTGCATCGTCTCGTCCTCGGCTTGATCACCAACCGCCCAATGTCAGACAGGGCACACCACCCCCCTGTCTTTTTAATGTTTGAAGAGTCGTCGTCGTCTTAAAATTTGATGAACATTAAGCTTGCAGAAGCTCATGAATATTAAAAAGAGCAGAGGTCCCCCCCCCTCCCTCCCTCTATCTCCCATCCTTTTGCTCTTGTTCTTTTATTCATTCCTTTCTTATCTCTCTTTGTCATTACCTTCTTATATTGAACTGCTTCATCTTGGCCAGAATTTTAACTGGACCCAAACAAACAGCTTTTCTCAGGAGAGCATCCACACTAGCACTGTAGTGGCACTTATTATGTATAATGCAAAACATTGTCAGTCCATTGCCTCTAATTGCGCCGCTGAGTGTTCATTAAGCTGCTATGCCAACTATTGTTTATACTACAGCACTTTAATATTAGTGCTCTGTAACGTGATGACCCAAAAGACAAACATGTATGGTATTTATTTTATCCAAACAAGGACCTTTTTTTTTTTTTTTTTATTAAAACGTAGTAGAACCTCCCCACCTGTGGGCGAACACCATGTCTTGTGTCTTAGCATCACACTAATTAAATGTTTTGCTTTTTGCTGTTTTTTTTTTTTTTTTTCTCTCAACAGGGAACAGCCGGAGCTTTGATGTTGTGACCTGTACCCAGTTGATTTGGCAGAGATGTACTTTTCTCAAGACGCCTGCAGTTGGATGGATTAACAGGTTAGCTTCCAATCCCACAGCCTACTCTTCTCATCCACCTTCATTACATACTCCAGCACCGCTTCCATCCTCTTTTTTTTTTTTAGCTGCTTTTCCATCTATATTCAAACTCTGAAGCCGTGCATTGTGCTAGATGACATCAGTGGTGATGGAAAGATGGGTTTTCTGTGCATGCTAAGCAAAGCGCGAACACACAGTGACCCCGGCATGTATAACGGCTTTGTTTGAAGATGATAATATAGCCTTACTGGTGATGGTGAACGGTTGATTTGTTGGTGATGTGACGACCGATTTCAATGATCTACCTCCCATCCTATAAGCCAGCGCCGGAAACCTGATCAGACTGGTTTGTGCTTACCTGTAGAGAGAGGGGAAACTGATACGAGACGGCTGCTAAATAAATAAAACAGGCCCCAACCCAAAAGCAGCTGATACGTACTACAGGCTTAGAGTGTTTAGGCTAAGGTTTCGTCCTGTTGGAGGCCCACGTCACTAAACCTAATTGCTACAGTACACTTCATAATTACAATACAGCATGACCCAAGTACAACTGACCCAATGTCTATGTGTGAGAGTTCAATCTACAAAACAAGTCTCAGCTCAAAACTAAATACAGTTAAAGTATGAGAAGTGACAGAAAACATCAGAACTCCCAACAAACACCACAGTGAGTTCTGACTCTTCTCTCAAGTCCAGATATATCAGTAAGTTAGAGAGGCGTTTAGTGTTATATGCAAATGAATCAAGGCCATAATGTAAATAATGCAAACAACCTCAAAGCACCACAAATACACAATGGCTGAGGTTGCCATAGCAATCTGTCAACCAACCACGCAGTGCAGCAAAGAAGCTAAGAGAGGAATTCTCATCTGGTGTGTATATTTGAGCCAGACGAGCTTTTATCAACCTGAACTGAAAACACGCAGCAGAGGAGCCGTTCAATATTCAATCTAACATGTAACCAAAATGGCAGGCAAATAACTTTGTATTCTGTGTGTGTGTGTGTGTGTGTGTGTGTGTGTGTGTGTGTGTGTGTGTGTGTGTGTGTGTGTGTGTGTGTGTGTGTGTGTGTGTGTGTGTGTGTGTGTGTGTGTGTGTGTGTGTGTGTGTGTGTGTCTGAAGCACAGACCGGGAGACAAAAAGCAGAACCTTCCGTAATCCCTCCATGCAATCCAACGCAACAACCCTTTTTTAATAAATGCCATATTTTCTTCTGGAATTATGGGTTGTATTATTTTTCAAGGATGTAGATAGTTATGTAATGATATCATATGTTCTTGAGTTGAGTAAGTGTGTTACACCATGCAATTGTGTTTTGTTGTTGTTTTTTTGTGGTGTTGATTTCGTTTTATTACAAAAGTTTAGTAGCATTTACAGGAGCTGCAGCCAACATCACCAGGCAGTAACAGGTTTTGTCTCTGTGTGCTCACTCTGTGATGACAGCAGCCCTACAAGTGGAATTTCTGTATCTGATACAGTCGGTGAATGTGAACCCATTGACCTCACTGCTCTGTCAGTCTCCCTATTTTTCATACTAATAGACTGGAGTGTACACAGCGGATCCCTTTTAGCTATCATGATAACCAGAGTAGCAACAGACTTTGTCCTGCATATTTGGATATCTACTGTTTCTCTATTTTATGCAGCTCAGTTTGTAATATTTTTCTAATCACATCAATGTGTGATGGGAATGTTGGCGTGGTCAGGGTGTGTGTGTGTCTGTGTGTGTATATACAAGCTTAAGAAAGCATTACAAAGATGCGAGTCAGCGCTGAAGCAACGAGTAGCACATCCTGCCAGGTTTCCAGTCTCACTCCATAGCTATGTTCAGACAGTCGACCTTTACGGCTTCACCAGACTGATGAAGAATACAGCGTTTGCTCTCTATGCCTAAATGGCTATGACCACTGTTTTTATATAAAACTATGAATAATCTCTCTTGCACCCAGTGGACACTAGGGTTGGGTGAAATGGCCAAAAAATAAAATCTTCTTTTTTTTTTTCTCAAGCTTTGGATAGATTTTTTATTTTTTTAGACAAAACAAGTATAATAAGACCTGTACCACTTGCAAGGCTGTCATCATTATACCTAAAATACAGGTTACCCTCACAGCCATCGACTGTCAGTACCAGATGCTTCAACTAAGAACATGATGGGCATCAACTTTAATAATCTGTTTCTGCACACACACAAATCAGAAAACTCACCTAATGATCTGCTGCTGTTTGTGTTAACTCACAAGACATCAGTCTGATATCTGCTGGCTGCTGCTAGCTAGCGTTAGCAACACAGCAGCTAAAATTCAACTGTCATATCCAGACAATAGAGCAGACAGCACAGATCATTTTTAGTTGTTGAGATAGCCAGTAAACTACAGCAGATACATTTAGTGTAACTATTCACCTCACAGTTTACGGGACTCTAAACAGCTAATGTAGCCAGCTGTCATCTAGGTTACTTTTTGACTAAAAATGACTTTTATATCTACAGTTTTAAAAAAAACCTTTGCCACTTTTTTTGGTGAAGGTGCTGACAGAAGACTAGAGAAGAGAGAATTTCATCATTCAGACATTTTACACATTCTAAAAAAAAAAAACTAAAATTTGAATAAATCCATTTTATGAATCATATCCAAAACATAATTATTCTATCAAAGAGAGCTCCGTCTGTACTGTTTACCTGCCCAGTCCTGTTTAGGATCAACAGAGAGGCTGCAGCATATCACAGTGTGCGCTGGCTTTAAATGCAGGGAACAAACAAACACCTATGAAAATGTAGAACTTCCCTTTCAACTCACCTGCTTGTCACTGGACTGAGAGGAAACCTGAGTACTCTGAGAAAATCCTCATAGACAGGAGAAGCGCCAGTGTGTGGTATGAGCCAGTACCAGTCAGTGATCAAATGAAAAAATACTGCCATACTTCATCAAACTCTTGTGTATTGTGTGTTAAGAATAAGATTTTTTTTTTTTCTTTGGGTGGGTGTATTAAAACTAATTGACCATTTTGGGCCTGCAAGGTCAAAAACTTTTACTGACTGATCACACTCCGCCATGAAAAGATTTCTGTCTCTTCTCCAACACTTGGGAGACATTACCACAGAGGCAGGTTTACCTTTTATGTCTCTAGTTGTTTGGATTCCAGTCCGGCGTGTGTATATATATACGTGTGTGTGTGTGTATGTGTGTGTGTGTGTGTGTGCGGACACAAGAAAGACCTGGATTCTCCAAGACGGATAGCTCTGGCTCCTTCCTCCAACACATGGTTGCCAACAGATTCTTCTCCTGGGTAAACGGAGACATCGAGGCTGCAAACTGCTCTACTCATCTTCGCCTTGTGGGCGTGTCTTTGTCTGAGCAGCAGGAAGTTATTTGGACAAATGGGTCTGTTATTGACTAGCCCATTCCCCTGACTGACTAGACACTTTGATCTACGCATTAAAAAGTCACGCATCTACTTTACAGGAGAGGAAAGTTTTTGATCGTAAAACAGTTTATCCGTCTTATACCATTTTATTTCCATTAAGGTTTACTAGTCCTGTCTCATTAATGTTTTATTCCATAGATCTTAAACGTCTACTCCTTCCTGTCTTTGTTTTTTTCCATGTGTTCATTCAGTGACTTGACCTTTATCACCCATTGGGACCCATTGATATAACTTAGGCAACATTGTTTTTTAATTTTATTTCTTGTCGCAATGACTGCAGTGTACAAACCCTCAAACACATGGATGTCTATTGAGTGTATTTCTGGCCCATTCTCTCTGAACCCTAGCTGAGGTCATTCAGCTTCTTGCTGCACTGGTATCCATACACCAGGCCACGTCAAAACAAGGTAGTCCTGCGGCAAGCAGAAGCAGCCAGCAGCCTTCAGCGTGGGTGGGTGTTGTTGAATCTGTTATGAATGTGGTGAGTGTGCAATTTTATTTTTTTTTATTTTTTTTTTTAGTACAGTGAAAGCTCCAGTGTGGTTTTTCTTGCTTGAGTTAATTTAAGCAAGTCATATTGCATTAATATATGTGGAATTCAGCACGAAACACTCCTAAGCAAGCATGCAGAGAGGAATGCTGTTGTGCGTCAAGTAAAAGGAGGGCTTTCTTGTCTCCCAGGGCAGAAAAGATGAGAGGAGAGAGAGAGAGAGAGAGAAGCATATCAGAGCCAAAAGGAGAGTGGAAGAGATGTAAGGGTGGGGTGGGGTACCTTGTCATAACTTACGCTTATCATACAAATGCATCTTAATATGAAAAATCCTGTATCCTTGTATCCTTCTGCTTTGCTCAAATTTTAGACATCAAAACACAATCAAAAAAACTAGAATCGGAAGATAAATCAGTTTTATTTCAGTTTTACGTGGCCGCTCTGCTGGTGGTGTGGCTGTGTTCATACAGATATCATACTGGGTCCTAATTCAGAGAGCTCTGAGGGTGGGTGGGTGGGTGGGGGAACTGGAGGACCGGGCTGTCCAGCATAAAGACTGTAACATTTCTCTATTTTTGCCAAAACACGATGCAATCTCGTCCGTGCACATTGCCATTAGATTACTTTGTAGCGTGGGTGGGGTAATTCTAGTGCTACCCCCTCAGGCATTGGGTATAGAATGATTGATACTATGAGGAAGGATTTTATAACTCTGGAAAGTTATCAGTGACAAAGTGCTGTGCTGTGTTATGGTGTTGCATAAACCCTCAAACTATTTGAATATCAGCACTGTTGGTCTCAGCGCTCATAAAGGATCCAAAAATAGTAATATCGAGTCCCAATGTTAAATCCATCTGACAGGTTTGTTTTCTGGTGTATAATGAGGATTACACAAGATGGAAGCTGGAAATACATCATCAGTTTGTTTTTTCTTCCCCCTAAACATGTCCTTAGAACATAAAACCAAACTGAAGGATATAGATGTGAATGTTCTCATGTAGATGAACTCGCCGAGGCAAATGTCTTAAATGCTCCCTCTGAGTATCATACTTCTTGAAGTGATCAGTCAGTTTAAATGAGCGCACAAAGAAACCGTGTAAAAATGCAAAAGAGGGGCGAGAGAGACGCAGATCCATATGACATCAAACAAACCGAGGTAAAGGTCTATCTGCTTTATCTCGAGTCGAGTGGAAAATAGGAGGAGCATGAGTCTCCGGTAAATTTAGACATTTGTCTGTCTGAGCTGTCATACAGAGTCTGCTTGTTGTCACAGTACAAATCTATACAGTCAGTAGAGGGAAAAAGTCCACAGGTTGCAAAAACACTCCAGAGATCAAAAAATGAGAAATTCACTTCACCTGGCAGCTGAACGCAGCCGACTGTGTGGATGGACCGCTGTCTTGAGAGAGTGAACAGACATTCAGACTTTCGACTGTCTTGATTAATAGTTTAGTCTATACAATGTCAAAAAAAAAAAAATGAAATGCACCAACACAATTTCTCAGAGTCCAATATGACAGCCAACAGTTGAAAAGCCAAACATTCAGTTTACAGAGGAAAGGCAGCAAATCCTCACAGTGGAAAAACATGAACCAGCATTTCTGCTTGAAAAATGAGATCAATTCATGATTAATCAATTATCAAAATAGTTGCGGGTTAATTATCTTTTTAAAGTTGATTGACTATTCATTGCAGCACTAGACCTGATTGATATTGCAGTTCATATTTTGTATAATAAAATATGATAGATCATTAGCAACCTTATTTGTAAAGTTTCCATCATCTAGCGCTGACTGAGGTGTGTGTGTGATATGACGATATTAGATAGTGAACAATTAAAACCTCTCCATGATGTGCCTTTTACAGAGAGATTGTTAGTATCATGCTACAGTTCACATTGTATCAGTTCAGTCTGCCAGCATCTCGCACCACATCTGCTGGTGAAATCTACAGCAGTTTTAATGTCCTGCTAGGAAACTCACCTGCTGCACAACATGTTAAACTGACAGTGGAGTTGCAGCTAAATGTCACCATTTAGTGATTAGCTCACCTGCTAACTGATAACACTAACTTCTGTCATACCGCCGTGTTTTTAAAACCAGTGCACATCCTGCTAGTTATCTGAAACGACACACTAACACTTCTACGCGACATCAACTGTTTGCCTTTCAGCTGTGAAATTAGTTTTCATCACACTGCAGCTTCCATTTGAAACAAGACCAGATAGGCTGTCACTACTTTTTAATGCAGCTTTACACACCTGCTCTTATTTCTTTATGCAATTAATGTTTTAATATAATTTTATGTCTCTCATGGTTGCATGTTTTTATGTTGTTTGTGAGCCTAAGACAAATTTCTATCATTATGTAATAGACAAAGTGTTTTGAATCTTACTGTTCAGTTTTTAAACATGAAACAGAATCATGATGCGATGGTGGATCGTGATCCTGCATGAAACCAAAACTGTCATATATTTTCTGCCATATTGCCCACCTCTACACACCAGCACAGCGGTGTAAAGGAAGTGAAACTTTTTTTAAAAACTTTCAAGGACAACTTGCTCACTGATGTAGCGCCATGGCAGCCAGCGAAACCCACATCCTAGATTTTGCACTTGAAGTTCCTTTTTTAACATTCGAATGCAACACTTAAGACAGATTTCTGAAAGCGTCGGTGCTTTCACCAACACTCGTCCTTGACTGGCCCAGAGCGCTCCGTCCGGTTCAGCAGAGCAAAGTGGAAACGAGCTGTTGAGCTGCAAATGTGGGAGAACTCTGTGTGTGCGTGTGTGTGTGTATATGTTATGTGTGCGTGTGTGTGTGTATATGTTATGTGTGTGTGTGTGTCCTATTTCCTTCCACCGTCTTCGAGAGGCACACAGTCGGTGCATCTGTGAGAGTGGGTGGTTTTGTACTGCTTGGGAAAGACTTTGAGCGTGCTCCACACTGAGCCCTCCCCTTCTCCCTCCCTCTCTATCGTTCTCCCTCTCGTCTTCCCTCCTCCTCCTCCTCCTCCTCCCTCCAGCAGCTGTTTTCCTGTCTAAGCTGGGAACTGGAGCCAGGCTGTTTTTCCCCATCCCCGCGTCACAAGCAGGAACTCACCCGACTTGTCGGCATACGCAAACACGCAACACACTCTTTTCTTTTCTTTTTTTTTTTTGTGTCTGTCTCTGCCCCTGTCCCACACTAGTCTGGCTGTTGACTGTGTACTGACCTCATTTTGGACTACAGACTGAGGAATAAGTATCTCCACTCTTGTTCTTTTTTCTTTTTTTTTTTTTTTTGTTGACTCGACTTGCTGTGATTGCACGTTCACATTGCTTTGTGAGAGCCGCCTGACCGTTTGGAGAAATGCTTTCATGGTAAGATGTTTCTTCCCTTCTCACCGGCCACTTCTGTCTCTTCACCTCTTGTTTGTACTTTTCTCCGTCTGTGATATTTTCCTCGGGTTTCCCGTCTCTCCGTTGGCAAGACTGTGTTGCTGGGCTTGTTCCATGCTGACAGTTTCCCAAAAAGTCTTTCTGCCTGTGTCTTTAAGCATTTTCAGGGTGTCTGCATATCCCAGAACGGTCTCGAAATGAATTCAATTACACATCAAAGCTCTAGCATGTCTTTTTTTTCTATGAGAACAAATGTGGCATTCATTGCTTTACTTTTTAAAAGATGTAGTTTCTGATTTAAAAATGAAACTAGTAACCAGATTCATGTCCGTCTAGCTTTATAGATGTAAGAAAAGTGATTTATTTCTACTTCTGACATGTTCCTTTAAATCAACCTGTCATGTAGTAAAAACAGCTTTATGAATTGAGCTAAAGTCCAGTGTAATTTCTGCTCTTTGCATCTTAACTAGTTGGGTTTGTATATAAAAAGAAAGAACTGTCGAGTTACTGTTCCAGCCAGCCACCCTGACCTCTCCAGCACGGCTGTAATCACACTTTCCGTGTAGCGTTTCACACCGGGTGACTGAAAGGTGGGAGAGTGACACATGATTAAAGACTTTGTGTATTGCATTACACTGCTGCTACGCTAGGCCGGTTCAGTCCTGACTCATAGTTATACTTGGCAAAACGTCGGGTGTTAGTTATGTATGGCTGGATAGTTACTCTAACTATTATGAATGTGTTTTGGGCTGCTGCGTTTATATAAAGCCTGCCAAATGTTTGATCCTTTTTATTGATGGCGTCAAACAGGAGATGGTAATGTGCTGAAGAGCTTTAATCATATTTTCTTTCCAAAGCTTATTGACACTTGTGTCAAATGTCAGGGAAACAAAATGGCATCTTTGCTGTGGTCATTGTTCATAATGGGAAATGTCTTAATACTTGAAATAGTTCGAGTGGAAGAAAATGAAGTCCTGTGACATTGCTCATCCTCAACTATCCAGCCGGAGCCTCAAAAAAACTCCCTTATCCTCCCATCTCTTCATGCGGTTCCTCCTCACAGTTGACACACAGTAAGTGAACCTATAAACTGTGATGACGACCATCTTCCAATTTCATTGCATGTCACGCTGTCGTGGTAGCAATCTGAGAGAGACTGCACAATAGCAATTTAGAAGCTTGTCAGAGAGCGCCGTGAAAGCCTGGTAAACTGTAGTGTGACGTTAATTGGAAGAAGAAGAAAAAAAAAAAATCAGACGCAAGTAGAGACATGTCATCAACTTGCGTCATCTGTCTACGTTGCTGTGATGTTTTGAGAATGTGGATAAACAGTAAGCAAGTTTCGGCCGTAGCACTTTGATGCATCGAAAAGTTAGAGGAGGAGGAGGAGATGGTGAAGATGATGGCAGCCGGGGGAAGAAGGTCATGAAATGTTGATTTAGCTTAATGACTAGTGAAGTAAATGTTTTTAGCAGTGATGTTAGGCTAGTTTTCCAATGTATTCTGCATCATGATAAGTCACGTTCTGATTGGTTGGTTTGAAAACAGTCACATCGGGGGATTTTGGTCTATAATTTGCTGACACTTTCAAAATTGGAGCAAAACCGATACTGATATTAGGAAGTGAAAAAAATGGCTATCAATATATCAGCTGAAAATCGTACACACACAGAATATATATGTACATAAAGATAATGGAGGAATGATATTTTACAGTTTAATAATAAACTTTATTGTTAAGTCATTGAAAATACAGAACAAAAAATGTACATGTATATTAAACCTGCATTAAGAAAAAGGATCAAATGTACATAAAATGTTGCCTATATAACTTTAAAAAAAAAAAAAAAAATCTGCATATCTGATAACATATACACTGATACTGATATATCTGTGATAAGCCGATATCGGCTGACCAATATATCAGTCAGGCTCTAGTCACAATTGACACAGGCTGTTTTTGGTCACCATGAACATCTGTATGATATTTGGTGTGATGATTCAAAAAAAAAAAAAAGTTTGAAGAAAAAAAACTCTGACCTGCTGGTGATGCTAGAGGAAACGTCAGAGGAATTTGAGTATCTGTTTTGTTGGGGGGTGTTTTTTTTTTTTTATTTTTATTTTTTTTCAACCTCTTATCAGACAGTCAGATGCAGAGAGACTGGAAACATGGGTAGAGAGAGGGGCATGCGTTCTTAACCAGCTGGCTACCAGGGCACACAGGATATTAAGTATCTGTAGCAAATGTCATGGCAGTCCATCAAATAGTTAGATTTCTTTCTTGACTCGAGTGGTGAACAGAGCGACATGGCTGTTCCTATAGCCATGGCTGATCAACTAGTTGGTGGTCTGTATATGTGGGCTAAAAAAATGTGAACCTGAAACCAACAGAACAACAACTGTGAATCCATAATGACACAACAGTCTTGTTAGTTTACACTCCAATCACAAATGTTAAATATGTCTGATTTAAAAATTTGCCACTGTAGTTTTTGTTTAGCTTTGTTTTGCACTGGTGTTGTCAGTAAATGTTCTTTTTGCTTGTGGAAGGAAAAAAAAAAGAAGAGGCAAATGTTTAGAATCCTCAGATGGAGCACTAACCTTAAAATACATGGCATATGTCCATGTTGGGATTCAACCATTATTAATTTTTTTTTTTTTACTTTGGATTATACTCTGGGTTAATGTGGTTGTCCTTTCCACTTAAACACTGGATGTTGGAGAGCGGCTGAATATTTCAGTGCAATTTCAGACCAGGGAAAATGAAACTAGAATCTGAAAACACACACACACACACACACACACACACACAGTGTCCAGTTTGCATACATATGATTTGCCATCTGTAAACTTAGCATTTGCGCACTGCGCATTTATTCAGCTAAGCTAAATGATAAGTTTGTCATTGACAGAGTTAAGAGTACATGCATACATGCTCATACCTGTGTCGTCATTGCCCCCTGCTGATGTTCCAGCACCGGTGTGCAGATAAGAGTGTGTGTGTGTGTTTGAGTGGGAGATACTTCAAAGTTCCTGCATTAGCAGTCTGCATTTTTGTGCCCTCGAGTCATGTGTGTGTGTGTGTGTGTTAGGGAGGGGGTGAGGGGGGGTTGGAGGGGGGGGTAGGGGTTGCTTGTGTTAAAACTGGCTGTGCATGTTTGATATGCTAACAATGCTTGTCACGCTACCAGCGGCCTTCTTCACGTCAATGCTTCCCATGCTGGAGATAAGTTTCTGCCGTGGATTCCGGTCAAGTCGCATCTTAAACAGTCCCAGCTCCTCCTCGCACCCAGTCTCTCATACACCCAGAATAAAGGGGCTGATATTCAGATCTTTTTTAAAGTGGAGGACATTAAAATAAAAGTCAGAAGTGTGGGAGATGAAGCAGAGATTGTTCATGGTTGCTAGTCACTGTATTTGACACTGGATAATCCCCCTTCACTAAATTCAGCTCTCTTAATCTGTACATGTGCGGACCGCAGCCCTTCTTTCTTTCTTTCTTTCTTTCTTGTAATTCAGGGTTGGCATCACTCATCTGCAGTCATCTCATGTGTTTCTCTCCTCTGTCATCACTTCTCTCATCTCTCCCCTCTCCTTCATGTTCTTCCTTTTACTTCTCCCTCACCTTGTCATCTCTTCCCACGGACCCTCCTCATCAACCCTGACCTTCTTCACGGCCAGCTTTTGGCCCGTCCTTTCACCTAACCTTTTTTAATATTAAATCCGCTCCCTCCGCATCTCCTCATCCTCCACTCCCTGTGCAGTAGAGTGACGGAGGAAGGCCGACCTTGTAGGTGCAAGTGCACAGGATACACATGTCCAACGCTTGGATTGTAGATTTGGGAGATAGTAGTAATAGTTGCTGGCAGCCTTACTTTTTTTAAAAGGGGGGTGGGAGGGGGGGGGACTCTGCTTGGAGCTGTCATGAGTTACAGTCTGCTTTTTAACAATATGAGACGACACCAACTCGTCGGCAAATCGTTTTGTGCGTTTTCACCTTGAATTGTCTTTTTGTGGCTCCATGTTTTGTTGAAAGCGAGTGTCTCCCCCCACCCCTTTTTTTTTTTTTTTATAAATCACATGATGACCTTGTCTGCTGACCCCTCAAATGTATCTCTCTGTCTCTCAGCGCCCATTTTAAAAGTAATGACTCATTGTCATTTTGTTGCAACTGCTAGCATGAACACAGGATTTATATATTTTTTTGTGGGAATCATTTTCTTTTTCACTGTGAGAACATCATAAATGTTGCATCGCATGTCAGCAGTAAGACTTTGCTAAATGTTTGGGGCTTTTTCAGGAAATAATAAAAATGACTGCAGGCTTTCCAAAGCTTTTTATTGCAAAAATTGCTTCCTCTTGCTGAGCTGCTTTAACTAACATGGGAAATGAATACACTTCATTAACTGATAGGCTTTAATACACTTGGTGATACGAGGCCATATTGTCACATTTCTCATGGATTAAACATGCACATAATGTGCAACCTGTCAGGATATTTTGAACGCGTGTCAGCAGATGACAGTGTTAGGGGAGGTCTGGCTTTGTTGATTCATCTTGCAATGATTAATCAGCATGTCATAACGACAGGGTTAAAATTGCCCTCTTTTATTTTTCAGACTGTTTTTTTTTTCTCTTGTCTGCAGACAGTTGTAGATAAAGGGCTCAATCAGTTACAATCAGCTGTGTGTGTTTGTGTTCACAAGCGCTCTCTGCACACCAGGGCAGAAGCAGCACAAGCCGGTCAAACACGGGGATGAATTTCATGATTTTCAAGTTTGATATTCACTAGCTGGAAGTGTCTCTTTGATGTCAGCAGCTCCGTGTGGATGGCATCAAGTATTCTCTAAAGGTTTTTTTTTTTTCTTAGAGAGGTTGACATCACCACATCTCTGTTTCTCCCTCTGGCTGAAGCTATAAGTGTCGATGTAATCAATCAGCTGGCTATAAAATTTACAACCTAACCAAGATAATCACTTTGATTTAATATTATATAGACTGTGCAGGACTGATGAGCAGAGAAAAAAAAGGATGTTTTATGTTGGTTAAGCCCCATAATTTCTATTTGTTTACTCCTAGAACTCATGAATTCATAAAAAAATGTAATAATAGACTTTGACTTGGACTTTGAAATGTTTTGGATACATTAAACCACATTGACTGGATACAAAATTACAAGTGTGTGTGTGTGTGTGTGCGATCCAGACGTGGCTGCTGTAGTTAAATTGTAGACATCTGTTTAAATGTCACTGTATGAATTGCAGATTAATTGGACACTGTGGTATGCGATCTGCAACATGACTACTTTTTCTTTTTCACATCACATTTTCATTCTCTTTTTTTTCCCCTGATTTCCCCCCATGAATCATCTCTTTCTGCCTTGTCACCTGATTGTTTGGCCTAGTGTTTCCCCTTTACTGATGACCAATGCTTGAAAAATTACCAGCGAAATCTGTGTGTGTGTGTATGTGTGGCTTGTATATGGCGTGAATGTTACAGGCGCGCAAATAAATGTCAACTTAATGGTTGATAGCCACTGTGATTACAGTCTCTTTGTCCATGACTACATTATGCTGTGTGATAAATCGCTCCATGCCTCGTCTCTGGTGTTATAAACGAATTCATATGGAAATAGAGTTTGTCACTCTTCATGGCTTGCGGTCATAAGATAGTGCCAGTGAGTTTGAATGTTAAGTGTAGTCCATTTTTGCTGTTGTTGTTGGTGGCAAAGCTGTTGTTCGCTCATCATCTCGTCTGTCTTGATCTTACATGTCCTTTCGCCTCCTCAATTCACAACATGTTTACTTTGTGACATTTAAACTCACTGGGACTGCCAAACCATGACGTGCAAAAACAGTCTTCCTGCTCTATACGATCCCACACCACAACTAATTCATGCTGGCATTTGGCAAATGAGTTTCCAATAATGTAATGCTGAGCACCAGTGACAACTACTTAACATATCCCCAGAGAGAAAGACGCATCTGTTTGCCTGATTTTTAAATGTAGGTAATTGTTAAAGTTCTGCAAAGGGCTGCTGTGTTGTGTGTGAGTGTGAGTGTGAGACTGAGTGGGATGTTTGACTCAAGCGTCACTGTTCTGTACTTTCCCTGGAAACATCATGTGGAGTCCTTTCCTAAGAAACTATAGGGGATTGAGAAACACAGTAGGAGCGTTGCATGCAGGAAAGAGTGTGATAGAAGGGAGGACAAGGAGGAGGATGTCGTTACAGAAGATCTGAAACGGCTCTTTGGACTTGATGATACAGAGAAAATGTGCGTGTGTGTGGTCACTTATGGAAGTAAGATAGGAAGTTACTGAAGGCTTTTCAGTTCGCTTGCAGCGGGAAGCTCAGTATATACATGTGCTCAGCTTGGTGGGAACAGTCTTTGCTAAGAAGAGGGAGTGTGTTGTTGTATTCTGAGGAAGTCACCAGTGAGTTTCCTCCCTCTGTCAGCATCTGTGTTTCATTATTTCTTTTAAAAGCATTAACTGATTTAGTTTAATTTGATGTGGACTGTATACATAACTGTTTATGTTTCTGAAAGAGGAGGTCTCTGCAATGAAACACAGGGCTGACAGGGTGGTCTATGGAGGAGAGTTAGTAATACCAGGTGTTTTGCTGTTTGTAGGTGTCATCTCAACTTGTTTGCTGCACATTCACTTTGAACATCGACATCCCAGATCCAGGTCAGATGTCTAAAAATGCTGGTACTCTGCTTTTAGATTGGTTTTCTAATACTTTTTTTTTCTGTATCTTGTAACAACAACATATCCACAAGGAGAAACTCTAATTTGCAGCAGTCCACACTTGAGATTGGCTACTAAAGAGGGGAAATGGTTTTCTAGAGGAATGCTAGAAATAAGGAGAAATTCATCCTTCATTTCTCCTCCCCTGTCATTTCCTCCCCTCTCTGCAGCTCTGGCTGGAAGCCAGTTGATGCCATATTTGTGCTTCTGTCTCTGCCAGTCTGCATCACTGTTTGATATACGTGTATGAATAAGAAACACGTCTTTTGTTAACAATGTTTTATAAACAGAGTGAGTGTAATCAAAATACTCATCATAGCTGATCATATAAAAAAAAAGTTTCCATGTTAAATTCACAGTGTGAACTGTCCCCAGAGGTACATGCTGTTTCAATGTGCAGCTTTCTAACTGCACCTTGTACCCTTTTTTATATTTACTAGCGGGTGACCAAGCATTATTTATAACAGGTCAACATGCTAAATGGTGGCTTATTTCAGGCTGCTGTTCTGTCAAATTGTTGATAAACCAACAGTGACTGATGATAAACAGTTTGGCTTTTTGTCAGTTACATAATGTTTTCTTTCTGTGTGTTTCAGGAGTCTCATTCACCCTGATAGAAGAGAGCGTCTGTGTCCAACGGCATCTCTCCACCCAGGACCCACAGTGTTGCTGTTGCGCCCATGAGGTAACGTCAGGAACGATCACCCCCTCATTACCACCCTTGGTCCATCCATTTCCCTCCCCTCTGCCCCTTCCTCCCTTGGACCCACCCAGCCATGGGCCAGAAGATCTCAGGCAGTATCAAGTCAGTGGATGTACGCGGGGAGCCCTCATATCGGCCGGTGCGCCGCGAACTTCGGGGTCCAGATTTCTGTCGGCCCCCGAGGCTGGACTTGCTGCTGGACATGCCGTCGGCCACTTCCGAGACCCAGCTGCGCCACGCCTGGAACCCCGATGACCGGTCCCTCAACGTGTTCGTGAAGGAGGACGACAAGCTGACGTTCCACCGACACCCCGTAGCGCAGAGCACAGACTGTATCCGTGGCAAGGTGGGCTACACCAGGGGCCTCCACGTTTGGAGGATTCATTGGCCGGCCAGACAGAGAGGCACGCACGCCGTAGTGGGCGTGGCCACCGCCGAAGCACCTTTACACTCAGTGGGCTACACGGCCCTGGTGGGATCAGACTCGGAGTCCTGGGGCTGGGACCTGGGTCGGAACAGATTATACCACGATGGAAAGAACCGGCCGGTTTCCACCTCGGCGCCCACGTACCCCTGTTTCCTGGAGCCAGACGAGTCATTTGTGCTTCCAGATTCTCTGACAGTCATACTAGACATGGACGAGGGCACACTGAGCTTCATGGTAGACGGACAGTATCTGGGAGTAGCTTTCAGGGGCTTAAAGGGCAAGAGACTGTATCCCATCGTCAGCGCTGTGTGGGGGCACTGTGAAGTTTCTATTCGCTACGTCAACGGACTGGATCGTAAGTCACACACACACACACACACACACATACAGACACTTCAATAGCTTTTCAGTGTAAGAATAATATTTAACAGGCGACTATACAGGAGTTGTATAAATTGTGCGGTTATTTAGTTTTCCATTCTTTTTAAACTTGTCTGGCTTTTTAACGGCTGGCACAAAACATTAGTAGCGCTACATTTGAACCGTTTGAATTACGAGGACAGTGTGTGAATTATAACTTTTATGTCATTTCTCCATATATCGCGTTCTCTCAGCTGTCTTCACACATGCCTCAAGCTGTTAGTTTGCTGTCCTAGTGCTCCGTTATGGAGCAACATCATTTATAGGGAAAAGAAAGGAAATGGCAGCGTTTAGTACGACAGCTTCCAAAGTGAAAGAGAGTCGTGTTTTTCCCCAAATGGTACAACTGAGAGTCTGAAGAAAAGACGTCCTTGCATTCAAGAGAATTAATTCCTACAAATGATCACAATCAGCTAAGTAATATACACCCATACACCGCTCTGACTGCTGACACCTAATTGAACTTGGTTTGCAGTAAATATGGACACAGAGGTTTAAATTCTATCTCTAACTACTAGTTTCTATTGAACCAAGTGCCAGTAACTGTTATGTGTCTATTTACCCAATTGTTATCCAAATATAAGTGAAGTCCAGTGCCAGGTTTAGTGCTGCTGTTTGCATTTGAGTCACAGCAGAAGCGTAGGGAGGCGGCCGTGGTTTGTAATATTTCACAGTACAAAGATGTTATGTTTATGGGTTAAACTCAGCATAGGTTTATATTAAGACCCACTCACCAAGGCTGCAAAGGCCCAAGAGTGAGATCTGTACTGCAACTACTTCAAGTCCAGTAACAAAAACCCCAGGGTTGGACCAGATGAGAGAGAAAAGGTCTGGGGTGAGAGGGTGAGAGGGGGGAGAGAGATGGGGAAACGTGATTCTAGGAAAGACATGTGTATTCAGTTGTCACGTTTGGGCAGTAATGGTCAGCGATGTCTGTGTCTAGTTGCAAAAACAAAGAGCGGTTGTTTTGAGGATAGACGGTGAGAGAGCAGTCTTGATCAGGCTGCTGAGTCATTTACACAGACCTCAGTAAACCCTGTACCCTTTTGAGAAGTCACAGTCATACAGTAGCTGAAACTGTAAAAGAAGCAGCCTCTTATCTGTCTGTCCCGTCTGTATGTCTGTCCTTTGCTTTTCTCGACATCCCGTCTACTTCACACTTTGCCGGGTGTATTGCTGGTGACCCGAGGAAGTGCAGTATCGAGTGTGAGCTCATTCATAATCGTAATCATAAAAATTCTTCCGTTTTCTATTTTCAGTGTTTTCTATTTTAACCAAACTCGCAGACCAGTTGCATGCTTTGGAAATCATCTCGCATGATGCTACTCAGCCAATTAAATCTGTGCATTCCGATAAGCATTGCAAATGGAGTTAGTCAGTGAGTGAGATATACACAATAGCATACACAGGGGAGAGAGAGAGAGAGAGGAGACGAGAGACTACAGTTGGAGAAATAATAGAGTCAGGGAAGTAATTTAACATGGCGTGCTCTAAAGAGAAAGAAAATTAGACCGTGAGGACAGCTTTGAATCAAGAATGGACAGATCTTTACATGTTCCTCCTTCACTCTGGCAGTTCAAAACCAGTATGTCTCATATGTTCCGAGATAGGGCCGTGCAATATGGCGATATATGTATCGTGTGACGAGAGAAAATCGTTTCATATTATGTTCTATCGTTTATTTTGTTGTGATATTTCAATATTTTTGGTTATTTGGAGTCTGTCCATCTTTTGCAGATCACATTAATAAATTCTTCTTCTTGGCTTTTCACTCACAAGACTTTCATTGCACTTATAGTAACATAGCAAGTTTAGTTGTCATCAACTCTCCACAGCTGTCTTTCTCTCCTGCTGTGCTGCACACACACACACACACACACACAGAAGGAGCAGCCCCGCCCGCGCTGAGAAAGAGCAGAGAAGAAGAAGAGAGAAGCAGCGAGACGGAGAATATAAATGACAGCAGGCCGCAGTAGAGACTGTCTTTATTTATGTTATTTACCAAATTTATGTGCACTCGTTTAATTTCAGCTCAGTGTGAAAGTATCTGCTGCGTTTGTCATTTACAGTTGCGCTCCTCTCCACTGCTCTCTATGGTTCACTTGGGGCGGGGCTGAGCCCTGTGTGTGTGTGTGTGTGTGTGTGTGTGTGTGTGTTCGTGTGTGTGCAGACCAAATATTTATTCATTGATTTAAAATTAGGATAGGTATTGTTATTGGGATAAGAGACTTTGGTCATATCACCCAGTCGACATGCCCACTCACATCCAAACTGAAGACGCATAGGGCTGTCATGGTGATGGTATTTCCTCTGCAGTGATTTAGTCTAATGAGGTGTGAGCCGAGTGGAGCAGCAGTATCTGACCACCATGAAAAACACCTTCAATCATGTTGTGGCAGGAAACACTGTTGACCTACAGCTGAGTCCCCTTTAAACCTGGGATTTATGAATGGAGTCTGGCTGGACGCGCCTTTTTAGATTGTATGATTGGTGGAAAACCACTTTACCTCACAGGTTAAATGGCAGCCTGCTCATCCATGCAGTGATCCCGGAGAGTTCGACCACATCACTGAGACATCATCAGGCATCAGGACTGACCCCCCCTCTAGTCAGCTCATACCAACCCCAGCTCTGTTATAAGGGCTGGTCAGCAGGTTAGCTTGTTATCCTGGATGGTAGCTGCGGGAGGCACGTGGGAGGCTCTGTTGAGCCCCGCGAGTGAGAACTCGACGTGCGAGACGCTGCGCGGCGGGCGGGATCCTGTGGAGTGACTGGACCGGGGGAGCTGCCAGAGACGGAGCAGATCGGAGGAGTCACCGAACGTTGAACACACACGCATTGATGTGTAAAACAAGAAGAAAATGTCAACATAATGTGGTTGTGGCGGTTCCACTGCAGTTGGCTTGTCAATATTGCAGTTATTGCAGCAGCCCTAAAGGCACAGACAACAAAGAAAAGAACATTTCTCTACTATTAGAGTACTTATTATTTATAACTCCTGTGTATAATAGAGTGTTAGTTTATGTCATGTTGTTGGTGTGTGTTGTCATTCACACCTCACATCACCTGTATTTATTTTTCTACGCACTGTAGCAGCGATACTGGAGGCCAATCAATCGGTCTGTTCTGTACAGGCACGTTTTGAACAAGCACTGCACCAGTGTGCGAAATATGAGGGATTTTGAGAGACTTTCAACATCCTTAAGCAGCGCTGATGTGGCTCATTTTCAAATGCTAACACCTGGTCTCTCCATGAATATATAGGATTTAAGGTTTTTAGGCGAGATGGAGAAGGCTCTCGCTGCAGATTTGTCATTTAGCGCATTTTCTTCAGAGAGGATGCAGTGCACGTTTCTATGTGCACTGATCTATAAAAAGCCCACAATGAGAGGGACTGCTGCTTTGTTTACCAGTAGGAAGCCGCTTAAACATGCTAAGTGTACTATTTCTAGCCCGCTTCCCTCTGTCCTTTTTAGCGCTCTCTCAGGTCTTCGTGCAGCCATCTTCAAATTCTTTTCACGCACTGAGACAGTAAAACAAGAAATCTGTATCCAATCCCGACGTAATGGGAATATCTGTTTCACCATTGTTCCGAGGCCACCGTTAAGATCAGAGAGTGCGTGTGTGTATGTCAGCCCTGCCTTCTGTTAAATGTCATCGTCCCGACAATTAGTCATTTCAAACATCACTGCCCCTCGGAGTTTATAATAGTCCCCTCGGCCCTTCCTCCCCTCCCCTCCCCTCTCTGTCTCTCGCCTGCATGTTGCACAAAGACCCAAAGGCAGGCTGGGGGCGTTCCCAACAGTGAGGCATGAACACCATGTCCATGGCTGCGAGCCATGTGTGTGTTATGTGTGCTGGCGGACAGGAGCCAGTAGAGGAGGAATTCTGGAGAATGTCCCAGTGTGCCTCTGAGCTCAGCGTCTGGCCTTGCTTTGTGGGGAATGTGGGGTTAGGTGTGTGTGTGTGTGTGTGTGTACTTAAGTTGTCTGCGTACACATGATGTAGATTGGCCTATACTTGTGGTCTATGAAAATATGCTACAGTACAAAATCTGTCATTTGTCACTTTAAGTTCATGAAGGTTTGTCACTGTTTTTGTCACCTTTTGCCAAAAGTTCTTGGACATGTTTGCTTAACAAACCGTCCAAAAACAACTTGATTTACAGTCTTTCTGTCCCCAAGACACCAGAGACAGAACTGGGAGCTTCTAGCATTTCTCTGAAAACTTCTAATAATGACCCCTTCAGTGCACAATATGTGACAACTTGGCAACATGCTACAAAACGAGCATCTCAGCCACTGCTGTTGTTCTTTCACACGTTGGCTGGTATCAGATATTAAGTCACTTTCAGACGTGGAAAAATAAACGAGGATTGACAATCAAGGTTTGCAACATGAACACGCAACAAATGTCTCAAGTGTATATCTGGCCTACAGTTAGACCTGATGAACTGTAATGTGATGTAAGGGAGATTATCTCATTTTGAGACTGAAGTATTTTTGGGTAGTAAGACAGTCCACTCATGGGAAGTGCATGAACTGTTTGATCAGCCTGTGTTTTTTTTTTCCTCAACTAATGAAGCTTGAAAATGGCAAAACCGAGTTTGCTAATGAAACTGCTGCTGACTTAAGAGCCTGAACTCACATCAATCACTTGTTTTTTTTTTGTAAACATCAAAGATGATAGACTACTGATATTTTAATAAATATATTAGTGTTCTTTTTACCCAGTGCAGACAACGTATATGATTCCAGCTGAAGCTATGAATCTTCAAAGAGCTTGTGTTCTGACAGAATGCACGAGAGATCTCTGTATGATATCAGGCATGAGGCATATCTGGGTGTATTATAGAGAAGAATGGAAGCATCAATATTTATGCATGGAGATGGCAGCGCTCCCCTGTTCCCACATGTAGCTTTTGTGCATCCTCTTAAAGGAACTCAAAGAAGATTGACTTTTTGTTCACTTTCCTGGTCTTTCACTTTTCTTGTAGTCTTATCACGTTCTTTTTCTTTTTTGCAACATATTTTCACCTGCAATAAGTTGGTCAAGTATCAATACAGACTGGTGTCAGTCAGCTAGACGGCAATTATAGGTGACACGAATGGTAACATGACCGTCCATGAACAGCTGCTGTCGACTGGAGCATTAACAGTCACTAGAAGCACGTTCACGGCCCTTTTTTTGTGAAAGTTTCCGTGTGGTACTCGTGTTATAGCCGAGGCTCCTCCAGTATGAAAGTGTCTGTGGGGGAGTATCGGTATGTAGCTGTAGCCCTGCTGTTTATTATATTAATGTTTATCCTACCGTCAGCACTCGTCTGACCCTGAATATCTTGTGGAGCTGTGAATATAGTACAGTTAGTAATCGGCGGGGCTTGTGTTGTGTTTACTGACGCACAAAAGGAATAAATCTTTGAGTTATTAGCATGACGTCGCCTCTCTGTTGTCTCTTTATCAGGCTTAGTAACGCTGCCAGCAGCTCTGTGAGAGCTACAAACTGAGGCTGCAGTTATTGCTGGTTTGATATTTATACTTGGCAGCATTTCTTCTTCTCTGTGAAACTAATGTACTGTTAATAAACATTGTAGCACCTCTGCTCAATACCCTGCAGATTATTCACTGAACACTTTGGTCCTTTGGCCGACAGTCTGTGAGACACTTGAGAGCCACTTCTACTCTTATCAGTTTTCATACCTCCTGACTTGCTAACATCTCTAAGTACAAAACGATGAAGTTGCCGATGTCCTCTTTCTATCCTTGGAAGAAAATCTTTTTTTTTTTCCTCTCTCTCCGCCACAACAAGCTTCATTGCACCACAGTGGCCCGGCCAGCCTAATGGCAACAAGCTGAGCCAAACTCATTTACACCTGAACGAGACGGAGCAGAGAAGAGGAGCGTTTCACACACTCTTCTGACATGACTACCCTCCCCTTTTTGCAGATGAACCCTATTTGACTCCAACTCTCATTGTGTTTCATCTCCTCCCTCCTGCTCTCCTTTCTGTCTTTCCCCTTTTTCCCTCTCATGCTTTTCAACACTAATCCTTTCTTTCAGTGTTTACACACCCCATCATGGTGGCAAGTTGCTGTGGAAACTGTTAAGCTGACTTTTTGGTGGATAGGTGGGCGGTTAATTGTTGACCAGGCAGCTTGCACACAAATTTTCGTTGGCCGAGGTCTTGCCCGATGCGAATGAGATGTCTTCCTTCTATCTGTCCGCAGTTCGGATCTGTTAGTAATGTTCGCAGCACAGATGCAAGTTGTAACTCGAGTCGAGACCTGCATCAATTAGAGTTGAACTGGTTTGCTGTTTTCGATCATATTTATGAGTAAAATGCAGCACTTGGGTTGGACTGTAATGTTCTGTTCTTCAGACAGGCCTAAACCTGCGATAACTGGTATTTTTTTTGGCCATATTGTCATCGTCTAAGTCGATATGCTGACTTTATTAGCAAACAGTTGGTTACTAAGACATCCAGCAGTTACAGAATTACATTATCATTCATTTGGAGTCGAGTCTCTGTCCACCTGATGAATAGAAGGCCAATATTCTCTGTCCTTTAGGGCTGTTTTCAGTCTCTACCAACGCCTGAGGGAAATACCTGCTGAACAGGTAGTGCTCAGTGGGTCTTTTATGTTCATATTCAGTTGGAGCTGTCTGATGATGATGATGTTCAGTGTGTAACCTTGTTGAACCCTCTCTGGACAGACAGGTTTGGTCACGGAACATGATAGATCGCTAGTGCTATCCATCCACCTAGCCCTCGTCTCATTGTTTTACAACCCATCAAAGAGTGAAATGAACAGTCCGGCATATTGATGGAATAATTGTAGATTTTTCATGTTTATTTTTTTTTATTTTAGCCCACTTGAATTTAATCCAGTATGCTCTGTTACTACCTAAACAATACTGGCCTGTCATGTTTTACTACCTAGTGGACAGGAATTTTAAAGTTTTCTTTTCTAACAACACACCCAAGCAGTTATTTTTACTGTCCAACCATTCAGTAAAATAAAGGGAAAGGGATAGTAAAACAGCCAGGAAAAAAGGAGTAGTGTTTGCTTTGGAGAAAAAGCAGAATGAAAGTCTCGGAAAATACCACAGTTAAAGATATTTTCCTTTTTTTTGTTTTATATGAACACGGTCAAACTGAAATCTACTGAAATCTATGCTGCTGCTGCTACTGTTGCTGGAGAGCTGGCACTATTTTCACAGCCAGTATTTGTGTGTATAACTGGTGTTGAGTGGTATGGGTGTGTGTGTGTGTGCACTGTTTATCAGTGCATTCTAGTATTACACTGGTGCTCTTTATCTCTTTATCTTTGGCTTGCGTGGCCTTTTTTTATTTCCTGAGCAGAGAGAGAGAGAGAGAGAGAGAGAGAGCACCACAAAAGGCAGAGACCAAAATGACGGCAGTCTGCGCTCCTGTCTGGAACTCGCTAGCTTGACGGCGTTGGGTAATAGGAAGTCAGATATTGTCAGTGGAAGGAATTCGGGTTGGCTTCTGACTAGTTCATTGAGCAATTGGTTTCCGCTCTGAGTGGACGATTCAATTTGGACACCTGCGTTTCCAATTAAATTAGATATAGAACGACTGTTTGCTCTGTCGCGTTCTCCCTCTGCTCCACCTCACTGTTCTGCTCCAGTTTTCTGTTTTATCACATCACTAGTCTAATTCTGTCCATCCTTAAAAATATATTCATTCCTCTCCTCTCCTCTCTGTTTTTTTTCCCCCCTTTTTGACCTGTCGGTGAACAACCGCTGTGGGCCTGGAGACATGTCCGCACCTTAAGGGCAGTTTATGTAGACACATACACCCTTCATGTTAAAACTAGGTCAGACAGCCCCAACAGTTTTATGCTAATCTGTTGGGTAAGCACAGCAGGGAGTCAGCACCCTTTTTTTTCCCCCCTGTATGTCTTGTTACTTAGGTATATATCTCATAATGAAGGGAATGTAGGGAGAAGGGGGCGGAGTTTAATGAACAGTAAATTGGAACATGTGAGCCAAAAAGACAGGCTTGTCCTAACCCCTCACTTCTAAGTAGGACATAACTGGGTCGTGTCGTCTCGTGGTGAGCTGATGTATATCCAGTGCACACATATGCCCAGATTTATTGGCATCATCCCTGGGCTGCAAAGGCTGAGAGTGTGTGTGTGTGTGTGTGTGTGTGTGTGTGTGTGTGTGTGTGTGTGTGTGTGTGTGTGGGAAGGAGGGGAGGGATTGGGAGTGCGTATTTACTGTCTCACCTCAGTGAGGGCAGACTAACTGACGCGCCATTGTCCCAAAATTTACCTCCCCTTCCTCCACTTTGTTCTCAATTAAGTGTTAGGGAGGTGTGCGCGCCTTCCAGCCTGCAGGACTCCGTAGTCCAACGGTGAATCAGGCACTCAGTCGTCCTTAACCACACTTTTCCCACACTCCATCTCCTTTTTTTAGTGTGCCATAAATCTGTCAAAAACTAGTCTCTGGCCTTTACAAAAAAAAAAAAGTTGGAAGAGTCAAACGCTCGAGAGGAAAAGGTTTAGTGCAGAAATGGACAGCTACATAAGGGATGGGAGGGGGGGTGAAGACCGGAGAACTCCACCGTTCACCTCACTGAAATGCCTCCAGTTAATTAGCATGGATTAATTATTAAACCTGCCTGTTCCTCCTGATTGTGTTTAAAAGTCATTCTGGGTTTTCATGTGTGAAAGATGACATGCAGGCTGCTTTAAATAGTCCCAGACTTTGGTGTCAGTGTTCATCATTATATGGGCTTACAATGTACATATATATACAGTATTCAATTGGATATTTCATCCAATTGAATACTGTATATGTCAAGGTAGTGTTAGAGTTCCTTTTTGGAAAGGAAATCTCCCCCAAAGGTCCACTTGAAGTTAATGAATGGAGCCGTTACACAGAGGAATGTGTGATTATTTATAATGCTGACGTGAGCCTTTTTTATAGTTGCACAATGTCGCCACGTGTTTACAGTAGTATTCACAAATGACAAATGTAACTGAGCTCATAGAGAATCATTGAGGGGGGAGAAAAAAGGGGCTCATTGTAGTTTTTGGTAGGACAGCTACACGTCAGGTCTTAATGAAACGCTTCTTATTTGAGCAGTAGTCTGTAACGGCTTTTCAACCACAACTTGGACCACTTTGTACTCGCTGTTCCTGTTGATGGAGAGTGTGCTTCCTGTCGCCCCTCTGTCTTCACCGCTGTCTGACAGGACCACTTGTCACCCCAGGCAACCCTTACCACGGAGACCAGCTTGTGCCAGCGGGGATTGGCTGGTTTCCAGCGAGTTTGTAGCACCATCGCGTCAGCACATCACCTCCCTCAGGAAAGCGCTGTCAGAGTGTTGCTGCCTGTGGTAGCATCAAACTTCTGCTCCACAGGTGGTACCGCAAGCAGTCATGTTCACTTCAACATTGCACTCAAAGTGATAATTGATTTTTTTTTTTTTCTTGTTGCCGATGATCCAGGCAGATTCTGCAATGTTCGAGGTGCTAAACTGGAGGAGAAATGAAGTATTATGTGGGTGCTGATTGAAATAAATGTCAATTTTCTGATTTGCGTAGGAGTTTTGGATGTGCCTTCTTTAACTCTGTGCTAACACACAGTTAGCATATGTTCAGAGTAAAAGCTATTAGCATTCCAAGATGTTGTGTACCCTTTAGTCTAATGATTCTTGTCCAATTCAAGTCATGTTTTTTTGGCTGTAATTTGGAGAAATGTGCAGTTGTCTTGTTGTTGTTAGGGAAAGTCTTTTCTAAAGTTTGTTATTTTGCAGTGTGCTGAAGTCAAATATTAAGGTCAAAGGTTTTTGAAACCCATGAGAGTGTTTTTTGGGGGGTTTTTGACAATAGAAATCACAATCAGCTGTGTGTTGAACCACAGCCAGCATTCAGAAACATCCACTAGCTTATGCATGACAATACACTCCCAGTACAGTGACATCACACAGCGGTGGTGTGAGAAGCTGGTTACTATGGAAACTATCTACATGCGGGGGCTGTGCTGGTGAGGATAGACTGATTGATAGGTGCTGTTAGGCCTGGCGGGAAGTACATCCATCTCTTCGGGGAGGGGGGCGGTCGGGCGGGTGGGGCGGCCTCGGTTCCACAGAGGCTCCACGTGCACCAAGAGTCTGCGATCTCAGGGTCCTTTTTATTTATTAGCGCAGTGTTCAGACGGTCACAAGGTGCAGGATGAATGGAGGTGTGATTTTTTTTTTTTTTTTTTTTTTTTTTTTTTACTACCAGTCGTGTGGGTCTGAGCTGCTAATCTTGTAAGCTGGTGTACTAAAGCACGAAGCTGCCTTTGCAGATGAAGGCTAATAAGATGTTGGAAGGAGGCGATGTGATCGTCCTGCCAAGATTTATCAGCCGTCCAATCCCACCGCACAGGTCGCCGAACCTTGTCTGTATTCCCTCAGAGGTCAACATGTCTCTCTGATACGGGCACTTACCATGTAGATGAATCTGCCACATGTCCCCGGGGCGTTCTTACAAAGGCTTTTCATTAAGTACACGGCAGTTAAATAAATTCAGATAGCAGCACTCCTTTTTTTCCACCCTGTCAGCTGCTACTCACTGGTGGATTTCATTATTTCCCCGGTCGCTGCTGTTTCAAAGGTCACTTACCCAGACCACAGCAAAGGAATTCACTGAAAGGTTCCTGCTAAAGTTCAGTCGAAGCAAAGCATGGGGATTTTTTTTTCTTTTTTCTAAAACATATCCACCATTGAGAAGATTCATCATCATTGATTCAAACAGAGACATTAACAGGAGACTTCTTGCATGCATCAGCTTTTCATTTGAGATCTTGATGTGAGCCGAGCCAATGGAACCGTTTCCTTTAAGCCATCCCACCGGTCATGTAGCCACAAGGGCAGCAGTTCATACCCGGAGGAATGTGTGAATGTGCGCCTCGTCCCGCTCCAGTCCATGAACGCACATCAGACTAGACGTCGTGTACTCGCCTCATATTTGTTAGGTAGGGGAGGGGGGGGGGCCTCGGTTTGTGGTAATGTGGTGCACTTTTAATAGACTGTAGAGAGAAGCAGCCCAGTCAGTCACAGAGGTGGCTTATTTGAATTGGCATGCAATTAAGCAACCGCTCCATCTGCAGTAGCACATTTTATTTGATTCATTATAATGATTCAAATAAACATCCAAATAATTGGATAAAATAATTATGTATTGATCAGAAACATGAACTGCATCAACATAAAGAACATACTATCACCATCATATTAAAATATGATTAGAAAAGAAGAGTGAAGAGAGTTCACACTAATGTAGAAAAGGTCAATAAATCATTAAAAGAGCATTGAGGCTACACGTCTGGTTAGACAGCTATTCAAAGAACAACAGTCAGGCTAGCTTATAGAAACTACAGCAAACTTTTCTTTTTAATCTTTACCCCTGTCAACAAGTGTATCATGTTTGCATGCGAGTGTAAATGCCCCCCGCTCACGTCCTTCACACAGTGTGGAAGTGGACTCTGAACAGCAGGGATTCAGCTCTACCAGATGGTCCATCCAGGTGGAGCAGTTTGACATCCATGAAGGGCCAGCAGTTAAGAGTCTGTCTGACATACACAGACATCACCTACCTCCATCATTTGGTGGGAGGGAAGAGTGCCGTGTTATACCGGCACACACTGACCTGTGTAAATATTTTAAATATGGTCTGCTGCTGCTTCTCTTTACACGTACTGTGCATCCAGAGTGATGGTAATCAGGTAATTAGAGTGGCAATGAATTAAGTCTACTGCTGAAAAATGAAACTGTACAATATATAGATGTGCTCATTGCAACCACCTTTAGTCACTACAGTGTTTCCCCCTAGGATTTCTATCAGGGAGTGGTGGGTGTCAGGGTGGGCGTGCAGGGTTTTTCCCCAGGTTTCTGGACGGCTTAAGTGCCCCTCCCCTCTCCTCCCCTCTCCTCCCTTTGACTAAGAATTATGCATTCATATAATTTTGGACTCTTGGACCAGGGTCAGCCTGCCCCTCTAAGGCAGAAGAAACACTGCACTAAATGTTAAAATAAAGCAAGCAAGCATTCATCTACAATTATTCCTGACAGTCCTGGAAAAGCGTTCTAAGACAGTCAGACTCATCACGGATGAGTAACACGTGTCAGTCGCTGTCAGTTTTCAAGGATGTGAGTATTAATGGAGGCAACCTGCTTTACAGTCTTTGTGAGTAAAAGGACAAATTGATTTCAGCGTGTATGCTAGTGACTGACGCAGCTGCACAGAGGAAATGTGTTCTAACAAGCAGGGCTGCAACTGACGATTTTCATTATCGATTATTTCTCAATGAATCAATTTGTTGTTTGGTCCATAAAATGTCAGAAAATCATGAAAAAATGTCAATCACTGTTTCCTAGAAGAGTTATTTAGTTTGCTAAACGACAAAATGCAAGTCTGTCTTGCTTTTAGTGAAAGTGAGAAGCCTTTTCATGCCTGTGCAGCAGTTATGTGATCATCTGCCCCCCCCCCATTGTTATGAACATGATATTCTCTGGAAGGGAGGGAATTTCTTAAATTTGAACTCAAGAATGAACTGATTGGAATTTAGTGTTTTTTTAAAAAGTCACTGTGACCTGAAAAACACATTTTTGACCATAAATCAAGAATTCATCTGCTGATAAAGATAAAGTTTCACACAAACGTCTAATAGGATGATAAAGAGATGACATTTTATCTCAAAGGTCAACTTCACTGTGACATCATAATGTTCAGTAAAAACACTTTGCTGGCCGTTATTCAGCACTATAATTCAGGAACAGAAAGGAAGCTTGTGACCATAGTTCATATTGGTCAGATACTGAAGTAGTGACACTAATCTCTGGTTCCCACCTTGAAACTGTGGTCATTTCAGTCCTTCAAAGTTTTCACTACAAATATTACGAGTCTGGACGGACATGAATGTAAACTGCAACTTGACTGCTTGGCAGAGGCAGTATTTCTAGTTTGAACCTGCTCCATGTTGTTTTCACTATCAGCGAACACTACTGTCAGCAGTGACGCGTAGGGACAGAATACATACAGAGGTGTCCGCTACTGACTCAGGTGTATAAATCAGCTTGAAGTGTAACAAGCTAAATCAGATCCAAAGTCTGTTGACACACTTGCAGCTTGTTACTCACCAGTTGAACCCTAACCATCTCTCTCTCTCGTCCCTCACAGCGGAGCCCCCTCCCCCTCATGGACCTGTGCAGGCGAGTAGCTCGTCTGGCTCTGGGCAGGGAGCGCATCCATCACATCGACACACTCCCACTGCCGCAGACTCTCAAGAACTACCTCCAGTACCAGTGACCACACACATACATACACACACACACATACACAGATGGGAAGAAACTGAGGCCCATTTCTTGTTACAGTAACCAGCCTCCAAACTGAACTTAATCATAAACCATCAAGACATCTGCTGTGGATGGGTGACGATGACATTGACTGCGAACAGGCGGGTGGTGAAGATGGCGCTGCAAGGGGTTCTGTTTACACCAATTTGGGGGTTTGGATGTTTTTATCTCCTGGTTTTCAGCTTTTTTTGTTTTGTTTTTGTTTTGTTTAGTTTTGTTTGTTTCTGACTGCTGTCTTTTCCTGGACGGACGACTGTAGAGGAGCTGATGCATCACATGAAGGCAGTTTCCTGTAAATCACAAAGTCAACCTACATGTCCTCAGTTTGAAAGACCGTAAATGCTGTGGTTTACCCTGAGATCTGTAGAGAGAGAGAGGAGAGAGAGAGAGAGAGACAACCCCCCCACACACTGCTTTGAACGTTTTTTTTTTTTCTTTTTCTTTTTGCTATTTTAGTCCGTGTGTTACACACTGTAGCACACATGGATTACATACATGCAGTTTATATGTGTGTGTCACGAGTGTGCAGAAACAAAGCCCTCACTGTCTGTAGTAAGAAAACAACTCAGTGACAAGCAGGCAGTTCCCACATACAGGCTAAATAACACAATCCCAATCTGTTCTGAACATTTTGAATCCCCACCTCCCTCCTGCCAGTCTCTCTCTCTCCCTCTCTCCCTCCCTCTCTCTCTCTCTCCTCTCTTTCTCTCTTGTTTGATTTAAGCCTCCATCAGGTTTGGTTGAACTCGAAGGACTGCGCCCGCTGTTTATCGGCTCTCCAGCTCCTGTAACGCTGATAGAGATTGATCTGAAGGTCTTGGACTGCTAATGTGCCTGTTCTGAGACACACACACACACACACACACACACACACACACACACACACACACACACACACACACACACAAAGAAGCACATGACACTTCTGCATTATCAAAAGACAGTTCTTTCCCTCCTTCAAAGTTTTAAATGCTGCTTTTCTATCTTTTTCTTGCACCGTCTTACACTCGTGGGTTTTTAATCTCTGATTTACTTTAGAAAATTATCTTATGATGAGATTTTTTTAATGTTCTCTTTTTTTTTTTTTTTTTTTTCTATGGATTTTGAGATTTGTTTGGGGGGGGGGGGGGGGGGGGGGGGCAGGATGTCTCGCAGGTATAGGTGGAAGAATGTGCTGCCATGAGAATCTTTTAAATGTGAATAAGAATAAACTCAGCTAAACTCACACTGCCTCACCATGTCTGCTCTTTGATTATCATGAACTCTCATTTCATCCAAAGGCTTAGTATTTTTGGGTTTTGGGGGACATGCTGTTTTGCTTTCTTGCTATGAGAAGATTGATGTCACTCTCATGTCTGAATGTTAAATTATAAACTGGAGCCATGAGACCATTAGCTTAGTTTAGCACAAAGGCTGGAAACAAGGGGAAACAGCTAGCCTGGTTCTGTCCAAACTTAACAAAAATATGTCTATCAGCTCTAAAAGCTCACGCTGTATCTCATTTGTTGTTTTTTTGAGGCAATGACTTCTTGGTTGATTTTCTTCCAGTCTTTGTGCTAAGCTAAGCTAATTGGCTGCCAGCGCTAGCTTCATATTTACCATATGAGAATGTTTTTAGTAACTCCGGACAAGAAAGTAAATAACCCAATCTATCAAAGTTATTCCTTTAATTTTCTCCTTTTGTGTTATTTTAGTGATGCATTATAAAAGTTACTTTATCAACACTGATGTCGTCATTTTTTTTTTGGAAAGACAAATTACACCACATCACATCAAGCCTCGCAACATGCTCTGCTCTGATGGGCCGTCCTTTTGTTGCTGTCAAAGCCCCAGATGCTGGTTTTGGTGTAAAGTTGAAACAAGCTGGCTTTAAACTGGATTCCCCATCGCAGGGCAGGACTTTGAACACAGAACAAAGCCTGTTGTGTGATCAAAGTTCAGCTCAGCATGGCTTTCCCTGGCACTGCCAACAGAAAATCCATTAATGTTGCGCAGCAGAAAGCAGCCTGTGTTGATAAATATCATAATCTGTCTGTGCTTTTAGCTGCGTGAGAGAGAGAGAGAGAGGAAGATGACCTGCACTAAAGCTGCATAATATTTGACCAGTTAATGCTTTAATAATAACAGAAAAGTATCTATTCAACAAGATGGACTTAAATAATGATCGTTGTCTGAACAACATGTCCCAGCACATGTTCATTAATATCAAAACAAACACCAGTTAAAAACATTTGTGACTGAAATGTGAGTCGCTCCAGAGACTCTGCTGTTAATGTGCAACTGAGCCTCGACTGTAGCACGTCTGCCTCAGTACATATAGTAGTGCTGTTCAATAATGCAGGGGCCAGCCCTTTAAAGGATTATTGAACACGCCTGAAAGTTGATGACTTGTTTGATCTGGTTAAAAGTGATTTGGCTTTGCTAGATCCATATTTAGCTGCCTCTCGACAGCGAGGCTTCACTTCAATTCATCTCGCTGTCTTTCCTCCACCACTTTTTCTGCCAACCTTCTTCTTCTTCTGCCTTCCCTTAAACAACCCCCCTCTCAGGCTATTTAAATCCCATTTCCCTTTTTCTTTTTTTTCTGTAAAGCATATTTTCCACCATAGAGCTTTATCTTCTGCTTCACCTGCTCTGACTGGAAGGCAGGCAAATTGTGTTTGAGCTATGAGAAGTTTTTGTGGTAAAATAATTGTCTATCACACCGTATTCGTCTTCCTCATCCATTTCCTCCTGCAAGGCTAACCCTCTATGCACGCGTGTCATACATATGCATATATGGAGAGTGGCAGACTGAGCCGAGGAAGAGATGGATGGTTGGAGTCAGGTTGTCCGCCACAGAGACGGGCAGAGATCCATAATTTATGGAGGGGGGGGGGGGGGGGGGGGGATCCTTTGCCGGCTCTGCTTGGTAAGTCGTGTAAAAGCGAACATTTCTCTGCTGTCCTCTCTAGATCACACATGGAGATATCTTCAGAGGACAAAATTCCTCAAAGTAGAAGATGTTTCTTTGACCTAGTTGAGGATTTTCTACAGTCATAGATGATAAGGATGTGACTGTTAAATGTTCATGTCCAATCTGTGTTCAGCACCAACATCAAAGATGCAGCGTTTGCTCCAGTTTTGTTGACTTCTGGTTTGTAGTTGTAGAGTTTCAGAAAACAACTCGACATAGATTTTGGACTTTTTTCATGTTATCTTTTTTTTTTTTTTTTACAATTACAATGCTAGTAATGAAGTATTTTTCTGTTGTTCAAAAAAAAAAAAAAAAGCCCCTATGGATAGCTGTTAGTCATAGTTTCAATAAGACTCTGTAGGACAGCTATACAGTCTCCTCACTCCCACACACACATGTCCTGGGGAAAGAAACACTGAACTGAATGTCACATACAGACTCGAGCAAAATTCACTGAGTAAAATTTTTTTTTTTCAACAAATAGAAACTTATGTCAATACAGTAAGTTTAAGGATAGTATATTAACATAAAAATAAAAATTGGATAGCTGCAACTATCAATAATTTCCATCATGGGTTAATCTGGGTTAATCATTTCTCAGCTCAGTGATGAATTGTTTGTCATGAGAAATGCCCGTCACTCATTTCACAGAAGCCCAGCTGACATATTTAAAGCACTTGTTTTGTGCAACAAACAGCTTTGAACAGTTCATTCAGTTTAGTGTCATATAAAGAGAACACATGCACACTTCACACATGCAGGAACTTGTCATTTCTTTCCTCAAAAATAACTTGTAGAACATTATAAACCGACAAAAGATCAACAAAACTGTCACCTTTTAATGTTCTTTTGCTCAACTAATGGATGATAAGCAGACCGTCTCTGCTTCATGCATTCATGATGTTGCACTGACTTGCACACCAACAATCGCACACAATCACACACACTACAGGGTGACTCTTTCACCCTGTAGTGTTATAATATATCTTTGATCCTTCAGTGGCCGGTTATAATCTTTGTCTTACAACTGTTACTGTGTTGTTACATTTTGAAATGTTCAGATGGCCGATTTCTCAAGAATAATGTTTATTTGAAAATCGCTGCACGTCTCAGCGTCTTGTGGAGCGGCTGATGAGATGAGCGGTGTTCAGTGTTCATCATCATGAGAAGAGAGAGAAGAGTCCTCGGTCTCAGAACAAAAGAGTTTGTTGTTGCCAGATGAGTTTGTCTAAAGGTAAAGTTTAACATTATACCACTGTATACTTTTGGAACTTTATATGTAATTAAAAACAGTCTTCATTAGATTAAGCTTTATTGTAAATATACACTAGAGTGAAGATAAAAATGTGTGTCATAGGGCTGTAGTCTGCTGGTCGACTAGTCGATTAATTGGTCGATACGCTCCCGCCCGACTAAATTCTGATTGGTCGACCAATCTCCGTGTTACTTTCATAAGGAGAAAAGTGCTACATCAGCAGCTTTTCTAGGATTAATCCATTATTTCCTGCAGCGGGAGGGGACAGACTAACAAACTACCTGTGTATTCAAAACACCCCGCTGTTTTCACAACTTTGGACTCGCCCCAAACTCAGACTTCTGGCTGTTTCTCCTACAATTATATCAACAAGAACCCCCCCCCCCCCCCCCCCCCCCCCCCCCCACCCCCCCCCCAAAAAAAAAAAATAATGCCAGAATTAACGCCAAATATCCACTCATTCAGGAAATATTTAGCGTTTGGGAGTCTGTGCAGCGCGTGAGTCAACCGCTGTGTTGTTGCCATGGGAAACGAGCAACTCTGTTTAAGTTACACGGCCTCGCGTAGCTTGTTTGCTTAGGCAAGTTGGACACAGGAGAAAGTGACGGTGGATACGAGCGGAGCAGAGGAAAAGTTTAGCGGTAAGTTGTCAGTCTGGCAGTAAATGTACAGCACAGACTACAGTGTGTCAGTTAAATGCTAAAAAGTCACGTCTGTTGTTTCTCCAATTGCTGGAAAAGTGAAGGGAGTTAGCTCCAAAGTTAGCAACGATGGATTAGCCTAGGCCTGAAGACGCTTAACAGAGAAATACAGACTGCTGAGTTCACGGTTCAAACCCCCCCCATCATCGATTAGTCGCTGATTATTTACAATTTTAGTCGACCAAGATTTTCTTTGGTTGACTACAGCCCTAAGTGTGTCAGCTCACAGTCAGTGTGGTTGAAAGTTGTTTTTTTTTGTCTTGTTCAGCTGTGGATTGTTTGAGTTGAGATGATTTAGTCACAGAACAGTTGAAGTGTAACACCAGACCTCAGCAGAGCTGGTGATGTCAGACATGAACGCTATCTCAACTGTAAAGTGGACGACGTCCTGGGTTGAACTTGCCAAGTTCAAACTCCAAGGGCACCGAGTCTGAACTTGATGAACTCAACTGAGAAAAAAAAACTTCATGCTTTGTTTTGGGTTTAATAGAAAAAGATCTTTGTGTTTATTCCTCAGGTGAGAAATACTGTGAGCAACCACCAGCTGTACTGCTGCATTAAAAAAGCCCTTATAATGGAGGACTCATGAATACATACTGATATGATTCAGCCAGGGATGATTAATCAATTTCTCTGAGTCAGTATACATACCCATTATAAAAGTGAAAAGCCTTGAATCATCTCACTTTAAAAGATTCAGTGAATGTTCACTATTTTTGCTTGTCAAACAGACCTCATTATCACAATTTTCTTTTGATTGATTAATCTACAAACTGATTGTTTCAGCACCAGATTCATCCATTCAATACACGCAGCAGCAAGCTCAGCCTTCATACATGGCGCACACTCCAGTCAGCTATCAAACGCAGCACAAACACTCTTTTAAATGCTACCTGCACAGTCTGTTCCCTGGCTGGAACATCGTGCTAATAACAGGAGGAAAGTAAAGAGAAAATGAACAAAAGATGCCAGAAAAAAGTAGGAAGAGGGGGGGGGGGTGGTATTAGAGAAATGAGAGGAGAGCGAGCCGGGTTGAAGGAGAACGGGCAGGGGTGGAAGAGGGTGAAAATGGAAAAAAAAAAAAAAAATGGAAATACAAGAAGGCGATGGTGGAACGAGTGAGGAAAGAAAGGGCTATTTTCAGCTGTGCTGCTGTGTACTTGTTTTCAACATGTGAAGCAGAGATAACATAATGACACACGCTCACACACTTACTGCTGGATATATGGAAGAAAGACACAACAATCAAACATACAGAGGCATCAGCTGTAGGGCTTTTTATGTAAACATCAGCTTAATGAGCATATACATGATCCCAACACTGATCTCTTCATTTCAGCAACACTGGTTTTGAATGTTACTTGTAGTTTTATGTGAAGGTATGCATGAGTCATGGCTCTTATCTCTGTCACACACACTCACACACACACACACACACACATAGACTCGCAGCAGGGAAACTCAGTGTGAGGCCCAATAATAACAGTGCGGTGCCTTTTTCTTTTATCCATCCTTCATCTTTTTTTCTATCTATCTCCTCTGAACCATCAGAGTGTCCACCTGTACACCTTCAAGCTTTTTTTTTTTTAAACTTCTGTGTACTCTTGCTGCTGAACAAAAGAAGAAAAAAAAGGACTGGCTGTTTAACTTTAGCCAGAGGAGAGTCACATTTTCTTTTTTTTCTTTTCTTTCTTTTATTTCATCTGGTTGTAAAGTGTAAGCGAGAAATAAAACGAGCTTATAGGAAATTCTCATCCAGCGTGCCTGTTAATATTTTCAGAGGGTTCCAGTCGGACCTCCTGCCTGCTATCTCAACCTTTTCAAATGTCACCTGCTGCCTATTAGGCAAAAACAAACCACCTTACTGCAAGAGTGCATCTAAAATTAGTGATAACATATCCGCAGGCGTACAAACACACACATACACACACACACACACAACTAGGTTAATTAATGGCCGCAGCCCAAAGGCAATAAAACTGACTCTCGTCTGTCTGTTAAATATCATGGTTTTGTGAGCATTGGCAGTGTCCACAATTAGTTTGGGAGTCGACATCACACCACTCGGCCGAGAGGGTGACCTCATAATCTCGTCAGAGCGACGCACAGCAGCCACTGTTGACTCTGAATGTGCCAAAAGCTTTTTAAAATCCTCCGTATCTACACGCACTCTCGCTCTCTGTGTGACATCAGCATTGCAGTGTGCAATGTCATCTGTGCCCACTGGCCAGTTCTGTCTCTTAAACTCTGTTAAACGTACAAAAACCAGCAAACATCAGGCAGGATTGGAGGTTCGTGGCCTTTAATACTGATTTCCAGGTTCAGATGGCTTCGTGACAATAAAAAACAGCTCCCCCAGATGTTTGTTTTTAACAGAAAAGCCTTTTTCTTGTCCACTGCGTGCTGATAGATGTTGCTGGTGGTAAGATTTCAGTCACATACTGTTGTGCAAGTTGTCAGGTTAGTTTAACTTTGGTAGAAATGAATGAACATCACAAAGAAAGCTCCGTCGGAAAAAAAATGTGAAACTTACGTGATTATGTAAAAACAAAAAATTGATCAAACACATAACCTGCATCTCCATCTGCATATGAATGGTCCCCACATGTGGTCTTGACCCCAGACTGATGAAATGTGCTGAAATGTTTCAGTATTTGTTGCATTGCTGCTGCCACCTTTTGGTCATCTGTAGTCGTAACACCATGGTTTGGTTTTACCGTTAAAGGACAGCTTCACAATATTTCAAGTCTCAACAGTATTGAGGTTCCTGTATGAACATTAAAACAGCTGTAATCATTCCTCCATCTAAAGATCCCTTCATAATGCACTTCCAGTTTAAGTGACAGAGGACAAAACCCACAGTCCTCCTTCTGTGCAAAAATGTATCCAGAAGTTTATTTGAAGCTAATATGAAGCTTCAGTCATCCAAATGAGTCACATCGAGTCGATCTTTTAAAGTCATTGTTTTTAGTGCCAAAGTTCTTCTTTTCATTACGATCCTCCCACTGCAGCTCAACAGAGAAACACTGTCAGGGGAAATAAAAAGAGGGAATTTCAATCTAAAAATAAAATAAGTTTAGAAGATATCCATTTGATTTAACTCTGACTGCTGATGCATCATATTAGCTTGAGATCATTTTCAAACAAAACAAGAGTTGTGGGTTTTGTCCCCCCCATCACTTACACTGTAAGGATATTTGAATGGGATCTTTAAATGGCTGGTGTCAGCAGGAGGGATGATTACAGCGAGCAACACCGCTTCCATCGTTCATATGGGCACCTGATGATGGTATTAAAACAGAGCTGAAAAACTGTGAACTTGTCCTTTAACCTGAACTGTGAGACAGAGAGAGAGAAATCCATGAGAGGAGTTTTTACTGCAGTGTTTTAGTATTACATTAGTGAGTGTTAAGTCTATGACATGTCAGAAAATAGTTTAAAAAAAACAACAAAAAAACAGACAAACATCAGATTGTTTCCAGAGTCTAAGAAACTCAATAATGTTCAGTGTTAAAATGACGTAAACTAGTGATCAGACGTTTTTTGAACATCACCTCGTTTTTTCCAGCTTTTATTGAAATGTAAGCAGTTCCAGTCCAGCGAATAACAAATGGTACAAAGCTTAGAAGAAAAGAACAAGACAGCTCATGGAACCGGTTTAGGATGAACTGGACAGAACGGTGAAAGCAAAGCAGCCAGCAGGTGTAACACATTTGTGTTGGGAGGAACTTTCCCAACAATATTTGATTTCCATTGTAGATTCAATTTAGTTCAACAAAAAAGATTCCATGATCTCTGTTTGTTTTTGTTTTTTTTTTTATCTCCAATTGTTTGTACATTGAGACAAACTGTATAAATTTCAGTACGAACTGGAAAAACTGAGTTGTTCTAAAACTTTTGACCAAATAGTGTAAAACAGAGAACAACCGTTGCTATGGAGACGCTGGAACCACAATGTTTTGACTTTTACTTGATGAATAATGTCGAATTAGTTTCATTTTCAACAAGCTGAAAAGTTTTTAGTCCCTCAAACTCGAAAAATGCTCTATCCTACATTTCCCATAATGCATCCAGTAGCATCTTTTCACTAGCCCCCACTTAAACACCCACCCACTCAAATATAACGCCCCCAGTTTGTGCCGCTGACTTTCTGTTATAACTCTGCAGTGTCGGTTGTGTGACTGTTTTCAGATGAGTAGCTCTCCTCATTTCCAGTTAACTGACCTATAAAATTAGTAGAATTCCCCCTTTTTAATTTTTAGCCACTTCATGTGTTGATTAGTTTCATTTTGAAGAGTGCCATGACTCATTTCCCAGACTCTACTCTTATGGTGGCTTCATAATGAGCGCTAAGTGGATGAGCATGTCCTCCACAGTTGAAGTGGGGTTGGAGCTGCTGGCCACTGGAGTGTGAGCCACTGTAATTGTCTGACAGTCCAGAGCAGACGTGTAATCCCACAGAGTCAGAGAGAGAGGGTTTGTTTATGAGGTGATTATAAAAGGGATTTAGCGTGCCAGTTTCTGCTGCAGAGGAGGAAGAAAAGACCATTTCAAACTGGCTGACACATTAATCTCAACTCAAGGTCCATTTTCTTGCATCTTCCGGATCTTTCGGCTGTTTTTCTTTTGCCATGCGATGCAATTTAGAAGCTACAGAACAAGCTTTCTGTAAGTCTTAAGCACGTTACGTGAAAATGCATTTATAACATTCATGCTGTGGGGGGAGTTTGGCTGTGATGTATGCAGGCATATTCATGTTTACAGTGACCTCAAGTATCAGTAAAACATCAGTTGGGGTTTAGAGGTTTGTTGTGAAAGCAGCAGTTCAGCATCAAGCCCTGTAGGTGAGTTGGGGAAGTTTGTACAATAAATAGTGATATTTAGAGGATTCATACAAAACTGCTGCGTGTTTACTCGGAAAAGTATTTTCAGTTCCTAACTGCTGTCATGTGTGTGAACCCGTCTCAGGCCAAATATGACGGCGTTTTTTCCAAAGCGGTTTTCATTTCCTCTTGTTTTCCTGGAAAGCTGACATGACTTTTGTTCTTAGGAAGCAAATTTGGTGAGTGAGATATTGGTCTTCTCTACCACTTGTTGACTGATGTACTTCACACACTGCTACAGTAGCTACCAGTCTTTCGCAACGTTGCTGCCGCCTGCCAGCAGAGGATTTCTGCTGATCAGAAAGTCTTCCAGCCCGTTTCAAGGTCCAGGTGCAGTTAAGGAGCTCAGCCTGGCTCTTGCTGAGGTGGAAGTTTTTTGTGCGTATAGAATTATGTTTGTTCCTCACAGCTCTGAGCATGCGATTGGACATTTTGAGCACATAAGATTTTTTTTTTTTTGCAAGCACATGAATGATACTTACAAAAAAAGGAATCATTTAATTTGAGCAAACAAAAAATCTATTTTTGTGTTCTACATGTTTGCTTTTATTCATGTAATTACACAATAGTAAACTTTCTTGTTCAAGTTCATTCATCCCCCCCCCCCTCAGATTCTACTCTGTGCACACTCAGGTTCACCTGCACGCTTACTCAACCTGACTGTTATAATGTGACACAATGCAGCCAATCAGAAAATTGGAATATATTATTTCTGATTGGCTTTTTTCGTCTCCAATCTGTTCGCTATTGTTTTCTAGGGAAATAAGGAAGTACTGTGAGAAGGGTTGTACAGTTCATACAGTTTTGGTCGTATACTCAGTCAAATCTTCAGTAGAGAACATTAACACCTACATCAGAAAATATCTCAGCGAGAAACATCCAATCACAGAGCTTCATTCGTAATTCTGCCGCACGCTCCACTCACAGCAGGTGAAAGCTGAAGATCAAGCGCTTGAGAAAACTGGAAAATTGATCAGCGGTCTAAATCAATTCACTTTTGAAATGTGGGTGAATTTCGGATGAATATGCATGAAAACTTGGGAGCACGCAGATGTTGAGGGAGACCGAACGAGTAAAACTGAGGTTGTTATTGTGCCCTTATGTGGATAATAGCACAACAACAGAGAGAAATTCATTGAGGACAGATGGGATTTGTTTACTCAAGTTAAATTATTCATTACAGGATGATAATGTTTGGTTTTTCTTTGTTTTTTTTTTTTTTTTTCCACAAAAGATAACTTTCTGTGCATGTTTGAAAGATTGATTTGAGACATGAATATTCTTGTGCTGAGGTGTCAGCATTGTGGTAAAAACCCTGCAGGCTTTATGGGCTGCAGGGCCAGTTTGTTGAGTCCAGTTGATCCATAGTGCAGCTTATCTGCGGTTTGTCCACAGCCTGTAGGTCTCTTTACCATGTGTGAGCTGTCTTTATGTGGAATGTATAAAAATGCATTCATGGCTGCACTTTGAATGCATGCAGATCTTTTTTTTTTTTTTTTTACTGGAGCTCAGATTCTTTATTTTCTAGTGAAATGTTAATAAGAAGTTCTAAAGCAATGAAACAGCCTTTGCTCAGCGTTGGTATTATGCTCCGGGACACTGGCAGGCTTAAAGGCCACAGCTCAGTGTGGAAACACATTTCAGTCGATTCTCACACACAAAAAGTCATGCTGCATCGGCCCTGGACTCTCCAGTGTGCACCGGCTCACTGGCTGAACTTTTCAAATCCTTTGCACAACAGTCACCACTTTGTGACCATCTGTTGTTACTTTAAAATATCACACGACTGCTTGTATTCTGTTGTGGGAAAGCAGCTCCGCTTCCATCCTCTGGTTCACCGTCTTTGTTTTCACTACCATGATCGCGTCTCATGCCCAGCCTTTTCCAGATGAATTACTGTGAGGTTTGGCTTTGTCAGAGAGCGGGTCTGCTCATGTGTGAGCAAATCAAACAGTGTCCTCACGCGCCCTCAGTCGCATTTGATGCTCCTTCATCACTGCTCTTTTTAGATACTCAAGGTTACAATTAAGGATTGAAGATTTTCTGCATTCTCACTGCATCAGAGTGTAAAGACACAGCTGATAAATAATGTATACGGGAATAAAAGCACTCTGTTCTGTTCTGTTTCAGGCAAGAAACAGAAAGTTTATTGTTTCATCTTAACTCTACTATTTTCTTTATGTGTGTTCTAGGTTAACAATACTGTTGCACTTTTCAGTTGCAGTTTCACTATGAATGGAAAGTGTGGTACAAATTAAATGTATTATTGTTATTATTATTACTGTTGCCTCAACTTCTGCTCGCAGGATGCTTCTGTGGTTGGACAGGATGACATAACCGTGCAGCTAAGAAGCAACATCTGTGCATCTGACCTGGCTGAAGAGGATTTGAAAGGACAAAAGTGATAATGACAGCAGTCTGAACACCAGAGTTGTTTGATGCAGTGAAGGGATTTCGCAGAATCTCAAATCTGTTTGTGTTTGCGGGTCGAGAGTGAAGGTGACAGTGCCTGCGGCTTCCCTCCCTCCTCCTCTCCTCTACGCTCTGCTCTATACTCTGGATAATCAAAAGCTCTGTGAATATTTTAATTATTTCATATTGAGTTGATGTGTTGCTGCCAGTTTATGCAAACAGTTAGTCTCCCAGGCCATCATTTACGTTCATTTTAGAACAGCTAGGATTGTTTCTGTAACACAGAGTTATAAAAAAATCATGATAATCCTTGATTGGCTCAAGGCCAAAATCTAAAATTCATTCATTCATTTCTCAGTGTGTCTGACAAAGTGTGAAAAGCATTGGGACACATGCATCTGAATTTACCAATGGCTTAAAAATGATCATATTTATTTATGCAGTTGAAGTCAATACCCACTAGATGGAGACACTCTATTGATAATGGACTCATACTCCTAGCAGCCCTCAGCACATCTCCAGTAATGTGTTTTCATGGTCTAAAAATTACTGGCAGTGAAATTCATTCAGTTTAAAATCGATCGAGCTCTTATTTCTGTTAAAAGTGGAACGAAAACACCAACAAAAAATGAAATAACATGAGTGAACAGCATTTACATCTTGGATGATAATGTCCCACTGGCTAAATGTTTTAAAAATGGTAACATTGATTAGGTGTTTTGTTTGTATTACCTTCTCAAAATTGCTGTAATTACAGCAGTCATCCTGAAGTCAAGTCAGTTCTTGTTTGTATCACATTCACAGTGCAGCAACACAACATCATCTGTCCTTCAGAAAGAGAAAAACCCTTTAACAGCAGAAAACATGGAGGAAACCTCAGGAAGAGTGTGTGTGCAGAATAAAGTGGTAGCAAAAACATACATGAAGAATCTGAGAAATTCTAAAGCATCGCAAAAATATCTTTTATACTCATTGCAGTTTTTGTGTCAATGATCAATTCTCTGAGCCGGAGTTCATTATCTTCAGAAGTATTCTCAACATACTGTAGCTGTTTCTATATATTTCACTGCAGATGCATCTATTTATTAATTAGATATGGTATATGAATTGTATTTATTCATATTGCATTTATCTGCACTTGCAGACAGATATACCGTTCTTAAAGGTCACAAATCTGTACTGCATACTAATTCTAAGGAGGTTTGAGTATGACTTGTACTCAAAATAGTCAATATACATTCTAAAAGATTATTTATTTATGAGTGTGCTGTTGATGTACACTGTTCTCCCACAATGCAATGCCCAAAAGAAATAGAGGAGCTGCTCACAGCTGGAAAAAAGTAATGATGGATGGCGGTGAGACATCTTGGTTTCTGGTATACTAACTCTACTGTATACTGTAGATTAGTATATACTGTGTACAGTTAGTATGTAGTATGGAAGTGAGCCACAGTGACTTCTGGGGGTCATTTGCCTTTAATCTTCACACATGTTCAGGTGGAAAGATCCCACTTCCCCCCCCCCTCCCACAGCAGCACAAACTTGTTTTTGTCACTTTTGGGGACACTGCATTGACTAATATTAATTTCCTGTTGCTATAAGAAACTCCATGCCTACAAACCCTTAACCCTAATCTTACCCCACCATTAACCACAAACTAATTCTTAACCCTAACATCTGATATATAATTATTTGTAATGAGTCTAACAGGCTTGGAGTGTTGCTGTCTGTGGTGCTGATCAGCACTTCAGTACCAAGGAGAGCACACGTTCCTGAGTGTTCATTGAACAGTTTCAATAGCCAGAAACCAAACAGAGTATGAAGACAGCACAGCTCCATTAATAGTACAGGCTTGTTCTTCATACCAACATTAGACCGAGCTCTCTAAAAGCATTTCTCTTCTTTCGCACTAAGAAACAGACACAACCAACACGTCTGATAATATGTTTGTACTTACCTCGGCCTGCGTTATGTGCCTTGATGGATGGTACAATTATAGCATAATTACAACATGAAATACACAGATGACTGTGTGGAGCGGACTTCTTCTGTTTTGTAGTCTCCAGTGAAATATCCATTTATGTGTCTAACCAGCACTTGTACTGCAGAGGCCCCACTGCTGCAGCTTCATGGACTTAGTTTAGAAATAATAACTAACAATAAGCAGCCTGAGCCCGACACTCAGTGCAATTCTTTGTCTCATTGATACAGCCAAAACATACTAAATACCCCCTTTACTGCTGCTGGAGGAAGAATCTGCATACTATTAATATTTTGTACAACTTTCCTGTTTGCTGGCTTCATCATGGTTAAGTCTTTTCTAAAAGAATAAAGGTAATCCTGTGAGGATCAGTGCTGTGCCTTCCCTTGAAGACGATAAGTGGTTTAGAAATAAATGGATGATTGAATTTAATCAAAGTGATTTCTTTAGAGAAACATTGCCTGTAGAAATTTACACTTAAGCAGGACTACAGAGAACAGTGGATCAAATCAAATACTATTATGCAGTTATTAGACTTTATAAATATAACAGCACATCCATTTTTTAAAAACCAAGGTCAGATGTTTTTAATGAGCTATAGTTTAATATTCTAAATTAAGAAATTTTTTAACTGTGCAGAACATTAGTGTGATCTGCAAATATCCTTCAGATTTATCACATGTCGTTTTCTACATTTTTAAAAAGGTTATAAACTTTCATTATAAGATTATGGACTTAAAGGATTATATTGTAATTATACTGTACAAATAATGTAATACTGGCTGAAGGAAACATCAAGCTTGTCAAATGCACAACAGAAACAGACACACACACTCACACACACATACGCAATCACACAAAAGCACCCACAATCACACAAGTCAAGTCGACCCACAGCTAGATTCCAAAACAAGTTTTTATTGGCCAATTTACAGAAAGTGCTGTAGTGACCATTCCAAAGAAAAACAGACCAAAGAGTCCAGAGGAAAAAAAAAAACAAAACTAAAAAAAAAAAAAAAGACTTTTACACATTATACAAGGTTTTCATGTTAATTTCACCGTCCTCCTCTTCTAAAACAAACGTCAGGACAACATTATGAGCAGGGCTGATGCAAAATCCACCAAAGGTTTCAGGGGATAAAGGGAGGAGGGAAGGGAGGAGGGAGGGGGTGTGCGAGGAGGGAGGTGATGTCACAAGACTAGGTGTCACAGTAGATGAGGAAAACTCCTAAACAACATATGAGATCTTTACATGAACATACAGTAGAGCTACAGTATACACATACAGTAGGACCTCCCAGCTACACCCACAGGACAGCTGTCAAAGGCTCACTAGGTTAAGAGGAGGAAACTTTGATTTATGGACTGCAGACGCTACTATCAGCCACTACATGTCTGTGTTTTCCTGGAACGAAACCTTGTGTTTTGTGGATTCTTTGCTATCAAACATTACAGACAGATTGGAGTCAGGGTGGCAACAGCCAGAGATTAATGCCCTTTCACTTCAAGGTGAGGAAACCTTCCACTAGGTTGTCTGATTATGTCAGAGACTGCCAAATGCATTCACCTCTCTCTAACTTTCATATAGTAAAGGTGCACCAGGCAAGTTAATAAATCAGTTGCCCCAAGTAGTGGCTAATAAGGTAGGATTTATGCGATGTGACATCCCCCCTACACCTAAATTTATTCTATTAATGCTGCATTTAAAGTAAGTTGGAAAATTTGTGTGTTTCTTGCAGGTGAGTTTAAATCCAGCGTCTGTGTGTTCTACTAATCCAGCTTGGAAACAACAGATTATAACTTTTCCATATGGAACAGCTAATTTGCATCAGTGGTATTTGGCAGCATTAAAGCGTTATAGTAGTTACACGCCAATATTATGACGAGGATAAAAATGTACTACAGGGGATTGTGGACTTTAAAGTCATCTTGTAGATGTTTATGTACATGCTGGAGAGCCTGACTCATACATCAGCTGAGTCACTGTTATCGGCCAGTTTTAGCTCATGACAGATAGATATTGGTATCGGCGTCTGTCGACTGATGAATCAAGAGATGTTAAAGGTACGTTTTGAAAAGGTGTTTGGAGTTCTATCTCTTAACATAAATAATAACTGGAGGGAGTTCTTGCGTGTAACTTGCATCATACAGACAGGATGAGCTGGATGATGTTAAAATGCCCTGTAGAGTCTGCTCATTATTCTCTGTGGGTTTCACCTCTACAGGCGCCGCTGTGTGCAGTCATTTGAGCCACTGTTAGTATAAAAATATTGATCATTTTAATGCTCATAATACAGACTTCATAATAAATGGCTTCATTTAATATTTACTACAATTCTATAAACTTTTTACATTTGTTGTTAACATGACTAATATTTTTCTTGTATGAGTTGGTGCTGATAGTTGTTATTCTGCTGATGTTTACTGCCTAAAATGTACTTTTGTATTTGTTGTCAGTCAATTCAACATCAATCCAGCACCGCTCAGATAATTGCATCTCTGGACTTTCTTGCTTGGAGTTTAAACTTTAAATAGCAGGTTCATATTTTTTCAAGTGTGTCTAAAAACAATACTGACATGCTCATATGCACATTGAAAGAGATGCTGTTACTGTTTTATGAGATGGGGATAAAATCAATGGATCCAAAAGTTCAGCTGAAGCTAATATGAGACTTCAGCAGTTGGGAGTTTTTCCAACTAAAGTGGATATCTCTTGAAGTTAGTCTTTCTGGTACAGACGGACTCTTATTACCATGGCTCAGCAATAAAACACTGTCCAGGAAACAGACATCACACTAGAATCACAACAACTTTGGAAGAAACCCACTTCATTTGTATAACTGCTAAGGGCTTACATTAGTTTCAGCTAAACTCTAGAATGCATTTTTACACAGAGTAAAGGACTGTGTGGATTTTGTTCCTCATCACTTACATTGCAATCACATTAGGATCGCTTGACAGCTAAATTGAACTGGGAGAATGACTGTAGGGACGTGTGACAGTCGGTATTGTTTTAAGACAGACTTTGAAAATGTGAATCTATCATTTAAGGCCTGTTACACTGATTCTCCCTTGTAGAAAGTTTGAATTTCTGATGATCCAACATCTCTGCAATGCAACATTAATGACTTGAAGGAGTAAACGTAGTAGATATAATATAGTAGCTTTCTCTGGATGGAGCAGTAGTTAAAAATCTCTCTGCTCTGACCACACATGGGGCTGATCTTATGGGTTTATATAAGAACAATGATGGGACACACTTCTCTGTCATTTAGATTTATGATATAATAATTCAATATATTTGTCTTTGTTTTTTTTTTTTTTTTTTACAAGAAACATCTTGCCTAGTGCAGCTTTAACTGACCCAGTCACTATGGAGGCAATGGAACATCCATCCAAACAAACCCAGCTGAGCTAGAAACACACACACACACACACACAGAGGACTGAGGGTCCGTTCTGTAAAGACATCTGCAGGCTAAGGGTTCAGGGGTGTGTACATACATATGAGGAGGTGTGTGTGTGTGTGTGTGTGTGTTGTGTACAGGTGGAGAGGAGGGTCTCTGGGTGGATAAAGTGGGGCTTGGGTTGGGTTGAGTTGAGTTGAGTGAGTGGGGGGGGGGGTCACCTACTATACTCAGTATTTACAAGAAAGGAGCGTATAAAAATTTACAAGGAGACTCCTCTGTCTTTCCCAAAAACCCCAAACTCAAACCCCCCGGCTAGTTCAACATTGACGTCTGCTATAGCACACCGATCATCTTTTTTTTTTGTTTTGTTTGTTTTTGAGTACCATTGAAAATATGCTATTTCTGTAAAATCACCTGGCTTTGCTAGAATAAAGACTGATAAATAACATGAAGTATACAAACCAAAAATAGTCTCAGTTTCTTTACTTTTGCAACTCAGTTTTTTTCTCTTTTTTTTTTTTGTTGTTGTTTAAATAAAGACTGTTTTGCATTTTCATGGGACATCAGAAATTGCACTGTGGAATCTGATACATCAAACTGAACGTATGGTGCAGGGTTTAACCGACAAAGGGGGGGTTCACACAACGTTATTTTATGAAAGGCTGTGGCCGTGGTGTAGACTGTAACGGTAGAGAGATCATTCGAGGAAAAACATCTCTCGGCCTCTCGGGTGGGGTGGGGGGGGGGATGTCCTAAATTTAGCAAGCTGTCCCTTTAAGAAGTCATTTGATTGACGAGCAGTTTTAGTGTCGTATTATCTCTTTATCAGCTGTATGTTTTCAGTATAAAACGGGAGGATTTCTGACAAGGCTCAGGTTTAATCATTGTACTGTGTGTGTGTGTGTTTGTGTGTGTGTGTGTGTGTGTGTGCGTCAGTGTGTTTCAGTGTCATCTTCCAGTAGGGGGAGATATTACCTCATTTTTAGAGCTTCGACATCACATAGAAGAGAAAGTCTTTTTGTATCAACCATCGGATTGGAGGTTTCAGTATGGACGTGTTGTACAATGAGTGTGTTTGTGTGTCGGTGACTGTGAGTGTGTGTGTGTTTCAATAAGATATTGTTGTTTTGTCCCAGTTTTGGCCCCTCTTGTTCTGGCGTTGCATCCTGGGTAGCTGGACGTCCACTTCTTCCTCGCTGTCGTCTGACTCGGCACTGGTGATGTCATCCTCCTCGTCCTCATCATCTTCTTCTTCTTCCTCCTCCTCCTCGTCCTCTTCCTCCTCCTCCTCCTCGCTGGCTTCTTCTTCTGCAGCCTGGGGGTCCTCGAGATTCTGAGGTGAGAAATGTTCAGAGTTTCAGGAACTAAACGATCAGAAAGTAGTTTTAAAAAAAAAAGGAAGAAATTGTGACAATTTCTCCTTTAATTCCTAATGTGAAAGCAGCTTATGGGAGCTTCTCTTCTTCTCTTGTAGATATTCTAGTCACCAACACTGACTTCATCTTATTTATCCCCCTATTCCCCTCCCTGGGAGCATCCTTCCACGTTCTCTTTTCCAGCCTCTACTCCCCTCTTTCTTTCTCCTCCACTCCTTTTACCTCCATCGGGTTGACGGTGATCGTCAGAGCCGAGTCGTCCCAGGTCTCGTCCGCCCCTTTGGTCGTCTCGGCCAGCTTGACCTCCTGCTGGTGGGTTAGGTGTATGCGGTAGATACCGAGCACCACCACCACCACCAGGGCGGCGATACACATCACAATTACCACCGTGGCGGCACTCGGCACGCCTGAGAACAAGATGAGAGAAAATGTATCTGAATAGCATCTTTGATTAGACCATCCCTGCCAGACAAATACCTACATTCATGCCCACAAGTTGTAACACAGGCTTTCCAGGTCCAAGTGATGCTGGGACTTGTATTCTATTTATGTATTTTGTGTTAGGCGACAGATGACTTATTGAGTCATTTCTCAGGTTATTGTAGGTGAGTCTCCTCAACTGTTTTTATGGTTATGTCATCTCTTTGATATTACAGTTGCCTTCATGTTAGCCTATTGATTTTTTTATGTTCTCATTTTATTGCAGGTGACATAATCCTTAAATAAGACTGGCCTCCTGCTGTTGTTGTAATCTTTGATTATTGTTACAACCCACTGATCTTTCTATAGTGGGATTTTTATGCAATATTAGTCTGTTTTCATTCTTCCTTTATACCAACAATAACCAGTTTACATTTTTTCACATCATTCATTTTGGTAGTTTAAAGCTGCACTGGTCCATTTTTTTGTATTAACAATGAATAAGATAACTTGTGGTGTAATGTGAAAGGAGTTACTTGTAGAGAATTATCATCCAACTCTGCAGGTTCTCTCTGCTCCACAGAGCATTTTAGCTTATTTTAGCTCATTGTTTTGTTTTTTTATGGTCTGCAGCTTCACTGTTTCGGTTCAGTCTGACTGCTCTCTTCAGTCTCATCTCCAGATGTTTTCTGTTTTCGGTGAAAAAGTTCTGAAAAACCCACCATGCACTACCAGCCCACTGTGAACTAACAAAGTTAGTGACTAGCTGGTGAACCTAGTGAGGCATTTAGCAGCTTAAGAGACAGATATTTCCCTCAGGAGTTGGTAGAGTCCAAAAGAAAAGAGTGAATTATTGGATTTACATTCATTATGTGGCCAGAAACACGACACCGAATGAATGTTAATGTTGCTGTGTGAGTGCTGGATGTGTAAACAGGCGTCTGTCAACTACCATCACCATATCAACTTTGATGGTGACCCTATGTTGTGTTCATAACGTATGACTTGCACTGCCCTCTAGTGGTCAGAGAACATTAAGAAATGCATTTATTAATTTATTTATAGGGGTTTTTCTTGCCAAATAAGTTTTCTGTTGTGTGTCATGATACGTACTGTCTTCATCTTATCACATCTGTAAATGTACTGGCTGTGTTTACATTGTTTTCAGCTGCTGGTTCTGGGAATGACAATATTATTCAGTCAGTCCATCACTTTAGTACTTTAATACACTGAATAAATCAATACCTCTCTACAAACTGATCTTGTGGAAGGTAGGATATATTGCAGGGCTGTAGACTGCATTAGTTTTAGCTTGGTGTGTGTAATAAACAAGTTATTTCAGAAATTATATTTGAGAAAATGAGTCTTAACCTGATATTTTTTTACTTCAGTAAAAGACACATTTGCAGAAAAAGCCTGTAGACTGCAGCTGCTTTGGCTCCTGATCTTTGCTCTGTATTTTGGCTAATGGAGCCTGAAAAAAAGAAGGAACTCTTAAATTTTTTAAACTTAGCCGAGTTCGGCAAGTCTCAACTCTGCTAATGTTGAGAAGAAAGTACAATAACTCGCTCAATGTTGAAACCTTTAGTTAAATTTGGTGTCCAAGTCCTGCTGGCTTTGATAAAAACTGAAAACTCGTGACATATAAAAAGCCAGAGAAATTTGAGGAATTCAACGGATAGCTGCGAGTGAGCTACAGATAAGCCCTATTTAGTACCATAACCACAACACACACTGAGGGATTTCTCTTGATCTAAAATGTTTATTTCTTCTGCTCTGATCTCCAGCCTACTGAAATAACACGACTTCTCTGTGCCTGCCCTCTCTCCTCTAGTCCCAGTTGATGTGTGTGCGTGCGTGTGTGTGTGTGTGTTTAATGAGAGTAAGACTCACAGAGGACTCTTCAGATGATCATTCGATTCAGTCTAGTTCCCCTAGATTTTCACACTAAATCCATGGCCTTTGATCTTCCTCGCAGTGAAGCTTCATGCAACTCCTCTGAGTAAGTTGGGTGAGCGTTTGCATGTGCACGCACACACACACACAAATGCCCTGACGTTTTCCCTCCGCTCAGTACTATACATACAGCATGATATCATCTGAAACAGTCACACGTGCCAAAACCTGTCATGACTGAAACTACAACTGGAAATCTCTTTCCAACCAACTTCTGTGCTCCTCTGACCTCCTTTTCACACACACACATATTTGCCCCCCCCCCCTCCCAACTCTCTCGGCTGTTAGCAGCATTGGCCACTGAACTCTCCAGGACTAAGTAGAATCCATTAGAGTGTGATGAATAATTAAATCTCGTATGGTAGATTAAGACCAATGTCTCCTCCTCACCATGTTCTCTTACTTCAAATCACTCATATGCACTGAGAGAGGGGGGGATAAGTGTGGTACATCATTCAAGAGGAGCCGTTTACATGCTCTTTCCCCCACTGTGGACCGCTGTGTGAGAGTGGCAGTTGGATGAACAGCGCGATAAACAAGCTAGAAAGCCAAAGCGAGCGTTCCCTAGGATCTAACCATGTTTACCCTGGGATGGATAGCTGACATAAAAATTCTTCACAGGATCTTTTTTTTTGTGCAGCAGTGGCTCAGTGGTTAGCAAAAAGCTCCGACACTCCCTCCCCATCCTTTGAGTACTCTAATTTACTCCAAATGCCCATCAGAGTTTTGCCAAGTCATCTGTCATTTCCCAAAAGAGAGTGAGCACAGTTTTGTAGTCAGTCTTATGAAGCAAAATTTCCACATTCAGATAGTGTCAGAGCCTATATCACGAATTTGAGGTTGATCCTTCACAAATTGCATGGATACATTCTGTAACTTTTTTGTTGATGCTGTCAGCGAGTGAGCCATGACCCTTGCTTACAGCATCATACGTACTGTATGTTGTGGTTACTGTACATTGGATTCTGGTGTACTGAATGGAGCTATTGTCAGCGGAGAAATTGGTATCCCTGCGTTACCTGTGAGGCCTTTTCCTCTTGTATGATTGTTGAACTCAGCTGGAAAAAGGTGAGTTTAAAAAAAAAAAAAAAAAAAAAAAAGTCCACTCGTTGATTTTGAACGACCTTAAACCTTTTATCTAGATGTGTTGGATTGTTAAACAAGATTGAGAGTCTACGGCTATGCTGCCAGCTCTGTGAGGCTGTACTTAACCCCAGCTGTGTTTTGAGCTAAATGTTCAACATCAGCATGCTCACAATGAACAATGCTAACATGCTGATGTTTGGCAGGTATAATGTTTGCATGCTAACATTTGGTAATTATCTCTAATCCTCTTTGTGTGCAGCTGAGGCTGATGGGAATGGGAATTAGTTTTGCAGGAATTTGGTCACAAATAGTATTGGACACATCGAGATATTAATCTAATATTTATTTTTCTATTATTTGTTGCACAATTTATATCAAATTGAGATGAAACTTTAGCTGGTTTAAAAGGAAATTAGCGATATTGAGCACTTCTCTTACCTGAGCTGTGGCTGGGGTACAGGTCATGCATCATGGATGGATGGTGGACCACCTGCATGTACTGAGGAGGAGCTACCATGTGACTGACATGTTCCCCGGCCTCTGAACTGTGGAGCACACCCACCTGGGTTGGGAATGAATAAAGTAGACGTGACAATCTTGTAAAATAAGGAGATCAGTTAACATTTTATAGTCCCAGTGTTTCCCTCCAGACAACTTAAACTTGCCTTGACTCATACAGATGAAAGTTTCCAGACAGAATAAAATACAACCTTAAAGTCCAGAATTTAAAAGGAGTCTGGGAGAAATGGGAACGTGGATGGTGTTCATGCCTTTCGAGGGACGGGGTCAGCTCCGTACAGGAAGGTGAAATGTGAAACCAGATTTCAGGCTCAACACCCTCAAAGGACCGCAGCGAGTAGTGAAACATTTTTGTTCTTTTCCGAGTTAACACCAGAAAATGTATAAATAAGTCAAACATAGTTCAGGCTAGAGGAGGATACAAACAGTGGTTAGCTGACACACTGAACTGACATTTGGCATTCATCATAAAATAAGAACGGTGCATTACAGGTGGAGTGTTTGTCAATGTCTCTGCCTGCCAGAGAAGCCTGTTTCACTGTGGAACAGCTCAGGTACAGAGCTGTACAGGGAAGGTAAAGTGTTCCATGTTTTCTGATATGTTGAACTAGACTGTGTCAGTGTGTCTGGCTGCTGTTGATGGTGCGGTTTGATTGTTTTACAATGATGTAGAATTTCGAGTGCACATTTGAACTATAAGATTAACATCAGCTTGGTTGGTAATACACAGATTCCATCACACAAAGTTTTCATTTAACTCAGTGTGAAATACCGTTTAGAGTGAAATTTCTGCATATCTTTGTGTACATAGAATCTGGTGTCATTTCAGATGTTTTGCCACTGAGGGTGAAAATGCTGCCTTCTGAGGTTTTTTTTTTAAATTTGCTCTCAAAGTGAAAGCGTTGCCAAAGACCTGAGCTGAATCAGCTCAGTCACTTTGCCAGTTCAAGCACTTTGGTTAAGTTGGCTGTAAAAGGCAGCGTGGAGCATATTGCTATCGCTGATGTCATTTTTGCACATATATACCATGTAATCCATTACTTTAGTGCTGCTTGCCCACCCGTAGACATTGTAATTTTCTTACAATGCCACTAAGTGAGTTGTTGGATGCACCCGGCCGACAGTTTGAAATGGATGCATAAAGATAAATGATGTCAGACAAGACCTCCGGACTCAATTATTTTAAATTTTTCCTCAAAATCTTGCTGTCGGTTTCATCCACCTTCAATATTATGGATATGTGACAGTGCCTTTGATTGCACACTTATCCTAAAACTGATTCATACTATAATGCTTTTTGGCAGGTCACGATACAGAATGTTGGCTATCACCAACTTCTGTCTCCTGATTGACCAAGCTGTAGGACAGTCACACTGACCTCCAGGTTGAACTCATTGCTGGTGTAGCGTCCGTTGAGCTCTGAGCATGTGAGGCGAAACCTTCTCTCTGTTAACTGTCCAGGCCGCCAGTTATAGTAGTGCACCTGTCGGATCACCTGCTCATAGTTGGACATGGAGTCCACACCTGTGGGGAGAAGTGGGGCCAGCAGAGGGTTATTATAGTTGTAACATGTTGACATAATTGTAACGATAGGGTTGAACTGACAGAGAGAATGAATGAAGACATGCTAGATAGAGGGAGACTTGTTATAATAGTAGCTCACCATACATCCCAGCAGTGGGGTAAGCATTACCATGGTAACTAAGAACATCAGATTTGGTACAGTTATCATAGTAACCTACCGTATATTGACATGCCGGAGGTGGAGTTGGTGGCGTCCAGGTGCTTTCCGAGGAGAACGCTGCGCTGCAGTTGGAGAGACTCTTGCTCCGGCCTCAGCTCCTCCCCCAACACCAGGATATCACAGTAGTCCAAGTTATGAATAATCTCCTCCAGAACCCCTGGTCGACGTGCTACACACACACACACACACACTTTGCTGTAATTCTCTGATGCTTGTAACTAAGTGTTGGTTTGCCATTGCCTCAATTTTTTATTCCAGGCTTTTCAACCACAAGAAACTGATGGCAGTACTTTGTTTTTTGAGGTCATTTTCTATTTTTAGTTCAGATGGTGTTCTGACTTCTAATAAACTGCACTGCAGTTCTCTTGGAATACCAAGACCCCTTTTTAGGCACTTCAGAGTGTTGAGTTTAGTACAGATGCCTTTGTTCTCATCTGATTAAAGGCACCAAACTAATAGAGTAAATCTAATAAATTGTTTCTAACAAACGTGTGGTATGCAAGTATCCTTAATCAGTACCATGACAGTCTAATTGCTGTTTCTGGTGCTGCTCCGTCATGCTGGGACAGTTCTGGGACTAGACACTGCAGACTTTGAAAAGCCATAATTCACACAGTACACGACATAACACACCTACTTCTACTTGCAGGATCCAATTACATGTAAACTCTCCTAACATAGACACTGCCATGATCAGCTGTGGTAACAAGTACCCTTAGACAGCTCCCATCACAGCAGTGCTGGGTGGCTGCTGGGGCTCTTCAACAGTCTGTTAAACACAAGCCTCCACCTCTCACTGCTACCCAGCCTTCTCCCTTGCTGTACACTCCCTAGGGAGGGAACCAGCTATGCCATTTTAACAGCCTCCCTATGGAGAAAGACAGATACTGTGTGTATATTAATATATATAGTGTGTGTGTGTATGTGTTTGGAAGCGGGTCTCTGGGATGGCAGAGGGGGGGTGAGGTGGAGAAAATGGGGAGAGTGAGTGAAATGGAAAGAGAAGATACTTCTGTAGATTTGTGTGTATGGTGGTCCTCTTTGGTTTGGGGTTGTTGTTTTTATTGAACAGTGAGTTGCAGAGAACTCTTCTAGCAAACATAAATAATGAATCTTTTGTTTCACTCTTCATTTAAAAGAACATATAAAGCCCAACATTAACACTGTTCAGGATTTTAGCCTCTTGTAACTCATTGTTTTGTTTGATCATCAGCAGCAGGCAGCTGTTTTTGGCAAAAAAAAGCTGTTTGGTGCTGCATGCTAGCTTAGCAGCTAAAGAGCTAGATATTTCCCTCAAGAGTTGTCGAGACCAAAACAAAGCTAAACCGAGTGAATACAGGACTTAAATTCACAAGGTTGTCAGATGAAAAGAATGAATGTTGCAATGAGAGTTATTCTGCCCCCAAGTGGTCAAACATATTTATAATAATAATAACAATGAGGAAATCAAACCAGCTAGTGTAATGTAGCTTTAGATATTTCATAAAACTGCACTTTTAAAGTGAGCCTACATGAATATATGACAAGAAATAACAAATTCTTCATCTTCAACAAATGAAAAGTTGAACTCTTAAGCAATGAAATGTGCCCTTGCTAAGTTCAATACACTCAGGTGTTATGCTGCTATAGCCTTACTTTGTCTATGACCACTGGTTATGGATGCTAATGTGTTAGCATGTCCGGGCTAGATATTTCAGTTTCTTGACTTGTGCTTAGTTTTACTACATTTTAGCATGTCACAGTTTTACAAAAGTAAAACAAGTCTCCCAAATGGAGACATGCTGGTTGTTTTCTGCTTTTGGTTCCATTTCACTTGCTCTCAGGTTTCCCATCAATGAAGCCTTTAAAGATATGCAGCTGACACATACTAGTACACACTTGTGCAGCCTGAGTGCAGGCTTGACCCAGGCATACTTTGTGTGATTGTGCAGCTAACACTGATTTTAGAGCTACAGTGTGGGTGGGATGAAAACCCGAGCTCCGTAAAAAGAATCACAAAGAATAGAAAGGAGATTGGAGGGAGACCCACTGAGTGCAGATGGACTGGGCAGTGAATGAAATAACTCATAAGCAGAAGAGGAGAGAGGGAACTGAAGACGACCATGGTCAAAATGTTGAGCATTGAGGATGATGAGTTAACGACCTTGGTTTTGAGTAAAGTTATGTGAATAAGCCTAGAAAAGATACTGTGAGTTGGAGAAAGGAATGAGGCGGTGCTGAGCACGCTCAATAAAAAGACAAATGAATGACAGAGAGAGAGACAAAGCATGGCAGAGGGCGAGGGGGTGATTAACAGGGTCCAAAAGAAACTTATTGCATGCCCTGCAAAAGAAATATGCGATTTATCTCGAATCCTTTAAGCCTGGAGAGAACACAGAATCTGCTCATTATAGAACTTCAGAACACACACACACTCTCCATCTCTTCTCTCTTTCTTTCTGTGTCTTTCTCTGGCTTCCAGCTAATCTCTTCCCCCCAGCTGCAGTCTCTATTTCACCAGCAGAAAGAGCTCTGCCGACTCCTGAAAGCAATGCCACTTTCTGCTCTTCTTCTGCTGCTGCATTATACACAATGGAGGGCTAAAACCTCCCTTGCTCTGCTTATCTGCTCCTAATTGGCTGCGAGCGGCGGGGCCGAGCCGAGCCGAATCGGGCTGTCCCTGCCTCGGTGGTCAGATTGCTGGAAGAGACTGGAGCTGCAGGGATTTAAATGTCATACTCATTTGCCGCCGGTCAAGGCATGCGACCCGGTGAATAAGTGGTCTGGTAGGTGCAGGTCTTACTCAGCAGGAGGGGGGTCTGCAGTCGCATAGTGACAGATAGGAGAGGGTACGGTGGGAGTGGAAGAGCTAATACCTACGGACCTGGGCGGACAGGAATGGACTCTGCGAGGCTCCGCTGCTAGAAATTGACTCAACATATTGGCAAGGCCAGCAGAGTTGCATGGTACAAAAGGCTCTAGCTTACACTGCAGATTACTGCTGGTGGGAAGGGACACTTGTCCTCAACTGTATCTGAGGAGGTGGTGCAGTATAGCTGTGTGTGCAAACCAGCGTGTGAATGTAACTAATTGACTTCATTCACTCAAGTACTGTACTGTTTCATTATGAAGTCCTTGTACTTACCTTGAGCACTCCCATATTGTATTTTTGTTTCTACTGCACTACATTATAGAAGGAAATATTATACTTTATACTATACTTCATTTATATCAAAGCTATAGTTTTAGTCTTTGCACAATAACATTTCAGATATGTGTCAGCTTATAAAATGTAATTCATTCTCATGCTGAATTCTGGGGCGGTCAGAAATGCATCCAATCAAATGTGATTTGGAGTGATTTGCTAACCTCACCTATTATATAAACTTTATAAATGTTATTCTCATGGGTCATAGCAGCTAGCACAGTGATGCCAGGTCAGAGGTTTATGTTTGGGGTCTCAGTTAACAAAAACATTGTTTAAAGAACGTGGTAGAGGTCTATTTATTAATTTCTCTGTTGTCCTCCTCCTCTTCATCACCAGGGAGAGGGAGGTGTGGGTGGAGGCCAGCAGTGCTCTAAGCTTCATACTGCGCCACTGAATTTGCTTAGCAACACCCAGTTTTGAGAAATACAATCTTTACAGAAGTTAAAGATGCTCTAATCTGCTTTATTGTGATTTTAAGTGAAAACAGGACTACTAGTTTTATATTGTTGCACTACTATTTTTACTTAAAGTATCTGAATACTTCTGCCACCTCTGATGCAAACACACGGTGGACAAGTGAGTGCATATATACAAATATGTGACATATGTTCTGCTTGTGAGTCAGACAGACTCACAAGTGACTATTCGATTGGAGTTTTGATAACCTTTAACTCACGCCAAGTTAGGGAATTTGTCAGTGTGAGAGCAAAAGCACAACTTTTTGTTTTCTTCAGTTCACGGTGTGCACGGCCCAGATGCTGCTGATTTGCAGTCTCATGAGGCGTTACGAAATGTTCTGCTTTCTCTGAAGGTTTGTTTTGATAGCGAGGCAGGTGGCACTGCATAGGCTATGGGACTTCATGCATGAGTGAACACATTATCAATATGAAAAGCTGCTGAAATATTTAGTCAAGACAGATTTCTACCTGTGGGAAGCCATCTTCCACTTTGTTAAGTGCACTGAACTTTTGGAGTATAAGCTTGTTACTTGGAAAGTACCCTGTAAAAACATTCATTTTCTTGCTATTTTATCATTTGTATCATCAAAAGTAGTACAAGTGACTAAAATGCACCTTTAACTTTAAATAAGTCACATTAGCAAACCCTACTGCTGGCTGCTGCTGGCTGTTGCTTTTGGTCAGGGATAGATGAAGACGGAAGGGAGACATTAAATTTACACTGTCAGAACAACCCTAACCCTGCAATTAGGTACTGATCCCTCACTGGCTTCCCACCCAATGGTATTTGTGCTTGAAAGGTAGCACAAATTATTGTAGCTCACACCAGCATGTGTGCTATCTGAGGTGATTAAGTTGATACAAATTTATTTCACTTGCTTTTAGTGTTATGACTGGATCAGAGCGTTGATTTTAACACCTTAGGTAACAGAGATGTTACCACCATGTGTGAGGGGTGTGAGTTTATACCTGTGTGATGTGCGTTGGCATCTGCCCTGGTGACTGTGCTGATGATGTGGAGGTCCTGGAACAGCGCAATCCCTCCTGACACCCTGAGGTCAGAAGCAGGCCGGCTCACTCTCTCTATTCCGGTGATGGTTATCCTGGGCTCGCTGGGCTGCAGCACCATCACCACCGCATCGATGTCGGGAATGGTGATGCAAGTATCTTCACCAAAACACCTGGAGATAAGAGAAGTGAAGAAATGCAGGTGAGTGACAGGTGCAAAATCAAGCTGATATTGCTGGTAGTGGACGGGTGTTGTAACAGTTTTACAAACACTTTAACACAGCTTGGATTAGCATCAGATGGAGCGCTAATGTTAGCAAGAAGAGTCAGATTGAAAGCTGTGTTTAAGTCTTCACCAACATACACTACCAGTTTTACCGCCATATTTAGTGCACAGATGGGAGAGTGGTATTGATCTTCTCATGGAACTCTTGGCAAGAAAGTAAATAAGTGTATGTAAATGTTGAACTATTCATTTAATCTAGACATCTTTTGACATGCTAATGCTTACTGAAAAGAGTAGTTATATAAAAAACAGTAATGTGTTACTGATATTCTTTTCAAAATTACTACTATTTAATTAATTACTTTGATTTTGACTTTTTCTTTAGAGGAACTGATCCATGGGTAAATATACCACTGTTCAGGAAAAATATGATACAATGTGCTCAACTCACCATAACAAAGCAGGGTGCTGAATCCTTAAAATAGTCAAAATGAATAAGAAAGGCTGGGACAGCACACTGAGTTTACTTTTTTAATTGCCACACGGATGCTTCGGGCAAGACACCCTTCTTCAGAACACTTCCTGAATATGCTACTTTCTCATATTGCACATGTTGATCAGCAGCTGTGTCTTCTGTTTAAGAACTCAAACACAGCATCCTCCCCTGTAGACGTGTGTAATTCTGTTCTTATACTCTTGTCAGTAATTACACTAAGACTACAGAGGGTTGCCAGAGATACTGAAACTGAAATATGCTGTTGTACCATTACAATGGCCACAACCTTCCACAAATGTCATACACACTGTCTCGTCTAAGCGTAAATTGGCCTTCAGGAGTGTGGTGAAGAGCGTTTATTTATTTTCATCCTCTGATTTGATTCAGTATCGCTAAACGCCGTTCAGTGAAGAGAAGGTCATAAGCTGTATAAGGACCATCCAGTTGATGCGCAGCACCAAAAGGGTGACAGAGGAGCACTTGGGTGTTTTAGAAAAAGAACTCTTCTGATTTAGTGAGTCATGTTCAAAGCTGCTGTAAAATATGGGTTGACATCAGAATGTCAAAACTGTAGAACACTGCAGCAGCTAATAAAGCTTATCAACACCAACAGGAGCTCTTAGCTGCACTAAAACTACTGTAAACCACAGTTGGTAAAGTCCATATCCAGACCACAGTGTGTGCAGTTATTTAGGGGGTAAAACACCCTGCCAGTACTCAGGCAGCAGACACAGACCTGCAGCAGTGCGCCTTCTGTGTTTTCATACGTGCATGTCTGCCTCCCCGCCTGCCTGTCAGTGTGTGATAACATGTGTTTAAATGCACAGCATCCACTGGCAACCTTCAATGGACGGACACATATCAGCTCTCTAGGACTTGAGCAAGCTCGCTGTAAGCTCACAACACAGCCACACAGAGAGAGAGAGAGAGAGAGAGAGAGAGAGAGAGAGAGAGAGAGAGAGACATACACACACACACAGTGTAAAGACAGCAGATTACACATTAATCAAAGGAGTAAACAAGAGACATTAGAATAAAAAAAGGACAGAGACAGAGGGAGGGGTATTGAGGGTGGTGATGGTGGAAGGTGGTTGGTATAAGCTGTGAAAGCTGAACAAACAACCAGATTTTTGTTTTTTACATTTCACCAAACACACAAGCACACAAACATCTGTCAGTGGGAGGGACATCAATACTTTCTCACCCTACTGTAGCTCTGTAACGAGCTACAGGAAGAAATGATGAATAGCTTATTTCCTGCATTGGAAAACTGGGATATAAGCTTCACTGCATAAGATATAAACCCGATATCTTCTCACCTGCTTTCTCATGTAAACTATGCTGCCATACATAATCCATATGCTGATTCTCTATATGTTTTCCCATCTCCAGCCAGGCAGTTTTGTGAATTTTTATAAATATAATTCAGAAACAAGAAAAACTGCAAGGATGTGGCAGTAAAAGAGAAGAGGTCTGACTGAACGTCAAAGCAAAAATATTCAAACGTGGCTTTTAATATTCAGAGGAGTTTCCTGTAAAATACTTGCTTAGCATGATTGATCATACACACAATGCCCAGTGAGGTTGTACTACCCAAAGCAGTTTTTAGGCATAAGCAAGCTAGGTGCTCAACTAGGACGCTAGCAGCTGAAGGGACAACAAAGCTGAGGAAGGAGGCCAAATCTATCTTATATAACGCATTTTACAATGTTAAATAAACCCACTATTGAGCTGATCCACAATGTCAAGATCAGGCCACTATTTATGAGACATCAGCAAGTTTGATTTCTATACTGTATTATGCAGGCAGTGATAAAACCTGCACCTCAATACAGAAATGACACAGACTGTCTGGGATGTTGAGGAGCCGAAGACACTCCTGGACCTGGTTTATGGTAGAATCCTACAGAGATCTGAATTACCAGGTTTCTTACGTTTCATGTTACATCCTGAATATGATTAAAACCGGGATAAGGCTAATAACAGGGATGCTAGTGTGCATGATAAAGGTACTAATTGACAGATTGTGTGTTTCTGACGACATGACACAAAACAGAAGTTGAATAAAGCTGAATTAAACTAAAATATCATTAAATTATTATAATTATTATAAACTGAATGAAAAGATGAATTCCTTCAGGAGCTCCAACCCTGGTACAACCATAACAAAACTGCCATGCACATTTCTATGTTTTTCTTTGGTCTTCAGAGAGCATAAACTTATAGTGATGAATTCTTGAAAGACCTGATTTTTTCATGGATGTACTTCTATGATCTAGAAGCTTAACTCAGCTCATGGAAAACGCAAATTTACTACTAGTTTCTTGAAATATATATTTACATATTTTAAAAAGAATCCCTGAAACTTCGCCTGGCAGCCGGATGAAAACCTAACTATTGTCTCTAATCCTCCGCAGTCAGTTGTCTGAGGCTACGGTTTGAGACAAAAACAGGTTTGAGGGCATCGTGTAATCTGTCCTTGTCGTTCTTGTGGCGACGGCCCAGTGCCGATGGTGTGTATCTGTTCGGGCACTAAGCCATTGTTGTGAGCAGTGGAAGATACAAACTCAGAGATGCAGGGAGACGGCTGCTGCATCGGCTTGCCGAGCTGGAAAAAAAAAAAAATCTGGAGCCAGTCCAACTTAATTATAAAGAAATATGACAAGGGAGCCTAAAAGGGCTGTGGCAAAGATTAGCACTGGTTACTTTTATTTTCTTGATGCCTGCAGTAATTGCAGTTATTAAGCATCAGCAAAAACAAATTTAATTGCATTTGGAAGAATTAATTAACATTGCTGTTTATTTGTGAGGAATGATACTGTCCGTGGTAGTCGGGGGAGTTTTTTTTTCTTCCCCCCCAACAGTTGCTGATGTGTTATGGCGGGAGGCCATGACTCAGGCTCTCACAGTGTAACTAACTCAGCGGAGGAGAGTCTTTTTCTGCTGGTGTCTGTTCTGGATGGAGTACTAAAACAACAAATTGGAAGCTAAATCATCCGTGTTATCAACGAGACTCTACACACGGATTTGCTGCAGTAAACAGAAGTTGCACCCTCGTCACAGACACACTTTCAATGGCCAACACACCCATGCAGTGGAGTGGCAACAAGCAAGACTATTCAGCAGTCTCTACAGTATATTCAATTTCATCCCGTTCCAAAAGTGTTTGACACGGTCCCCGCTTCTGCAACTGCAACTATACTTTAGATGAAATCTGTGTATTCATTGTAACCAAACTCCATTTAATGGAAACAGGCTTTGAGTAAGTCATAAGTCTTCATTCAAGATATGAGCGCCAAGCACTGTATCTTAAAATGTGTGCATTGTTCTAGTGCTCACAAGGTTATCTGTATACTTGCATATACTATAGAAACTTCCAGGGGTCCAATATTCTGTCTAAAACAACTGAGAACATTTACAGTTAACCACACATTTTATCATTTTTAATCTCTGAACTCATCTTTTATCAGGTTCTTGAGTGCAAGGAGCCAAAAATACAATCCATACAAACACTCAGAAAATCTAATCATGATTTTGGTAATAATACACAGACAGATTTACTGTCTCAGCACCTGCACAAGTAGACAATAACTCCCTGATCAATCAGTAGAATTTTAGTTTTCTTCATTTCATCTCATACATTCAATATATACACATGTGTATAGAGTATATAGGTTTATGTCTATATGCATGTGCAGCATGATATGTGTAAGAAGAGGTCTTAGAGATCAATTACTTGGTAAGAAATAAGTGTGTGTAAAATAAAAATACATGACATGTCTTGCCTTTTCTTGATTTTCTTGAACTGCAGATCTGAGGTAGGTTTTCTATTAAACGTCACACTTATGTTCCAACCACACAGGTGTTTTCCCTTTGCCTAGTTAGAGCACTACTCAGGACTCTTAATTTGCATTTCTGGGGTCTGACATGAGGACGGTGGGAGAAGAGAAGAGGACAGCGTTCATGTTGACAGTTTATTTAAGAAAACACACAGCAAATGTATTTGTGTGTGCATTTATTCCATAAGCATGGTGTCATGCCACATGCATAAGAAGAAACGTGACCGGCGAGCCGACGGGGGTTGTTGTGAAAATGAGTGCCGTTTGCTTAATTATTTTTTCAATGCCTGCAGTAATTGCAGTTATTAGGCATAGGCAAGAAACAAGTTTAATTGCATCTCTGTTTATCTGTGTGGAGTGATACTGTCAGAAACAGTGAGAAGTTCTTCCAACAGTTGCTGAAATATTATAGCAGGAGAGAAAATATTCTGGTGGTGTCCTGAGCGCCAGTATAAAAATAACAAACTGGAAGCTGTATTACATGATATCAGTGAGTCTCTACACATGTTTTTCAATGGATGGTCTTTCACACACTAGCCACACATATCCCTGAGCAGTGTTTCCCGCTGTTTTCATCCATACACATACACACACACACACACGCAGCATGTATTCTGCTATGGCAACTAGCAGACCGGTCAGCAGTCTGCGAGAAAAACTTAATTTAAACAACAATTAGCAATAACGCAAGCTTAGCCATCATTAGCATAATGTATTCCTTGATAATCGGTGTGCCTCTAGCTACGATGACTCTGCTTCATCACCAACAGCCTGTGCAACACACACACACACACACACACACACACACACACACACACATCTTCACGCACGCACACATACACTCACATCTGTTGTGTTAGTTGAAGTTCTCGGGCCCGCGGCCGTGCATCGAACCCAACAGGAGGGCGGAGGGTGAAACCCCAGGGCTGTGCTGCAGGGGTCTACATATATTTAAAACAATCATGAATTTTAATGGTAACCCGCTGAGGGAGGCCGATTTACCAGCCAGCATCTCTTTCTCTCTCTCTCTCTTCCTCTCTCACACAGACTCTCTCTCTCTCTCTCTTTGTATCTCTCTTTCTCTCATTCCTCTGGCAAAACCCAGGCAGAATTATTAATACATGACATGAAAATGTAAAAACTGGCCCCCGGTGGCGACAGCAAACAGAAAATGGTGTACTAAAGGAAAAAGAAAAGTGACAGCGGAGGAAAGGAGAAACAGAGAGAGAGAGGGGGAGTGAGACAAGGAGGGGATGAGATCAATTTGGGAGAAGGGAATTATGTATCAGTCAGGCTGTGATGTCTGCTGTGTTGTCTCAACACTTAACAGAAGTTTGGTGATGGGTTAACACTCCGCATATCTAAGAGAGGAGGCACAGACAGAGAAAAACAGAGACAATGGGGAGGACTGAAAAGGAAATAAATATAGGTATGTAGATAGAAAAGTGAGATTAAATGTAGAGAGAGTAAAAATAAAGATAGAAAAAAAAGACGACTAAGAATAAGAGAAAGAAGACAAAGGGGGTGTTTTACTTACTGGACAGCAGTGGAGATGTGCAAGCGTCGGATGCCTGGTGTGGGAAACTGGCGAGAGTTTATGTAGGAAACCTTCCTCACAGCAGTGTTCATGTTCTCCAAGTCCTCTCCCTCCATTACAAGGATAGACTGAGCTGGGTTAAAGTGGAACTATGGACAGAGGAACAGAGATGACAGACAGACAGAGGAATTTTATATGATAAATGTTCACATGGTAAAAGCCATTTAAAGTTGCATTCAATCTTTTCTAACTGAGTTGCTGTAGATTAGAGTGTGGTGTCAGGCATGGGCACTGGCAGGAAATCTTAGCGTATAAAAAATGACAAAGTAGAAGAAAGACAAAAACTGTAGAGGACATGGCTGGTTTAGCCTGCTAGGGGACTCTGTGCTAAGAATAACCTGTTGGATGATTATTAACTCTCCCGTTCCTCCTCCTCTCTGTGTATGTTTATTCCCGTTGGAACACTGCCTCGTCCAAGTCTTCTGTGTGGTAATTTGATTCAGTTCAATAACTTATTAATATACGACATACAAGCACAAAACTGAAATAATGGAGTTCTTAAAAGTAGATTTTGACCCCGAGACCTTCTTCAAGTCAAGCTCTATTAATGAAGCAAAACCCACCTTAAATCTGCATATTAATTCATTTTTGGCCACTTGGGGGCAACGCAACAAGCTGTAAACACAACACTGACATGTTATCACCTTATGAAGATGTATGTGGAACGCGTTAGAAAATAATTGCCAATTTACACATCCAGCAGATACAGAGCAACATTAGGATTCATCTGCAGTCGTGTTTTTTGACCACTTTATGAAGTTAAGTCCAATATTCACTCTCCTTTTAGTTTGGCTTTGATTTCCACCAACTTATGAGGGAAATATCAAATGCTCTGTTATGTTCACTAACCAGCTACTACCTGTTGTTTGGTGATGGTCAAGTAATGTACAGTAATGTACAGTGGGATCAACCAAAGATGCTGAAAGATGCTAAAATAGTCCCTGGAGCTGAGGGGAACTGCAGAGTCTGGTAATAATTCTCTGTAGCTTTGTTAATATGAAGAAAAAACACTTTAACATAACACACTGTATTTTAATCCATTGTTAACATAAAATATTGAATAGAACAGCTTCAACACTATTATAATGTCATCTATATGATTTAGAGGTGCATATGCTAAACACAATTTGCAATTAAATTAACAGTTGACACAGCAAGTCTGGAGCTTTTAGGGCCCTGGAACAATTGCCTGCTTCGCCCTGTTGGTAAGCTAGCCTTGCTTCTGGGTAATGAGGTCCATCAAGTTTTCAAAAGCTACCAAATGCTATCTTTCTATTCATGCAGTAGTATGAATGCCAACATGCAGAGACTTGGAACTTGCTCGAAAAAGGTAATCCATTAAAATAAACAACATGTCTGCACAGTTTTCAACACATTACCATATAACACCAATGTGACTTTGACTAAAAGAATGCAGATCTGACGTTCACTGTGATGGATCACCTATTATAAAGGTAAGGTAAGGTATAAGGTTTCAGGCCATTGCAAATGGATTTTCATACTATAAAGACATGAATGTAAACAAATGGCTGCCTAGAATAAAGGAAGGAAACAGTGAGCAGGTGTGTGTGTATTCTGTAGTAAATGGCCTAAAACATTAAAAAAAACACTGGTATGACCCTTTATGTCAAGAGGATAGAAAATAGTCAGTGGACTCTCATCACAAGTGTAGAGTGTCAGAGGTGTTTGTGTTCTCCTGCAGGGTTTGATGGTAGGGATTTGAGGCCCTTCTTCCTTTAAAGAGGGTTTAGTGGTCTCCTGCTAGAATTGCACTGAGTGTCTCCCATTTCCTAAAACTAGCTCTCAGCAGCAGGGTGACAGTACTTCAGCACTCCATGTGGTTCACCACACACTCCCGTTCCCCTGTCATTTTCCCCTTCACACCTTCCCTTCTCTTGCCGTCTCCTCTCATCTTTTCTTCTGTCGCTATACTTGCTGTATATCTGCCTCTAAACCTCCCTCCCTGTTATTCTCCTCTGATTGTGCTGTGCCAGCCCTCCACCTGCCTGGCTAAATGCTGTCCTTAAGCCTCCTGTGGACTTATGGAAGCCACGCGAGTGTGCGGCTGAGAAGAAAATGAAATAGCTCTCAAAAGATAAACTACACTGGCCCTAGAGAGGTGGTTGGCCCCCCCACCCCCCATTAGCTCATCCCACCTTGTCTTTGCTGCACCACAGCACAAGGAGTTCTAAGGAAAGAGCAGTAGGTGAGAGCGAGAGAGGAAGGCCGAAGAGAGAAAGATACAAAAAGAGTTAAAGGAGCTGAGGGTGGGTGGGTGTTTGAGTAGGGGGGCGGCTTAGAGTCCACACAAGGCCCCATCCATCTTGTCTGCCCTCTATCTTCCACAGTGCAGGGAGATGGATTAGCTGAGCTGGTGAAGGGATGGGGGTGGGGGGTTTAGCTAAGGAGTTTCAAGGAAGTCAACTGATGATTTAGCTGTGGTGGTTCACAGAAAAAGCATTCGTTGTGACAACTAGGATCAGAATGTTGTTTTGTTACATTTCCTGAGTCCTCACCCTGCGTCCCCTGTGTTAATTGGTCATTTTTCTCCTATTGTATGCTATGCATCTCTTTTTACTGCTATCTGAAATTAATTTTATGGTAAATTATAAACCAAAATACTACTGACATCATGGTGTATATATAGTCAGCTTATTTCTGGTTGACCATGGTGAGTGAAATGTTTTTACATTTCACCAAACACACATGACACAATGTAGCTGTGAACATTGCTGCTGTCTCTTTAAATATCAGTCTTCTTCATTGTAGACTGATGTAATTTGTAACATTGTAATTTTTAGTTAATTTTGTCCAATGGTTTAAACCAGAATCCACTATTTTATTTACATTAACTGAAGTCAGGCTTGTCTCAAAAACAACTCTAGCCTCCTTTCTAGAATATCACAGTGGTGTTTTCTCTGTGTGTGTGTGTGTACCTTGATGTTCTTATCCAGGCTCTCGAGGGAGTTGATGTCCAGTCCTTCTTTGCAGGCCTGCAGACAGGATATGACTTTCTGACTCTCAATCTTCCCTGGTCGGATGGTCAATCCGGATAGGCTGCCCCTGAAGTATTGTGTGAACCATGGCTTGGTCACCTCTCCACCTACACACATATATACAGAATAGACTTATGGTAACTCCACTTTCTATGAAGTCATTACAATGGGTCAAAGAAACATCTTGTATCAAAACAGTACAAGATATTAAAATTCTTGGTTATGGTTAATCTAATTTAATCATCAGCACTGCATCACATTTGTCTCTACTAGTTTGTGTTCCCTTACACACCACAAGGTCATCAAACCGGCAGTGACCTTGTCCAGTCTTTAATAATGAGTCCTGATGACCACATTGTGGCCTAAATGACTGAAGACTAAATGCTGTGTGTCCCCATCTCGTGACAAAGCAGCAGGGTGCTGTTGTGGAAGTGTGTTAGTCAGCCAGCCCATTCCAGCTAAATAAAAGGTAAGGAAAAAGTCAACACATTTAAAATATGCCCTCTGAACTCTGTAAAGGCCAATACCAGCAAGAAGAGTCTCCAAACCACTCATTAGCTGAAAGGTTACTAGCTCTGGGTTTCAAAACTTCACCTTTCCATTCCTTTTCTTCCTCACTTCTTACCTTTTTCCAATTCTGGCTTTAATCCACCAAAGCACTAAAGATATAGAACAGTCCCTTTATCTAATAATCCAAAGCCGTTGTACATCAAAAACATTTCCCAGATGAAGTGGAGCAATGACTGATGGACAAAGATACAGCTAAAGTGAACACCAGGACCAAGAAACCTTCTTTCTGCCTCTCTAGTATATGAATATACTGTATATATAGCCTCACAGCACAGTTTGTAACATGCCTTGCCCCCATGCACCTACTCCTAAGTTAGAAGTAAGCAGCAGTGACATTTTATATATTCTTTTCATACTTATTTTTCATCTTTGTAACCTTCTTTTGAACTACTGTATATAGTAATTTCAGTGGACCATGCTTCAAATCATCCAACTATCCTCAGCTCCAGAGTTGTGAATAAAACAACAACTACCAGTGTTGGAAGGAGAATAGCAAGTTGCAGGCATCAGAGGATGCTGCTGGGCACTCTGATATTGATGCATTTAAGGAGATACATCCTTTATAGGTTGCTAAATCAGCTTAATAAGACCATGGATGGTAGCTCCCATGTTACCCTAGACTACCTTTTGACAGACAGCTGCTGAAGGTTAATGTATACACCTTTCTTGACCTTTCTCCTTTAGTTAAGTATGACCTCCATTTAAACAATGCAACAAGAGATCCTTGCTATGCAATGAATGGCTTCCAGGTCAGGTATCCTTTTACTGCCAAGCGACAAACTGCCGGAGGACACAATCGATCCTACCTCCAGTCAGCTCTGCTAATTTGTTCTGAATACTCCCACCTCATCACTCTAATGGCTTACTTCTTTTGCTTATTACAAGGCTGTGGCAGGTAGGTGTCTAGTCATAGCACAAATTGATGGGTAATACTGTATATTGGCATGGGAGTACATGTGGGCTATAAGAGGGTAAAGACCAAAGCAATGACAGTAAAAATTGTCAGCAGCAAGACAGAAATGTTTTGCCCTTTCAGAATCAGAATCATCTTTATTGGCCAAGTGTGCTGACGCATGAAGGAATTTGCCTCCGGTTTAATAGCTCTCAATGTATTCACACACAACACCACACTCTTCAGAAAGATATATCTATAAACATGTCAAACTGTTTCTGTGAACTGTGCACAAGATACAAATAGTACATGGAAGTAAATAGTGCACTTGAGTGCTGAGATAAATATCGAACGGTGAGAAAAAAAAAAGTGGCATGTTACTTTATATACAGTAGAAGGTGGTTACGTACAGTATATACAGCCTGTTCAAATATACAGTAATGAATGCTATGTATTGCACATTTTGTGTTTTAGGCTAAAATAAATATGTATAATTTGTAGGTACAGTGGGTATTATAGTGTTCCAGGGTTATTGCACAGTAGCTGTGTTAATTGTTCATAATTGTGACAGTGAGGGGGAAGAAACTATTCCAATGTATGGTGGTTTTGATGTACAGTGTTCTGTAGTGCCTACAAGATGGGAGAAATTGGAACAGGTTATGTCCAGGGTGTGAGGGGTCTGTGGTGATTTTCCCTGCCTGTTTCCTGACTCTGGAGGTGTATAGGTCCTGGATGGCCGGCAGATCGGCACCAATAATCTTTTCTGCAGACTTGACCGTCCGTAGTAGTTTGTTCTTGTCCGTTTTAGTGGCTGATCCAAACCAGACAGTGATGGAGCGGCAGAAAACAGATTCAATTAGTGCAAAACTAGATCAGCAGCTCCTGAGGCAGGTTATACTTCCTGAGCTGGTGCATCCTCTGCTGGGCCTTTTTGATGACTGTGTTGATGTTGGACTCCCAACTCCAGGTCCTAGGAGATTGTAGATCCCAGAAACCTGAAGGATTCCACAGCCAACACAGTGCTGTTGAGTTTGGTGAGGGGGTCCAGCTGTTCAACTTTCCGTCTGTATGCAGACTCTGTCTCTTGGATTAGGGCGATGACTTTTGTGTCATCTGCAAGGAGTTCAGGAGTTGAAAAGATGGGTCTCCTAAGGTGCAGTTGTTGGTGTCGAGAGATAATAGCAGTGGGGACAGCACACATCCCTGAGGGATGCCAGTGCTGACTGTCCGGGTGCTGGATGTGATTTCACCCACCCTTACCTACTGCTTCCTGTCTGTTGGTAGTTCGTGATCCACTGACAGGTGGATGTGGGCACATCAAGCTGGGTGAGTTTGGTTGGTGAGTAGGATTTCTAGGACGATGGCATTGAATGTCAAGCTGGTCTTCAAACAGGATCCTTATGTATGTCCCTGGGGAGTCGAGATGTTGCAAGATGTAGTGCACTCCCATATTGACTGGATCATCCACTGACCTGTTTGCCACGTAGGCAAACTACAGAGGGTCCAGCAGGGGGCCTGTGATGTTTCAGGTGAGTCAACACTAGTATCTTGAAAGACTTAATTACCACAGACATCAGGATGACGGGTTGATAGTTATTCAGTCCAGTGATCGAGGGCCTCTTGGGGACCGGGATGATTGTGGAGTGTTTGAAGCATGAGAGGACTTCACACAGCGCCAGGGATCTGTTGAAGATCTGTGTGAAGATGGGGTCCAGCTGATCAATGAAGAATTTCAGACAGGAGGCCTGACACGTCGTCTGGGCCTGGTGCCTTCCTGATCTTCTGTCTTTGAAAACACTGACACACATCCTCTTCACAGACTGTCAATGCTGGGTTAGGGGGGAGTGATAGCAGGGGGTGCAGCTAGATGTGTGATGTCTGAGTTGGAGCATTCATGCTTCACCTTCAGAACCATCAGTTCATTGTGAAGAGATGTGAATGAGAACTATATGCTAAAGGCCTGGAAAAGGTACTAGAGTTTGCATGCAAGAGACTGACATACTGACTGTCATGACACTGTAAGCCTGAGATCCCTCAATAAGCAGAACTTCCCCATGCCATACTTTGCCTATACCGGCCACAATTTGTCTCAGCATGTGCTAATTGCTTTGGTCCTTATCAACTTGAGAAGTCAAAACAGAGATGGGAGATCAAGTTCATGAATGCATACATTTATGCACTAGACCTTCTCTCAGGACCTTTATTAAAGTGCCTTACTCAGTTAACTTTTAAGCTTGAACTGTAAAGCTATTATAAGACCAAAACTTTAATGCACAAGGATGTGGACATGTCCAAAGACCTAACCTGCAAACAAGTCTTGCCAAGCAGCAGACACAATTCACTTTCATTCCACCCAGTGCTATCCATTTTGGTAGTTACTGGAAGAATGAGAAATTTAATCTTTGAACCAAGAAATCCAGTTGGTGACTGAACAAGTGCTATACAATGTTCTACAGTAACTGCAGTTGTTAGGGAAATACTCAATTCAAAATTCCTTGGTTATGCTTCAACACACATTTCCAAGCTTGACAGGGTACCCCTAATTCCCTGCGGATGGTGCAGGCACATGTATCACTGCCCAAACCGATGAATCCAGGGTCTGAAAAGCTCAGTCAGTGCAGGTGGAGACCACTACTGGATATACTTTAGCATGCCCTACTTTCCTGGTGTGAAAATGTGATAGAAAGACAGCAGCAACTTTCAAGTTAGAATCATCCCCACGATTGCTGACCTGCAGCTATATTGTGCACTACGGACTATGGACAGATCTTATAAAACCTCAAGATCCCATTTGGATTTCTGTACACCAAACTACGCCAAACCCATTCTTTCCTCTTTATGCTTCACTTGCTCTCCCACTTTCTCCACCCCCTCCTTAACCCAGTTACTATTTTCTTCCTTTTTCCAGCCTTCTCTTAAGATATCCACCTATCCACTCTGTCCTACACTGACAGATGTTATCAATTTAGGCTGTGGCCAGAGGAACCATTAAGGGTCTCAGACAGAGGGTAAAAAAAAAAGAGAGGCAGAGGAGAGGGGATTACTAAGACGCTGCAGAGTAGGAATGATATGGGTGATAAAACCGCTGATCATTCCACTTTACAGAGACTGGTTTTTTATGTGGTGTCAGCTCTCTTTGCCCCACTCTGTGCAGCTCTCCTTACTCTATAGATCTTCACTCTCCTTTTTACTCAACTTTATTTGCATCATTTCTAAAAGAGCAACAGATGAGACTGGAGAGGCTTGGGTGAGCTGGAAATAGGATCATTACTTAAGTGTAAGTGTGAGAAATAGTCTCTCACTTACTGTGTGATTTATTGTACATACCTGTATCAGTGCTTGTGTGCCTGTATTTTCTCAGTGTTCTGTATATATACAGATATATACTTTTCAATTTGTGCATGTGTGCAATCATCAATACTTCATCCTGCATGCTTGCTGCTGCGATGAGGGAGGCCAGCGAGGCAGAGCTCCGGTGTGTGATTACACAGACGAGAAAAAAGAAGAAGAACGAGGTGAGATCAGTGTGTTGCTCTTTGCTGTCCAACTGTTACACACTTCTGATCACGAATACACTCTGCCAGGTCAGAGGGTAAATATAGGCTGACTGTGTGAAAACTGCACAGCCAGCACTTACCCCACAGAGGTGAGGGAAAAAGGATGGGCGGGGTCAACCCTTCTATTAGAAAATAGAATGAAATCTACAGATGCAATCTTTGCAGTCGGAGAATTTGCTGCTTTGTTGTTGCTGGGAGTTATACTAACGAGTTGTAAGGGTAGAGCTGTAGTTCATATGTGACTAAACAACTAGTATATGTAATACACATAAATGGGTAATAATATGTTTACCTGTCATGTTCATACCTGTTTTGTCTGTTTTTGTATGTTTTTCATAATGGCTGTTTTACAAGAGTTAAAATCCTTATAGCTTAGATCCAAATTTCATCTTTTGCCCATGTCTGTGAATATTAAGTGCTGATTGCACATGTAGTATAAACATGTCCACCTGTGGGGCAAATTTGGAGCAATTATGTACATGAGGCCCTTTCTACGTCTGCCTAGATGCAAGCATCCATTAGGGTCCAAGAGGTATAAAATTTTGTCATCTGCCCCTGTGGACATTCACATGTATCCCATAATTATGACCACACAGACTGTATACGTGGACAGTGAATAATTCAAAATTTGAAATGTAATATGTAATTATTTTCTTTCTTCCTAAGAGTTAGATGAGGAGATTGATATCATTCTCCTATCTGTCTGTTAGGCTATAGCCAACAGCTGGTGCTCAGCTTAGCATCCAACCAAGAAATAGACGTGTACATAGCCACTTCCTTTTTACATTGGTGTTTGTATTAATGGATATCTAATTAATGAGATTTGGAGGTGTTGGTAGACAGAGTTTGTTACCTGTGGACAGTCAGACTAACTGTTTCTCTGAATCCAGTCTTTAAGCTAAGCTAACTGGCTGTCGCTTTATACTTATTGTGCAAACATTACAGTGAAGAAAGAGTATTTTCTAAAATGTTGAATTATTTAGTTAAGGTACTGATGTACTTGAAAATGGACAGGGAAAACAGGGTGGACAGGGGCTACACATGCCGTTTTGTTTATACTAAACTGGGTGTCTGGATGTCATACATTCTATTAAAAGTATAATATGAACTTAACAGTATCTTGGTGCTTACAGCAAGCACAATAGTCTTGTCATTCCCTGGCCAACAGCTTCAGTATATCACAGTTTGACCAGACTGATATTTTAGGACAAACACTGCTGATAGTCCATAGTTTGTGCTAATAATCAGTATCTTTAAATTTGATTACACTTGTTATTTATGTTAAGTTAGAATATTATTCTCATCAGATTTTTATTGGCCTATGAAAACTGTTTATTATAGATCATCTTAAGACATTTAAACTCATGCTAATAAAAACTGATTCATGTGTGTTAACAGACTAGACTGGTTTCATTACAAATTATATTCATTTGCTGTGGTCAGGACAGAATCTATTTCCATTAGACAATGCTGACTGGCCAGTTAAGTGTTATGAACCATGAAATTACATCATGAAATTTAATTAAATATTGCGAAATATCACTGTTGCGTGCAACCGCGCTGCTATTTTGAACTGACAAATCTTTTTTATTTACTCTGTCATCCATTTGCACTCTCTAATGCTGTCCTGTCTGAACTCAAAAATCCTCAATTGACAGTTTCTCTGTATGCCAATCAACAAACCCTTTGAAACATAACATGGGTCAAAAATGACCTGATTTGAGTTTTTATTTTCAATATCTTTGCAATAGATTAATTTCATCATTCAGTATTCCAGGCAATGATCTTCACAAATCTTTATTTTCATTTTCCCTTTCCTACCTTTTGAATAAAAATCATTTTTGTATCACCACCCTTCAAATGTACAACATGGGTCAAAAACGACCTGTATTTATTCTCTGTTATTTCATGCATGGCTGAGTCTTTCTTTGCTATATCTTTGAAATAAATGTATTTTATCTTTTATTATTCCAGGTTTTCATTAAATATCTTGTTTTTCATTACCACATATAATTGTTTTTATTTTTCCCTTCTTACTTTATGAATAAGGATGTCAACAGTTAACCGTTAATAGGTTAACCACCAAGAATATTTTTGACTGGTTACGCATGTTGGTCAATAGATTAATTTACATATACACTCCACTAACAGCTAGACAATTGTGTCATCAGATATTCTTTTTGAATGGATAAAGTAAAACCAACTTCTACATGGAGTGTTGCATTATGGATCGTTTGTAGCATTAATGTTGCTAGGCTACTGAGTGTGTCTGTAAAGTCTGTTTATAGTGTGTGTGTTAGTCAGTCAGCCCTAAAAGTCTTTTGTTTCTGGAGGCTCGTGTAACGTGTTTCTTTGCCATGAAGGAAATAAATTCATGACAAGTGAAAACGAATCCAAAGTGTCTTCCGACCTCTCTGCTGTAGAATTGGAATATGTCGATCTGCCAAATACCACTGTGATGATAAGGAGCTCCAAAAGACAAACAGGCAGTCTTATAAATACATAAAAATGAAAATAATGATCTGTGTATCTAACAAAATATTTAATGAATACTTGCAAGATTAAATGATGAAATAAAATGATTTTTAAAAAATATATAGCAAATAAACACTCAGCCATGAATGAAATAAAACATAGGAAATGAATACAGGTTGTTTTTGACCCATGTTGTACATTAGATAGGGGTTGCATATCTTGTGCGTCAAAGGGTTAAGACCCTCAAAGCTGAAGCTACAGGAATCAGTTTGACAATGAATGAGCTCATCTTTGCAGCATAAAAGTTGCAACCAGTTTTCCATATTTAAGCTCAGGGCCTTGAAAAGGCAATCTGCTGTAGCTAATGGCTTAGGTTAACATTTCAGAATTGCCTTTACAACTCTTTACTGAGCCTTAGCCCCCAACTAGAAAAGCAGAAATAGTCTCTGGACTCCATTTTCTATTCAAGGCCCTTTTAATCCTTCCAAAGGCTTGCAGTGTTCAATGAAAGAAATAGGAGGATAGTAGGAGAGGTGGGGGGGAGGAGGGGGTCAATGGTGCAGATGAAAGAGACACCAGATGACCTGCTCCTGCTCCCACACAAAAAGATATCTTGACTCTTTATCTGAGGCTAAGCATCACTGAACAGTCTCATTTGGGCGATCAAATCAACGGTGTACTGTACTGTGTGAAAAAGTGCCCTTTCTTCTACCCTTGTGCAATTAGTGGCAGCTATCAGTTTGGAGGAGAGTTTAATTGTACGCCTTCATTCAGACTGGTTCAGTCATTTGTCAAAGACAGACAGAAGAGCCCTTCTTAATTACATTGTTCATTCAAGGCCAAAGAACATGCTCCACACTCAATGACTCCCTTAGTAATAATAATACTTTGGAAAATGTTATTCATATGCTTGAACACAGAGGAAGTTGTATTCAAGCTGAGGAATACCTCAAACAGCTCATTTCACTGAGACTTTTATATCAAACTTTTTTTCATTTATGGATGTTTCTCTTTTAATTACCTACAGGGTTGACACATTCAATTGGAGGAAATGAACTGAATATCACTCATGCTCACATCATTATCACCATAATTATCACCATGATCACAGCTGACATCGTCATCATCATCATCATCATCATCATCTACACTCAGCTCTGCCGCCTCACCTTGCCAGCAGGCCCCGACTGTCAGCTGTACATCAATCTGCGAGGGGTGGATGGGCCAGTCATCTGTCACCAGATAGGGGTCATAGGTCACTCCATCTACATAGAGTGTCACCACTGGAAACTCTACATTGATGACGTAGTAATGCCACTCCTTATCACAGATCTGTCAGAGAGAGAGAGAGAGAGAGGGAGAGAGAGGGTCAAAAATGGATATGGGGTCATTTTATTGGTCATCACTTAGCAGCCACAGATGTTTGTGTTGTTTAGAAAAAGTATACTACTATATAGAAAAACTATTTTTTTTTCTTGATGAGCTCCGATCCAGAAATCAAACATGGAATCCAATATAAAATCCAATATAAGAAATGCTTGACTAGCTTCTGAAAAAGTTTGCTTTCCCACATTGTAGATTTTATTTTAACAGTTAATATATATGTCATGCACATTTTATCTTCCTACACAGTTATCTAAATGCTGCTTCAACGTGCAGAAAACAATTCTGGTGAAAAAGCACAATATCTCGAATCCCGTTTTTGGCCTAAATCTATCAAATTTCAGAATTACAATTAGAATGAAAAATATCAGAATCAGGCTTAAAATAACTTCACAATGTGCAATTTGTGTGTAAATGTACAACGTAAAGTCAGGTAGTATAAACCGCAAACTTCCCCAGGATAATACTGAGGACATGACCTCAGTGTCTTGGTATCTACAGCTATGGTTAGAAGTTCAGACTTCAAGTAACATAAAAGTACCAACCATGAATCAATGAATTCAAATTCAAAGAATTTGAAGTGGTTTGAATAAATTCACTTTCACACCTTGTTATATCTGACTGATTGTTCACAGGCTAGAAACTGCTACAGTTAAGAGAATAAGGTCAAATTCTTCAATATAAAATGTATCAAAGAAGAACTAGAGATTTCCCCTCACGGTTGTATGCCTCCGCCAACCAGTCAAGTGGCAGCTTACATCCATGTCTGTCAGGACTCATATAATATTTATAGGGAATGAATTTAATAAAAAGGTATTAAGTGTATTTTCTTTGTATGTGTTCACATGCTCGGCCAATAAAGTTGTTTCTGATAGAGCACAAAGTTGTAGCCACGACAATAGACAAATCTTCAGATATAGATGTTGCTGCAAAGAAGCTACAAATACTAAAGCGTAGATGCTTCACACACATCTTCAACCCGGCAGCAGAAAAGATCTAAACAATTGCCATAATCACCAACAAACAAAAACCAAACAATCTCCAACGTGGACACCAAGGTTAGTGTCACCAATTCAGTATCTGACCAAATGTGAAATATGGTCATAATCTCCCCTTCTCTTCCTGAGTTATGGTGTTGAATAATGGCCAGAAAAGTGTTTGTGGAGAACATTAAAATGTCACAGTGACCTTGACCTTTGACCACCAAAATTAAGACAGCCTTTATTGCCATTGGTTTGCACACAGAATATTTAAAAGCATACAATACTGAAACAAATCTTGTCCTTGGTCTTCCTCTTTGAGCAGAAAGCTCTCTGATCCCCCCAAAAGAAAAACAATTTTGAGATGAAACAAGGTGCCAGGTGTTAACATCAGAAGGACAGAATGGCCTCATATAAGGTATGTGGGGTTTTAGTATTGTTTGGATTATTTTCAACTGCAGCACGGTCCATCATCTTCCTTTTTTGTCACCATATCGGAGTTGAAGAGTACAGTTGTCCCAACTGACTTTTTCTCTCCTCATCTAGTCGAGAAGATGTAAAATGAAAACACACCAGCAGAATAGCACGCCCACACTTTGGACACGTGGTCTGAAAGGTTAACAGATGAACACGAACACACATACACACAAACATACAAAAGTTTTACCCGTCAGATCCATCTTTTTGTAGGCCTGCACCTTAATTCTTTCCTGGTGCATTTGGAAGTTTTTTTTTTGGCACACTGCTAGAAGCAATCAGAAAAAAGGCTTTGAATTATTTTGACTTCCTGTCTTTGTCATCCAGAAATCATGCAAAGCGAAGCGGCATTAGTTAGTTTGATATCTTGTCACTTGTCACCTCCTGAGATCCTTTTGTACCAATAAAAATAATCTCTGGTGCAGTGTCTCAGTTAGGAGGGAAGTTTTTTTGTTACTACAGCTAACTAGTGATTTAGGGCAAAAAGACAGCTATACCTGAATTCTTGGCTTGTGATGTTTTAAAACTGAACGGTTTCCTCTGTGCTTAAAGCTCGCTAAAATGCATTAGTACATTACCTTTCTAACCTCTTCTGAAGAATGCTTGACTGTGCCGCTCATCAGCATGCTTGACCATTTACTCTTGCCTTGCTGTGCTTTTTAATTGATTGCACAAGCCCACTCATGCCTGTCCGTGTGTCTCCGAGTATATCTGTCTTTCCAGTCTTTTTTTTTTTTTTTTGCTTTAGGCTATGTTTTTATCTCAGTAGTGCCAACACTCATTGGGCCATGCTTCACCTCTTCCTCTCAGCTCCTCTGATATAACCTGGGACAGCCTTTGAACACTTAGCCCTGGGTAACCTCTCTCTCTAATGAAGAGCGTTCCACAGCCTGCTTATTAACACTGTGCTAGCACAGCAGATGGGAGTTCTAATCAATCCGGTTCATTTTCGCTGCTATTGAGGTGGGAGATACAACATCTGGCCTAATGGTGATCATTCTGCACAGCTGCTTGACACATATGTGGAACGTCGATCTGCTGGGACCCAGAATCGAGTGGGGATAATGTGATTGTGGTGTTGATGGTGTTGCAAATATGACTGATTCTGATAAGACTCACTTTGATTTGCCGGTTAAATTTGTAAACGCATCCAAACACACGGCAGCCCTACATCTTCCATTTCTATGCATCTTGTGCACAGGCTGTCTAGAAATGATTTTGACTCGTCTTCACTCCAGGATACATATTCAACACACTTGTGCTCTTAATCCCTAACGTGTGTTGCATCATCAACTGGATTTTTTTCAATCTTTTTCCATCGCATTATTAAGTGTGAAGTGTAAAGCATTCGTGTACACACACACACTAATCCCTCTGACATTTACACATGCAGACTATACCCCTCGCCTGTTCTACGGTTTCCTCCCTGTTTTTGCTGTGCAGTATTTCAAAGAGAGCTCAAGCTCATATGGGATCTGAGTGCCTACTGGGTGACTTCCTCTTGCCAGCTTCAAAGGGGAGACGGCGCAGAGCTCTTGCCCAAGAGGAGGCTGTCTCTGCCGGGTTGGAATGTCAGTTGGAGATCCCTCTAAGGGATAGAAGGAGGGAGGGAATAATGTAGTCATATATATCAATACTACTTTTTTTCAAGAGGAAGTGCTTGTGATTTTAGAGTTACATTGAAATAGGTATTTGAAGAGTGATGTAAATACCAGCTCAGCTTGTGATGGCTAATGTTTTTTCAAACAGTTTAAATCTTGAATTTTAATGTTTTCCAAAATTAGAGGCTCGTAAAAACCTGCTGTCAAGAGAGGAAACACTTCTGAAACAGCACTTAGATCACCATGAGTCACTAAACTCTATTGAAAGCCAGACTAATGAACATGTTACTGTAGGTGTAGTCTGATCAACAGGATGTAGACTGTGGGTATGAGCCTGCCACTGGCCGACTATTTCAGTCATAGTTCTCCTCCTCCCTTTCTGCTATCTGTGTATTACTTTTTTTCAAAATCCCTGATGCTATATGAAACAACAACCTCCAAGCTAGCAACCTACCTGCTGAAAATGGCAAGTTCTGACAAAGATTTGGATGGCGTGATAAGGCAGGCCGACTATATTTTTTAGATGGGTGGTTGTAAAGATATACATATACAGATATACAGAACTGTTTAGAGTTGATGTGGCATATCTTTTAACTCTGGCAGTGAAATTAGCACAAGCTTCTGTGTCATCAGTTTAATAACATTCTGCAAGACCTACATACATATTAAATTGTCATTGTGGTTTGAACAAGTCCCCTCCAGAACGGGAGTATGGACAGGCGTCACCTGTAGGGCACTCATGATCAAGTTATGTTTGTGTGTGTTTAATCAGTAAAAGTCATATCATGTAGTCGACATACATCTTTTACTGTTTTATGTGACGTTTTCTCTTGCAGGGATTTAGCCATTGTCATGACAGGGCTCGCCTCTCTAAGTGTAAATGTTCCACTATTTTGTAAGGGCACTGTTGCTGCATCCCTGGCTTAGCGCCACCCTGAGACAACTGTGATTGGTTTAAAGGGATACAAACAAGCAAGAGTGTTTCTCCCCCTACAGCAGAATGACAATGGGTTCAGCCAGACCTCTCTCCGGTTCTGGCACAGTGTTAAAACGAAGTGTGGAGAAAGGTCTGGCTATGTGAGACTACTGTAGCTTAAAGTTAATGAGCCAGTTAGTGTAGTGAGGAGATGTGTGTCCAAGATTTGGTGCAAAATGTCATCTTACAAAAACAATCATTTAATGTTGGCTGTCATTGATGTTCTGCTGTTTGTAATATTCTAAATAGAGCTGATGCTGACAAAGAGTTAAATAAGTTATGGAAGAGTTGAGCCTGCAAGCTCGTTGTCTGCCTTTTTCTCTTCATCATTGCCATCAGGCCAATCTTTATGTTTTTCCCCACTACTGGTGAGGATCTGTGGCAGTTTCTCATCCATCACACAAGTTTGTTTGTCTGTGTGTATTGAGCATTACAGCTTCTGGCTGTAAACATGGTTACAGACTTTAAATGACATTTCCACCAGTAGCTGTTCTGTGCATGTTCTGCATTGAAACAAACAAAAAAAAACTCCCAAGATTATAAAGAACTGCAGCCACACAATTAAATAATCATGCTGATAGAGGTGGTTAACTTTCACACTACAATGAAATGCAGACCAATGGTTGGAGATAGCACAAAAAGTTTGGCATCTCGTCAGAAAATTGATTGGAGCTTGAGAGAACAGGTGCACTGCTATGCATGGGAAGACGCCAGCTGGACAGATGGAGAAACTTTGTTGTGTGACTGTTGTGTGTGTATGTGTGTATGTGTGTGTGTGTGTAGGGGGAGGAATCAGTGTCCATTACAAAACCTGAGGACTGGAAGTAACTCAGAGAACCAGCCACTGTGGCACGAGCTCAAAGCCACACATTACTTTGAGTGCATGTACATGTGTATAAAGGGGGTGTGTGTTTGTGTCAGGGAGAAAGAGAGAGAGAGAGAGAGAGAGAGAAACAGTGATTCCACAAGGATGCACAACTTGTAATAACACCCACTCGCAAACAGTCATGCATACACAAATGCACAGACATCAATCCAACACCATTAAGTGTCAACTTGGAAACTTCAAAGCCAAAGTTAAAGTTTAGGAGAGCAGCTCTGGCTCGCCTTGCTTATGAAAGCAAAGCAAAAAGTTTTGTATTCCCCGAATTCTCCACTTTCCTTTGTCTCTGCTTGATGCAAATTGACAGACGGAAGGAATGAATGAAATAAATACCACACAAACAAAGGAGAGGGAGGACGTGAAACAACCAGAGGACAAAGAAAAGAAGGAGAGAGAGGGGAGGTAGAGAACGGAAACATCACACATCAAAAGATCCTCCATCATCTCTTGGGGCACTCTACGGCGAGAAGAAAACAAAATTGCTATCTGCCCCCCTCTATCTCACTCTCTTCCTCTCCTCTCAGTTTATTTGGTCTCTTTTCTTCTTTGCCTGTCTCTCCAGTAGAACCTGACTGTGGGAGTTGTTGCCTCAAGTCCTTTGGAGTTGAAAGTCTTTAAGAGATCTGTCACCCAACCCAACCTTCTAACTTCAAACAAGAGATGGAGAAATGAGATAGAAAAGGTAGAAGAATGAAGAGAGATGAGGTGATCTGAGATCGGAGGGTGGCAGGGCAGAGAGATGACAGTGAGGGAAAGAGGGAGGGTGGAGATGAAAGAAAGAGAGGGAGGAAAGAGAGAGTAGAGGAAAATTAATCATAGAAGAAAAGACTTTTACAAGAAAGTGGAAGAGGAAGAAAACTGGAAGGAAAAGTGAGGAAGGCTTAAAGCTACAATCTTTTTTTATACTGAAATATGTGCCTAAAATTCAGAGAACTCTTGGAAGCAATAATGACGATGGAGGGAAGCAGGAAGTCATTAAAGGAATTGTTCGACATTTTGGGAAGTACACTTAGTTAGGGAAGGGAACAGTGTAGGACAATTAACTTTAAAATTTTAATTGACTCTGTAGTTATTGATGGTTAAAAAGTAATATCAATTATTCAAGAGTAAAAGTAATTCCTTACAATACTCATTACATTACTTTGCTACTCAGCTAAGCTTTGTCAACTTTGGAGTTATCAAGAGTATTGGACTGTTGTATTAGACTGCATTCAACTGTGCAGGTGTCCCTACGTCATGTGTAGGGATGAACAGACAAAGAAAAAGATGCCCATAAACATGAGGTTATTCTTAGCCTGTAATGTGGGCGCAGAAAGCGAGAGAGAGAGAGAGAGAGAGAGAGAGGGAGTGAAAGAGGGAAGTAAAAGAGGCGGAGGGAGTGCTATAGGGCCTGTTGAACAGAGATTGATGAGCATTGGAAACAAGGTGACTTTAAGGAGGGGTGGGGAGGAGGAGCCAAGGAAGGAATGTGAAAGTTTCTGTAAAGGCAAAGTGAGAGCAGAGGTATAAAATGAAAGGACTGGATTGGTTGTGTGTGTGTGTGTGTGTGTGTGTGTGTGTGTGTATGTGTGTGTTTGTGTGTGTGTGTGTACGAGGAGGGGGATTGGATGGTAGGGTACCAAGTGTACCTGGAAATGATCACATTTTGACAAAGGACAGGTAGAGGGACATCAGTGTAACTATAGGCTTTGTATCATTCCTGTCAATTCAATAACCTAAATGTTATGTTTGTCAGGAGCATTACTGCAAAGATGCTAATGTCTCATATGTGAAAGCAGTAGACATATTCAAATCAATGATAAATGATTTGAATACTCTCAAAAACTATGTGCTATAATTATGGTGGGAGCTGCATCTCTACTTTTTTATTAATGTTTGATTTTGTTTTTCCAAAGTATTAGATTTAGTTCTAAAGCTTTGGGTGCACAACACAGGGTTTAGAGTCAGAGCTATATTTAAAAACTCGACTTTAAGTGAGTAGTTCATTTTGGGGGGAACGCTTATTTACTACAATCAGTTAGCTTAGCATAAAAACTGGAAATGGGGAGAAACAGCTAACCTGGCTCTGTCCAACAATAACAGAATCAGCCTACCAGCACCTCAATTTGCAGTTTTATTGGATGTATGTGTGGGACTATTTCTTGGCACACTTGGTGATGACAAGACTCTGGGATGTTACTGCTAATGGGCTAGTGGCTATGGTTTCATATCTAGTGTGCAGCCATGAGAGTGGTATGCATGTTCTTATCCAACTCTTAGCAAGAAAGTAAACAAGCAAATATCCCAACATGTCAAACCCAAGATTCACTTGAGTCAGTAGCTTTAAATACATTGTCATTAGATGACAGAGTAAGTGCAATTGAACCAAAAAGTAGGAAATAACAAAAATGTCTCCTAGCATCGTGGTAAGGTATGGTTTATTTACTTCTTTTCACTTAGCTTTTACCCATTCTCACTTTTTAAGTAAAACCACTTTATCTGTCACATGTTAAATCTAGTAACAATAGCACATAAAAAGTTATTAGGGCAGCACAAAAGATAACCCCTTCTCTATAAGCTAGGAGTAAGCACCTAGCTGTCTACACTGCAATTAGCAGTGACACTTAATGCAGTGCATGGTCAATGGGATATTACAAAAAGGGAGAAAGTAGGGCAAATCGCAGAAATGTGAGGCCTTGAATTTAGGCATTTTGTCTCTTTTAGCGTCTGCAGACACTCCATATGCTAACACGTGGTACTACAAATTCTCCAAAGTCAGTAAAGGCATATCCAACATACATTATGGTTATAAGTTGTTGTCTCGACAACAGCTCGATGAATATTGGTATCATTAAAGCAAGGGCTCTCCCGTTCTATTTGTGCAGCCTCAGAAAAACTTCCAGCCTCCAGATTCATTAGCAAAACTGCTGTTTGCTAACACATAATTGCCATAAATCATCATGTCAACATGGAAACCATTATCATGTCAATTGGTGTAAGCACCCAAAATTGGGTGTCTGAGAACCTATAATTACAAAAATAGAAGAAACAATTAAAAGAGAGTGATAGCGTAGGAGCAGTTTCTGGTGGATGTGTGTGTATGTGTCTGTGCATACTGCATGTATTGTATGTGTGTGTGTACTTGAAGGTGACTATGTATTACCGGCTGGCAAAAGTGACTAATTAGAGTAGCAATTATACAGCCGCTCCCGGCAGAGACTGGGAGTCAACTGCCAAATGACCTCTCCAAAAGCTCATAATGGGCCACACACACACGTACACAGTCACACATATGTACATGCACACATACACACACACATGCTCTAATATCCGCTGGGTTTTTAGGCTGCATGGAAATTTTTGTGAGACTGATCACATTGACTTTCCCAGCCTGTTGGGTTTGTATAGCATAGAGCAACAAGTGTGTAGAACAACACTGTGCTAATCTGAGGGCATCTCGGTGGTTAGTTGTCTAAGACAAGCTTATTCAACTGGAGACTGACAGGTCAACTCCGGCCAGCCAATCAGTTCTGTTTACATTTTGCCACAATAAATCCTTAAAACAAGCAGAGCGTTCCTGTGTAATACAAAATAGATGCTGTTCTCCATACTCCGGTAGCGGTATGCAAACACAAAGAAGAGGAAGAAGAAAATGCATTCCTGTGCTGTCGATGATGACCTGGACATGGCCCATGACCTTTGCAGGCTGCTGTTGTTGCAGGCTTGTAACTATCTAGCACTAGTATCCAGACAGCTGAAGCTAGCTTACTAAAATAATAACCCAGCAGTAATTTGTTTCATAATATTGACTTTGGATAACAGATGGCACAAGGTCACCATCAACGCTGAAGAAAAGAAAAGTTCAGTACAACAGGGACTGGACTGAGAAATATGTGTGTACATTGAAAGTGCTGAGGAAACTGCTGTTTCCTCTATAATGAGTGCACCTCCATTATAAAGGAACAAGCCATATAAAAACAACTGTTGCTTGCGCCTCCGTGACAAGCGAGTCTTTGCATCACTGTTTATGGATTACCCTCACTTCATATGAACTGACCTTCTCTGCCATTGCCCAGTCAAAGAAGTGCAATCCCTCTAATTAGTAGCCTATAGGCCTGTAGGCTAGGACTACCTGTGTTTTCTGATTTGTGGGAGTTAAAGAGAACTGGAGAATATTGAATGGATGTGGTGCAGGTGAACTAACGAAGACGAAGATGGAGAAGTTGACCGAAACACAAGAAACATAGTTACAATTGTTTACAGGAAATGATGTAATGTAGAGAAATACATGTTTTTACAGGAAATGTTGTGGTGTAGATAAATAAGAAAGATGGTTATAAATGTTTTCACAGGAAATGCTGTAATGTAGAGAAATAAGAAAGATGGTTATCAATGTTCTTACAGGAAATGCTGTAATGTAGAGAAATAAGAAAGATGGTTATCAATGTTTTTACAGGAAATGCTGTAATGTAGAGAAATAAGAAAGATGGTTATAAATGTTTTTACAGGAAATGTTGTGGTGTAGATAAATAAGAAAGAGGGTTATAAATGTTTTCACAGGAAATGTGAAAAGGATGTAGTGAGGCAAGAGATGCCAAAATTGACCTAATTATATGCCAAATGGCTGACATGATGTGTTGTAGAATACATTTGTTGTGTGTTTGCTTTTGGGTCTATACCACAACTTGAAAAGGAATTTAAGCACTTGGCTTAATTACTTAAAGAATACCTGTTTATTTTCTTTTTTAATTCATGATCAGACTATTTTTGCAATGTAGCGAAATAGAGATTTTGAAAATGTGGCGCGCTGTGTCAAGTGTACATACATAGAACAGAATAGAATAGAATAGAAAATAATACAATAGAATACCTTTATTGTCATTGAACAGTAGTGCAACATAATGTACTGTGCAGCTCCAGAGAACAGTTCACACATTCATCCATACATACACACCCCCTGTCCATGCAGGCAAGCGTCAACAAAGCAGGCAAATATGAGAAGATTATATTAAGTGTTTTTGCATCTATGAGATGTAAATGCAAAGTGTACAGATTCTCAATGATTGCACAATTCCCCCAATTTTTAGTGTTTCAGTTCTTTGGTGCTGTGGTGTGCGGTGTTCAGTTCAGTGTTGGCTCTCAGGTAAAAATAAGTTTTTGAGCCTGGAAGTGTGGGCCTTTAAGTTAGCGCCTTCCAGATGGGAGCAGAGAAAAGAGACGGTGAAACAGGTGTGTGACATGATTCAGGATGCTGTTGGCTCTACGGAGGCAGCGTGATCTAAATATGTCTTCTAGCGAGTGGGGAGTCCGATTATTTTCTGTGATGTGTTGATGACCCTCTGGAGAGCTTTCCTGTTTGCTGCTGAACAGTTGGCATACCATGTTGTGATGCAGTATGTCAAGACACTCTCTATAGAGCAGTGGAAGAAAGACTCAAGCAGCTTTGCGTACAGGTTGGTTTTCTTAAGTGTCCTTACAGTGTTGGGCCTTTGTTGAGCCTAGATTATTATCAGAGCACCATTCAGCCAGTTTGCAGACTGTCTCTGTGGGCTGTCTCATCCCCATTTGAGTTGTCTCACCACTCTTGTGTCACCTGCAAATTTTGTGATTGTGTTTGAAGGGTGTATGGGGGTGCAGTCGTATATATAAAGAGAGTAGAGGCTAGGACTGAGCAAGCAGTCTTGTGGTGCACTGGTGCTGAGGGTCAGACTTGGTGAGAGTTGGGTACCAAGTCTGATTATCAGTAGACGGTTGGATAGAAAGTTCTTGATCCACATATACAGATAGCTACTGAGACCCAGAACAAGCAGTTAGTTGAATAACGCTGGTCTAAAATGTAAGATATGGTTGGCGAATGTGTTGGTTAATCATGTTGCACCAGTTGGACTAAGTTTGTGTCTTACATTGTTTTTAGTTTGAGTTGATCATTAATATGTTGGATATAGTGGACAGTACATTTTGTTACATCAGCCTAAATTCATGATTATTTGTCATACCTGATGCTTTAATAATATTGAGGCTGCCAGGTCTGTCTGATTTTCACACTGGTCTAATGTCTCTAGAACATCTGTATTCTTGGCTTAGACAGAAAAGCTTGGTTTTACATTCCAATATTCATATTTTATGCAATAACAGCTAGATGCCTGGCTTATTGTTTACTGTATATCCAATTATGTTGGGCACTACGTGTGACTTTATGCCCTTCACCACATTTCCGTACATAATTTGCTGTAAATAACTAGAATACATTAATATTATTTGATTACTCAGATCAGTTGATTTTAAATTGTTATTGGACAAACTGAGAAAAATATTTAGGTCGAAGCATTGAGAGTGCGTAGGTGTTCAGTGTACATATATACTAACATGTTGTGAACACACAAACACAGTTTGAGCAGTTTTCTAATTCTCTCCAAATGCTTGTGAGCGGCTCAGGAGGGGTGTTGATTTGTAGGACAGCAGTTAATTATCTTTCAGAAGTGCTCCTGATTACCTAACAAGTCTATCACAAACCAGGGACAGAGGCAGGGAACAAAGGAAACAAAAGCGCTAAGCTAATCAGAAGAAAGAAAAACAAGGTAAACAGAGAATGGTGAAAACCCAGCATGAGGACATTTTCAGACTGCCATAAAATCTAATGGAAAACAAAAGATATTGAAGATGAAGTTACTGCAGAATGGCTTCATGTCTGCACTAAGTCAAATGGGCAGACACAATGTCTCCCCTTCATATGGTTAAACGTCTCACCCACTGTGGTGCACATCTGCTTTTCTACCTCAACCTAGACACGTTGAATCTGCTTCTCAAAATGTCATTATTTTATAGTGCCACGAAAACAGTGAATAAAGGAGAAAATCCTTGCTACAATTTAACATTGATTTGCAATGTTTATTGTACTGAAGCCAGTTTTATGTGCAAGATGGATGAGAACAGGACTTTGCTTACTGCTGCATATAAGAAATGGTGAATATTGGACTTTTACACAAACAAAAAAGGTCATTGTGCTTACTTTGACAAATAACTATTTTTGATTCATGTCATTTTTACAGTCCAGCAGCACTGTCCATACTGATTGTGTTTTGTGGAAAATACTGCATTTAAAGATGGAATTTAAGGTGCAATAATTTGCCTGACTGGGAGTTGTAATTTTATAAATGTACTGAAGGTTAGTTTTTAAATTAAATAAATTTGAAATAATAATTTGAAAACCTTTTTTTGCATTCTCTTCTTCTCTCTGCTTCTTTAAAACTGGGTGCTCAAGTCATGGAGTTTTTGTTTAAAAAAGCTCTACCGCACAACATCAGTCTGTCAGCGCACATCCTGTCATTTTCTTTTCTAGCTGTCTAAAACATCAACTACAAACTTGCACAACATTTTAATTTCTAGTTTAGGAACATTCTGGCCCATTTAAGATTTTATGGATCGAAGGGCCCCCAAAGCATTTTGCTTTAAATCTGTTAGCAAATAGAAAATATTCAGTAACAGAAAATGAGATTACCTTAATTCATTCCTGATCCCCAGTTAAAAACAAGCATGGTATCACTGCACTGAAATAAATGTGCCTTTAGGCTACATTTAGAGTAAAACACATGGACTAAGCAGTCCAATTCATGGCTATGTTAGGGTGAAATGATGGTCGTAATGAGCAGACATTAAGCTGACATTGTCCATGGATGTTGGCTGCTTGGCAGAGAGCTATTCCGCATTTAACTTATAACTGAAGCTCACCTCTATACAGTGAATCCATATGAACTAACTGGCTTTTCATTCTCTTCTAAACATATGCAGGTGTGTGTGTGTGTGTGTCTTGTGGGGTATCTTCATTGTCCAGCAGTGACAGTGAGAAATAATGAGTAAGTGACTGGGATGGCCTTTCCATTCTCAAATTTATTCTTGAGTGGCAGAAGAAAATGAGGAATAATTTTACTTGTTTCAATAAACCTTACCTGTATGAAGAAATATCACTGCTTAGATACAAGTTGAGTAGTCCAGAGACACTATGGGTCTCGCTAGGTCTCACTAAGTCTGACCAGCGCCAGTCCAGTTTAACTGCTGATGTGGGAAATGTGTGGATGTGATTTTTCCACCACTTGGAAAAAGTCTACAAAGTTCCAGCAACAATAATGTTAGAAGTAGTGTTCATATGATGATGACTGATGCAATAGACCTAAGAGATTAGGTGAGGATTTTGCACCATTTACGTAACCATTTATTTGGCTGTTGTCCCTTTTCAGAGGTATGTGACATCTGCATATGGAAATACCTATTCTGAAAAATGTAAATCTCATCCCCTGTTCATTAAAACATCTCATGCAATAATGGTTGAATAAACTTCCCACATCCCAAAGAAAAGTTTCTTTGATGAGTCCAAGGTGGTGGGCAGTGGCAGGTGCAGACATTACGGTATGTAGGAGGTAAAAATGCTGATTCCCTATAAGGCCTGAATTCATTAGCTTGCATGACGCTGGATTTATTTGTTGCATCATTCAGTGGATACTGAATATTAATTTATATCACTATCAATACAACAGAAGATATCCCAATGGAAGATTGGGTCAGAGACAGAAGGTGGATGTCTGGGTGAGGGAGAAGAGTATAGTAACAGAGAGAAAAAGAGAGAGAGAGAGGAGATTGTGAAACAACAGCAGCCTCAGCAGCAGCAGAAAAAAAAAAGAAAAAAGTAAAACATGATCCCAAAGGTTTAAACTGTCAGTACAAACCAAGTAGTGGTAAAAGTTGTCACAGACCTTTAGCAGTGCGGTGAAAGGAGATAGACTGGGGAGAAACATTGTGCCATCTCACCTACTGCCACACTACATCAATCACACGCCTCCTCTTGATTACCTAAACCTTGACAACACGTGCACCACCGATACTCCTACACCAAATTTACCAGCCCCTCCACCAGGCTCACTTATACCTTCGCCTCTCCATCTCTATCTCTTCTTCAATCCATCTCTCTTTCTCATCCTTTTCTCTTACCACACTTAAGGTCAGGGTGGGATGTGCACAATAAATCTTCACTGCAGATTCTGACAGCCACCCTCAATCCAGGAAGTGCTTTACCCAGTCGGAGGCAAGAGCTACGCTGCACATAAACTTTCCTTCTTAAAAACTATTTGGGTAGGCAGAAAGTCTTGGAGGAGAGTTTGAGAGTGTTATTTGGCCAGAAAGTAAGACAAATCGGTGGGGACAAAAGGCAAAGAAAGTGAGAAGGAGGAAAGATCGAAGGGTAAAGGGAGAAGAGGGGATTCGGTGAACCCATTTGGTCCAGATTAATATGATGAATGGTACCGAACAGCAACTTTTACTGAGCTGTTATTTTATTTTATTTGGCTTTTGTGCACCCTTTTACCACAAAGTGATATCAAAGGTCTCCCATTCTCACAAACAAGCACCTAATCATGTACTGAAGGTACAAAAATGTGTGGACATGTACAAAACTGCTGTGTAATGAACATACATAGACTTACATACACATAAAATACATACAAAGACCTATACATTCATACAGAGCATATACAGTACAAATATAATTTTGTGAACATTTCTTTTTATCCTGAAATAGAATTACTGGATATATAAATGTAGATTTGAGACTTGGACTTGATTAAGAGTTAAGTCATACAAAGCAGGAATTGAGGATTGACTTGGACCTGATTACTGCAAAACTGGACTCACTAGAACTTGACTCCCTAAAGACTTGAACTGACAAGAGACTCATAACTAAAAGACACATCTTGGGTATGTGTCATATTAGGCCTGTTCCTTGAAAAGACTAAGTTGTGTGGCACAACTCAAACGCTGTGTCATTTAATGGTCAGCATTGAAGAAGCCTTAAGACTAACAATTGCCACTAGTTTGCTTATAGAGACTTGTGCCTTCAACTTTTCTTTAAGGATTTTAAGACCTGCCCTGACAAGATTTCAGTCTTGACTTGGAGGTGCCCTGACGGACTAGATATGTAACTGGAGACTTGCTATTTCAAGACTAGAAAATTTACTTGGACTTGTATCTAAGGACCTGAGACTTGATTTCACAAAACTTGACTTGGAGGTGCCATGACGGGCCTGAGATGTAACCTCTCACTTGCCATTACAAGACTTGGGATTGGACTTGGACTTGTATTGACTTGACTGGAGATGTGCCTTTACAAGAAATGAGAGTAGACGTGCCCTGAGGGACTTTTTTCTAACTTGACTTGGACTTGTCTTTAAGGACTTGGGACTTGACTTGAGAGTTTCTATTACAAGACTGAGACGTGACTTGGACTATGAAACAAATGACTTCAGATTCGACATGGACTTAAAAACGGCTCTACTGGCTACATATTTTGAAAATATCAAACATGCACACAAAATACAGTGTATGCATATGCAATCACGCCACCCACACTCACTAATACATAAATAAACAATACTACACAACAGAATATACAATTACACAAACACAGCTAAACCACAATGCATGTCAGCCGTACTCTCTCTTCGACACACACACAGAAACCTACACATAGTCACTGTCAGCGATGTAATAAAGGCCATTGCTCCTCCATCCTGTCACTTAGTGGCCTCTCCAGCACCATTGCCACCTATCTAAGATCTACAGTACCACCCACTCTTATGAAGGGGAGATAATATTATCCAGAGATGGTGGGATGTGAACGAAATAAAAATGATGGAAAACTGCATGGAACAGAGGTTTCGGAGAGTGTGTTTGTAATAAAAGGCTGATTTCATTTGTGAAGCAGACTGTGATAGCGGAGGTTGAGAGACGCCTCTACAGAATATTATAAGAGAACATAATGTTGTTGGTGATGAATGAGTGATATCATACCGGGAGGATTGCATCGACGAAACACGCCTGCTCCGATTACATGTATTGAATTATTATTTTGCATATTATATTGTCTCCCTACACCCTGTGTGACGGTATCGATCCCACCTCCGCCTATCATCCTGAGTGTGTACGCGTGTGTTGCTCGCCCAAATCTACCAGCCAGATTGCATTATGAGTGATATCGGCAGTTAAGAAGTAAGATTGTTATTGTTCCATTATTTTCTGCTTGTCATATATTTCTGTTTCTTCCAGCTAGCCTCCCTCTGCCCAGTTATATATTGGCATGTGTCTCCTTCAGTGAGAAACCATTTCCGTCAGTCCTTCCCTTTGTTGTCTCCATCTCCATCTTCCCTCTCTTCACCTATTTTTCTCTTTCCATCTCTACCCCCTGAGGTGTTTCTCTTTCACCTACATTGTCTATCCCTTTTTTTTGTTTTTGTTTCCTTACTTCCGCTGTCCTCTCTTTCTACCCTTTCATCTTTCCATGGTTATTGATTCCTACTGTCAATAAAATCCTCAACCTGAATACAAACAAGGCCATTTGCATCACCGCAAATCGATATTAAAAAAAAAAATCCAGACACTGCTACTCCGCTGTTCACAATAAAAAACCCACAGTTTCAATGTGAATATGTGTTGTGTGAGTAGCTGAGAGAAGGTGGACACGGTGATGTCGGCTGTATTTCAAGGGGGATTTTGACACAGAGGAATCATATGCTCCACTTGGTGTGATTTTACAGGTAGAGTGGCATGGACGATCGTGTTCAAAGACCAATGTAAGTCCCCCTCTCGCTCCCGAGGTGCAACTAGACAGTGGTCACAGTATTTGTGAGTAAAGCTGTGAGATCTTAGCTCTGAGCCGGGTAAACAGAGAGATCTTAGTCCTTACCCAGAGCTAGATGATGGTGTATAACACACACAAGCACACACACATACACACCAAGTCTGTAGGAGCTTATTGCATTGAAAAAGGTGGGGAGAGTAAAATTGTGTGTGTGCATGTATGCATGAAGGAAGAGGGGCTCAGGTGGACATACAAGAATTGGGGTTGAAACTGTATAACGCTCAATTCTGCATGCATTTCAGAGAGACAGGAAGACCTTGTGTATGTGTGTGTGCGTATATGTGTGTGCCCATCATGCTCTTTGGAGCCAGTTGGTGCAGGGGAGCTCTAAATTTAGCAGGCTCTTTAGTAAGAGTCATCTATCATTCAACACGACCCCTCCCATGAGGAGGGAAATGTTGTGTGTGTGTGTGTGTGTGTGTGTGTGTTACAGAAAGACCATGAAAGAAAGTAAAACAGCAACACATTTAAGGTAACAGACAGAAATCCGCTCATTTTTTTGAATGGAAAATATAAAGCCTTTTCCTCTTTCATCTGTTAATGCTAGACACAAAATACAGGATTCTCTAAAATATAAAAATGGAAAAAAAATGGATGAAAAAATGAACCCAAAAACTCTACTTTAATAAGTAGGGCACTACTGCTGTTTGATGTTTAAGGATCAAGACAGTAGAAAAACACAAATCTCGATGTTTGGCCATTGTGAATTTGATTTGCTTGCTCTTGCAGTTATTGTAAATCACTCCCTAAAATGCCTAAAATTTAAAAATGGGTAATAGCATGCCATTTATTTTACTGATCTGCATGATGCCATGTTGGTGGATCAAAACTACACCCTCCTCATTTGCATATTAATTTGGTACAAAATTGGAGACAGCTGCATGTGCTATTATTCAAGCCTGTGGTGATGGTCCGTGCTCCTCATAGCAGGTCTGGGTCTGACAGTCAGCCAGTGTGTAAGCACGCCCTGCGCCTCCCTCTTTCACAATTTCATTCCTCTCTGTGCGAGACAGATGTGCACTGCCACCATGTCTTGCAAACACCACACCACCTTTTTTCCCCACTTCATAATTAGACAACATAATTTCATAACCTCATCAGGTAGTACGGTCCCTAAACATCACCCAGTTTACTAACAAGGAATTTCTGATGACAGCGCTCAACAGCAGCACATCAGCAATTTGAAAATGCCAGCTGCTCAGCGTTCAAATTGTGCTCAGGAGATGTTTGCTTTGACAATACGCCTGAACCAGTTAGGAGGCAACTGTTGGGGAAGATCATGCCAAGCGGTTGGCAAAAAAAATCTGCTTTTCTACATCTTTTATTGTCATGACTGAAAATATATTCAAGCATTGTTGACATGTACAATGAATGTGAGCGCCCACTTTGAAATTTGCTCGCTACTTTTTACACCCACATATAAAGATGGAGACAGGAGTGTATAACTCAATAGTGACTGACAAATATGCTGCTTGAAGTAGCATAATAAACCTTCATTTATTTTAATAGCGTGGTGCTGAGGTCCATGATCTTCAAAATCACTCATGTTTCAATTCATATAGCTTAACTAGAAAATATCCAAAACTAGATGGAATATTTAATTCAATTCAATTTATACGGCACCAAATCATAACAAAAGTTATCCGTTTAAAAGGAAATACTATAATTGTTAGAACGTTCATGTTTCTTGAGAAAAAACTGCAGAGGTTAGGCTAAAAAGTACAAAATGTACCATCTGAGCTGCTAAGTTTAGGCTAACAAGTAAGGATACCCTCTGAGTTGAAGAAGTATTTTCCTATTTTACCCTAATTTTAAGCTACACTAGTCCATATTTTTATATGAACTGGTCAAATGAGTACTTGTGAAGTTGTAGTGTGAAAGGTGTCTTTTATAGTGATGAACTCAGACTCTTGTTTTGGTTTTACAGCTCACAACTCACCAACAACTTCATCAGCAAGAAGCTGTAGCAAACCCACTGTGTGTTACCTGCTAAGCACAGCAGACAAAGTTAGTAACCAGCTGATAAACAAAGTGGAGCATTTAGCAGCTTAAGAGATATTTCCCTCAGGAGCTGCAAACCAGAGCTAAAAGCGGAGTGAATATTAGACTTACATTTGTCAGGAAGCCAGTAAAATTACTCCAAATGAATGCTAATCTCCCTTATTAATTTAGAGTGATAATGGAAAAATGGAAAAGACAAACTGTCCTTTAAAGCATAGACGATGGTTGTCTACAGTTCTTTTAAATGGCCTGGATGAACATGAAGTACAGTATGTATGACTATAAACATTCCCACATATTGCCTCACTTGCTTAACCTTACAGGAGCCCATTGAGGACATTCATGCTTTTAAAGCTGTCATATGTATATGGTCACTGATTCAATTTTATATGTCCCACGGCTCTCCACGTGTGAAATCAGAGAAGGTCCCCAGAGTGTTTGCTTGATTGCTTTCCTGGAAAAATAAGTGTTTTCCATGGGGTAGCCAAAGGTAATGATGTCACTTCCACATTCAATTTCGACTCCCGGTGGAAACATCATTTAGATCTCAATTATCCCAGTCGTTTTTTTCTCACTCTTTTTGCAGCTGAAAGGCTCGAGGTGACTTCTCATTGATTTTCTCCTCTCGCCAAAGTCCATCTACCCCGTCAGATGAGGACAATGCTGGCTTTGTTCTGACTGTACACTGTGCATTTCCATTTATCTCTCTACGTGGGACACATTATCAAACTCTTTGGAAACATGGGAGCAGTGGAGCGCCGCTGACACCTAATATTGGGAAACCTCAAACAAAAATTCCACCTTTTATGGTCCTAATAGTCCAGTCTTATATATCCCATCAGCATTTAATGGACTACTGCACAGTGGCTAAAAATGTGGACCCAAAAATGTTCATTCAATTGATTTACCAATGCAAATGGTGGTTTAGAATGGTTTCATTAATCAAAACATTTATAAGCGTTATAAAGGTTAACTCACTGGTGGAAATTACTAGAAATCTTCCAAGTGCTTGCAAGGTCAAGAAACTAATTTATTAAATATTTACTAATTTACAAAAAGACCTGGGCCATGGTAACTTTGCACTAAAATGTCCCAGTAGGCTTTAATTACTTTGTAAGGGTCTTTTCTTCCACTTGATTGTGAAGACAGTGAAACACAGTCTCTAGCATGGCAATGCTGATCAGAAGCATGCATCTGTAGAAGTTACACTGCTTGGATCACTTTCATATGTGGACATTTCTAGATGTTCCTTGTCTGTCATCTACAAGTTCAACTCTTAGAAGTTTTCCTCCTCAGTCAGCTGTGGAAAGCAGTGACCACAGAAACACCACCGGTTTGAGTTATGTTCTGTATTTTGTACCTTGTGGGGCAGTCCTCTTGCTGTTTTTCTGCTTTTGCTTCCATTTTTCATCTCTCCTACTCTGATTTATCTTATCTGTGTACTCCAGTTCAAATACATATGGTTGACCTTTAAAGTAAATGGCTCACAACTCCTTTTAATATAGTCCACTGGATGACCATCTATTGCACTTAACATTTTTTTTGAATTTCTTTACAAGCCAATTCCTGAAACATATCTCCTGTTGGTTGCTACTGTTTTTCTATCATATCCATTTGCTAGCAAGTTTCCTCAGAAGCAGATACCCTATGCAGTTAGCTAAAACTAACCCAGAGGGCTTCTCTTTGTGTTTACTTATTTGGACCCGAAGGCTTGCATCGCTTGCCCCCATATCCTTTTCCCAAATCTCTATAATTGAGGTGAAGAGTGCAAAGCTAGAATAGCACATAGTTGGAGTGGCCACAATTATGAGAGTAAGACTCAGGTTGATATGTACTGGGAATTCCCTTGAAGCTGGAAGAGTTTAAGGAGCTTTACTTTGAATAAAAGTGAAAACTGTGATGTAATGATTCTGACAGCTGCCTGAAGTGCATCCTTTACATAAAGTGTAGATGATTAAGTCTGTAAAGATGCTACCAACCAACAACTTCATTTACTACCCTTTAAAATGTTAACTAGTTTTGGCTGACATACTGCGATGGTGAGTTTTATTTCTCTAGATCAATGGAATAATAAAGTCTCACTTGCAGTTAATACACTATGGAAGAACTACAGCCTGAATCTGGGTGTTTAACTCTAGTATGTGAGTCACTCTTTCAAGCAGCCTGTGAATTTCCTGGACACCTGCACATGCCAAAGGCTATTTTTTGGACCGTGTAGACTCAATCTAATTTTCTACAAGTTCTAACACACACAGGGGCTCATTCAGTTCTGGCCCATGCTGAAAACATCTTCAAGATTGACAGTCTCCTTTGAAATGCTTGAATGAAAGTCTAGATTTAAACAATATGAAACCATGCACAAAAGACACGTTCAATACAAACTCAAAGCAAAGCTCTTCAATGAAGTCAATAAAAACCTCAGGCCATCTCACTGAACAATGCCCACAGCACCAATAGCAAAGCTTAAAAATACTGAATCATGCTCAACACAATAGGCCTATAAGCATTAAGCCATGCTGTCTCAAACTACTCTGTCTGTTGTTAACAGATAGTACACTCATTTTTTTCAGCAGGTAAAACTAATATCTGCAACCATCTTTTCCCCCGTTCCAGTCATTATGTAGTGACTCGCAATGCCTGATTGGATTGTATGAGAAATTAATTGGACTTTGGTGATAAACCAATGTAAGGAGAGGAGGAGATTCTTCTGTGGCAGGGCTTTTTGGGTTGGAGGTATTTGGAAGTTCATTTTGTTAAAAAGACATTAGCAGATGAGGAGGAAGTGGCAAGAAGGCGAGAAGAGATAGCGACTTAATGAAAGTTTCCTTTCATGCCACTGGGTTTCAGAGACAACTATTAACAAGAGGGAGGAAGATGAGAGAGACGCAAGACCAGAGAAGGAGATTCAAAAGTGCTCAGGAAACTCTACAGTTTAACAACTATAGTGCAGCTTGCCACAAAGATGTATGAGGTGCCGGCATGCTCTGTTGAAACGTTTATCACCTAGAGGTAATAAATGAAGAAAAAAAATCTCCAAGCTGAGATCAATTTAGACAAGACTACAAAATTAACCAACTACCTAAATCTTTTTATTAAGCAAAAGCTGTAAAAATTCCAGCCAAAATCTTTATTTAAATCTTCAGTTACATGGAATTCCATCCAATATAGCATCAGAAGAAACCAGCTGTGATGGTGTTGCATTTTAATATTGGTAAGTTGTGTTTTATGACTCTTTACAATTATTGCAAATAAACAAGCCTATTAAGTAGATAATGTCCCTGCTGGTCTCCAAACCGGATTCAACTTTGTGCGCATTTAGGAGACAGTTAGTGGTTGAGCTGGATGGCTTTACAACATTAAAACAGCAAGAGGTAGCCATTTCCTCCAGTGCAAACAGCTAAATTACACATTACAAAAAAATGTAAAGGCTAATGGAACCACTTTAGGGATGCGTATATCAAGCTATTACCTTAACTGATTAAAGGATGTTCTAACAATCAATAGACACTTAATTGTTAAAAAATGATTCACAACACAAAGTCTACATTTTTTCCCCACTGCTGTGGCCTCTATAATAACAAAATAATGCCTTCACTTAAAATTGAGGCCCATTTTCATCACTATTCATCGAATGGTCAAACAAGTTTGAAATATTAAGTGAACCAAATGATGCTGCACAACTGTCAGGCTTCATTTGAGGACATTAATTAAAATGGGACATGCTGGGCAGATATAGCACTTCAAACAAAGTGTAATGCATTTTTTATTGTATTAACAGAAGGGCTGTAGCTGTAAATAGCTGTAGCTGCACATACTAAAACAGAAATGAGTTTACACCAATCTCTCTGCAACAGACTTCAGTCTTACTGGTTTTACTTTGGATGATAAGGTTGCCTCAACTGCATGATAGGGGAAAGTTGAGTGCTGCTTGTGAGAACACCATAATGGAGGTAATGGAAGCGCAATGGAAGAGGGGTGCTCATTTATTGTGCATGTGGTCAGCACACACACTTTTAACTCCACTGCATTTAGCAGATGAAAGCACCACCCGGTGATGCAACCTTCTACTACATCGAAACCTGACAATGTTACATCGCAAATCCCTCATCTTCTACGCTGTTGGTTAATACATTTTTAATCAATCCAATTATTTACATGAACAGATTATTGATTAATCATTGACATCCCTAATCACTTCTAATATATTTATCCTCTTTAGTAAAGAAGTAAAGAGAAAGCCTTTGACTGATGAGGCAAAGATTTCCTGTATGAAAGGAAGAAGTGTGGATCTGTGAGAAAAGTGGATTAATCTTTGAAAAGGTGATGTTTAAAAAAAAAAACACACCAGACAAAATGTAGAGCTGGATGAAAAAATAGACAAATGACTGATGCTCTGTGGGAAATTCTGTCTAAATTCCTCTGGATGATGCCTCACACTCGCAATATATAGTCAGGAGGTTGATGTATGACCTCTTTCAAGCTCTCCCCCCAATCAAGACCAGTGATCTGTCTGATCAAATTAGCCCTGGGTGCTGCATCTGGATGTCCAGGCTCAGCTGCGCATCTCTCTCCTAAATCACATGTCCTTGGTGGGTGAGCGCGGGGTCTTGCGAGTCGAGGTGACCTGTCTGACTTTAAGACAGCATCCTTGATCAACAGACAGCTGCTGTCTACACACACGCATACGGACATGTCCCTGAAGCAAGCGTATTTCTGCCTATGAACTTGTTTTATATCCTGTTTGTTCAAGTATCCATCACTTCAAATATTTGGTGTATGACATACCATGAAATATGTCTAGTCTTGCCTCACTTATATCAACATTTCTGTACCAAATAAAACCTCCTAAAATAATGTTTCTAATTCTGATTCCCTGCTAGGAAACTGTGTTTCATTGCTGGATATATGTAATTGAAATATTCTATGATGTGTCAGACACTGAAATGATTGAGCAAAAAAAGAAAAGCTTTAGCTGTAGAAAAATACAGAGTCTACATATCCATGGCAAATATTTATTGAGTGAGTCACTAAATTAATTAAAAACTGCATGGCTATTAAGTAGAGTGGTATGAGCGATCTCAAAATTAATTGGTGTTAATTAAAGTTTAGGTGAGTTTAAGAGGATTTCTAGTGCAACCAAGCACCAAATCGAAATACATACTGTCTGCCGTACGTGTCTTAACATGAACATCTTACCTGCTCCAGCTTCCAGTGGAACTCGGCAGGTCTGAAGGTGTCCACCTGAGTGAAATCTCTCCTCAGCAGGAACACCAAGCGGCAGTTATGGACATACAGCGAGTAGTGATGACGGTTCATTTCTGTAGGCGGGAGAGAGAGAGAAGTATAAAGACCGAGGACCAAATCACCACGCCTACTCACTGTCAGGTGTAGCCAGTCTGGCTTTATGAAACCTCACATAACCTGCACAGCACTGTTCTAAAGGCAGTCAACTTTTTTTCACACTCAAATGACAATTTTTCACTAGAATTTTTGAAACTAGATTCTTTCTCCAAACTTTGTTCAGTGCAACAATATTTGAAGAGTGACCTTTCTCCCAAATGCACACAATAAAGATAGCTCAGTGATGAGGATAGTGTAGGCTGTGATATTAACTTTAATTTGAATATCCAATCAACTAGTTGTGATCATACATGGAGAGGATAATTGCATATATACTATACATTCTATACATTCTCATCTATCTAGTCTTGTACTGACGAGTGCTCTATGATTGGTTTGTCTGACCCTAACCCACCACATAGGTTGTTTGTACCTGTACTCCACAACCACCCATTGGAGTATAATATACCACTTTCTAAAACCGTTACAAAATAATTATGTTTTATGATGTGACAATGCTGTGGTTAAGGTCTGGTTAGGTTTACTCACTACTCACTTCAAGCTCTACAGTACAGAGGTCACAGCTGAGGTCGACTGGATTTCTAAAGTCTTGGCTTGACCAGACATCTCTCTTTGTGTTAATAAATTGTTGCTTATGACATAATGCATCAAAACATGTCATCAACTTTTATGTGTGCAAGATATAATATGTGTTTTTACATATAAAAGACTGGCATTCAAGGAGTTTTTAATATCTCCACTTGAAGTCCTTGAATCCCAGGTTCATACTCACCAGTCTTGTCAGAGTTACAGAGCAGGGTTTCCTTCTCGGCTCTGAGCCCAGGACTGGGCCCGTGCTTCATCCAAGTAGCTATAGTGAACTGGTCTGTCAGGTTCTGGGGTACCACCCAGTCCGGGATTTTAGCCGCCTGACGACCATCAAACCTGAAGATCAAGTCACTGTCTCTCCCGCTGTCAGTCACAAGGGAAGTTGTCCAATTGGTGGCGGCGCTGGGGGCAGGGAGAAGGTCAGTGCTGCCTGAGGAGGCCCCTGGGGTCATCGCCGTAGGAACAAATAAGAGTTGCAACAGAAGATGTGTCAATAACAATCACGGCAGATATGCAGTCTATATTGGCCTAACCTTGGCTATGATTACTTATGAGTAAGGCAGATGGCAGGGCTTAATATGTAATCAATGGGCCGAGATGGATAGAGGATGTGGGTATTGATTCATGGCAAATGAAACTGACTTTCAAAAGAAAAGAGATGCGAGTCATTGTTCACATATTCAGTACATAGCTCACCGCTAAAATGTGCCTCTAAGGAAACAGAGAGGACATATTGACAGAGAACTACGGCAACACAAGGAGAGGCACAGCAAGGACTTGGCAAGAAGGACAGTGCGTTGTATGAATCAGCCAATCACATGAAATGTTTAAAACTGATACTTTTGTTATATGATCTCTATACACCCTGACAAAACACACTAATCATTACTGCACTGTATTGAGTCATTGCCTTTCTCCTCTTCTCTTTAATAGCAGCTCCTTTGATACAACAACCGCATTATGTTGAATCCTGAACAATCTTTGTTTTCAAACTGTCACCTTGACAAGCATTATTTTTGCCGTGTCGCTCACCTTGCTCCTCAACGTATGTGACATGCCCTTACTAATCTATCCTCTGTGTGACAGTGAAAAATGCATTTCACACGTTTAAACCACATTTATAAATCATTTGTAACAGCTTACGGATGGTAATAAATCAAAGCGATACAGGAACCATGCTGTTCAGAAAGAAAAAAAAAAAAAAGAAAAAAGGGCAATGTCAGAATTCACCATGTCTCCCTTGTCCGGGCAAACAACCACAACATGCATCTGTTCATTTCTGCTAATAACACATTAGCACATTAATTGCTGTTTTTACTCCGTCTGTAAAGCTCTGTTTTCCTCTACCTCGCATGCGTGCCAGTGTCGACGTTCTGACTCCAGTAATTAGATTCCCTCAGTAAATAAATACGCATCGACTTCTCCAGCACCCAGCTGCAGCCTTCTCTTTGCCCGATATCTTTGTACATTATCTCAAATTGATTGTGCTTTAAAAAAGCAATTACAATTTATTCTATTCGCTATCAGATAACGATTATGAGGTGCCTGAAAAGGACTCTTTAGTGGTAAACCATGCATGGACCGGGAGCTAGGGGAGGCAGGGAGGGGATGGTATGCATTCAGATGAGCTGGAATGGAGCTTGTGAAGGCCGTTAGTCAAAGATGATGACTCCAGCCCCCCTGCTGGAGGTGCAGTGTGGGCGGGGAGGGGGGAGCGGGTAGGCTCGGCTGCTTTGTTGGTGCTCTGGGCACCGACACGGTGGCTCGGCTGCTCATCAGTCACTGAGGAAAAAGCGTGGCTGCATCTGGGGCGGCTAATGCCCTCGCTCTGTCACATCATTAGTGACACAGCTTTAAGTTGCCATTCTGGTGCCTTCATTTAGCATAGAGGTTTACCAGGGACACAAGCGGAGATAAGAAAGCTACACGGACCGGGAGCCTTCAGATATTGGGTTAAAAAGAGCAGAGAAAGGCACCTCAGGTCCTGTCTGAACCTGGTACTCTGCGTGTGGATTCCACTGATGCTTTTAGCAGCAGCTTACTTCTAATTCACTGCACTAACTTTCAGTTTGCCACCTAAGTCAGAAGTCATCTTTGAACAGCCATTTACTGTATATCCTACATATCCACCACTGTCCTAATAGCCACAGGTCTAACTCTGATATCATTTACTGATTCATTTCAGAAAAGCACATTCAATCTCTTGCCGCTTGTCATTCTGGTCACACAAGCACGATTATGATATTCATAACACAACAAAGTCAGAGAGCAGAACCAACCACAGAGTTTCTGTAGGGATTTCTCTGAGTAGGTCTCTCGGTCGCAGCCTTTCCCAATGTGGCTGGTCTGCAGCTCCACTGTGGTCCTCACCGACGACAGCGGCCCACCACAAGTCTCCAGGTTCATCTTGGGAAATAGCTGCTTACTGCCTGTTCCTGGCTCATAGTCCACTCGTTTATTCCAACCTGGGAAAAGAGGGAGATGAGTGAGTGTTAGGGATGGCAGAGAGGGTAGATTCAACTGCAGAGTCTGTTCTCCCGGGTGATAATGCCAATGAGGTGCAGAGTATTACGTGAAATGATCTCTGATTTTCACAAGCCTACTTGTTGCTTTTGTTATTGCACGTTTTTCGCCTCATTTTGCCCATTTAGGCTACCATCAAAACAAGACTCCATTTCCAATTTTTCACTGTCAGTGATATTTCTGGCATCACAACTCAATATCCTTCTGGCAGAATGTGCCCGGCTAATGAAATTGCTGCATTGTTGTTGGAGTGCAGTGCAGTACCTGCATTAGCAGCAGTAGTCATTATGCTGTCACTGTCTGTCCCGTCAGCTGTGAATTGTGTTTTCTGTCCGGGCAGGCTATTATTCTGTGCTGCGGTGATGTTTTCGCTTTTACCTTCATTTTTTTTTCCCAGCCTTTGTGGTGTGAGTTAGTGTTTGTCTGCACAGCCTCTCCCAGAGATAACAAATGGATAAACTGCAAAATGATTTTGCCTGTTTAGTGTTTAGTGAATTTTGTTGATTGTACACCAATCTAAGTCATTACCTCACTTTCAAACAGCACATTTAAGTTAAATTTATTTTATTTTACATAGACATCACAATAGCATTGGAACTGCAACATACAATTATGCACAAGCACTAGATGCACTATAATTAGTGTTTGTAGCGAAATACAACACAAAAAAATTAAAATTAACATAGAAAAAAGGAAAGAGGAAATAAAAGGACAAGAAAATAAAATAAAAATACATACACAAAAAATACAGGTGTGTCTATACAGAGAACAGAGAAGAATGATTTTTATTGTGGTGACATGATGGGTTTTAAAGTTGATTATGAGGCTTGTGACTAGATGCAGTATAGTAGGTGTGAGAATATCATGGCTTGCACGTAGAGCTGTGCTGTGCTGAATGGAAGATACTACTCTGAAACAGTTGAGATTTGATTAAACTTTTTTTTGCAAATTTCATTTACTTGTTTATCAAATCTTAGATGTCAATCCAAGATGATTCATAAGTAATTCACTTCGTCAATCTCACTGATTATCTCATTCTTTATCTTTTATCATGAATCTTTAATTTTCGTGTTGTTTACATATAGAAAAACAGACTGAAATGTTTTTGGTTTTTTTTACATTCTGTGTTAAGTCAGACGATTGAAGATGTGGGGGTTCAGTAAGCTGGTCAGTGTTATGGCAGATGTATAAATGACTGCATCATCTGCATACATTTGGTAGCCAACCCCAGGACAACTCTCAGGTAGGTTGTTGATATACATGCTGAATAGCAATGGACCTAGAATTAACCACTGGGATATCCCCATGCTATTGGATGGTACACAGAGGGTGGACTTTTCCCCACTGACTCTCACACATTGCTCTTTTCCCCTGAGGTATGAGTTAAAATATTGTGAGGCATGATCAGAAAATTGGTATCTGGGAAGTTTGGATATCGACACACTGTTGTTGACGGTATCAAAAGCCTTTTTAAGTCTAAGAAGACGGCTCCCACAGCATGATCTTCATTCAAAAGACCTTTTATTTTTTCAATTACATGTATCTATAATTGCTTTCAATAGATATTTCCAATATTTGCTCATTCAGAAGCCTGTCAGTCCAGTTACCATATTGTCATAAAGCAGCATCATTGCATCATCCCTATATAAAACTAATTCTTTAAGAGCAAAATACACCACCTTGATATTAATTGGGCACCCAACTCTCAACCACCCTATCCCATCAATGCTACTAGTGCACACAAATGAGTTCCTATCCAGCCGTCTACCTGTCTATCTATCTATTGAGTGTTGTTGGCTAGTAGCTGGAGGCGTGAGCATGACACTGAGCTGACTGGAGAAGAAGGGAAACAGCTCTTTGTTGCTCACCAGCCTGTTAAATCTGCCATGTTTGCCTCCTAACACAATCACCACTCAATACACAACACATACACAGGTTGTATCTGTTTTGTAGTTGATTTACCTCCTCTAGACTGTGATTGCTGTGGGCTGCTCCAGCACTGTTACTATGGGATTGTCAGTAGTGGTGATGAGAATAGGCACAAACAATCGTGCACGCTAAGTGGGAACAAAAAAAATGTGCATGAGCACAAAAAAGAAATACAAAAAGCACAAAAGGCTTGGCTGTATCTTCCCCCCAAACACATTTCTACTCCACACAGCTACTGTATATACTGAACTCTATTGTACTGAACTGTGTATGAATTGTGCACATCATCTTATTCTGCAGTCCCCCTTACATATTGTGACAATAAGCAGTGTCTAATGGCTAGACTTAAAACAAGTGGATAGGTTAGTAACTGTCTTAATTTTAAGAGCCATCAGCAGTGACTGCAGACACACACTCAATGCACCTAACAATAGCTGACTAGCAGCAGCTAGCTGACCTTGGTGATGTGGAGAGATGTATCACTCATTCTTCCACCATCAGTCAATTCTACAAACTTTGATAAATTCAGCCCAGTGTGTGCTTAAAGAACGGCATCTTATGCCCATTTTGTTTCTTTGTTTTTTTTGCTTTTAAAGGAATAGCTCAGCACATTGTGAAATATGCTTATTCACTTTTCTGTTGAGAGTTAAATGAAAAGATAAATACCACTCTCTTATCTCTCTGTTCAATATAAAATGTAACCAGGTGACAGGTAGCTCAGTTGAGCATAAAGACTGAAAAAAGCTATTCTGGCTTCATCCAAGGAAAAAAAATCTGCCAACCATCACTTCTAAAGCTTCTTTAGACGACCATTTTCCAGAAAGTCACTATTGCTGGCAAAGACGTAGTCTGGCACAGAGCCCCTGTATAACTGCTTTAAAACTTGTTTTTACACAGTTTTTGTATGGATGAATTAAACAAAATATAGTGTGTTTACAGTATTTATAGACAAGCTACACTAACTGTCTCCTGGTTTCTGCTTCATATTGAATATGAGCACAAATATAGTAATGGTTTCCATCCTCTCACATCTAACTGTATCTAAATTATTTCAGAAAATGTTGAAGCAATACTACATTTCCCAGCAATATCAGATGTGTTGAATGTAAGATAAAATGCAGTGTAGATGCTGGAAGAAGCTGTCAACTTTCTCATTAATAGTCCTCTTCTGTTGCGGTAATTGATCTTATGTCTAAAAATGAATGCAAAAATGAATAGTTAACAGGTTCAGTGTTTCTAAAGCCCTTTGGTTTTACTATACCATGCTGAGTAAAGGAATGACATTGCACCTATCAGATTCAGGTTGGTGAAAGGGTATAGCAGGAGCTCTGGTAATAACATACCACATCAGCATTGGCTCCATATATAGAGAGGAAGAGGAGGACGGGGCAGAGCCTGGTTAAGGATGCAGGGGAAGGAGTGAGGTAACATGGAAGGATAAATGAGAGTTAATGGGTTGAGGACGTAGTGTGCATATAGATATGTGAGGAAGGGTTGGGTTGAGTTTGGAAGTGGGTGATTAAGGTTTATGGGTTAGAGAGCACTGGGCAAACATGAAGGATATTGAAAGGTGCTGACTCTGAGGAGAGATTAAGACACTTTCACTCACATCACCTCTTAATAGTTTTTAATCTCATGAAGTGAACACCTACACTCTATTTGTCTGGAAGGGGCAATGACCAGCTTCCACTCACTAATCCTGGTACCTTCAGACATATGGATACAAAGTGATATTGTAGGCTGTCTCCTGCCAGAGTGCATAATTTACATATTCATTCATCGACTGGCCAGCCTGACCTCTACGAGGAAGAGAGAATCAGCCTATCATAGAATTTACTGATACTTTTCAAGTGTCATTCCCTTATCCCACTGGTTTTTAGCCATGCTAGCTTTGTGGCTAAAGCAATGTTAGTTGACTGGTTGGTTCACCAGTTTGGTGTAGACTGAAATATCTCAACAAATATGGGACTGATTGCCATGAAATTTTGTATAAGCACTCAGCATCCCTAGATAATTAATGTTAATGACCTTTCCTCTATTACCACCCAAGTCAATCCTAATGACTTTGGTCTCCTAACTGAATTGAATTTGTTTGATTCACAATGAAATCTCTTGAAAACTATTGGATGGCTTGAATTTCATGGTAAAACCATGGTAAACATTATCTGTTATCATTTTTCAATGTTAGCATGCTGCTAGCGTTTAGCTCAAAGCAACACCTAGCCTACATAAAGCCTCAAAGAGATGCTAGCATGTCTATTGACTCTAAGTTTGTTATGTTCTGTAGGAAATCCTTTTTTGCAACTACATTACCTTGGAATGGCATAGATAAGATATGCCCAAGTAGAGAAGATTGACTGACATGTCTGATTGATTTGACATAGGTTCCTGAAAGAATGGGAGAGTACCACTCTGCGGCTACTGATTTCCACTTCTGCATGTCAGGGGGACAAATGCATCAAGATAAAACTTTCTCAACTCCTCACAAGCATTATTGGTTCTTTGATTTTCTGCCATTATTGCCAACATGTGTATTACATGTCAACCAACAACAGCCATTGCCTCTTGCCATCTTTGAATGCAATGGACTAATGGTCAAATTTCTTCATTTATTAGCAATTATGCCAACACAACATTAACATCTGCCTTTGTATTGACTGGGAGCAATAAAGAATGAAGAAAATTTTGATAATGTTCTTGGAGGGCATACTCTCCAAATGCAACTTTTTTGATATCTATACATTTTCTTTTTCCTGTACATTACTTTAATAACCTTCATGATAACAACTACAAGATCAGTTTGTGTCAGTATGTTTGAGAGGTCAGTATAGTGGGTGTCATTCACATCGATGCATATTACACACAGGTTTACTGTAAAGTATTGGGTAATGGGGCCATTTCAGCACTGTAGTGACCCTCCCACAACAGAAGTCGATGATGAATGAAAACAGAAGGTGTGTCGTGTACAGCCCTCAAATATAATGAGGAATGGGTTCGCTGGTAGGAAGGCAAATGAGTTACAAGGAGCGTGAGTGCAGCATATCATGAAAACAAATTGCAAGACCAAGTACAGTAGCAGATGTTCTTTCACAACAAAAGACACATTTCTTTTTGAGACACGACTCAGCTCAATGCTAAGACATGAGGTAGAGGGTCCTGAAACAGTGAGGAAGCACTGATGTAGAAATATGAGCAGTTTAGAAAAAGAACAGAACACAAAGAAAAAGAAATCAGTTTACTCATTTATAGCTTATGTTTAGATAAGGCCCATAAAAATTGCCTCATATCAATGATAAATATTTGGCAGCGGCATTTATCTTTAATAATGGGAAATTCTGTAGCGACAAAATGGAGAAGGTCCTTTGCCAGAAACCCACTGGACTGTACTTAAGTGTATTTAGTGGGACAAGACAGAAAAAAAGAAGAAGAAAAAAGAAACACATTAATGTCTTGACTCTATGCTTTTAAAAAAAAAAGAAAGAAAAAAAAAGAAAAGATAATGGCACCTTTCTTCAATGTTTTGATTTCTGGAAGATCAAAACTCTTTTTCACCATCCACCCTCCTGTCTGTTGCCATCCCCACATTTTAAGCACTAATGCAGTTCTCTTAAATTCAGTTTTATGACTGCTTGATGTGGAATAATGGTATAATGGAATAACAGTAATTATGTTGAGACGGTTACTCTCCTAGAGTATTTTAATTTAGTTCTACTTTAGTACGTTTCAAAGGGAAATATTGTACTTTTCATTTCACCACATTTGTGTGACAACTACAGTTAATACACAGATTCAGATTTTACATACAAAAAATGTGATCAGATTAAAAAATATGTTATAGATTAATCTACCCAACAGTGTGTAAAGTTAATAGTTTCACCTCAACCAGCTACAACATAAAATATTATGTACACATGTCTAATAATAATCCACTAATATAACACTGCGAGGGGTCATTCTGCTGTAGTATGGTTTTTGATACTTTACATTTGGCTGATAATACTTCTGCACTGTTACTCAGAAATTCCATGATCCCCAAGAAAAAAACATCAATTACCCATTTAGATGTTCTTAAAATGATATCTACTCCTCCCTCAATTAACAATCCAGAATCTTAAAATGTGCAAATTGTGTAAACATAAGTAAAACTACTGGACAAAAGTAGTATCCTACTTCACTGTAAAGTTCATTCTCAGTGTCACAGTGGTCAATGATATGCTTCCACAGTAGCTGTGAAACAGCATTCATCATTCTGCACAGTGAAGGTCATTCAAATGGAGTAACACAGTTTTGACTGGTGGAGGACTAAGAATGTCAGTCAAGGACTTTTACTGGTAACAGAACATTTTTGAATTGCTAATTTTACTAAAAATCAATCTGAATACTTATTCCACCATTGCATCCCTGTGTGGTAAACAAATAAACATCTAATAACTTGATTTACATTTCCCTCTTCAGTTACAAAGATCATGTGTTGTGTAGTAGATTATTTTCATATCACAGATTATTAACATGTAGCATCAGATGCTATTGTTATCATGCTCAAAATATCATGATAGTATCATGTTGTGAGTTAACCTGAGATTTCCAGCCCTGGTCAACAAGTTCACACACATAAACTATGTAGCTTTATAATGTAATGCTCAATCAAACATTTTCATATGTTTTATGTTGTGTCTGTGTACTGTACATCCAGCGATAATGAAAGGGTCTGTTTTCAGGCCTACAGTACTAATCATATATGAAGCAGTGGTTCCTGCAATCTTGTAGGGCCCCTGCTGCGCTGCACTTGTGTACCTGCTAAATAATTTAGTCCTATTCAAGAGTCTCTGTAGGACCCTGCTGCTGCTGACTATCACTCACAGGTGCAACACCAGCACCCAAAATATACTGACACAGTACAAACAAAGTAAACACATGCACACATATACACCTACATCTTAAAAAAAAAAACACACACACACACAGAAAGTACTTACACAATGTGATTTGGATGTCTACAAACAAACAGACAGACCTTCAAATGCAGACAGCACACGCACATCCACTCACCGCCGATGCACAGACACGATAACACACAGATTTGCACCAAAGCCCAGCTGTCTTAAAAGCAGTGTGGGTTTAATAGGTAGCTATCTGGTCTCTATTGAGTTGTGTGCTTGCCTGCAGCACACTGAACAGAACTCACACAGCGGGCCCAGGAGCTCCTCTCTTTGTGAATATGAGAGGAAGACGAGAGGCAGAGGAAGCAAGGCAAACATTAAAAAAATAAAAAATCAAATAAAAAACGACCATGTGGTGCTGAGTGCAGATGTACAAACTCCTCGCTGTGGATGTGATCATTGGAGACACTTGTGTGTGTGTGTGTGTAAGTTTTGATGTTCTGATGTGACCTGCTTATGAAAAGAGATAGAAGTTAAATGAGTTTCTGGCAACTGTTTCATGATAGGTCATTGAAAATGTTTACTTGGGTATAATAATCTTCAGTTCTCCCAACAGACTATACTGTTTAGTGATTGTGAGAGTGAGAGTGTTTTAGTTTTTCTGCTTTTCGTGTCGACTACGAGAGACTCAACAACAAATGTGGATGTAATATTGACAGATGTTTTCCCAGGTGTTCTGTGTTTGTGTGCAGAAACATGTAAACAGTGCATGTAGCTATATCCACTGCCGTACATGTACAGACTTGCAGCTGAGGTGCGTTTCCACCTTCCTCCTTCAAATAAAGGGTGTGAAAAAGCAGAGAGTGAGAGATGGTGAGGAAGGGAAGATGGATAGAGGTGCTTAAGAAAATGATGCATCATCACACTTTCTCGCTGCTCCCTGTTTCTGGAGGGTGTGGGAGACTGAGTGTGTGTGTCATCTGTGGGTTCTTGCATGGTTTTAAAATGTGGATGAGATGTGTGAACATGTAGGATGATGATTATGTGAATATTATGTGTGTGCATGAGGGGTCGTGTGCATGTAAAAATGCTGACACCATGTGCAAGTAGTCTTGGGGGGGGGGGGGGTTGTCATTACTCGTCCCAGCCTCAGTGGGAGAGGCAATTTCCATTTAAAAGAGCACTCTGTTCCTGTTTTCCTTCCTTTCCCTTCCTATCCACCTCTGTCCTCCTCCATCACCCTCCACTTCATAGAGTCCCAGCTTTCTGATTTCTCCTCTTCTTCCCTGACTGTCCTCCTCTCTCTCTCTCTCTTTTTTTTTTTTTTTTACCCCCAACAATTCCCCGAAAGCATTCATTTTAATGCTTTCATGTTTTGTGCGCCATACAAGAGACTCTTCTTTTTGTGTGTTCTTGAGTGCATCGAGAGCTCTTACTTGTTTTTATTGGAGTATGAGGCTGGCAAAAGCTGGTAGCTGAGAAAAAAAGTGAAAACAAGATAAAAAAAAAAAAAAAAGTGAAAAGACTAAATGGAAGGGAGTGGAATGTTTCTTCCTTCCTGAGAGTTCAATCACTGGAGAAAATTCTAATTTAGATAAAAGTGGAGGTTTATACAACGCTGACATATTATCACTATATAAAGGTAATATGACAAATGTGTTAGCAAACTCTTGCCTATTTACAGCTTACAGTTGGGTTTTTAGAGGTTTTTGGTGCTTGTTGTGGCTGCAAATGGGCAGATGAGAGCAGTGAGAGTGAGTTAACCTAAGTTGCAGGCTGTGAAACAAAACAATGATGCTAAAACTTGCTTATGAAACTGAGGGGGGACTGCAAAGCCGAGTGATAGTTCTCAGCGGGATTGTCCCAAACAAGTTTGGAAACATAATATGATGAATAGAATTTGTCTTTACTACACCTCAGATGTTAAGCGTAACTGTGCCTCCGGAGCAGGAAATTGCAGGTGTGGTCTGTGCAGCGCCCAAGGTGACAGGAACAGATTCCTACTACAGTAGTGTCATAAAGCCTAATGGGATCACTTCTAATGAAATTACACGTTTTCTCATTTTGCTTCCAGGAACCTCTTAAAAAGAACCCAATTTGTCTTGAGTAACTCTAATTCTTCTGCCCCCTTTTGAGGATTGAGTGAAAATGATTTGAAAATTTAATCCTGGGCGTTTAAAGCGGAGACACTGGAACTGTTAGGTTAAGAGGAGCAATTTCATATCAGCAGTTGTGGATGCTTTGGGAAACTCTCCACCTTCTTTTTTTTCCTCCACCTTCTTTTCCATCCTGCTAATAGCGGCAGACTGAGCAGACTACCCGAGACATCACATCCTCCGTCTCCTCACGGGGGATCTCTTAGGAATCCAAGGCTCGTTGGTATATACACTGTAAGCCCTCCAGCGAATCTGCTCCAGGGTTTTCTCTCTCCACAGGCAAGTTTTCTACTCACCATCCAAAGCTGAGAGCCACAGGTGAAGGTCAGAATGTAACTGTAGATCAACTGGTAAAACTGACATTGCGAGCGACTGACTGCATGACTGCGACACCGCTCTTATTGTCTCAATCTTGCGGTTCAACGGAGCATTGCGTGAACTAGACCCCGAGATGCTTTAAAGTCCCTCCTTTGGGCAAAATCTTTTCTGTCAAGGGAAAACTTCTCTTTTTCTTTAACTCTTCTGCCTTGTTTTTTTTTTTCTCCTATCCAGCCACTCCCTGCTGTTTTATCCCTCTCTTACTCTCTTTCTTCACTTTGTCTTTGTAATCATGATCGTTCAATGTCGCCTTGACATTGAGGTGGCACTATAAAAGAAACTCCAATCTCAACAGGCAGAAAGACAAGGGCTGAGGAAGTGTAATCACTCTAACGTAGGTGTGTGTGCGCGTGCGTGTGTGTGTTGCGCCCATCTTTGTGTTTCTGTATGGATGTGTTTTTGTGCATACATTCATGTGTGAACAAGGTTTATCTACAGTTTGGTGGCAGGTGTGTTTAGACTTATTTTCTACCCATCTCCTTCCCTCTCCTCTCTGTGTGTCTCTCTCTCTATTCCACACCTCCCAGCAAACACACACACACACACACACAGATTTCCTTTTTATCCAGCCATTGCTCTCCTCTGACACAATACGCTGAACCTAGGGTGTCAGGCTCTTTTCTATCTTTTTACCCCTGCCACCATTCATCTATCCCTCCTGCCTGAAGCCAGGGAGGAGCGTAGGGAGGGTTCATGCGAGTTGATCCCTGTGACAGTGTGTGTGTGTGTGGGTCGGTGTAATGCAATAAAAGTGAAAAGTGGAGAAAGAATAGAGTCTGTTGACTGGGATTTTCACTGGAGACTAGTGGATTCCTACTTCAAACTAGTGGATCAGAGAAGACAGACAAGTGTAGGGAATGAAAGAAACACTAACATGAGGGCGAGCTGATAACCCAGATGGCAAGATGAGAAAAGTAAAGAAGAAAGAATCAAACCAATGGAGGAAAGAAGAAAGAAAGAAAGAGAACAAAGTCAGAAATAAATGCAGCACATAGACACACATGGGCAAAAGGAGAGAGAAAAAAAAGGAAACAATGAAAGTAATAAGGGAAAACAAGCTAATACCAGAAGGGGATGAAAAGTGCTAAAGCAGCAGCCAGACAGCCTCAGTCTGAGATTAGAAGGGAAGCAAGAAAGGGAGGAGGAGGTTAGAGGAAATGGGAAAGGGAAGTGCCGAGCCATTTATTTTTCTTCTTCCACTATTTAATTCATCCTCTTCCTACTTTTATCAGAGATCAGGACCACTGGCTGTCACACACACACACATACACACACACTTGGAATGGCATAGTGGAGAGTGGAGCAGTAAGTGCAGCTCCCCTCCTCAAGGAGAGAAAATGCCTGAGAGCCTACTCTACTCATGGTTAACTCTCAACTCTCCACTAACTTTACTAAAAACACGGATTATTCTGTTACAAAGAGTCGCTGACAATTATTGTTTCACAGTTTCTTTCTTTCTTTTTGTTCAGATTTTGTTTCGTTCCATGTGTTAATTAGTGCATTTTCATCCGTGTTAATTGCTCTTTTTTTTTTTTAACAGTCTCTTTGTGCTGTTTTTGCCTGAAGATCTCTACCATCACAGCAGAGATCAATGGAACGGCTGTTGTGTTAAAGGTATCCTGTGGAGTGTTTAGACTATGAGTGGCACTGTGGAGTGATACGTTTTTACGAGTGGGTTCCCCGTTTTCTTTGTATCTCGTGTTACGAGCAAGCGTGAGGACGCCCCAAGTACACCTGCGCGTTCCTGCCAACGGTTTCAACAGCTGGTGATGGTAACATGACGAGAACAGTCGCAGTGTTTATGAGAGAGGAAATACATTCAACATCGTAGGCCTCAAGGATAAACATAATGCGTTTGGATGAGAAAACATGAAAACATATTTTCACTTTAATAGGCGTTTTCATGAAAGACATTTTGATGTGACACAGAATAAAAAGCACAGATGTAAAAAAAAAAGTACCATTAACAATGAGCTGCTTCAGTTTCAGGGTCCTGATATTGTGTATGTTGGCTCACTGTCACACTGTCATGACTCACTGGGACTCTTGAATAGAACAGAGCTATTGTTAATGTCATGAGTAACCACCTGTTCTTTTCCTACTATAATGAGTCAAAACGTCTGCTGTGAAAAAGACCTATTTACTACCAAACCCACCTTTATACTCTATCAGAGCAAAACTGTCGGTATCGTGTTAGAGTGAAGTGTAGTTCTGGTGTTTGTTTCTTTTTGGTATTTATTTGCTTTCTTTCTTTGGTCTGTGTATTAGTATGAGTGCTTCCACCTCTGTTGATGGGTCTGATTGTCTGTTTCTTTTTTTTTCTTTTTCTTGAACACACTGCTGAGACTAAAGAGAAGTGTGTCCGTGCGAGAGTTAAACACAACTTTCATCATTCTCTATGCATGCCCCTGCATCTCGGGCCTCATGTCAAAACCCTGGCCACGCACTCAGAATTTTAAGGATGACTATTCCTTCCTGACTCTGCCGTTAGGACATACAAGCTCTCTTTAATAACAAAAATCATAATGATGTCATTATTATGGATGTCGATGGAGAGTTTGAGTCTTGATGGGGTGGTTTTTAGTCACTTTTTATCCAAAAACATTCATTTCGTAGGTTTACATAAAATTTTGCATAATCTGATGACTCCATTTATTTGGAGGAAAGTTGAAATACTTAAATTTGAGGCTACAGTAAACATTGGTCCGAGCCTTGTTACTAAAACCTTCTCTCCAAATGAATAGTATTGACGTGTGGTGCATGCATTTTTAATAACCAGTCCCGTCTCATACACTGCAGGTTGCAGAAATATTTATTTTTTACCTGGCTCTCCTCACTCTACAAATTTACCTCCTTGATTTTAAAGGTAGTGCATGTTAATAACTTGTTTTTGATTTTCTGAAAAAACAGAGACATCTTACCAGTATGATATGGGATATTTTTATACTAATTCTGCAAAACAAGTTCATATTACTTAGGTAATATCTGTTCATGTTTAGTTTTTTGTGTTGTTTGTACAGTTGAAGCTCCCTCATCTTTTTCCTACAGTTGGATATTTCAGCTTCACTCTACAGAATGATGTATGTGCAGAGTTTGACACTAGAAAGCTGTTTTTTTACATTCATCTGCTGAAAGTATAGAGTTTCTCTGTGCTCAATGAAAATCCAGTTTTAAGGGGTGGGGCTATATAAGCATGATTTGTGACATCGTTTACAGTTTGGAAGCCAATCCCCGGTCCATTATTCCACTTACACGTGTATGATGTTGAAACTTGAAGCCCCCCAGTGCTCAAACTCTGGGACTGGACTTTACAGTGAAGTAGGAGGCGTCTTGTTTTCGGCAGTTCAACTTTTGAAATCATGAAAATACTTGCATATTCATATATTCTGGAATTTTTAATGAGGGAGAAGGAGTAGATGTCATTTTAAAGATTATGACATGGTACAGCACTTTCTTGTGGAAAAACCATGTCAGACACTAATTATTTTTTGAAGGAAAGTATTTTATATACATCTTAAAACATGTGTGGAGGAGATCTTTAACATTTCATAAAAAAGACAGCTACCATCAAAGGCACATATTTTAACGTCACTTCTCTCTAAGTGTCTTCCTAGAGTCTCATTACAAAAACAGTGAGCAAGCACCAAAAAACATATACCTACAGTATGTTATACTGCTCTAATTATTCCCTGATAGGTTAGAAACCTGAACTGCAGTCTGAGGTTCATACTAATTGCCTTGACTGACAAAACCCATGGGGTCAGTTTTAATTTGAGGCTGTTTAGAGGTAAAGCAGCATGCTAAGGCATGTTGTACACACACACACACACACACACACACACACACTCTTGGACTATACTCAAAACACAAAGGGTGGATATGAATATGCAGATTACTTTCAGCGTGACAATCTGTCACTCAAAGCTTGTGCTATGCTGTGTGTCATTGTCGATGTCTTTGTGTACACTAGTTACATTGGTGTGTGTGTGTGTGTGAGTTTGTGTGACTACACCACCTGTCGTAGGGGACATACATGACAGAAATGGATCTGGCTCATATATTATGTGTTAAGGTAGCACAGTTAGGTTTAAATTTTCACTGCTCTGTTACACAAAACGATGGTTCAAAAAGACGAGACTTCTGATTAACATGATTGGCTGTTAGATAAGTCCTTCTTAGTTGTTGTTGCTACTCCTGTCAAGCTCTCCATTCTCACACGTTATATGTACAGTTTACAATAATAACGGCGGCAGATTTACCACTCAAAATCCCTAGTAATGGATTTCAGACAGAGGTAGTAGACAAAGGCAACTTTCTCATTTTTAGCCTGTGGCAACTGTCTCTAGCAGACTGTATCAGTTATTAAGCTTTTATTACAGCTTCATGAATTTGTGGAAAACAGCATCCCCCGCTGACTTTCTAATGTTTCTAGCTGACACGTATAAAAACAATAACCCTGTAAAGGATGCCATATATATTAATATGGACCTGATGGCTACAGTAGATACATGATATCGTGCTTCGAGACTGAGGTTAAAGCTGCATGTCTCAGCCAAAGAGTCAGCATCCCCACCAGCTGATTTCTGTAACCTCACAAAAGAATTCATTCTACCACTGTAACATTTACAGCTTAAGAGTAGCAAACACACTGTTTAACTGCACTTTGGAGAGGATATTAAAAGAAACCATGATGACGAACACATTGCTGAGCCAGCTTCACTATAAAAAGGAGCCTTGTGTTTTTAACAGTTGAGCACTTTTAATGTGAAGCGGGATGTTATGTTTGCATTAGTTGTAACCCGACATATGGTGCAAAAAGAGTGAACAGTGAGCATTGAGATAAAATTGCACGCATCGTTGAACCGATGAACTCTTTGTGCTTATCTGAATCCAGCGTGGGAATGGCGGTCTCTGACTACAAGGAAAGATAATTGCTGAATCTAAATATGTTAATGGCTATTGCTGGAAAAAAAAGGACAACCATAAAAAGTATCAAACATGGGGTTTTTGATACTATTATGACTTTAGAGTATGATTAATTATATTTTTTAACTCTATCACAGAAAACAAGAAAGCATGAAGCTTTTGTTTTCTGAGACTGTCTCAGGCCTGAAGGCTATAAGATTGACCATATAAAGCTTTCCGTCATCATGTCTATTGGTGGTGTTAGAAACAAACTGTATTACACCAATAAAACTGATAACCATCCCATCGAATGAGGAGGCACTATAGCACCATGCCTACTTTCTCACTTATCTTTCCCCTCTGTCCACTCATTCCATTATTAGTTTTTCTCGTGTGTATGTCCATGTGTGTGTGTTTCTGTGCGGACAGTGACAGCGAGGGGAGATGAAGAAACAAGATAGAAGATGGATTATAATGGTTTGAAAAGTTTTAAATTGTTTTGGAAAAAGTTTGGGAGAATATAGTTTCTTGTTTTTCTCTTCCCTCCCTGTTGGTTCTCATTTTGTGACCATCCCAAAGCTGTGATATAGTTTCCATCTTTTCAGTGCTACTACTCTTTTGGCAAAATAAATCCACAGATGATTCCCTGGATATTACAGTTTATATCCAGGATATACCCTGGACATGAATGGAAAAATGTATTATAGTTTTTAAATGGACAGTTACAAACAACCTAACCTTCTACAAGAGAGCCCAAGGGAAGAGGAGGTGTAACAAGGTCTAGGAAGAAGGATGAGCAGGGTGGAGGAAGTACATGCCAGCAGGATGGTGGGGATGTGGGAGCAGGTTGGTTGGAACCAATGGGAACATGCCATCAACCACAAGATTACTTGCTCAGAGCTCTGGAAGACTGAAGCACCTCAGATCAAGTTCCCGATCTGGTCAGTTTCCAACATCCTCCCTGGCCCATCCAACCTTTTTGGCTGGGGTCTGGTAGTAACACTGTGTGTCCACTGTGCCAGTGAAGGGGATCCCTGGAGCATACCCTGAATAGGCCTTGGGAAAGGACACACCTGGTTTTGATGAAATGGCATCAAGACCAGGTGATTAGAGCAATATGAAGAGGATTGTTAGGAACGAACAACTGCACCCTGACTTGGGGAGGTGCCTCAATTTCATTGCAGAGACCACACTCAAGTCAGACATGGTGCTGATAACTGAAAGGCAAGTGGTCCTGCTGGAATTGACTGTCCCCAGGGAAGATCAGGTGGAGTAGTCCACTAAGTCACAGAGAGCCAAGGATGCAGATCTGATAGGCCAGTACTGGGGGGGGGGTCGAGGATGTGCGCCCATCAAAGTTGGCAGCAGATGCTTTACATTCCATTCCCTATGCAGGGCCTTCAGACTCCTTGGCATCACAGGACTGGAGAGAGAGCCATTGGTAACATAACTGAACTCAAGTTGGCTGGCACACAAGCTGGGACCACCTGGAGGAAGGTGTCTGATGTTGAAAGACACCAAATACAGGATGACTCCAGTTCAGTGGTAACAAATACTGCAAAAAACATGAATCTGTCTAATCAGTGTAAAAAAAACAACAACTATATATACATATATATATATAACACCCTATATGGTGATGACATGCTTGTGTGTGTGTGTATCTGTCTGTGAGTGTGTGTGCGTGTGTGTGTGTGTACGCAGGTGGACAGGCACTACCTGTCAGTAAAGGAGTTTCCACAAGCCAAGTAAAGGCATGTGATTGGTCATGAGAGGCACACAGCTGAGCCCTGATGTCCAGAGCTAGAGACCATAACTAATTTGAACAGACAGATTACTGGTTTTTACCAGATGAAATCACATCTTGTATGTGTGTGTGTGTGTGTGAGAGAGAGGGAGAGGGAGAGGGAGCCTCTGACATTCCCCCAGTAGACTGCCAACAGTAGCCTCCCTTTAATATAACAACCACTAGCCCTATTAAATATCCTCTGATCTGTGGCCGTGGCATTTACTTCTCCCTCTCCATCTTCGCCTCCATCCCCGCTGCCAAACAACGCTCATAGGGACGACTGCCCTTTCATCAAGGGAGAGTGTATCCGTGTTTGTGGGTATCTTCTTTCAGTAATTGTGTGCTGAAAATCCCAATTTGAGAAATGCTCACACAAAAATATATTGCAAACAGGCTTCAAAGACAGGATTATCACTGAGAGCCTTGAGAGGGAGTTAATGTCACTCTGTACACCCACATCAGCCTTAGCTGCTGTGTGTGTGTGTGTGTGTGTGTGTGTGTGAATGCACGTGCATTGCGTGCAGCCACTGAACTTGTACATACACCCGCAGCACCAGTAGTATATGTGCATCTTAAAAGAGTGTTTTGATATGAGAAAATGTAGGATTTAAATGTGTAACTGTGTGTTTATGACATGCAATTTTCTTTTATGTGTCGCCTACTTGCTTGTGTGTCTACAGTGTCTGTATGTTTCTCGCCATCATCCTTATCTGTAACTTTGCCTCTTTACATTAAGTACAAAAAAAAGGCACACAGCATGCTGCTGCCAACTACTGCGACTTACATGTCTTCATTTTGAAACTGAGAACAAAGCGGAAACCCTGTAATCTTTCCTTTCATTGTTTCTTTCTTGTTTCTCTTCTCTGTTTCATTTGGTGACCTTAATTCTTTGAAATCTTACAATCAGTTCCCAGAGTGGTAGAGCTGTTACCGCACTGCAAAAAGTACCCATCATGAGAAACGAGACCAAACGGTACGAGTGTTAAGAGTTTCCAGACATTCCTTGAATCATTTATTTATCTCAATGCAAAATGAATTGATTTGGCTTTTTCTGTCTTGTTTTAAGTCACTGACCTTGTCATTGAAACAGATAAGAAACGTGTATATTTATCTAAAAACCACAGGTGCAATGTTGCCAGTTGTTTTGAGAAAACACTGATTGAATCGAAGCCAAGCGAGATCACAATTCTTGCAAGGTTCGGTGGCTGCCACTGCGCGGTGGCCAGGGTCCTCATTTACCGCTGTTTATCACCTGCCTGCTAACATTATGTCCTGTGGGACGATAAATGGCCGGACGCCAAAGAAGTCCAACACATGAATCACCTTGTTAATGACAGAATACCACAAATTGCGCATGGTTACGTGTGAAGTAGCACGCTGTGTGTGTGTGTGTGTGTGTGTGTGTGTGTGTGTGTTCATCTTTCATCACATGTGCTGCAGTCCTGTTCTGACAAGTGTAAATTGCATCTGCAGTTATCTCCGCCGCTGTTTGTGTTGTCGTTGTTGTTGTAGCACTCAGTACAGACACTTGTCTTTGCATTACTCTGGGCCTTGTTAAGACTGCCATGACCGCTTTCTGATGTGCTAAGAGCCGTGTTGGCTGTGTCACGGTGCTCTTACTAAAGTGCTGTTGATCACACCAGCTAAACTTGACAGGCCAATTCCTCAGGGAAGGAAGGAGAGAGATGGAGAGAGAGAGAGAGAAAGAGAGAGAGGAAGGGGTCAGAAAAAGAAAAGAGACTGAGAGACAAAGAAATATAGACAGGTAGGTATAGAGAGATGGGGGGAGAGGAGAAACTCAGACAGTACAATGAGCACAAATGGAGAAAAATTAAGTATTCATACAGTACCTCAGCAAACAGCACACTTTCAGAGGTAAGCAGGGACACACACACACACACACACTAAAGTAATGCAAATAATCACATCTGTGTTTCTGAGAAGTTAGATGGAACACACACAGCAATGCTGCTCATCGTGCACACGCTCTACAATACAGTCAGACTCGCACGCTGACACACGTACTGTACAAACTCAAGTAATCACACACAAATATTGTGCTTTCTGGATGTATAAACACTACGACAGCCAGACCTTCCTGAACAGCCCGACCTGCTTTTGCACACATACACACACATAGATACATACATATGTGATGAAGGCTCACCTTGCCAGCCGGGTTTGCAGACGGGCTTGACGTCAATGCTGACGGGGACGCTGTGCAAGGCTCTCTTCTGGCCGCAGTCCCAGGCCGTCACCCGGATCTCGTACTGCTGCTGTCGGTCATAGCTCAGCTTCTCTGTGTTCCGGATGTTACCTGGCAGAAAGAGAGTCACTCAAGGTCAAATTCGACTCAAATAGCTATATAACAGTGATAATGTTTTGTAGAGTAAATTCCGTCCCCTGTTTTGTCTTAGAATGGCAACAAATTGCACTGAACAATTTTGCAAATTGAGAGGCCTTAGAAGTCAGTTGGTAAACAAGGTGTCAGTCAATAAAATGTCTGGTTGGGTTGTGAAGTAGTTCAGTCGTCATTGGTGAGTCCAGCTTTCTCTATATGCAACACTCACTCTGTGCAGTTTGGCTTTCTATAATACAGTAATTAGTTTCAACATGTCATTACTGTGTGCCAAGATTCACCATCAGCGAAAAAAGACACCTGAAATCCATTTAGGGGAATATGAGTTGTCTCATTACAGGAGATGGGATATGGCAATAAGTCTTTTTCACAGAGGACATGTCACAGTAAGAAAAGCACAGGTGTAAATAATAAAATGTGTGATGGTTCCATTTAGCTGCTTTGGTTTCGGGATCATGGGGCAGTGTTAACGAAACATTCCTGAAGATAAAAGTAGCTCCTAACTAGTCCAGTTAGAGAATAAGAACAGTCTTGACCAGACTCCCAAGACTTTGGTCTTAGAGTAATTCACAAAGCATTTTAGTGCAAAAACTTGCTCCTAAGTCTGTGAGAAGTTAGTGGCAGTCCAGAAAACTCCTAACTCACTGAGATATACTAATAATCAGTCCTGTGATGGAAGTAATGTGCTTTGTTGTGTGACTGTTTTGGAAAAATACAACAATAATGAAACTTTTAAAAAGCATATTTTGAAGGCGGGTGAGTAAATGAAGTTCCAGACAGCTCACCAACAAATGAAAACAATCCAACAACATATAATGATGGTTTGTGCTACTCAGCCACTGAAAAAAAAAGCAGTTTGCAGCATTGATGTACTTGGGAATATCTCAGTTGTCAGACTGAATAATTATACAAACCAGAAATACATTCTTCAGACTCCCGTCTGTTCGACAGTTCAGTTAATGCACGGAAGGTTATATTAAATAATCACCAACTGCATCAAATACAACAATAAATCAATAAAGTTGATTGCGTAGCCGTCTGTGAACTAAGCAGAGAAATTGGTTCTATATGAAAAGTATTAACGTTTGTTCAGTCAACTGGAAAAAAATATCACTATATCAACATGGAGATGGTGTTTTATGCCAGACACAATCTATTTGACAGGTTAATATTTTACTTTGTTTCATGAAATCTTTGACACAGTTTACAAAACGGCTAAAATATTTGTTACTGGAATCCATCTGTCTCTTTATATCTATTTATATAATTTCATTTGTTCCTCACGCTCCTGTGTGTTGATGAATATTTCATTTCATATTCACTGACACAGACCAGTGACCTGTCAATCAATCACTGTCATTGCGCCGCTCCTTGTATTGTGCATGTTGTCACACTTTCACGGCTTACTGGGACACGTGAATAGAACAAGAGTCGTCATTAACGTCTTCAGTAACGCCTGTGCTTTTCAGAATATACCGAGTCATGATGTCTGCTGTGGAAAGGCTGAATTTGGTAAATGTCTACATGAAGCTTTAATGTGTGGTTTGATCTAGTATTGAGTCTAAAATCCATTTTCCTTCAGTGTAGAACAGACCGTTTATTTCTGAACTTTCTTCACAGACGACGTATAGTGGAGTAAGCAAGACGGTTCAAGAAGCTATTATAAAATACATGAACTATGATGCTTTTGTGGAACATTTGGTTCTGTAATAAATAGCGCAAACCTGAATCTGTTGTGATGTTAAGTGAAAAAGAAACAGCCTGGAGTTACTCAGTCATCAGTGATCGGCAGACTGACTTTATGGTGTCATAAAACGCCTGTGTGAGCTTTTCCAGCTAAATGAGCTTTATTTTATTGTAGTCATAACCGATGTGCAACAGATATGTTTCTATATTCCCATATTCGACGCTACTCTGGCTGCTCCCACCATGGATAAAACTTGAAAATTCATTCTTAATGGTGCTGTACTGTAGTTTGATGACTGGAGTAAGCACTTTACTTCTGTTTACTGATTTATACGACTTCAGAGTTTAGTATAAGCTATAGAAAGTATGAAAGTTAAGTATACACTTTAAACTGCCTTGGGGGGAAGTGAGCTGATAACCAGGACAGTGTTCCCATTCCAGTGGATATCTACTGTATTATGTGTCTCGAATTTTTGACTTATTAGATAGCACACACTGCTTGTGTATTGCTGTTAGTGGGCCTATATTGTGTGCGTGTGTGTGTGTGTGTGTTTGCTTAAGGGAGTAATGGGTATTTAATTTTAATTTTTGATCATCATTATATATCATTGTCAAATTAACTGTGATACCTTAATATAATCACGGTAACAAATGAGATCATGGTGGAGATGACATGTAGCCTCTATCTCACACAAGCTGTTTGATTAGTGCTAATGTTTCTCAAAATTAAGACCATGTTTCCATTAAACACCTAGTGATGCAACGATGTTTGAATTTGTCCTCCTCTCACCTCCCCAGTGTTTTTTTTTTTCCCAAAAGGTAATAAATATACTGAAAATGATTGTTTTGCTTCCCACCCCCACCCATTTTAGCCTATGATTAAAATTATATCATCATTAGGACAAAAAATGATGGCTGCATTCCATTTAGCGTGACACAAGCGCCATCATTAATGTTAGTTTGTGTGACTGTACAAAATATCTGCCATAAGAAAAGTGTATTACATATGAAATGAGATTTAAACCGTTTCAAAAATAGATGCACCAAGCAAGTATGACACGAATTCATCCGCTTCCCATGAAATGTCAGTTTTCACTCTTTGTTCTTGTTTCCGCATAGACCCTGACACTTCAGACAGAAATCCTGCCTCAGAGTTTCAAGCATTCATTCATATAGACAGCAGCCTTAAATAGGCCGATAACAGTGTCCTGAATGTCTGGTTTTGCAGCTTGTCCCAGTAAAGACTCCTCCACTTAAGAGTTTAGGAAGAGGATCAAGCGTTTTTAAGTTATTGGAATTGATTTTCGAGTGAAACGAGTCATTGGTGTCAAAGTCAATTTGACTTAAGTCCCTATTAAGTGGCTAAATCCACACCTCAGCCTGAAATTTTCAACCAATCCCCGCACATTTTCCACAAGACTTAGTTTGGTGACCCACAACATAAAAATCATTGTTAAGCTGCCAACTTTACCAGATCTTATTTTTGGTTTTCATACTAATGTTTCAAAATGAATGTGGCAGTGATTTTCTAGTGTTAAAATGCCGCATGTAACACCTTAAACAGAAACAAATAACCCACTCGACAGCGGAGCACAATCTGCATCCAGACCACATCCAGTCCTGCTTCATTGGTAACCGCGACCCATTTACCAAACCCAGCATCTTTTCTCATGCTGAGCGGAGTGCATGAAGGGAGCTCTTGTAGTCCTAATGTGTCTGTTAATATTTGATGAGTCGTCAACTACAGATGGATGACAATGCTATACACGCAGCCTGGCCCGGGCAGGCAGGGGGCAACGCTGATTGAGAACACTTGCTGAGTGTAAAAGAGCACTGAAAAGAGACACTATTGGTCCTCATTGGCTGCCAGTTGAAACGTAGCTGGAATTAGTTATTGCGACGTTTATTACAGCCTGGATGCTTCTTGAGGTTTTTGTATTGTGGGGAGAGAGAGAGAGAGGTACAGAGAGCGAGCTGAATGTTGATAATGTGGTATATTTGAATACAAGAGTGTGAGTGGGAGGATTAGATGTAATTCATATGAGGACAGCATTGTTCGCCTTCCCCGTGCTCCTCATCGCCCATTCTCTCTGTCTCCTCTCAGCTTGTTTAGGATTCCTTCCCTCCTCCTTCTCCCTTTTCCAACCTTCCCATTCTCTCAATGCACATCATTGTCTCACTGTTCTGCAGCCTCATCCTATTTCACTGTTTGCTGCCTCATCTGTTGTGCCTTTTTTTCCTAACACACACACACACACACACACACACATACACGTATGCATGCACACTTACACCTTTCTGCATGATGGAGGTTCCTATTCCACCTCCTTCAATTACTACATCAACTTATCTGTGTCAGCAGGCTGTGCGTGCTGTGACTGCTGGCAAGGGTGGCCAGGTAGTAAATGACTACTTTACCCTCCATCTCACTCTCTGTTTGCCTCTCTATCAAACACACACACACTCACACACACACACAAAAATTATGTTTGCATCTATGTTTTTGCATTCCCTCCATCATCCCTTTATAATTGCTATCCAATTTTACCACTAAGCATTTCTAACCTAATGCTGCTCAGTCATGCTTCCCTTTGTTTCAAGGAAAGTTTTGCATTATTCTGTATTATTCTTACTGACAACAAAAGACCATAACCAACCACTTCAGTATCCTGTGTCTTGTTCATGCAGGGTTCAAAGGTCATAAATGTAGTTTCCTACAGTTTGGCACCGTAGTTTGTAGTTTTTCTAAAGATCATGACCACAGTAAATATTATTCCTGCTAAACATGTACATCATTGTGAGCATGGTAGCATGCTGACAACCATGAGGCATTGGTGGTAATGTGTGTCGGCCTCTGGTACTTAGGTTTGCAGCATGATTTCAGCTTTACATCACATTCAGTTAGAAAACAGCCCTGCATGAAACAATGCAGCCCTTCCATCAATTTGAATGAGACCATTCCATTGAGGCAGCTGGGGTGCCACCGCAGATGGTTCGGGCAAAAAAAAAAAAAAAAAAAAGGCAGGCGTGTGCAGTAATAAAGTTGAGTCTGGCTTAACTTTTGCTGGAACACATTGCAATGTCATCTGGCAAGGGGAGATTACTACCCTACATACTGATCGCCACGACAAAAAGATAAAAATGACTGCCGCTGAGCCACTGTAAAATCCTTCCTTGTAATATTATAAAGTGTTGTGTGCAGTGTTTTGGTGTCTTATAAACCTTTAACCTCATGGATCTATTTCTTCAGCAGAAATTCCTACATCAACATTTCATTGTCTCAATGGTACCTGAAGCAACATACCCCCACCAACGCAGCTCTTGCTTGCAGGGCTGTTTTCAGTCAGAACGCCCACATAGTCTTGTTAATGTTTTTGTACAACAATGGAGCTGTATGGCACAGAGGAATAAGCTATATCAGGCTTTGGCTACACAGATAATACTTGTTAGTAGGATCAGTTCATTGTTTGTTTTTCAATTGACAACAAGACAAAATATAGAACACTTCCTTCCATCCTTTATGTTTATCCCCGCTACAGTTTTCTATCTACTCCTGTCCCTGATCGCCTCATAGCACTAACTCTTGCTCTCACAGCCGGCCCCCTCCTTCCCCCCACCCCCCGCTCTCCCCACCTTCCCTCTCCCTCCGTCTCCTTCCTCTCTCCCTCAGGTGCTCTTGAGTTCAAGAGCTCTCAAAGCTTTTTCCTCAGCGGTCAATGGCTGAGCAAGACCCCTTCAAATGGAGAGAGAGAAGAGGGAGCACTCTGGCTGCAGCCTCCCACCTGTATCATTCACAGTGCTGTTTGGCCCTAACCTCATCCAGTCAGCCTTTTTTTTATTGCAACACTTTAGCAGTCAGCAGCAACAAAAAAATAACCTAAACAGTAATGTCCATTGGATCTGTGCGTTCTAAGCTAAAATAAATAAATAAGTCTATGGTGATTTTTGAAAGATTTGAAGAGGCACTAGTCTGCCAGCTGTACTTGAAGAGCTTGTCTAATGGTGGTAAAACCCAAGAAGTTTAAAGTCTACAGTGAGAGTATCCACTTAAGGAACACATTTAACTCTACTTGACTTTGTGGAAGTTACTCAGCAAGGGTGTAAAAAAAAAAAAAAAGACAAAACTTAAGATGTAGAAACTATTTGGAGCCAAAAATGTAATAATAGTAATGGCAGAGCTCAGTCTGTCCTCCAGCTAGGTTTGCCAGAGAGATCAGTAGAGGATATGAAGATCTCTCTTCACATGTGTGCGAGAATTTCTCTCTCTCTCTCTCTCCTCTCTCTCTCACACACACACGCTCATGTCTGTTTTGTGTGTAATAATATAATCATCTTTATTTGTAGAGCAATTTTCAAGAATCAAAAGTTCAAGCGACAACTCGAAAGTCAAGTAAACTGGAGGAGATATTTGAGTGTTCCCATAGGTTTTGTCTTAGCGTTCATCTTTGACTGTGTGTGTGTGTGTGTGTGTTTGTGTGTTTTCATGTTTGTGTGTGCTCAGACTTCTGTGATCTGATTTGTGGAGACTGATGGCTCTCTGGGCAAAGCTTGACTTTGTCCTTGGAAAGAGCAAAGAACACATTTCACCCTGGAGAGAGACATCTGTCTGAGTATTAAGTTTTGCTACCGGAGTGTACGCAGGCGTGTGTGTGTGTGTGCGTGCAGTATTAGTGTGTGTGTTTCTCCTGAGGCTTTGAAGAGTGTATGTGTATTTCATGGGTGGGATTTTTAGATCACGAATCCCGCTGTGTTATGACCGGAGGTTTTTTTTGTATTTCCTGTAAATAACACAGAGAGCGAAAAAAAAAAAAGTTTAAACTTGATTTGGAAGATGTTCTTGGACACTGAAATAAATGAGACAGAAGAGCTATAGATGAGGCATGCTGGGGGAAAATGAGTACATCAAAAATTTTAAGTGACAACAGTTCAAAACAACACATCATAAACTGCTGATATCTAAACATATACATACACACTAAGTTTCTTTGAGGCAAGTTCCATAATCTTAGGCCTCTTTTCCTCTCTTCTACTCACCGTTGCGATCTATAGCGAAGGGTGTGTTGGTGGTGGTGATCTGGTAGTTACAGATCTGGCTGTACTGTGGTGAGCAGTCCTGGTCGGTAGCCTCCACTTGCAGGATGCTGTCGTAAATCTTGCCCTCTGTCACCGCGGCGCGGTACTGCGGCTCCCGAAACACCGGGGCGAACTCATTCACGTCATTGACCTGAATGTGCACCACCGCCCTAAAGACATAGGGGGCAGCAGAGGGAGGGAGAATGGAGATTAGTTTTGGGATATTTGTTCAACTGCATAGGGCGTTACGGCCTTTATGATATTTATAGTCTGGGATGGCATATGGGAAATAAAGGAAAACGGATAGACTTCACACATCAATATTTCAAACTGATATTAACTGTGGCAGCAAAGAAGAAACCCACATTTCAAGTGTTTCAGTGGGCAGGATGAAGATGATTTGTTTTTCATAAATCTACACCAAAAATAGCACAATAGGGCAACAGCTTCATTCTTATTGGCAGAGACTCATAAAGTTGCAATTTAACTTGAATTTTCATGCAGAGTACTAGTCAGCCTATGAAAACATTTGTTGTCTTCTGTAAGCTTTCTAAAGCTGGGAAAAAAAGAGAGAAGAAGAGAAAGGAGTTGATCATCCTGGAGACTAAAAGTCAGGACATCTTGGTTTCTGATGCTTCAATTTTGACCGTTTATCTTTTAAATTTTTCTCTTGTGAGTCTCCTCCATCTTTATTAAAGTGCAATATTAAATCAGTGGAGTACGCCTTTAAAGGTGTTTCAAAATACCCTATAAACACTCAACACTGCTTCCACATTCAAGAATTAAATTATTAATTCATTAACCCAAAATCACCACTCATGCTGGCACCGTCTGTTTCAGTAGCTCTCAGGGAGAAAAAGAATTAAGGTTTGTGTGTTTGTATTTTTAGTATTTTGTCAGGTTAAAATGAAAAAAAAAGGAGAAGAAAGAAAAAGACAGAGCAGAGTGATTTCATAAATGCTAAGAGGTTATGCGTGTATTTGTGATTCTGTGTTCCATTGTGCCTAATAATTGCAAAGCCTTAGCCTCAAATGGCTTGTATGGCTATATACTATATGTCTTACACACACGTAGGGGTGTAATAGTGTCTGTCCCTGACACTAGACTGACTTGCTCAAAAGTTCAGTTATAAGAGTGAGTAAAGTAATTAGTTACTGCTGCCTTCAACTATAAATGATAGTTCAGTTTAGTGTTCGAGGGCAGAATTCACTGTGGGTGATGAATTAGTTTGGTAACCAATAGTCACATGTCCTCTGTGTAATACACTGTCTGACCTGACCCAGTGGATTGCTTCGATTGTGTTGCTATGGTAAAATAATCCCCTCCATCTACTAAAGCCACACACACTATGCACAGTCATTCAAACCCATAAAAGTGCACTTATTAATCATTCCATAGGTGATCTATGAGCAGTGACTCATGTTAAGTCACATATAATGAAGAAAAAACAAAACATTTATCACATTAAAACGCCTTCATCGGTCCTCTCCAACAGCCAGGCTGCAATAGATTTTATAATCAATCCTTCGATTTGTTGACTGACAGCCAATGATGGATGACCAAGAGGCTGCGATATGCAATTTTTAAGCTTCAGAATAGCAAATCCAAAGTAATGCTTTGCTTTAAGAGACAAAAGGAGGGGGAGAGGAGAGGTTTATAGGATTAGCTGGTGGGTAGGGTAATGACGGTAAAATTATCCCATTAAAATAAGCTGTAAATATCTCTCCAACATGTGGTCGGCTGGAGATGGAGACTGGACAACAAAGAGGGAGACAGTGGGGAGGCCGAGCCCTGGCAGAATGGATTTCCACACTGCCTCATCTCTCTCTGTCACAAGTAAACAAACATAGGCAACCATTTGTTTTGAGCCTCTACACACAAACAGTTGCACGGTTAAATAATATAATAAGAAAAATGGAAGCATGTAAACAACTGGTGAAAAAACACATAAGGGACAAAGAAATGGGAGACAGGCAGTGGTGGCAATAATGAAGGTTACAGTATTGGAACCCTAACTTCTATAGGCACAGGTGAGCCTTCTACTAGACTCTATTGATGATACTCTCCTCCAATCACATGCATACGATCGCCCACTGAAATTAGCATGTATGTAGCCGGTCAGTAATTAAAATGAGCTTCAATTTGGCAACTGAAACCTGACACGAAATATGTATTAAGGGATAGGTTCACAGTTTTTCCAAGTCCATCTTAAAGCAATAGTCAGATGCCCAGATTAACATTGAAACAGGTTCTGCATACCTTTATTATTTCTCCTGTTCATACTGGCCATTAAGAGATTCCTTTATAATGCTCTTACAATGTATGTGATGGGGAACAAAATCCACTGGCCTTGCTCTGTGCAAAATTGTATTTAAATGTCTATCTGAAGCTAATATGAAGCTTCAGCCGTCCAAATTAGTTAAACCAAGTAGATATTTTTCAATGTTACAGTCTTTTTAGTGCCAAAGTCCCTCTTCCATCATCCCCCTTGTTAGGATCCTTCCACTGTAGCTAAACAGGAAAACACTGCCAGGGGAAACAAAAAGAGGGAATTTCATAGTCAAAACTTACTAACTAACTATGTGTGAAAGATATCCACTTTATCTGACTGACTCATATTAGCTTTAGATAAACAGTCCTCAAAACGAGGACTGTGGATTCTATCCCCCATCACTTACATTGTAAGCACATTCGGAGGGGATCTTCTAAAGGTCGGTATGGAAAGCATGAATTACAACAAGATAAAACCTGCTTCTGTGTTCAAATGGGAACCTGACTGTTGTTTTTAAGACAGACTTAAATGACTGTGAATCTGTCTTTTAAAAAAATATGGGAACTATATGAGATGGAACAAATAACGTGCACTAAAACTCTAAAAACCCTAATTTAAGTGACAGACCTGTTACTGCAATTGGTTATTTACTCTATCATACATCCTCTTAAAAGTACACACATTTTCTAATAGCCTCCTTTCCTTATCTGACACATATGAACAAACTAATCTGGCCCTTTATGCACACATAACCACCCACCTTCCCCTGTCCCTTCATTTTTATTTGCTTTCCTTATTATGTGTGTCATTAAATGTAATTCTGCATATTTCATAAATATTTGAACTGAAGACAGCTGGATGGGGGTAAAGTTGGCATGTTAAAATCTGAGTTTGTATTGTACTGTGAAAGATGCTAAGATCAAAATCATCTAATATATTAAAAGTGTTCAGAATTTTGAAGTACATTTGAAACCTTGTGTAACTACATTTTGCTAAAAAAATAGACAATTTATGTACTTCTCCATGAGTAAAGTTTTGAATGCAGGACTTATGTTTATATTGTGGCAGTGCTACTTTTCCTTCAGTAAAGAACATTTAACTACTGGACACAGGTGCAGAACGCACAAATCAACACCCAGATGTCAGTGATAAATCTACTGGGCTTTTTGAGGATTGGCGGGATGTTAACAGTGATGCTAACAGCAGTGGAGGATTGTGATAAGAAGCACTGACAGATGATGGCAGCACCAGTGTGCACACTAAATCCCTCAGCCAGCCTTGTTTTGTCATATTAATGACGCTCTCCCATAAACATTACCCCCCTGCTTCACCACACTCCCCAGTGGGGAGGGGGCAAACATATGTTCCACTCCTCTGGGGCTTGTTTGGAGGGACTGCTGTGTGTACGTGCGTGTGTTTGTGCACGTACGCGTGTATGATTGATTATATATTCATGCACACAAATGCATGATATACAACGAAATGCACCGATTGTGAATATATCTCATTGTGAGTATGAGTCACTCTGCCCATGGCTCACATCTGGCTAAAGCAGATGCCAGTGTCTGTAGGGCGTGTGTGTGTGTGTGTGAGTGTGCGTGTACATGTGTTTTTTCATGTTGCTGGACCATTGCCAAGCTGAGCCCATGGCTGCCATCCTTCCCTGTGACAGGCCTCAGCTCATAAGCAGGGGGTCAACGATGACTCAGAATGACAGAAAGACAGTGGGGTATTAAGTGACCCTATGGGTGCCAGAATGATCACAACACTACTAAACAAAAGGCAGAACAAAATGGAGCAACGGGGATGGCTATTTAGAAACAAAGTCAAAGGTTAAACAAACTACATCACCCCAGTGAATGGAAGGAAACACAATCTGAAGTCTGGACTGTGTTCAGGGATCCCACTGTGGTCTAAAGAGTGGCGTAAAACTCTGCAACCAAGATGCATAACAATCTACACATAACCATTTAATTAAGGTGCAAGCATCAACATTAGTATATAACTCTAAAAATTAATTGGAACACCTGGGTGAAATAAATAAGACTACGACTAGTATGACTGGTAAGTCAGAAAGCTTCTCACTGCACTTATAAAAAAAAGAATTGTATCCTGTACTTACAGCACACAGTTGGCACAGATGACTCCTTGGGGAAAAAAGATATATATTTTTATATTCTGAACTTTGAGAAACATTTACAAAGTTTTCTTCAATGTCAAATCATGAAGTATCAAATAGCCACCTAGGTGTTTCTGCAGTGAGAAAGACTTTAATACTCTTTAATGGCAAATATAGTGTGTGTGATTGGGGGAGTGCTAACATGAAACAGTGGGACTGGCATCAAGCTGTGTGCTACTTTAAGTTAAAAACAGTTATTATGTTAAATGATCCAACAGATTCAGAAAAAGATCATGGCAGCGTCTCTGCAAATAGAGCTCTTGCTACACATTCAAGTGACAGCTGTCACAGGTTCAACTCTGGTTGTCACTGTTAGCTGGAGTTCTATACACTTCACTTCTATACCGAACACAGTTAAGTTTGTCTGAAAGTGTCATCCTTTGCTATCTGATTTTTTTTTTTTTATATTTGTCAAAATTTAATCACGATATAATAATGTTTTTATTGTTAAATCCCTGCGTGTAGCACTTTGGAAAAAAAAAAACATCATGTTGATGCAGTGATTTTCCAATCCATTCATGTCAAAACATTGTTTACAGAGAGAAACCCTCACAACACCTTACAAAACATTACTCACAAAATCTCTGAAAAAAGGACTGAGGAGATGTTTGCTGTCACTTTTCAAGCATGTAAATATTGCATGAGGAAATGAAGTGCGTGGCAAGCGAAAGCCTCGGTGCGTGGCGGAGATGTATTTTAGTGCCAGGTGTGATTTCAATCCAGCTAAATCATATACAGACACAGACATCAGATACTAGCTGCATGTTAATCCCAGGTAAGTATTGTTCCAAGCTTATTACATCTACACTCATTATTTATCAACAGCTTCACGCAGCCACTCAAATACTCATTAATGAATGCCTCACAGACACACACACCTACACGCGGACACAGACACACACACACATCACAAAGGAAAAGGACTCAATTAATCTTTGTCAAGAATTAGCCGAGAGGTTGAATCATCAATTTCCTTGTGTAAGACTAGAATGGAAATAAACAACTCAAACTATACCGATGGGATTAAACGCGCAACACAACACAGGATGGTAATCTCATCAATATGCAGGGAAATCCCGCTTCCACATTGACAACCGCCCTGAGGCGCTACCACACGACTCCATAGGGGCCGGTGTGTAATCTCAATACAAGGTGATTATAGTGCACCGATCCCGCTCACTTTATGACGGATAGTTTGGATCGAATCATTGATGGATGGGTTTGGACTATCGTGCCACAGAACTATAGATGAGATGATTTGAGGGTATTAAAGCGGTAATCTCTGCTGCACTTAACCGCACGGAGGGAAGATTATTTCGTCTTTAAAAAAAGGACTTTACGAGCGTCGGTGTGCCGTCAGGTGGCCGAGAGTCCGTTCGCTCCACTCTACTGACAAAACTTCTAAGCGTCTGCCGGCATGAGGCGACGCGCCCGATCGTGGTTTGAATCGAGGATGGGAACGGGTGTCACTTTCTTTTTTTCTGGTAAATGATGCAGACAAGCACAGATGGTGCAGTTCCTGGCGCTGCATATTCATAATTGAAACATGGAGACTATACTCTCCCCATTACATTATGTTAGTTGAAGATAACAAACATATTCCTGGATGTATTTTTTTTTTTTCTTCTTCTCTCCTCAGGAATAATAATCACGTCAACTAACAGGTTTTGACAGAATGAGGTTTCACTCATATTAGCATCAAGTGTGACAAGCATGAAGTTAAGATTCTTGGTAGAATAAAGCGCCGACACACTGACAGGTCTGCCGGATCTGTGGAGTCCCCTGGTCTTCTGTCTGCAGAAATGGATCATGACAGCTAATGCTAACAAGGCACAGCTTTTGGCCCACTTCTTTACTCACAGGAAAGTGACTTTTTTTTTTTTGTTAATGTTGAGTGCTTGTTTGGGTGGCTGTCTAAGTGTGTGTGTAAGAGAGAAAGAGAGAGAGAAAGAGGTTATGAGTTGAAAAATCTATCCCCAGCCACGGCATTTGTCTTATTTATATGGAAATATAAGTTGGTATATCAGTGTGAATTTGACTCAGCATTTGGGATTTGTGAGTGTGTGTATGTTTGTGTGTGTGTGTACGTGGTTGTCCTTCAGATGGCCGTTAGGTGAGATAATTAGCCTCTCCAAACAGCGGCGAGGTTAGGACATACAGGACTCTAAGATTCATTAATGATGACTTTAATAACTACTGCACTGCCAAGCACTGAGTGTGTGTGTGTACACGGACGTGACAACATATCTGTGTGTCTACATACATATATTTTCTCACATTTGCGCACACACAACCCGGGGGGCACCTAACCCTGTCGTGTATGCTTTACCCCCCGACAGCCTCCAGGCACTTAACCCCTGGGCTAGTGTTAAATACATGTCGCGGTTTGGTGCGAGTCCTGGGAAGGATTATGAATATGACATGCTTTGTAAGGAAAGAGAGATGAGTCCCTTATGCCTAATTACTCCATAGCAACAGCAGAACTTCGCACAGAGCAAGGTGTGGGGAATGGGGAGATACAAACAGTACAGAGGAACTTCTACTCTTCAGATGCTAATTAGTGAGATTATCATGGTTGTTTTCGCAACTGCACCCCCCTCCTCCCCGAGGCTCAGCGCTCACGTGTCCGGCAACGCTGGCGAGTTTTGTGATTACCCCAATTTTCAGAAGGGCAACCGCAAATGTCAGTTTCACTTTGGTAATAATGTTACAGTAAAACAGTGGTTCCTGACCTTTTTAGTTTGTGACCCCTTAATACAAAGCAATTTCTACTTGTGACCCTTCATCACAAGGTGCATGTCTGTCGGTTGTGAACAGTTCAACTGAAGAGAAGAGAGAAAAGTCATAACATAAAATTGTGTAGCTGAGATTTCAATCATGGTACTCATATTAGGAGTTCTTCATGAAAAAAAACTTGAAATGTACTGATATTAGTTTTACAATCCAAAAAATAAAAAAATGGAACAACTCTGATTTAAATGAATCAATACAACAAAAATCAAGGTGAAAACCAGATTCTTAGAAGATCATTTGCTGGGCAGATGTGTTATTTTTTGGTTTGCTTTGCTTTGGTTTATTGACAACATTGTAATATATTTTTAACAAAAAAGACTTTCAGTGAGGGATAGAATGATAAAGTCCTGGACTTATTCCCATCGTTGGTGTTTACATAGCCCACTAAATTTTTATCAAGATGGGGTTAGGCGTTCAACGATTTTAATGATTTAGTTTACGCTTTAAAGTCACAATTTTTCAAGTCTGTCTTGAAACAATAGTGGGGCCAAGATGGTGTCATGGAGGGAACACTGTGTTTCTTTGAGCTCCGGTGATATTTGTCCATTTATCCAATTATTTTATATTATTTTGTATTTTGTTGATAAATAAAATGCCAACAACTCAGGAAAAAAATAATCGACTAAGACTGCTGATGAAGATGAGGAGCAGAATGAGGGAGGACTAATGTTGTGGAAGTAGCTGAACATGAAGATGCTAGCAGTCGGAGTAGCACTGACCTGAACATTCTTCAAGGCAACGGACAGAATATCACAAAGGTTATTGATGCAAAAGTTGACGCAACTCTCGCTGTTAAAAGGGATCAAACGACCCAAATATCAACAGCAGTTTGAAGAGGATGTTTTAATAGGTCAGCATCCAGTGAGGAAAAACCTCTTTCACTGTTCATATGGACGCCTGACTGTTGCTTTAAAGACGGTTTCCCTCCTTTGTTCCTTTAAGTAGCTTTAAGGATTTTAAAAAACATCTCATTCAACTTTCTTATAGCATCATATGTATTGTGCATCACGTTGTTGCAGCTCTTACTTTGAAGCCACAGTATAAGACTTTACACTGAGTGAAACTGTGAACTACAGATTCCATGTTTTTTTTATTGGCTGCACCATTCAAATGGAAATATACTATACAATACACCGTGTCTGCTGCTTTATTTTAGACATATTTCCTCACAAAACCTGGCCTGACAGATTTGATGTTTTTGGAAACTTTGGGATCTCGACTAGAATTTAAATTTAAGTCCTGTGAGTTTGAACAAAGTGTGGACAAACAACATGAGTCTGTACTGACACATTTATTGGTTTGTGAAGTTCTAGTTGGGTGATGATATCAACCATTCCCTGCACACCAGATGATTTTCTCTTGAAAAACATCAGCAGTACTTGACACCAATTAAAAGCTTTCATGAATGTCAATTTGCTGAATCACTATGTGTGTTACACCAACAGGAAGAAGCAATGGACATTTATCACATTCATGTCTCTGAGAACACTTCACAGTTCAGTACGGTTTGGCAGAGTCGAGCTCGACGGTATTTTAGATTAATTTGTGTTTCGTTTAAAGCTGACCTGAGCAGAAACAGTCTCAAGGAGTTTAAGGTGAATTCACTCGAGCTTTGCACTTTGCTGACAAGTGACTATGGCTTCCACTGGTTAGAATATCTTGGAGGGCAGATTAAAGTGATGTGGCAAATCTGTACGCTGTTATATTGGCGCTCTGTCTCAGAAAAGGCAGTCATTAACGTCAGTGTTTATAAGGCCTTCTGTTGCTGTGGTGATCATTTCTGACAAAGTCACCTAGAGCACTTTTATTGGCTCTGCACGATGACACATATTCAAAGTTTGACATGTCATTTCGGAGCGGAAACAACATCTCATTTGTGAGCTGGGGAAAAAACTGCATTCCAGTCAGACGGTGAGACAGATTTGTTCAGCCAGGGCAAGAGAGATCATTTATTTGTGAGCAAAGAGGCAGTCTGATGAAATATTCAAACACCGGAGTCAGTGACAGAGGCAGGAGCACTAAAAAGAAAGAAAAGAAGACAGAGTCAGACAGCAGGAACTAGCTAAGGTGAAGCCAGCCAGGGAGAGAGAAAAAAAAAAAAAAAAAAAAAAGCAGGAGGGAGAAGTAGGGCAGCAGCCAGCGGTAAGCAGCGTAGAGAAGAATAGAGGATAAAGGGAAGTTTAAACTCATCCCGTGTCACTCCTGATCCTCTCTCCTGTCCTCTTTAGCTGCTAATTTTCTTGACTGCTTTCCTTCTCTGCTGTTGACGTGTCATGTGTAATTTGAGCAGAGCCTTAGGCGGAGATTCTTCCTCCCTGTTAGCTTCTTTCTAAATCGGACGCGAGCGAGCGAGCGGTGCGGTGCGGCAAAAAGGCCAGTCTCATTCTTTGAGAGATGCCAGAGGAAGGGAAAAAGGCTATTTAAAAATGTCCCCAAATTCACTTCCTCTCCAGCATCTGTCTGCGCCAACCAAACTGGGTGTGCGTCACGGCGGGGCACGGTGAGTTATGTTGATATAAAGTAATAGTGTGACACAACCCAACGCCTGGCTGTGTAAAAGGGATATAAAACATGATCAGCAGCATGGAAACAGTGACACAAATCCATCAAACTATGTCCCTTGCACACACACACACACACACATATATATACACATAAATAACACAGCAAACAACATACAGTAAATACAAGTTACGTGCTACTGATTTAAAACTTTTACCGAGGCTCGAAAAACCCTGCTGCTATAATTCCAGGCTGCGTGTTTGTGTGTTGTCTGAAAAAGCTAGACAAGATGATAGATTTCTGTGCTTGGCTCCATTGTTGGCTAAGGTGAGGGGGTTGAGCGGTATGACGGCGGGGGTGGGGGTGGGGGTGGGGGTGGGGGGGGGGGGGGGGGGGGGGGGGATGTGCAGTATACAGCAGACAGAGGCAGTTGTCTGAAAGGCTGCACAGAGAGCAATTTCAGACTGAAGCTGCTTTCAGGAGAGGCAGCAAGTGACAAATTGTTTTTATCAGTTGACCTCTTTAAAGTAGTCTACTGGTGTTTGTGGAGGTACATGTTGTGCTGTGCTGTATTTGGGTCTTAGAAAAAAACAACAACAACAACAAAAAAACAAAAAAAAAAACGGGGACCAAGCTGTAGTCAAGCGGATGGCGGAAAGACTTGAAGATATTTGAGTGTCATTTGACTAAACTGTAACTTTGAGGGAAGTTATGAAAGTTTTCTTCAACAGCTTTGTGTACGAAAGAAAAAATAAAGATTTGAAAGGCTTTAAAAATAATGGATTTTCTCATGAAGGCAGGAGAGATATTGACTTAATTTTCTTGTTCTTTTCAAAATGGACAATCATTAATCAGTGTTACATTGAAGAATTTAGTCTTGTCCGAGTAAGAATAATAAGAAACTATTTGACTGATTGTGTAAGTTTTGTCATCTACACAGCAATTTTTAAAATGACAGTTAAAGGCGCTTTTATAAATTGAATCTGGATTTATTTGTGAACTATGTTATCATTCTTTTATCAGAGACATTTTATTCCCCTGTCTTCATGTTCACTTCATCCTCTCTAGTGAGGCACTTTGAATCGCTGGCTTCCGATAATAATGACTAAGATTTCATCACCGATCATAGTTTAAAAGGTAAATGTGATGAGTTAATAATCGATGCGCTATTAATAGCGAGAGCAATTCATACTGCTCGCACATAATGACGGCTGCTCTGAAGAACCTGGCTGATGTGACTCAATCAGTTAAATTACACTTCTTTGCTGTTCTTTTCATACACAAATCTAAAGTCTGGTGGGACAGACAAAGGTATTCATTACATCCATTTATGACTAACTATGGGAGTGGAAATAAGGGTCATGGGCCCACTTCCACAATCAAAGAATCAAGCATACAGTGCTATTTGTTGACAAGTGGTTAAAAAAAAAAAGACCAAACGTAACAGCAGGACTTGAATGAGAAGCCATAAACAGCCACCACCTGCTAGCATCCGTTCTATCCTTCTGTCACTGCTTGCACTGGCACTCACACACATGCTTTTTTAAAAACCACCACTGTCCTCTAGCATAGCTGATCACTTGGTTGGAGTTCAGCCACTATCTAATCTGGTGATGAATTATACAGTAAGTACTTGTAGTCTTACATAATATAGCCCAAGCATTTTTATATGAATTATGAAAACTCGTGTTTATTTAATTTTCTGTCCTGTTGTTTTTGGTGGTCTTTGGTTTTCAGTGACTTTTTGTAAGCATGGGTCGCCCAATTAAGGCGTCCTCATTCAGAGCCAGACCATAGTCGGGCTTCATTTCTGCCCAGGGACTTCGCTTAGATACAAGTGCATGTATATGTTATTTATCAGCTTTTTCACATTAATAAAAAAAAAGGGAATCTGTGTGATCAGTCTGCTTTTTGAACTCTGGTGTCCATCTTACTCACTTGTGGGACTTTTTGCCCTCCGTGCCCCCGGGGCCAGAACCGCAGTCGTGAGCCTGAATGATGAAGGTGTACTCCTTTTGCAGCTCGCAGTCCACCAGGCCGCGGGCCCTCAGCTGGCCCTCGCCAGAAGTACCGTTCAGCACCACTGCCTCGAACGGAGCCTCCAGCCCGTGGATGTTGAACGCACAGATCTCCCCTAGAGACCAGAGAGAAGGGAAGGAGGCAGGGAGGGAGGGAGTGAGGGAGGGGGGAGAAAGGAGGAGAGATGAGGTCGGTGTTAATCACAGTCAGGTGGAATCCAGGTGGAGGATGAATGATGTGTGTGTAATTAGGTAAGTGTATGAGAGAAAACTACAATAGCAATCTTTAAGAGAACCTTTTTGTAGAAAGCAAGGTCTTTGCTTCATGTTCATACAGTGCTATATGAATTCTACACAGAGCAGCTGTTGGTTATATGCCTTGCTCCAGGGCTTTTATACTGAAAGCACCTGCCAACTGAAGGTAAACTGGTTCACACTCTGACTACAAAAATCTTTTCAAGTTTATATTTACTGTAATTTTTTTTTTCCAGAAAATGCAGAAGAATAACTAGCACAAATGTTTTGGCTCTCTTTTTAAGTATCAGGTACACATAATTAGAACAAATAAAGCGCTGTCATAGAAACCAAACACTTTGATCAGTTTATAAAGGAACTGCACCTGGCACTGCGTTGACTTCGAGATGTTGAAATAAAGAAGACAGAAAGTGGTGGCTGTTAGGAGGTTTTTCACTGCCATAATCTGTTTAAATGTAATGTGGATCTTGTATTTCATTTGATGTCCATATTTTTAGTTTACTTAATAAAAATACACATTGCATTTATTTGCATTGCATGCATTTTTTTTTAATTGAAAGGTATTTATCTTTATTATTTTCATTTTCTCCAATGTTCCTGAGTCAATGTCACGTTGCATGGATGGTTTCCTTGTGATCTGCACTATGGGTTCCATTTCTATGACATGACTTTGCATTGATGATGATTGATTTGCATGATTTCTTCTGATTACATTCACCTGACCTTTACCTGTTTAAAAGGTATCAGCCAACATGTTTGTGCGTGTTATTCTTCTGCAGGACCAAATTACGCAGATACAGCAAATGTAAACTTCAAAGGCTATTTTTAACTCTAACCAGTGTACTTTACCTTACAGATGTTTCCATGCAGAGGTCATTAACCTCCGCAATGGTGCTTAAGTCAGTTCAGAAGTGTGTGCATGCTGCAGGAGAGCAGAGTTAGCATAAGGAGAGACTTTCACTAAGTTTCCCCACACTTCAGTCACCTTGGGCAATTCCTGTTCCCACTTTTAGAGATACGTATGTAATGTGGGAAACAAACTAAGACACAGAGAGAGAACACAACAGCAGGAACTCTCACAGGAGCTTTATAAACAGATCAGGCTCACGTTGCCACCCATGCAACCTCTTACTTTCTGTTTAATTGCTTTTGTGAAGAAAAAAACCCCCAAGGACATTCCTGCCCACCTATACTGCTGTTTGCCCCCTAACAGGCAGACATCCGCTGTGACACACACACGCACACACACACACACACAAAAAAAAAAAAAAAACACATGCAAGACAATTGAGTTACATGAGTCTCAAACCAAACTACGACAGCTCAAAGTCACCCTTCTGGAGAGATATAGAGGAAGAAAATCCGTTTAAATCCAGCAGCTGACAAGACCAAAACAAAAGAGCGAAAAGGCGGCTGACATTTATTAGTAGGCTGTATATAAAGAAGTGGTCCATTTGTTGGAGTTGGTGAAGGAAGTTGTCTTTTTTTTTTTTTTTCCATTTCTTTTCTTTTTTCATAGAGACTTAATGTCCCCCTCATGCTTCCACTAGTAGGATTTCAGGAAATCACTTAACGTGCCGGGCTCACACTCTGACCTGTGACGGCTAATTGCACTGATATCACTTAAACTAACAGCAAAGACTAAATTGGATTCCCAAGCAGCTTTGTGTGCGCATTGCTCCTGGCGAGTTCTGATAAGAGCAACTTTATTTTCTGCCGCCTTCCCCTTTCTCTCCCCTTTCATCCTGTTCTGTCATAATCCCCCTCCACCTCACCTCACCCCACCCCACCCCCACCCTCTCCCCCCTTCCTCCACCCCCCTCCCCGTGTTAGGTTCAGGGGTTCTGAAATGACAATTTGCCCAGAGAGGTGCTATAGGCAAAATGATAAAGAAAGAGAAGATGGAAGGAAGGAGAACAGAAAATGAGAGAGCAGGAGGGGTGGAGGCGGTATTGTGTGTTTCCTGAACAATGACTTATCAGAGTTAAATGGGCCCTCCATACTATGGAGAAGCATGACTTGCCTGGCACGGCAAGGAGAGCAAAATCATAAAATGGCATTGAGCAAACGGTGTGCGGCAGGGAGTGACAGAGGATGCAACAGTCTCAATGTGCAGCTTCTCTCAATAGTGCACCACTGTACAAAACAGGCAAATGGTAAATCCATCACTGCTGGAGCGACAAATAAATCCAATATACAAAAGGCAAGCGCAGAAACTTCCCCATCAGGGTGAATACGCTGAGGATATGCTGATGGCGTGCGCGCCCATGAGACCCGGGTGGGCCGACCTCAAGGTTTAATTGTAGCTGATGGGGAGCGGGGAAATGGGGTCAAGGTAGGAGGAGGATCTCCCTCTCTTTTAACACTCAAATGAACACTCAAACAGCTAGGGGCAACAGACCAGTGTTTTTTTTTTTTTTTTCCCTTCCACTACGTCCTCCTATCGCTTCACTCCAGACCTGATAAGTGTTCTGCCACCCGTGGAGAGGCAAAGATGGCTCGTGGAGGGAGGAAGGGATGAGGATGGAAGCGCTGGCCCTGGCGGCAGCAGAGGAACAGATGTTGGGCGGCTGGCACTTGGCACAGGCAGAGAGCTCACAAACGCTAATTACTGCGCTAAACTGTTAGCTAAATATGTGTCTCCGCGTCACATTAGGCTTTTAAGAGGTAGATTTATGGTCAGAAGGAACTCTGTCTTCTTGAAGGGGGGCCATTTAAAACTAATGGATGCAAACTAATGGATATGGATGCTGCAGCGCCATTTCTTTATTAGTTTATTTGCCGGGTTATCATCATATTTTGGCTGTTTTGCATAATGAATCGTTTTTATAATCCTCAGTAGTTCATGGGATGTCGGAAGCATTTACACTTGCGCAGTGAAACTTTGGTAGTAACTTCGTTGACTTTTCTGACATCCTCTATTTGTCTCAGTCTTTCCTCTACCTTATTCTCTGCCACTGTGATTACTAACTTTCCCCTTGGGCATGATTACATTTTCATTTAATCAAGTCTAAATTAATGACTGTCTATTAGTCAGTGGGAATGTGTGCTCAGGACCTAAGCTGCAGTCCTGTTGGTGTCAGAAGTCGTGCAGCACTCAACATCTCAAGGGAATCTGGCACCCGTCCACGCTAGACTATCTTTGAGGTCACAGAGCTCATTATCAGTGAAGGCAGAAGCTGCTTTACTGGCAATGGTGGCCTGTGTTTGCAGAGCTGGAGGAGTGTGACAAAGTATCAGGGGCCACAGCGCCTCGGGGCCCCAAGTTATTATCAAAGCTGACAGAGCATCGCTGATGAGCATCCAAATGTACACACAAGCTGCTTTTTTTTTTTTTTCCAAGAAAAGCCGCTCTTGCACTTAAGTGCGTAGATATGCGCGGCAGCTGTTTACGGAGCGTTTGAGTGAGGAGTAGAAAGTGGAGATATCAGGTGGGAAACAGCCGCGCCGCTGAGAGGAAGGAGGAGGAAAAAGAAGATATGAAGGTAGATGAAAGAAGGAGCTGGGAAGGATGGGAACATGGCCACTGCCTTAGGGCAGCTCTGATCTCCCTACTGGAGAGTGACCAAAGCACAGGCATGAATACACACACACACACACACACACACACACTCAAACTGTGCCAGTTGGGCAGCTCTAATCAGAGCTGACATGCCTTTCATCCTCCTACTGTTGGAACACACACCAGATAGACAGCAAGTAAATCAGATTACTGGATATCATACTGTTACTGAACACATTCTGGACTAGGCTTCACTTTGCTGGCGCTAAAATGTTTGTACTCACATTATCTTAATATTTTGACTTGCCATTATTAGTAAATCAGCCCTATTTGCACAAGAGTTGCTGTCTACTACGTGGTGTACACAGTTGTCATGATTTCCGCTGCTTTTCCAATTTGGATTTGGCATGAAATTATCTCTTGTATTAGTCACCCCCATAACCCGCTAATTCTCCTCCTCATTTTAGTCACAAAAAAACACTATTGCACATCCACAAGCGCTCTGGGATACATGGATACACACACACACACACACACACACACACACACACACACACACACACACACACACACACACACACACACACACACACACACACACACACACACACACACACACACACACACACACACACACACACACACACACACACACAAGCCTTCTCAGCTGCAGTGCAGAGATAGACCGTCAGCCTTATAACTCCGCAGTGGGCCGAAATTGGAAATGCTGTAATTATGCTCTTCATGAAATTAGCCAGCCGAGGAAAAAAAAAAAAAAACACACACAATTGAGGAGCTGTCCATTCTGGAGATAAGGATTAATACTAATCAAGCCTGCATGTTCTGACTGCAGTGCATGAAACCTGGAGTGGTGTTTGTGTACATAGTGTGTGTGTGTGTGTGTATATGAGTGTGTGTCAGAAGAGGGATTTTTAATTAAAGACACACTTTCTCAACAGGGGTTTAAGGAGGGGGGGGGGGGGGGGGGGGGGAGGGATGTCGGTGCGGTATGTCTGTCGCGGAGGGGTGCGAGATGATTTACTCGACCCCGCGGTTGCCGCCCCCGCTGCCACCTCCCTTCTCTCGTCTCCTCACTGTTAATTACATTAAAGGCTCTCTCACAGAGTTAATGACATCCCACTGCTCTGACTGAACACCCACCCTTGGTGTGTTTCTGTGTGTGTGTGTGAGTATGTGTGTGTGTGTCTCAGAATAAAGGGTGGAGGACTGAACCTGTCAATCAAACTCTCATGTCAGAGCAGCAATAGGTGGTCTCAGGGGCACCGTTCTGGGTCCACTGAAAACAGCTCAGGGTTCTTTTTTTTCTATTTGCTACCTCTGGGCAAACAAAGGCGGGGAACAATGTGGACTGCTAGACCGCGATCAAGCAAGACAAATATAATTCTAGGCATATGTGGCAAATCACCAGGATCGACATATGCTGTAAAATATCCATCTAACTGCAGTAGTAAGCATTAAAATGGTTTCTGTGCTTCGAGGGGTGCTCCAGTGTGCACTTTTATGAAGTTAGGGTATTTGTGAAAGGCTAAAATGAGACATAAAACTAACAAAATATTGGTTTAAATTGGTGCAGCAGAGATGTAGACTATATCTGCCCTTAACATGGCTCAAATTCCAAAAACTCTACATGCTACACACACTATAACGTAACTCACCAGCCCCTGTCTATCATGTATATGCCCATTTGTCTTTAAAACATCATGTCCCTCAGTCTGAAGAAGGCTTTTTGTTATAAGTGTGTAGTCTTTGAGCCCGAGTGAAGAAACCCTTGGTGATCATCGGTTATTACTTCCCAGCAGTAGAGTAGAGTAGTGCTCTCCTTGACAACTGAACTTATCTTGATGTGTGAAATTGGTGGAGTGCCCCTCTGCCAGGCATCTGTCAAGCAAATACTTGCTCTTGCTTCCAAATATGTTTTTTCCCCCCCTAGAAGTGTCATATGCGAGTACAAGTGAGCAACATCAAAAACTGATGCGAATTAGTCAGTGGCAGCAGCTTTTAGGGTGAATTACCATGCCCGTGCCTCTTAATCTCTCCTCTCCCCGGGCCTTTAACTGGACAGCAGTGTTCTGGGTAGTGGAACCATCAGTGCTATTTTGTCTTAGCAGCATGAAAGGTCCATCAGCTCTGCCAACTACAGTATGTGCGATGCCATACACCCCCCCCCCCCTTTATGTCAATAAAGTTAATCACAAACCCCAGCGGGGGAAACATGTCAATTACCTCAGCTTAGATTTGGAACGGAGCCAGAGCATCGCTGTGCAAACATCAAACTATCAATAACAAACTGGCATCCTATGCAGCACCAGCTAAACCGTTACAGTAAACACAAACACTTCCATTTCAATCAGTTGTTTATGTGATGGTTACGTCTACTCAGAGAAGTCACTCAAGCCTTTCAGCATGAAGATGGCCGAGACAAATCTAATCTAAGAATGACATAAAATCAACTATGTATGTGTTTCCTCCAAAAATTACCGACTTTCCCCGTTTTCTGTTGGTAATGGCAGAACATGTAGGTCAAGGCTGCTATTTTAAACTATTTCCATGAATCGCTAATTGTGAGGAAGTTACATAATGTAAAATAAGGGGATGGGAATTGGGATTGGATTATGAATTATGTTGATATTTTGTGTCGTAGCCATCCATGTTTAAAACCTCCTTTTCCTTCCTTCTTTTGTCAAGTCTTAACAAAGCTATTTCTATGTAATTTATAATACTATAAGACCGTATTGTTGTTTTCTGTCACCACTGAGAAGTCCACTATGCACAATAACTAGATTTAGTGCCATTTACAGTAAGTCTCAGCCTGGATTACATTTTCTTGGCAGTTTTTTTTTTTTTTTTTGCACATTGATGCTGGATTATATTGAGATTAGGTTCAATTATAGCTCCAGTCTGATACTGATAACTTAATCCCTCAGCTACTGAAAAAAAGAGTTGGTTTTTTTTGTCTTAACTTGTCATCTCATACTGTATGTTGTGGTTTGACTGGATGCAGTAAGAGAACATCAGGCCCCTCTGTCTCTAAGATAAATCTGATATGAATCTGCTTAATTTATATGTTTTGACTTGCAAAGCAAAAAACAAACAATGGAAGGAAAAAAAAAACTGCTAAACATTAACAAAACGCAGCGAAGGCAATCACATTAAACACAGAGAGAAATCAATAGTTTCTACTTTCCAATTTTGTTCATGGAAATGCTCTCAAGGGAAAGCATGTGTCCTTGTCTGACCAAGGCCAGTTAGAGTTCAATGTGTTCAAATATCCGTATCAGAGTTTATGACCCCCATTAATGCCCCTAAGGACATTCTCTGCGCAGCTGAGCTCCACGATGAAACAAAGACTATTGCCTCTCTAACACTCTCTTTGACCATGGATAAGGTTTATTAGATCTAAGGTCAACAAAGCAGAACAAATCTAACAGCAACCACACAATAGAACACATGGAGTAACTGTAAATTTGATTGAGCCAGGAGAAAATACAACCTAGTCTTCAGTATAAAGAAACAGTTTCACATTTTTGGAAAAGGCATTTATTTGTTTCCTCACCCAGAGTTGGATGAGACAGTTGGTACCATTTTCATGTCTGTATGGTAAATATGAAGTTAAAGCCAGCAGCTAGTTAACTTTAATAATAAAAAAAACTAAAATCAGGGGGAAAGAACTAAACTAGCTCTGTCAAAAGGTAACAAAATATGCCTACTAGCAGCTCTAAAGCTTATTAATTAACACATATTTCATTTGCTTTTGTAGAACAGGATGTTCCAATGGGCTTTACAGGTCCTCTACTGTATATTATATAATATGTCTCAAGGCTCATGCTTGCACAATGAAAAGCCCTTTTAAGATGTTGTTTAACTCTTACATCAAAGAGATTAAAGTGACATAGAAATCACTTGGAGCTTTAACTTTCTCCATCGGTGATGACTATCACTTGGCATCTTTTTAATTGTTATTATTTTAAGGGGCATTTTTTTTAATGCTTTTATCGGACAGCAACAGCAGAGAGATGACAGGAAATGAGAAGGCAATGACCCACAAAGATTTCTGAGCAGAAGTGAAGCAGGCAGGTTGCAGTTTATGATCATCATTAATGTGATGCACCTTAACCCCCCTAGGCCACCAGGTCTTCCCAAGGCTGAGGCACAGTGGTAAGAAGTACGAACTACTTGGACCTTATTATGAATGTTGAGAATGACAGACGGGTGTCTGGAAAACCCCATGACACCCTGATAAAAGGTCTAGGGTGTCAAAACATTTTGTATTTTCCTGCCTACTCTGACATCTCCTAAGACGTGTCGATACTGACCAATGGGACGACAGAGTGCTCTCTGGTGCACATATGTAAACACCGACACGGAAAGTCAAAGCTTTCCGGCGGCTATCCGGCAGAGCTGACAGCGGCAGTGTCTCAGACAGCGGGGAGAGCAGAGACCCATCTCCGCCTCCTCCACAGGCTGATTCAGGCAGGAAAACCTGACGAAGAAAAGGGTTGCTGATGATTGACGTCAGGTTCTCCTGCCCGAGTCAGCCTGTGGAGGAGGCGGAAATGAGCCGCAGCTCTCCTCGCAGAATGTTTTCTTCAACTAAATAGGAAACTCAATCACATGGTGTCAAAGGTACATGTTACCAGCATGATAAGCTGAATAAGACCTCAACCAAAGAATGGATTAGTATGCATGGTAATAAATCCATTAATTTAAATACCTGGAAGCCTTAATGTGAAAGCTCTATCTAATATTCTTGCCATTCTTACTACCGGGCATCCCCTACTGCCCTCCACAAAATTACGAAGTCCCAGCTCCAGATCTCTGTGATGAAATAATTATCCCCACTCCACATTACGTAGCGCCACCCCGGCCAAGTACAGGCTGAAATCATGCCATTAAGCTATCGATCATCTCATCGCACGCCGGCGGCTCCGGCAGCCGGGCCCAGCTGTTCACCATCATCACCGCTGAGTGTTACAGGCTTGGCTCCAACCACACAATGGATACGGCTCCACACAGTCTGCCTTAGTCTGCTCATGATTCAACAAAAAAGCTGGGCTGAAGCCAACATCGAGAACACGCGGCGCTGTGTCCGGTGCATTCAAGGCTGAAATCAAACAAGAACTTGAGTCTGTGCGCAAAGCTGAGATAGAGACAGACGCTGAGTTATGTTTTGATTTTTGTCACTTCGTGTGAAAAAAAAAAATAGCCGGGAAGAAATGGTTCAGCAGAAAATATGTTGCAATACTTTTATGGGGTCATTATAGAGGCATAGAGGCATCATGTCCCAACTGACCAGAAACACTAAACGTATGCTAATCTTGTTTATACTGTATGTAAGGGATTTGTCGGGGAAGCAAGATCAAAATTTTTGATGCCACTTCAACGCAGCCCCCATATCTCTGGTGTATTTTATATGTAAATTGCTATCAGTTACATCACCCTATTTAAAAGCTCATACAGCCACAGCGACTATGAAGCAGGAAGCTATCCTTTATAGTGGAGTCTGAGGTAATGAGTGCATTAGGTTGATAGTGCAGTGAGAGCGCGGGGATGGATGAGCTCGCTGTAGAGCTGCTGCTGCTGCTACAGACTGTGAAAGACGATGGCCTCGGGTGACACTTCTACTACAGGCTGCTGGCAGTGTTTACCTTCGGGGAGGGGGGAGAGATAAGAAGAGAAAATGGGGGATGGAGGAGAGGAAAGATAGAAGTGGGAGGACGCGGATAAAATGACACCGGGCGTGTACAGTATGTTTGAAAATAGCTGCAGAGGAAATATTGTTCGTCTGAGGGATGTCCTGAGAGAGTACTCACGGAAGATAATTTCATACCTGTTCCTTAGAGAACTACAAAAGGGGAAGGCTCGAACACCGCGGAAGTCAGATAAGGCGGCAAGACAGATGTGATGGATGAGATCTCCTGATTTCTGCGTCTCAAAGAACACAAACACTGTTCCTTTATGATAGTGATTTTATGACATTAGAAAAAGTGCAACATTTTGAGCACAAATTGGTTCTTTGTTCCTCTTTGAAGAATCAAACTAACTCCACAGGATAAATACACACCTCAAAGAGCCAGACTCAAATAATATGAATAGAACATAACAACATAATAATGTGGAAAGCGCTCGTTTTCTGAAAATCTTAAAATTAAAAAGAAATCTTAGAAAGGTCAGACTAGGCTAGATCTTGAAGGCTCATGCTCATCCTCAAAAAAAAAAAAAAAAAAAAAAAATGTCTTATCCCTAGTATGAGTAAAGTTCCAAATACACTGAATCCAACAATTCCCATAATGCCACTCATTAGTTTCTTTTGTTAGAAGGCTCCTGCATGGTAAATCCCCATGTCTTAAAACTCCACACCCAGAGCCTGTAACACAAGCTTTTCTTTTAAAAATATAAAGTCTCGAGCCTGATCCGAGATAACCCCGACGACATCATCAGGGTTATTTTCTCAGACCTTAGAAAACTCCCATCAGAGCCACAGAAAAACATTAAGCAGCTGTTTTCACAGGCTGAGTAGCATCCTTCATGACAAGTTAACTGATTTTTCCTGTGTAGAATCTTTAACGGGAAGGTTGAAAAACTATGTTTGGAGGGCATTTAAAGTTCTTGGAGTAAAGGCTCAGGCCAACAATGTATGAAGTTAATGTTCTCTGATTATGTGCTTTAACTCAATGGTTTGGGGTTGGTTGGGGGGGGGGGAGACTAGAGAGACAAACCACCTGACAGGCTGCTGTTATGTTCTTGGCGGAGGCAGAGACAAAAGAGGTCGTAGACACAGCTGCCTGGTTACTGACATTTTCTGTATTCAGCCAGTTGGTTTTGTTAAATTCTCCGGTTCACCGTATATGTTTCATCTAGTAAAAGCTCAGGATGCTTTTCCAAGACACACTGACAGCCAAATACATTTATTGTATTTTTCCCCATACACAAAGTAAAATGCTTAGAGGCAAAATGTTTTCCGAAACTCTCATTGGACACAAGTTTGCGTTAGGGCAAGTTGTGAAAAATGACTTGACTTTTTTTTTTTTTTTCACCCAGGTCTTCTGGCACCAGTGGGCCACCATCACTCATTGATACTGTTCAAATTGGGCCAGGGACCTGGAAGTATGAAGGTAGGACAGCCTCTGCCAAAAAGTGTGTGTGTGTGTGTGTGTGTGTGGGTCGGCGTGTCGGAGCAAGTGAGAAGGAAAGGTAAAAGATTATGGGAGCAACAATACGCATCACAAAAATGCCCTATAGACTCGATTACTTGCTGTCTACACCTGTTTTTATATGTGTGTGTGTGCATGGGTGTGTAATGCAAGAGAAAGAGAGAGAGAGGGGGAGAGAGAGAACACAGCACACACACACAGGGAGGTAGATGAGAGTGGAAACATTGATAACAGCAAGGCTGATTTGGCCTCTTGCTGTTCCTACACCTGTCTCCTCTCCTAAGTAAAAATGTTGGTGCGCTTCTCTATTCTCCGGCAGTGTGTCGTCGTCGTCGCTGCTGCCTTCCACCCCTGAAAACCTGCACAGACTGAAAATACTCAGTGATTGGCTGGCCAACACGAGCAGGAGAACAGCTCTATCACTTCTATCATTTATTCCTCTCGGCCTCTCTCTCTCTCTCTCTCATTTATTCCAGACGTTCAGCCGCCACCATTTCTCAAATTCAGCTTCTTATTAAGTGTCTGTCATTTATGCCATTTGTCCACAGCACCGTGTTTCTCCATTCCTTCATTTGCCCTTCATACCATTCGAACCAGCTCTTTTCATTTCACCTTGGTGGAGAAATACTGCTATATATGTCTACTGTGTCATTGTATTTCTAACTGTTATTTAACAAGGAGAGATGACAAAAGGAAACATTCATTGTCTGCGGTTAAACTGGAGAATTTACGAGTTCAATGAGTGCAGGGCAACAGAAGCGTGTTTATGGCAGCGCACACTTCTAATCACGAGTCTGGTTCCTTCGACACAAATCTTCTGCTCTGCTTCCTCATTTCCCTTTCAATAAAAACACACATTTGGACCTTGATAAGATGCTGATAGGATGGCATACCTTAACCCAACAAAAATAAAGCAGCAAAATAATAGCTGAGACAACATCTATCACTGCCAACTGTCTCATTTTGTGAAAGTCTTTCTAATATCCGTTCCAAATACCGTTTTAATGCATTTTCAATGTACCATAGTGTCAAAATGAATATTTTGTGCTTGTTAAGGCTTCTGTTACCTGCTGCACATTGATTTATGTCAAAGCTTGCTGTGTTCTTGCTGTCGTTTCTGCTTCACTTTCAAACTAGTTATCTATCACTCTCTCTCCCCCTGCCTGCTTCCGCTCCTCTGATCCTGGCAGTAAAAACCTATCTGGATCATTCAGTGAAGGCCCAGAGGATGTCGAAGTCAGTTTTTTTTTTCTTTTTTCAAACTGTGCTCACCAGCTATTCAAAGCACGGCTACTGCGAGTGTAGAGTGATTAAACCTGGCAACACAAAGAGGGCCTTTTCCCTTACAGCTTTTAACTGATTTGTGATTAAAATTGCTTTCTCTTGATAGAGCAGGGGTCACATTTTTCCACTGTGTCACCTCTCATGCCGCTGTTTCACTTTACAAGAGGTTTGATTGCCATTGTTAGACCGAGACAAAGCCGATTTAAGCCTAGAAAAGTGCTTAGCTGGCCATTGAAACGACACAGATAAAATTTGTCTAAATTAATAATTTAACTATTGAGGTTAGTCCCTACACACCATAATGTTGACTAATGTAGCTCTGACAGAATCACTAATAAACTCAGAGAGGGCTTCCAACTGGGCTTTGGAATTGCTTTGGTAAGCAGTTTTCCTCTGGCTGCTTATACACAGATATTTAACCCAACAAACAAGAGTTTATGAAAATATGTCTGCCTATTCATGTCTGTGTGGAAGCATTAGACTCTAAACAGTCTGTATGGATTTAGCTTTGGGAAACTGACATTGTTTTTTCATCAGAACAAACTAATGATGCAATTACGACGTATTTGAATTCACAGTTACTTGACACCTAAAGTAGGATCACACCCTGTTGCTGGTTGTACTGTAATTTTGTTCTTTCATGTACTAATCACCTATTTAAGTGGAAGCTTTCAAGCTTTTAGCGGACCATTAAGTCCTCAAAATACAAGATGGTTTCATGAGATCCAATTAATTCCCATAATGCAATATTATCTCAAATCAGCCCAGGAAAATTACCTTTATATATATCTCAAAATGAAACAGGTCTTGACTGACAGATTGGCCAAATGATGGAGTCATTCAACCATTGTTATGTAATTTCTATCATAAAAGCTTCATCACTTTATAATTTGTAGTTAGTGAAATCAGGTGTTTCAGCAGCCATCTGGGATCAGGAAAGCCAGCATTGTTGTGTTTGGTCAATACGCTTGCTTGATGCCAGGGTGAGAAGCCATTACAGCCAATAACAAAGTGAACCTGTCAATGTGATATTTTCAAATTTGCCTTTTCACATATACAGAGTGTCATATGCATTAACTTAGCCCTAAAGGTACAGTAACAGTAACAATAAAGTTGCAAATACCAAAAGTGAGCTAAAAGATGCTAAAACACTCCATAGAGCTAATAGGAATTGCAAAGTTGGTGATAATTACTAGACTGGTTTCCACATTATTCATTATTATTCAATTGATCCATTATTTTGAAAGAACCTTTACCCATGGCTTAAATGTATTTATTTGTCATAATCGCAATCTTAACCCAACATGAACTGTAAAATAGTGGTCATGAGAAAATATCGTGGGAAGTAAGTAGTCATTAAGTCATTTTTAAAAAGGGGGTTTTGCAGAAACCTCTATCAACGTTCTAATCTGGCAATAGGTTTGATGACCTATTTCACGATGTTACAACTGAGGTATAGTGAAAGTGAAAGTATAGTAGTGAGTAGTGAAAGTTGACTAGTAGGTCAAACATAAACATAAAGAGAATCTTCATTTAGTCAGTAGCTGGTTTTGTTTCTTCCACCTCGCCTCACCTCAGGCTTTCAAATCTTTCATTCAAAACTGAAAAGAATACCAGCAAAATCGCTGTATATTTCAAACCCTGACTTCTCTTGCAGACAGAAGGGGAACACATAGGCCAAGGTGATGAGGATAAAGCAGAGATGAAATTGTCACATTGTATGTCAAAAGGTAAAAACATTATTTAAATAGAAAAAAAAAAAAAAGCATGAAGGTCTAAAGTTAACACGGGCTTATTGGGAGCATGGAGATGTATGAGGTAAGCTGTATGTATTTCCATTAAGCACTCACATTCACTCACACTCATCTATTCCAACATATTTCATAGGAAAGCAGGCCTTGCCCGAGAGATTGACTGTATTACAGAGTTTAATGGAGCACAATAAGGACGTTATTAAAATAGCACAGCAAAGCTTAGTCTTTCTCCTTGACAGTGTCACACTTTATCGAATGCTAACAAATATTTTTGAAGTGAAAGATGGACATGTTCTTCACTCTTCTGATACTTGGCGCTGGGTCACAAAACACTTTTAACCTTCACAGTTTTTTTTTTCATCCTGGCCACAGCTTGATCAAAATCTCTTCCATTTTTCTGCCTGTCTGTCCTCCATCACGACCAGCTCCATTCACCTGGTATGTTTCTGCCAGTGAGCTAATTAGCTTTAGCACTTTTACAACCCTTACATTATCTTTACTGCAGCTTCTTGGTACGCCACATTAACTACAGAATGGATCCTGTCAGCTGTTTGGGAAACAGCCATAGCTAAAGCTGAGCTACAGGGCCTTTGCCACTCAGTGTAACTACAGATGGAGATAATGTCATATTAAGCATCATTCAGTGAGATAAAGTCAAGTGCTAATTGCCCACTTAAGGCCATAATCACTGCAACATTAAATACACTAATAATTATATATCTTAAAAACATCACTCAATTACGTTGGTTGTCTATTTCCCAACTGATTTAAAGGTGCTCTGTGTGGTTTTTATGTAGACAGAAGTCATATTGAGCGTTTCTCAGCCAATCGCATTGTGTGTATTCTTGAGGTCAACAATCATGATGAATGCATTTTCCTCCCTATAAAGCATTTCTAAACTTCTTTACAGATTGTGGCATAAAACCAGCTTCAGGCATATGTATCAAACACGTGTGTCCTCTTGCGTTCACAAACAAAAAGTTGCTCCATAGTGCTACTAGTGGTCCAATGTATTAGGATAAATACTAGTGCTGTATATCCTGATATATTAATTAAAACAACAGTAATAATGTATCCCCATAGAAGCTCATATTTCAGAATATATTGGATTAAACAGTGTAGTGAGTCACCATGGAGCAGTTTTAAATGTGCAAAAAGCTCTGCTGCTCATTAATAGAACAAGTGTTAATGCATTTATTTAAAACCTGTGTTATGTTATGCAACTGTTCAAGAAATAAACTCCCATCAGTAAAGTAAGTAAGAACCAGCTGTAACTGTGAAATGTTGATATAGTAAAGTTGTCACATTTTGCTGAAGTAAATACAGCAATAATGTCAGGAAAAAAAGCAATATAAAGTACTCTCATTTCAGCGCCTGGAGATGTTTTTTTTTTTTTTTTTCTTGAATCAATTCTCTCTCTGTGAGCTAAGATAAAGACAGCCGAGGTCGTTGCTGTGATTGCCTATTCTAGCAGGTGGCTCGTAAAACCTCAAAAAAAAAAAAAACAAATCTTAAGAAAGAAAAAAACAGAAACATGAATAGCAACTGAAGGCATACATCATAAAAGAAAGCACTGAAAATACAGTATAGTGATTTCACCCAAAACTGTTGGTTAAACTTTCTTAAAAAGTGTATAAGCACTGTACTATACTACTATAACCACATAATTACATAAGAATATTCTACATTCAATTAATGTGTAAACAAGTAAAGTTTGAACATCAGTTCATTAGAGTCCGTCATGAGGTTCTCTAAACTATTTATGACAACAGCAGCCCACGTGTCAAGAGGAGATTAATAATGCATTATTCCCTGTCTACTGCTGATGACAGTAGATGAAGTCTTAGCTGGATGCTTGTTGAATGCTCTTTTGATGCCTGATCAATATTGAAAATGATAATGCGAAATGCTTCATGCATTCCGATTTATCTTCACAGCAGCCATGTTGTTGTATTTACCAGCTTGAAATCCATTTTTCTTTCGGACGAGATAATACAAAAATCATAGGGATGTAAATCATGGGTTGGTTTGCACAAATGTCACTTTCAGTAATTTTCAATCATTTTCCACTGAGGGTATTATCACACCAGCCAATTTGGGTTCCCTCTTGCCCTTCAGCATCCACTCCAGAAGGATGTATGTGTGCGTGTGTGTGTGTGTGTGTGTGTGTGTATGTTTTCTCTGGAAATCTGTGTGTATGCCTTGCATGCACCTTATCCCCCCCATTCACTGTGAGCCGGCTGAGCAAATTGATACTGTGCCGGGATTTCGGGCGATCTGTAAGTCCGCTGTCACGGTGATGAGAGCAGCACAAAGATGGTGGTGGTGCGGTAAATGTCAGCATGTCAGCGAGGAGTGACACAGATTATCAGAGCTTGGCACGTTGGGATCGTCAGCCTTGACCCAGCACACACATGACAAGGCCAAACACACAGAAACAAGAATAATCTCTCCTCATCTACTGGATAGGAAAGCACGCACACACACACAGACAAGTAGGGCTGCTCGAATATGGCAAAAATCATAATCATGATTATTTTGGTCAATCACAATTATTTAACAGGATTACTCATTGACTTTGGAACCATCATGTATTTATTGAACTTGGAAAAAATATATAAGATAAAATATATTGTCGTGCACATAGGTAGGTGTGTGTAGTGTGCAGTTTTGAACAGACAATAGCTAGAGCTGTACAAACAACATGAAACATATCAAGTGGGTAGAATTTGAAAAATGTGTGTTTGGATAAGTGAACGGTAAATGGACTGCACTTATATAGGGTCTTTCTAGTCTTCCAACCACTCAAAATGCTTTTACACTACAAGCCACATTCACCCGTTCAGACACACATTCATATGCTGATGGCAGGGGATATGGGGTTGAGTATCTTGCCCGAGGACACTTCCACATATGGATTGGACGAGCTGAGAATCGTACCACCACCAGTAAAACGAGTACTGTGCTTCTCTTAGCTTTTCAGACATGGAAATCGCCGTGTTTTACGTCATTATGAATGTATGCCACACTTAATGAAGTCCAACCTGTAATATCAGCTTATCGGCATAAATTATTACTCCCGTAGGGTCTGTAAAAATCGCAGATAACAATGATGGATCAACATGGGACTAGTATCACCCCTTCACTCCAGTAAAACTACATTACCAGTCCTCCTCTTCCATACTAACGCTGCCCTGTGAGGGCTAGAATATTCAGAGAAAAATCACTGGCCATGTCCAGTTGGTATTAATGCTAAATCCCACCTGGACTCGCTCATATTCCCTGTGGTATTTTGAGTGACATCCCTGGGTTGTTTTAATCCAAGATCAGGATCAATGTCAAGTAGGCCTATTTCATCACTCTAAATTGGATCAGATGATAGTTGCAATGCCTAAAGTAATTTGATTCTTTCTGCTGCAGAGGAGAAGACAAATTCACTATATTGGATACACTAAATTCTACAACATACTCTACACTTATTGTACATGCAGTGACTGTGTAGCATATATGTCTGTATAAATGTATATGTAATACATACTCATTTGTATGTATACTCATGCTTCCCTCCAGGTCAAAACTTTCCCACCCTGACTTGGATGTAAATTCAAAAGGAGACTTAATTTACATCATTTCATGACACATCATCTCACAATGACACATCATGCTTGCATTGCTCTTCCTCTGTCTCCACACACACACACACACACACACACACACACACACATACATACCATCATCACTATTCCCACCAGCTTCACTGCTGTAGCCACAGAAACATTCCTGACCGACCCTCCCCTAGGACCGTTTAAAGAATGACATCTGCTTTCTGCTCACCGTGTTCAGCCATGATACCACTGATGGAACATGATAACAGCTGTCTCTGTCTCGGCATGAGGAAGGTGAGAGGAGCGGCGGAGGAATGGACTGTTTCCTCCCCCGACAGACACGCGCGCACACCCGTGAGGAGAGAGAAGGGATTCTGTGCCAGGAAGTTCGGAGCGGGATGCTGTCATAATCTTTCCCCCGGGGGGTCAACGAGACTGAAAGAACGATTTCAGCATTTAGGCAGCTTGGATTAAAACTCGCAAGTTTTTCTAAGATTTACTCTGCCTTCGCGGTGCAAAGTCAGGTTAGAGCCACAATGATGGTTTCCTGAAATAGATGCTGAATATAAAACTGCTAATCAGCAATGTTTGCAGCAATGAATCATTTAGACTGTCAGAAGCAGAAGGTAGGTGTTATGGTAGTAGGGTTATATAAGTTCAAATGAGTTTACATCAATCTGAATTATCCTCAACAATGACAACGTTAACACAGTGATGTTTAGCAGGTGTAATGTTTACCCTGACAGCTCAGGCTGAAACCAAAGTATTTGACAAACTGAAATTTATACCGGATGACGGCACTAGGAGAAAAGTTAGGGGATCACCAAAGTTATTAAAATTTATCCTGAGGGAGAGACAAACGTCTGCGCCAAATTTCATTGCAGTCCATCCGATAGTTGTCAAGACAACTGCTGGAGGTGTTAGAGGAAAAGTCAGGAGATCACCAAAGTCAGTAGAAATCCTCTTCTGGAGATCACAAATGTCTGTACCAAAGATCACAGCAATCTATCATAGTTGGAGAGATATTTCAGTGGTGGACCCACAGACATACCTGAGCCACCAGCAATTATGTAATACTGGGATCCAATATCAATGACTTTGTATTATATGGATTTTCTTGCCATTTTTTGACAAACAAATACTTCAGTCAGTGAATTTGGTTCAACAGTTGTGGTAAACACATCACATAGGATCAGCAGGAACAGGAGTTTATCTCATGAAGAAGGATAACCAAGTTATTTGGATAACTTTGTTGAGCTAAACTCCGAGTCCCTGTCAAATCTGGAACAAGGACTGAAGCAGAATTATTTATTTATTGTGCAGTTGGCTAATTTACAGCAGAAATCTTTCTGAACAGTTTCTGTTCCAGCCTAGCATGGTACATTTTTCACCATCAAAAAATGTGACACGAACACGAAACCACAGCTCAAATACTATGTTTTAATGTGGAGATTCCCAGTCAGATTAATTTAGGGCTGAATTCTAAGAAAGTGAATCAATCAAAATTATCAAAACATTGAAATTGATCGAAAGCGCGTAGCGTATTCCCGACCAAAGGCCGACAATGTTAATAAAACTAGAGGGCAGATAAGTAGCAGGGAGTGAGGAAGGGGAAAGACAGAATCTGAATCCTAAAAACCTAGCGAGGGTGAGGTTGAAATAAATTGATTGAGTTTGAGAGAGAGAGACGGGATACTAGACGAGCCAGAGAAAGAGAGAGATGCAGGTGGATTACCGTCTAATCCATGCCTGTCTCGGTGTGCTCTTATTACATTAGAGCTGAGTGAGAAACACAGCACCACGGGCTGACCTTCTCTAACTCCATTTCATTCCACTGGATCAGACCAAATGATTTGATCTGAGCTGTGCTGCCCTGAGAGAGGAAACACACACTACTGTACAAGCCGCCATGGCGACACTGTCATCGCTCAGCACAGATCACACATGACAGGGAAATATCCATGTGGAACTGCAGATACACAGAAAGATTTTACTCCTATAAACTGCGGCATTCAGATATTAATAGTGACCTGTATCTTTAAAGATACGTCACCGCAATCCATACACCTTTCTCCAAGTTCAGTAATAGTTGTTACGGCAACATCACTAGGAAATATGTGATGTATATGAGACAAATGAAAAATAGTAAACAAGAACTTTTGACTAAGTTCTGAGCGTTAGTTGTGTCAAAAAGTGTAAAAAAGTAATATTCACTTTACTGTCAATAGGATTGTTTTTCACTTGTCTTATTTATACTTAGGATGAGCATATTCTTACTTTTGGGACTACTGTTCCCATCATTCACAGGGTGATTAAAATAGGAAATGTAATGTTGCCATGGTTCGGGATTGTTGTGGAAGTGGAAGTGAGTTTTATTGCAATAACCAGTTCACGTTTGCAATTGCGGATCCCCCAGTTTGCTAAGCTGAAGAGATTGTGTATGAAGTTCAGTGTCAGTATTTGTACATACAGCTACATGCTTTACAATTATCCCATATTCATCATCCTAACAGGTACTTTTAATTAATTCACTGGATCTCTAGGGAGGGTTTTTTTTCGGTCTCTGCTGAGAATTAACAGTTGAAGGCTGAATCCTTATCTGCCTTTTTTCCCTCTCTGCCTCTGTCTAATGAGAAATAAAAGTTACAGTGATCGAGTCCAACAGCTCACCTTTGATGGTACCTGTTGGGAATATTTTCACATGGGAAGCAAAGAGCACAAAATCTTACATTGTGCTTTTGGCTATAAAGCAGTATAACATAATCTTAATACAATGACATAAGGGTACGAGTTTCCATTTCAGGCATACACTTGAATCTTGGCAAATCTACATTATGAAAAGTGGAGGTAAATCAACTGTTAGCAGTTATTGATTGTACTGTAACATGTGCAGTACATACAGACAACAATCAGTGTACCATTGACACTGAATGTTACAAGATATGATAACATCGTAATTATGAGGCAAGATCCTAAGTTATAAAAAGCATCTACTTCTGTGATTTCTAAGTTAATTTATAGTGGAGGAATTTACGGATATTATAATGTGTGTGTGTTCAGATTTTGGAGGGTTTTCAAAGGAACTGTGAGTCCTGATAGTGGGGATTACAGAGGCTGCACAGCCTTTTAATGATTGAACGGTTTCATTTTTTTATTGCTGCAACAGGTTATTGAGGTAAAAATAATATAAACAGCACATTTATCATTGGCAAATTGTGCTCCTTTAATCTTCTTTGTTATGCTCCACATTTCCTGCACTTCTAAAGTTTGACCTTCATATTTAGCTTTATCTATTTAATTAATCTGTTTACCTACATTTTCATGAATTAGGGATCACAAGGAGAGGGCAAAGCTTGTGTTGTGAAAGATATAATGCATGCATATGATACTAATTCATATTCAACCAGCAACACATCACATTTTGTCTTTTTTTTTTTTCCTACTGCTTCACAGCCTGCTAGCTAGTATCATAGATGCACTCTCCGCCTCAGATTTCAAAACCCTCCTGCTGCTGCCTTAATATGATTTAGCATCGCAGTGTCTCAGACTAATAGTGGCATATGCTTTTAAAGTTTCCTGAAACGTCCCTGCTCCTGGTTTAAAACCCGGCAAACTCACATCAACAAGAACTCTGTGTACTCTCCAGGAATAGCAACTCTTGAACCGATCCATTAGGATCCTCACAAGATCGCTCTATCAGCCAATCAATGTGTCTGCAATTAGTGTCGCTCTAATTAGAAACCATTGTTCTGAGCACCGGCTGAGGCAGTTCATTCATCAATATGAAATTAAGCAGGAGCCACTTAACATGGGATTACTATCATGAGTTCATTTGTATTGGAATCAATTCATTTGCGTCGTTCACCGCAATCATGCCTCCGGGCTGCACATGGGAGTCCCTGAAAAGTGTGAGAGGAGTCCATAAGGCTCGTCATATTAGAGAGAGAGAGCGAGAGAGTGAGGGAGAAAGAGAGAGATGCACAAAGAGGAAAAGGCAGAAAGAGAGCACAAACTGTGAAATTACTAGCGATTTCTTCCCCAGGAAAAGTCACTTATCGCAAATCAAACAGAGTAAATGAAAGGAGCAGTGCAAATCAAATAGCCTATCTTAACCACCTTGGTAATATCCAACAGCTAATAAAACATCCCATTCTGAGACCCCAATTTCACATCCTGTCTTGTACGGCTCTGACACAGGCGCATGCACTTCAAATTACAATGAGAGATGTCATCACCGCAAATGTATCATTAAGAAAGATGAGAGAGCTGTTGGATTTCCACGGCTATCTCTGCTCCTGTCTCTTTCTTTGACGCTACCTCTCTTTCTCTCCCTCTCTCTTCTCTCTCTCTCTCTTACTCACACAAGTGCGCTGTCATACGTACTCTACGCTCGTGAACACGCGTGCATACACGTGTCCTTACATACAAAACTCTGTACTCTTTCTCCCTGAAGAGAGCATAATGTAATTGTGTGCAGCAGTGAATTCCACGGTCATTTCCATCCTAAATGCTAACTTCAGGGTGGGAAGCTGTTACATTAAAAGCAGTTCCCGACATCACATGTGGTAAGACGGAGGAATTCAGGCTAATATCACTCACAGCAAGGAAATCAAACGGAGGAAAAAAAACAACATTTAAATACACCGAAGGGAAAATTGTGGCATTCACAGACAAAGGAGGGTACGCCTAACATACAGTATGTTACACAGTTACATGATCTTAAGTTATTTTTATGACTCAGGTTTGCATTAGAAGTTATTGAGCTGTGGTTCTGTGAAAAAGCTACAGCCATTACTCAGCCGAAGCATTTCATTTGTGTCCGTATTGTTCACGCACTCAGTGTAAATGAAAGGCGGCGGGGAGAGAGAGTGAAAGGACCTTGACAGGAAAGAGTGTTCCGTCTTGTAAGAGCTGAGCTGGCTTACTGTACGTGCACTTGCAAGAGACAACAATCATATATCACCGATGAGTAATGAGCCGTAGTCCCGTTTATACCCGCGGGCAGAGAGGAGAAAACATCAATGTGTTGTTGTATGTAATATTCAAACAGGAAGTACAAAACACTATATGTGTATGTCATGATTATGAGCACAAATGAACAGTAATGATGAAGACGGCGATGATTTATTGGTTCTAAATTGCTACATCTATTTTCAAGACAGAATGCAAATGCGTGCATGCAAAGTGTGCTCGGTCGAAAATGGTGTAACTATATATAGTGAGCGTGGGTGTGCGACGGCGTGCAGGGTTTCTGGGTTCCTTCTCAGATTAGATTTTAATGTGTAACTTATTAAAATGACAAGCTAATACATAAACTTTCAGAGAAGTACACTCTGCGACGGAAATCTGTGTGTTTGATCATCAAATTCCGGATTTAACAACAACAAACTTTAACTCATTTAACAACTTAAGTCTCTGCGGTTTCATCAGGGCTGTTTTTCCCCAAAAACACAATTATTAGACAAATCCTACATCAAACCTGAACCTAACTAACTGGCCCCTTGCAAATCTCACACTGACCCACAACAATTACCAGAGCATTGATCATAGAGTCTGACACTGTTGCACCTCCTCATTAAAACAGCAATTAACAGCACAGTAACAGAGTGAACTGTCTTACCTTAAGCCAGATGTTTGCTGAAGAAACTTCCACCTTCACGCTAACCGGCTCAGGCGTAATTGATGATGAAGACCTTGCTCATCTTGGCTGTTAGTACATTATTTAGGGTGAACGTCCCAACTTGGAAAACAACTCCCTGTCTAATGCAGTTTTTTTTTTTTTAAAGAAGGTGTTTTCACGTTGCCTAATTAGACCTTGAGACTGTGTGGATATGTACAGACTGTTTTGATTGACATCTTCCTCATTTTTATACTGGATTTCTTTTTTTAAAGGTGGGAAAACATGCACCTTTAATCGTCCTGATTGGTGACCTCACGTAAATCCCAGCAGAGCTCTGCTCACCTTCAACCTGAGCAGAAGACTAATCAGCTAACTGAAAACGCCCGTGTTCGCTATAGAACTACATTCTAAGCGCTTTTTTCGTATTTTTTTTTTTTTTTTTATTGAGAAGTGAGATGAGAGTGCTAGTTTGGGGTGTCGAGGTTCAGTCTGAAAAGGGTTTTCAGCCTGCGGTGAAGGAATGCAGTGACTCTGCTGTTCATTCACACATACTATAGCAGGGCCAGGACAGAGAGGATGGGCAGCCACAGAGTTTTTGGAGTGACAGAGCAGCCAATCATCCAGAGGAAGAGGAGAGCGATGGTCGGGCCAGAGTTCGGGAACAGTTCCTTTCATGCAAATACAAAGTAATTGTGTTCATGTAATATTTCCTTTTTTTAAAGACTTTATCTTGAAGAAATATGTCCTCCAAGTTTTTCGCATAGTTGGGTTCCTTTGCTAAATTTGAAGGACCTGTTAAAATGGGACAGGCTTTGTCTGCTGTTGTGACATATTCAGTCTAGCAATGCAGACATGGGAGTATCCAGCCACTGAATTGGGACACAGCCTCTGACATAATTCGGCAACTATGCAGTGAGGCGAGAATTTCAACCTGTGGAGGATAGGAGGAAAGTTAAGGTGTAGAAAGTTATAGAGGGGCCATTTATTTAACCTTAACTTCAAATATGCAAATGCACTGTAAGCATTGTCTTTCCTCCATCGCACTAAACATAACGCTAACCTCACATGATATTGTTTCACTGGCCTACTCTACACTTCATACATGAGTGGGAGTAGATGCCAACTCGTGTTATATAATGCACAATAGATCACATAATCCTTTGGTTGTCAAAGAATTGAATTCTTACTTTTCCAATGACATGTAATCTGCTTTCCAGAGTTCACGCTCATCCCAAAATATTGTGAGACTATGCTGAAAGCCCAGAAGGAAGAAAACATAAAACCCTCTGTGCGGGTATTCAGTGGGCTGTAAATCTATCAAGCTAAATTTGATTTCTATTACAAGGGGCAGAGTGCTAGATGGCCTTTGGACACGAGGCTTAGAGGACTGACAAATTGAGTCGCTAAATGCCTGCTTTGAGCGATGGTATGACTTTGTGATCGACAGTCCACTAAAGCCTAAGTCACCCTGAGAACTGTAGCTTTGGTTCCGCCGCTGACAGGCTCCTGTGAAAGGCTGTGAACGCCCTCTTAAAAGCCTTTCACTTTTATACGGAGATCTGGCGATACAAACTCACCCACGCATGTGTGCACTCCCCTCACGAGCCGCAAAGTTAAAACTCTGAACATCTTGCTGCTTCAAATCCTGGTTGGGATTTCCTGCTCCGCACCTCCTTTTAACTCTTTTCTCTTGCCAAGGTCTAGTGTACCTCACAGAGCCTTCAAAACAAAAGCTGTTTTGTTTGGAGTGAAACGGCTCTACTCAATACACGGAGGTGTTGTGACATGGTTTAACAATTCTTACAATGCTTTTGCTTTACTTTACATTTCCTTTCTTGTATCAAACTTTTTTTTTTCTATTTGAAACTTCCTCCTAAGCTTCAAACTCTCTCTTTTTTATGGCTTGATAAATCAAAGATATGCAAATAGTGAAATGTTGACTGAAACAACATTTAGTAATAATAGAGCCAATGCTTTCAATGATAATTAAAATTTCCAAATAAGCGTGGACTCTTATGATAATACTCTCCTAATGTGTTCACATTAATTTCCCTTTTGTTGTTGTTATTATTGCGTCTCTTTGCCTCCTTGCATCTGACTTGCCAGATTCAAAGCCTGTCATTGCTCATTCTGACGCCCTTCTATAATCAAATCCCCAGATTCTAATTACTATGGAGTCTTACGCAAATTTGTCTGCAGCTAAATTATGCTTTTCATCCAGAAAATTACCAAAATTTCTTACAGCGTTATTAGTCCTTTAGTACCACTCCCAAGGCAACCCTCCATTCTTTCTTGCTTTATTGTTTTTATCCTCTCCCCCGGCACATACACGTGCTCCTCCATCCATGACGGCTACAGCGCACAGTTGGTGGTTTCCCAATCTTTGTAGACGGCACAGTCTTTAACCATGTCTATTTCAATCATCCCAAATAAGAGAGATCGCTCTCTTCTTTTTCTGTCTACAGTATTTTAGAAGGCAGTGTCTTATAAGGTAGCTCTGTATTGTGTTATGAAAGATCGACTTTTCTCTCATTAGCAACAGGATCAATTTTGGAATCTGGAAAAAAGAATCCACAAGTAAACAAGGGCTGCAAAATTCAGTCTGTGCTTTTGATTGTGGTCGTTGTAAACCTGACAATGAGAGTGATGATGTTCTGATTATCTGCGTTGGAGTCATTTGTTGCCTCATTTTGATATCCGACAGGAGGAAAATAAACCCCACAATAGCACCCATGGCTTTTATAATCTAACGCTGACCAAGATGGGACGTAGTTTTATCATTAGTACTGCAGGCACTCTCCTGACTGCTCTTACTGTCGTTAGTCCAGCTGTGTTCAGGCCTACCAGCTGCTGGCTCTGCTCCAGGGCTGCCCGTCACAGGGTCAGCTCTGAGAGACGACCACTCACAGCCTGTAAAACACTGCTGATGGCTAAAACACTCACACCATCCATCATGCAGGTGCAAAGACTGTACTCATCCCCGAGGGGCTTCACATGCACACACATTCATACGTGCCTTTGAGCCAACGTTTAGTGGAAGTTATCGATTAGCCCTCTGTAATTAACACATACTCCCAAAGGGAATAAATCAGTGCTGATGAATCACTTACTGCGGCGGTGTGTATGTATGTCTGTGTGCTAGTGTGTGTGTGTGTGTGTGCAGGTTATTGGGTCATTAAGGTTGAAGGAGTGATAGTCAGGCCTTAGATTGAGCTGCACTAAAAGTGCCCTGGTCGACAGTATAAAACTGCTGCACTATGATACTGTGACCGCCGGCTCCATTGTGGACTGACAGAACCTTTAAAGAGCATAAACCACAAAGACCAAAGTTCCCGCAGCACATGGACATAAAAAGAAAGGCAGAAAATAATCAAGAAAAATGCTACCAAACACCAGCTGCTACACCCACTTTCATGTCTAACATTCAGTAACTGGAACCCTTCTTAAAGTTCAGGATTTAACAATCATGCAATACAGTTTTTCTCATTTTTTTTTTCTTTCACAGGTGACCAAAACATCACTAATAAAGAAAAGCCTGCAAGCTTGTTAGGGCCATTGCTTGAATTGCACTATTCATGACATATTTTCCTCTTTGCAACATGCTCGTTGTGCTCTGCCATGCCTTCTGCTGCACTGCTTACCTAAAATATATGCTCTATCAGCTGCATCCATCTGCTGCTGCTGTATATTCCCCTTCCAGCACCACTTTCACTTGTAGAGTCTCGGTTCCCCAGGGAGGAGAAGTAATTACTGTCACACCCCAATTCCTGCTGTCCTGAACTCTGTGTATTCGTGCGGGGAGTGATGACATACTGTATATATCAGCACTTATTGTCATTAATAGTAGAAACATTGGTCTGATTCCATACTGTAACTGGATAAAACTCTTTTTACTATTGTTTTGGGGCCCTGGACCAAAAGAATTATTGCTACATCTATCGAGCCCATATATTCTGTTTTCTATTCATTCAATCCTTCCAGTCCAAAAACTATTTCTCAGATTAAATGTCAAACTGTAACAACAACTGTAGTAAAATGTTATCTTTGTCATAAAAAACTTCCCTGAGTAAGTAAGAGTAAAATTTTAATTACCAGACACTTCCATCCATTATTTGTTTACTTTTACTTATATTTGGTCATGAAACCTCACAAAAAAAGAAAAACCATGTTATTCCATCCTTAAGTGCCTAAACGTAATGTTATTTGGGTGCCATTACGCCCAGTGGCAAACCAAACTGAGTGTCTCATTCCACTCCTTACGACTGCTCTGTGCTGTTGCCAGTTTCTAATTCAGCCTGTCACTGTAGCCCTCCTTGAGCTTTCAGACCTAACAGGGAAGAGAGGAGCCGCAAAGACACTAAGTCTGGAGTAGACAATTTCATTATACCCAATGCAGCTTTATTTTATTGTACATGCAGGAGTCCAATTACCTTCTTAATTTAATCAGCCAAGCTTGTATTAGCCACTTCATATATTTTTTGTCGAAGTGTCCCTGACAGATTGGGAACTCAACCGAAAAGAAAGTACGGAGGCTCTTGTTTTTTTTTTGGTGATGAGTTATAAAGGTCAAGTAGAAAATTGAAGCTCGAATAATATATGCCATCAATTTGCACTTCATTTTTTTACTGAGCCTGACAGCTGTCTGTCTTCTCTGACAGTTTTAGGTGCTATAGTATTGATAGAATATATCTGTGACAGACAGCACAGTGGGCATCACTGGGATCTTCGTCCATAGTCCAGATAAATAATGGCTGGGCTTGAGATTTGTGTTTATTTATTAATTTATCTATTTCTCTGCTTTTCGTTGTCATTGTTGTTGTTGTTGAACAGCGAAAGAAGCCGCTTTGAATTACAAAAGCACAAATGCATCACAAAGCATGACTAACCTTGGAAGGTTAGGAAACAAAACGTAATGGTGCTGCGAATGTTTGTCTAAAAATAAATCATGGTTTTCTCTGAAAAACAGAATTTGTCAGAGGTTCATTCAAAAGGTCTCATTGCAGGCCACAGCAACGGCATCAACCATCAAACCTGGCTCTGCTGTAGCCATGGACTGACCTTTTCTTTTCACAATGTTACTTTTATTTTAGATAAATATGTCTTTTCTGTTAATTGACTTTTTTGTTTTGGATTTAGTTTGATTTTGCAAAATCAAAAAAAAAAAAACACCCAGCATACATGTCTAAGGTCTTGATTTATCAGATTTTTTTCATCCATATATCACTATGTGGCCTTTTAAGATTCAGATTTACACTTATAATAATTACAATATTTGGAACTTTTTGCCATAAAAAAATGTCATTATGTAGTTTAAGCCAAAAATTATTCATCATCACCACCAGCTATATGAAACATAAAAAGAAGTGCCAGACTTACACTTACACTTAATATTTAATAAATAAAAACAAAGAATTTAAGTTATCCCATTAATTTTCCTGATGTTTTAGGTTTTTGCCTTGGTATCATTTCAGTATTGGTATGAAGATATTTAGGCAGGTATGCTACGGAAGTTATAATTGTGGTATTGTGACTAGTCCTTAGGTCATTTAATTTAGCCATGAAAACACACTAAACTGGTCGCCACCATGTCAAATCTGAAATTGGAAGGAAATAAGAAAAAAAAAGCAACATAATCTCACAAGCATGCAAGATTAATCCCACAAACACGCAAATCCTGACTAAAAACAGTGTGATGCAAGCCTCAAATCAGAACAAACGATTTAACATCTACAATGATTTACAAGAAAAACATACAGCTGTTGTCAGTGCAGTAACAATGGGCTCCTCCAGACTTAACCCGCAGCTGAATTTGTTGATTGCTGCATTTCTTTGGAGCTTTCTCAAGGCTAAATGAGCTATAGGATGAGTGCAACTGGCGGTGTGCCCCACCGGAACAGCTCCATCCTTTAAGACTCTGATTGATCACATTACAGTTAATTAAATATTGGCAAATTGCTCCCATCCAAGGTTGGGCCATTAAAGTTTACATTCCAGCCACATTTATCACTTTTCATGTCTCTTTTATCACCACCGGTTGTCGCCTTTCCTGTGTGTCAAGTGGATGATGATAAACGCCCAAGCCCTTCATTTCTCTCACTTGTACATTTTTTTTTTGGTTTAGCTTCTTATGCTTCCCACTGGCTTTTCATTTCAATGAAGTCTGACAACTACAATGAGGGAGCGCGCTGCAGTGAGTCTTTTCCATATTCCTCGTTCTGTGTGTAACCATCAGTATCTCAAAAGGGATCAGGCAAGGGGAAAATGACAGGGAAGAGCTAGGAGCATGAAAATGACACTATCGGGCAACCGCAGATGTAAAACGCAATTGTTCAGCTGTCAGGTAAGGTGCTACCCTAATAAACTACTATAATGCTGATGGGCAGGGTTATGTTGTACGTCTGACACATAAATAGTATTAAGATGGCTCTCATCTTTGCTGACAATGATGTCTGAAAAAGGTTCCCACCTATTTTCAGCTACGAGTTGGTCTGTTCCAGGATTCCCTCAGGTCTCGCGTAAGGGCGGTGGAAGAGACCGTTTGAGCAGACAGGGATGGATACAAATTGTTGTCCAATTGGGTACGGTTGCAGAGTGATTCATTACTAATGCATTCAGTTTACAGGCCTGAGGGGAAGTGAAGACAGAATATCACCTCTGATAAGCCACAAGGCGCTCCTTAAAAATAAGCCATCCTTTTTATTTGGGGAGAGCTGAGCGGTAGAGGAGAATCTGGACTGTAAAGCTCAAGTCTGTGATTAAATGCAATGAGATAAAACCCTTAGTCACTTGACGATTACTTATCAAGAGTCAGCCATCCCTATAAATGAGTCTGAAAAAGGCTTCAACATTGTTTTGCATAGTGGCACAGAGAAAGGTAGCTCACACAAGCTGTAAGAAAAGCTAATACCTCTGAAATCTCAAATAAATGATGTGGATATGCAGCCTTATTTGGTCAGAACCTTTTATGACACACATGAATTATTGTTTTGTTCTTATTCCATCTAATATTTTCTTGACTTTCTGGTTTATTAAGTGCAATATGAACAATAAGTATGTTGGTTGACGCATAAAGAGTATCTGCACCGTGTCACAGAGCATGTTAGGCTGTAGGCAACAGAGAGCACATTGTGATTCAGATCCTCTGCTGTTTTCAGAGTGTTCAGTAAAATGAAGGCGACCATGAAGTACAAAGTAGGGACAGATGTAGCTGTTTAAAGAATGAAAGAAGAAAGCTTGAGAGAGAGAGAGAGAGAGTGAGAGAGAAGTTTAAAAGCAGCCTGCTTTCACACCTTCGTACACCTGGCCAGTCACTGCATGATGAAGGTATGCTTGTCAAGTTGTCAGCTTTGGAAAGCTACAGACAGGATTCATTCAAGACAGGTTCCAAATGGGCTTCTAGTCCATGAAACTTTCAGAACACTCAAACTGGCAGCTCGTAGTCCCAATCCTGTTAGGGGAAAGCCAGCCCCCCGACTTCTCCTGACTGACACATTTCCTGACTTCACTTCTTTGTCACTCTGGCCAATTACATTTCAGACTATAGTACATGAAATATGAATACGCTCGCAACAAAATACAAACTGACTGGATCTTGTAATGTGCTTAACCAGTGTACTCACTGCTCTGGCATTAAGGAGTGTAGTGCATTTAGTAAATGGGACGTAGCCTCAAATGAACAGAAAGAGGGAAAAAAAAAATACAACTTCTATTGGGCACTTAGCCTGAGCTGTACCTCCTCCTCTACAGCCAAGACCCAACTCTAAATATGTTTCTTGTCATTTTTCATATGTTAATGCATGTTGTTCTGGCACACATTCAGACCACTTTCAATTACTCTAAAGAAGGTTTACATCGTCTCAGTGCCAGGTCAGGCTTTTTTTTCTTTTTCTTTTTTACTGTGAGCCCTTTGAGCTGAAGCTTGCCAGGACATCACTGAAGTCCTGATCTAGCCGTGATAACATAAGTGGAAACTGTAGTTCTATAGTGTCAGTCAAGAGTGACAACCGGGTTAATAATGTCATGTGTCTTTATACTGACTACCGAGTTGGCTGCTTGCCAGATAGATATGCTGCTGTACAGGAGTGACAGCGCACATGACTCTGTGCTGAAGTTACAGAAAGCAATCAACCGCATTGCATTTAAAGTGCAGCTGCCCTCAGATTGTGCTAAGACACATTTTGACCAAGTAAATTGTCAGTGAAAGTGAAACCTTTGCCTCCTCCACGAATTTCACGCTGTAAAATGGTGTGAGACACTCCTTTGATTTTGAAGGACTGACCTTGAAACCAAATATTTACTGATGTTTTAGGGACTTTCTCAATCAGTCACATGTGTACATTTTTTTTGTCAAATGCCAAAGTTTTTAAGAATATCTGCTTTATGCAAAAGATTGTGGCTAATAATCTATTGTTTAAGTGTAGTTAGGACTAATAAATATTTGAGGTCTCCTGCCTGAAAGTCAGACTTGCTCCCTGTCCATCCAGTTTGAGGTTAAAACACATAAAAACACAAAAAAAACAATATATGAAGAGGACAAAAAGGTAAGCTTTGTATATGGCCAAAGAAATAACGCGCATGTGATGAAGCAGAAAACTGATAACATCATTGCCCCCGAAGGGAAGTGCTGTGTGGTCCCTTTGCCTTGCACTCTACTTCACCTTTGATGCAGCAAACTTCAGCAACCTATGAGTCATCGTGGACATAAATAACTTAAAGTGTGGAGGAGACTATGGTTCGCTGCTGCAAATGTTTGCCACAAACGCTACATTCCACGCTGTTCAAAAGGGTAAGAGCATGATTACGTCTTAAGCATATTTAAAGCAGTACAGTATTTTTTTCTACACATCTAAAAACATATTATCACCAGTACACAAACTGTCATGCAGTGAATGTTGAGTGATGTCATGTCACAGAGGTCAGCTACATCTAATACTTCACACAGTCAAATGCCACAAAAGGTGGAGAGTTGTTGGAATGTGATTTTAATGCCTGCGGCTGGGCTCTGACACACAGATATAAAAATGCGAGAAGCGAGGTTTGGCTGGTGCTGACGCAAAAGACGAAGAGAGACAGACAGAGAGAGGAAGAGAAAGACAAAAATGTCTTATTTGGCCTGTATGTACAGCCTGCAGTCATTCCTTGTAAGGCCTTGCCTCCGTCTTATCTGACAGATACTTTGACTTGTTCTTTACCTCCTGTTGGTTGTGCCTCCATGACATAAGGCCAAAACTATACACATGCCCCAGGCAATGATGGGAAAGGGGTGAGAGGCATAAAGAGGAATTTCACAATGGGAGGAGGTAACTGCCTTGGGCTGGAAAAAAAAAAAAACATTCCACTTTTATTCTTTGTAATGGAGCATTTTACAACGATGATCCACACCCATGCGCTCCGTCCATTTATCTAGAAGATAAAATTTTAAGACCAGCTAAACAGTGAAGTGCTTCTCCTCTTTCAACAAACTGAGTGGATGAGTGGAGCCTTTGGAAGCAAAAGGTGGTGCATATGGAGAGATTAAGGAGGGAGGGGACTTTGTAGAGAGACCTTAAATGGAACAAGGGATGAAAGTATTAGAAGAGGAAAGATAGGAGCGGACAATGAAGCAGGACAGGCCAGTCGGGGAATGAGTATAGGGAATATGTACAATCATAATGCATGTAAGCTCCTGAAAGAAGCCTTCTCTGTTTTTTTTTTTTTTATTCTTTGCTATTCTCTCACCCCTCGCACACCCCTTTCTCAACGGTCTACGAGTGCAGATCACCGCTATCTCCTCCTAAGTTGCACCTCCATTTTATGCTCCAGTGGATGACAATAATTTAAGCCTCCCGATATGCAAATGTCTTTAATTGGACTGTCACAAGTTCCCAGGCATCGTCAACTTTACAAAATGACTGAGGCTGCGAGCAGATTGGATTTTGGTGGCCAATCTTGTACACTTAATTTTCAGTAATTTTGCAAGCGTCTCACCGCGGGGTCCTGCGACATGCCACTTACAAGACTATCTATACCAGCTGGTAGATGTAAAAATAAGACGACTCTCTGTCTTGTCATTTTCATTCCCTCCTACATCTTTCTTTCTCTCTCTACCCAATTACTTCCATCTCAGCCAGACCCTTCAATACTCATGTGACTAATCTTGTTTGTACCTTTTAAAACCTCTATGACTATTGGGTTGGAGCCAGCAATTTTCCCCCTTGAAGGCTCCCGTTGTTCCCATTCTGTCAAATAACTATATTTTGTTGTGCTCTCAAACCTCAACCATGTTTTTAGAAGAACGTGTCTTCTCCGGCTGACTCAAACTTAATGGCTTTGTTTGTAAGGATTGGGAGCGTACATGCGGGAGTGTGTCTGAAGTCAGCTCCCTCTCGAGCACATTGTAATTCATGAGGATTAATATAATGCTCATAATACATAAATGTTCCGTGGAGTTGTAGTTGTCGTGTTTTCTCTGAGGGAAGAGCAGAACCTTGTTGAAATGTAAAGGTGTACAGCCGGAAGCATTTATCTGTGTATATGTACGTGATCAGGGAATGAAAGCAATCCCGGCTCATGCAATATAAAGCTAATGCTTTTAATGTATTCTCCTTTCAGGTAAATAACCTTGATGTGTAGCCTCTTGAATATTGTCCGTCATCTCAAGCGATCCAAGGCCATTCATTCACCCGTCATGTTTTTGTATTCTCTCTGTTTATTTAAAACATCTTTTTTATTTTCATGTTTTCTTGAAGACCTCCAAGTCAGTTACTGAGCTAGAGTGTCAAGTGTCAGGTCGGTGTTTGTATTTCATTATAACACAGAAAGAAAGACCACCTCGTACATAACTTCCATCCCCAAAGAGGGGGGGGGGGTCACATTTAAAGCAAGAACAACAACACATGTCACCAGTTACGATGAGGGGACTGTTCAATCACATCGTCCTACATGAAGTTGTTTTTTTTGATGGTGTACAAACCTCACACCCACCCAGCTTTTTCTTAGTTAATTGAGTCTTTGATTCGCATGTGAGCGAACATGTGGAAATGATATTAGCCATGATGACATGTAAAGAAAAAGAAGATAAAAGACCAGTGCGGAGATAAGAAGCTGAGCCTGATGAGGCTAAAGTGAGCTTCTGCAACTCCCCCCCCCCCCCCCTTCCGCCTCCCCCTCCCAGTAAATGGGAACATATAAATCCCTCAATTCCTCATCTCACTTTGAAAAATTAGTGCTATCAATTCAATATGAAAGAAAAGCGGAGAAGGGAGCAGAGGATTTCTGTGGCGATCGCGCCGCCAGGTGATTAAGGCCACGAGATGTTTGGTGGAATGATGTTCTAATAACCTCTGTGCTACAGAACTACAGGGCTGAGGCCATCCAGGAATTAACTACATGAATGTGGGTGGGGGATTAGTATTAAATTTAAAGCTGTCTGTCTGTTATGTTTCTATCAAAAGGAGATTTTCCTTTGATTCACACGTTCATTTCTTCATGCTCTCCTGGGTGATGTTTAATAACGGCAGTTCATTGCTTTTTTTTATTCAGTGTGACAGACAATTTCTTGCCCTTGTATGAAGATTCTGCCCATTCAATAAAAATCCACAGAGGGTGAAAGAATAAGGGATTAATAAATGAGTACCAGAGTAAATCAAGGAGCGGAGTGTAAAGTAACTGTGTGCTGCTGTGTCGAATGCTTTGAATTTTAAATGTTGATTCACAAGAACAGAAAACCTTTGTGTGTGTGTGTGTGTGTGTGTGTGTCTTTGAGTCTAATCAGATCCCACTGATGTTTTTTCTAAAAGTTGTTTACAGAGCAGTGTCTCTTACATTCCTCACCACTGCGTCACCAAATCAAATCTGCTGCTTTCACTTTTGAAACACACGCATTGTGTGAAGCGTGTGTGTGTCCAGCGGATATCTCTACAGCTCCAGAGAGGAAGCAAAGAAAAACTAGCTGATAGAATGGTGACGAGAGGAAAATGTGGGGGGATTAAAGCTGAGAGGAAGCTGTCATATTTCAAAGAGGAGAAAAAAGGGAGGTCCTCTTCAGGAAAGAGACAGAAAGAGGACTGAAAGTCAGACGGTGTGATTTGGTGATGTGACTTGGGAGCCAGACCAGAGATTGAGCAATGAAAAACACAAGTATTCAAAAGGTAGACAGGATGAGCCTCGAAATTTAAGTTGTATATATCAAAAGCGCACTCTTTGAAGCGTAGCAGTGATGTACTGGCGAGTGATGAATGTGATATTGACAAACTGCTAAAACATGGATTGCTCTCAGAGTTCTGCTTGGAGAGTTGAACTTCAGTTGGAAGTCTTTGAATATTGTGACGACTTAGAGCAGACTTTTCCTTCTCCTTCCCTGTATGTTCATCTCACAGCGCTCATAACAATCTGTTGACACTTTAATTGGAGGTCTTGAGGCTTGAATACTAAATCAACAAATATAGCACCGGCAAAAAAAAAAAAAAAAAAAAAAAAAAAAAAAATATATATATATATATATATATATATATATATATATATATATATATATATATATATATATATATATATATATATATATTTCCATATATAAGTAAACACATACGCATACCTAAGAATATGTCATCAGTTAAATCAAATGTGTTCTCTGTACACATAATACTTTCATGTATTATTCACAGAGTTGCGGTAACAGATGCGGTGAAACACTGTGCACTCTATATCCGGTAGTTGGTTTCACACCATATGTTGCAGCTGCTGTGCTGCTATGTTTCTCATCTCGTAGAATAACTGTAGAATTGATAAATAGTATTAAAGGTGAAAATGACATTCCACATTAATTCATAGAGTAGAGGTTTATCCTGTAAACACACAGAGTACTTCTGAGTCAGTGTTTTTAAAGTGAGACTATGTAACTTTCACTGTTGCTTCTCTTCTTTACACAATTATTGTAGGGCAATGAAAGGTTATTCTTGTCTGACTCTACTGTAGGGCTGTGAAATATTGATATTGTGATATGAAACTAGATATCATTTGGAGTATGGTTATATTGTGATATGGCACAAGTGTTGTTTTTCTTGGTTTTAAAGGCTGCATTACAAACATTTTCTGAATTTTTTTTTTTTTTCTCAATTCAATTCACTTCAAATTCCGTTCAAAAATACTTTATTCATCACTCAAGGGGCAATTTGAAGAAAGCAACTTTGCAAAAAGTATGTAATACAATTCATTTACACACTTAATAAAAATGAAATAAATTACAAACATGACAACGTTAGAAAGAGTTTAAATTTAGCAGCCAAAAATGAAAGTAACGGTGGGTTTGGTAAAAAAAAAAAAAAAAAAAAAGTTATTACTCAGACATCAAGCTATAGTTTAATTTTAGTTTTTGTGTATTAACATAGTACATAATTTTGTTTTAAAACACAAATAGTCCCATCACTCCCAGACATTCAGGGCTAAGCAGCAGCTTGTTTGCTAGTCTGTGAAATTATAACGTTAGCTTTCCTTAGCTAACGTAACGTTTAGCTCAGCTAAATTCTAATAATAATAATCTAATAATCTAATAATAGCACTCAACGACACTCCATTATGGCACACCATACTAGTTAAATAACATTGCCGATTCAAACAGTGTGAATTGTGTCATACTTCAGTGCATATTTCATGATACTCATGATAAGAAAGGGCTTTAAATGGAAAAATTTGGAACATCTGCAAGAACAAAGCGCAGATCACTAAGTGTTATGAATGTTTGCAGAGTCAACAGAGCCACAATATCATCCTTGAATAGCAGAATCTTAGTGGAACAGAGTCAACAGAAGCAGATTCATCCACTTCAGATATGGAGCGTACTATGCAGAAATACAAAGCCTCACAAATCAGTTTCTGATTTCAATAGCACTGAATGCTTCAGTGTGAAAGCAACTACATCACTCAAGCGTCTCTGCTTCTCAGTTGGATGAAGAGGTAGTTGACTGGAAATTCTGCTTAATGGCATTCAAGAGAACCTAAAACATGTTCTTTTTCACTTGCTTTTAAAGAAACAAAGGAGTGCGTCCCAACGCTAACTCTGCCTGCCCCCCTTTGCCAGTTCTGTAACTCATCAAAAGACAAAAAAAGCTAAAAGCCTAGAAAAAAAAAATCTCATTACAAAGACTATTTCCCTCATCTGTGTGGTTCAGTGAGGAAGCAGATTGCATTTCAGTACTTCATTAATAAATGAGTATGTGAACAATGGCAGAGTGATGGCTCCATTGTCTTGAAGCCAAAGTCTAAGGCACTCTGAATGCCAGAAGCAAGATAGTCATTATGCAGCCTGTGCTTTTAAGCTCAAAAGTCTGCAGAAACAAGTTTGCATGAATAACAGTATCACTGAATAACACTGTGCTTGAGTTTGACTTTACAGTACCGCTGTGTTAGCAGTTAAGTCCTTATTTTGGACAAACTTTATTCCATCCATCTGTTTCCTATTGGCCATTCATAAACTATGTCAAATATAGATCTAATTAGATTGAACTCTTCCAAACAGAAAGAGCCAGCGTCTGTGAGAGAATGATGCATCTGCTGTGCCTCTGAAAGGCTAAAGGATGCTATTCCAACTCCTGAATGCACTGGAGCCAGATGAAATCTGACAGGTGGAAATGATTTAAGCAAAGATGGAAAAAAAAAGTGTAATCACGCAAGAAGTAGGAAAGAAAGTAAGGGCTTGTTCCAGGTTAAAATACAAGCAAAACAGCTAAAAGAGAAAGGTGGAGCTGAATTGTTGTGGGAGGAAAGCCTCAACAGAAAGCACAGATGGTTTAAATGCATCTGACAGCTTTGTGGTGGAAAGGAGTCAAAAAAAAAACTCCTTTAGATAGACTATCTCTACGCAAAATTATTTCAATCTGTTACTTTTTAATTGTGATTTTAAGCGATGGCTTTGAAGTGGAGATTTTGAGGGAATTGACACAGAGGCACCTGTTTAAAAAAAATGGATTTTTAAAAAAAAAAAAAACAGATGACTTATTAAAAGCAGCCCCCTGGCCTCTCTAAATTTGTATTCAGTTCATGAAATGAGCTTTAAAAGGCATAAAGGGTCTCTCATCAGGACGCTCCTTCTTTAACTTCACATCTATATTTTTCAATCATGATAGGCTCTGATAAAAAATGATTTGTAGTTTCCATTTAAGTACTTTGACAGAAGATAAGTTCATTTTTAAACTCTGCATTTATGGGATTACAATCGGGCTTTTTGCATAATATGTGACATTTTCCTCATGGAAATGGTAAATCTTTGGGACACTGAGCTTACAGTAAATATAGTAACAGCTTAGCTAGAGCAGGTGCTGTAAAGACTCATTTATACTCTGGATGTGTGGCAGCTCTGCTTTACTACTTTCTGGAGTCCACTTGAAGGATGTATTCAACAGGTGTGCAGTAGATCGGCGTCTACAGGAAGAAAGCTTTTTCATGTTAAGATTAGTTATTTAATGTGCATTTTCAAAATGTGTATTTTCAGACATCAGTGCATTTTGTGGTGAATTATCTTATCTTGTCTTTTACGAGTAGAGACACTGACTGTAGCCCTGACCTTTATCTTCCCTACTTATGATACTATTTATTTCATTTCCACACATTTATTCCATCTATGACTCAAACAACACATTTCACCTTTCAAACAAAACCCTTTTCATTCGTCTCTTGTTAATAAACACATTACAGTGTTCATGCTTCTCCACCTACACACTGTACTGAGCTCGCTGCTGCTGTGCTAATGAGACACTTTTCATAATTAGCTTGAGATCTGTTTCCCAATCAGACAGACAGTGAGAGGCTAATTAATCACAGCACATTAGCCAGGCTCTATGTTTACTCACATCCATTTACATTGCTTTATGGCAGTGAATGACGATATGATTTCACCTGATGTTTTCTTTGTTTTTTTTAAATAATGGAGAGCTTCTCCAAAGAAAGCCAAGGTCAAAGATAATTGATTCTTATGAATGCCTTGAGAGGTGCAGCTTGGTAATGCAGTAAAAATTGGTAAAATTGTTTGCTCAGTCATCAGATGAGACAGCAAAAACAGACTGATGCCTGCTGTCAGCCTGACTTCTTATTTATTGTGAGTGATTGCAGAACGCAGGTGGGAATAAAAAGTAAACTCTCCCCTATTCAGAGTTTGAGAAAAAGCAAACTTATATGACACAGCAGAGCTAACATAAAGAGTGAGACATATTATTTATGTACAGTGAATGTGCCTGCATAGCACACCGAGGTCTTTTGAACCTGTCCAAACTGCCAGTGCTGTTGATTGAGCAACATATGCGTTTGTGTGCCACCGGCGAGACATTACCTTGGTGTTCAAGCAAAAGCCGCAGGGCTCGTGAGACCCATGAAAGTGAAGGATTGACACATGAATAGCATGTTACGCCACAAGAAAATGCACGGGTGTCTGTGTATGCTCACAATAGAAAACCATGAATGACTGACAACCAACTAACCCGTCTCTAATAACGCTGCTCCAACCATCTCCCACACACTTTCAAAGCTAGTACAACTCTTTCAGTCTATAGACTGTATGAGTTACAATAGATGTATGTACACTTATATTTTGCATTTCTGTTCATTCTGTTTTATGAACAGCTGTGTTTATTTTTTATTTATTTTTTTATTATTGTTAACGATAAAATGGTAGATAAATTAAATGCTGTGCTGAAAATGTGTCAAACTTAAACCCCATAATTCTCTAGTGATTACACTTAGCATTGAAAGGTTGTGATGAAAGGTTGAGATGTCTGGAGGTCAGTCACCAGCATCTTCCACAGTGTCCGTCTTTACAGGTTGGATGGTATGACTTCTGATCGATTAATGATGCATATGAGATTAACATATAACAATGAATGCACATTAATTATCACTTATTATTTACATTTTTAAAAAAAAACAGCTCATAGAAAGACTGCATGCTCTTATTTTGAAATGTGGAAATGATGTTGTCAGCGGGCCTTATTTGAGTGATATAAATGGATTTTATGGATATAAATGGATCTCAGACCGGCGGAATGTTTGTCTCAAAACACTGCGTGTGTAAAAAGCAAATCCATAAGCATAGAACTGAGATCCAAATTGACAATTGAGTTGACAAATGTCTGTTCTAAAGCTGTAAATGATAAGAACAAATGATTTTCATTTAATTGTAATTTAATTTGATGAATTCATAGATATTTTTTGTATTTGTGGAAGATGTTTTATATTTACAGATTACATATTTACACACAGATTATCAATCTGTCCACACAAATCATTATGAAACAAATCTCTCTCCATACAAGGTCTTTGCCAATTTAACAGTATAAAATAAGAAAACTGTATTCCTGTAGGTTGTATTCTCATTTAGGTTGGGCGAGTTCAAAACTGTGAAAACACGGGTGTTTTGAATAAACCACCAACTCGCAGGAAATGAGGGATTGATCCTGAAAAGCTATTGATATAGCACTTTTCTCCCTATAAAAGTAACAAGCCGATTATTCGACCAATGAACTGACCAATGGTCAGCAGGGGGTGACTCCAATGGTTGCAAAAAGAAATCCAATTGCATGGAAGTCTATGAGAAAATGACCCTACTTCTCACTTGATTTATTACCTCACTTAAACACTTTCCTAATGAGTTTATGGTCTCAATCACTAATTTCAAGTCTTCTTCAATGCAGCACGATGTTCATTTTGTAAATTATGGTCCCAATTAGAGTAAAATAGATAATGAAGCAGCATATGCTTTAGACCATGGCTACCTTGTGATTGACAAGTCACTACCAATGTGACAATGTTGATCATGCAACATAACCATGGCGTAACCCCAGATTCACAAGGTATAGGCATAACTACCACTAATTCACACTGGGTTTTAAGTTCATGAAAGTTAATTCTAACATTTTGGTTGCCTAAAAAAAGTCTTGTTCAGTGTTTGGCTGCACTAAAAGACCCTCTAAGGAATCAGCTGTTCAGTTTTTTCCAGTAAGTACATTTAGTTTTAATGGTTTTAGGTTTGTTTTTCACTAGCAGACATTAGCATTAGCATTATTATAGTTAGCCATAAGACTGTAAATGCACCGTGCTAACAAAGCTAGCAGCTAGCGCTACAGTTAGCTCTACCCATTCATCCAAATATGGTCACTTCTGGCTCCAAAAATCAAAGATGGCGACCATGAAATCCAAGATGGCTTCAAGAAAGGCTTCAAAAATGGCAGTTCACAAAACAATGGGTGACGTCATAGTGACGACGTCCATATTTTCTTACAATCTATGAGCAGAACACAGAACATTAATTACCATCAGATCCTCATCGGCAGATCCTTATGCCACGTGCATAAATGTGCACAGCCTCTTTCTCGGCTGGAGACATACTTATCGTTTCAGCTGCTGTGCAATGCTGCAGCCAGCTGTGATATACAGCCAGCTGTGGACAACAAACAGAACATCAGTACTGATGTTTCTGCTAAATCTAGGATACATTCAGTGACATCTGAACAACATTACTGGAAGATTCAGACATAAATCTAACACATTTCAAATATGTCTGAGTCACAGCTGTAGCCTAGTGTGATGGACATTTCATAGTTATAGATGCAAAATACTACAAACATAAAAGAAGCAAATTACATGAAATTCAATCTGTGTGCTGAGATGTCTAAAACACTGGAAACCGCTCCGCCCACTCAAACAGATGCAAAACAAAGGCAAATTGCACTTCACTGCAAATCTGTATGGGCGTGTTTGTGCCAGCATTTCATTAGTGCAAAATCTTTTGTGAATAGGACCCTAAAATGGGGTAGACTGTGGGTGCTAATGCTGCACAATTCACGTTGCTATTAGGGGGCGCAATCCATTCTTTGTGGATTTGAACCTATGTGTGTTATGACAGACTTCACACAGGAAAAAGCTTTGTTTGTTTTGTTCATACACTTATGTAACCTTTCATGAACAATATATAGGTTATAGGTATACCAGAAAGCTAAAGATATATACCAAAGTGTGCTTTTTTGATGTTCTTTTCTGTAGCATATAGCTACCTTTTTTATTTTTGTTGTTTCTTAGAGCAAAATGCTACACTCTACACAAGACATAACCAAAACAATGAGCCTATGTATGCTGGTGCTTTTCACTCTTCCCGACATTCTGTCTATGTGATTTTGAAGCTTGTGAACTGCTGTAGTGCCAAAGTGATGGCTGATGTCAGTCAGCCAGCCTTTCAGGCACAACAGTGCCCTGTTGTTCCAGACCAGTGAGTGTGGCAACTCTTGCACCCTGCTCAGCAGTCCAAGAGGATTACTGGACAAGTTTGGAGTCATGTAAAAAAAAAAAAAGACTAGGGAAACACTGTAAATCTACTCTACATTAAAATGTATGTTGGATATACAGTCTATGTATAAGCAAAATATCGTCACACTGCATGAATGAATACGCTGCAGCAGGTGGCAATTTTATTATAAATTATAGCTTTTCTAGGGTTCTTGTCACCATCACATTGGCAGCATGACTGCTGTCATTGCATGCCTGTGTCATAGATACACTGTAATTAAAACCTGGCTCACTTAATTAATGAGGCTTAACCGCTACCTGTGCACTGCCCTGCCACTCCGCCCAACAATTTGGAGGAAGACGGCAGGATTCGCTTCAGTTAATTACTGAATAACTGTCTCTGCCTTGAACTGTGTCTGCCTGGTTGGAAAACACTGCTTTAAGTGGCAGAGAAGAGAGGGTGACTTGTGCAATGTGTGTGTATGTGTGGCTTTGTTGGGGTAGCTCAAAGGTGCAATGGAAGAGAAGTGAGAGCCAAAAAAATAAATAAAAAAAAGGAAGAAGTGATTAGAGGAAACAAGAGAGCGGCAAGAGAGAAATGAGAAGTACAGATAGCACAAAAAGAGAGGCAGACTGCAATAAGACGCTGGTGATGTTAATGTTCTTGTTTATTAATAATTTAGTGCAAAATCTCTCCATTTCCCAGTACCCTCACTTATGAAATCTAGGAATACCCATGTGCTCTGCCTGTTGTTTGTGTGTGTGTGTGTGTGTGTGTGTGTGTGTGTGTGTGTACATCCTCATCGTGTCGTTGTCAGTATATTGAGAGCCAGAGGACATATGCTGGTCAGCCAGCTACCCTCCCTACTGTCTCATCATTTTCTCTCTTTCTCCCTGTAGGGTGGCCATTACAGTGAGCCCCCTCAGGCCATGCCACAACATACACACACACACACAAACATACACACACACACTATAGCAGACAGTGGAAGAAAATGTTTTGGTAAGCATACACACATGCACACACACACACGCACTCTCTCTATCCATCCATCCAGCCCAGCTCAAGGGCCTCAGCGAGTGGGCTCCAACCCCATGCTAGGGCCTTGGCCACATTAGCAGCCTGGCGGGAGATAGGCTGGCTGGGCTCGCCAACAGCCTCCAGCCTCCAGCTAACGTCTTCCCACAAGAGCTGGCACCCTTTAGACAAGCTGGAATGGTCACACAGTGGGAAGAATCTAATCCGGTTTGAGTTTTCTTTTTTTTTCTTTTTTTCTCCCCCCCATGTGTTGTCCTCAGCCACCATGGGGCTTATTTGGGACACTTTCTACCCTAAACAAATATGAAATATGAGTGCTGTATGTGATGTGTGCTCGCTGGGAATTATTGGATTAAATGGTTGGAACACAGAGCAAGGTTAACACTAAGAAAAAAAAAAGCCGTGGTGCAGCAGTTATAGTACATGAAGCCAATTTAAGCCCCTTCACAGTGATATCACATGACAGCTTTATATGGTTTATATCCTTAGTGTAAGTATATCCTGCAGCGATGCCTCCCTGTGTGGATTAACACCTGAGTCATTGTTGACTGCCTCCAATTGGTCTGAGTTAGCCCGGCTTTAGCCTTGTTGCTATGATCATGCTCCAGCTGACAGCCATTAGGGTTGAGATGTAGCGTACCTGCATATGGGATGGGCGCGTCTTTGTCCAGGGCCACCAGAGGAGGATCAAGCAGAACGATGTCGGTGTTTTCAGTGATCACTCCGTGGTATGATGTCTCAATCCATGGCTTGTGTTTATTCACTGAGGAGATAGAGAGCAAAGGGTAAAGTGTTAGTGAAATACTTCTGCTACAAGATCCAACAGAACTGTCAAGTCTTCACGTGCTGAGAAATACTGTACATCTTCCATTCCGTTTCACCTGAAATGTGTGCCAAGACAAAAAAAAAAAAAAAAAAAACTTAACCTTGACATGCACACATATGCTCTGTGCTGCTGCAAGAACTCACACGCATTTGTTTTTCTGTTCTTGGCAAAGCTCTTCCAGCCTCCATTTCTAGAAGACATCGTCATTTTACTAATCTCCTCTGCTACCTCTTTTCTGTGTTTTGTTCTCTTTCTTCTTTCAAACATTCCCTGCAGCTTTCAAAGCACTGTGCCATGCTTGATCAATGACCACCACTGCGCTGCCAGCGGAGGACTGTATTCAAGGCCAAGTCAAAACAAAGTTCATGAGCTGAGGGCCTGATTAAGGTCCATAATTGAGTAACGGCCCCCTGGGCTGTGTGTGGCAATGTGCCGAGCCACTTGCCATTTGTTTATATCTTATTGTCAAAAGTAAAAGAGAGGAGAAACAACTGGAAGCCTCATGTCCTTCCGAGTCCCCTTTAGCTGGGCAAAGAAAGCCACAAATTACATTTTGTCCACTCACAGTTCAAGTTGGTGGATTGAAAATGACACAGCAAGCCTGTAATTTAAGATCCCCCGAGAAAATTTGCCTCAGAAATATGTGGTTTAATGGGGAATGAAGTCTATAAGCAATAATTACTCTCAATTCAGCAAACGGAAACCAAAGAAAGAGGACTTTCTAAGTGCTAATCAAGCAATCATTGTAACAGACCATTTCAGTTATGCACTGAACACTAGTAAAAGCCATGTGGGAATGCTAAAATGTGTACTTTCCCATTGACCAAAAAAAAAGAATGTTACCAGACATCACGCTCTGTAATGTGAGTAATCAAAGAACACTTTCGCTGTTGTGAAACAGATGCAACTGCATTTATTTATTTTTTCCAACACTTGTATACAATATTTGTCATTATCTGTTTCCACTGCACTTCATATCTGATTAAACAGAACTAAATCACCCTAAAATACACGACTGCCAATCTCTTGTCCTCCTCTTCTTTATGTTTTTTTTTCTAGAAATGTCAGAAGTTTGAATAGCAGCATATTCTAAGTATATAAAACATGCTTATAAATGTACTGTAAGTAAGACAAAGAGCCAAACCTGATTGATTTTTATGAAGTTTTGTAATTATGTTTTTGAGGACAGTGGGAAGCAGCAAGAAGCTAGTAAGAACTGGTATTAAAAAAAAAACATGCTAACACTACAGCGATGCATATTCATGAGTGTCAGCCCAGCAAACATGGCTAACGATTCGTCCCTGATACAGTAAGAGGAGATCATTTACAGGCGCGGATAGATGGGAAGACATTAGTCTATTAGGACGCAATAAATATGTATGAGTTTACTACAACAGCGAGAGGTAAAATGATACTGGATTTCAACTTCAAATGCCAAACCATGTCATTTTGGAAATTAACAGCTTGCTGACGGTGCTGTGCTGGAATCTGAAGGGACAACATGATTAGCTGCCAAAGCTAAAGCCATGAGAGACAAAACTGTCAAAGAATGATCTTTTGGGAACATTTTTGTTGTGAGACAGGTACAGAACAATTTGCACCCTGATACTCATTTCAGATCCGGCTCTGGAAAATAAAACAACCAAGAAGGATTTCTACAAAAAAACATTTACTCCTTTAAGCAGAACATTACCCACTGGAAGTGTGTTATCATGAAAAGAAAGATAGAGAGTGAGAAATTTGAAAGCAGATGGAAAAAAAAAGCTAATCTGCTGCTCCAACTCGGGACAAGTGCATAACCCCAATAAATGTGTAATACAGGGTATAACACTATTTGAGCACAATGCGTGACAGCTAATGAGGAGTCTGGAGAATTTAAGGGGCTTTGTATTCAGTCGTCTCACAGCTTAGGAGCCCTGTTGACCTTTAAATCCTTGATGCCACAGTTTGTGCCACTCACCGTGACTACTTAACGCCGTGTCAGGCTGACCTAAGTGTTCCGTTATCGGCATTACCAAAAATGTCTATTGTGGATCTGCGACACTGTGATCCTGCAGTGAAAATGGACGCTTTGACTCGTTGTAAAATACACATTAACAGTGTAATGAAGGTGTTAGACAACTGAACATCACAATTAAGTCTGATGTCTCCACATTGGTGACCTTTATCATATTACTAGTACAGAAGATTGAATGCATCTTTCCATCAGTCAGCCTTGCCCGGGTTGTGCTGCCGTTGTGGGTTAATGACATCTCAAACCTTCGTCGCTCTGTGTGTGTGTGTGTGTGTGTGTGTGTGTGTGGGATGGAATGGTTTTTCACCAGGAGTGATGAGGGCATTAAAAGGAGCCTCCACCTCCAGTAATCTCTGCAGCGTCTTAATAGGGGGTGCCACCTACACGTCAACCCCACCCCGCCAACCCACCGCTGCCGCTGCTCATCCCATTGCTGGTAAGAAATGCAACATTGACGCTGTCTTAATAGAATGGGGTCCATGTATTGACAGCTTGAGACATGCCCCCAAGTCATTATCACAAAATGGATGGACATGCTCCTCTCTTCTTCCAAACAATACAGGTTATCGAATGTTGGGGCGAGGGGTGGAGAAATGAACGAGGCAGACCATCAGTTCCAAAGACTCCCGGGGGAAACATCGTAGCCGCTTACCGCGATCGAAACCCACAGCTGCAAGCGCTAATGCCTTGACACTAAGTGATTAGCTACATACTCGTCCATGGCGACTTGAATCAAAACTAAACACGGTTAATCCTCTAATCAATAAAGAAGGGAACATGACGCCAAACACGGCCAAATTTGTCTGCATCGCAGTGCATGAAAAGTAGGATTTTCATCAGTAAGCAGCACTGTAAATTGCTGTGGAAGTGCAGGTTAACAAACAAGGAATTTGCAGGCAGCACAGAAAACAACCAGGAACTGCCAGGAATTGACGCGGGGTTTCGATTTTTGGCAGTTTTACAGGACTGAGAAGCTTGGCAGTTGACCCCCACCCCCAAGCCTCTAGGTCTAGAGGAGGCTTTCACATGTAAATAAAAACGCTTTGAGCTATACAAATGCAAATCAGGATAGTAGGGGACTTCTAACTCACCTTAGTATTGGTGCAGAGGTTACACCTTTTTCTAAAAGATACCAGCGCCATTTTAAGAAGATCTCTGGTATAAACAGATCAGGATTAGTATAGACTCCTAAAGTGTAGCTTGAATAGATTTGCTTTATGCAAGTTAAATGCTATGCACTGTAATAAATGATTCTGTGGTCATGCATTTTGAAATAATGTATTAGTTAAAATATATTCAATATAATTGTGTCCTTGATTTTGTGCCAATTATTTAAGTAAACATAAATTAAAATCCACTTATTCTAATGAAATAAAACATAAGCATCATGTTTAATTTAAAAATTCAAAATAGAGAGAATATTGAGTGAATCCAACTTAACGTAACCAGACAGTTTATTGACAATCACTTCCTGTCTAGGTGTGTTTTGGGTTTTTTTTGTATGCAGCAGGATATCATCTGTCACAGGACATTTGAAGAGAAGCAGACGCCCCTCTTCTTCCACGTTGTTCATCTCACAAACACTTCTGTTCGCTGGTTAACTAAAGGTAAGGAAACTTACTTTTCACCTGGAAACTTTTCCTTAAATTATACCATTTTTATAGTTTTTATAGTCTGCAAAAAAATGTATTCTTTTTCGTCAGATGGCAATTGTGCTTGTCATGACTTTGACTCACTGCACACGCTGCCTAACTTAATATATCCACGCAATTAACGTGCACAGCATGAAGGTCAGCAGGAAGGGGAGATGGCAGCTACAAATACTTTGTAGCCTGCATAAATGTGGCCTTCTATTTGTGACAAATTTGGCCGACATGCTTGTGTTTTGTTTTGGGTTGGTGATCTCCATTGGCAGCTCTCTGTCACCTGCAACTCCAGTTTGTCATTGGCAACTTATTTCATGTTTGAGTAATGACAAACACACAATACAGGTTGTCATCAACACATCTTTATGTATCTGTTGCGAGACAAATGCAGGTGTAGGCTACTCACTCAGAGCAATGAAGAAGTCATCTTGAGGAAGTGAGTGGATTTACATATACAGTCAAGACTACAGTCAAGAATTTTGGTAATTTGGACGTGAATTTCATGATCTTTTCAGATGTTTATAGAGGATAAATCTAAATTTTGAAAATGATGCTTGACGTTAAAAAAGTTATATTAGTTAGGTGGTTAGGACCCAGTTTCTGACTTTTCCCCTCAGTCTGGGTCCAGCTGCACATGACCCGGTTGTCAAAATGGTCCTATCGTTAAGTAGACTTCTGATTCGGAGCGACTGAGCTGTAACATGTACGGTGGGATATGCTACATTATATTATAATACAAAATAGCCATTCACAGACAGAGTCAGCAGCAATAGACACTAATCACGCTAATTAGAGGAGAAGTATGTCGAGGCCTGTGTGTGTCACAGGGCTGCTGTTTAGCTTGTCACGCTGTTGAGACTGTGTTTGCTAGCATGGGGCATTTTGTGACTTTAGTCATGATGTCACATGAATACAGGACTGAAATTCTCTCTCTCTCCCTCTATCCATGGAGGAGAGGATGACTGCTTTGAAAGCCAAAGTAAACTTCAGCACCAGTTTGGAGGAGATGGAGATGAAAAGACGGGCGCACAATCAGGTGCAAAATTAGTAAAGTAAAGTAAAAAAGTAAAAATATATTCGGCGACAACGTTTGCAGTGATTAAACGTGTCTACAAACTGCTTAAACTTGGATATATTTGTTCACAAAAGTGACTTTTGTCTTGTAATTCATAGGAAACGGAGCATCTTCACAACCCCAAAGTAAATTGCAGGCGCTACAAACCAGAGCAGGGGTACAATTAAAAGAATAGACTACATCCATTCTGCTGTGTAAAATTAAATATACATGTTCTCTGATCTATTTACATTGTGTTTTCACAGACTGGGCTTGCAGTGAGGCAGTCATTTCAATCTGAAGTCTATAGATTAATCATTGACCATCCTTCTGATGTGTAATAATGATGACTAACAGTGTTTTCTCTAGGATGTTTTTAAGTTGGGGTGGTAAGCCCCCTGAAACTACTAGTTTTGTCATGGGATGGGCACGAGATGGTGACGTGGCGTCGACAGTGTTGCCATAGACGTGTGCAGTAAGGTGGTTGTCCAAATGGGTGGATTTCTCTACACTGAGCTGAAGTGAAACAAGTGCACAAAAATTAGGTTGACCTATTTTTAAGTATTAACAATATTTGTTTATAGCACATCAATGAAAGCAGGCCTTATGATGACTGTGATAATTATGATGATAGATGGAGTCTCTATCTTAAAAAACTCGATTCTGACACCACCTATATGGTCCCCATCAATGTTTGTAATATAACAACATTTGTTATGTTGTTGTCAACTGACTTATGGGAGATTCATTTGCTCAAAATTAAATCAAAATTAAATCCAATTCAATCCAATTAAATCCAATTCAAGACAATGGTTTGACTTATAGATGACCCATCCTCCACAAAATTTCAACTTGCATTCACGAAAACCACATTTCATTAACAATTAAATGAGAAACAAACATCCGAATGCTCTCAGTCTGCTTGGAACTCGATCATTGCTGTTTGCAGCTGCATTTTTTATTATTATTGTAAGCAGTAGGCAATCTGAGGGGCGATGCCATCCCCCTTATTAGAAAAATTGTTAACCTTCCACCACCCCTCTCCATCCCCTGGTGGCAGAGAGAGTGCAGGGGCAGAGGGGTTGTTTAGTTGAATATGTTAGTCTAGTCTGCCTGATCCATTGATCCTCTGACTGAGGTTTGTGCAAGTTAGAATCTGTGGCCCCGACCATGACTCTGAAATATCAGTAGGCTAACTGTGCTGTGTATTGATAAATCCATGGTGCTGTCCATGGTGCTGAAGTAGAGGACAGATTTGTAATTGTGCTTTTTTCTCTCAGTTTTACCTTTTTTTTGGTTTTCATTTTGGATCTATAATATTTTCTAAACTATATACTATAATTACTCAATTCTATTCTATATTGTAGCCTATATACTATAGAGTTGTGTCACATGACATGATTAAATGAAAAGTAGCAACATGTAGTCACCCAAGAGCAAGAGGATCATAGAGACACATTACTGCCTGTAGTATTCTTATTTCTATGATCATTCAGTAGCATCTGTGCTGCTGAAGCCACCTCTGCAACAGAATATTTGTATTTAGCCTAATAGCAGCTCTATTTAATTGAAATCAGAATTGCAATTATAATATCAAGAATTAGGCTAGGCCTATATGACAATACTGCAGTCCTAGGGTTAGTGTTAACTCTAACCTTCCCCCCTATTAAAATGATCAAATAACCAAGCATGTATTATAATGGCCCAGGGTGACCAATAGCAACATATTTACCAAACAATTACGAGTGTTTTTTTTTCTTTTGTGCTCCGAGAAACTCCTCTGATAAAATAAAGGTTAAAAAAAAAAAAGTCTTCATCCAATGCTTGAATGTCTGAGTGAGGCAAGTTCTAGCCAGGCCAGGTTTCACTGCTATTCAGATGCTAATTAGAGTCATTCACACCTGCACTCCACTACTCTGCCCTCTACCTCCCTCCTCCTCCTCCTCCTCCTCCTCCTCCCCTCGCAGCCAGTGATTCGATTCAATTTATAGCACAGGCAAACGCGGAATTCACAGGCTGTAAACAGCCGTTAACTGCCAGGATTTAGTGAGGTTCGCAGGCGTTCACGGGGCTGAAAATCTGGTTTATCATGCAGTTTAATTTCACTGTGCTGGTAGACTCGGGAAGAAACACTTCTAGGAGTTGCTCTATTTGCTGAAAGTCTTCTAGATTGGTAACGACTCAACCCCGATGAGAAGATTTGTCCTCACGACAGTTTGATTGAACTGCGCAGTGCTCATCCACGGTACAGCCTTCAGCCTCTAATAGGGTGTGTGCTTTTAAAAAAAATAAAACAAATCTGAAAACACACACACATGTGAAGAAATGGGCATGAGCTGCACTCCAAGTGACCCCAATTTTTAAAAGCAAACACCTTCACTGGCTACTAAAAGCACTCGGTAAATGGCACACGATAACCTCTGTTTGTGAATTGGAGGGAGGTCAATTTTCCAGCATCTTATGAAACCTTGTGGCTGCTTGGCAGAACACAACTAAGTGAGATGCAAGGGCTTTTTACATCTTAAGGACAGCGCAGGGATCAAACATACCATTCTGCGTTCCACCTGTTAACAAGCGGAGGAAACTGCTCATACGAGATTCTTGTGTTTGCTTATTTAGACCTGAGCTGAGATTCAAATACCATGACCTTTTTCCACTGTGTCACACAGAAGAGAAGCAGCGGGGTGAATTCTGTTAACTCGCTTCAAGGCAGACTAGTCCAAAATTTTATACTTTATATAAATTCTCTCAGAAAAAGACTGTAACTCCATTTTAACCTTTAACTTAACTTTTCTTCATTTTTTCGTTTAATGAAAAGCAACTGAATCTTTTACTGCCTTCAGCTGTTGCATATTCTCTGCTCTTGGCGTATTAAATATGTAGCAACTATATTAATAAAATGTATTACTAGTACATTTCAATAATAAGCACTTCCTTTTAATTTTGTCTTTTCACAAATGAGTGAAGTTAAAAGGCCACTGAACAATTTTTGTTCCTCAAATCAATTTAATTACAGGGGTTGAGGGATACACTTATCAAACCTGTACAGGCTAATATAATCAGGTTGTGTGACAGCTGAAAGGTGAACGCTGGAGCTCGGCTGCCCTTTACTGTTGGCTGCTGGTCAGCAGGACTATCTCCCTTTGCCATTTCACTGCCAATTAAGCCCAGAGTCGTGGATTTGACTTGAGGCTCCGAGCATGGCAGAGGCGCTATAACGGCTGATTAATCTCTGACCGGGCGATGGTGGGCCTCCGTAACTGTGCTGCCGGGTGCCACCTCTTAACGGGCGGGTGCTGCAATCTGAACAGGCCCCGGGGGGACAAGGGAGGAAGAGAAACAGTTGTAATTAAAAAGAAATCTGTAGGAAATTAAACTCTGATTGATAAGGTCAACAAACGGGGCTGTGATGAATACATCAGCATAATGAAAAGTACACGTAGCAGAGACAGTTAGCCATTACTGCGTCCAACAGGCAATTACAGCTACATGGCAATCTGGGGAGCTCATGCCAGCTTGGAGAGGCTCAGAGATGTCCATCAACGGGTCACTGCAAATTACCGAGAAACATCTCTGCTCTGCCAACGCCAAGGGACGTGTCTCGCTTCTCTTTTTTTTTTTTTTTCTTTCCTCTCAACCACTCCATCGTTGTAGATCCGTGTACACTTTGAACCTTGGAGATCTTTGCAAACTTTAATCTTCTCTCCGCTCGGCGCGCTGGCTTCGTGCTTCACAGAGCAAGCTGACAGGAACCATCTGCCAGGAGAGGACTTTATTAAATATAAAAGCTTCTAAGTAGATTTCTCGTCAAGAAACATTGAGTCCTCAAGTTCCTAACATTGATTTTGACTTGAGATCAGTCAGACTAAAGGGTAACACGTGTAGACTGCGAGCTAATAAAACTGACATGACACCACGCATGAAAATTTTAGTTTGGCTGGTAATTTATAAAATACACGCGTTGAATCTATACAGCCTCATGATTATTAAAGAGTTGCTCCAGTGGTTTAGCATTGCACTTCCATAGAGATTGGGGGGGGGACTTAACATGTCAAGTTTCAAAAAACACTGAATTTTTACAATTCCCATAATCCAACTCACTCCTTCCATGCCTGCTAATTACCCACATCATTAAAACCCCAATGCCCTCAGTTTGTAATGCAGGTTTTCTGTTAAAAAAATAATAATCTAACTCTCAAGCCAAATCTAAGATTACCCTGATGACATCATCTGGGTTATTTTCTCAGAAAATTCCCTTTAAATCCACATTAGACATTATACATTTGTTATCAATTTTTTATTAAGCACTACCCCCTCTTTACAAGTAAACTGACCTCATGGTGATTTTTAAAAATTTTTTTCTGTTTAATAGGAAAAAAGTCTAAGAATATGTCAAATAATTGACAGACTGCTGGGGAGGCAGGGAAGGGGAATGTTTGTTGTCCCTTTTGGCAGACTACATGATTCTGTACTGCTGCCTATTTTTCCCACAACTTGTTCCAGAGTATTTACTTTTGACTCCATGGAAACAAAGAATATGCAGAGAAATCTACTTTACAGTATAGCCACAAGCAGTAGCTATCAACTTCATTCCCATTTATTTTACTCAACTAGGATCTTGAAAGCAGATGAGAAGTGAATGTGAGCTTCGTTTTCCATCGCACCAATGTTTGCAATGTTAAATACAACTAGGGAACCAAAGCACAGATTAAACTAAAACAGCTGCCAAGATCAACAAATAAATATGATTTAAAAAAAAAAAATGTCATGCTTGGGTAGAATACAAGCAAGTTCATTTCTCAGTCAGAGCATGAAGCAAAAGAAAACTGTGGTCCTTCCAAAACACCTGGGTCACACACCGAGGCCGCCCCTCCACGGTCCCTCTCAGACAGCGACACCCTGACCTCCGCTGCGCTCGATATAGAACTCCCTCTGCTTCCCTCTCATCTCGCAACAGTGTATGGAGGACATGAAATGGAAACTAAAACTCCACACATCCGCTCCACCTAAGAAAAACCTCATGCCCTCCAGGATGTAATTGAAAATCATGAGTTGGCTTGAAAATAATTCACCTGTTGCACCCTGTTTGGCCTTTTGTGGCTGTTGTATGTTTGGATTTAGTTTTTTGAGATAATCTCTTTGTAGCCCTGGGCAGGATGAGATAAAGCAGAATCATATGGTGCTTTTTGAGTTCCATTGAGAGTGGAATAACCTAACGATTCAGAGGCTGCCCTCCAATGCCCTCGGAATGTGTGTGTGTGTGTGTGTGTGTGGATGTATAGGTGTGTAAAACGTATATAAGCCTGTGCACATCTGTGTATGCTGCTTTTGTGGCCCACGGCAGGTTGTGCATTCTGGCCATGATCCTGGCACTTTGCGCTTGGTGTGTGTATGTGTGTATATGTGTGTGTGTGTGTGTGTGTGTGTGTGTGGTATCTCTCAGCAGGGCATTGGGGGAGGTTGGCCGAGTGTGAGAGCAGAGCAGTGTTTCAGCAGGACTCCGCGGTGTCTGAGCCAAACAAATCCAAAGCTGCGAGTGCAGACACTGCCCTGTGAAAGCGCCCGGCGAGCGCTCTGACCACGGTAAACAAAAACACACTAACATCGGAGCTCAAAGGTTCACAGGAAAGCAGAAACATTTGTAAAAAGGTGCATTTATAGCCCTGCACTACACAGACAGAAAGAAAACACTGAGAGGAGGCAAGTGCTGACAAACATATCAGGGTCCTGCTTTATTTGCACCTCAGTGAACAATGGCATTTTTGTTTGTTTTTGACATTTCCCTCCCTTATACTCCTTAACATTGTCCCTGCAGTAAAATGATAGAGCCCATAGTCAGGCTTTCCATCTACCTTAACTGAAGCCCCACACCCCTCCACACCCCTCCACCCGGGCTCCTTATGGAGTCAGAACACACGAGCGAAAGAGAAGCTGGAGATAGAGCGGAGAATGGAAAAGCACCCATACAAATTGTCTGAATTTGCCTCTGAGCCGTAAGTGACTATGCCATGGTGCAACTGTATGTGTTGCACCGCTTTCAGATGGGGACTTATTAACCTGCAGAGATAGGAAAAAGGCTGACTGCACAGTCACTCTGCTGCAAGCTCCTGGGGAAGTGCGAGAAAAAAAACAAAGAGAGGTAGATGTAGGACTGTTATGCATTAATGTACATAGCAACAACAAAAAAAAAACAACAAACTAAAAACTAAAAGCATCCATCCAAATGACCAAGAGTGGATGTATAGGAGCTGAAAATGCACTTTTGGTGCCATTACCCCCAGCTATCATGACCCCTCTTTATCAAATGGCTTCTGAGTGACAAATGTTCCCTCTGTGAGTCATTTGAGAGCCATTATCCTGGTCCATTATTGTATGTGCAATTTGAGATATGGCATTTACAGCTTCCTGCTTTTCTCACACACAGATGCACACGGAGCATGTCAAGAGATACACCTACACAAAAAAAACGTGTCGACAGAGGTCAGGAGTCACATGATATGTTCTGAATATGGAATGCGTCTCGGATAATGATGAAAAAGCTATTCGGAATACATCAGCCAGTGACGGCTGTGATGGTACATTTACTACACGATCACAACATCTGGAGTCATCGAGTACATCACATCCCATCTTCTTTCAGGTCAAGGTTATTTCATGACCTTGAAGATTTAGCAACTAAAATGATTACAAATATCATGTTTCTGTTTGGATACTGTGCGAGTTTTAAGCGAATTAAGGTTTGTTGGAATAAAACATGAATCAGTGCTGGTTTCCATATGGGATGGGTACCGTGGACTGGTCTTAAAGTGGTGCCGGTTTCTTGGTCAGAACTATAGTACCAATAAGCTCCAGCAGCATTTGGTTTGGCTGTGGTTATTTGAACTTCATTCATTTGTTTGTTTAATGTTGTGCGTTTTTGTTTGCCTTCTGTTGAATGCATTTATCTCCACATCTGGCATCTAGTTGTTGATGCACTGATTAATGTTCATGTTGGTTTTCATGTATATTATCTGGACTGTAGGTACAGGGGACAGGCTAAAATGCTAAATGCTTAAACTGTAAAAAAAAGCAAAAAGAAAAAAACCTTAGCTAACACTATGTGGATAGTAGTTGTGTGTAACAGGGAAAAGGTGGCAAACTAATGGGACAGTATTCCATATATAGTGTTTTAGATTTTCGGAGCCAGTCCGCTCTCCCCAGCTCAAACTGGCAAATGACTTCATGGCCAGATTAACGTGACACATCAACCTCAAGTCATGGCAGCACTCAGATGAAACAACTCCACAGTTACCAACTATAGTACACACCACCATTTTTAACACTCCATTAACTAGCTCGGCTGGCTGTGTGGTCAACATTAACGCTCTACTAACGCTTTCTTTACATCTGATGTGTTACCTGTTCTGAAGCATCTAGCTGTACTGACTCACTGTTGATAATGCATGAGGTTGTTTTCGTATCAGACAGCCATTCACATAGACAACTAACAGCAGGCCATGATCACTTTATCATTTTTATAAAATAAATAGACAAAGGGCACTGATAGGTGCTGACAGGACATTTTACCAACTATTGGTATCAGTAGAACTTTGCTCCATTAGTGGCTGATGGCTTCGCAGCCTCCGCTGGTCCTGCGGGGATCTAGACTACATCACTGTTTTGCATGCAGGCTACATACACAAAGTCAAGGTAATCACCATTGTAAGACTCAGGCGAAGCGCATAAGTGTTTTTTCACAGTGCGTAACGAATGAAAAGAAAAAAAATCTATGCTGAGAGTTCTCTACCACATTTTGCTGTCATTTATGGTTGCACTAGCTTGTCTGTCCTTTCCTTTAGATTCATTGAGGGTGGGGCTCTCTCTCTCACACACACACACATACACACACACACAGAGTGAACACAGAGGCTTCAGTGGAAATAGTGAAGTGAATCAGGCGAAGTGAAGATGACTCAAAGATTATTCGAGTTGACAACAACTACGTGCGTTACGGTAAGCGTGTCACCTTCGTGAGTAAAAAGCCAATAAATAATTCATCGAACCACCTGTTCAACAAGCATAAACATGGAGAAAAGTGATATTTCCACCTGCTTTGTCTTCAGTCTCAGCCGGTATGTTTTATACAACCACAGCACGTTTGTTAAGCTAATAGCGAGTTGTTACGAACAAGCTAAAATGAAAGCTGTTTGTATGTAACCTAACTGTTCATCTTTGCCATAAATCTTAAATTCTTGTGAACTTATCTTTCGGTTGAGATGGCAACCGCCCCCACCCCACACCCCCCACCCACACCCTTCCTCCCCAAAGCAGCCCCTCCTCTCAACCAGCAGCAGTGGGAGGAGGACAGAGGACAGGATGAATTAACTGGCAGTGGATGATGTCTCTGTTCTTCATTCTTTCTAAACTTCACTCAGTATTTTGATGTCACAAATATTATTTATTTTACTGTCATTTTAGATTTGAATTTTGAGTTTGATGTTCAGTGATCCAGATTTATATATTAATTTAGGTATTTATTACTTTTAGTTTGATGTTCAGTTCCAGATTTCTTTATTTATTTAGGTATTTATTACTTTAATTTTTTTTAAGAGTCTAGGGGGGGGTGGGAGGGTGGAGGAGGATTATTATCAGCCTTTCAGCTATTGGCTTTTTCCTGCTCTACACTATGGTTAGCCTGTTATATCAGCTTTTAAAAATCCACTATCAGTTGACCTCTAGTTATAACCTTCTGCTTTGCTGACTTGTCCGCTTCAGCCAAGCATAAAAAATTTTCAAATTTCTGGTGTTGCTTTTTATGCACACACTGAAAATGTGCATTAAAGCCAGTAGTTGCAAACGTACCTATAGAGTGAATTTAAGATGATTTTGACAACAGAATATAAAATATAGGCCATAGTTAAACACTCCTGCAGTTTTAAACCACTTCTACAATCCTTTGTGAGAAAAAGAGACAAGTTTTCAGGTCTTTCTGATCCCTGTAGAATTTTGTTCTGGCCAGTTTTATGCGGTGCCTCAGGCCGGCTGTGAAACAGGGGGGTTGAAAACACACTGAGCAAATAAAAGTATCCGCTGTGTAATCCTTTTAGAATGGCTGGAGCTTTTGAAGCGAAGGCCACGGTCTTCTGGAACACGAGGTGCACTATGCACAGTAATCTGGTTAAAGAAATGTATGTGTGTGGTTTCGCGTGTATGTGTGTGATGTCGGGAAGCATCGGCATATAGACGCAGCACTTCACACCTCCGCAGCATGACCTTGGCAACAATTTGTCCTTATATCCGTTATTATATAGCTTTAGTTGACTTAATCCATCTTTTTTTCCTCTCTTTTTTTTTCTAATGATCCTTACTTGTTTAAAAAGGTTCAATCTCTTGTCCATACTAGAGATGTCAACAAATTAACTGTTCATCATTAATCATTAACCAAGATTGTTTTTGACCAGTCTATAGGTTATTTATTATTTAATGTTATTCATGTCAGATCAATCGGCTGAAGCGTCTCACACTGAGGCTCTGACACTGACAGGAGCACCGACCTGCAGACACAAAGAGACGTGACGGATGCACTTTACCAACCTGCATGGCGGCTAGCATCTAGTTAGCATGGCTAGTATTGTTAGATAGTATACATAGACTATAAAAAGAAGGTGTAGCTGCAGGGTGTTTATGGTGTTAGTGTGCTCTTAAAGACTTTTACGGCATAGATAAGATATAGTCACACAGCTGATGGACTGTTAGCCTAACATGCTACATCCTACGATCCATCTGTGTTAACAACATAGGTGTAACTTTGTTAATAGGCCATCACCCAGTTGGTGTGTTGAATCACTGAGACCAATATGTTGCTAATCGGTGTGGTAGAGGGCAAGAGATTAAAAGAGCTACTTTGGTACCTCAAGCTCGAGTATGTTGTGCCATCGAGAGCCACTGTGACTAAACACGTTGAAGCACTTTGAGGTGAAGAAGGATGAGCTAAAAGTGAAGCTAGCTCTGACCACTGACTGCTGGACAGCTTTCACAAACCAAAGCTACACAACTTTTCTTCAAAATTAACCGGTTAGTCACTGGTTAATGGATGTTGGTCTTTCAAAAGCTAAATTAATCAATACTGACATCCCTACCCTAGTCCATGTCCTTTCATCACTCAAATACATCCAATCAAAAGGTCACTTCTATCTAGCCAGTCGTTCTTTTCATCTTAACTGCCTATAGACCACAGACTCATGCTTTGTTTCTGTCACATACATAAACACACACACACACACACACACGCTTTTAGTTCTCTGCAGCACTTAGTCCCTGGTGCTCCTGAGTGTGTTCTTGATTCCTCCTGGCAGACTACTCCATTTTGCCTCTCTCTATCTTTCTCATATCACTCTAAAAATCGAAGGCAAGTGGGCAAGGAGATGTGATGAGAGGAGGAGAGTATCCCTACTGGGACTCGCTTTAGACCCCCACACATACATGAACACACACACACACGCAACACACATACAAATAGCTCATCTCACCTCTTCCAGGAGGGCTGGAGGGAAGGAAAGAGAGAGCAAGTGCAAACTAAAACTTGTCATTGCTCGTGGTCTCTGAATGCCACTCATTTCCCAAAATAGGGAGTTGAGAGGAGAGCAGAGAAAGATAGAAAGTGAGGAGGACTTCGAGGTTACAGATGCAGGAGGAAATAAGCTCAAATATAATGATGGTGGGATTTGTTGGACACACACACACACACAGAGAGATAGAGAGAGAGATGCTAAACACATCACGCTGTTACCTTTGGCAACAGTGGCGTATGTTAAAGGGAGAGAGCAACTTCTGAAGAGACTGTTGGTCACCTGTTGAGAGATGAGAACATGGACACAAACCTCTTCCACGTCTCCCTGGGAGATCATTGAATAACATCTTTTCCTGTGTCAGACTGCTATAAATTGCCTTTTTGAAAGTACTGAAATATATTGAAATGTACTGAACTGGTTTGAACTGGTGCTTGTGATAAAAAGACTATAAATGAATGTTTGATTTTTTTTCAAGTGAAATAATTCAAATAAACTCGGCCAAACAAGTTTAGTGTGAAGGACAATTTAAAGTGTACTAAACCACAAAGTCTAAGACATATCTTTTTTCTTTTTTTTTTTTTTAAATTATTTCTGTGAAAAGATAGCTTTTCACAGCTGAGGACGGAAAGTTTAAATGTATTCTTTCAATGTATTCTCATGTTTCATTGGAAAGTGATGTTAGAACCCTGGACTTTACCGCCCTAATCAAGGACTTTGCCACATGTAAAACCAAGAGGAAGAAGATTTAAAGGTAAGAACTGATTTTAACATCTGCAGTTATTGACTGATTTGTGCATTATTCTCATGCTTGCACTATTTGTGAGTGGAAAGAAGGATGCCAGTGTTGTATATGGACAGTAGTGCTTCCTTTTATTGTGCACATTTAAGACTTTATTGTATTTGAATTTATTAGGCAAAGGGCTCACTTTCATCTGTTAGTGTGAGTGTGTGTGTGCATTTAAGTGATGCAATTGCTGTATTGTACAGTGTATGTGTGCCTCACTATGACCTATAATGATTATATGACTTGTATTTGGTGCCACAACAGTCATAAAATAAGACTGCAGTTGTAACCTGCGTTTTTGTAGACGAGCACAGTTCTGCGCTGAACTCATAGCTTCTCACATGGGAGGCGGGCACACTAGCAAGGTGGCTAATATCTATGGGTGCTAGCAGCATGTCTCTAGGTGTTGGGGAGTGAGGTTTACTCAATGCAGAGCATTATTGTATTGTAAACCAAATGCCCGGTCAGTTGCTTTCCTCTGGCACCAGGACTGAGCTGATGATGAAAGTCTTGCATTATTGAAGCAGCAAAGTTTTCATAGCTTGGATATAAATGTTGGTCTACTGTCACCATACATTGTATTATAACATGTTCAACCTGTGGCACCAGCTGAATGCAAGTCTGTTTGTTCTAATGTAAAGTCCACACTGACTTGCTTCGTTTCACACTAAACCCATCACTTTGTTCGGTTGCACCATTTGTACTGAAGTTACAGCAGAAGTTTCACCTAATGCCTCATTTAGATAAAAAAAAAGGAGTGAAAGTCACTGCTGATGATGAGTGACAAAAATGAACCTCCAACTGAGTGTTTAATTAAAAAGTAGAAATAATACATGTGAACAATGTGATACAGCACGTGTACCTCATTAATAATTCAACAACCATGTATCCTCTAATCATTTAATCACTTCTGTTGTACTTTGTTATTTCATGTTGATATTTTTAAAGCGAGGTGATTCTGCCAACCTAAATTTATAACCTGAACGGCTAAACACTTCTGTTGTGAATGCAGCATAAATTCAGTGTGAATGTCAGCGTCATCATAAATGTAAATGGGGAAGTATCTTAACTCTACACTGTAACTAACTTGTATGGTGCAATTTTTTTACTAGAACTACGCTCAAACTAAAACATGTTTGAACTTCCTGTGCACATAAGCTGATGAAGCAGCCTGAGGAGATGATGTGATCTGGCCCTGATGGTCCTGATGGTTTACACTTTCCAATAACGAACAAAAAAAAAGAAGCAGCCATGAACAACTCAATATCCTGCCTCAAGTCAAAGAAAATAGACAGATTGGGCACTGGAGTTCGCTGCAGAGGAAAACAATTGATGATAAAAACCTCCATCCCAGGCTGCACTGCGCAGCACACGGTTACCTTTTTCATCCTACATCATACTGCATTAAATCTTTAAACTCAAACCTGGCGCTTGTCTAAGTAGCACTTTTTTCATGGATGAACCTGAAAAGCTGGAGTTCATGACCATGAAGGCCCAGACTGTGAACTGTGAGAACAGAAAGGTCTGGGAGGCAGCCATGTACATGAAAGGTAACAGTGCTTCAAACATGCTTTAACCTCTACCATGTCTGACAAATACGTGCACGCATAAAAACGCACACAGTGTCTCTCTTTCTCACCACACTCGCACGCACATGTAAACACTGTGGCAGTAGCCAATCAGGCTTGGCTGTCGGACATGCCGCGGACATGTCTTACATACCGACAGCCGCTTTTCCTATCTTGAAAAGGAGATGAAGGCGGGAGGAGAGTTATCACCTCCCAGAAGACTGATCAGATAGATACACGCGAGGACACAGGAACACACATGCCATTTGTCTCCTCTTGCTCTCGGTGTTTATCTTTTAAAGTAGTAAAATGCCAGCACTAGACCTCACACAAGGTTCAGCACCACGATTCAAGGTTCAACACTTCAATATTTCAGCGGTACATCATGAGTTGATTGCAGTTCTGGTGGGGGAAAAAAAACACAAACACAATAGCAGACATTCAACACATACACCCACGGTCGCCACTGCAGAACACACTTATGTAGACGGCGAAATTCAGAAAAAATAATTATTGTGCTATTCCTCCCACTGACCAGCGCTCCTCATTTTGTGGTCCTTTTGTACAGCCTGGGTCCGACCTGCTGTGCGTGTGGCACTAGCACAAATGCTAAAGCAATCAGCTATTTAGGAAAAAAAGGCACGTTCGCGCATTACAATACCCTCTCAACCCCTTTTTAACACAGCCAAAGTTCAAGTTGCTATTTTTTTTATTTTCCATTATACTGAAAAGAATGAGAGGGAGACGGGAAAAAAGCAAACTGTTTATCGCACATAATTTGCTGAGAAGTTGCACTTTGTTGTTTTGTGCAGGAAAATTAATTCAGGTGGAAAACACATGGGGGTTCAGTGGATTAAGCCCGGCATCTGTTTGTGCTGTATTGTGCTGTTGGGTACTCTGAAAAGGCACCTGCCTTGTAAAACAAGCTTCCGCCATTTCACAGCAACAAGGCAAAAGCATGTTATTCGAATGCAGCCGCATTATCCTTCTGACCCCCACCCCCCCCATTTTCTGTCTTATTTAGCCTTGAGATCTGTGCTTTTACCAGTGGAGCTGGTAAATAAAGAGACAAATTGCCAGTAGCCAGAAATGGAAGAGCAATGACTGGTGAGTAATGGGAGAGTCTGCAGTATGTATGAGGGAAGTGATTTGGGCTGTTATTGTTGCTCTGCACTATGTTGGTAGCCTTGAAAAAAAAAAAGAGACTCATCAACAGCCAGTGGAGCAACAATCCACCTAACAGCTGACACACACACACACACACACACACAAGAAACACAGGAATGCAGCAATGAACAGGAGACAACCTTGGTGGGTTCATTCATCGGCTGTCTGACGCCATCTCTCTCTGGGGAATCGTGATTCTCCGCCAGACATGCAAACACACCCACACAAAGAAACTGTAAATACGGTTGCATACAAAAGAAATGTACAAATTCATTCAGGTCATTAAAAAAAGCAAATTGAATGCTCAATATTCTGTGTCTCACACAAACTAGCACATGAATAACTGTGGTGTAATTTGTTCTGATATTAAAGAGTTTCATTGTCTGGAAAAGCTACGAAAAAAATCAATCACACTTACAGGTGACTGACAAACTATAAGACTAATAAGACTTAATAGGGAGTTGAGAGATAAACAGTAAAAAAAAATGGAAGAGTAGTGAACAACTAACATCAATATAGATGAAAGAGAATGGGAATAAAAAGGGAAGTAAGAAGACAATACAAGCAAAAGGACAACAAAGAAGAAGAGAGAGCATGAAATTAAAGCCATCAGCTATTCAAAGCAAAAAGTTTATATTAACAGACATCAATACTTTCAGCTCCTTGAACAGCCTGCTCCAGATTATATCTGACAGTGAAAATAATATGTCAATTTAATATTTCATAGACTTCATTATCTCATAAACTCTACTATTTAATTAAGGTTGGGGCGCTTCTGTTTTTAAAATCTTCACTGATGAAATTTTAGATTTTGTTGATTTAAAATGTAAAATTTTGGAGAGAAATGTTTCAGTTACAGAATAATTCTGGTTTTGTACAATTTGGATCATATTTCTGTAATTAATTACATAATTCCTATCAGTTATGATAACATTGTACTCAGCAAAAGTCATTGCTGAGATGTAGGAGCATACTGACATGACTAGAAAAAGGTTTGACCAGGCAAGGAACACAAGTTTAACCAGATTACATGAACCGGTGGTGCACAACCTGGGGGTCGGGACACCCACAAAGGGTGACAGGAGACAGGGGGTCGCAAGAGGGCAAATCAGACTTTTTTTTTTTTTGCTAAAATACATTATGTTCATTTTTTCAAACTTTCCTCTCTTCTTCTTTGCTCTTTTTTCTTGTGAATCACTGGTTTTAACTCAAATGGAAGCCATTATGCAGGTGTTATCCAGTGGTTGCAAGAATGTTTCTTCGTTTTAAGGGATCACCCGCTAGAAAAGCTGCCACCACTGATCCAAACCTTTTTTTTTTTTTTTTTGGAAAGTGAGTGAACTGGAAATGACCATAATAATCCCTCACTGCACAGGATTTTTCTTTTTTTTTTTTTAGATACAGCAAGTACAGTGGATCAAAGTGGAATCAGGAGGTCCGTCTGTGAGCTGTAATGGATGTTTACAATGCACAGCTTTGGCTAAGCTGGGGGTTTATTTAAAACCTTGCGGATCGTCTAAAATGTGTTTCTCGACCTGCTTAGCTTCTTTTTTAGCGACGTCACTGCACTTCCATCCTAAAGCAGAATTATCATCAAGAGAAAAACCAGGTTAATAAATAACAATGTTTTGGGGTTCAGGAGGTTAAATATTCCAAAAGACTTAATCCTTTTAACCATCTGGAACGTTTCAAAAGACTTATGTAGACACACGCAGACACGAGAAGCTGCAGAGTCTGCACTCTCATCATGATTTGACCGTTTTTCAGTCAGGGAGAGGGAGAACAGGCTTAGTGAGTGAGAGGCACAGAGGTCTGGAAGCTACTTATATTGCACTCTGAATAGTCCCACATATGGCATGTAGCTTTTTGTATCGCATGACCAGTTGACTCGCTGAGAGGCCAATCATTTCTGACCCACTACTACAGATGGCCAGGTGGGCAGGGCAGACAGATAGGCTTGTACACAAACAAACAAAAAAATATATGTGTGTGGCTGTCAACCTTTGAGAGGTTAACAGACTCTGTCAGCATGGCTGAGGAAAAAACAACATATTCATTTTCTCAAGGAAACACGTTGAGAGGCAGTGGAGACAAAACGTTTCTGCCCACAGGCTACTTGATGGCCTCCTTGACTTGTGCTCATCTCTTATGGATGCTAAATCTTTGACAAGTGCTTGCTCATGACTGACCACAGTGGCCAAGAAAAGCACTTCTATCCTTCCCCCTGTACTTCAATACATTTGTCACAGTTTTGTCTGGAGTGTTTCTTTGTCTTCATGATTTTGTTGGTTTTTTTCCCCCCAGAAGATTCTCTTTAACTTTAACCTCAAATCACTCGGACTGTTCCATTGAAGTAGAACAAGATTCTAATTCTGTATAAGTCTGACTTAAATAATCTTAACACCGCCTGTTAGAAGTAGCACTTGTGCTGTTGGGTCATAGAGACAAATATCAGGATCACAACCCGACATGATATGCAACTCACCCAGCTACATTAGTTTCGTCAAATTGTTCTATCGCACAACTGACTTTCTCCCCTTATGAAGCTTATTTTTCAGGTCTTTATCTCTCCAGCTTAATTTCTAGACACCTAATCATCACAGACATACAGTATCTGCAAAGGAAGGATGTAATGTCAGCTTTCTCCTATGATTTTAAACGGCATTAAAGGTACAGTGTGTAATATTTAGAAACATCTAAAAGAACAGACTTGGTAAAAATGGAATAGGTCATTTAAAAGTACATTTAAATTAGTGTCTAATCATCTGAAAATAATAATTGTGATGCGTCTTTTACCTTAGAAATAAGTCATTTATATCTACATAGGAGCGGGTCGCCCTCCGTGGGAGCTGACATGTTAGTCTCTACAGTAGCGCTGAACGGAAAAAACTAACACAAACGCGTTTTAGATTCAGTGGGAGACAACCGGAAATTCACCAGCTTTGGAACGAAACGGAAAAAAGAAAAACGGACCAAACATTTTGTATCGTGAGAAGATTTGGAACCAAAACCTGATAAATGAAGGATGATACTTATTTAGAAAATTGCCATCGTCATTGACACGAAAACAGAAGAAGCTAAACGGACTAGCAACTACATGAAGAGGAAAAACCCAGATGGAAATCCGTGATGAGAGAAATGTTTGCAGACTGATGCTGAAGTTTCCTGTTTTCTGCTGGACAGGTAAGAGTGTAATGTATATTTATTTCACTCCGCTGGTAATGTTTTATAACTTAGATGATGTACAATATGTATTAGCAGTAGATACGTTTCCCTGGGTAGAAACACCGCTAACGTTACGTAGCGTGAAATATTAGCCATATTAGCAGATTGTAGCTTCAGTTTGAGCCTCTCTCGGAGCTGCTGGTCTGATAAGAGAGGTGACGTGGTGCTAATAACCTAAAGATTTATTCATTTTCTGTGGCAGTAAAGACAACGGACCGATAACTAAGGTATTTAGTGCTGGTGATGAGCTAAGGACACTAAGTCAGAGTAATGAGTTAGCGTGAAAGATAAACTGAGGAGAAGTCTGCTCATCACCCAGTTAATACAGTCTGTGAATATTTTTCAGTGCTCAATAATTTCATTGTTTGCTGCTAATCTGTCATTTAGAAGCACATGTACACACGGTGTAAAGTTAGCTTACAGTCCAACACAAGTAACGTTTCACACGTTTCAATGTTGGAGAACATGTAACGTTAATCGCTACCACAGCTTTAATTTTACATTTATCAGTCAAAAGTATTTTAGGACGTAGCATAATGTATTACAGGTTATGTGACTGTGTCACGTAACTCTTTTCACGTAACTATTTTCTTGGTGTTACTGCTGTTTCTGCAGCTATGAGAGAGCTCCTGCAGTATAGATGCATAGTGTTGCCTTTATCTTCATAATATGACAGGAAGATTTCACCATGTGCCATTAATGGCTGCAAATACAGAGGTTTTCATTACAACCAAAGACAACAGAAGTTGATTTCACTGAATAGCTACCTGTCTCTGACTGAAAGTGTGTTAATGAAATAATCTGATCTAGTCTGTTGTTGGGATGAAAATCAGCAGTTTCTGATAAACAGAATGGATAGATAGTATTAGATTATAATAGTAATTTCATTCATGTGCTTTTTTTTTTTTTTTCATTTTTCTCAGGCACTATGGTTCGGCATTATTCACCATGTCTGTGACATTCACACCCATCAAATCAGAAGTATTGCAGACCAAGTCAGGAGAAGTATGGGTAAGTGATAAACATCTGTTTTCCTATGTAGCATATTAACTTACCTGTAAGTCCTACTCTTGGTTAAATAGCATTATTTTCATGTTCAACTGTATAAAATGTATGAAATAGTAAATGAACTCTATGTGTCCCTGCAGCTGCTGCTCTACACAGCTCCTGGAGCAGATGAGGAACAGCAGTGCCAGTGAATGATGTGTGTCGTTCCTGCTATGAGAGCATCTTCATCCAGAGCAGTAAACTGAACACCTTTGGTGTGGTTTTGGTCTGACCCTTGTCTGCTATTATAAGTGCAGCAAACTGACTGCTTTTAGCTGAACAGACTAATGATTTGACAGCTTATTCTGTCTTTATCAGTCAACTCTGAAGAAAACAGAATAAACTGTAAAAATGTTTGTTTGAACAGTAAAAGACTGAAAAAGATGTCCAAAAATGATTCTGTTAAATAAAAGATATTTATATCATAAATGTTATTCTTAGTGTTGTTTTTCATATTTTTATTTTGTTGTTCAAACTAGTAAATTGCAGTTTACTGAAGTGATGAAAATTAATCCATAACATGAACTACAATGTCCTGTTCTGAGAATCAGTGGTACTCAAACTTCACTACTGTTTCATGTTGCTTTATAATATATAAATAACGAAAATATAAATCAATAGTGGAAGTGGTAATGACAATATACTGACACTGCAGGGAAGTACTGTCATTGTATATCAAAGCAATTATTTATTTGGTAAACTTGCACATTTAAATTGAACAAATGAACCCTGGCTGCCTCTGAAGCAGTTCACTGGTGAGCTGCTGTTCTCCTCCAAGATCATCTCTTCAAGAAGTCTGAAAAAATAAAAACAGGAAAAACACAGATAAGGCTTAGTAAGTTATAAGTTTCATGATATGTTGGAAATATGGTGATGGTAGTGCAGAATATGGATTGTAGGCTGTCCAGTGTTCCCAAACAAGTCTACAACAACATGATTTTTTTTTTTTTTTTTTTTTTTAAAGTCAAAATAGTGCTGCTCATTAGTGAACTATATCTTATTTACATAACGTTACTCATTCAGTAACGTTAGTGTTGCTGATGTTTTCAGTAGGCTCTTTTATACAGAGAATCTGCATTATAGCTGTAAATCCGAGGGGAGGACATTTCTCTTTGTTTGAGAACGTAAAAAGTGAAGTTATTCCTGACTCATAATAAAAAGACGAGAGAACAACTGAGTGAGCTAGAGGCTGAGCTGTTAGTGAAGAAGCCGTGAATCAGATCAATAAACGTTATTTTCTAATTGTTTTACAGCTGTTAGCTTCTAAAGCACAAACACACCCATACGCCTCCTAACCCTGCACCGCCTGATTTGGTCTGAATACGGACTAAACAGAACAGCGAGGCGGATTACAGGCGCAGTATTCCCGCTTTGAACGGGCTGTAAAAGAGTTACTGACTCACATTACACTGCTATAACACATCACACTACACAGACTACAGTAATGTAAAGCAGAAAGCTGCTATGTAAATACTACTGTGTTGTATTGGTATTTTGAATATAATATCGCGTAGAACGAGTAGTAATTTAATAAAATAATTGTATAAATAACGTCACAAACCTCATTCGTTTCCCTTCGGAGGGTTTCCAGCTTCTTCCACTGCTGTCGCAGTCCCGGTGTTTGCTCTCCTCTCTAGCCTAACCCTGCCTGCAGCAGCACCGCTAAACAGCACCGCTAGCTCGCCCTCTTCCTCTCTCTCTCTCTCTCTCTCTAATCTCCGTACTTTACTCTGCAAACGGATAACACAATTTGCAACGTTATCCTGCCAATGCTAACGTTATCTCGCTATCAATATGCCTAACATTAGAATAAAATAACCGTAAATTTTGTTTAGCATTACATAGCTAATGTTAGCTTGTAAAGCACTAATAATTGCCATCTTACTTACGACCTATATCCTCTGGTATTATAGACTAAATAACTAAGTACATCTTCACCGCTTCCCCTGACTTGTTAGAAATCCTCGGAGCTGTCCTCTTCAGCAAATAGCCTCTTGTCCGTGAAGGCCACCGTAGTCTTAGGGGGTGGAGGGGGGAGCAGCGGAGTGCTTCAATCTAGAACTTCACCATTAGAGGCCGCTAAATACCCCATATATTACACACTGGACCTTTAAGTTGTGGTTTTCCTCACAACACTGGACAAAGGTGATCTATAGCTACATCAGCATTTAATATCAGAGTCACAGAGACATCTGAAATGTAAAACATAAAAGATGAACATGTACATCATTTGTAGAATTGTTAAATATATAATATAGTCATATTTTCTATAGGTTTGTGGTGACGGTACATTGCTGTGTAATAATGCATACCCATTAATGCATTTTTAGAGATTTGTTTTCATTTTGACATGAAAGAGTCTTCTTCTGTTGATCAGTGTAAAATAAAAAAAACACATTTTTGTAGAACACTTATAAAAACAAACGATAAAACATGAAATAGTCCAAGTTGCGGAACACTAATACTGTGCATAAATAACCCCACTCACATTGATTGACCCGATGCTGTTGTTTTTTTTTTTTTGTCCTAGTTTGCTATTGTTCCACTCTATCTGTTCCCTCTGACTGAGATTCTAATTCCTTCTTTGCTATTCACGACTCCCAGATTATACAAAAATAATTGCCTGCAATAAAGTATGAACTCTGCAATGCCATTACAGCCCTGCAAGCTACAATCCAAATGGTGTTGATTTGAATGGCTTCGCTTTGGGTTACACCCATCTCAACCTGGTTCCAATTATTTTGCCGAGACGATGACAGGTCAACAAAGGCAATTACAACCCGGCGGCTTTAGGGAGCTATTTTCAACACAGAAAAAAGGAGTAATTTAATTTAAATAGCTATGATTATTGAAATGTTCTTTACTGCCAGTTCGAACAGCTTGAATGTTTTATAATTTGACAACCTCTATTCATTTGCTTACAAGGAAATCCTGAAACTATTCAGCCGCACTCGCCTGAACCAAAAATGAAAAAAAAAAAAAAACTTAAGGTAAGAACTCCATGAAGAGAACACACGCTAAATACTAGACGAGTCTACACATACTTGCACAAAAAGGATGAAATACTGAGAAAAATCAAAATTTCAAAACTAAACACGAAGATTGATCACACTAATGCATCTTTCTTGTGGCACAGCAGAGACAGCTCAGCATGTTCTTCATCATTCACAATCAATGGAAAATGTCAGAGCTGTGAGGCTGGAAATACTAGTGTGGAACAGCACTGCACCCCTTTCAAGACTCACTTGACAGAGAGCTGAGAACATATGTATTACTTACAATAGCTTCTGTCTGCTAATCAGCTGTAGAATGCCTGTGTTGTCAAGTGTGTGATAAATTGAGCTGAATACCACGGGGGGAAAAGAAACCTATTGTGCTATAATCAGCCCAAATGATATTTGGTTATGAAAAGTGGCTTTAATCTAGAGCCAGAGTCTGCATAATGGAGCACAGCCATGCGTAGCGTGAGGCTTTGGTTTGGGTGAAACTACCACCAGACACTGGCCATTTGCGAGCATCATTGCTGATGAGGAGGGTGAACATTTTGTAGAAATAATTAAGCGTCTTCAAACAGCCGGATTCTTAGAGCACATTAGGGTCTTAGGGAGATGATTTCGACACATGAGGAGAAGAGGATGCATCGCTGTGTGACGGTCTTATTGTCCTGCTGTGACCTAACCATGAACTTCCGAACAAACCTCTGAGAGACCCTCGTAACAATGTCTACAATCACCACTGTAAAAAGAGAGAGAGAGCAGGATAACCCGCGCTGATGACCTTCATGGAAATAAAAGAAAGTCCTTGCACCTTGCAGCAGTATCCATCACACGCCGCAATAAAACCCCATATAACCCATTCTAGTGGCAGCTGTGTAACCGTTTTTTCCACAGCCAGTGCCCTAACAGAGTTCACATGCTGTAGCGTGACTCCGCCTCAGCCCCGGACCCGGCTCGACACATCTGCTCCCGTCCGCGAGGCGCGGGGTTGCGTCCATCAGTATTCCAGGTGAAGTCTGGTCCCTATGAATATTTGAGTTGCTCGCAGACTCGCCACCGAGCGCAGCGTAAAGATGCTGTCTGCAGTTCAAAGGCCTCTTAGCATCAAAAGGAATACAGAGCTGAGGCAATTTCAGAGGAGAAGGAGGAGACAAGGGGGTGTGTCGGCAGGTTGCACAGGGGGTAAAGATGCAGGGAAAAGCCCGGGAAGATAAGTCGCAGGACATTAAAATAAAGCGGAAATGATAATAGTCTTCCCCTGTGTGTGTGTGTGTGTGTGTGTGTGTGTGTGTGTGTGTGTGATTTTTAGCTAAGTGAATCACGCCAAAGCTCTTGCAGGTGTAAACAACAGCGGGGAATACAATTTATTGGCAGCTGATAAAGATTTAGCTGAAGTCAGCACAGTCATTTGTGAGCTTGCATCCAGTGGTTGGTATTCATCAATCATCTTCCAGCTAAAGCACTGATCCATAGTCAGTTCAGGTCACTCAGGTTAATGTGAATACGATGATCAAAGTCATTCAGTCAGTGATTCCAGCTCAGCACTCCTCATCTGTGAAACTGGATAAATATCAGCTAATGTGCTCATGGTTAGAGGCTAGCTGCCTGGCTCAATCTGAGCAGTGTAGTGGTGCGTATAGTCATATCACACAGACACACACACAGACAGACACACACACAGACAGAGTGGAGAAAGGTCAATCTTCCTTCTGTCTCCTTTGCTGTTCATACTGCCACATTCAGGCTGTGTATTAGTCATTTCTCTCTTCTCTCTCTCTCTCACTCTCTCTGTGGTGTCACACACACACACACACACACACACACACACACACACACACACACACACACACAGTGATAGAGATTTTGAGTCTTTGAAATGAATACATTCACTTAGAAATCCAAATATCGAACCAAACAATTCACAAGTGTTGAAGCAAGAAGGTGTGGGAGATTGTGTGAGGTAGCGCTGGCAGCTTTTCTGTTTGTGTATATGTGTGTGTGTATATGTGTGTGTGTGAGCTCCAGGTGTGAAAAAAGATTTTTTTTTTTTTTTTTTTAAATCCTAAAGCTTCATTGACTCTTTTTTTTTTTTTCACCCACTCACAGTTTTGTGGGAAGCAATGATGACCTTTTTGTTTTGTTACTGCTCATGCCTCTCTTCTCTGTGACGAGATAAAAAAAAAAAAAATTAAAAAAAAAAAAAAAAAAAAAAAAAAGGAACTCTGTCCTTCATTCTCGTTACTGGCAAAATAAATATATTACAGCTACGCATGATCAGACTGCAGTGAGGGAGAAAGAAGGGATGAGTGAAGGGAGAAGAAAGAAGCGAGAGGGAGAGAGAGAAACACACTCATCCATTTTTCATGGCTCCTTGCTGCAGCTGAACCTGCTGGACCGGAGAGAGGGAGGGAGAGAGAGAGAGAGAGAGAGAGAGAGAGAGAGCGAGAGAGAGAGAGAGAGAGAGAGAGAGAGAGAGAGAGAGAGAGAGGTGAATAGGAGAGGAGAAGAGAGGATTTTTTTTCCTTGATACAAGCTAATCTTCTCTCTTTTTTGGTGTCCTCGCATGTTTACTAAATTTCACTGGGAAGGCCAGACGGAGGGTTTTTTTTTTTTTTTCTCCAACTGATGCCTTCTGCAGCTCACTCTTCAAGGTTCTTCTGCTTGTTGCAAATTGATCAAGTCAAATGTCCACTGAAGTCAGACTCTGCTCTTGACTACTAATAATTCCACGGCGCAATCACTGATTGCCTAAAAAGAGAGCTTAGTTGTTCGTTCCGACGCGATATTATGTATACGCTTGTCCACAATGTCGGCGTACACGCATTACACATATACATTATTCAGTCGGTTGAGCGTGCTGTGTCAATCATGTCCTGAAAACCACCCTGGGGGCAGATACTGGAGGTCATGCTGGCAGGAAGTCAGTCATCAAGCGAGAGATTGCAGCGAAAAACAGAAGAGGCAACATAAAATCCAATCAATTCCTCCTAACCGCTGTTCATTAATTGTTCATGCTAATCAGATTACATTGGCGGAGGCCACAAGACCTGGAAAATGATACTGTCCGATAAGAATCTCACGGATTAGTCATACACATATCTGCCTTTATTATCATTTATAATATCTTGCTATCTTCCGTTCGGTGCTGATGCGTATGTGTGTGTGTGTGTGAGCATGTGTGCCACTGGAAATCCGGATAACCTTTCAGATGATAATCTCCCCCCTCCTCCTTCCCCGCCGCCCCCCATGACTCACACATTTCCCTCACTATATTATGCTAATGCAACATTTCAGCCTCTAGCAGTCAATGAGAAAGAGACAGAGGGCCTTATTTTGGTGCAGTTGACAAAACAATGTGCAAAGTGGACAGGGTGTGGCAATTATGTTAAGTGTCCCCCCCCCCCCCCCCCCTGTTTGTCATGGCCAGAGGTGCGGAGCTATCTCTCTATCTCTAACACCATGTTAGATCAGCTGTGCTATAGCTGAAAGTGAATAAGCCGGCATTCGGTTAGATTTCGCCGCCACGTCTTCACGAGACGATGTTATTAATTCTATCTGTGAGAGAGAAATCTATTTTAAATAAACTGATTGCCATAATAACCCTGTTTATACGACTGTCTGAAGAGATCTGGCTCCGCTGCTAATTAAAAATGCATTACTTCAGGTGCAACTTATGCAAAATGTGTCGAAAATGAGGAGATCAGGCATGCAGTTGAGTGCTTATGGAAATCCGCGGACAGGTGCTTAATAATGTAAAGCTGGAAGAAAAATAGAAAAAGGTCCTCCTTTCCCCCACCTGTCGAATTTCATGGCCAGTATTCAGCAGTCGATCCGCCTCGACTTTGTTCATCACATTGGGGAATAATACCTGGCTCTCATTAGCTTGGAGCCAACTCTCTGCAGCCACTTGATTACTTTGCATTTGTGAGTTTTCACGTTCTAGGGGCTCAAGCATAATCCTGGCTATTAAAGCAATGAGCTGGAGTGGTTGAAAGCTCTGTAACCCCCCTCAGAGTTTGGCTGTTGATTCTCGGTGTGATTCGGAGCACTAGCAATTCTTTTACATGACAAGGGAGTCAATGTTCATGTCAAGAAAATCCCTTTATGGAGCTTTAATAGTCAAAAAAAAAAAAAATACCAACATCATTGCCTCATTTAAATGCAACACCCATATCATTGTCACATCCCTCTCGCTGTATGTGCGACGGCAGGTGTGCAGAGCACGCAAATACCAAATGAACAGGCAGGTGCGTTTCAAGGTCACCGAAATGTCAATGTGCATTAGAGCTGCACACACACCATTCTTTGTGCAGCCGTAGAACCGCAGCCGAGACGTGCGAAGCAAGTAACGGAGAGAGGCTGAGAGAGTGTGCGTAATGCATATGTACATGTACGTTTATCTGCTGTTTTGTAATGTTTCACAGAGTGGTAATGTTTGTCCGTACCAGTGTGCCCATGCATAACCATGTAAGCCGTTCTGTGTGCATATGCACGCCCCTCAATGTGGATGAGAAAGTAGTTTAATTACAGTCTGATTACGCCTCAACATCTTCCCCTCATCCCTCTCTTCCTCCTCCTCCCTTTCTCCTATCTTTTTTTTTCCTCCCCTCTTCCACCACTTTCCATATTACAAGGCCTCTTGTTCCTTATTAATGAGATGCATTAAAATGGATAGATTACCCCGCCGCCACTTCTCCCCCACCTATATTTCTTCCCCTGCATTTTCAAGCATCGCACAGAGTTCATTTGCTGCCTGTTACCAAGCATGTATTCATATTGTCCTCCACTTCATATTCTGTAGGCATCCAACTATGCAATATCCACAATATGTACTATATACAATCCCACAAGGAGCCTGAACACCAGTTAATTACTGGTTAAATGAAAGGCTTTGTGTGGAGGCTGGATGAATGGTACACGTTGTGGTTTAAATAGCGTAATTATTGCTCAACTTTAAAGTTTAAATTACCTTGATGCTATAAGACAAAACTCCAGCCAGAGAAACTTGGAGTTAAATGAAAAACTTCAAAGGTATTTTCTGTATAAGGAGATCAGAACAACGATGCAGAACAATTACCTATTTGGTGTAATTGAGCCATCCTAACACCCGCTAGGCTTGGGCATTTCAAATCATTGAGAGCCATTCATCAGCAGTTTACTAGCCTGTGGGATGCTATTTATGCTTAAATCTGATATCTTTGCAATTTAGCTGCAATTTTAATCTTCCAAAAGTCCTCAAACATACAGATAAGTTTCAGTGACATCACATGATGAGAAACTTCCAGTTAGTTTGCATAAATAAGTAACTGCCATTCCATTGACATCCTTCTCACAGCGCTGATATTAGTATTTAATATTTCATAAGCTTTGTTTGCACTCGGTTCAGGTATTAACACCAGCGAGCGAGCCACGTCGTCAAATATGACAGTATTTACTTTAGAGGAGATGAAGCAGACAGGTGGGGATGATCAGCTTCCTGGCTGATTAGCTGCAAAGTGATCTTACTTTTAAATGAGCTGAGATTTAATTAATATGTAGGAGGACTTAACGATATGTGTACTTGTTTTTATTTGAATTCAAGTGCGGGAATTTTTTTTATTTTTTTTTTTGTCAGGCAGAAAAGTTAGTGGGGAGCTGAAGCCTTCAAGGATTTCTGAAAGTCACACATAAATACTGGCTTGCCAGTTTTTGAAGATGGCGTGGGAGATATGCTGTGCAAAAGACAGACTGCGCCCAATGTTGTGATTGCAAGAAAAAGTTCTATCTTATCTCCAGGTATTTTTCTATGAAGAAAACAAACACCTCATCTTCTTTTTTTCCCCCCTTCTTCTTCTTTTTTTTTTTTTTTTTTTTTTTTTTTTTTGCGATTAGACATTTCTCTTGCGCCCCCTTCTCTCCCCTCCTTGCCCCTCCTCATCTTTAATATCTCTCTCTCTCTTTCTCAGTAGTTGTTCCACACTGTCAGCCAATTCCTGCCTATCTGCGGTCCAAAAGTGGCTGTGCTTGGCTGATTCTTCTGATAAGAGACTGAATGCCTGCTGTCCACAAAGCAGGAGATGGGGAAGGGGGAGAACACAGGGAGATGGAAAACAGAGAGAGACGGGTACACTGAGAAAGGATAAGAATATCAATTATTTTGGCATTGTTCATAAAAAAGTCAGTTGAGTTGTTATTTCAAGACTTTCCAAAGACACAGTCTGATATAGAGATCAGCTAACTATATGTATATCAAACTATGTTTTGGTGATGTTCAAAAGCCTACATGTGAGGTACTTGACTTGTCAGAAAAGAGAAAAAAACTTAAAAAGCCTTTTTTTTTCCTCGCCAGTCATAGGTTGCTGATACTGTATCAGTGGAGGATGATGAATCATTTGCATTTACATCAAATGGTGATGAGGGGAGTGGTAGAGGCAGTGTGGGAGAGAATGAGGGAGGGTTAAGGTCAAGTTGTACTTCACAGAGGAGACACTAATCTCCTCTGGGGGGAAAAGAAAAAAGAGCTGCCCTGGAAAGAGTAGATCTGGAGGAGGGCTGAGGATGAACACAGTGGAAACCATGTTTAACTGCTGGCACTGGAGCAGATGTAGCGTCTTGGTTGTAGAGCCAAGACGGTACCACGCATACGCAGCTACGAGTCTCGTTGAGTGTCGAGTGCTTTTCGGATGCGCACGGACACTTTGTGCAAATAAACAGACAAAGAATCAGTGAAGTGAGATGTTTGGTACAGTGACAGGCATGTGGGGGGAAAGTTAATAGTCTCAGAACAGAAGTGAAGATAGAGGATGCATGAAAAGCCAGAAGACAGGATGAGATTTTTGAAGTTAGACGCACTTGCACACATCACCCGAAAAAACACCATTTACAAGTTTCCCCATCTTCTTCATTTTTACTTGCAAGTGCAGCATAGTTAAGGTCAGGGAAAGACGCAATTTGTTAAGAGGCATATGAACAGACACTTACTCCATCTGGCTGCTTCTGTTTCTCTCATCAAACGATGGTGTAGATATAAAACAGGAAGTCCATCAAAGGTCATATTAGTTATCTAGTCACTAAAGCTAACATTAATTCCTGAGCTCTTGTATCAAATCACTGTTTCACACTTGTACAGTCTGACAACAGATAAAGTACCAGTATTCTACTGATAGCATTTTTTGGGTATGTTACCTAAAATTGTTATAAGATGGAAAAGCAATGCTCAACATATCAGTCTTTACATGTTTTATCTTGTCGGATGGTTGGACTGTAAACACAAGCAGCAGCCTGACTCAGTCTCTTCATTTATCCGCGTCTTGCTGCTGCAGAGTCGGTGGAAAACCGATGGTGCTAAAAACCGTTTAGAAGCAATTGAGGCATTATGGCAGTTATTCATAATAGTATGAGTTTAATGGTATGTCTTTGCTTCAACAGATTGCTTTGTTGAGTTTGCCGCCACGGACAGGTGATCTTTATCTGACGGGGGAGGTGAAATCATCCGGCGTTCTCATTATAATTCTCCCTTACAGATATTGAGACAGGTTTGAATTGCATCGCAGCATACGAACGCAGCGACGCAATTTTCATCAGGCCACTGACTGTAACACTGAAAATCAAAAGTTTAGACCTCTCATCAGTTACAGTGACATCTGAAATATGCTGTGCAGTAAAATATCTTCACTACATTAGCCCTGTGTGTAAAAGGTTGGCAGTCTTGCAGGATATGATTTCCCTGTCAACACTACATCATGAGACGTTTTCAGATGTGTTCACTTCAGAGAGGGTTTACTAAAAACGCCTGTTTCTGAGAGTGAAAAACGCCAACTTACTGCGGATAGAAATCCCAAACGAACCGAAAAAAAAACATGGTTTTCATATTTATCCGCATTATCGTGAATATGGTCGAAATCCTTAAAGATATTAAGCTTTCTGTTTGAACTGCAACCCTCTGTGAAGGTTGCCAACTCAGGGTTTACCATGAGGTTTGCACACAACCTCTGGTGGAGCTAAGATCATCTCTCACACACACATACACACACACACACACTCTTACAGAGGCAGACCAGCGTGCATGCTGTGAGCAGTCTGTGCCCTTTGCTGTAGGTTTCCTGCTGTGCTACACAGAGACCAATGCTCTTTTCCCTCCCCATGTCCCTAAGTGCTCACACAGTGATCTCTTTAATGACTGCCAAGAGATCAGATCTTTATTTATCAGACAGACTGCAGAATAAGCGGCATCAGCGGTCTTTACTCACTGTTTGAGAATCAAATCCTCGGCCCACGATGACAGTGTTCTGCAAATCGGAAACTTAAATCTCCTATCGAACGTGACCCTGCTGAGAAGCGAGCGCACATCGTGCGCAACAGCTAATGCCGCTAAGGGAGTGATTATGTTGCTCTAGTAACCGAACTGAAAGATCAATGACTTTCTTCATATTTACACGGAAAATCTATCAATAAATATTTTATTTGCAGACTAAAGATGCAAATGTTCATGTCAGGATCATTCCAGCTGATGCACACATCCACAGCCCGATTCACCAGAAGAACAAAAAAAAAAAAAAAGAACGTTCATGCTCAGCTTGGTCACTGGCCCACAAAGCTACACAGGCTTTCCTCCTCAGATTCCGTCATTGTGAATTCATTCTTTTTGTGATCTTTGCTCTGAATCACAGAGATTCATTGCAAAAAAAAAAAAAAAAATCACAAAGATGAATGTGAAATTTAATTAGTCATACTGAACAATTTGATTTGACTATTTTTTGAAGAAAAAAAATATTCCTCACCATCATCATCCTCCTATACATCTACCTCCTCATACCCATTAAAACCATCAAATTACTGGTAACGGGTTCTAAGTGTAAACCTGCATTCTAATGCATATTGTACACCATTTCCAATCATTACTACATTCACTCAATATAATGAAGCTTTTGAAGTCCACAAATTATGAATTTCACCCCGATCCACACGGAGGATGAACGGATTCCTGGTACACATGTTTGCTCCAGTGCTTCAGATGAAGTCTGAGGCTAAGTTGCCTTCAAGTCCTCTCATTTTCATTAAGCTGCCGCCTATCAGCCAATTACATTGTAACTAATCAATTAAAATCCAATCATTGTCAAGCGGCATAACCAATCAGCTTTATGATGGAGGGTCTAAACATCAGCACGATGTCTCTGCCTGTTTCTGTAGAGATAAAAGAAAGAGGAGGGCCAGGACAGAGAAGAGAAAAGAGAGAGGTCGCTCCCAAGGACTGGTAAAAAAGCAGCCAGCCTAATGACAGGAGATAAGAATCAAGGTTAAAAGCAACCTTGATGAATATGGTAATGAAGGTACATGCACACACAACAAGCCGTATCAAATCCGCTCTCACGTGCACAATACCCTGTTTTTCTAAATGACCTGTCTTACCGTTTCACTCCTACCTTGTTTCTAATATGTAACGCTGCCTACATTTCTCAGTAACATAATAAGTTTAAGGTGGGCCGGCGGCTTTTAGCAACAACAAGCTCATGCAACGAGACACTCCGAAGAGAAGTATCGGCTACATTTCTGAAATATAATGCCTTAAAAAAAAAAAAAAAAAAGAAAAGAAAAAATAATAAACATACAAAGGAAGTAAAGATGAAAGGAATTAAAAAAGAAACAACTTTGCCATTGTTCTCCGCTCATTGTGGAGGCCGTCTCGGAGCCGGACCGCTTTGATTGTTCTTAACGAGATTAACGTTCGAGGAACCCTAACGAGGCTGTGCTGTTAATGAAGGCAGATCAGATAAGAGCAATGCGGGGAAGATTAAAAAGGGAAAATGAAGGCGGAAAAACTGGGGTGGAAATAAAGGAGGAATGCAAAAAAAAAAAAAAAGTGTTTTGTAACTGACTGTCGGTTCCAGCTCTGAGGTTGAAAAAAAATAAAATAAAACATGGATTTGGCGTTGATAGTAACAAACTAAAAAAGGTAGTGCAACACTTCAGGAAGCTTCATTTTGACTGTCATAGCGCTCAATTACATATTTGTAAGGAGACATCCATGCGGCATGCTGTGAAGTGTTAATGCTCAAAAAAAGGAACTTTGTGTGTGTGTGTGTGTGTGTGTCACTAGACCTGGTGAGAGAGTCTATTAGGTAGGTGGGTGTTGTGAAGGTAATCCCCTTGATACCTCTGCTGCAGAACCACATCACTTTCTCTCTGTTTCTCTCCCTCTCTCTGCCTCTCTCCCATCCCTCTATCATTGTGTCTTATCACTGCAGCAGCCTAATGATGATGAAGCTGCGGACTCAGCAAAGGAGTCAGAAGAGCATTACCTATGTTGCACACACACACACACACACACACGTCTCGTGTAATGGTTTTGGGGTGAAGCAGTGGGTTTATGCTTTAGCTTTCAACACTGAGCTAATAGCTCAGTTATAGCAACAGTGATTGGTGTGGTGTGTGATGCCTTTGTTTGTGTGTCTTTTGTGCGGTGTGTGTGAGTGAGATGAACCCTGCAGCCACGGCCGCTGGGGGCCTGGCTACGTCTCAGTGCTGTTGTGATGGGTTAGACCTGGATTTCATCTAGCAGAAGAGCTCTAGCCACATTAACACATATACGTCCTAAGAATCCATTCAGACAAAGACAGGTGGTTGACAGCTGGAGAGGCAGAGGTGTTAGGTGAGTTGATGTTCGACGCGCAAAGCACCTGAGGCGGAGAGAGGAAAAGAAAGACTTATTTAGAATATGAGGCAGAGAACATGAGGCATTGTGTATGTGTTTCTGTTTTGCTTTGCAAGGTGATATGAAAGAAGTCGGACAAAGGCTTCTCTCTCATCAGTCGATAGCTGCACCCAAGGCCAGCTCCTTTCATCAGCGCTCAGAGAGAGTGATACTGTGACAATGAGAAGGTGAATGCAACGGCGTAAAAGGACCATACCGGAGTTCTAGCATGTGATGTGGTTCTGCAGCAGTTATGTTTATGATTTAACTCCAATTTGTAGATAATGAGGCAGAAGATTTAGATTCCCAAGATCAATTTAATTCCACTTAATTTATCTAAACTTCACTTCTACGATAAAAAAAAGTGGTAAACACTCACTAAACAACAACTAAAGTGTATTGATCCTGGTGCTATGACAAATGCTATCCTAAATAAAATAAATAGATACATGCATATACATGGATATTGTTACAGTAGGTCTTTTAGTTTAGCAGATAGTCTGTTACCATGCCTGGTCAATCTCGAAAGGATGACATATTGGTTGTGGCTACAGGTCAGTTCAACCTGTTATCCCAGAGGTCAGGCAAACTGAACACACTCACAGGGGATGAACAGGAATATCCTTACATTCAGCTGACAACACGCAGGGCTTGGCCCCTCAGGTTTAGGGGACAAGCTAGGTGAGATGAGAAAAGCCAGAGCAACAATGCAGGAGAGGTAATGAGAGTGAGAAACAGACTCGGTTCTGTAAATGGTAATTGGCTGTATTTATGTAGTGCTTTCATCCGAAGCGTTTTAAATGTTTCTACTGTTCGCTCACTCACCCATTCACACACACACGCTCACACACACATCGATGGCGGCAAGCTACCACACAAGGTGCTTGCGGAACTATAGGGAGCAATTTGGGGTTCAGTATATTGTCCGAGGACACTTCGACATACGGAGAGGAGGAGCCGGGGATCGAACCACCCACTTTCTGATTAGTGGACAACAACCCACTTTACTTCCAGAGCCACGGCAGAGCTGAGCCATCGCAGATTTTCAGAAATCCTTTCTATAAATGCCAAAAATTCAGAGGTCAAGTTACTAGGTCACAGTGCAGAGCCCTTGTTGTGTTTTTCAGGAATAAAAACCAGCCCTGCCCACTGAATGATGATGATGACTCGCCTAGTATGACTGAATCCTTTTAAATCACTGTGTGCAACAAGCAATGATAAAGGGGCTGTATTATGCTCATTTTCAGCTCTACATTTTTATTCTGGGACTACTGCTACCACTAGAGTAGCTTTTCATAATTCACAGTTCAAAAAACTCCTTATTTATCTGATACTGGCCCGTTATG